>CM060943.1:522666524-523975274 GCA_030765085.1 Allium cepa
GCTATGTTTTCTATCATGCTTAATTGTAAATTGCCAGTTGTTATGCAAGAAATGAAGACTGCTCCACCAGATATGCAATTAAATGATAAGTTTTTAGTCCAAAGTATAATCATACCATATGGAAGTGCAGATGAGGACATCACACGTGTCATGGTACTAAATTTGATTATGTTAATATCTATAACTTAGCTCTATATTAACCTTTTATTTCTTAACAGTTCTCAAACAATGGAAGGTATATCGAAGAAAAGAAGTTAAGGGTTTTTCTTTATAGCCTACCTCAATCTCCAGTATTTCAACAAGTTAACCGAACATTGAATGAAGAATCAAGAAATGAATCTGCTTATGTGAAAGAAGCATCCTTTCTAGATGTACAAGCATCATTAAATGGAATTGAGAATTTCCCTCCATCACATGTAAGTAATTAATTTCATGTATAAAATACTTCATTATTTTATGCATTACAGAAAACATTACTAATTACATAAATGGATAGTGAAGGAAATTATCTTTACATCGTTAGTATTTTACTTATGCCCACTGGGCACATGTAAAAGACATTTAATAAGACGAAGATATTTGAAATTCACTGTGTACTTTGTCTAGGTGAATAATGTTGAAGATCTTAATTCGAAGATCAGTGATTATGAATCAAAACTAAAATAGGTTGATCATTTTACTGCTTATTATCCATATCTTGCAAAAACTAATTTCTAAGGATTCTGTTTATGGTATTTTGTTTTTACCCGATTACTTCTCCTTCTCATACCATGAGATGATCATCAAGATTTGTTATATTATAAGTTGTATTTTTTCTACGGTCTGAAAAACCTATAGCAAAACTGAAGGAAGAAAAGGACATTGCCATTCAAATTATGAGTCACATGTATGAAAAGTTAAATATTAACAATAAAGCTTAATCAAATTTCCTAACTATTAATGAAGAATTTTTAATTTTCCTATAAAAATGAAGATGATTACTCTGTGAAACTTCCGCATTTGAGATCGCGTTTCTTGTAGATAGAATTCTAGCTTCAAGACCTTTTTCTATATTTCTTGTTCAGCCCTACGATGTTACTCTAGCTGTATTTATTGACATATCATCCTTGGTCGGGATATCATTGTAGACATCTTATATGACAATAAAGGACAGGAAATGTAACATTAAACCAAGCCGTTAACAACAAAGCAACTCAACTCTTACTTGCTTCAGCAAAGCAACCCATGACTATTGAATCAAGTCAGAGTTAAATGGTGAAGAAATTGTTTAGCTCGGGTAGGTGTTACACTGTCTAGGGAAATTGTTAGTAGTTATGCTCTTATAGTCTTGATAACCATCAGATTTTGACAACCGCTTTCATTTATTTATTACTAGATGTTCTTTTTACCTCAAATTTGGCTCATTAAACCTATTGGTGTGTAAGTGAGAAATAGTAATAAATTAATAATAAAAATAATAAATTAACCAAACTAATAAAAATTAACTAAGTTTTGTTAAAATTAAATAACTTTTATACAATTACCTAAGTTTAAGTTAACTAAAATTTATAAATAACAATAATATAACTAATTTAACATAGTTTTATAAATGATGATCATGATGATGAACTAAGTTTATAAAATTTAAGTATGTATAATAATAATAATAATAATAATACTAAGTTTATAATAATAATAGCAATAATAATAATATAACAAAGTCTATGTTAACTAAATTTTATAAATAATAATAATATAACTAATTAGCCGAAGTTTTATAAATAATAATAATGACAACGACAATGAATTGACTAAGTTTATGAAATTATCCAAGTTTATATTAATAATAATAATTAATACTAATAATAATAATACAATTAAATTAACCTTGTTATTCACAACAACAACAAAAACAGTAATAATAAATTAACTAAGTTAACCAAGTTAATAAAAATTAACTAAGTTTTGTTGAAATTAAACAAGTTTTATAAAATTAGTTAAGTTTAAGATAACTAATTTTATTAAATAATCATATAACTAATTTATATAAATAATAACAATGGTGATGATGAATTAACTATGTTTATGAAATTTAACTAAATTTATAATAATAATATAATTAAATTAAAGTTTTAGTAATAACAATAATAATAAATTAAATAAGTTAACCAAGTTAATAAAAATTAACTAAGTTTTGTTAAAATTAACTAAGTTTAAGTGAACTAAATTTTATAAATAACAATAATATAACTAGTTTAGGAAAGATTTATAAATAATGATGATGATGATAAATTAAATTAGTTTATGAAATTTAACTAAGTTTATAATAATAATAATATTATTAAAAAGTTAACAGAGTTTGAATAATAATAATAATAATAATAATAATAATAATAAATTAACCAGTTAATAAAAATTAACCAGGCTTTGTTCAAATTAAAAAAGTTTATAAAATTAACTAAGTTTAAGTTAACCAAATTTTATAAATAATAATATATAACTAATTTAACAACATTTTATATATAACTGTAAGACTGGACTGTATTTATTTCATTTCGTTTATAACTTTGATTATTTATATGACATTATTTATAATACGATATACTCGTAAAATGTTATAGATGTTTGATATTAGATTTGAAGTCCTACAAATTAACATAGTTGTTTGACTCTATGTTGTGCTTTCACTTGCGCTGACATTGGATTTTCGAAGACAGTAAGGTTGGACATTTATGGTGCTAGCTTCACTTGTGCATGGAACAAAGATTATGGATAATCAAGCATTTTGTTAGCACCGGTTTGGTATAACATTTTATTAATACTAGGTGTGTAAATTTGTGTATGAATGGTTATTGTATGTGAGTTTGGTCATTTTATCAAAAAAACTATTGTATTAGAATGGTTACGGATATCTTATTTGATTATATGAGTAATATGCTTCTTTAATTATTTGACTATGATGATTACGTGAATGATTCTCGATTGATATAGTAGAAAAAAAATAGACCATCGATAGGAAATAATAGTTCGAAAAATAGTGCAAAATGATCAACAACTTTTAGTAGCGTTTCAAAAACGGTACAGAAACAAATATAGTGGTGTGGAGTAAACGCAACTGCAAAGTAGGGTTAAAGTTGGAAACTCTATTGTTAGAGCCAAAAAAACCCTTTGGTGGTGTTTTTAAAGCGCTATAAAAATATTTATGGTGGCGTTTGAAAAACGCTGCAATAAAAGGATTTATAGTGGCGTTGAATTAAAGGCAACTAAAAATCATGGATTTTTAGTTGCGAGCTTTGTCACGACGTTTATCAAAATGCTACCATAAGTGTTGGTAGCATTTTTTGTGCGCCACCAAAATAAAATTTCTTATAGTGGTTCACTAGTGAATTTTGGAAGAGTCTATAGGAAGTGATGGGTACCAGCTTAATATAAGTACTGCATATCACCTTTAGGAAGATGGGCAGACAGAGAGAGTCAATCGAATATTTATTAAGAGCTTTTATATTTGACTTTGGTGGATCTTGGGAAGATCACCTATATTTGGTTAAGTTTTCCTATAATAATAGTTACCAGACTAGTATAGGAATGGCATCCTTTGAAGCTTTGTATGGAAGGCCATGCAAATCACAAGCATGTTGGTTAGAGACCGGAGATAGATTAATCTTATGCCCTGACTTGGTTAGAGGGGCATTAGAGAAGATTGGGTTTATCCGAGGGTGGATGAAGGAAGCTCAGTCCAGACAGAAGATTTACATAGAAAAGAGGCATAAAGACCTAGAATTCTCAGTTGGAGATAATGTTTTTATTAATGTATCACCTATGAAAGGTGTGGTACAGTTTGGAAAGTCAAAAAAATTAGCCCCAAGATATATTCGTCCATTCCAAATCATAGAGAGGATTGGAAAGCTTGCATACAGAGTTGAGTTACCGAGTAGTACGACAGGTGTCCATGATGTATTTCATGTGTCTCACCTTTGCAAATATGTGCATGATCCAGAGGCTGCTATTCCTTCGATAGGGTTAGATGACTTAATAGTAGAGCTTAATTTGACTATCGCTAAACAACAAGTTCGAGTTGTAGTAAAGATGAGAAAAGATTAAGGATCAAGACAGTTGGGCTGGTAAAAGTTCAACGGAGCGACAGCGAGAAGGACTGTACTTGGGAGACAGAGGACATGATTAGAGATACTTATCCTGATTTGCTTTAAGGGTACATCTATATTAAATTTATATAGATAGTTGCTAGTCAGATAGGCTAATATGATTGTTATGGTTGTTAGAAGTTGTTATAGATGATTTCTATGTTTTGTATTTAGTCCTTCCTGAATTTCGAAGACAAAATTCTTTAAGGGGGAGAGCCTGTAACATCCCTAATTTTTGATAATATTGCTCAAAAGACTTTTTTAAATAAACTAAATAGAATAATATTGATAAAGGGATTGTGATTTAAATAAATTATACGATTGGCCATGTTAATAATAATATTTAATGGGCTTAAATTGGTTTATAGGTTAATTAAATTACACATGGGCATATTAGTAAATTAGCCAGTCTATTATGCACGACTATGACCTTCTGTAATTGCCCATTCACATTCCATTTTCATCTATTCACAAACACAAATCAAAACTAAATAGAGCCGGCCATTAACACAGAGGAAAAAGAAAAAATTTCAATCTAAAGCTAAGGATCAAAGCTAGGAAGGATTAATCAACAACAGATCTCATATTCCTTATCAAGTTTAAGGTGAATAATAATTCATTCCATCTCCTTTTGGTTTCTAAAATCCTGTGATTTCAAATTTAAGTATTTATTTCATTTTTATGATATTTTGGTATGCCAAAGTTATTGATTATTTTATTTAAACAATTTATTTATATGCAAAATTTGTAAGGTTTTAGGGTCAAAATCGTGGTTTATTGACTGCAAAATGTCATAGAAATTTTTTATGTTAAGTAAAACACGATTTTGGAGATAGGTTTTAATTTTTAGAATTTTCCAAGTTACGAAAATTTTATTATGAATTTTTAACGAAAAACATGATATAATTGGGTTAAAATTTATTTTGAGAATTTCAGGTAGAAATTAGGTCTGAAATTTTATTATGTTTGATTACACGAAGAAATTGAATTTCTATAATTTTTGGCGAATTTTCCCAATGGATTTACTAGAAAAAATAAATTATTTAAAAGAGGGACTTTTCTGTAAATATTACTTTTGTTATAAGGAATGGCTTAAATGTTACATTTTTTGGTTTTGATTTGGTATAAATCCGGTAGTTTAAATTGTAATGTGTTTGAAAAGTTTTATGGCGGTCAATCAATGGTTTACAAATAGGTAAGTTGTTATTAAGTGACTCCTTGTTTTACTTAAAGCCTTCGACATAGTCGAAAACATAAGCTTTCGAAAGGATTTTATAAATAGCTTTCGAAGAAGGTTGTCATATTATGTTAAAGTATCAGCTTTTGAAGGGGCGCCTTTTTCCTTTAAATAAGAGATTTTGAAAGGGTTTGTTCCGACCTAGTCGAACCCTAGCAACTATTTTCCTTTCGAAGTATTGAAGTCATCAATGCCTACGAAAGGTTATCTTTGCTTTTACCTTGGTTAAGCCGCTTTCTAATTTCTTTCGAAAGGGGTTAATGGCTTTGAAGGTAATGGAGTTGAAGGGTTTCGACTTTGTCCCTCGAAGTTTTAATTTTTGAAGGTCTTTGCTTTCGACTAAATGGTTCGAACACCATCATCTTTTCCCTAAATTAATTTTTAGTTGGTTATGAAAGAGATACTTCTGCATATAACCACGTTGACCCAAATATTGTTTTTAAAGAGTAAACCCAATACTTTTGAAAGGGATACTTTCATTTGTTTTGAAGCTCTATATTGTAAAAGGAAATTTGATACCATCAAAGGTATAATTGGTTTCGAAGGAGAATTTTTACCAAGGGCTAAAAATAGTATGTATATTATTTTTTGAAAAGAAGTCTTTGCTTTTGAGGAAGGTTATCCAGAGGTTTTGAAAGAAATGTTTTAAGATTTCAAAACATAACCCAATCTCAATTTAAAGTATTAGACATGGCATAAATGAATAAACAAAGTGTTTTGAAATGAAGAAGTTTTCCTTGATTTAAAAGGTTAAAGGGTTTAAGCAGGATATATATATATATACACATATATATATATATGTATATATATGTATATATATATATGAAGAGGATTTCAAGAATAATGAACCACAGGTGTTGGTATTATTTTGTTGTCATTTTTGCTTCTTCATATATTTATTAACATTTTTATTAACACGTAACTGTATTTTAGGGAAAGGGCAGAACAACCAGATAGGTTGATCCAGTAGTGAATATAACTTAACAGATGTCAAAATCTTAATTAAAGATATTGGAAGGGGCCAATAGGTTTACAGTAAGCCCGTGAAAACTATGTGATATTGGCAGGGGCCAATAGGTTCATAGTCAGCCCATGAAAACTATGATTTGATATTTGCCGGGGCCAGTAGGTTTGTAGTTAGCCTATGAAAACTACATCCGGATTACGATATTGACAAATAGCCAATAGCTTCCTAGTTAGCTCATGAAAACTAGGATATTTAAAATGATACTGGAGTTACCAATAGGTTCTTAGTGATCCCATGAAAACTATGAAAGTAGACTGATAGTCCATAAATATTTAAAAAGTCAGTAGTAACCCTTAAAACTATAATTGAGACAGGTAGTTGGAATAAATGGGGATGGGTAATCCAGATTTGGTTTATTTTGCATATCATCATAATATTTTGAAATACTATGTTTTTAACCATTGTGGATGCAGGAGCATAGTATATGGTTTTATGAATGTTTTAAGATACTAGTGAGGGGAAAACTCATTCCGCAAAGTAGCGTGGACTTAGTAGATATCTAAATGATTTGAGATGGTAGATTAATATTCATACCAGACTTTATGTCTGACTTGAACTTTTTGTTTTCCCCTTAAACTCTCGAGTACTCGATTAATTTTGATTAGGTTGAGAGTTAATGTTTCCAGGTGTTCTTTTAGACGAATAAAGCTTCCTAAGGCATGCGAGAGGCGAGCTTGTTATTAGATTATTTTATTTTCGCTGTATGTTTGATTGTGTAATCTGAACGTGGTCTACGAACTGGGATTATGTAATCAATTTGAAATATTTTAAAATGGAAAGTGGAATTTGTTTCCTGTTTAATTTTTTTCCATATTCTTATGTTTTCTGTGTATCAATGTATCTCATGTCGTCGTATTTGGTCGCCGAGGATCAATATATATGGATGACTGCAGCATCTGTAGCCGTTAGTCTTGGGCCTCCAAGTAGGGGAATGTTACATGATCCATAAGATTGCTCTATGAACCTTATTTAGTCTCATATGGACGTTTGGTTGACTTGAAACTTTACTTCGACATTTAATTGCATTGTTGTGAGCTTGAAATTAAGCGAATTTATAATGTTCCCCATTTTGAGGCCCAAAACTAACCGCTACAGATACTACAATCATCTATAGCATTAACTTCCGATGACAAAATACAGTAATGTTAATGGTGTCCATAATATCAGAAGTACAAGGATATGAAATATTTCAAATACAATTCAAAAAAATTCTCTTTACATTATGAATCAGCATTTCATATTTAGTGGATAATCCCAACAAAATACGGCAAGACCGACGTATGAGGATGCCCTCTTGATCAAAGTTATTAAATAGATAGTTACAACCTTTGCCATTACATACAAAATTCAATCACAGTGGAATAGATAAATAGATAACCTCCTACATGGCTAGATCCGCCTCCTGTACATCTTCAGATGCTTTATTCGTCAAAACCTACTAAACCTGAAAATCTTAACTCTTAACCCATTTTATAAACATTTTGATTGAACAAATAAGCCCATTAGATTTAAGCAATTTACTATCATTCCTAGACTCTAAGGAAAAATCCCTAAAAATCATAATAAATCAACTCAATAATACTCTTCGACATATCAAAATTTCAGTCAAAATTTTATTTTAATTATTTTTAATAATTAAAACTTGAAATTCATTAATTTCTTCACTTAGAAAAATCATATAAAATCCATACCTGCTTGAAAAATTATAAAACTTAAAACCCTCTCTTAAAATGATATTTCTAATATCATATCAAAATCTTAAGTCATTCGAGTATCATATGAAGGTTTTCCAACTCAAACATATCACTAAATTTCATATTTAAATTCTGAAAAATCACCAATAATCATTCAAACTACTAAAACATGACATAAAACTTGCAGAAGAAATGGATTTACACTTAAAACCAACATAAATCAAAAAATTTGAGATGTATATTAATTATTCACTTTAGTTTGGATGAGAAATATGAGATTTAGTGTAGACTTGATTTCTTTTAGCTTTGATTCCTTATCTTTTAGTTTCCAACTTGTTTTCCCTTTGCTATGGCTGGCATCTTTATATGTTTAGTTTGAATGTATGTAACTGAATGAAGGAAATGACAATAGAAGAGTTTAAGGGGTAGGAATGAAGGCTATTCCCATTTTTCCCTTATCATTTTCTTCCTTATCCAAACTCTTTACTTCTCTAATTGCTTTATTAACTGAGGCATTGCCTTAACTTAATTACCAAATCTCAATTTTCTTATTTCTTTAAATTATTTCATAAAACTTATCTAATTAAATGTTCTAACTAATGTTAGTCAAAATTAGGGCCACTATAGAATTCCTTGGTTCGAAGGTTGGACCATCACATATTGGCATATACTAATTGAAAATTACTCTAACATTGCATGGCATAGACTATATGATAAGCTTGGGCAAATGTTAAGGATCAGTATCGAACCCTGACCATAGTTTGGCATCGACCCATGAATTCACTTGATTTTTGGAGTTTTGGGCTTGGCACTTATAATGGGCAATGTGTAGGCTATTTTTGAAGAGCCTTAGCTAGCTTATGACTTCACCTCTTGGTTTTGCTTAACATCTGAGCTTGGCAGTTATCGCTCTGGTTTCCTATTTGTTTATCCTCCTATTTGTTTATCCTCCTATTTGACTAGTTTGATTCGTCTGAATATAGCTTGGTCACAAGGCTCGATAACATTTGCCCTTCAAAGTATATCTTATTTAACAAGATATGTTTTGTATCGAAACAAGATGTAGATTCCATATTGCTTATAATCTTTGTTCTAAATAGGTACCCCTTTTCCATTGAACTACTCTCATAAGGCATTAAGTCTTTTAATGAATGTTGTGTCGCTTCGGACGATTTGAACTGGCAACCTTAAGGTGTATAACAACTGGAATGTGCTCTTCGAGTTCACCTAACTAATTTAAGAAAAAATTCCAATGATCTCTTTCTTCGGATTATACAGGTTGAACCTTATTCTTTTAGAGCTCTAGTTGTCTACTATCATGCATGCGTATGCATACATATATGTTGATTTATCATCGTTTTTTCCTTTTTAATGAAATTTTATGGATTGCTATCGATACATAGTGCCTTAAACATAGGCCATTCATATGCTTAAGTTTTTAGGTCTGCTATTATTTATATACTAAATCCTCATTTTTGCATTTTCACTTGCCACTTTTCTTTCTGCTTCGAGTCTTCCTTTTTTAAGCTCGCCATTGCCGATTTTCACCTTGCCAACCCATTACCTTAAGCCATTGCTGCTATCTCCCCCAGTCATCATCACCACCAGAGACACCATAATCCAAACCTTGAGCATCGAACCTTCTAAATAACCCTAGGTCCAAATCTAAACCTACTTAAACTTGACCATACCGAAATGCCTCAGGTGGGTAGCGTGAATTGGGGACATTCGTCATCGACATGAGCGCTGAACATGATCGAATTCTTATGATGTTCCACTGCATATCTTCCATGATTTGGCCTTAGTTACTTGGTCGAATTCCCACTGAAAATTGGACCATTGGGGATGCTTTGAGAGAAAAACAAACTGTCATGAAACAAGCTGTAAATTTCATAGGCGTCACTCCAGTTTGAGGTATTGGGATTTTAGTTCGTGGTGGCTTCAAGTCGTACCTATGACACTTGAATTTCTCAAAGTGACCCCAATTTTTAGTGTGAATTCAACCCAATACACTCAAATGGAGCTCCATAACGAACTTGATCGAGACGCAGTCGATGATTTGCAAATCATTAGAATGGTCTCCAATGATAGTTGCTTTAAATGTAAATCAACACTTGAATGAACTGTTTGCCAACCTTTTAATTGAAGACAGACCTAAATTCCATGGTTTTAAATGCACACACTGCATTTTAACTGCATACTACTACCCTCATCGATGTAGTAGATCCGATCGATCAACACACTTTTGTACCTATCGAGTCTGGTACACCGACTATACAGTGCTCTTTTTCCAGCATGCATGGTACAACTTTTAATATGCCTGACATCTCTTACATTAAATTTTGATAATTATGTGTCGTAGGCGCTCCGCGCTTCTCTACGTTATGGCCGTAGGTCCTTCAACATCATGATATGTTGAGTTTGATATTAAATCCAGCTCAACGACTGTGCCTACGAAATGGTCCACTCCTACTCTGTCCCAATCTCATTCAGTTAGTCATCAAGCAAGGCAGGCTTTAGATACAGTTTATTTTGTTTTGGCTCAAGATCCCACTATAGGGGTTTCCCCTTATAAAGATATGAGCAATGCTATTATTCTCGATAATCCCCAAGATTCTCCAACTTTGAAGGTTGATGAAGCGTCTCTCAAGAAAATATATGAGAATCATGGTATTCCATTTGAAAATGTATTAGTTCCTACACGCTATCAACATGGGATTTACCATAGTGGGGTATATAGCTTGCAATTATTACACGTGCATGGCTGGCTATATTCCACCGTTCAACCACTATATTCGCATAATTCTGTGGTTTATGAAACTAGCCAAGTTCCAACTACATCCGAACATCTATACTTTCTTGAACAGTATGCATATAATTTCAGTTTGCCATCTGAATCATGAGCCTAGTGCTCAGAGGATACATTATTTGTACATCTTCAAGCATCGAAAATTATATCCTTTGCTTATATTCCTGGAAACTTCTAGGGACTGCCAAATATTATTGGGCCTTTCGAACAAGTTAAGATACTTTAAAGATGATTTTTTTTTTTGAATGTTGTCCACTTGGCTTCACACAAAGGTGGCTGTCTAGACGTAAGTCTTGATTTCAGCTTCTCTTTTTTTGATATAGATGTCATAGCTTTCGTTATTTATACCATTATTTCTTATGATTACAGATAATTCAAGAAGGCCTAGTAGCATGGCCTTTGTAAGTACCCTAGCGGATCTCTATCAAGTCCTACTCGAAGAAAGGGAAATGAGGAAACTTCTTACAGATGAGAACCTATGTGTTTACAACCTATTAAATTAAAATCATAGTGTCATCCATATTCTGGAACTTAGGGATGATGATGATGATGGCGATGATTCCTCATAAGAACATGATGCCACCGTGGACGTCAATGAAGCCCACGAGGGGCCTATCGTTCCAAACTCCATTATCAATCCTAAAATAAGTCGAAGGGGAGAAAATAGCAAAGACAAGAGTGGGGATGTTGAAGGAAGAGAAAGTGGTAACTGAGACAATGATGTCGTCGACATTGGCCATGAGACCTCTAGTATCGGGAACGATAATGATTCTGCATTCCTCATAACTCGATGATCCAAAATATATATCATTTTATCTTGGACGTCTGTGCAACCTTCACCAACTACTATGGTAGCAAAGACCCCATCCTATATTCTTGGAATATCTTTGGGTCCTTTGGGAGTACCCAAGACGAAATTGGGTCCTTTGGTCTTGGCAATATCAACATTGGATATATTGGATCTCCTATTCATCTGCCTGATGAAGTGCCTACCACTCGTGCAGGGGAAATAACCCATGACAACAAGCTCTAAGTCTATGGCTGTAACACCCCGTAAAATCAACCATAAATAAATAAGATAGATTAAATTAAAGAAGATAAGAGTAAAAACGGAAATTTTGCAAAAGGTGGAATTTGACAACGAAGGTTATGTTGTTGCATTCGTGGCGAAAGTCTGAACAATTTTCATATATAATATTTGAAAATGGAGCTTAAACGGAAAATTTATGGACGTTTGATGTTTTCATGTTTAAAATAATTTAAATAGAATTCAAATTCAAGTGTATAATTAATTTTGAAATTTGAAATTCAAAAGTTAACAGTAGATAGACTTGGGGATTAAGTAAACGTAAAATAAACATCAATCTTTAATATTAATTATGGAATAAAATAATTAAAAATCAATGGCATGATAAAACTTCCTAGAATAAATGAACCAGTAGATCGATCCTCTTAGGTCGGTCGACCGCTATCGACCAAGCAGTGGGAAGCGGCATCGATTGATCACGGACGATGGCTAGGATTTTGTGTACAATGTATGCTTGGATTTTTATATTATTAAACTGACTCAAATCCGATGGTTCCGGTGCATTTCAAAAATTACAAATAAGACCTTAGACCCCTCATTTTTACTCATATAATATTTTAGGAACATTAACAAAATTCTATATGTTCATCTCTTCAAGATGCACAAAACTACATTAGTATTTCAGGTTAGAAATCCTATAGGTCTATCTTTATTTATTATTTATTTTCTTAACTTCTTTCTCCTCAAACCTTTAATTTTTTGAACCTAACGTATATACAAATCCCTTGCTGTATGTCTAAAACAAGAGATCTGATATAGGTTGTTAAAGGCGTGTCAAATCCAAGGAGGCAAAGCTAAGGATATACTATGAGTGGGAATGCTAGCTTTTCTAACTCAGTGATTGATTAGTATAATTTAAATTTGAATATGCCTTGGGGAGTTTTGGTTTGTGAAAACATCATATGATAAACCCACAAAACTCCTTAATATGAAATGTAAATTCTAGATTGAAACATCAAATTTGTTTATGTCAAAATAATGGAAAATTATAGATTTGCAGTTTTGATAATTTTACCTTTTATTCCAATCCTTATTTTTTTCTTTGAATTCGGTTGAAGAATTTTGATTAAGAAATAATGTGTAAGGTACGAATTTATTCATAGTTTGCACTACTTATCCCCATGAATTAAATAGAAATTTCTTCATTTATTGTAATGTGAAAAAGGAGTTGAATAGAGCATAAAAACTAGAATTGTAAGTTTCTATTATCAACATATTCCATTATTTTGTGTAATAAGTTAAGTTTGAATTTTTATTGTATAGAAATCCATTGATTAGAATCTTTGGATAAGAATATTGGAAGTTTGGTTTTGTTGATTATATGGAATGAGACTTGTATAATTGTTTAGAGAGTTAACATTTAAACGCTAGTTTAGGCGTATATTTTGCATGCTTAGAAATTATTAGCCACGTATTTATATACATATATTAGCGTAATTAACATATAATTAATACACAATGATAACATACAATTTCATGGTTAAATGAGTTATTAACTCTATTAAATCCCCCATAGGAAGGTAATTAATGTTAAAGGTGAAATAATAAAATTTTCTTATAATGTCTTGATTATGGAAATGGTGAGGTGTGTGATAATATATGTAGCATGTGATATAGATTATGACTAAGTTATAAAGATGCGAGATCAGTCAAAAACATTACCGTGGGGTACGGGTCATAATACATAACTACAATGACATAGGGTTAGTCCCAAAATCTAGAGGGTAAACCGACCTAGCTAACCAGGCTACCCGTACCAATTAATAGTTGGGCTAATATGAGACATTACCGTTGGGTACGGGTCATAATACGAAAGATCCGCTTCAGAGATTGATGGTATCTAGTGGTTGTGTGAGGGCCTGCCTTTTCTTTATGTAGGAAGTAGTAAATGGTCTGGGTTGTGGGTCAGGCACGGCAGAGGATACCTTGGGAGAGGGCCCGCTTTAGTATAAAGTATTAAGTGGCCGAAGCGATTTCATGCAATGTCCACTAGATGGTTACTAGTGAGGAGCCTGCCTTAGGACTATAGGTATTAAATGGTTAAAGTCTGCCTAATTCCTATTAAAGTTATTAAGTGACTTGATTGCTATTTCTTATATTGATGGGACATTATGGATGATAGATAGAGTTATGGGTTGATAGCAAGTTTGTTATGGGATTATATTTGGAAAGCGTTATATTTAAGTTTGAGAAAAGCCTTTGGGCTTATATTTGAAAAGAGTTATGTTGTAGGTAGAAATGTAAGGCATATTCCAATGTAAATTATATTGCCTAAGTAATAACATAGTAAGGCTTGACATTTGTATTCACCAGACATATCTTGTTTCGACTCCCTCCTCAATACAATACAAGTTAGGAAAGGCGATGTTGAAGGTGGAGATATTGGTGAGGCTTGTGGCAGTAGACTATCAATTTACTTGTTATTTTCTGTTATTTTTTATGTACCCATGAAATAAAATAATGTTGTAATTTTGGAATATTGCAGATGTGTACGGTTATTATTGGCTTTTGACATTATGTAAATTTTATTATGGTGTTGAAAGACATTTTAAATTTCAAATGAAATAGGTACAGTTGTTATAATGATATTTCATCCTTCCACTGTGAGAATCTGGATGATTAGATAAATAACTTTATATTATCCTTTTTACCAACAACATGGTACTAAGTTTCAATGGGCCTTTTCTGGGTTAAATTTTAGGCCCATTTCATGGAATATTATTGCATTTGGTATCGGATCCCGGATTACCCGCTCAACAGGGAAAAGTATATGTATGAGAGACGTGATTGTTATTTTGAAAAGATTTTTCCCAAAACCACTATTATATATGCACTCACTTTGCTATGAGTAGACTATGGCTAAAAATCATTCTTCTTCTGAAACTGGGAACCCCTTAGAGGAATGCCCACCATTTGAGAAATGCCTGAATAGTTTAAACAATACCTCAGGCATGTAGGACAAGTCCATGTTCACCAATAGACTACACTGGCAGCACTCGTTGTCCTGCCCCTTAAGGAAGCACCTTGTCCTAATGATTTTCCAAAATGTATAAGGATTTTATGAGTATGGGAACAAGAGCCTATTCTAGAAAGGAAAGCTTCATAAAGACTAAGGCATTGATAAATGATGCGAGAGGATATTTCGAGAGATTGGTTGGGAGGTTCAAGTGAAGCAGAGAATGGTAGCTTGGCACCTTAAAGGAGAAGCCTAAGATTGGTGGAATATGGTGGTTGAGGAGGACGTTGGTAGGGTTGTCACTTGGGATGAGTTCAAGAACCAATTTGGGATTTGGTTTATGTCAAGAGAAGAAGTGAGCATACAATTAGAGAAATTTATACAACTTAGGTTGGGAGGCTCCACTCTAAAGGAGAACATTAGTAGTTTACAAAATTAGCTAAATTCTGAACGAGTCTGATTCATACAGCCATGAGAAAGGTCATAAAGTTTGTCAAAGGCCTAAACTCCTTGCTTAGGTAATAGTTGTTGACTTAAATACCCACTAGAGCTACCTATGAAATGTTTGTTAAGATGACTTTAACGCAGACGATGAATGCTAAGGAGAAAAAATGGAGAAGGAGAAGGAAGGACTTGCACAGAATCAGAGAGGGGGCAAGAAAGGAAATTTGTGGGAAAATAGAAGTCAAAAGGGAACTTTCTTAAATTTAAGAAAGAAGGTAAAGTATGCAATAGATGCCAAAAGAAAGGACATCTCACGAAAGATTGTGGAGTAAATTCGCAAAGTATAGTTGTTGATGCCAAAAATGGGCATCGGCACCTAATAGAATCTTGTGGAAATTAAACGATGAATGAAATTAAAAACATAGAAGAAAAATTAAATGAACATGTAGATTTTTATAGCGGTTCGACGATCTTGACCTACGTCCACTTCATGTTTTTATTGATCTTGCGCTTGATTATGATTACAAGAATGTTTTGGATCAGCTAGGATCCATTAGTACAAGATTGAAGAATAAAAAGGGCAGAGCCTAGGCCGAAAAAAGGATCTTCTTTATGGAGAATGGACTCTATATTTATAGGAGAAGACATGCATGGATGGGGCTAAAATTTTGTAAGAAGAATCGATAGATCCGTAGGGGCCCACCATAACGATCGATGGCCCTAACTTGATATTTTGGAACGATCGGGCATAGTTATGACGATCGTTATTTTGGTCTCCAATTGGTGCGCGGTGATTTGTGAGGGGTACCATATGCCTCTAGACCTTGCTCCTAAAATATGAAGTCATTCTGAGTTGCAGACTATGAGATATCCATCGATCTTTATCGAATAGGCACCTTGGCAATCTTATACCGATCGTTCTGAATGATCAGTAGTAAATGGTCGGTAAAAATGCAATCTTATGAATTATGTCCTACGATTTATCTTATGGGCTCCAATCTTCAATATATTGATATTCTAAAGATTTCAAATGAATTGGCCTGATTTTGAGATATTGATCAATCTTCACTTATTTGAGTTGTTTTATGGATCGTTCTCGATTGATCCATATAAATCCTTGCTTTGTCCGTAACTCGAGCATATTAACTCTGATCGACTTGAAATTTGAAATTTATCTTCAAGGGGCTATGCTTGTCACTCTATACTGATTGGGCTCGATTGGGTCCCCATCTGAATCTAGTCAACCATCGTCCATAGTACCGTATACAACTGATTCTTAAGACTAGCAACCATCCGTTTCTAGCCAAGTTGATGATATTGCGGCATTGCCAAAAGGCGAGATAACAATTGAAAACTAAAGATTGCATTTCACACATCATATGGACACTAGAACGAGAAGTGATTCCTTTTGGATTGACAAATACTCCCGCATACTTCGAAGATTTGACGAGTGGAATATTTAAGGGACAGTTAGATAGATTTGTGGTAGATTTTATAGATGGCATCTTAGTATTCTCCAAAAGTGAAAAAGAGCATTCAAGTCACTTAAGAGAGATATTAGGAACCTTGAGAAGCCACCGACTTAAATCTAAATTCTCAAAATGCCACTTTTGGAAGAAAGTAGTGAAATTTCTTGAGTATATTGTTTCGGAATATGGATTAGCGATGGACCGAATAAAATAAAAAGCTATTTAGATTTGGAAGACTCCAAAGAATGCCATGGATTTTAGAATTTTTCTAGGGTTAGACAGCTATTATAGGAAATTCATAAAAGATTTTGCAAAGGTAGTTTCTCTAACCCATTTGACCATAAAAGAATTTAGTCTTCGCTTAGGATAAGGAATACATGAAAGAGTTTGGGAAGCTAAAGTGTAACATCCCCGGATTTTAGCTCAGTCTGGTTTGATGATTGGATTAATTTTTGAAATTTAATTGTGAATAAAAATCTAAATTGTGTTGAATTTTCAAATTCAATTAGATGTATGTTTATCTATTTATATAAATGGATTTTTATAAGATAGTTTGAATTTGATTTGAATATAGAAAGATGGATATATGATATATATGAAAGTTATACTTTGAAAATTAATGTATATATATAAATATTAAATTAAAGAAAAAATATAAATAGGAAATATAATACATACGTAGATAACATATTTATAAAAACATGGTTTATAAATAAATTAACATAAGAGTTTAAAGTGTAAACAAATTAAAGTCTTAATATGTATTTATTTTTTCAAATTAATAAAGCCTAATACATTTGAAAATAATAAAAACATAGATTGCATATACATAAAACATAATTTATACTACCACAAGGTTTAAAAACAAAACCTATTAATAATTCACATTAGGGACTTAAACATAAATTTCTTTGTTTTAAACAAGTGTAAGCATCTTGTTATGGAAATTAAACAAATGTAATGAATCAACATGGAAACAAAATGGCATCCAACATGATTGAATTAAATAATAAGATTAAAAAAATTACAAAAACCTTTTCCATTTCCCCACATGCAATTATAATAGCTTTTTAGAAAATCTGGAACAAATCAGCATCAAAGATTTGGCATTTCAAAGATCAAACACCCAAGAAAAATAAAATAAAATGATAAAACCAGAAAAACAGATCAAACTAAAGCAATCAAGCAAAACTCAGATCTAAAGCAAGCTAAAACACTCTCAGCAAATTCAAAAACAATTCAAGCTTCAGTTCAAATTTGTTTCCAGCAAGTTTAGATTCAAAACTAAGAAGCAACTTCAGAAATTTGGAAGCCCAAAAGCAAATGCCATTGCAGTTTTTTTTGGAAATAGTTCTAAGCTGCAGGGAACAATTCAAGTTAAAGGCTAAAGTAAATTCTGTTGCAACTGCAGAGAAAAAGAAAAAAAACTGGACTGTCACATAAAGGAAACTCAACCTGTCTAAACTCCAAGAATTAAAGAAAAATTCAGGCAGGCTAAAGATTCTTTTCTACCTTCATTCTGTTCCCTGTTCTTTGTTTCTTCCTCAACTTCAGGTGAGCAACTTTCCCTTTAAAACCTGATTTGGTTGATACATTGTGATGTTATGCTGATTATTGATTGTGTGATGATAATTGCTTTGCATGTATGTGAATAAGTAAGCCTCTGCGTATATATGTAGTGTACATATCTGTTTATTTTTATCACCCCTGTTATTAGTCCAAAGAGTATGGTTTTGATATAAAAATTCAAAATCTTTACATTAGATCTCTATTAGACTATGATATTCAAACACGATAAATTAGTTTAAACCCAATCTATGTTTTAAAAACATATTCAAGCATAATGGGATCAAGAATTTGCTGGAATCAAGAATTTACAATAGACAGGTTAAAATCATGATTAAATCAAATCTTGTAAATGTTTGATTTAAGTTTATAACAAGAATCAAATCTGAAAAGTATTTGTACCAAAATTGGGCAAAACACTCTTCGGAAGTTTTTGAAGAGATAACAAATGAAGAATGTAAATTGAAAATGAGGATTATCTAGTAAAAACTCCAAATAACAGTAATGTAAATGCGAAGACAAGCGATTTATAGTGGTTCGACGTGTTGCCTACGTCCACTGTGAAGTTTTTTGGTGTTTTATTGATTCTCTTTCAACGATTACAAGTGATTACAGCGAGCAACAACAAGTTACAACTGGAAATTCGAAATCTACAACAAGAATATGATGTAGGATGATGGAGATCTCGACCGGCAGAGTCTGGGCGCTTCAGAGTCAAAAGACCCATTTTCTGTAGGATCTGGGGCTCTATTTATAGGCGTAGGAAGCTGAGATTTCGCTCGAACTTCGGGAGACTCGTTCTGGCATGTGAGTGGACCCACGCGACCAATCTCAGGAAGTTTCGACTCGATCAGCGATCGATACGAAGCCATTTCGTATCGATCAAGATGACGCCCAATCGAGCTGAAATTTGGTGGAGACATTCTTCATCATGTATGCAAGCTCCTGTGAAAATTTCATGGTATTTGTATCAGTAGATTTCTAGATAACGCGGATACGAAATGGAATCCTTCGGTTGCTGTTCGGTTCGAATCGATTCCTTCGAATCGATTGTTTCGAATCGATCAACTCACGTGGACTTGCGATGGCGTGGCACGTACATTTATCCTCGATCCGGTCTTCACTCCGAGTTGACCGCATCGACTCCATATATTTCGCCCCATTCGTATCGAGGGACGACACGTCATCAAATCTGTTGACTCGGTGGATTCTAATGAAGCCTCACTGATGGATTCGAACATGGCTTCACTAATGGATTCGAATGAAGCCTCACTGATGGATTCGAACAAGGCTTCACTGATGGAGTCGAACAACCGATGGTCGATGAATACGAACAAGCCTTTCTCTAATGGATACGAGCCTTGTAGCTTCTCCATGGATATGAAGTCAATCGATACGAACTTGAACCCTTCGATGGATACGAAGGATGGTGATCTGATGGATGCGAAGCAAATACTATCTGATGGATACGAAGCGCTTCATCTGCTGATGGGTACAAATTAGACCAAGTCGAACCGAGGCATGATGGATTCGAACTTTGATCGATATGAACGGCGACACTTCGATCGATACGAAGTTTATCGATACGAAGGGCGGCACCTCGATGGATACAAAGTCACTGGAACCTGATCGATACGAAAGTGATCGATACGAAACCGGAGCTTTTCCCTTCAAATTGAATCGATCATAACTCGAGCGTATGAACTCGGATTGACTTGAAATTTGAGATGTTGACTTCTATGGCTTTGCTTGTCATGTCCTATCAATTGTAACTCAATCTAGACTCAGAAAAAATCTAGCGATATCCATAGTGAAGCAAAGCATGACCAATCTCTAAGACGAACTGTCCTTTGTTTTCGATCGATCTTTTAGTTTCACGGCTTCCAAAAAGCGGAGTAACATTTGCCTCCTAAAGTACGTCTTGTAGAAACATGACGTGCTTTGAAAAGCTGCAATTTCTCTCTGAACAATCATTGCTCTCTTTTACTGAAAGTTGTGCTCTGTATTGCTGTAACCTTGCGTTGAAATAACTTATTGCTGTATAACAGTGATTGGATGTTCGTTGTTGCAATCATAACAAGATGAGTACTCGATTCCTGTGAATGTTTAAAATCAAATGTTAGTCCGACATATATGCACATATGTTAGTTTGACTCTCGTTAACGTTGTGTGTTCACGAGTCGTTGTCAGTTAGTTTGTTATTGGATTTCGTATCGATCCTCTCCTGAACCGATTTGAAATTCGAGTTGAAACAACGCTTGATGGTTACTTTTGATCGTCCTCTTGCATCGATCCTCTCCTGAATCGATGTAAGAGATGGGAATGTTGCTCTCACGCCGACGGACTTTGTGTTGCGCGAATGTAGTATTTCGAGTCAATGGGTATGAGCATCGATGGATGCGAAATTACCATTCGTATCGATGAAATATGCATATGTTATGATGGACACGAAATCGACGTTCCTATCGATGGTCTGTAACTCCAATAGGTCTTCGTTGCGTCTTTCGTATCGATGCTGATGTTTGAGTTACGGTGGATACGAAATCTCTTTCGTATCGATATGCAATCGATGGAGTTGAGAACTTGCTGATGTGACCAGGGGCTTCGAGTCGATGTGCTCACTGTCCATTTCGCATCGATGGAATTCAATGTCTTCAGCACCGCCTTAGTCGTGTGCTTCGTATCGATGAGGTACGAGGGTAATTTTGCATCGATAAAGCCTCAGGTATATGGATTCGAACGGAGCTTTCGAACCGATCCGTGTTTTGACTAGTTGCGACCGGTCAAGTTGACTAGGAGGCAAATCGACCCGTCTCCCATCAGGTTCCATATAAATACCTGGGACTTCGGCATTTTTCACTTTTTGCTTTTACTGTTGCCTTGTACTTTCTGTGCTTTTGCATCGACTTGAAGATCCCGAGAGAAGGGAACGTTGTCACGTCTTCGAATCGAACAAGATTCAAATCTTTAATACCTCGAATTCCATACTCAAATTAGGTAATCAACTTTGAATCCAAGCGACAAAGCTATTTTAGATCCGCTTTTTCTTCATCGATTATCCACTTCTGTGATTGTTAAAGCCAGATCTGGCCCAACGTTCATGGAAATTGGAGAAGAAAGAGTGGAAAAGGCAAAAGTAAATCAATCTGGGGGGCTTGCGTTCGAATCGATGAAGGCAACGATGTTTTTCTCTAGATTTCACATCGATCCCTGGGATACTCTAACGGGAGTGATGCAGTTTGTACCGACGGCTATGGAGATGGATCGTATCGATACGAAATGATCGATACGAAACATAGGTTACTGATCGATTCAAAGTTCTCGGCTTTAGATCGATACGAACAATATCTTTATGATCGATACAAATGGTATCGACTCGAACGTAATCGGTGTTAAGCTGGGAGCTTCCTGATCGGTACGAACCATGTAGCCAAGGATCAACTCGAAATCATCTCATTTTGATCGATTTGAACTCGTCCCTTGACCATCGATTCGAAATGTGCCCCCCGGTATCGATTCGAAGTTGCTCCTAGATGGATTCGAACGAGTTTCCTACCATCGATTTGGAACCTTCTACGATGGATACGAAAATTTGACACTCTTTTTGCATGATTCCGACGAGCTTCTTTCTTGCATATCTGGATTTGATAATTAAACTGCATATTCGACCACCTTTCGAAGCTCATTGATGGAACTATAACTTAACACCGTGACAACGAACTTTAACTCGAATCAATCACCAACATTTGGATGATACATTAGTGACGGTCAGCGATGACGGTCACTCCTGCTGGACTCTGACTATCTTTGTCGCTTGCAAGTTCTTTTCAATTCTACAAAATCTTTTCAAGTATTGCATAGCACTGCACCATACACACTCTTACACGTGGGGAATGCACGGGATTTTATCGTCTAACGATAATTTCTCATAAGTTAGCCAGTTATGGAATCATCGAGTTCACAACCGCAAGAAATCCAAAGTACAACTCCTCCGAGACTTGAGATTCCCAACATTGAGCCCGAAATCATCGGTCCAGCCCCAGACGAATTTCCCAACGCATCTTTCATTGCCAATCCATCGGACTCCGTTCGATCCAACATCTCTAAAGATATGGTAGGGAGGATATGCTTAAGGCATGGCCTGTCAATGGACGACGTGTTATTGCCAGGACCAAATGACAGACCCACAATCGGCCAGAGGGATACACCACATTCAATCGCCACGCGTGTGCGGCCGGAATGCTCCCTCCGTTCAATGAGTACATAAGAGAAGTATTGTCTTTTTTGGGGATCGCCCCATCTCAGCTACACCCAAATGGATATGCTTCAGTGAATAGCTTGTTCGTCGTCTTCATGAAGTATCTTCATTGACCACTGATCCCGACTGAGATCAGATATCTGTTCAACTTCAAAAGCCGAAATGATAACCCATCCTTTACATTCTTGGAGGCGGTGAGGAACTGTCAGGTGGTCACCGGGTCCTGGACCAGGCTGAGCCACTACAAGATGGAGTGGTTTTACATTAAATGTCCTCCAGGGTTCGCCCGAAGATGGTTATTCAGACGTGAATATAGCTGAGTTCTCAAATAATTACTAAGGCGATTGCAGTTGAAGTGAACTTATATCTTTTCCTTTTTACAGCAATAATTCAGCGACCCGAAGGTGAACACTTTAAGGAGATAGTGCGGGTGCTCCAAGAAGTCCCGAGTGAAGATAGGGATGTTGAATTACTTTTGACGGATAGGAATCTTCGGACTCTCGGGTTGATCGAATGGAGGCAGAGTATAAAGTTTGACGGAGCACTAAGGACCGTCTTGAAAAAACGAGTCAAGCACAAGAAGCCAAAAGTTGTTATAGCCGAGGAAGCTGATTTTGAAAGAACCCACACTGATGATGAGCCGTTGGCCGGGCCTACAGATGTAGTTCAGGATGTCGTAGAGCAGAGAAAAGGCAAGGCAGCCGTTTTTAAGTCGCCTGAAAAGGGAAGACGGAAATCGGTCGTCATGTCCCGGCTCGCCCCCGGAAATAGAATTTCGGAGAGGTCTCTCCCAAGAACAGAAAGTCTCTTTGAAGGGCTTGCCGATCTTCCAATCCCGGACGATGTGTCTTTTCAACATGATGCCGGGTTGGAGGAATTCCACCATACTTTAGAATTGAGCGAGCCTTTTATTACTAGCGTGGTCGACACTTCCGGTTGGTCAGGGGGATGCATATTCATACACATTTCACGACACTACACAACCCTTAGTCGTAGGTCATCGGTTTCGAAAAGCCACTAACTCTACTCTCATTTTGCTTTGAAAATATTATGACTGGACGTGGTTCGATGTTAGGAAGTCTTCGACAGGCTCGTAAATCTTCCTCATATTACGAGTCGCAACGAAGGGAAGGGGATAGAGATTACGATCGTAGGTACTCTGGGTATTCTAGCCAAGAACGACACGATAGAGATAAGGACTACAGACGTCGGTCTCGATCTCGCACTCCTCCTCCCAGAGCTCCTATACAACCTCCTGCCTATGTTTCTCGTCCTTTCGAATCTTCTCGATTTAAGTCAGCTTCTCGTTCTTCCAGATCCGAGCCCCATCATCCCAGATCTGAGACAATGACCCCAGTAGTTGCGGAACAGCCTCCTACGAAAATTTCAGGGGAAGGAGCGATCAGGCTTGCGCAGTTAAAGAAGGACTTCCCGAACATTTGTTTTGATAACTACATTTTCCCTCTTCATTTGAAGAGAATCCCGCCGGAGGCCGAGCAGATGGCGCACGATTATGTGCATGACTTCTATGCCCAATACAAGGCATGGTATAAAGCGGCCGAGAAAGCGTCGTCATTAGCCTTTGAACGAGCGGCTATCATTGAGAAGCTACAAGCCGAGCTGGCTCAAAATGACCGTATCATATAAGTACTGAACACAGAAGCCGAATCATTTCGAAAGTCAAAGATGGAGGCTCTTACGAAGGCCGATGAAGCTCAAGCGGCTATGGATAGAATGAAAAAAGAGCATTATGTCACGGTGGAAGACATGGGCCACCGAAACACCATTGTCACCGCCGAGCGAGATGCGGCTTTAAAAGAGCTTAATGAGCTTAAGGCTAAAGTTTTTGAAATCATGAAGGAAAGGGATACCGCCAATATTTCTGCACAGGAGGCATGTGATCAAGCGGTAGAATTCTGAACCGAGCGTGACGCTGCGATCGGTAAAGTAATGGAGATCGAAGCCGAAGTTGATAGAAAAATTGAAATTGCCGAGTCCAAGCTGGAGGCCGATATCGAAGATCTCCTCATCACTTATAATGCTAATGTGTTAAAGCATAGGAATTTGGCTTGGCTCGAGAATTATCCGGTACATCTTCACAGCGCTTGGGGCCGACTGATTGAGGAAGAGAAAGCGGCATCCGGATGAATCGATTGACCAATTTGAGCTTGAAAACCGGTTGCTGACCAAAGACGAAAAGAAAGTCCTTCATGACGCCATAATTTCTTATGAGAAGGAGATGGTCGGCGCCCGACATCTGGAGGTCGGAGAAGGTTCAGGTGTTGAACACCAGGCTACAGTTCTTGAGATCACCGCTCCACTCCCGTCAGAGCCTACATCTGCGGTTGATTCACAGTCTGTCCCAGCCTATAATCCAGAGCAACCGCATCTATCTCCTATTCGGGAGCATGTTTCTGAAGCTGCTCAGTCGTCAGCAGGCCAAATTGGGGAAGGTATTCTGAAACTTATCTCAAGTGTGTTCCAAATGGAGAGTTTGTTTTGAAGCGATTATTAATAACTTCTTCTTATCTTTGCTCAGTGACTGGAGTTGCGCCGATTGCTGCGACTCAAGAATCAAGTCAAGGGCAGAAAGCCATCACTACTGAGACGACCGTCGTGACAACAGTGTCAACTGAGATGACGCAAGGGAGCGCACTATCTCTTGATGATCAAATGGTGAGCGAGCTGCTCGGCCAACATGGTGGCTCCTTTACAGACTTGCCGTTCATCATTAGTGACCTCCCGCCTGCCTCTAGCTCTTCAATGCAGACTGCAGATGCCCCCAGCCAGGCCCAAGCGATTCATGATGAAGAAATTCTGGCCGAGATTAATGCTGAATTAGAGGCTGCGGGGCAAGGTGGCAGTATTGGTAGTGGTATGGCAGTGCACAGCCCAGCGCCTCTAAGGATAATATCACCGGGTGGCACTATCCCATCTTCTGTTGCAGATCCAGTCCCCCCAACTCCTCCGGTGGGCAGTATACACCTGGAATCAAGTTCAGAGGAGGACGTTGACATTATGCCCCTAGCTGGGGAGCAACCATCGGAGGGGAGAGGCTCGAAACGGAAGGTTTCTAGCGAGTCGGAGGGTTCCCCGTTGAAGAGAAGGCCAAGAAAGAAGAAGTAGGTCGGCTACTTGAGTAAATTTTTGATAGATAGGAATTTGTTTTTGCTTCTTATTTGTAGGCCGTATATAGATGCAGGTTCGGCCCCTGCTAGTAGGAATTTTTTGGAAGAACTTGCACATAAGCTCTTGTTTCCAGTTAGTTGAAATAAAATTTAGCTTTTCTTCATTTCAACTGTTTTTTTCTTGCTTTACTTGTTTAAGTGATGTGATGATCAGCTTGTGACCGCACCTATTACAGATCTTGAATACACGTCCGCGCTCCGGGGACTTAAAATAATTTGCAAGCGATAATTTGGTTCGCACTTCGGGAATCCGATAATTATTGATGTTTATGACACAGTTCGCACTCCGGGAACTTCGAGTTGATACTTACACTTTAATTCACACTCTGGGAATTCGGAGTTAGCGCTTACGCTTTGGTTCGCTCTTTAGGAACCTAGAGTCGATGTGTATGCCCCCAATTCGCACTCTGGGAATTTGAAGTTAGTATTTATACTCCGGTTCGCACTCCGGGAACCTGGAGTTGATGTTTATATTTCAGTTCACGCTCTGGGAACTTGAAGTCAACTGACAGATGGTCATTCACATCTGTTTGAGATTTTTGAGAATTCGTTCACACTCTGGGAACGATGGACTTATTGGGATCGTGGACGGTTGGATCATATCCACCCCGAGTTAACAAGCGAGATCGTTAGATGGACAGGTCCATCCTCCTCGAACTTGTTTAAGATACGGTCGAAGTCGTTAGGAGGACGGATCCACCCTCTTCGAAACTGCATTTGTATGTTTGTACTCCAACTCGCACTCTGGGAGTTTGGAGTTAGTGTTTATGCTCCGGTTCGCGCTCTGGGAACCAAGAGTTGATGTTTATACTCCAATTCGCACTCTGGGAATTTGGAGTTGGTGTTTATACTCCAGTTAGCACTCTAGGAATCTGGAGTTAATGGAAGGATTGTCGTGTATCAACCCTTTTAGATATTGGTGTGGTGACATGTCCCCGAGCTCGAGTTTCACTTAGTGAGTGACCGGTCATATCTCAATCACTCCCTATTTGAATAAATCCCACCATGTGATGGAACTTAGCTCTCTGTGCATCGTGATGTTGTATGTCATATTCAATAAATCACAGCTCTGACTCGAAGAGATAACATTTTATTGTTGAAATAAGAAAATATGGCAAAGTCAGTTGCCTTATTACAAGTTCAAATTTTGAAATGCGAAAATAAAACGCAAAGGAATAAATGGACTAAAACAAATAAAGCCTGTCATGTATAGTGGCAACGGAGACTCTCGCTATTCCAGGCTCTCGGCAGAGTAAGACCGTCAACGGTCGATAACTTGAATGTGCCATCTCCGAGCTTTTGTGAAATCACGTATGGTCCTTCCCAATTAGGTTTCATGTGTGAAGGAACAGGATAGATCCTCTTGAGTATGAGATCGTCGAGTTCAAAGGTTCGTGGCCGGACCTAGCATTGTATATTCGGGCGACTCGACTCCGATACGCGGCTGCCCTCAGATCATCCTCTTCACCTTTTCATCGAGTAAATCCAAAGATTTAGCGAGTAGTATGGCATTCGTTTTCGGATCATAATACGTCACACGATGAGAAGATACTTCCATCTCGACTGGAATAACGGCTTCCGAGCCATAAGATAGAGAAAATGGAGTGTGTCCGGTTGCAGTCTTATGGGTCGTTCGATAAGCCCATAAAGCCATAGGAAGTTCATCAACCCATTCGCTTGAGGGTGTGCAACTGCAGAGAATTTCTTATGGATATGGAATCGTTGACAGAAATTCTTGAATTCAACGCTGTCGAACTGGGCTCCGTTATCAGTGATAATAGTATGCGGGAGACCAAACCGACAGATAATGTTGCGTACTACAAAGTTGATTACTTTTTTCGTCGTGATTGTTACAAGAGGTTCAGCTTCAGCCCATTTGGTGAAGTAATCAACTGCGACGATGGCGTACTTCACGCCACCTTTGGCCAAAGGCAACGTACCAATTATGTCAATGCCCCATACTGCAAATAGCCAAGGACTGACCATTTTGGTTATCTATGTAGGTGGGGCTCTAGGAATCCGAGCATATTTTTGGCATTTATCACATTTTCTGGCGTAGTCTGCTGCGTCACGGTTAACAGTAGGCCAGTAATACCCATACCGGAGTACTTTCTTTGCGAGTGCTTGCCCCCCAGTGTGATCGCCACATTCTCCTTCGTGTACATCACGTAATACTCGTTTGATTTCGTCGTGCGTGATACACCGGAGGAGAGGAACAGAATATCCTCTTCGATACATAACTCCGTTTTGAATGATGAACCGAGAGGCTTTTCGAAGAATCTGTCTCTTCTCACTTCTGCACTCAGGCAATATCCCATGCTCAATATAATCTCGATAAGGGGTCATCCATGACTCCCTATTGGAAGTAGTCTCAAAGGTGAAGTCAGTCTCCATTTGCAATGCTCGGAGAGGATAGAGTTTCAACGGGGACGAGCCCTAATGCTGAGCTTTGCCCATACATGCTAACTTTGCCAACGAATCGGCTCTCTGATTATGCTCTCGGGGTATGTATAAAATGGTATAGTAATCAAACTGATCAAGCGCTTCTCGGATCCGGGCTAAATAAGCAACTAGCCTTCGATCTTTCGCCTGATATTCACCCTGGACCTGGCACACGACTAATTGGGAGTCACAATAGATTTCCACAGCGGTAATTTTCAGGTCACGAGCCAGCTTTAACCTAGCAAGTAAAGCTTCGTATTCGGCTTCGTTATTGGTTGCTCGGAATTCGAACTTTAAAGCATAGCATATGGATCGGCCTTCGAGAGTTTCAAGTACTACCCCAGCGCCTGAGCACCGATCGTTGGATGCGCCATCAGTGTGTAACTTCCAGATGTACTCAGGAGATTTACTGGTCTCAGGCAACTCTTCAGGAACAGTAAACTTGGCTATAAAATCTGCTTGGAATGTAAGTGATATCGAATTGACTCAGTTCGATGTTCCATTTGAGTAACCTACCAGACGTCTCAGGCCGCATGAGGACCTGCCGCAACGGCTGATCGGTGTATACGGTGATGGGATGAGCCTGAAAGTATGGACGTAGCTTTCTCGAGGCAATGACTAAGCAGTAGGCTAATTTCTCCAGCTTCGGATAGTTTCTCTCGGCTCCGGTGAGTCGTTTGCTAACATAATAGACCGGTTTCTGAACTCGGTCTTCCTCCCGAACAATGGCAGCGCTGATTGCATTTTCTGATACTACCAGGTAAAGATACAACTGCTCGTGGTTGACAGGCTTTGAAAGAATCGACGGCGTGGAAAGATGTTGAACCATTGATTGGGATGCGCCCTCGCACTCCGCTGTCCATTGAAGTTCCGCTTCCCTTTTCGGATCAAATCGAAGAAGGGGATGCACTTATCGGTGGACTTTGATATAAATCTGCTTAACGCTGCTACCTTTCCGTTGAGACTCTGGACTTGCATTATAGTTCTTGGAGTTTTTAAATTTCTAATAGCCCAAATATTTTCGGGGTTGGCTTCTATTCCTCTGGCGTTGACGATGAACCCAAGGAATTTTCCGGATGCGACTCAAAAATGACACTTAAGCGGATTGAGCTTCATCCCGTATTTCCGAAGTATATTGAACATTGACTCTAAGTCTCTAATGTGGTCAGTGGAGTATCGTGATTTCACCAACATGTCATCCATATAAACCTCCATGGTCTTTCCGATCTGGTCAGCAAACATCCGGTTAACCAAGCGTTGGTAAGTTGCTCCGGCGTTCTTCAATCCGAAGGGCATGACTTTGTAGCAGTATAGTCCCAGATCGGTTACGAAGCTTGTATGCTCTTGGTCGGGCACATGCATGGGTATTTGATTGTAGCCCGAGTAAGCATCCATAAAAGATAGTAATTCATGTCTGGCCATTGAATCTACGAGTTGGTCAATTCGAGGAAGTGGAAAACTGTCTTTCGGACAAGCTTTGTTTAAGTCGGAATAATCGATGCACGTTCTCCATTTCCCATTTGGTTTCCGGACAAGTACATGGTTGGATACCCACCCTGGGTATAGAGAATCCCGGATAAACCCATTGGCTTTCAGCTTATTGACTTCTTCTTTAAGGGCGGCAAATCTCTCTGGATCCATACAACGCCTTTTCTGCTTGACCGGGATATACCGTGGGTCAATGTTCAGGGTATGGCTCGCGATGTCCGGCGAGATCCCACACATATCAGAGTGCGTCCAGGCGAATGCGTCGAGATTCGCCCGGAGAAAATCAACCAATTCCTGTTGCATTTCTTGGCTTAACTGAGACCCAACCTTCAACATTCTCGAATCGTCATCATTGTCACCATCGATTGGAACATCAATCGTCAGCTCAGCTGGGGATGCCCGACTTTCAATAGATTCTTCCTTGTTTTCATTGTCTCTCGAGTTAAGATCCATGTGGAATTGGTTGTGGTGCCCGGGCCAAGGCCCAGGCACTAATTGTAAATTATTTGTAAAACGGACGCAGAGAGATTCCTCTACACCCTTTCCTTTCTGTTGTCGCTGCGCCTCGCGCAGCTCAGCCACGTAACAGGCTCTTCCAGCAGCCTGATCTCCCTGTATAACTCCAATCCTACGATCAGTGGGGAACTTCAAGGTCAAACACCACGGGGCAATCGCTGCCTGAACTCAACAAGGGCCGGTCGTCCCAAAAATGCATTGTATGGAGAGTCAATATCTAAAACAACAAACTGTAAAATCCGAACTCTTCGGCATTCTCCAATTCCTAGCTCCACTGGCAACTCTACCACCCCAGTGGGTATATTAGCACTCCCATCGAAGCCATGAATTCTAGATTGACAAGGCTTTAAATCTTTGGCTTCCATTTTCATCTGGTCATATGCTCTCTTAAACAAAATATTCACCGAACTCCCACTGTCTACCAGGATCCTCTTCATCCAAGCAGGACCAACCTGGGCGGATATGACAAGTGGGTCAATAGTTGGGGCTTCGACCCTATCAGCATCCTGGCTCCTGAATACGATGTCATCCGTCATCGTCTTTTGTAGTTTGGCCGGAGCCCCTTCGTCGAAATTACTGCAACACTCAAAATCCACATGCCTGATAGAATTGGCATATGACTCCATTTCCCTCCACCTTCGGTCTGCCGGATGGGGACCACCACTGACTGTGTTAATAACTAACCTCCCGCCTGTACGGGAAGGTTCCTCCTGTTTTTCTTGAGTTTGCGCATGGTTTTGATTGGATGGGCCCGCACCACCAGACTGTGGCGCCCGAACGAACTGATCTATCTTTCTTTCTCTGATCAACTTCTCAATGAGGTCTTGCAAATGTCTACACTCATTGGTATTATATCCATAATTCTCATGGAATCTACAGAACTTTCCTGTTTGGATCTGCCTCTCCGACGATGCCTTCGGAGCAGGTTTCTTATACTGCACAGCGTTGCAAGTCTGTAAATACACGTTCTCCAACGACGTGTTCAATGGTGTATATTTGTCAAACATTGGAGCCCTACGTCGCGGGCCACGGTTCTTGTCTCGTTTTCTGTTCTGATTATCACTGTTCCTCGGTTGTTGAGTTTGTTTATTTTGAATATTCAACTGAACTTTTCCTGAACTTTCACCAGACTGTTTAACTGCAGCGTTACTCTGAATCCCCTCACTGCTAGGTCTTACATCGTCCTGTTTCCTAGACTGTTTTGCATCCTCACGCCTTAAGAATTGAGCGGCTTTGGAATAGAAACGGTCCAACGATGCGGGAGGCTTCCCAGCTAACCAGTTTCCAAACTCGGAATCGGGGTCGATCCCCTTAGTTAAAGCCATTAAGATCGAATTATCATTGGGGTTACTGATCTCTGCACAAGCGGCATTGAACCTTTCCAAATATCGCCTGAGTGTCTCTCCGGGAGCCTGAGTGACACCGGATAAAGTATTAACGTCCTTAGGCCTGGCGACGTGCATACGAAACTGCTCGACAAACTTAGTAGCCAACTGGTCGAACGAAGAGATTGATCGAGGAGGCAATCATGTAAACCGCATCATTGCGATGCCCCTAGAGAAATGGGAAAACTGCGGCACTTTACCGCATCATCAGCCCTTGCGACACTCATTGACCATTCATATTTCAGGATATGTTGATTGGGGTTAGAATTCCCTTCGTACATGGGCAGAATCGGCATTCTGAATCACCGAGGGGGTTCAGCGTATAAAATTTCATCCATGGACGGAGTATGACTTCGGGAGATTCCCCAATCGTCATTTGTCAAGCCCTGGCTCTCGTGAATTATTTGGCGTATCATGGCTGGAAGGTCTGGAATCAGAGCATTTTGTGCATGTTGGGCCAAAGTGTGGTCGGGTTCCACATTGCAAGGTTGGACCGGGCGCGGTCGACGGTCCTTGTCTCGCCTCCTTGGCTCAACATTTTCTGGAACGTACGGTTCAGGAGTACGCCCTTGTTGGTTATGGGTATCAATCCCTATATCAGCCGTGGTAGCAGTGGCACGGTTGTCCGTGGTGTTTTGTGGAACAGTGCATCCTCGGGAGGAGGGTCCAGTATGAAAACTAGCAGAAGGGCCAACTCTTAACTGCCCGACGGTCAATGCTGGCTGGTGATCAATTGCCTGTGCATGATTTCCCTCTAGCCTGGGTCAAGTAGATCTATGATTGTAATCGGATGAAGCAGAACTTTCAGTGGAGAAGCGAGACGCATGATCCCGTCTGGATCTTCTACGCCTCTGGCGGTCTAGTTGATTAGCTAATTCAGCGTTAACACGCAACTGCTTAGCTAGTTGTTGCCGGCTTTGAGTTAGTTCCTGGAGCAATGTCTGGAACTCTTGTCTACGAACCGGACCTGATGGACCGGAATGCCCGGTATCATCTTGATTAGGTGGAGGTAGTTGCGCGGGATTCTGTCTATCCCGGCCTTCTTGACCAGCGGCGGTAGAAGCGATTCTTGTGCTAACCATCTTGAGAAGTGGAATCCTTTTCCTAGATTTCTGCAAATCTGAATAGAACGGAAGGAATCTGAAAGTGAAATCTGGATCTCTCTCTTAGATTTATGTAATCCGGTATCGATGACAGATCCAATGAGCAGGAGAAAATTTGGGTTTTTCTCAGTGAAAGCAAAAAATATGATTTGTAAGACAAAAATCTAAATTTTTAGTTATGATTTGAGAGAGCATTTTTGAGTTGATCGATTTTTGATTTTTGGGCATTTTCTGTCGAGTGGGAAATGGTGGAAGCTCGTGGTTGCTGTTGGAGGTTGTTGGTAGGTTGCCGAGGCTTGTAAAAATGGTGTTTGAATTTATAAATCGCCATGGCAACAGGAATTGATTGAGGTAGGGTTTAACCATGCAGTTTTGACGATGAAGTAGATGGAGGTGTTTTGTTGTGGTTGAGGCAATTCAGGTCATCGAACCAAGGGGGTTAGTGGCATCACATTGCGTAGGAGTCATGGATGAGGTGGTGATGACTCAAATGGCCGGAGGTGGTTCCACGGGGTAGTTTTGGTGTTGAGGTTGGGTTCTAGGGAGAATGGAAATGCTCGATTTCGATTTGGGGGCAATTTTAAATTTCTAGGTGTGTGGGTAGCTCGGGGGAGCCAACGTCGACTTGGTGGTGGGTGGTGACTCGATCGGAACAGTGGCGGTCAGCGGTGCACGTGCACGCATGCCATTTGGGTACCTGGGTTGTTGAAGTTTGGGGAAGAAACAATCATATTCAGGGAGCCCTAGTTTTGCTCGGGAAAACATGATTTTGCCTCGGGTCGTTACTCGAGTAAATTTAGGTACATCAAGTAAAAAGTTAGAAAGGAAAAACCTAAGTTTTGGAAAAAAAATTCTACTCGGGTCAGTTTTTGGAAGACTCGGAGTAAACATGTTTCTGTTTCGTGGAGCATTCGTGTTCGCCCCAGGTTGCTGAAGAAACAGCTTTGAATTTAACAAATTTCAACTTTAAACTTTTTTTTAACCCATGTTTTCAAATGATGTTTTGTTTTAAGTTTGAATTAAATAAAGATTTAAGTAAAATAATTTCAAGGTAATAAAATTTTAATTTATTTCAATTGGTCATTTCATGTTATAATGTTTTTTTTAGATAACACAATTAAAAAGGGTAACTAAGATAAAATGTTATTTAACTGAATCCTAACCTTTAAAATAAATAATGTGATAATTTATTAAACAAGTTCTATAGGATAAGAAAAGTAATTAATTTATTTCTTGATAAATTAAATAATTTATAATTTTGTTATTATAATTAAATAAGATTCAATTAATTGATAAAAAAAATAATTAAAGGAACTTAAGTATAATTAATTAGTTCAATTAATTATAAAGGATTAATTAAGAAATTTATTAGGGGAAATTAATTTACTTGATTAATAAATGATTAAGGATTAAAGATTAATTAATTTAAGGTTAATTAAGTTGTAATTAAAAAGATCATTGATTAGATTATCAATTAATTGTTAGGGATTCATTAATCAAGTAATTAAGTGTAATTAGACTTAATTAATCAATAAGTTAGGATTAGTTGATTAAGTAATTAATGAGTAGTTAATTAAGTAAATAGAGGTTACCTAATTAGTAATTAAGAAGTGCTTAAATTGTAATTAAGTTTTATTAATTAATAATTTAGGTTAATTTAATTAATATAATTAATTAATTAAGAATAATTACTTAAGTTGATTCATTAATTAATTTATATCAGATGATTTGTAATTGATTAATCAAGATTGAATAACTAATTCATGAGTAATTAATTTAATTGGAAATTAATTGAAATATTTAAGGATTAATACAACAGATTAATCCTGACTATAAATGATTATGGAATGCTTAAATTTCTTATGAATATTTGGATTCTATTGGATGATTGAATTGTTTGATATCCCTGATATGTGATGCTCTGTTTTGATTTGTGTTGTGATCTGTGATGTAATTTATTTATCTGTGATGTAATTTATTATCTACGATGAACTTATATTATTCATCCATGATCCGTAAATAAAGATAAGCGCTATAGATTATACCGCTTATCAATATTTCTATGTTTGAATCTGTAATGGTTGATGTTGTTGCACTATTGTGTGTAAAACCCCTGGACTACACCATACACACACAAATATGGATTGCACGTGGAAATCGGTTAAGTCACAGATTTTTAAAATAATTTCGAAATTTGAATTTTAAATCCAAATGGTTTTGGAAATGAAATTGGGTTAAATTTAAAAAAAAATAATTGAAAAGGAATTTTGAAGATAAAAGTTATTTTTTGAATTACATGATTTAGTTTTGATATTAAATTTGAAATTGAATTCTATATTCGGTATTTAAGATGTAAAAAGCTTATATAGACTATAAATGTGATTATATGAGTTTTAAACCATTCTAAAAGTATGGTTTTGAAAATTTGAATTTAACCCAAGTTTATATTTGAAAGGCCTTAACTCGTGCAATTATAATCGGGTTTCCCAAAACGGAAACAAATGGTTTCAAATACTAATAGCTTTTATATAAGGAAAGAATTTTTCCAAATTATGATGAAAAGATTTCAAATTTGAAATGGAATGATTTTGAAAGCTATATCTTTTTGAAAGATAGTTGAACCCTATTTTGAAATTGAAGAGGATATTAAATGGTGTATCTTTTATATATAAAAGATTGAAATGGGAATTGTTTTGAAAGCTATGAAATGAGTCTTTGATTTAAAGACCGGATGAGTTAATCAAATTTGAAATGGAATTGTTTTGAAAAGCTATGAATGAATCTATGTTTCAAATATTGATGAACCTGGTTTAAAATTGAAAGGGGTCTTACAAGTGAATCTTTTTTTTAAAAGATTTAAATGTGGAAATTGTTTAAACCATTGAAGGTTTTTGAAATGAATCTTTTTGTTTAAAAGATTGGGAATGGTAATTTGGTTTAAACCATTTGAAAGGAAAGTTTTGGATTTTAAAAGTTGTGAGTTAACTGAAATCCCATATCCATATGGTTTTTAAATATTGCACTCACTATTCGACTTATCCAGGAGAGGACCTTTGTGTCATCTAACCCATTCTGAATATGTGATAAGTCGTAAATGGATAGCAATTGAAGACGGTGGTGAAGACCGGGTGTCTTTGAGAATGATAAGATAACCTGTCGAATGACTCTGCACTGAGTTGCTCCGGTATAGAGATCTCCATATGTGATGGGGAGTCCGATCGGGATTGAAGATGCCCAGATTGCAAGGGCTTCTTCGAAAGTGCCTTCGGTTCTGTTCGAACCCGGAACAGACTTGTATGGATGTATGTCTGACATTACACTTTGAGATGTAAAACCGGTTTCTATCAAATACATTTCTGTTTGGTGGCGGAGATTTATTCTCTTAGCTTAACACCCTTCTCTGAGACGTACGAGCTCAGAGTTTATGTAATTGATGGTTACTAGTGATACATTCCCAATTTGGTTATGTGGCATACGAAGTGCTGCTGATCATTTGTTGATCAAAGCATGGATTTTTTGAAAAGCGTAGCTTTGAGAATGAGACTTCGTCGAACTTCACAACCCAGAATGGTCGAAACAGGAAGAATGCAGCAAGGTTATTTGGAGGTGGCGCCCCCTGAGGGTATGTTCATTTCCTTCTGGATAGAGGTGGTATCATGGTATGGAGCCCAGATACTTAACCTATGTGGTTGCTGCAAATTTATTACTGTGGCAGTCGTTGAATCCCGGGATAAAGGTCGGTTACGAACGGGGGATGGCATACTCGTGTCAGTAGTTACCTAGTTACAGAGGTACCCGTCCTTGTGTTGGCAGAGATTCGGTTAGGTTCTCGGGGCATCCCTCCAGAGGCGTACCCAGGTGGCCCAGGAAGTTCCTTAGCCTGACCATTTTTTGGAAATCCAATCACCAATACACGCCTTGTACGGTTTTAGTTGTTAAACCTGCCATCTAACATGGTAGCTATAGTAGGCATACTATAATGGTACGTATACTGGCTTAGATTAATATTATACTTTCGAAATGTTTTCCACTATGCACTAATGATAATATCAAAAGAGGATTTTGCGTAGTAAGCATTTTTGACTATCATAAGTAGAAATCTCCCCCAAGTGTGCGATTGCATGGTGTGTGTGTGTCGGGAGGCCTTATGGTAGTTTCATTTTCCAAAAAGCATTGCGGATTTCAGTGTTTTAATTCTTTGTCACTTATTTTAAGGATAAAACTATTTTTGTTTGCTCATACCAGTCCCACGACTGACCCGGAGTTTATTGTTCCCTTCCTAAACTCTGGGTGCTCACTATTTTCCACACGGGCAGTCTAGAGTTTGGTTTTTCAGATTATCAGATAGTAGATATAGAATTGATTCAGTAGCTTTCAGCTTTCTCTTTGGTATTCTTTGGATATCTTGGATATTGGAGTCTTTGGATTCACGGACTGCACTTGCTTATCTTTGTGCAACTTGATGGTGGTTCGAGCTAGTGGTTTGGAGTTTTGGCTTTGAGCATTGGATTGGAGTTGCAGTTTGATCATTGGAGTTATCTCTTTTGCTATTCGTTTTCTGCTGTTATTTATTGTCTATGATATTCTTGTATCATTTTGATATCGTTGTTGTATCATTGGATATTGTGTTCATTGGAATTGTATATGATATTCATTTCTTTTCTTCCTCTGTGTTCTTATACTTAATGTGTTATAAGCTCCGGCGAACCAGATTCGACGTTTGGATCTGCCGCATTTGAATACGCATGTCGTATTCGGTGTCGATTTTCGAAGGTCGAGTCAGGGTCTGCTACATTTGGTATCAGAGCTGAGTGTTAAAACTTTAGCTCAGGAGTATAACACATTAAGTAACTCACTAGAGATAGGGTGAAGAATACCGTAGAATGAGTATATCCCTAAGATATCCGTTCGTATGCCTCAGTAAATTCTCTTACTATCCATTGATAGTGAGTATGAGTGCAAGAAGAGGACGAGATAGGGAACAGGGAATACGACTATAAATGGTCGATACCCTGCAATAGCGGAAACAACATTCTCTATCAATCTCCTTTGATTCGCCTTTTCAATTCTTTGATGATTCCTGGCAGCTCCAGGAAGAAGCTTTGATATATATGCATGGGACACAAACTCCAGACGGGTCAGAATTGTTTGTTTGGATGAATTGTTGTTTTGGTTGTTATGGTTGATAGGTATGCTTTGGTTGTTTAAACTAAATTTTTTTGGATTACATCCATATATCCATTTATTTTGTTGGGTCCAAGTATATTCTATGAGTGGTTAGTTATCTTTTGAACTATCCAATACCTCTGTATATTTCGTAGTTTTGGTGACCCGAGTATCTTGATTTGTTCTTGTATCCATTATTGATATTCTGATTTGGAAAGCCAAATGCAGAATAGATATTCAGTTTGATCTGGTATTTCATCTCTCTATCTATTATTTGATCTTTGTTGTCTCCCTTACAAATTTCGAGGACGAAATTTTCTAAGGGAGGAATCTGTAACATCCCTGGGTTTTAGCTCAGTCTAATTTGATGATTGGGTTAATTTTTGAAATTTAATTGTGAATAAAAATCTAAATTGTGTTTGAATTTTCAAATTCAATTAGATGTATGTTTATCTATTTATATAAATGGAATTTTATAAGATAATTTGTATTTGATTTGAATATAGGAAGATGGATATATGATATATACATGAAAGTTATATTTTGAAAATTGATGTATATATATAAATATTTAATTAAAAAATATATATATAAATAGGAAATATAATACATATGTAGATAACATGTTTATAAAAACATGATTTATAAATAAATTAACATAAGAGTTTAAAATGTAAACAAATTAAAGTCTTAATATGTATTTTTTTTAAATTAATAAAGCCTAATACATTTGAAAATAATAAAAACATAGATTGTATATACATAAAACATAATTTATACTAACACAAGGTTTAAAAAAATCTATAAATAATTCACATTAGGGACTTAAACATAAATTTCTTTGTTTTAAACAAGTGTAGGCATCTTGTTATGGAAATTAAACAAATGTGATGAATCAACATGGAAAAATTAACAAACGGCATCCAATATGATTGAATTAAATAATAAGATAAAAAATTTACAAAAACCTTTTCCATTTCCCCACATGCAATTATAATAGCTTTTTAGAAAATCTAGAACAAATCAGCATCAAAGATTTGGCATTACAAAGTTCAAACACCCAAGAAAAATAAAATAAAATGATAAAACCAGAAAAATAGATCAAACTAAAGCAATCAAGCAAAAATCAGATCTGAAGCAAGCTAAAACACTCTCCGCAAATTCAAAAACAATTCAAGCTTCAGTTCAAATTTGTTTCCAACAAGTTTAGATTCAAAACCAAGAAGCAACTTCAGAAATTTGGAAGCCCAAAAGCAAATGCAAGTGCATTTTTTCTTCTTCTGGAAATAGTTCTAAGCTGCAGGGAACAATTCAAGTTAAAGGCTAATATAAATTCTGTTGCAACTACAGAAGAAAAGAAAAAAAAACTGGACTGTCACACAAAGGAAACTCAATCTATATAAACTCCATGAATTAAAGAAAAATTCTGGCAGGCTAAAGATTCTTCTCTACCTTCATTCTGTTCCCTGTTCTTTGTTTCTTCATCAACTTCAGGTGAGCAACTTTCCCTTTAAAACCTGATTTGGTTCGTACATTGTGATGTTATGCTGATTATTGATTGTGTGATGATAATTGCTTTGCATGTATGTAAATAATAAGCCCCTACGTATATATGTAGTGTACATATCTGTTGATTTTTATCACCCCTGTTATTAGTCCAAAGAGTATGGTTTTGATATAAAAATTCAAAATCTTTACACCAGATCTCTGTTAGACTATGATATTCAAACATGATAAATTAGTATAAACCCAATCTATGTTTTAAAAATATATTCAAGCATAATGGGATCAAGAATTTGCTAGAATCAAGAATTTATAGTAGACAGGTTAAAATCATGCTTAAATCAAATCTTTTACATGTTTTATTTAAGTTTATAACAAGAATCAAATCTGAAAAATATGATTTGTAAGACAAAAATCTAAATTTTAGTTATGATTTGAGAGAGCATTTTTGAGTTGATCGATTTTTTATTTTTGGGCATTTCCTGTCTACTGAGAAATGGTGGAAGCTCGTGGTTGCTGTTGGAGGTTGTTGGTAGGTTGCCGAGGCTTGGAAAAATGGCGTTTGAATTTATAAATTGCCCTGCTAACAGGAACTGATTGAGGTAGGGTTTAACAACCCAGTTTTGACGATGAAGTAGATGGAGGTGTTTTGTTGTGGTTGAGGCAATTCAGTTCATCGGACCGAGGGGTTTAGTGGCATCACGTTGCGTCGGAGTCGTGGACGAGGTGGCGACGACTCAGATGGCCGGAGGTGGTTCCACGGGGTAGGTTTTGGTGTTGAGGTTGGGTTCCAGGGAGAATGGAAATGCTCGATTTCGATTTGGGGGCAATTTTGAATTTCTGGGTGTGTGGGAAGCTCGGGGGGCCAACGTCGACTTGGTCGTGGGTGGTGACTCGATCGAAACGGTGGCGGTCAACGGTGCACGTGCATGCATGCCATTTGGGTACCTGGGTTGTTGAAGTTTGGGGAAGAAACAATCGTATTCAGAGAGCCCTGGTTTTGCTCGGGAAAACATGATTTTGCCTCGGGTCATTACTCGAGTAGATTTTGGTACAGCAAGTAAAAAGTTAGAAAGGAAAAACTTAAGTTTTGGAAAAAAATTCCACTCGGGTCAGTTTTTGGAAGACTAGGAGTAAACATGTTTCTGTTTCGTGGAGCATTCGTGTTCGCCCCAGGTTGCTGAAGAAACAACTTTGACTTTAACAAATTTCAACTTTAAACTTTTTTTTAACCCATGTTTTCAAATGATGTTTTGTTTTAAGTTTGAATTAAATAAAGATTTAAGTAAGATATTTTCAAATAATAAAATTCTAATTTATTTAAATTGGTCATTTCATGTTATAAAGTTTTATTTTGATAACCCAATTAAAAAGGGTAACTAAGATAAAATGTTATTTAACTGAATCCTAACCTTTAAAATAAATAATGTGATAATTTATTAAACAAGTTCTATAAGATAAGAAAAGTAATTAATTTATTTCTTGATAAATTAAATAATTTATAATTTTGTTATTATAATTAAATAAGATTCAATTAATTAATAAAAAAATAATTAAAGGAACTTAAGTATAATTAATTAGTTTAATTAATTATAAAGGATTAATTAAGAAATTTATTAAGGGTAATTATTTACTTGATTAATAAATGATTAAGGATTAAAGATTAATTAATTTAAGGTTAATTAAGTTGTAATTAAAAAGATCATTAATTAGATTATTAATTAATGGTTAGGGATTCATTAATCAAGTAATTAAGTGTAATTAGACTTAATTAATCAATAAGTTAGGATTAATTGATTAAGTAATTAATGAGTAGTTAATTAAGTAAATAGAGGTTACTTAATTAGTAATTAAGAAGTGCTTAAATTGTAATTAAGTTTATTAATTAATAATTTAGGTTAACTTGATTAATATAATTAATTAACTAAGAATGATTACTTAAGATGATTAATTAATTATTTTTATCAGATGATTTGTAATTGATTAATCAAGATTGAATAATTAATTCATGAGTAATTAATTTAATTGGAAATTAATTGAAATAATTAAGGATTAATACAACAGAGTAATCCTGACTATAAATGATTATGGAATGATTAAATTACTTATGAATATTTGGACTCTATTGGATGATTGAATTATTTGATATCCCTGATATGTGATGCTCTGTTTCGATTTGTGTTGTGATCTGTGATGTAATTTATTTATCTGTGATGTAATTTATTATCTACGATGAACTTATATTATTCATCCATGATCTATAAATAAAGATAAGCGCTATAGATTATACAACTTATCAATATTTCTGTGTTTGAATGTGTAATGGTTGATGTTGTTGCACTATTGTGTGTAAAACCTCTGGACTACACCATACACACACAAATATGGATTGCACGTGGAAATCGGTTAAGTCACAGATTTTTAAAATAATTTCGAAATTTGAATTTTAAATCCAAATGGTTTTGGAAATGAAATTGGGTTAAATTTGAAAAAAAATAATTGAAAAGGAATTTTGAAGATAAAAGTTATTTTTTGAATTACCTGATTTAGTTTTGATATTTAATTTATAAGTTGAATTTGAAATTTGAAATTGAATTCTATATTCGGTATTTATGATGTAAAAATGTTATATAAACTATAAATGTGATTATATGAGTTTTAAACCGTTCTTAAAGTATGGTTTTGAAAATTTGAATTTAACCCAAGTTTATATTTGAAAGGCCTTAAATCGTGCAATTATAATCGGGTTTTCCGAAACGGAAACAAGTGGTTTCAAATAATAATAGCTTTTATATAAGGAAAGAATTTTTCCAAATTATGATGAAAAGATTTCAAATTTGAAATGGAATGATTTTGAAAGCTATATCTTTGTGAAAGATAGTTGAACCCTATTTTGAAATTGAAGAGGATATTAATTGGTGTATCTTTTATATATAAAAGATTAAAACGGGAATTGTTTCGAAAGCTATAAAATGAGTCTTTGATTTAAAGACCGGATGAGTTAATCAAATTTGAAATGGAGTTGTTTTGAAAATCTATGAATGAATCTTTGTTTAAATTATTGATGGACCTTGTTTAAAATTGAAAGGGGTCTTACAAGTGAATCTTTTGTTTAAAAGATTTAAATGTGGAAATTGTTTAAACCATTGAAGGTTTCTGAAATGAATCTTTTTGTTTAAAAGATTGGGAATGGTAATTTGGTTTAAACCATTTGAAAGGAAATTTTTGGATTTTACTTAACTGAAATCCCATATCCATATGGTTTTTAAATATTGCGCTCACTATTCGGTTTAGCTGGGAGAGCACCTTTGTGTCATATAACCCATTCCAAATATATGATATGTCGTAAATGGATAGCAATTGAAGACGGTGGTGAAGACCGGGTGTCTTTGAGAATGATAGGATAACCTGTCGAATGACTCTGCACTGAGTTGCTCCGGTATAGAGATCTCCAAATGTGATGGGGAGTCCGATCGGGATTGAAGATGCCCGGATTGCAAGGGCTTCTTTGGAAGTGCCTTCGGTTCTGTTCGAACCTGGAACAGACTTGTATGGATGTCTGTCTGACATTACACTTTGAGATGTAAACCCGGTTTCTATCAAATACATTTATGTTTGGTGGCGGAGATTTATTCTCTTAGCTTAACACCCTTCTCTGAGACGTACAAGCTCAGAGGTTATGTAATTGATGGTTACCAGTGATACGTTCCCAATTTGGTAATGTGGCATACAAAGTGCTGCTGATCATTTGTTGATCAAAGCATGGCTTTTATGAAAAGCGTAGCTTTGAGGACGAGACTTCGTCGAACTTCACAAACCGGAATGGTCGAAACAGGAAGAATGCAGCAAGGTTATTTGGGGGTAGCGCGCCCTGAGGGTATGTTCATTTCCTTCTGGATAGAGGTGGTATCATGGTATGGAGCCCAGATACTTAACCAATGTGGTTGCTGCAAATTTATTACTTTGTGGTTGTTGGTGAATCCCGGGATAAAGGCCGGTTACGACCAGTGGATGACATACTCGTGTCAGTAGTTACGTAGTTATAGAGGTAACCCGACCTTGTGTTGGCAGAGATCCGGTTAGGTTCTCGAGGCGTCCCTCCAGAGGCGTACCCATGTGGCCCAGGAAGTTCCTTAGCCTGACCATTTTTTGGAAATCCAATCACCAATACGCGCCTTGTACAGTTTTAGTTGTAATACCTGACATCTAACATGGTAGCCATAGTAGGCATACTATAATGGTGCGTATGCTGGCTAAGATTAATATTATACTTTCGATATGTTTTCCACTATGCACCAATGACAATATCAAAAGTGGATTTTGCGTTGTAAGCATTTTTGACTATCATAAGGAGAAATCTCCCCCAAGTGTGCGATTGCATGGTGTGTGTGCCGGGAGGCCTTACGGTAGTTTCATTTTCCAAAAAGCATTGAGGATTTCAATGTTTAAATTCTTTGTCGCTTGTTTTAAAGATAAAACTGTTTTTGTTTGCTCATACCAGTCCCACGACTGACCCGGAGTTTATTGTTCCCTCCCTAAACTCTGGGTGCCCACTATTTTCCACACGGGCAGTCTAGAGTTTGGTTTTTCAGATTATCAGATAGTAGATATAGAATCAATTCAGTAGCTTTCAACTTTCTCTTTGGTATTCTTTGGATATCTTGGATATTGAAGTCTTTGGATTCACGGACTGCACTTTCTTATCTTTGTGCAACTTGATGATGGTTCGAGCTAGTGGTTTGGAGTTTTGGCTTTGAACATTGGATTGGAGTTGCAGTTTGATCATTGGAGTTATCTCTTTTGCTATTCGTTTTCCGCTGTTATTTATTGTCTCTGATATTCTTGTATCATTTTGATATCGTTGTTGTATCATTGGATATTGTATTCATTGGAATTGTATATGATATACATTTCTTTTCTTCCGCTGTGTTGTTATACTTAATGTGTTATAAGCTCCAGCTAATCGGATTCGACGTTTGGATCTGCGGCATTTGAATACGAGTGTCGTATTCGGTGTCTATTTTTGAAGGTCGAGTCAGGGTCCACTTCATAAAGGAACTATTGACAAGTGCACCAGCACTCGTCAACCCCGATGGAACGAAGCTTTTTACTGTTTATACAGATGCATGTAACATGAGATTGGATCTAGTTCTTATCCAAGAAGGAAGAGTGATAACATATTCTAGCAGGCAACTAAAGGACCATGAGAAGAGATATCCAATGCATGACTTAGAGCCGGCACCCATTGTTTTCGCCTTGAAGATGTGGAGGCGCTATCTTTTAGAGAAAGGTTTGAGTTGTTTGCTGACAATAAATCACTCAAATATCTATTTTCCTAATTTAAATATTAGGCAGGTATACCCCCGGAAAAGGGAATGTCGTCGTCAATGCCCTTGGTTGGAGACATGCTACCTTGGGTGTTATATATGAGTGGAGGTAGTTGGAGTTCCTCTCGAATTTCAACTTCCTATCGCCAATAGAACCCACTCAAAACTCTTTATAAACAATGGAGGTTAGACTAATGTTGATGGATCGTATTGGACTTGAGCAGAATAAAGGCGAAGTAATAGTCGATACCTTGGATAAGCTAAGGAGAGGAAAACAATTTCCCCACATCGGTAGATATGTAGTTGATGAAAAGGGATATTTAAGAAGAGATGAACACCTCTACATCCCAAGGATTGATTGTAAATTGGATGAAGTTCTTACCAAAAGTCACCGTTCACGAATGACTATTCATCCTGGAGGAGATAAGATGTATAGGGATATAAAGTGGATTTTTTGTTGGCGAAGGATGAAGGAAAACTTAGCTGAATTTTTTTCCAGACGTCTGACATGTCAAAGGATTAAAGCTGAGTAAAGGAAGCCTGGAAGATTGTTATTGCCAATAGAAATCTCGACTTGGAAACGAGAACATATACCAATGGACTTCATAGATGGGTTGCCTAGGAGTCAAAGAGGCAATGAAGCAATTTGGTTTATAGTGGACAGGCTCACAAAAAGCACCCATTTTATTCCTATTAGGAGTAATTTGACCACAGCATCTTTAATACAAATTTACCTTAAGAAAGTTGTTCGGCTTCATGGAATTCCAATCAGCATCATTAGTTATAGGGACCCCTTATTTGCTAGTAAGTTTTAGTGGAGTTTGCAGATAGGTTTAGGAACAACGTTGAATCTTAGTACCACTTACCACCCATAGACAGATGGAAAAATGAAAAGAGTAAATAGGATCTTGGAGGATTTGTTGAGAGCATGCATCATGGACTTCGAAGGGCATTAAGAACGATACCTACCCTTAATATAGTTCGCTTTAATTTATATCTTCAATTAATATGGCACCCTTTGAAGCACTTTATAACTGGCCATGAATATTGCCTAACTTTGGTGGAAAACCACTGGAAATTTTTACTCAGACAAGATTAGATTCGCGAAACTTCAGTGAAGGTAGAGTTGATTAGACAGGTAGCACAAGATCGTCAAAATCCTACGTGGATAAAAAAGGAAATAATTGGGGTTCAAGGTTGGAGGCATGGTGTTTGTCAAAGTATCCCCTCTTAGAAAGGTCATGAGATTCGGATATTAGGAAAGTTGGCACCAAGATTTGTTGGGCCTTTTCAAGTTGTGGAAAGAATAGGAAGACTAGATTACCGCACAGAGCTACCAGACAGATTAGCAGGAGTCCATGAAATTTTACACTTAAGGAAATGCCTTTATGACACACCTATTGTGGTAGAGCCTGATCAATTGGGTAATATTAAGATGGAGCCAATAGTATCCCGTGCCACAACATGCATTGTGGATCATGGAACTAGGATGCTCCGCTACAAAGACATTAGGTTGGTCCAAGTAAAATGGGAAGATAATCCGGTGGAAAGTTCATGGAAGATCAAAGAAAAGGCAAGGATCTATCGTTTCACCGGTAAACTTTTCCCTCTTAAATTAGATTTTGGTTATATTATGGTTGTTAGACTAGATGGTAGGAGATGGTTGCTACACCATCACTTTGTACTCATGCAGAAATTTTCATACATGTTTATGGTGTTTTGCATACATACTTATATGTCACGATTACAGATTCATGCTAGGATTGAGCTCATTTATAGTATGTCTACAATACATAATCACACTGCACTTTTGGATGAGTAGATGGATGCGCATATTACTTGGTTATGCAACATGGATGATTAGTGCACGTTTCTCTGTTCGCCTCTTGTAAAAGATTTCAAAGACGAAATCATTTTTTAAGGAAGGAAGACTAACACCTAGTAAAATCAACCATAAATAAATTGGATAAATTAAATTAAATAAAGAAGTGGTAAAAATGGAAATTTTGCAAAACTTGGAATTTTACTATGAAAGTTATGTCATTGCGCTCATGGTGAAATTATGATCAATTTCTATATATAATATATTGAAAACGGAGCACAAACGGAAAAGTAATGGACGTTTGAAGTTCTCGGGTTTAGACTAATTTAAATCAAATGAACAATTAATTTTAAAATTTGAAATTCAAAAGTTAACCGTAGATAGACTTGGGAATTAGATAAATGTTAAAATCAATGTTAACATTAAATGTTAGTTGCGGTAAAAAAAATTAAAAATCAATGGCACGATAAAACTTCCCAAAATAAATGAAGCGGTTGACCGCTTCACTTGGGGTGGTCGATCACTATCGATCGACCGTTGGGAAGTGGAGGTAAATCGATCGTGAACGATGGCTAGGATTTTTTATGTACAATGAACGTCCGGATTTTTATATTATTAAACTAGCTTAAATCCGACGAATAGGTGTATTTCATCCACTATAAATAAGACCCAAGAACATAATCTTTTATTCACGTAATATTTTTAGAACACTGGCGAAGCTTTGTCGGTTCATCTCTTTAAAATAAAGAAAAATTCATTAGGGTTTTGGGTAAGAAATCATATAGATCTATCTTTGTTTAATGTTTATTTTCTCAAAAATCTTTAATTTTCTAAATCTAATGTATATACAAATCCCTTATTGTATATATGCATCAAAAAGAAGAGATCTAATAAAGGTTGTTAAAGGCGTGTCAAATCCAAGAAGGCAAAGTAAGGATGTATTGTTAGTGGAAATCTTAGCATTTTTATTTTAGTAATTGATTAGTGTAATTTTGTTTTGAATATGCCTTGAGAAGTTTTGGTTTGTGAAAACATTATATTATAAACCCCCAAAACTCCATCAATATGAAATGTCAGTTCTAAGTTGAAATCTCAAATTTGTTTATGTTAAAATAATGGAAATTGTGTAGATTTGCAGTTTTGATAATTTTATCTTCTATTCCACTCCTTTTTCTTTTTCTTTGAATTTGGTTAAAGAATTTTGATTAAGGAATTATGTGTAAGGTACAAATTTATTTGTGTTTTGCATGGCTTATTCCCATGAATTAAATAGAAATTCCTTTATTTATTTTTATGTGCAACAAGAGTTGAATAGAGTGTAAAAACTAGAATTGTAAGCTTTTATTATCAATATATTCCATTTTTTATGTAATAATTTGATTTTAAATTTTTATTGCATATGAATCGATTGGTCGGAATCTTTGGATTTGAATATTGGAATTTTGGTATCATTGATAATATGGAATGAGACTTGTATAATTGTTTAAAGAGTTGACATTTAAATGATAGTTTAGGCATATATTCTGCACACTTAGAAATTACTAGGATCGTATTTATATACATGTATTAGCATAATTAATGTATAATTATAAAGTATAATTACATAGTTAAATAGGTTATTAATTATGTCTAATCCTCCTTAGGAAGGTAATTAATGTTAAAGGAGAAATATGAAAGATTTTTTATAAGGCCTTGATGATGAAAATGATGAGATGTGTAATAATATATGTAAAGTGTGATAAAGATTATGACTAAGTTATAGATGTGCTAGGTCAGTCAAAAGCACACGAAAGTCTACCCATCTAATTGAGCTACCAGTACCTACTAATAGTCAGGCTAATGTGAGAATTCGTCGTGGGGTACACATCATAATACGAAGGACACATTTTAGTGATTGAATGTTTTAAGTGGTTGTGTGAGGGCCCGTCTCTTCCCTATTGAGGAAGTAGTAAATGGTCTGGGTTATGGGTTTGGCATGGTAAAGAATATCTCGAGAAAGGGTCCGCTTCAATAGGAAGTATTAAATGCCTGAAGAGATTTCGTGCAATGTCAACTAGATAGTTACTAGTGATGAGTCCGCCTTGGGATTATAGGTATTAAATGGTGTGGACCTGCCTTAAATAAGGTATTAAATGGTCGGAGTCTGCGTAATTCCCATTAAAATGTATAAAATGACTTTAAGTACTATCTCTTATATTAACGGGACATTATGGACAATAGATATAGGTTATTGGGTTGATAGCAAGTTAGCTATGTGTTTATATATTTGGAAAGCCTTTTATTTAAGTTTAAGAAAAGCCTTAGGCTTACATTTGAAAAGAATTATGTTGTAGTTAGAAACGTAAGACATATTCCTATGTAAATTATACTGCCTAAACACTACAGTAGTAAAGCTCTAGATTTTTATTCACCAGACATATGTTATTCTGACTCCCTTCTTATTACAACATATGTTAGGAAAGGGGATATTGAAGGCGAAGACGTTAATGAGGCTTATGGCAATAGACTATTTATTTACTTGTTATTTTCTATTGTTTTTGATGTGCCTATGAAATATAAACAATGTTGTAATTTTGGAATATTATAGATATGTAAGGTTGTTGCTTGGTTTTGACATTATGGATATTTTATTATGGTTTTGAAAGACATTTTGAAATTCAAATGAATTGGGTACTATTGTTATTATTATATTTTATTCTCCCGCTATGAGAATCTAAATGATTAGATAAATTGCTCGTTATTGTTCTTTTTACCAACCAACAACCAGCTTTGAGATGGTTCTAAGTTCCGATGGGCCTTTTCTGGGTCAGAATTTAGGCCCATTTCTAGACGGTTTTTTACAATGGTCCTTAAGGGGACACTAGGACACATTCACACTTACATGACACTACACTCCTACTCTATAGCACTATGTTTTTGTCTAGTTGGTGTTAAATTGTCCGTGTTTTATTTAGATATTCTATGGAGCGTTGAATACGATACAATCCAAAATTGGGGAAGTAAGTACAAAAGGCTTGGATCATGTAGCCGTTCTCATGGTTCGTCCCATGACTCTGATTCGAGAATGCGCTCAGGTCAAGATTATAGAATTCAAAACAGAGGTTATAGGTCTCATGAGTCATCTCCAAGATGCAGGTCTCGTTTGCCTTTACCGTGGAACATGGATAAGCACCCGACGAAACCTGATCCTGCACCGTCCATTGAGATACCGACCACCCTTATTTCAGTCCCTCCATTAATAAAAATGATGGCATCCTCTCACTTACCATGATGCTCTAAGCAATCTTATGGGTTGGCTCCTCATGTTTCTCTTCATTTGAGATCTAATAAGAGGCAAATTAAAACTCTTACCACTACCATAAAGATGGATGGAATTATTTCCAATCCTCACGTGACTGCCACGAAACGTTCTTTTCTAAAGATTTTCTTCAGTAATATCCTTTTTCTTCTTCAACTAAAGGATATCTCTCCACAGGTCAGGTTTGACATTGTGGCCTATATGGACAACGTATAGGATCAATACTTTAAGTGGAAAAGAATAGTTGAAGCTATTTCCATGGCCTTCTACAAGAGAAAATTGGATCTTGAAAGGGTGAAAATAATGCAAGAACAAGATAAGAGCATCATCTCTCATTTTAAAAAGTAAGATGAAGAGCTCAATGCTTCGTTGGTCGAGGCCAAGAAGAAGCTGTAAGTCTCCACTAAGTCTGTAAGCAAGATTGTCTGAATAAGAAAAAGCAGGTCTATGCTACACATCATAGGGGCCATACTCTATCATTGGAGAATGATTATCTCAAGAATACTATGGAGGAGCAAGATTTAGAAATAGCTCGGTTGAAAACGTTGCTGGAAGACGAAAAGAAGGAAAAGATGATGCCCTCACCAAGGCTCAGGATTATTGTAAGGATTTTCTAGATGCTCATCAAGTGAAAGATGACATAAAAGCCCAAGCCAAGGGTGTTAATGAGCAGATTAAAGCCACGTGGAGTAGAGTTAAATCTACACTTGAGCCTATTCTTATGTGGTATGACGTAAATCTTATCAAGTTTAGCAACTTGAAATGGTTGGATGAGCGATATCCCTAGGCTTTGGACATGGCATGGGAAGAGGTAATGAGACAAGAGCGAAAGCACTCCGATGGAGTTGAGGTAAATGATGAGGAAGTAAAACTCGACCTTTTGGATGTTGAAGACCTAGAAGCGCTCAAGGTCGGTAAGAGCATCTTACATCTTGAATTTGTAGCCAAGGACAAAAAAGATTGGGTGAGAGTTCCAGGTCTATTTTTCCTAATTCAATAGCAAACATTATTGCTATTTCTATACTCGGGGCAGCTCTTGATGCTTTAACAGTTTTGACACCCTCGTTGGATGCTTACAACAACCCTAATGAGACCTTGCTTCTGAAGTTTCCATCTTATATCCCATTCTAGAAGGAGGCCCTAGTGGCATTCCAGCTCATATCGAGCCTACCATTAACCTCGCCCGTTTTGAGATGACTCATATGACAGTGGTCAATGTCACTAATCTCTACTTCTATGATTTTCAAGTCTTAGGTCAACCTTCCATCGTTCCTCTACCCGAGGGAAGCCAACCACTGGGAACAAAAGCTACGATGACTAAATCATTAATTTTGTCTGCCCTTATCCCGACCTCAACCTCTCTGGCAGGTACTATTCTTGGTCCCGATGATGAAATGATTCATGCTTTGGATGAGGAAGCTAGAGATGATCTTCATGGGGCTAAAGAGGAAGACATGATCATTCCCTAGGTTATCGAATGCTCTTCGGGAGCTTTAATGTTAGAGATACAAAAAATGCGGGCTATGTTTGCAAAGGAAATTAAACAAGAAAAGATGGAAGACATTCTTCATCCGTTATCCTTTTCACTGCCTTTGGTGCCAATCGTCATTCCTACCTCTCCTCAAGTCATTGGGAGTAGTCAGAGTGAGCCTCTTAACTATCTAGGAAGTGATTATGACTGGGAAAAGGACCCAAAATGTTAGTAGAGAAACGAGCAAAAAGTAACTTAGCAAAGGTAGTAGTGCTCATTCTTCTGGAGAAGGAGGGACGGAGAAGAAGAGAAGGAGGAAATTTTGATTGATCTTTGTTTTTCTGTTGCTTCTTGGTTTTAGCTTTGGATTTGTGGATGTAAGCTGTTTTTGTGCGGGCATAATCACCGCCTTTGTCAAGAAAGTTTGTTAATAAATAATAGATTTGTTTCCCTTCAAATCGTGTGTCAACTTGTTCATGTATTGAGAAATGTTTTTATTTAGCTAACTTGATAGCTTGTTTCGCCCGTCTTCAGTCAAGCTTCATTTGACCAGTGGAAGTCATGGAGTTTATATTACTCCACATGCTAACTTGGGAGCCTAATGTTCATCAAAGGAAATTCTATCGGTTTAGAAAACCGTCGAACGAATTTATAACAAAATTTACTGCAAGTGCACGACGTAAAAATGTTAGAACATGACGAGTATAGGTCGATCCATAGGGAATTGTTAAGATTTTAAAATTTTCTAATCAATCAAATTAGACCAAAATGGAGAGAAGATTGTTAACTGTAAATTTTAAACAAAATGAAGCTAAAACTAGAATGAAAATAAGATTAAAAACTATGAGATTAGAAAATAATTTAGAGGCAAATCCACTCTCATATTTTTATAAATCAACAAACAAATAATCTATGATCTCTATTTTTGATATTAAGTGAAATAATTGTTGCATTTATCATAAGTATGGTTTATTAATGTTATTAATTAAGATAACATAAACCATCAAACTATAATACAACAAATAAACCACTTATCAATTCTCATGAAAATGAAGCAAAAGCAAAAGCTATTTTAAGTATGATCTATTTACTATTGTAATTAGTAATATAGATCATCAAATTTTGTTTTTACTTTCTATTCAAAATCAAAAATCAATTAAAAAATGATGATATAAATTGTGTTTATGTCGAATAAGAATAGCTCATTTGCAAACGCAACATAAGCTATCAAACCCACTTGTATAAACTTACATCAAAATCTACTTTCATGAAGCACAAATAAAAGAGACCATAAATCATGGAAACGTTGAATTTACATAATGTTTGAGAGCTTCATTACCCCTAAATTGAAGGGATTTAGCTACTCATATGTGTTATCATATCAACATATGTAAATTTCAGTATTAAAAGCAAAAGAAATAGAAACTAAACAAAGGAAGAAAAGGAGATTAACTATTAAACTACTTGCATAAAAAAATAAAAATAAAACTACACTACTTGCATGAATGTAAATCTAATCTACTAACAATGAAAAGAAAAGAGCATAGAAATAAACATAAGCATAAAAGTAAAGAGAAGCGTGTAGAAAAGAGAAGGATTAGGATGCCATTTTTGTTTCACTTTGATTTTGTGTTTACAACTTGCTAATTTCCTAAGTAAAATGAAGAGTAAGAAGATCCTCTACATGTACATAAGTGGACTATTTATACATGAATAAAGCACTAATTCAATTTTTAGGGTGCTTCCCAAAATGCCCTTTCGGAAATGTAGACACCAAGTAACCATTAAACTTTAATTAATCCATCATCAAATATGTATGAAGCTTTAACCTCCACTTAGTTGTTTATTAGCTTCTATTTGTATATTTAGATGAGTGGGTGGGTATGATCCTCCATGATAATGTATTTGAATTATTTCCATCTTCCTTTCTTTGTATTCTCTCGTGGATATATATATCTTCATGAAACCCTCTTCCATATGCATCCAAATTCCTATAAAAATTATAAAACATGTCTAAGTAAAAATTCTCAAATTGACATATGCACAAAAATGACCATTTTGCCCCGATATGAAGATGAATATATCATGATTTGAAAATAACTAAATTTTAGTTTAAACATGTTAAAATACCTAAATATGACATTTATTCATATAAAAATAGATAAAATATGGATGTGTATATATATGCACAATTACGTCCACATCACCTAACTCTAGGCATCCAACTTTGGTCTTGCCAATCTCTATGCAACGACTGAGATTGATCACCATGAGCAGTGTGTTGGATGTCTGTTTCCTAGATTTTTTTTATACCTCGTCGGAATCTGGCTTCGATTACTTATGCCTTATTCCTGGGGTTAAGTTAGCGAGACTCCTATCTTTGGGAGTCGCAACGTCTATCTTCGGAAGTTTTTTGTGACGAATAGAATTTCAGCGCCCAAAAATCGGCATCCATACTTTGCCCGTATTTGAATGCCGTAGATTCAAACGTTGAAACCCGATTCGCCGGAGCTTATAACAACATTAGGTGATAACGACACAGCGGAAATAGAAGAATAATTTAATTGATACACAGCAAATGATACAACAATCTGATACAAATGAAGTGATCAACACTATCAGAGATAGATACAACAGCGTAAAAAACAAAACAGCAGAAGACAAATAGCAACAACAACGGAAAGATAACATCTTCAGTGCCAAGCTCCAAACCAAAAGCTCGAATCACCATTATGCTGAACTTGAAGCAAATCCGGTACACAATGCGATCGCCAAACCAAAGACTCCAAAGATTGCCAAAAACTACATCTACTAGCTGACTATCTGATAACCTGACTCTAGGCTGCCCGTGTGGAAAATTAGGGCACCCAGAGTTTAGCAAGGGAATTGTAAACTCTAGGTCAGTCATGGGACTGGTGTGAGAAAATAAAAACGGTTTATTTTGAACAAGAAGAAATAAAAAGAAATTCGCTATGCTTCTTGGAAAATGAAACTACCATAAGGCATCCCGCCACACACACAATGCAATCACACACTTGGAGGAGACTTCTCCTTGTGATAGTCAAACATGCTTAACACGTGAAAATCCTTTTGATATTATTATTAGTGCATTGTGCCGAAAATATTTCGCAAGCATAATATTAATCTTAGCCAGCATAGGTACCATTATATTATGTGTGCTATAGCTACCATTTAAGAATGGCAGGTTATACAATAGCAATCGTAAAGGGCTCGTATTGGGTGATTGGATTTCCAACAAATGGTCAAGGCTAAGGAACTTCCTTCACCGAATGGGTATGCCTATGGAGGGACGCCCCGAGAACCTAACCGGATCACTGCCAACATAAGGCCGGGTTACCTCTGTAACTAGGTAACTAACTGTCACGAGTATGCCATCCCTCGGTCGTCACCGACCTTTATCTCGGGATTCACCAACAAATTGCGACAACCACATAAGTTAAATATCTGGGCTCCATACCATGATACTACTTTTTATCCAAAAGGAAATGCACATAGCTTAATGGGCGCGACCCCTATAACCTTGCTGCATCTTCTTGTTTCGACCATTTCCGAGGTGTGAGGTTCGACGAAGTCTCGTCCACAAAGCTACACTTTTGACAAAAGCCATGCTTCGATCAACAAATGATCAACACTTAGCATGCCACATTACCAAATTGGGAATATATCACTAGTAAATATCAACTACATAACTTGTGAGCTCATACATCTCAGAGAAGGGTGTTAAGCTAAGAGAATAAATTCTCCGTCACCAAAAAGAAATGTATTAGATAAAACCAGTTTTACATCTCAAAGTGTAACGTCGGACATATGTCCATACAAGTCCATTCTGGGTCTGAATGGAACCGAAGGCACTTCAAAAGAAGTCCTTACAAATTCAGATAATCCCTAATCACGTCCGGACTCCCCATCACATTGGGAAATCTCTATACTGAGCCATTCGATGCAGAGACATTCGACAGGTAATCCTTTCGCTTTCGAAAATACTCGGTCTTCACCACCATCTTCAAATGCTGTCCATTTCGTCGTATCACTAATTCGTAATGGGTTTTATGACATAAAGTCCTTTCCCGGCTAAACCGAATAATGAGCGCTAGTTTTAAAAACATGTGGATATATTGGGATCATAGTTAAGTCACAGCTTTTAGCCCAAAACCTTTCCTTTTGAATGGTTTTAAAACAAATTCCCATTTCAATCTTTTAAAACAAAAGATTCATCCTTTAAGATACTTTTCAATTTGAAACAATGTTCACCAAATCTTTAACAAAGATTTATTCATAGTTTTCAAAAATGTTTCTATTTTGATTCACCCATAACTTGAAATCCTTGCAACAAAAACTGGAAATCCTTTCTTTATATGAAAGCTATTATCATTTGAAAACAAAGGACTTTCGTTTCAAGAAAATCTGATTAAATTTACTCAAGTTATAGCCTTTAAAGTATAAGTCGAAAAATCAGAGAACTGCCGTACTCTCGGCAAGTTCTATTTGAATTAAATTCAAACTCCCAAAACAATTCATATAAAATACTTTAAAATGGTTTAAAATCCATATCTATACATTATATAATCTGTATAACCCTTTTCAAACCATATTATTATTTTCATTTCAAAAGCTTCCTTTTCAAATCATATTATATGCAAAATAATTTTTGTAACTTCAAAATTCCCTTTTCAAAAATTTGTCTCATTTAACCCAATTACACTTCCAAACCATTTTGCATTCAAAAATTCAACTTTTAAATTCAATATTTTTGAATTAAATTCAAACCACCCGTGACTTAACCAATTTCCCATGAAATCCATATTTGTGTATGTGATGTGTGTAGTCCAGAGGTTTCACAAGCAACAATAAACAATCATCATACATCCAAGCACAACAATATCGATAAGTGGTATCATCCTATAATGCTTATCTTTCATTCATAGATAAACAAGTAAATTCATCACAGATAAATAAATCACAGTTCACACTCAGTCCAAAACAATCTATCACAAAACATCACACATTAGAGATATCAAACTATTCAAGGCATTCTATAGAATCCAATTATCCATAAGTAAGATTAATTAATCACCTGATTTAATTAATTCAATTAACTCAAATAGATTAATTACTTATGAATTAATCATCAAATCCTGCTTAATTATCATTAACTAATTACAAACCATTTGCTATTATTTTAATTAATTAATGAAATTAATTAATCAATCCCTTAATTACTTACATTAATTAATTTTCCTTAATTAATCATAAATAAATTAATCCTTAAGTTAATTACATTATTAATAAATCCTTTAATTAATTACATAAATTAATTAACCTTTAATTATTAATTAATCATCCTTAACTAATAAATCAATCAACCTCTAATCATTAAATAATTAACCTTTAGTTATTTAATTATTCTTTAATTTATTATCCTTAATTAATTAAATTAATTAATTATTAACCCTTAATTAGTTACCATTTAATTAATTATCCTTAATTAATTTCAATAAGTGATTATCCCTAATCACTTATATTAATACACCACAAATTAATTACATTGAGTAATTATCCTTTAATCACTTGATTAATTATCCTTAATTAATCATTTTTTCTTAATTACTTTCCTTAAGTAATTTACCTTTAAGTAATTAACTACCCTTTAATTACTTATCATTAATTAATCAACCTTTAATTAAATAAGTTAGCCTTTAATTATTTGAATATCCTTTAAGTAATCACATTAAGTAATTAACCTTTAATTACTTACATTAATCATCCTTAAATTAATCACATTAATTAATCAGCTTCTAGTTAATTAATTATCATTGAAAATCTTATTAATAAGCCTTTGAAAACAATTATCATTAACATAAAATTATCTTAAACCCTTTAAATTAATTTAAAATCAAAACATTTCACCATCTTTAATTAACTTTTTAATTTCATTTTTTTAAAGATGATTTAAATAACTTAATAATAAATTCAAAGCAATAGGTATATAATAAAAATATTTTGAATTTTATTAACTTAAAATAATTTATTTCAAACCCTTAACCAATTCCAAAATTAGAATAATATTTATTATTTTACACGAATTTAATCAAGAAAAAGGTTTTAAACTTGATTTAATTCTAAATTTGAAAAACTTATTAAATTTATTTTTAGATTTCTGACCCGAGCCAACTTCAGGTATCAACCCGAGCCAATTACGGTTTTCCCCGAATGAAACCCCAAGTCGCCCCTTCTATTTTATTTTTATTTTATTTTTTTCTCTGTTTTAATTTAAATTACTAAAACCTGAAACACTCTCGCGACTCACCCGCTATGATACTCGAGCCATTACATCACTTACCCGAGCTTCTACCTAAAAAATATGTTTCTTCCCAAAGCCTTAAATCAGCAGACTTTATCGTGCACACGTGCACGTGCACCAGCGAACGACGACGTTCCAACCTTCACTGCGACCACCCTCAGGGCGCCTATATCTTGGCCGACGATCCTGATAATTTAGATCGATGAAATCATCAAGAAATCAAATTCGAGCTGATCGAGCTACCCACGAACCCAAATTGTTCAACAAAAACAAGCCTGCACCGTCGATCCCGATCGTCTAAGACCATGTTGTCACTGTCAGAGCTTCGTCACTCATCTATGTTTCTAATTCTCTTGGTCCGATCACCTCTGAATCAACCTCGACGACGAAATCACCCCAAGAACCACCTTGACCAAATCTGGGCATAAAACCCTAGTTTGCCCTCGTCCAGCTACCATGGCGTTCTAGAAATTCAATGATCATTTTTCTAATGATCACCAACCTTCCAGCTACCATCATACTCAATCACAATGAACATCACCTTTTCGATCGATGAAATTTGGCGAAAAACCAAAAATTGACCATCTCAAGATATCTCGACATATATAAACTTAAAAATCATGAAACTATTTTCTCAAATCATTATTTTCTAATACGATCTTGATTATGAAATCCAAACACAAGTTTATGATCATCGAATTTTGACTTATATATGATTTCCACTGTAATTTATCATTTTTGAAATAGTTACCCAATATTAATTCTTGAAACCATTTTTAAAATTGATTTTACATTGTTACAATCATTTTTCATCTAGAGATCGTAACTAAAATTAAATGTATGTTGAGAAACTGATTTTTTATTGAATTCTTGAGCCTGTTATAACAGAGGCTTGTATATGTTTATACACAGACATGCACACCCATAATTATATATATATATATATATATATATATATATATATATATATATATATATATATATATATATTCAAACATGCAGGCATATTAAACAAACATTTTCATAACATACTTCAAGTGTCAATCACAATATTAAAGAATATAGGCATATACAAGTGAGTTTGCTCACTTGGATTTGAAAGCAGAGAATAGAGAAGCCATGAAAGTCTGGAATGTTTGTTTTGATTTAATCTGAAACTTTGTTTGCTTTGATCTGGAATTGAATTGAATCTGCTACTTAGTTGTTGAGTTGCATTTGAACTTGAATTTGCTATCTCAAGTTGAAGGTGCAGTTTGATTGATTGTTTGCTTTAATCTTTGAAAACTAGATTTTGATCTACTCTGAAACTTGAAGTTTGAGATGTTCTAACATTGATAAGGTTGAAGACTATTTGATTTGCCTCTGAGTTTTTTTTCTCTTTAATTTACTTTTCTGGTTTGTAGTTTCTTAGGTTTTTAACTTTTTGAAATGTTCCAAAGAAAAATGAAACTTGGTTCCTCTCTAAAGTATGTTATTATATAAATTAATTTAAAAAAAATGACCACTTGTAAATTCAAGTTATACTTTGTTAACACTTATTAATGCATGATATAATTATCTCACAAATGTCAATGTATGTGTTATTATTTTACACTTGTTAAAAATAATTAAATTTATGTTTAAACCCTTATTAATTTATCAATTACTTATATTTTCATAAATTTATATATTATGTTTTTATACAAACTACATTTATATATGTATTATTTTAAAGAGAAGAATGTTTCCCCTTTATTAATATCTTATTAAAATTTTGAACTTAAGTTATCATACTTATTATATTTATCTTATTAATTTCAAATGATATGTATGTATATATAAATATTTTAAAACTTTAATCCATTCTTGTTTTATATTTGTATTCATGCATTTTATTTATTATTTATACTTACATCAATTTTAAAGAAGATGATTTTTAAAGTCTAATTATACGCTAATAAATAAATACATATATGTGTGTTATATTTTAAGTTTATTTTTAAAATATGGAATTTAACTTTAAAATAGCTTTTGAAAATTTATTATATCAAATTCAAAATATTATTTCCAAATCACAATGTATATACATATATATATATTAAAATTAGAAAACAAATTTCTATTAGTTTATATTATAGAGTTTTCAAATTTATTTTTTCAACATATTTATTTTTGAAAATTTCAAATTAATTTGCAAATAAACCCAAAAATTTAAATTAATTTTCAAATTAAATTTGGCTTAAAAAAGGGATCGTTACATTTGTGTCAGATCTCGTCTACATCTGGGCGTTGATTACTGTTTTTGCCAAACTTCAGGCAAAGTCCTTGGGGCGGACTGTCTCATTCGACCCCTATGTGTCTATACTCCAATGCCCAAGTGTGGTTTGTTGGAGTTAATTGGTATCTAACTTCGGATGCCCCAGAACAATCATGTCCCTTAAGTCCAGTCAAGGACCACAGAATTCGATCGGCACCTATCATCGGGCACTTGGATTCATGCATTATATAGGTCTATATTTTTCAATCATGGTGTTGTTCACAGCGCAAGATTTAGCTAATGATAATACAAATCCATTAATTCCCAAATCTAATTTGCTTTATATCCACAATGATGGAAAATCATGCCTTATTACATTGAAATCTACAAATATGTACAAAAATAGTTTTAAGTGAAACAGATTGTATATGCTCGCTATTTCGTGCCCTCGGAAGTGAAATTCCACCAGTAATTGCTAGCTTGAATATTCTATCTCCAAGCTTATCTTCGGTAGAATATGGACCTTTCCAAGTTGGGCACGTGTTCATTGGACCTGGGAAGATCAATTTAAGAATGAGAGCGCCAATCTCGCATGTTCGATTCCTGACCTCTGTGTTGCAATGTTGAGCTACTCGTTTTCGGTAAGTAACGGCTCTCAAATCAACGGCTTCTCATTGGTCATATCGAGGGACTTGAGCAGAAGTTCCTCGTTCATTTTAGGATCATAATGCATCTTTCGATGAGATTACACTTCCAATTCAATTGGAATCATGGCCTACGATCCATGGATCAAAATGATGGAGTGTGACAAGTCATGGATTTGTGAGTCGTTCGATAGGCCTAAATTGCCAGAGGTAATTCATCGATCCAATCGCCTTTGGTTTTTGTCAATCGCTTTTTTAGAATGGACTGGATGATTTTATTTACTGCTTCCACGATTCATTTGCCAGTGGATGTGCTATTGCATAAATTATTTTCCTTATCTGATATTTGCTGCATAAGTTCTTAATTTCTGCACTATCAAATTAGGTTCCGTTAATAGAAATGATTGCTTATGAGTTCTAAAATCGACAGATAATGTTTCTAACAATGAAGTGGATCATCATGGAGATCGTGGCAAGTGATTTTGCTTCAGCCTACTTCATGAAATTGTCAACCGCAATGATATTGCATTTTGCTCTGCCCTAGGATACCAGTAGCACAACAATAATATCGATTCCCCATACGATAAGTGGCCTTGGGATGACCATTTGTGTAATCTCCATAGGTGGAGCTCTAGGAATTTTGGCTAATATCTGACATCGATCACACCTCCTGGTGTAATCGGTTGCATCTCTGTTGACAGCCGGCTAAAATTATATGTAGCGAAGAATCTTTGTTTCCAATGTTTGCCAACTGGTGTGATCACTACAGGCTCCTTCGTGAACATCCACAAGGATCATTCTGGCTTCTTTGTTATCGACCCACCACAGTAGGGAAACATAGAACCCTCTTCTACGTAACAACCCATCCTGAACAATAAATCAGAGCCTGGCGCAAGAGTTTTCTTCATTTGCTTCTTCCATCTGGAAGGATTCCCTTTAGCAGATACTCCTTAATCGAAGTCATCTATCATTCTCTCTCAGATTCAACCCCCAAAATCCAGTCGACGTCCCTTTGGTCGATGCTCAGAGCTGATAATACCTCCATTGGAGCTAAACCCATGAGTTATGCATCCCCGAAGCTAGCCAGCTTGGCTAGAGAATCAACTTTTGCGTTTTCCTCCCTAGAGATACGTGTTATTATGTAATAGTCAAAATCGTTGAGTAGTTATAAAACTTTTGTCAGATAAGGAGCCAGCCTTGCTCCCTTAGCTTTAATTCCTTCCCTACTTGGAAGATCACCAATTGAGATCACTATATATATGTAGAGCTTCAAATCCCAATTCTTTTACTATTCTACGTCCCACGATCAACGATTCGTATTCAACTTCATTGTTCATTGTGGGGAACTTGAGCTTTAGGGCATACCCAACTAATCGTTCCTCGAGGATAACCAAAATTACTCCTGCCCTCGAGCAATGTTCATTGGATGCTCCGTCCATGTACAACTTCCATTGAGCCCTCCACTCCATAACCTCTTCTCTCTCATCATCTTGAATGGTGAACTCATCTTCGGAGCATGCAAACATTTTTGACAATCCCTTTATACGGTTCATCGATTGCCACTACATTACCAACATATAGTCTACATATACGTCCATCGAACGTCCAATCTATATTAATACCTTAGTAGTTGATTTTGATGATAACAACCTTAATAACAATAATACATTAATATAAAATACGGATACTAATGTTCTGCCAAGTTGTATAGTATATAGTGTAGAATATTACATAGGTATTGACTCAAAGACTGTACAGTATAAAGACTCAAGGAATGGACATAAAGGCTCATTAGTATAAGTATCACGATATGAAGATCTTAAGATTATTGTATTGTATATAGAGTCGTAGAATATTGTTAAAGTCCCTGGTGGCAATCTTTGATCTATCTTCACATTTTTTTTTTGAAGAATGGTCAAACATTTTATTGATAATGATAGAAATCATTACAAACACTATTTACACAAGAATCATCCCAACATATATACGGACCACAAACAAATAATATGCATACCCACAAACAATGCCCTAAACATATTGCGTAAACCTAGCAAACTTGTCTTTTCATGGTGGCTCGTTCTCTCTTCCAGGCAAGTCTTCCTCTCTTTCAACATTAGCGATAAAACTATCAGTGCGTCTGGACAATCTAGAGCTCTCAGCTTCATCGTCTTCTCCATCAATCATGTATCTCGAGGATGATGCTGTGTTTGGGAAATTAGGGTTCGGGGTCAAGGTAAGGTTAATAGGGTTGTCAACTCGCAGAGGTAAAATTTCCCATCTTTCAATGATATCCTCAAGATTGTTCAAACTATGACTGAAAACCTTGGATCTATTAATGATGAGGTCACGAACATTGGATTTATGGTATTGCAAACCGTGATTTTGTCTATCTTTTCATTATTAAAAATGATAGAATTCCTGCTTTTCCAAATGAACCAGATAGATGAGCTGAGCGTCGCTATTATGATGTCCTTCTTAATATTGTTAGCTGCAAACTTCTGACTTATGTAGGCAATGGCATCTATGAGAGAAGTATGAAAGTTTCTTTGTGTTATAGGGTCACCCATAATGATTCTGATCCAACACCACACATGCTTAGAAAAGGAACATTTAAAAAATAAATGATTGCAAGTTTCCACTTCTCTTTTGCACAGAACACAAACATCATCTTCAGTCACTCCTTGCATTTTTAATTTGTCCTTTGTAGGTAGGAAACTAAAAATAGCTCTGTATAAACATACATTCATTTTTGGGAGTGAGATGTTATTCCATATGATTTTGTAGTCACTGATTTCCTGTAGCTTGATTCTAAAATCATTCCATACATCATGGAAAGTAAATATGCCATTTTTACTGCTTCTACAAAACCAATAGTATGCTGTGTTGTTGTAATGAATGGGTACTTGCTTTATTTCCTCACTTATATTACCAAGATATGAGATGTTTTCAGGCCTCCAAATATTTCCATATATAATTTGCTCTACCTTGTGTTTGTGACCTCTTGAGTATGATAAAGTTTCATGCCTCAGCTTCTCCAATAAAGTTGAGCCATTAATCCATGGTATAAACCACGAGCTTGTAGATTTACCATCCACAATTCTTCTATCAATTAGTTTTTGTGCATCTTTTCTGTGGTATAGCATTTTTTTCCAAGTGCATGAGAAATTGTTACTAAAATTAGATTCCCATAGTGTCTCATTATTAGCATATTTCACATTCAGCCACTTAGCACTATATGTTGAATTGGTAAGAGTCTCCCAAATTCTTTTCATGCAGAAAGTAATGTTTATATCTGACAGTTTTTTCAGCCCCATTCCACCTTCAGATTTAACACTTGTAACTGTTTCCCATGGAACACTACTCTTTTTACCCTTCCAGATAAATTTTTTGCATAACTGATTGATTTTTTGAATAGTTAAGCTAGGGAGCATAAAACACTGCATCCGAAAACTGACCATAGGATAAACTACAGCCTTAATCAATTCTATTCTTCCTGGAACTGTGAGAAATTTGCACTCCCAACCTTGCATCTTTTTTAACACTTTGTCAATCAGTTGCTTACAATTTGAGTGTTTGATATATGTCACAGATAGGGGTAACCCAAGATATCTAACAGGTAATTCTCCTTCTTGAATATCCAGAATGTTAAGCACTTGATCCTTGTTATTGCAAAACTTATTGAAAAATACTTGAGTCTTGAGATTATTCATTTCCAAGCCAGTGACTCTCTTTAATTTCTTGAAACAATTCTTAACAGCTTTAGCTCCAATTTCAGTTGCATTTATGAAAATTAACAGATCATCAACATAAATTTGATGTGTTATGTTAGAATTGTTCTTGATAACTGATTCCACTTTTCCTTTAGTAGCTTTAGCATCCATCAACAAAGTGAAATATTCCATGCATAAAGTAAAAAGATAAGGGGATAAGGGATCTCCTTGCCTTAAACCATTGCTTCCATTAAAATATCCCTTATGATATCCTTCAATAGAAAATGAAAAGCTAGGAGAACTTATCATTTCTTGAATAATTTTTACCCATTTAACTGGAAAGTCCATGCTTCTCATCATGTGAAGAATGAAATGTTTGTTTACTGAATCATATGCCTTCTTAAGGTCCACCTTTATGCACATTTTGTTACTACCATGCTTGTTAAAATTTCTGATGTGTTCATGTGCAATTATTATCCCATCTTTAATCTGCCTGTTTGCTAAGTAGGCTGTTTGATTATCAGATATCAATTCTCCAAGCACAAACTTCATTCTGTCACATAACAATTTAGATAGGATTTTGTACAGCATGGAACAACAGGCTATGGGTCTGAAATCTGCAACAGATTCAGGGTTTTTTACCTTAGGGATTAAGGAGATAATGGTGTGATTAATTTCTCTCACAATTCTTCCATTGTCAAAAGAAGACTGCATAGCTTCCAAAAGCGGTTATTTTATTTCATTCCAATGTCTTTTATAGAATTTAGCATTAAAACCATCATAGCCTGGAGCAGTATCATTATGCACACTGAAAATAGCTCTTTTCTGTTCTTTCTCATCAAATGCAGCATTAAGAAATATTTTTCCCCATTCATTTAATTTTCTTTTTGGAGTAATGTTAGGAAACTGATTCATCATGTTGCCTCTATTGTATATGTTGGTAAAATACTTGACAGCCTCTTCCTCCATCTCCTTTTGTGATTTGAAAACATCTCCATTTCCTTTTACAATGTTGTGGCAGCTGTTAACAAATCTCCTATTAGTTTGTTTTGCATAGAAAAATTTAGAACAACTATCATCCCACTTGATCCATTGACATTTTGATTTTTGTTTGTTATCAATAGCTAACAGCTCCTTACTTTTAGCCAGATTCACTTGAGCATCATGCAAATTTTGTGCATTTAAGGAGTTATGATCTGATTCTAATATCTGTAGAGCAATGTTGACCTCTTGCTTGCATTTTGAAACTTGTGACTGTAAATCATTTTTTCCACTGCACCACTTTTTAATTTCCTTTTTGATGTTTTTCTGCATATGAATAAGGTTGAATAACTGATTTCCTTCAGGGAAAACAAAACACTTTTCAACTGCTTCTTTGTACCGCTCACACATAACCCAGTGATTCATGGATTTAAAGGGTTTTGGACCTTCATATGTTTGAATGCAATTAAAGTGGAACATAATAGGTACATGATCACTTTTTGATAGATCTAAATACTTTGCATGAGATTTTTTAAACATGTTCATCCATTCAACATTGCAAAAAAGTCTATCAATCTTTCTAGCAATATTCTTGTTAGGCCCTGATCTCCATGAAAAATTAACCCCTGAAATGCTAATTTCTTTAACCCCTGCAGAGTTAACAAAATTGTTAAGCTCCTGAATGTTTCTGATTGTCAAATTATTTCCTCCTATTTTCTCCTTCAAACACCTAACACGGTTAAAATCCCCTATGATGCACCATGGAGTAATAAAAGTGTTAGCTTCTTTTACCAGTTGTTTCCATAAACTTTTCCTTTCAGTTTCAAGGTTTAGTGCGTAAATGACAATAACAATGCATTGGGCCCCTACAGTGTTATTTAGCATACAAGTAATGTGTTGTTTGCTCATAGAAATGACATAACTGCTCCAAATGTCTGAATTGATCATTATAAGAATTCTGCACTTGTGATGATACTCAATGTTATTTATGCATGTCCATTTACTTCCCCAAGATTCTATATATAGCTGAAGTTTATTGCTTCTCAACTTATTTTCAACTAAGCAAAAAATAGAAGGTTTTTGTGAAAACACAATATTTTTTACCTCCAAAACATGTGCTGCCTTGTTAAGACCTCGTACATTCCAACACAAGATAAACATTATTTGGATGAGTTTGCTTGACTCCTGGTCCTAATAGTGGGAGTCACACTTTCATGGATCAATTTGTTCTTTTTCTTTTCTTGAATATTATTGCCTTTCATATCTGCAATTGCTTTTTCAAATTTAGGGTTAATAGATGTGAGGTTTTTAGGCATATTGTTGGGTGGATTATCAGTTGAAGGGTATGTGGGTTTGATACATGATTGAGATAGAGAAGATTCATCCACATTTGAGTCTTTCATGTCTTTCTGCACTTGAAAAGAATTAAGCACTTCAGTTGTTAGATCAGAAACTTGAGAATTTAAATTATTTACGACGGGTTTACTATGATTTAACAGCTCCCTGCTGCAATTTTTCTCCGATGATGATAAAGTGACTAAGACTTTTGTCGATGACGTCAATACATTTGGATCCAGAGTAATAGTGCTCATGGGAGGACCTTCTTCAATGTTTTGGATATGAGACATATCAGAAAGTTGAGTAGAGGATCTCTTTGCAATTGTAGCAGCCATGCTGATTTGTGGATGCAAACCAGATACTACACATTCTTCTACACCAACTGATGGCGAGGCCGCAATTGCAACAAAAGGCTCCTTCAAAGACTTCTGAAAAATCTCAGCATTCACAGCACTCGTATCTGATGGAGAAACATCCTTACCCTTAGCTGAATTATTTGTATTTTGATTCATGTGAGCTATATCAACTGTAGTATAAACTGGGACATTGGAATCATCAATTGTAAAAACTTCTGGAGGCAAATCAGCTACAATTGCAGGCTCCTTTAAAGACTTCTGAACTGTCTCAACATTCACAGCACCCATATCTGATGGAGAAACATCGTTACCCTTATTTGAATTATTTGTATTTTGATTCCTGTGAGCTTTATCAACTTCTGCATTATTATACACTACTCCTTCTGAATTGATATAAAGAGTCTGCTGATTTGTATAATCCTCTGAAATAATGCCTGTGCTATTAGTCTCATTATTATTAGTTATAGACTTTGGTGTCCATTGTTGCGTAAATGATATAGGGCACTCTTTATCCACATGACCAAAACATACACAGTTATGACAAACTGGAGGTATAAACTCGTATTCAACATTTTGCATAACAAAATCCCCTCGAGGCAGTTTAATTTGCACTTCTCTTTCAAATTTAAATGACGCATCCACCTCAATAAGCATTCTAGCAAAGGCTATTCTGCTTCTATTTTTAGTATGTTCGTCCATTGCAATAAGTCTTCCAATGGTGCTATCAATTTTACACAATGAAATGTGGTTCCAATATGCAAAATTGAGATTAGGAAATCTCACCCAAATAGGAATGGATAATAATAGATCTTTCTCATATTTGATAGTACTGCTCCACTTCTTCATGGTGATAAACTTCCCATCCATCAACCATGGTCCTCCTTCTAGTATTTTGATACAATCTTCTTCTAATTCAAATTGAACCAAATAGAAACCATTGTCTCTAGCAAAAAATTCAAATTTACCTTTTGGAAGCCATGTTCTCTTGATATATGCTTTAAAAAACATATAATACGGTCTTTTCCCCACCAAATAGATCAGAATAGAATTAGACCACATCTTCTCTGCAGTTAACAGCTCCTCCTCTCCAATTATTGCAGTTTTTCTGTCATTAACAATTGCTGGATCGAAGAATTGCATGGTTTCACCTTGCTTCTTTTCCTTAACCAAATCATACCAACTTTTAGGTGTGGCCTTTGAATTAACAGCAAACAAACCCGACGTATTGAATCCATTCTTTTTGACAACCGAATCACGTGATCCAACATTAGAAGACCCAGATCCAGCTGAGAAATTTTGAAAACATGGTGACCTGTTCTTCATGCGAGAAAAACGGGGATCCGCCTTATGCACTTTCGCTGATATGCCTGAAGCCTCCAGCCTCTTCCTCCGATCCATCACCTTTTTCCAGCCCTCATCCTCTGCTTCCTCCCTTCCGAGATCTGAACTTTGAACGCCGGATAATTTTGACGCCATGTTTATAAACTATTTAAGATATTTATTTAAATACAAGTTTTCTTATTCTTTATTTTTAAAACAAAGTATATTTAAAAATATATTCAAAAATATTTTATAAAAGTTTTTTTGAAGTTTAAAATGTTTATAAACTATGTCTAAATTATTTACAAAGCATCAAAATATTTTACAAAGCAGAAATTTTTTAAAACGTTTTAAAATAAACAAGTTTTCAAAATACACTAGCCTATGTCCATATATAGGCAGATGATATGTCGACATACATGCCATAATTTTTAGATTCAAATTTTGAAATGAAGTGTCCATTCGTCATAATTCTTCACGAATGGACATGTCTATTTATTCTTTATATATTAGGAGTTTCAAATGAATATTTTAATAACTAATTTCTTATTATCTTCTCCTCCCTTACTCTACCAATATTTCTATTTAAAAATTTATTCAAATCTTCTTAAATTCAACTAGAATCAATTCAATCTTCACTATATTGATTCTCTACTATTTACTTTCTAATTTCAATCATCTCACTCAATCAAAGATCGAAGTGTTGTCCAAGAAGCTATACAATTCATTATAACCAAAGATCAAGAAAAAGTCTTTGAAAAACATTAAACTCTAGTTGTATTTGCATTTGGTTGTGATTGTAGTCCATTCAAATCAATTAGGTGTGCTTGGAAACTCGAAAATCCAAGTAGATGTACTTATAGCATGTGCAAATCAAGTGGGTGTATCATGAGCCAGGAAATTCAGATGGGTATATTTCATAGCCTTAAAATCGAGATTGTATAAGGTTTGCCTTCAGCTCGTTTAAAGATTGGCACTTTAAAAGAATTTTGTACATGCAATTATATGGAACTAGATGCAGAGTAACTTCGAACCAGTATAAAAATCCCTTGTGTGATCTCCCCAATTCTCTACTTTTTACTTTATTGCATTTATACTTATCTATGTTTGCATCTGTGATCGTTCATTCTATATTTATTAACAATAACCTTTAAAGAATTTTAAAAAGATTCATAAAAATTAGAAAACACTATGCACCACCTTCTAGTGCTTAATTAGCTTTATGTCTATAATTCTGCAACCCATACTTGGTATCAGAGCACTAGGTTTTCAAAAAGTCGTAATTTGATTTTTGAAAAGTTTAAATGACTAATAATATTTTTTAACAATTTTGCAGAAACTTTTTTTTTGTAAAACCAATATGTTTTTAAAAACTAATTATGTTGAAAAGTCACTTGATTCCATGAAAAGATATAATTTTGAATTGTAGGAACAAGTTTGATACATAGCTAATGTTGAATAGACACTCGAAAATCAAATATCATAAATCAATAAGGATAAGTGGATACTAGATAATGGGTGTTCTAGACACATGACATGAAATCTGTCGATCTTGAAAGATAGTCTATAAAGTGGTGGGTCTATAATCTTTGGAAATAACTCAAAAGAATATGTGATTGGCGTTCGTAATGTCGGTAACTCTAAACTCCTACTATTTCTAATGTTTGCTAGTTAGAAATCTAAAACATAACTTGCATAGTATTAGTCAACTGTGTGATAAATGTTTCAAAATTATGACTGAAAAAGATAACGACCATATCGAAGATAATGATTCAAACATTATCTTTAAAGGTATTAGGAATAGCAACATCTATATTTTTATATGAAGGTGTCCAATGACAATTTATGTCTTTTGGCTGAATCTAATGACCTTTGGATTTGGCATAAAAGATTTAGTCATTTGAAGTTTAAACACCTTTCTAAAATTGCTAAGCATGAACTTGTTAAGGGTCTTTCTAAAGCGAGTTTTAATGTCTGTAATTTATGTGACACTCGTCAATTAGGAAAACTTCATAAAAGCTCGTTTAAATCCAAAGGTATGATCTAGACTTCTCATCCTCTTGAACTCCTTCATCTAGATCGTTTTAGACCATCTCAAATACAATCAATAAATCATAATAGATATGCTTTTGTAACTACAAATGATTTCTCCTGATTTACATGGACAATTTTTTAAACAAAAAGTGATGCTTTTGAAATGTTTAAATTTTTTACTAAATGAATTCAAAATTAAATGTCAACTAAAATTAGATTATGTAGGAGCGATCATGGAGGAGAATTCGAAAATGATCATTTTGAAAACTTTTGTAATAAGAAAGGAATGATTCATAATTTTCCTTTCCATGCATACTTCAGCAAAATAGAGTAGTAGAACGTAAAAATAGAATCATAGAAGAATATGATAGAACAATGTTAAGTGATAGTGAATTACCTAAAAGTTTTTGGGCTGAAGCGGTTGTTATAGCTTGTTATATTTAAATTAGAATTCTAATGAGACCTTTGACTAATAAAACTCCTTAAGAATTATTTTATAACAAAAAGTCTTAAGTATCTTATTTTTGAGTTTTAGGTAGTAAATGTTTTGTATTAAATACAAAGGATAGTTTTAGATAAATTTTATGCTAAATTAGATACAGGAATTTTTATTGGTTATTTTAATAGAAGTAAAGTTTATAGGGTTTTCAATACCAAAACTAACACCATTGAAGAAACATTATATTGTTTCATTTGATGAAAATTTTAAAATCAATAATACAAGTTTTGACGAGGAAAAAATGTTGTTAAAATTAATGAAATTGCTAATAATGAATTACAAATGATAAAATAACAATAACACCAAAAATTTACATCTAAATAAAAGAATAAAATATTTGAAAGATCACCCTATAGAAAATATTCTAAGGAATATAGAGTCTGTTGTAAAAACAAGAATCCAATTAAATAACATGAGTAATGTTGCTTTTATCTCTACCATTAACCCAAAAATCCAAAGGAAGCATTATTAGACGATTCTTCTACGCAAGAAGAACTGAATCAATTTACTAGAAATAATGTTTGGAAATTAGTCCCAAGACCTGAAGACAAATCTGCAATAGGAACTAAACGGGTATATAGAAATGAAATGAATGAACAAGGAGAAATTATTGGAAACAAAGCACGTTAGTTGCTCAAGGTTACAGCCAAGAAGAAGGTATAGATTTTTGATGAAAATTTTGCTCCTGTGACCAGATTAGAGGCTATCAGAATTTTACATGATTTTGGAAATCATAATAACTTTAAATTATTTCAAATGGATGTCAAAAGCACCTTTTTTAATCGATTTATTAAAGAAGATGTATGCAGAAAAATTGCCACTTTTTGAATATATTTCAGCCACAATAATGAAACTTGCCACTTTTTAAGGCACTCTTTAGTTTCTTGGTTTAGCGAAAAAGAAAAATTATGTATATTTTTCCACAATAGAAGAAAATATATTTCAGCCACAATATCATGCTCACAGGTTATTTATTTGGAACAAGCATTAAAAGATATTCGTTTTAATTTTACTAAATCACCAACATACTTTGATAACACTAGTGCACTAAATCTATCTAAAAATCCAACACATCATTCTAGAACCAAACATATAGATATAAGGCATCATTTTTTGATAGACAATGTAATCAAGGAAGTAATTTCACTCGAATTTATAAATACTGAAAATCAAATAGCCGATATTTTAACAAAACCGTTAAATCAAACATCTATTATTAAGCTTAAAAGAGAGTTAGGAATATGTTCGTTGTCTAAAATATTGACATAATAAAACAAAAATTAGTTATTTAAAAGAAAAATTAATTGATTAAATCAAACTATATATGCCGACATACACCTTTCCTTTATGTCGACATACAGTGGTAATTTTAGAAAATAGATTTCCCTCCTAAATTCAAAATTCGAAATACACTTATATAACCAAAAAATTTAGAATTTAAACTCATTTTTCAGTCTTTCTCCTTCTCTAATTTCTAAATAAAAATAAAAGCATGGCTTCCTCAAGTTCCAAACGTCCAAGTGAAGGAAGTGCACCGTTTTTCTTCCAAACTCCCACTTAAGGTCCTCTCTAGAACATCAGCGTGGCCAAAGTAATGAAAATTGAGGATGATATGAAACATGCATTGTATATACTTTTTGAAATAGAATTTGTTCAACTACACCCATTAAAAGAACAAGAAAAATAAGGGCGAATTTTGCAAATTATCCAGAAATACCTATTGAACAATCCAAGAAATCCTATAGTCATCGAAGAAGATACTCCTAACCTCGTCACTCACAATCCTATGAATAATAAGGATGAGGAAGAAGAGGAAGAAGAAGAGGACGAAGAGGAAGAAGATGATGATGAAGTCAAATGCGTAAGCGAAGTGTGCTTTGCTCGAGATGGAAATCTCGTCGAACAAAAAGGCAACTTCTATCTTCATTATCTTTTCTGTCCCATCTATAAATTCCCCATAATAAAGAGAAAACCATAGACTTAATTATAGTATGTAATAGTTTGGTCTGACAAGAATAAATTTGGCTTTATTTTTAGTTTTTAGGATTTAGGTGTGCATGATTGTTTTTGATTAGTTTGGATTGTTTGTATGATTGAATTGGTTTGATTGATTTGAATGTATTGAAATTGCATAATTTGAAATTACATTAATAAAATTAACTTTGTCATATATAATCATATATATCATTTTAAACATATATTATTGATTTTGCATCATATATCGTCATATCTTTTAGTTAGGAGGAGTTTTTAAGTTTTCCTTAGTTTTTCACCCATTTTTGTTGATGACGAAGGGGGAGAAAAATATAAAATATATATATATATATACATATATACATATATACTTATTTAGGGAGACTTATCCAACTTAGGAGAAGTTATATCATATTTTATATATATAGGATATCAATAATTGTCATCATCAAAAGTGGGAGACTGTTAATACCTTAGTTATTGATTTTGATGATGACAACCTTAATAACAATAATACATTTATATAAAATATGAATGCAAATGTTTTACCAAGTTATATAATATATATAGCAGGATATTACATAAAAATTGACTTGAAGACTGTGTTAACTAGGTTTTTAACCAAGTAGGAATCCAAATGAGTTAGAACATCTAAGGAAAGCTAAAAAAACTCAAGAATCAACCAAAAGGACCAAGATAATAGGCAAAGAAGGATTCAAGAAGAATTACCCAATGATCCACAAAGGGATGGATTGCTAAGGATCCATCACCCATGGATTGTGCCTGATCCATAAGGAAGCTCCATGGATCGCTCTAGACTCTTGCATCAAGTATAAATATCTTATCTAGGGATGTTTGCCAAATTTCATAGTATTACAAGCAACCTAGTTCGAGAAGTGAAAATTCATCTGGTTCAACTTGTTAATAAATCTAACCTGTGTGCGAACCATCACCAAAACAAGGCGACAAGCTATGAAATTAAATGGAGAGGACCTACATAAGGCAAGGATTGCAACCCAAAGAAAGAAGCACAAAAATTTCCTAAGTACATGGATCGCTAGTGATCCACCCCCTATGAATCGCTAGTGATCCATCAAATTAGGTTAGGTCGTTATGAAATTTTTAAAGCACCTTCTTATCATCGAGTGTAGGCTTCTCGTAAAGCGGGCTAGCCCAATAGCTCTCCAATCCCTATAAATACAATTGTACCTACAACATAAAGGAATCTTTTGGACTGGCTACTAGAATTCTACAAATATTATTCGTCACACTTCTCCTCCCATAAAATAGTCATCTAGGGGTTCACTGTGATTCTCCAGTGAACTCTTGTACTTGTGACTTGATCTAACTTAGAGGATTCAGTCATATTATAATCTGATTCAACTTGTAACAACAGTCAGTTAATAGAAAGTCATAAAGTAGACGTAGGCTTCATTAACAGCTGAACCGCTATAAAAATCTTCTTACATTTTTACTATTTCTTCTCTTTTTACACTTATTTTCTATATTATTACTTTGTAAGAACAGGGCTGGTGCTTTCACACTTAATCCACGGTATTGATCCATTTTTTGGGTTAACATTTTGGTGCTTTCACTAAGAACCCAACTCAGGCTTAGATCTACCTTTCTACTTTGGATAAGATAGGTTCAAAAGTTAAATCCTCAATCTCTGCTTAGAAGATTTGCTGTTGATCATCAATGACACCAGAAAGAAAGAGTACAACCTCTGGAAGATCCATATGGGATACCATTGCTGGAGAAGAAACAGGCCCTCAACAAATTGAAGTTAACAGCCCCAATAACCTACAAATTGGAACTAACACTGGAGATCAAGTGCTAGGATCCTCCACTTGGCATGAAGTTGTGACCAAGGGAGAATTGAACAAGACGGTTCATGAAATTAACCAGAAAATGGCAAACAATCAAAAGGCTCTTATGGAAAAGATAGATGCTCTCTTAGCGCTCCAATCACTAACTACTCCTAGAACGGTGTCGGAGCTATAGTTGCTATGGAGCAAGAACATTCTTCTGTTTCTGGCTTGAACGGAAGAAATAGAAGGAAAAAGCAAAAGGAAGTAGTGGGAGGAGCTCCAAGAATCATGACAAAAGAAAACATTAATACTCTTCCCACTGTAAAAGCATCTATTACAAACCTGAACTTAGGAGTGAAAACTCTACGGTAGGACATTCTAGTAGCCGATACTGACTCTGAGGAAGACGAGCGACTTAAGGAAGGTAGGCTTCAGCTAGCCAACCAAGACCGTTTGCAAAGTCAAACACATGGCATGGCTATTGACAGCCTACCTACGGATGAACGGACAAGTGAGGTATACATTACAGACATGGTTAGACCTTGATGGAAGAAAGCAAGGGTATAAAGGATGAGGATTGGGGTTCCACTTCGAAGCAAACTCCCTTCACCGATAGTAACCTGACGGTAGAGTACCCCAAGAAATTCGCGATGCCACCAGCTATGCACTCCTATAATAAAACTACTGACCCTTAATAGCACTTGTACAAGTACATTCAGAATATGGATGGTGTAAGGGCAATAGATGTAGTTCGCTGTAGATGTTTCCCTGTATATCTGGAAGGAGTTTCGTCCATGTGGTTTACCTAACTCCCTCTATGATCTATCTCAACATTTGACGAGCTAGCCAGGAAGTTCTTGGATCAAGTTAAATTACACATGGCTCAGCCAAAGGACGTAATGTCTTTTTCCAGATACTTCCGAACACAACGAATCACTAAAATCATTCATGAACCGCTTTAACTAGCTGTCACTGAAGTGAGCAATCCAAATGAGGATATGATTTTCATAGCTTTAGTCCACTCGATCCATCGAGAGATATGTTTTTAGGGATGGATTAAAATAAAGCAACCGACCACCATGAAAGAATTCAATTGTAAGGCTAGTTAGTACCTGAGATTAGAAGAGGAAAATACGTTAGAAGGTAAAAATACTGATATGCGATCAAATGAATCAATTCAGAATTTTAGAGTAATGTAGCAGTCAATTAAAATGGAAAGAATTCTGATGTAACTGTTGGGAAAGATGGGGTCCACAAAAGAAAGAACCAGCATCAGAATACCGATAAGGCCGACAGAGGTGGAAAGAAACTCAGAGGTCTGAAACGTGGAGAATACACTTCATTGAACGACATCTTAAAGAATATTTACCTGGCAACTCAAGGTATGGAAGAGTACCCGAAGTCGCCTCAGAAAGAAGAGTCTGAGCAACAAAAGGAAGTTGGAAAAGTTCTGTCGCTTCCACAAAACCTATGATCATATCACAAACGAGTGTCACCGTTTGAAGAACATGATCAAAGAACTAATTAGAGAGAATAAGCTCCAACAGTATGTGAAGAAGCCCCAAAATTCCCATCAGCAACCAGACCTTATGCTTCTAACACCTGAGGAAAACAATTTGGATCCAGCAAAGAGGGATCCAAACGAGCTGAACAGAGACTTATCTTCAACACCATTTCGGAAGGTCCTCATCCGGCATAAAAAAGTTTGGACGAGACGGAAAGGTATGCTCGTTCACTCAAACATTCTCCCAAGGAAACTTGCTTTGCAATCGAAGATGGGACCCCCGCTAAACAAAAAGGATTCTCAATGATGACATCATGTTTTGAAATCGGGAGAGTGAAGGAATAAAATCTCCAACTTTCGATCCAACGGTGGTGACGATAGGGATCAGACCTGTTGTCATGCGTCGGGGTGTTGGTTGATACTGAAGGACAGTAAACATTCTGTTTCGACATATGTTCGACCAAATAGAGCTTAATATGAAGGATGTCTCTATATGTTGAACCAAAATCTAAGGATTCACCGGACATCCTATAGCCGGTTGCTGCAATCGATATGCCTATTTAACTCGAAATAGGAGATCGGAGAGTGGTTCTCACCCAAGCCTTTATGATAACTGATAAGATCTCAGCCGATAATGCATTCTTTGGATGGTTAGCCTTTGCTGATTTCTGAATTACCCTGGAAAAATGGTGTCTCACTATGAAATTCCCTATGGAAAATGGAGTTGGAGTGATAAAGGGAGACCATAGTGTCGCAAGGGAATGCTACATCCCTTAATTGCATGAAACAAGAAAGAAAGAAAAAGGGAAGAGTATGGAGAAAACTCTCCACATCCATGAACCGTCAGCATAGCAACTACAAAAGTGCCCCTAGCTTGGGGACCATAGCCAATTCAAATAAGGTTGTGGACCCTAGAAAGAAGAGTTCAAAGGAAGAACGGGCTGCACCGATAGAGATTATAGTGCCTGTCTCTGTAAACCCCTAGAAAGAAGAGTTCAAAGGAAGAACGGGTAGCACCGGTAGAGATTACGGTGCTTGTCTCTGTAGATATGGATGACCCGACACAAGTACTAAAAATAGGATCACATCTTGGAACCAAGACGCAACAAGAATTAGTCAAGTTTCTTGACGCCAATATGGATATATTTACTTGTACGCATTCTAATATGTGTTGGATATCGTCGAAGATAGCATGTCACACATTTAATATTGGTCCCAAGTACACTCCGGTTGAGGAAGAAGAGGCGCACCCTAGGACCGGACTGGTCTGCTATACTAAGATAGGAGATGGATATGATATTGGAAAATGGCTTCATCCGCGATGTAACTTATCCCGTATGGGTATCAAATCCGGTTTTTGTAAAAAAGTCCAATGAGAAGTGAAGGACTTGCATTGATTACTTAGATTTGAACAAAGCTTGCTCAAAGATAACTTTCCATTGCACAAGATCGACCAGCTTATTAACGCCAAGGCTGGCCATGAGCTATTATCGTTTATGGACGCCTAGTCTGGGTACAACCAAATCATGATACATGAACCCGATCAAGAGAATACTAGTTTCATTACCAACCTTAGATTATACTATCATTGAGTCATGCTCTTCGGACTGAAGGACGCAAAGGCAACCTACCAATGACTAGTAAACATAATGTTCAAAGGTTAGATCGGCAAAACGATGGAAGTATATATGGACGAAATGCTTTTCAAATCATGCATATCATAGATTCACTCGGACAATCTCACAGAGATGTTTGAAATAATAAGGAAATATGAATGAATCTCAACTCGTAGAAATGCTCTTTCGGCATTGCTTATGGAAAATTCCTTGGTTTCATTATGGATGCAAGGGGCATTGAAGCTAATCTAGAGCAGATTACCACCCTAAGTAAAGTCAAAGCCCCCATGACCAAAAAGGAATTACAAAGTCTAAATGGAAAGATCGCAGCGCTGAGTCGATTCATTTCCCGAGCGACTGACTAGTGCATACCATTCTTCGTTGCGGTGAATAAGGGAAGGAAGATTTTGAATGGAACAAAGCCTGCCAAATGGCCTTTGAAGAACTACTTCAACTTATGGAAACCCTATTGGTCTTATCCAAGCCAATAAATGGGGAAGATTTGTTCGTTTATCTTACTATTTCGACCCATGATTTGAGTGCGGCATTGATATGTGAAGGGGCTAGGGTCCAACGACCCATCTACTACATAAGTAAGCAGTTCGCTAGAGCTAAAAAGAACTACCTAAAATTGGAAAACTCGCTATTGCTTGTTGATCATGTTGAGGAAGCTACGACTATACTTCTAGGTTCATCACATCAAGGGGTTGATGGATCAACCTCTGAAACAAGTGCTGTATTGCCCAAAGACATCAAGTCAACTTCTGAAATGGAATATTGAGTTAAGCCAATATAAAATCACTTATCACCATAGAAGAGCTATCAACTGACAAGCACTGGCAGATTTCATCATCGAATTTATCGAGCAGGATGGTGAAGAAGAAAGCACCTCGGACATGGTGCCATAGTGGAAGTTGATTATTGATGATGCATCAAATGAATCCTGCTTAGGTGCAAGGGTAGTACTGAAAACCCTAAAGGACGATCTCTATGCTACGCTCTAAGATAGGAATTCCTTACCACCAATAAGGAAGCAGAATATGAGACTTTGATGGTAGGATTAAAAATCGTTAAAGAATTAGGAATAAAAGCCGTGCATATCTACAATGATTCTTATCTAGCCATCTTCCAAGTGAAAGGGGAGTACCAGGCAAGGGACAATATTCCTCTCTACCTATCAAAAGCATAGAATTGCTGCAGAACATCGAGCGCTATGCTTTAAGTCGCATTCTGAGGGAACAAAATATGTATCCAAACTAGCCAGTTCCAAAGATGCTCGTTCAATGGGACTAGCCTCGGTCGAAATTCTTACATCATCCAGTATAGATGATATGGATATTGATTAGATTATGGAAAATTTAGAGGAAGAAGAATCATGGATGACGTCGATCAAAGATTACCTGATTAAAGGTACACTCCCCAGAGATTGGAACGAGTGAAAAAAGCTACTTCGAAAAGCACCACGGTTTGTCTTGCCGGATGGAATTCTTTATATAAAGGGATTCTCTACTCCCTTACTCAGATGTGTAACCAATAACAAAGCCAAAAGGATCCTCAGCGAAATCCACGATGGCGATTGCAGAAACACATTGCAGGGCATACTCTAGCAAAGAAGATTATCTGATACGATTACTTCTGGCCATCCATCAATCATGATGTACCAGATTATGCCAGACGATGTGTGCAATGTCAAAAGTTCACCAAAATACAAAGAACTCCATCCATGGAACTTACACCAAATGTTGTCCCATGGTTGTTTGCGGTCTGAGGAATTGACCTGATCAGTGTGCTCCCAATAGCTAAAGGAGGAGCCAAATATGATATCCTTGTTGTTGGTTACTTCACAAAATGGGCCGAAGCGGAACCACTGGCTGCTGTCACCACAAAGAAAGTAATTAACTTTTTAATTAAAAATATTATTTGTAGGATTGGAGTGCACAGAAAATCATCACAAATAATGGAACTCAATTCGAAAGCGTTGAATTTAAGGACTTTTGCAATGTTTCCACATCGAAGAGTTTCTCTGAAGTAGAACACCCTCAAGCAAATGGGCACGTAAAGGTGGTAAAAAAAATCATCAAGTCCACCATCAAGAAATGGATGACGAAGGCCAAAGGAAACTGGGTTAATGAGCCCGCACTTGCACCATAGGCTTATCGGATGATGCACAAGTCAACAACTGGACACTCACCATTCTCCCTAGCATACGAATTTGAAGTAAAGATTCTGATCGAATTGGAAATCCCCTCCCATCGGAAATGACACTTCAATCAAAAAGAGAACGAGCAGCTCTTGCTCGAGTCACTTTATCTAATTACCGATAAACGAGAGGAAGCCGAGCTAAGGACTGTGGCTCACTAGAAAAAGGTAACACGACACTTTAACTCCAAGGTCCGTAACTATACCTTCGAAGTTGGAGATCTCATCCTAAAATGGATCTATCCGGCTATAGGAACATTTGGACCAAACTAGGAAGGGACTTACTCAATCGAGCAAAAGCTCATAGATGGCACTTTCAAGCTGACCACAGTCGATGGAACTCAGACTCCCCATGCTTGGAACAGCGACTCACTCCAGCATTACTTTACTTCCCCTTTGTCTATGTATTTCTTATTTTCGCAAATAAGCCGCCCAACTGCACTGGGGGCATTATAAATAGGTAAAATTTTCTCTACTTTCCGTTTTATCAATGAAATCTCTTTAATTATTAAACCAATAAAACCATGTACTCGCCAGTTCGACGAAAGTAGACTGACTCAAAATCATTCATTAACTGCTTGGGCAAGTGAAAGCACGCCCAAGTACGCTCTGTCTACTCATCGGGTCGGCGAATGTAAACCGACTCAAAATCATTCATTAGTTGCTTGGGGAAGTAAAACCACACCCAAGTACTCCCCCGCTTACTCATCAAGTCGATAAAACTAAATCGACTCAAAATCAAAAGCCATGCATTTTATAAGCCATGCACTCTCAAAAGACAGTGCATTTCGAAAGCTGCGCACTCTCAAAAAGCTGCGCATTTCATAAACCGTGCAATCTTAAAAGCCATGCATTTCGTAAGCTATGCAAGCACTACTTGATGTTGCTTCGGCAAACCGCTAAAACTATCTAAGTACCGATATTTTAATAACAACAGTGGGAAACTTGCCTATTGCAGGACAAACAAGTATCAACTCCCACTATAAAAAATAATTGACGTGAGTCCAGCAGTGTCATAAAACTAGAGATCGGTGAAAAATTCCGATCGTTGACCAACAAAATCTCTAGAGTCGAGATATTCGAGTCACAAGTTCCCAAAGATAGGAACCACAAAGTTAATTCGGCTAGAATCATCCAAGGAATCGCTTGGATCAAGCGGTCATTAATCAAGTATTCGAAGTAAACAACCCTGTGAAGTAGGGGGCATACACACCAACATATAGTTGAAAGGAAAACTACTCCACAGTCCTATTACATAGAATAAAGAATTTTGGCAATCACAGTAGAGCTAGTTATAAAACTGGAAAATATATACATAATGCCTGAAATCACAAAAATAAAGGCATTGTATACCACAAAACATGGCACTGGCTTCTTACCACCATTTCCTTTCCCACTTTTGGTCAGAAGTTTCTTCTTCCCCGTAGCATCCCCATCGGGAGGTCGTATCGCAGCCAGAGATATGATTATTGGCTCTATGCCCATGTCTCCTCCTTAATCTTTGGCCTACTCGGATGATTCCCTCTTTGTCTTGTGCTTACGAGACTTGCGAGAGCTCATCGGAGATTTTCTCTCTTCAAACTTTTCCTTTTTAACGGCCACCATCTACTGCTTAGTTTTACCTGGCTAGCTAGCTTAGTTTATCTACTCTCGAGTGTCAGCTATTGTTAAATCGCCCTTTAGAGATATGGAGTGGTCGACCAAGCCATGCAACGTAGCAATCTTCTTAGATATCAGCCTTGATTGCGAACCAGACATGGGCGTGGTGATCAAAGCAGCTAAGAAACAAGCATTGAAGCAGTCGAAATAGCAGTAGGCCATAGGACTGGAGAAATTGGCAGTTCGATGGGAAGAGAAGACGGACCTATAAGACCAAAAAGGAAAGCGTTCAATTCATCTTGTTCTTGCACCGTAAGTTGGCTATCCTCAAACTTGGGAGAAACAAAAAGGTTACCGGCATCAAAAGTATGACTAAGAATCTCAATCTCGTACTCCCCACCTTTTCCTTCTTTATATGGTTGCACAATCTTGGGTGAAGTTTCAAGACTTCTCAAGGCTTCGGGGATAGTGCTGAAGGGATGGATGACAAAGCAGTACCGGGCGAAGTCGGACTGTTTGATCATGAAGTTGCTTGGACAATTCATTATGCCTAAAACTGAAAGGCTCCGATAGTGCTTTTGCAGCTGTAGCTATGCCAGCATCGGTGGCTTCTCACTCCCTTTCAACCCGAATAATTTCTCGGCCCTTTACCAAAGCCCTCTTTGATTCTTCATTCAGATAGTCATCCTCCATCTCTTGTTCAGTGTACACAACCCCATCTTCTCAGAAATGGGCCAGGATTTCTTCCCAAACCACAACAAAAGTACACGTGAATTTGGGGCCCAAATAACAGTGACTGCCCTGATGTTAGGACGCTCTGCCATTTTTTACGCAAGCTTTCTTTCAGTTAAAGCTTGTATTCGAGATACTTGCTTATAGATTGTATATGTATTCAAGTCTAAAAGGAAAGCAATAAATATTATATTAACAGTAGACATAGGCAGTTACATCAAACCACAATAATTTTGGTGTTCTAGTTTTTGTAGTTAGTTTTGCATACATCCCTCAGTTTTAATTTATTTTCTTCATCAATCTCTGTAACAACCCGTATATTTGGACCATTTAAATTGACAATAATCCACACCTGTCAACTTAAATAGTTCAAAACACGAATCATTAATGGAGTATAGACATATAAATGAGAATCATCACAGAATCACAGAAATATAACATCACAGAATAGTGCAGCGGAAATACAACATAGTCATAAGAGTAGTTCATGAAGCTACCCAAAAATACAACAATGTCTCAGATAAAATAAAATAGAACAACATAGATGTCCAATAGTCTGAATAGAAAGAGCAATACTGATAAGATACGATAATGATAGTCTTCGGTCTTCAGCTCCAAAGTAGAAACAGCAGCAGCAATCCTCAGTCTGATCCGAGCATATGCACAAACAACACTCGAATCAGGACATATATTCATATACAGTTAATATGATCCAAATTCAAAATAACAATAACTCAAAGATGAATGGAAAAGCATCTTTAAGGATCCGTTAAACTATTTATACATAGTAATGTACGATACATAGATAATGATTAACAGTAAAGTAAAATATTAAAATAGTGTTAAGGCGTTACCATTGTCCCCCTTAACACATTTCATATAGCATTATAGACTATACAGCACTGTAAACTCCACCGTAAACTAGTGGGATATCAGGGAGTACTCCATAGATATAATACAAAACAAATTTGTAGTGGTCGCGTATACGAGAATACAAGTATGACAAGGCACATGAGGCGATACCCAAGGTAGTGAAACTACCGTTTTCCTGATCCGGACTGGTGAGAACGCATCGCCGCAATGATCGCAACACCACGAAACAACACTCCAAATTCAAGGGTGCGCACCAATCAATCACAAAAGTAAATGAGTAGTTTACGAAGAAGTGTGTTCGCTCGAGGTAGCTAACCCCATTTGGCACGGCACGGCTCCTGATTTTAGTCATTTCCAATTTGACACAAGTGTTAAGGCTATCCATTATCGTTCACTTTCTTCAGTCATCAACGTTCTCCAATCCAACCACTTCATTTTGGATCACACTCCGCGTATAGTTATTAAAGTGGTTTTCGATTTAGACAGTGAGTATGTCCCTAACCGATTACGGTTCTTTTAATAACCTTCGTAATTAATTTACCGATTGGTCGTTAATATATTTCGAAACCATTATAATTTCAATTTCAATTAGAATTCGTAATTCAACATTTCGTTAGTCATTCTAAATTAAGTTCCAAAATTTACATTTCATAAATTCACAATTTCATTTCAAAACTTGTATGATTCAATTTCAAAGTTCAGTTTAAACAATTCAACATTCATTTAATTTCATGTATAAGTTCATTCAAAATCATTTAACATTCAAATCGATTTAAACCCAATTATCGATTTCATTCGATATTCATTAAATTAATTTATCATTAAACAATTTCAATTAAATTTCCAATTCATTACATTACTTCCTTAAGTTCAACTTCATTATCAAAGCTGACAAATTGAATTAAAATTAAAATTTGTCAAATCCAATTCCTTAACTTTCAAATCTTTCATTTGTTTGATAAACGCATTCTATTTCTTATTAAAGAAATTCAATTCATTCATTTATTACCTTCGTTACCAATTTCAAAACTCAATTAAAGAAATTAGTTTCCCTTATTCGAAATTCGATTTTTCTTAATAAGCAAATCCAATTCAATTTATTTTAATCATTAAATAATTCAATCTATTCAAATGATCGATAATTTCAAATCTTAATTATTAATCATTTCAAACTTAATTATTAACACTTCCAAAACTTAATTATCAAAATTTCAAAACTTAATTCTTAATAATTTGAAACTTCGTTGTTAATAATTCAAAATTTAATTATTAATAAATTTCAAGACTTGATTATTAATAATTCCAATTTAATTATTACTAATTTCAAACTTAATTATTAATAATTTCAAATTTAATTATCAATTAATTTCAATTTAATTATTACATAATTAAATTTTAATCAATATTCTTTTGTCAATTACGACGTTCATATTTGTTTCAAACTTAAATATTGACATTACAATTCATTTGAATTTAAATTCCAATTTTTATTCAAAACCTTATTATTAGTCAAATAAAACTTTATTTTATTTTAAATCAAAACATTGACCAATCGGTTTTAATTTAATTTTCTATCCTAAGTCAAAGTTATTTGGGTATTTATCATTTCAACCCGATTCCATTTAAATTCAAAAACAAAACATACAAAGGGAACTTGCAGTGTGATAGCTGGGATGGTGTCAAAGTAAATAAACAAGCAATAGCATCCATTCACAACAATTCAGTAATTTATTAAATAATCCCGAAATAACCGTATTAATTTACATTTGTTATTTATGTAAATTAATATAATTATTTCTAGAATCTACACTATCATTTCATGTAGATTAAAGATTATTATATTTTGGTTTTTCACTTGTCGTTCAATTTTAATTTAAATACTACAACGATTAATCAAACATACGTTCAAAGGTACAAAGTTTATTAATCAATTTCTACATGTCAATTAATCTTAACGATTAAAAGGTCATATTCAACTAGTCCATATTCAACATATAAGGGGGTCAAGTTAATTAACATTCAACATAATTAATTCACTTAATATCATTAAATATCCTATATCAGTTTCAACTTGCATATTTTATCACTTAATCATAGCAATCAGCATTCAATTTAATTATCACATAGCAATCATTTATCAACCAAACTTGCATAAGAATATATGTCGTGAAAATTTATTTCACCTTTCGTGGATAAAGAAGTTGGCGGCGAAGCAAGAAAAGCACGAATGGAAGTCGGTATAGCACGAACAACGAACGCTGTAATATCAAAAGAAAAATGATATTAATCGAATGAATGTTCATATATAATTTATGAAATTAAATAAATGTGCTTTCTTACCAATGACTGAGAACAGAACAAAAGCTGAGAGATCGGTGCTGCTGCAAAAAGCTTAACCGGATACTTCTGCATACAACGAGCAAAGAAAATTTGGTTACTATTTGGCAACCAAAATAAATATTGGCGAAAATATTCTACTGCAATATCCAATGCTATTTTCAATCTCAGTTTCAAATTTTTTTTTCTTTTCATATTTTTTTTCTTCTTATATCACAAACCGAGACTTCATTTTCCATACAGTCACGCTGCTGCTCTTACACCTGCATGCACTCATTCCACATGCACACACAGAACTCTCAAGCACACACGCATATCTCACCCAGCACATACACACACATAGCACACGCACTATATACATTAGCCGTGACTTCTCCAAATGCAGCACATCACTACAATACACGGCATGCTCATCACTTCTCCACCCGCTTGCTGCCAACCGACAATTACACGCGGCCCAGTTTCTTCTTTTATATATATATATAAGGGCCGAGACCCTTTCTTCTTGCTTCCTTCCCTCAGCACGTTGCTTTCCCCCCTATCTTACGCACGCAACACGCAAGTATCCATCTACACTCACTCACGCGTGCACTACAACTTCATGCAAGCACCCCGCTAGTGCACACACAACACATGGTGGAAGGAGCTCGGGTTGACAGTGGGTTGGGAGTTGGATGCGGATGGTGGCAGGTCGGTGGTCGGCATCGATGACTGGGTGGCGCCCGAGCGCGCGTAGGCGGAGGTGGGTCGGTCTGAGTGCTTGGTAAGGCGGCGGTAAGAAAATGAAGTGAGAGGATCGGTGGATGGAGAGGGAGCAGTGAGTGAGGGTGTGCTTTTGGTTTCAGCCAAATTTGTTTGTTTATAATTTTTTTTTAGAAAGAAAACAAAATATGAGCAGAAGAAATGAAAATAAGAAGGAAGAAGAGAGGGCTGGAGGAGCGTGTACCTGAAGGTTACAAATTGGAAGTGGAACAGTGAAAGGAAGAAACGTAGAGGCATTTCTTTTTAACTTTGAATTTCTCGTATTCATAAATTTTATTTCAAAGACGAGGAGTCACGACTATTCCCAATGTTACCCAGCTTCCAACTACCGCCATAAATATCTCAGCTAAGGTGATTTGTTTTAAATTTAAGTGGACGCAATTTAAAGATTTTGGGCTGCAATCTATTTTACCGGTCCGTTCGGAATGGTTAAACCAACGCGACGACTCCCGTCGGATTCCGATAAGCACAAATAAATATACCGTTTTGATCAGTGCGACAAGGCGCTTACAACGGTACACAGATTATTGCGATACGATGGTTTTATAAAAATACGAATTACGCCGCTAAAATTGTACGTTTTGTAAAACAATCTAAATGGAGCAGGCGATGACAGTTTTTGACGAAACGAATTTCATAATCATGATCAGAATAATTTTTACAACATAACTGTGTAAAAATATTTGGATTTGGAAGATAAATTTTACGCAGCTTTATATGGACTAATATACAGTAAAACGCGAACGAAGTTTACTGTAATAATTTGCGACGAAACTTTTTCTATGCTCATATCTAACTAGACGCATGTCATAAATAAAGTTTGGACTTATATCGAGATTGTTTATAAATTTTCACAATTTTATATTAAACGATGGATTTTAAAGTTTTAAATCGGGTCGGAAATTCAGGGTCGTTACAATCTCCCCCACTCAAAACTTTTCGTCCTCGAAAAGGAACGAGACGAGTGAAGTAAGAGTGAAATAAGCAGAAAAACAAGATAGATTATAAGAAATTTGAATTATACCTGAAATTAGTAATTCGGGGTTTGAATCCCGAATACTATCCTCAATCTCCCATGTGCAATCTCGCTCATCTGCACTCCATTGGACTTTGATGAGATTTACCGACTTCCTTCTGAGTTGTTTTGTCTCACGATCGACTATCCGGAGCGGCTTACGCTCAATAGTCAAGTCAGGCTCGATAACTATCTCTTCCAATTGAGAAGTAGGGATGGTCATAGATGGATCGTGTACAACTTTCCGAAGATGTGAGACGTGGAACACATTGTGTACACCAGCGAACTTCTATGGTAATGCAACTCTATATGCCAATGTTCCGACTATTTTCGTAATCTCAAACGGACCAACAAATCTAGGAGCTAGCTTCCCTTTCCTTCCAAATCGAACAATATTCTTCAAGGGCGACACTTTCAGAAATACTTTGTCTCCTACGCTGAATTCAAGATCTCTTCTCCTTTTATCAGCGTAGCTCTTCTGTCTATCCTGTGCCGTCTTAATCTTCTTCCTAATTTCTTCAACTTTTTCGGAAGCTTCCATAATTATTTCCGGACCAAGTACCAATCGATCACCCGACTCGATCCAACAGGCTGGCGATTTGCACGGCCGTCCATATAAGGCTTCGAACGGTGTCATACCAATGCTTGCATGGTTTATAAAGGACAATTAATTCAAATTCAAATATATTTATTCAAATTTGAAATTCAATTTCTTTACCTGGTAACTATTATTATAAGTGAATTCAACCAAATGAAGATGGTCTTCCCAGGATCCACCAAAGTCAATAATACAAGCTCGGAGAAGATCTTCTAAAATCTGATTAACCCTCTCAGTTTGGCCATCTGTCTGAGGATGATATGCAGTGCTCAGATTCAATTTGGTGCCCAAAGTATCCTGAAATGCTTTCCAGAATTTACTAGTGAAAATAGGATCTCAATCGCATACGATACTAGATGGTACACCATGAAGTTTAACAATTTCTCTCATATATATCTCGGCCAAGCTCGAAGCTGTACGAGTGGACTTGACTGGAATAAAGTGGGAGGATTTCGTCAATCTGTCGACAATCACCCATATGCTTTCGTTCCCCTTCCTAGTCCTTGGCAGCCCATCAATAAAGTCCATAGAAATTTGCTCCTACTTCCATCCCGGAATCTCTAGTGGCTGGAGCAACCCTGTTGTCTTTCTGTGATCAGCTTTAACTTGCTGGCAAGTTGTGCATCTGCTGACATAGGTAGAGATATCACGCTTCATCCCACTCCACCAATATAACTTCTTCATATTCTGGTACATTTTAGTAACACCGAGATGAAATGAAAGCGAAGAGTTGTGGTTTTCTCTCAGCACTTCTTGTCTAAGACCATCAACATTAGGAACACAAATGCGGTTATCAATTCTCAAGACTCCATTACTATCAACATGTGCACCCAATTTATTGTCAGCATTTCCAACTTTTCCAAGGACTATTTCTTTGATACGATAAAGCAAAGTGTCCTCGTATTGCTTGGCTATAATACGATCCATAAGAGCTGGGGAGAGGAAAAGCTAGAATAACATTCCCTCAACAAGATTACAACATGCCATTGCTTGGTTTCTGCTTAAAGCATCGGCTACGGCATTCGCTTTCCTTGGAGTATAATTAATATCAAGATTATATGCAACTAGAAATTCGAGCCATCGGACTTGTCTCTGATTCAAATCCTTTTGTGAGAAGATATATCTCAATGACTTGTGGTCAGTGAATAACTTGAATTTGGTTCCCAATAGATAGTGCCTCCATAGCTTAAGAGCAAATACAACCGCAACAAGCTCTAAATCGTGAGTTGCATAATTTGATTCATGGGTCTTTAACTGTCGACCCGCATAGGCAATAACCTTTCCCTTTTGCATTAAGACTGCTCCTAATCCATCTCGGCATGCATCAGTATAGACGGTCAATCCTTCGCTACCATCAATAACTGTAAGAACTGGGGTAGAAGTCAACCTTCACTTCATCTCATTGAAAGCTGCTTCGCACTTTTCATTCCAAATAAATTTCACATTCTTTCTGGTCAGTGCGGTAAGTGGGGCAGCGATACGAGCAAAATTTTCTATGAATCTGCGATAATAGCCAGCCAAACCCAAGAAACTGCGGATATCTATAGGAGTTTTGGGAGTCTCCCAATCCTGCAAATTCCAAGGATTCGAATTAAGATATTGATAAGTTGTTTAGATAGAATTGACAAGTAAGAATAGGACTTACATTGATTACGGCGATCTTTGCTTGATCGACCGAAATCCCATTCTCCGAAACAATATGGCCAAGGAAACGAACTTCATCTCTCCAAAAGTGGCATTTCGAAAACTTGGCTTTAAGCTGATGTTTGCGAAGAGTTTCAAGAACAAAAGCCAAATGTGAACTATGCTCCTTCTCATATTTGGAGAAGACAAGAATATCGTCGATGAAAACAAGAACGAACTTGTTAAGAACATCCCGGAAAACTCTATTCATCAAGTCGATGAAATAGGCTGGAGCATTAGTGAGACCGAACGGCATAACTAGCCATTCATAGAATCCATTTTCAGTGCGGAATGCTGTTTTAGTAATGCTATCCTCAGTGATTCTGAGTTGGTGAAAGCCGGTAGCCAAATCATGTTGAGAAAAAACTTTAGCTCCATGAAGCTGGTCGAAAAGATCATTGATGCGAGGCATCGGGTATCTGTTTTTGTGTGTGAGTTTGTTTAGCTCTCTGTAGTCCATACACATTCTAAGTGAGCCATCAGATTTGGTGACAAATACAACTGCAGCACCCCATTCTGAATGACTGCGTCGAATCAAGCCTTTAGAAAATAAGTCTTCAATCTGAACATTCAACTCTGCCTTTTCTTTAGGAGCCATTCTCCTTGGAGGAAGATCTACTGGTCATGCACCAGGAATAAGGTCGATGCAGAATTCGATTTTCCACGGAGGTGGTAGAGAATTAACTTCTCCAAATACATCAGAAAAGAGTTGGACAACTGGAGTAGAGCTTAGTTCATTTGAATGGGAGTCAAGAGAGAATATAAAACTCCCAGCATATTCTTGAGGTGATTTTCCTTTACAATTAAAGGCATACTCTTGTCGTCAATAAGAGAGACAGTTCAAGCTTTGCATGATATAACGGCTTCGAACTTCCGTAGCCAATCAATGCCTAATAGAATATCAAATGCCTCAAATCCAAGGACATAGAAATCCCAAGTGAAGCGGTGAACGCCATGCATAAGAGAGACATATTTGCAAACCCTTTTGAGGTTAGCGGGCCCTCCAATAGGGTTAGATACACATAAGGAAATAGATGCAAGAGTAGGTTCCAAACCAAGTTATTACATAAATCAATATATATGAAGCTGTGTGTTGCTCCGGTGTCAAATATAACTCTAACGGGCAAGGTATGCAACATAAATGTACTTTGTAAGTACCTTGATTATCCGGAACCTCCGAGGTAGGAACTTCCGGGGCAGGTGTGGAAAGAGAAAAGACTCCAGATGGTGCACCTCTCTTCTGTGTTGGGCAGTCTTTCTTGAAGTGTCCAGGTTGTAAGCAGATATGACACAAATCCCTCCTAGTCATCTGTGCCGTGGCGGGACAGCTGCGCTTTTTGGAGATGGGCAGCTACTAGCATAATGACCCTTTTGGTTGTAGTTGAAGCAAGTAATGGATGATATGTCAATGGGCTTCTTCTGAGAGTATCCAAGCCTTGTTTTCTACTGCCAATTCTTCTTCTGTTGTGCAAAGTTTGGCTTTCTCTTCCCCGACTTACTAGCTGATGTCTGAGCAACTGGGGCTTTGGAAGATGATGTTTCCTTTGGCTTTCCCTCATATCGAAGAGCAAATTCCATCAACTCAGTGAAGGTTCCATGGACATGAGCGGTGAGAAGCTCGTAATACTCAGGACGTGCGCCATGTATGAACTTCTCATTCTTAAGCATTGGTGTATCAATCAAGCCAGGTCCGAACTTGGATAGTTCGTTGAACTTCCATTCATACTCAGTGAAGGTCATATTGCCTTGCTTGAGATCCATAAAAGAATGATAGAGTTGGGATTTCCCAGCAGCTGGCATCCACTGAGCCACAAAGGAGTCCCTATTTACAAACGATATGAAAACGAGTCAAAATTTGACGAGATAAAAGGAATTTTTTATTTAGATGCACTTTTAGATAGATTACTACCTAAACTGGGCCCAAGTGATGGTTTCCTCATCGGTACGAGAAGTGACAGATTCCCACCAATCTTGTGCAGCATCCTGAAGCTGCCAAGCGGCCAACTTACACTTCTGAGCATCTGTGATCTCTAAGCCAGTAAAGATCCTCTCCAAACTCTTTAGCCATTGCTGTGCTTCGATGATATTCTCGGAGCCAGTAAATTTGACTCCTCCAAGATGAGTTTACTCCTTGCTAAGAGTGGAGAATCGGACTGCAGGAACTAGAGCTTGTGGACCTGGAGCATTTCCACCTCTCCCTCCTCTAACATTTCTTCTGGTAGCCATCCTGGAATACCAAAAGTGATTTAGAATCAAAGATAGGAATTAATAGAACTTAAGGAAATTCTACTCAAACGAATTCAATAAGAAAGATGAATCAAAGGATGTGGATTCTGAAATGATTCTCCTCATTCTAGGGTATATTTACCCTATCTCTAATGAGCTTTAAAACTCCACAGGCTAAGGTTATTGGGAACCAAAGCTCTGATACCAACTGTAACAACCCGTATATTTGGACCATTTAAATTGACAATAATCCACACATGTCAACTTAAATAGCACAAAACACGAATCATTAATGGAGTATAGATATATAAATGAGAATCATCACAGAATCACAGAAATATAACATCACAGAATAGTGCCGCGGAAATACAACATAGTCATAAGAGTAGTTCATGAAGCTACCCAAAAATACAACAATGTCTCAAATAAAATAAAATAGAAAAACATAGATGTCCAATAGTCTGAATAGAAAGAGCAATACTGATAAGATAATGATAGTCTTCGGTCTTAAGCTCCAAGTAGAAACAACAGCAGCAATCCTCAGTCTGATCCGAGCATATGCACAAACAACACTCGAATCAGGACATATATTCTTATACAGTTAATATGATCCAAATTCAAAATAACAATAATTCAAAGATGAATGGAAAAGCATCTTTATGGATCCGTTAAACTATTTATACATAGTAATGTACGATACATAGATAATGACTAACGGTAAAGTAAAATATCAAAATAGTGTTAAGGCGTTACCATTGTCCCCCTTAACACATTTCATATAGCATTATAGACCATACAGCACTGTAAACTCCACAGTAAACTAGTGGGATATCAGGGAGTACTCCATAGATATAATACAAAACAAATTCGTAGTGGTCGTGTATACGGGAATACAAGTATGACAAGGCACATGAGGCGATACCCAAGGTAGTGAAACTACCGTTTGCGTGATCCGGACTGGTGAGAATGCATCGCCACAATGATCGCAACACCACGAAACAACACTCCAAATTCAAGGGTGCGCACCAATCAATCACAAAAGTAAATGAGTAATTTACGAAGAAGTGTGTTCGCTCGAGGTAGCTAACCCCATTTGGCCCGGCACTACTCCTGATTTTAGTCATTTCCAATTTGACACAAGTGTCAAGGCTATCCATTATCGTTCACTTTCTTCAGTCATCAACGTTCCCCAATACAACCACTTCATTCTGGATCACACTCCGCGTATAGTTATTAAAGTGGTTTTCGATTTAGACGGTGAGTATGTCCCTAACCGAATCCGGTTCTTTTAATAACCTTCGTAATTAATTTACGGATTGGTCGTTAATATATTTCAAAACCATTATAATTTCAATTTCAATTAGAATTCGTAATTCAACATTTCGTTAGTCATTCTAAATTAAGTTCCAAAATTTACATTTCATAAATTCACAATTTCATTTCAAAACTTTTATGATTCAATTTCAAAGTTCAGTTTAAACAATTCAATATTCATTTAATTTCATGTATAAGTTCATTCAAAATCATTTAACGTTCAAATCGATTTAAACCCAATTATCGATTTCATTCGATATTCACTAAATTAATTTATCATTAAACAATTTCAATTAAATTTCCAATTCATTACATTATTTCCTTAAGTTCAACTTCATTATCAAAGCTTACAAATTAAATTAAAATTAAAATTTGTCAAATCCAATTCCTTAACTTTCAAATCTTTCATTTGTTTGATAAACGCATTCTATTTCTTATTAAAGAAATTCAATTCATTCATTTATTACCTTCGTTACCAATTTCAAAACTCAATTAAAGAAATTAGTTTCCCTTATTCGAAATTCGATTTTTCTTAATAAGCAAATCCAATTCAATTTATTTTAATCATCAAATAATTCAATCTATTCAAATTATCTATAATTTCAAATCTTAATTATTAATCATTTCAAACTTAATTATTAACACTTCCAAAACTTAATTATCAAAATTTCAAAACTTAATTCTTAATAATTTCAAACTTCGTTGTTAATAATTCCAAATTTAATTATTAATAAATTTCAAGACTTGATTATTAATAATTCTAATTTAATTATTACTAATTTCAAACTTAATTATTAATAATTTCAAATTTAATTATCAATTAATTCTAATTTAATTATTACATAATTAAATTTTAATCAATATTCTTTTGTCAATTACGACGTTCATATTTGTTTCAAACTTAAATATTCACATTTACAATTCATTTGAATTTAAATTCCAATTTTTATTCAAAACCTTATTACTAGTCAAATAAAACCTTATTTTATTTTAAATCAAAATATTGACCAATCGGTTTTAATTTAATTTTCTATCCTAAGTCAAAGTTATTTGGGTATTTATCATTTCAACCCGATTCCATTTAAATTCAAAAACAAAACATACAAAGGGAACTTGCAGTGTGATAGCTGGGATGGTGTCAAAGTAAATAAACAAGCAATAGCATCCATTCACAACAATTCAGTAATTTATTAAATAATCCCGAAATAATCGTATTAATTTACATTTGTTATTTATATAAATTAATATAATTATTTCTAGAATCTACACTATCATTTCATGTAGATTAAAGATTATTATATTTCGGTTTTTCACTTGTCGTTCAAATTTAATTTAAATACTACAACGATTAATCAAACATACGTTCAAAGGTACAAAGTTTATTAATCAATTTCTACATGTCAATTAATCTTAACAATTAAAAGGTCATATTCAACTAGTCCATATTCAACATATAAGGGGGTCAAGTTAATCAACATTCAACATAATTAATTCACTTAATATCGTTAAATATCATATATCACTTTCAACTTGCATATTTTATCACTTAACCATAGCAATCAGCATTCAATTTAATTATCACATAGCAATCATTTATCAACCAAACTTGCATAAGAATATATGTCGTGAAAATTTATTTCACCTTTCGTGGATAAAGAAGTTAGCTGCGAAGCAAGAAAAGCACGAATGGAAGTCGGTATAGCACGAACAACGAACGTTGTAATATCAAAAGAAAAATGATATTAATCGAATGAATGTTCATGTATAATTTATGAAATTATATAAATGAGTTTGCTTACCAATGACTGAGAACAGAACAAAAGATGAGAGATCAGTGCTGCTGCAAAAAGCTTAGCTGGATGCTTCTGCACACAACGAGCAAAGAAAATTTGGTTACTATTTGGCAACCAAAATAGATATTGGCGAAAATATTCTACTGCAATATCCAACGCTATTTTCAATCTCAATTTCAAATTTTTTTCCTTTTCATATTTTTTTTTCTTATATCACAAACCGAGACTTCATTTTCCATATAGCCACGTTGCTACACTTACACGTGCATGCACTCATTCCACATTCACGCACAGAACTCTCAAGCACACACGCATATCTCATCCAGCACACACACACACATAGCACACGCACTATATACATTAGCCGTGACTTCTCCAAATGCAGCACATCACTACAATACACGGCATGCTCATCACTTCTCCACCCGCTTGCTGCCAACCGACAATTACACGCGGCCCAGTTTCTTCTTTTATATATATATATATATATAAGGGTCGAGACCCTTTCTTCTTGCTTCCTTCCCTCAGCACGTTGCTTTCCCCCCTATCTTACGCACGCAACACGCAAGTATCCATCTACACTCACTCACGCATGCACTACAACTTCATGCAAGCACCCCGCTAGTGCACACACACAATACATGGTGGAGGGAGCTCGGGTTGACAGTGGGTTGGGAGTTGGATGTGGATTGTGGCAGGTCGGTGGTCGGCATCGGTGACTGGGTGGCGCCCGAGCGCGCATAAGCGGAGGTGGGTCGGTCTGAGTGCCTGGTAAGGCGGTGACAAGAAAATGAAGTGAGAGGATCGGTGGGTGGAGAGGGAGCAGTGAGTGAGGGTGTGCTTTTGGTTTCAGCCAAATTTGTTTGTTTATATTTTTTTAGAAAGAAAACAAAATATGAGCAAAAGAAATGAAAATAAGAAGGAAGAAGAGAGGGCTGGAGGAGCGTGTACCTAAAGGTTACAAATTGGAAGTGGAACAGTGGAAGGAAGAAACGTAGAGGCATTTCTTTTTAACTTTGAATTTCTCGTATCCATAAATTTTATTTCAAAGACGAGGAGTCACAACTATTCCCAACGTTACCCAGCTTCCAAATACCGCCATAAATATCTCAGCTAAGGTGATTTGTTTTAAATTTAAGTGGACGCAATTTAAAGATTTTGGGCTGCAATCTATTTTACCGGTCCGTTCGGAATGGTTAAACCAACGCGATGACTCCCGTCGGACTCCGATAAGCATAAATAAATATACCGTTTTGATCAGTGTGACAAGGCGCTTACAACGGTACACAGATGATTGCGATACGATGGTTTTATAAAAATACGAATTACGCCGCTAAAATTGTACATTTTGTAAAACAATCTAAACGGAGCAAGCGATGACAGTTTTTGACGAAATGAATTTCATAATCATGATCAGAATAATTTTTACAACATAACTGTGTAAAAATATTTGGATTTGGAAGATAAATTTTACGCAGCTTTATATGGACTGATATACAGTAAAAAGTGAACGAAGTTTACTGTAATAATTTGCGACGAAACTTTTTCTATGATCATATCTAACTAGACGCATGTCATAAATAAAGTTTGGACTTATATCGAGATTGTTTATAAATTTTCACAATTTTATATTAAACGATGGATTTTAAAGTTTTAAATCGGGTCGGAAATTCAGGGTCGTTACAATCTCTCTACATAATTCTATTCAAGGGTGTTAGTGACCAATTTATATAGAAGGTCAAGATGGTGTTATCCATCTTCGCCATCTTCCTTTTGAAGGTATCTTGCGGTTCCAAGTAGTCCGCCATCACAGTGGTTTTCTCAACTTTGACTTTGGTCTTTTCAACGTCAAGTTGCATAACTTTTTCTCGAAGTAAAACAATCGTTTAAGCCTTGTTGGAGATTTCTTATCTCGGGATTCCACCATTCCCGCATAATCAACAATTGTTTTCTTATGAGCTTCGACGGTTTCATCATAACCAGCAATGGTTTTCTTTTAAGCTCCGATGATCTCATCTCGAGTTACAAGCTCTTTTTCAACTTGACTTCATCAGCATGGATTTTCTTGATTTCGTCTTTGAACACAATCTCAATTTTTGCACGATCTTCCTTTAATTCCTTAAGAACACTGGTATTGCTCTTACTATACAGAATGGTAGCATCTCTCTCCTCTATCAATTGATCAATTTTGGCATCACATTCCATCAGAATCCTTTCATAATCATCCTTATTCAACTCAAAAGAAAGAATCTTTTGATAGTTGTTACGGTTTATGTCCACCAGTTGCTAACATAATTTCTCCCATCCTTTAGCTTGATCTAACTCGCTTTGAATTGCCTAGAGATGGGGTATATAAGAATCCTTATGAATTGAACATAGGTCATGGTCGAATTTAACTCCCATCGGGAACTAACCAGGGAAAGCAACTTCAAGTTTAGGAGGACAAGATAGGAGAGTATAAGTGGGCCTCCAACGAGTAGTGAAAAATCAGAAGCAGGCACAATTTGAGTTGACTGAGTCTAGGTTAATGAAGCAACCTGAATAGTAGATGTCGGAGCCTCAATTCCGATAAAAACTGGAGTTAGGGTAGTATTAGAAGTCAAAGCCTCAATTCCGATAGAAATTGGAGCTGAGGCAAATATATGGTGCTCGAAAGGATGAGGATCACGATCTACTTTCGACATTTTGGATGGAACTTCCTGATTATTGGGAATCTTTCTCTTCTCGTAATCTTCCTTATAAAATCTTCCTCGTTCCCTGTTATCCCAACGATAAAATTTAGATTCCTGATCTTTTTTCCTCCTTCATTCTTCCTCAGTTTCTCAGGGTTGGTGGCGGCTTGAAGTCCGTTCGATCGACATTATGCATATGTAAATTATGCAAGATCTTCATAAAGTCCATGACCACTCATAGTACCTAACATAAGAAAATAATAAAGTGACTTTAGCAGTAGAAAATGAGCTCAAATAATGCATATATGAGTGTACATGACCCTAGTGAAGTATGTAACATGTCGTGGGTGCCCTAAAAGGACTTTACAAACTGGGTCAGAAAGTAGCTACAGTAGGAGTTAGGCTAATTCTGGAAACAACAAGACCGAAGTGAGGACACAATTCCTCAAACTCAAAATAATCTCCTTTGAGTTCTGTAATGTCCATATAGACGTTGCTTAAGACCCCAAAGTCGATATCGATTCCTTTAGGCAAAAAACCAAGAAGTCGTCTAGTTCTGGGGGAAGCATCTTTAGTAATAACCTCTTTGGGAGGCAAATCCGGGAGAATAGGACTCATTACCTGAGTTTTGTCATGTGATTCGAGATATCCTATGTTAGAACACACATCAAATTCCTCATCACTAGAGTAGGGGTCATCGCCACTTTCGCTCTCAATATCACCTTCTTCTTTTTCTACGATCACATAGCCTTGCCTTCTCATTGTTTGAACCCCTATTCCCCTTCCTCCGAGATCAGGGGCATCTTGTTTGGACTAATAGCTCCGATCGTAACGCCTTTTTCCTTACAAATATCCTTACGGATGGACCTTCCCCACCTGGTAGACAGCCCTCTTTAGAATCGTGTGATAAGGAAGTGGATCATGTTTGAATCCTAGAAAGGGAAGGGGACGGAACTTCAACGGTGATAGTAGATCTCTTGGGATGCAACAATCCGTATCGGTGCGGATTCTCATTCGTTGGCAAAAATCAGACCGATCTCTCTCTAGAATCTATGGCCTTCAGAGTACGGAAGATGGGATCAAGGGATTGATCTTTATTTGGCCTACTAATAACTGCAAGAAGCATTCTATCTATTAAAACTCTGCACCATCATAATAAATCTCAATGGGTGAAGAGAAAACTTACTCTCTATCGTCCAAAGATGATTGAATCCTTCAGGACATCCAATGAAGAAATATTAGGTCTTGAACTGGGACAAGTTACTTTGGAATAGGAATATGATTTTGCAATTTCTCTAAGCTACTTTCATCTTTCTTCTTGAATGAAAGGAAATATCTTAATTCATCAAAGCCTAGGGTACGGTTGAATGTTCACATAAACAAAACATGAAGACAAGTCAAAATTGCATATGTGGGATGGATTTGAAATGGAGCTATTCCCAAATTTCAGAAGAGTTTGAATCAAGAAATGGTTAAATAGGCAATACACCATTCAAGCACATGTACCGAGGCAGGCGGTGTACCTCGAAGGTGGCATGTGTGTAAACTAGTTTTTCAATGGAAGGCGTACGTCATCATCCGGAATACCATGTTGTAAGCAAATATTATGCAGAACATAGTAGAAATGATGGTAGAAGCTCTCTCTAGAGGGTTAAGTAAAACTCTAATGTTCGAAGGAGTTCGATCGACGACCGGACCAATCGGCACCAATTGACCATATTGAGCCTATGGTGCCGAAGAAGTAGGCGCTACTGGAACCGCTTACGAAGGCATAACTAATGTCGAGTCTGCTTTCGAGAGTACCAAGCTTCCTCCATTAGATTTACATCGAGATGACAAATGCTTCATTCTATGTAATAGAGCTTGTATCTAATGTGGTCAGATACTCAATTTTAAACTAGAAATCCTCGTATGTTTAACACTTGAATTTTGAAAAGACGTTGACTTACGCCAACTTGTTGGATTCCAAGCATTGTTCGGGGCAAGTGCAGTGTGTTATTTATGTGAGATGGGATCGGTGTTCTGAACACTATGAATGCTCTACCCTATGTAGATAGCATGCTCGCAGCAGAAAAATAAGCCTTTTCAAGTCATTCATTGAAGTTGTTCCTTCCACACTTACCGATTATCGATCGACGATCAATAATAGATCCATTGTCCAAAGCTACATGAAAAGCTCTTTCTATTCTCAGGTATAGTGAGAATGCAATAGTAAAAATAATTTAGGATGATCAAGTCCATAGTAAACCCCCTTATCGGAACCATTAAGGCCACGTGCAAGTCGATTTTGATTTTTGATTTATTGGATGAAGATATTAGAATGCGTTAATTGCAAGATACGACTACACTATCTACCTCCAATAAATTGCAATCAACCTGCTTCATTCATCATCCTCATAGATCTTCCCAAATTCACTGGCCGTCGCCACTAATACAATAGTGACATCATCACCAACTTGAGATCGAAAGCAAACGAGTTCAATTTTGGGTTCGTGGCGATCCAGGCAAGGATTAGTGATCTACAAGGTCAGTAGTGATCTAAAAAGCGGCGATTCTGGTGCTAGGTTTTTGCCCAGGGTGATGGCGAGGGGAAGCTGAGGTTGGTGGTAGTAGGCTACGGCGATAGAGATCAATGGTGGCAACAGCAAAGGCTAGTTAAGGTTTGGCCTCGTGGTTAGCACGGGTCGTGAGAAGAATATGTGAACAAAGGCAAGTGAGAAGGGTTGGTTTGAACAAAGCTAAATAGGGGATTGTTTGCAAGAAATATGATAAGTCTATGGATCGCTAGCGATCCATCAGGTTGCAATCGATCTTCTCCAAATTTGCCAAGCACGACCTATATGTTGTCTACAAGCATCTAGAAAATTATGGGATAAAATATTTGTTTCTACAAGTGACAATGATTCACATCGAAAACTCAATAGATGGCTGAGCAGTCAAAGCCAAATTTGCATGGTAACCTCGATACGATCAACTAGATTTCACAAAATGGAAACTCAAAAGTAGTTACTTCCAGAGCACACCTTGTTTCCAACGAAGGCATAAGCTGGGAGGAAAATGTTAAATAGGTTTTTACCCAAGTAGGAATGCAGATGAGTTAGAACACCTAGAACAAGCCAAAACAACTTAAGAATCAACCAAAAGGACCAGAAGAATAGGCCAAGAAGGATTCAAGAAGAATTACCCAATGATCCACATCGCCTATGGATAGCTAGCGATCCATAAGGAAGCTCCATGGATCATTCAAGTTGTAGAACAATCTAATCCATGTGCGAACTATTACCAAAACAAGGCAACAAGCTATGAAATTACATGGAGAGCAACTACATAAGGCAAGGAGTGCAACTCAAAGAAAGAAGCCCAAAAATTCCATACGTATGTGGATCGCTAGCGATCCATGTCCTATGGACCGTTAGCGATCCATCATATTCGGTTGGGTCATTATGAAATTTTCAGAGCACCTTCTTATCATCGAGTGTAGGCCTCTGGTAAAGCCGGCTAGCCTAATATCTCGCCAAACCCTATAAATACAATCCTACCGGCAATATAAATGGGATCTTCTGGGCTGGCTATTGGAACTTTGCAAAGATTATTCTTTAATCTTCTCCTCCTATACAATAGTCATATAAGGGTTCACAGTGATTCTCCAATGAATTCTTGAATTTGTGACTTGATCTAACTTGGAGGATTCAATCATATTGTAATCCGATTCAACTTGTAATAGCAGCTAGTTAATAGAAAGTAATAAAGTGGACGCACGGTTCATTAACAGCCGAACCAATATAAAGTCTTCTTGTCTTTTTATTATTTCTTCTACTTTTACATTCATTTTCTATATTATTGCTATGTAAGAACATGGCCAGTGTTTTCACACTCAATCCAAGGTGTTAATCCATTTTTTAGGTTGACGGACTGTACAGTACAATGACTTAAGGAATGGCATGAAGACTCATAAGTACAAAGATCAAGATATGAAGATCTTAAGACTATGGTATAGTTTATAAAGTCATAGAATATTGTTAAAGTCCCTGATAGCAATCTTTGGTCTCTATCTTCTCATATTCTTATTCTTTATTTTTAATACAAAGTATACTTTAAAATATGTTCAAAAATATTTTATACAAGTTTTTTAAAGTTTAAAATGTGTATAAAATATAATTAAATTATTTTACAAAGTATCAAAATATTTTACAAATCATAAGATTTACAAAACATTTTAAAATAAACAAGTTTATAAAAATACAATAGCCTATGTTGACATATGGGCAGATGATATGTCGCTATACATGATGTGATTTTCAAATTCAAAATTTGAAATTAAGTGTCCATTCTTTGTAACTCTTCACAAACGGACATGTTTTTTTACTCTCTACATATAGGGTTTTTTAACGAATTTTTTAACAACTGCTTTCTTATTATCTTATCTCCTCTTACTCTGCCAAAATTTCTAGTGAAATATTGAACTCAAATTTAATGAGAATAATTCAATCTTCATTGTATTAATTCTCTACTATTTACTTTCTGATTTTAATCATCTCTCTCTCAATCAAAGACCAAAGTGGTGCCTAATAGGCTATAGGATTCATTGTAACTAAAGATAAAGAAATTATCTTTAAAAAACCGTTAAACTATAGTTGTATTTGCATTGGGTGTGACTGTTGCTCGTTAAATCAATTTGTTATGCTTAGTACCGTGGAAATCTGACTGGGTATGCTTATAGCCTGTTCAAATCAAGTAAGTGTCCGAGAGCCCAAAAATTCAGGAAGGTATGTCTCGTAGCTTTGAAACCGAGATTGTGTTAGGTTTTCCTTCTACCAGATTAAAGATTGGCATTTGAAAAGAAATCTATACAAGTAATTGTACGGGACTGGATGTAGGGTAACTCTGAACTAGTACAAAAATCCTTCGCGTGATCTCTCTAATTCTCTACTTTTTACTTTACTGCATTTATACTTATCTGTATTTGCATCTGTGATATTTCATGTTGCGTTGATTAATAATAATCTTGAAAGAATTTTAAAAAGATTCATAAAAATTAGAAAACACTATTAATCCCCTCCTCTAGTGTTTACTTGGCCTTAACATCCATAATTCCGCAACCACAATCTGATCTTTGAACATTGAATTCATTAGTCTTTGGTAGGTGGCTCTGGCCTTTTTTAGGCCGAATGGCATGATAATGTAGAAATACAATCCCAAGTCGATTGTGAAGTTGGTATGTTGCTGGTCTAGAATGTGCATTAGGATTTATTATAGCTAGAGTAAACATATGTGAATGACAGCAATTCATGATCGGTGGTTAAATCCATTAGTTGATTGATTTTTAATAATGGGAAACTGTCCTCTGGACATGCCTTATTAAGGCTGAATAGTCGATACACGTCCTCATTTCCCATTAGACTTCTTGACTAGGACCGGATTGGATACCCACTCTAGGTATAGAGCATCATAGATGAAGCCATTGGCTTTATCTTATCCACTTTTCGTTCAGCGCATCGAATTGCTTCAAACCTAGGCTACACCACTTCTGTTTGACAGGGAAACATTTGGGATTCACATTCAATACATGGCATACTATCTTCAGTAATATTTTACATATATCAAAATGTTTCCAGGAAAACACATCTAGGTTTTCCCGAAGAAACCCCATCAATTCCTTCTTTATCTTTATATAGAGCTAAGACTCGATTTTCAAGACCCGAGTAGGATCATCCTAACTGATCGGAATGCAGATCGTCGGCTGGCCGGGACCGCCCCCCATCCTCTAGCTCTTTCCTCGAATCCATAGCTTTGAGGAACCTACTATGTCGATCGAGCCAGGGCTTAGGTCATGGTTGTTATGCGTCCATTTACTTGATCCTGGGAATCTTCTCTATATCCTTTTGTTTTACATGCCGCTTTGCTTCCCTCGGCTCTATGTGTAGCATTAATGTCTTAAATTCTGATCGCCTTGAATGACCCCCATTCCATTTCCTATAAGAAATTTCATTGTTAGGCACCATGGAGCCGAGGCTACTTGGAAGCTAACAAGGACTAGTCTATCCAAAAAGGCATTATAAACTGAAAATACGACCGTTACCATGAAGATCACAACCCACAATCTCTTGCGGTTACTTTCCCCAAGAACCATCCGTAGTTATACACATCCCACAAGCTTTGTAGCCACTTCGGTAAATCCCTAAATTCAGGAAATACAAGGCTTAAAATCGTAACTTCCATCAACATTTAGTCGTAAGAATTTTTAAACAATATATTAACTGAGCTTCCACAATCAATAAGTACTTTCTTCATAGTTGTCGACCCAATCACTTCTGTTGTCACCAAGGGATCAAGCATAGGTGCTTCGATCTGTTTGCATCATGACTTCTGAATACAATGTCATTCTTTATTGTCCTTGATTGTTTTGCTAGAGCCTCTTCTTCGATGGTAAAGTAACTTTCTTGTACAATATGTTTAAAGAAATCTTGTACCTTTCCATCTTATTCCAACTTTTCTCAGCTGGACAAGGCCCACCATGTTAAAATCTCGAATTTTGATGTTTTGATTGTGACAATTATATAAGTAAATATTATATGAACTAACCAAGTTTGCAGGAGAAGATAATCACAAATATATGAAGACAAGATTCTAGATTTTTTCTACAACATATTGTTAAGTATATAATCCAAGTCTAGATGTTGAATTATGTTAAAATCTCTCCGATATGGTATATACATACACACGTAACAAAAGAATCGGCAAAACAAAGGAACTGCACAAAAAACACTACATTTAGTCGGTTGAAAGTTCTCCCTCAGCCGTCTAAATGATGTACATGAAAAAAGAACATTCAGCTGGCTGACTTACAATATTCATAAGGCTGAATTCTGTCTATTTTGCATTAATTTCTTGCTGTTTCAAATTTTACTCGATTCAGCTGGCTGGTATGTTTACTTCAGACAGTTGATGCTTCATAACGGCTAGTTTTTTTGAAAAGGTGCTTCTCTTTAGAACAGTAACTAATCTTGATTTAGAAGATACTTCTATATCTCTTCATGGTTGCTCTTCATAAACATATACAACCTTTTAATTTGTATAAGTAGTAAAGATATCCAACATCTTAAAAATTAACCAATTAATTTTCTATTTCTTAACTTTATCCATTCTTGCTATTTACATTCTAAGGCATTCTATGCATAAGCTCTATATTGATCACTTATATATATATATATATATATATATATATATATATATATTCAAATCTATTTTTTTATGATCAAATAAACTTTCTTTCTTCATGAAATACACAATATACCACAAAGGAGAAGATTATCGGAAGGGCATACTTAAAAGACTTATCCGTGCTATTCAAAGTGAAAAATCAGTTAGATATTTTATTATTATTGAAGTCTTACTCGGTTGCTTAGGGTTTTAAAGTCCTACTCTATTGCTTAGGCGGTTGAAGTCCTGTTCGGTTGCTTAGGCGGTATAATACCCGTTCCTTCATATTAAGAGAGGGTTGGTAGTTGAATTCCATAAGGAGTTTGAAATTAGATGTAGAATGGAAAGTTCAAACCAGTATAAAAATTCTTGGTGTCATTTACTACTTTTATACTTACATTCTATGCAAGTAAATGGATTGTTTAATATTCCATATTATATTATCGATAGTCACTTCCACGCCAGTTGTTTTGTTGATACCAAAAAATTTTCCCAGGCTACCTAGGCTCGTCCCTGCTAAGCCTAGCCTAGACCTGTTGGAGCGGTTGCCCGTGGGGTTGAGCATTTTCTTGCCCACCAACTTGTAAGGCTTTTACATACTATTGAAGCTTCTTCTTCTAGATTAGATCCTTAATCATATCTCGAAAATGTCTACATTCATTTGTGCTATAACCATGGGTCTCATGAAAGCAACAATACTTTCCAAATCATTTCTCTCTCAGCCGACTCCCTTAGAGTCAGCATTATATAATGCTCAATATCCTGCATTACAAGGTATATGTTCTCAATTGAATTATTCAATGGCGCGCAATCTTAGTATTTCAAAAATCTCATATGTTTCTCAAAATTCAGCTTCCAACCTTCATTACCTTGATTATTTCTTTTCAAGTTATTGTTTTTGTTTCCTACATTAACAGCGATATTCTCGAAACTTCTTTTGATTGCTTCATAGTCACATTACTTTGAATCACTTCAACCAACTATTTGCCATCGGCTTTCTTGGAAATCATACTTACATCTTCATAGTGCAAGAATCGAGTTTCCTTTCTATAAAAATCATCCATAGTCGGTGGGGGTTTCGTCTTCAACCATTTTTCAAAATTAGTGTCTGGATGTATCCCCTTGAAGGGAGCCATCAACACTATTCTCTTTAGTGTTACTCACTTCTATCCTATGTAGTTAAAGCCCCTTTAAAGCCTCGCTATAGCACATAGCGTTCTTCGACCGGTACACTACCTCAATTTATTTCTGTTAAACAGTAGATCCATTATAAGCCTTGCTATTTTCCGCTACATCCACTAAATTAAAGATATTTATCATCCTCTTTAAAAATAGTAATGTACAAAGGTTGATTTGACTAGTGCTCTTTTAACCAAATCATCATCATTCGGGTAAAGACCTAATTTTAAGGCATAAGTTCTCAATATAAGTTAGAAATATGTTACAATCACCAAATCTAGCTTGCATAAATCATGATTTTTCTTCAGTTTTGTTATATAAGATTAATTTTATTTCTTTTTCCTAGATAAATGATCCGAGAATGAGAATAAATTAAATTCAAATATTTTTTTTATATCTAATGAACTTTTTGCACCTTCGCAATTTTTCGCTATATCCCCGCTGTAACTTTTTGCACCTCCACCACTATAGGACGGCTAAGTGATTTAACTACACAGCTTCTATCACTGCTGTATTAAAACTACTTAAAAATTCCTTCAATGATTCTCTAGTGCTCTAAAAAAGGTTCGTAATGACATCACATCCTTTAAACAGGCAGTGTGCAAGCGAAACTATTCGACACGTCTTCTTTCCAATTGATGAATGCAATATGGATCTCCGTGGAAGCCAAGTGAACCACAATATAGCAACACCTTCAAGAAAAATTAGGAATAAATCAACACCTGATAGTGTCCATTGCCCTTGCCGTGTCCATATGTCATTCGTACTTCAGAAAATGCTATGTCGGATCTGTCATCCTATTATAGGACGACATCATTGGCATTATGAACCTTTGGGGATGTTTCTCATGCAATCACTACAACAAAATAAACATATTACAACTTTTACTTTACAACTAGCGTAAACTAGCAGTTGTAATATGTTATTTTTAACAACTGTTTATTTTCAGCAGTTGTAAAAAATGTACTTTTAACAACTTTATTTGTACAACAGTTGTAACATACGTCTATAACAACTTTTTTTTGTCCCTTGGTAAATATTTAAATATAACAACTGTTTGTGCTAGATGTGTTTTCCAAAGATAAAACATCACTATGCAGCGTCATAAAAATTTCAAGTTCCCTCCCTACGTTTCGTTGGCCGCTTAATTTATTAAATAAGTAAACTAAAACTCACCGTCAAAATTTCCTAAACCTAAACCCTAACCCACCGTGTTGTGCTAGCTGCTTTTCCATCCATGAAGCTGAACACACTCGTCGCCATTTTGCTCGCCGCCATTTCGCTTGCCGCCGTTGCTCTCGACGCCGTTGTGCTTGCCGCCGTTGCCATCGATAAACAAGCAAAACCTAGTTTCCCTGGAATTAATTCTCAGAAATCAAATAAATTAGGATAAATAAAAAAAGATAAGGTATGAACTCTATTCTCCTTCTCCTATCTATTGATGTAATCAATTTATTGTTTTGTTTAGTTAGTAAATTCTGAAGTTTTGGTTGATTAGGAGCTGTTTGTGGAGTTTTAGAAGAGTTTTTGGGTTTTGGATAAGAAGCAGCGATAGTATTTCAATAGTCAGTAGATTTGCCAACGTTTTATCTCAGCCTCTTCTTCTACTTAGCAAATTTCAAGCGAGTGAAAACTCACACACCTATGTGCTAATGTCTGAGTGATTTATTATTGGCTATGATTGTTTTGTTGTTGGATTGTAAAGTAAGAAACTAATTTATATAGAGAAGTCAATTTTTGTAATTGATTCATGAAAGTAAAGTCACACAAATACACTGGGCATACCATGAGTTTCGAAAATTTAGCCAAATGCCTTGAATCGTTCGCTCTTTCCATGTTGATATAGAGACACACAATCAAGGACATGCCCTTTTAAGTGTCCTTTGTTTGCATTTTTTCTTTGCTAATTATTTATCCCTGTCAGTTCACTTATCATTGCTTTGAAGAATAGTACATAAGCAAGCATTTTTGCATCTGAAATTTCGCATCTACTGTTGCCTTGACTTGTTTATTTTTGATTGTACCATGGCATTAAAATATAGGCATGTATTGTTTAAGTTAAGATGAATTCTTGCATTCATTTTACTTCATCCCTATCCTATTTCTTGGTATAAAATCAAGCACTCCATCCTCTTTTGTTTCGTCCTTGCCATGTGGAGGATAGGCACGCATTTCTTAATATGTGAAAGTAATTTGCTTTGATTTTATATACCCAATCTTTTTTATATTTTGCTTTGAATTTTTACAGTTTCAGTTAATTAAAAATCAGATATAGTTTCATATATTCTTCAATCTAATATGCACAATTTTAGTTGCTAGTTTGCATGTGTATTCCTCTTTCATGACTGAATCGTATGTTTGTAAGTAAACTAGCATTTTTGAATATGAAATGCATACCTACATATAGGCTAATATCAGACATTAGAATCCTGGAATTCACATAAAGCAGTTACATCTGAATGCTGGCATAGGCTAAAGTCCATTGTTAGTTTAATGCAAGCTACCGTTCACTTTTTATTTGTATAATTTATCAAAGGTTTATATGTACGTCATCTTTGTGAAAACATTGTGCCCAACTCATAGGGGAATTTTCAACCAGGGCTTACCCAAACCTGTGTTCTTATATGCCAAACTTGAATGGTATTTTGGCTAACAAATGGTGTTTGCATTGAATAAAAATATATACATATATATTCTATTATCCTCAAAATAAAAAATAAAAATACCTGTATCTATTGGTACTTATGGATTTTTACCCTTAACAATCAATATGCTCTATTTCCAGTATTTGGATTATATTGATGTAGTCAACTTTCTAGAAGCATAGTGCAAAAATTATGTTGAATCACTATATTGCCTTTATATTCTATAACTCATTTCAGAAGAGTATAGAAGTGTCAAAAATAAATTTCTTTCCTTTGTATATCGTTGAATAAAGGAGCAATGGCACTATTACAGCTAATCTTCATAACCGCGTGGCCTTTGAGCACACTTGTTCATGGACCAATGGCACTGCATTTTACTCAATTTCATAAACTATTATAAATCACCGTGTGTTTTGCTTGCACATATATCTTACATCTAAAATATGAGGAGACATTACTAAAAACTCTAAAAGTAAATGTACAAATAATGAAGCAAATGTAGCTTTCAAGAATGGCAGCCTCTTTTGCAAAAAATCTTGAAATGAAAAAACACTTTCTTCAGTTATGCTTAATAGAAGTCGCTAATCTTGTGAAAAATTTAATAATATTGCTAAAAGCATTTCTTTTTTCATTTCATGTAGAAGACCATTGAATATATTTTTCATTTTTAATTTGTAATAACTCATTCTATGTAATTTATTCGTACTGTGCAAATAATAAATGATATTAACAATGAAAAGCAAACTTGTGAACTAACAAACTATTTTTTCCAATGTTAGTGCATAGACTAGCATAAAAAATGTGTTACTAGTTTCTTGATGAAGTACATGTAAAGAATGGCCTATTTAAAACTTAATAGTTTCTTTTGTCGTGTAATTACTAGTTTCTTTTGCATGTGCGTCCAATCGGATCCACACAAGCTATGGACAAAACATGGGTTAACCTACCAAGGTTTTGTAATTTTTGATTAGTTATTTCATACTTATAACTATTTAGGGTTGACTAAGAACATGTTTATTTTTTGTAGAATGAAAGAGGAATATAGGCAAGCCTTTCGGAATTTCGTACATAAGCATGCAAAAAGTGAGGGTAATCCAGAAAAAATTATTTGTCCGTGTCGTCAATGTAGGAATCTTGTTTGGCATTCTCCAAGAGATGTTGCGACACATTTGGTGTGTTTTGAAATTGATCCAACATATAATGTATGGATCTTTCACGGAGAAGCACGTCATTCACAAAATGAAGCCGATGAAGTGACAGACACATACAGAATGTATTTAGATGTAGAAATTGGTGACGATGAGAATGAGTATCATGTTAATGATAAACATAGGGAACGGACTAAGAAAATGTTGGAGACAGCTGAAATTACTTTATATCCTGGTTGTACAAGCCATACAAAGTAGTCTGCTACAATACTTCTTTATAAACATAAGGTTCGAAATGGTATAACCGACACAACATTTACGGAACTTCTTAAGCTTCTTAGGGATATGCTACCTAAGGAAAACAAGCTTCCTGATTCTACATATGCAACAAATAAGTTGATTAAATCGTTTGGTTTAGGTTATCGGAATATATATGCATGCGTAAACGATTGTTGTCTATTTACAAAAGAGCTTGCACATTGTGATTTTCCCCCACATGTGGTAAATCTCATTGGAAAAAGAACAAGATAAGTGAAGATGGAAAGCAAGCCAAAATACCTGTGAAGGTTTTGAGATACTTTCCACTCATACCAAGGTTGAAAAGAATGTTCATGTCGCCGGAGATCTCAGAACAATTAAGATGGCATAGCAGTAATAAAAGAGAAGATTGCAAACTACAACATCCTGTAGATTCCTCTCAATGGTCTACAATTGATAGAATGTATCCTTCCTTTGCAACCGATCCATGAAATTTAAGGCTCGGTCTTGCAATTGATGGTTTTAACCCCTTTGGTGATTGGAATTCAACATATAGTTGTTGGCCAGTGTTTCTTGTTGCTTATAATTTCCCTCCGTGGCTTTGTATGCATAAAGACAATATAATGCTATCTTTATTAATTTTCGGACCACGTCAACCAGGAAATGATATTGACATATATTTGCAATCACTTATTGAAGATTTGAACAAATTATGGAATAAAGGGGTAAAAGTGTATGATGCATACGATCGCAGCGAATTTAGATTAAATGCAATTCCGTGGACAATAAATGATTTTCCAGCTTATGGAAATTTAGCAGGTTGCACTGTAAAAGGTAAGAGAGCATGTCATGTTTGTGGCATTAATACATGTTCAATATGGCTACCATTTAGTAAAAAATGCGCATACTTGGGTCATAGACGATTTCTTGCACCTAATCATGAATACCGTCACCGGAAAAACTTGTTTGATGGAACCATAGAAAATAGACAAATGCCTCCAATACATACCGGTACTCAAGCTTCGATGATGTCAAAGATATTGTGAATGAGTGGGGGAAAAACAAAGGAAGAAGAGAGAGACAGTAGGAAAAGAAAACGGGGGGATGTGAAGAAAAAAGGAATCCAAATGTGGAAAAAGAAATCCATTTTTTTTATTTGCCTTATTGGAAGGTAAAATATTGCTAAAAGTAAAATGTCTTTTTATTTTTTAACCATTTCTAGTAATTAGTATTTTACTATCACTCTATTATACACATTTTTTGGGTTTTCGTAGGCACTTCCGTTGCGTCACAATCTAGATGTAATACATGTCAAGAAAAATATTTGCGAGAGTATTCTCGGTACATTGCTTGATATCACAGGAAAATCAAAAGATGGAATTAGTTCACGTCAAGATTTAGAAGTAATGCATATAAGGAAGAAGTTGCATCCTATAGATGTTGGAAGTAAAGTATTACTTCCTACTGCCCCGTGCACCTTAACAGACCAAGAAAAAGAGATCTTTTACGATAGGATGAGGAATTTGAAGGTGCCTGATGGGTATAGCTCAAATATTAGGGAATGTTTTGCAAAGCAGGACAAAATTTCAAGTCTTAAGTCTCATGATTATCATGTTTTGCTGCAACAACTATTGTCTGTAGCATTGAGAGGGCTATTGCCTGTAGGTACAAGGAATGCATTATTGCGACTATGTTCATTTTACAATGACATATGTCAAAGAGTTCTTGATAGAGATAAATTAGAATCCATGGAAAATCAAGTCGCATTAACACTATGTGACCTTGAGAGATTCTTTCCTCCTTCTTTTTTTGACATCATGATTCACTTGACAATACATTTGGGGAGAGAAGCAAGAATTTGTGGACCGGTACAATACCGGTGGATGTATCCATTTGAGAGGTATATTTTTTTATGAATACTTAACGTAATTAATTAATAAAACATGCACTTATGAAAGCATTTTATGCTTATATCTTGATTGTAGGTATATGAAAATACTGAAGGGTTATGTCAAAAATCAAGCCCGACCCGAAGGATGCATAGCTGAGTGCTACTCTTTTGAAGAATGCATTAAGTATTGTGCTAGATATATTGTCGATGGGTATAAGTTTGGAGAAATAAAAAATCGAAATGAAGTGCAGCAAAGTGATTCCTTACTCAATGGATGTCCAATTTCCAAAGGAAAACCCGTTTTAGTTTCCGAGGAAGTAATTGATGCTGCTCATCGGTATGTGTTGTTCAACACCAATGAAGTGGAGCCGTAATAGAGTAAGTATAAGTTCAACTCGATTATTCTATATGAATGCAATTAAATTTTAACTTATATATTTGCGATCCAGAATGCACAAAGAGGATTTGAAACGTTTGCATCCTCGACTATTATAAGACGATGTGGAATTTTCAAAACTACATTTAGAGACTTTTAGTTGTTGGTTTGGAAAAAAGGTTGGAGTAGTTATATTTTCTTTCTTTAGAACAATTAACCTTCATATATGCACATATTTTTATCATATATCTTTATAAATAAAATTATATATGTCCAGGTTAAAGATGAGAGAAATGTTTCAGATGTTGGCGAAATAATAAAATGGCTTTCACATGGGCCTCGGTCACAAGTAGTTTCGTATACTGGCTATATTGTTAATGGACGGCGTTTCCATACTAAGGATTACGAGAAGTTTACGCAAAATAGTGGTGTTTCATTGAGGCAAATACTATTTGGGCAGACGGGTCTGTTGAGAAAACTATTTAATATGGCATCTTGCGTGAAATTTTGTTGTTGGACTACCGTCTATTTCAAATTGCTTTGTTTAAGTGTGATTGGGCAAATATTTATCGTGGAGTTAAGGTTGAAGATGGATTTACATTAGTAAATTTACATCAATTCCAAAATTAATTTGCAAGCGAGCCTTTCATCTTAGCAACACAAGCTGTAGAAGTGTTCTTCTCTAGAGAAAATAGTTGTTGAAATTGGTATGTTGTTTTGAAAGCACCTCCTAGAGGTTTTCATTAATTGGAAAAATATGAGGAGGAGGAAACTCAACCAGTAAACCACTAGATGAGACACTACTTAATGATAGAGATGTTGACAATGGTGACGAAGGTTACATAAGGAAGGATTGCGATGGCATTTTGGTATGAATAAAGCATTCATTTGTTTTATATGTAGTCATATGCCTTAAAATGTTTAGTTATGTAGTTATATGTCTGATATATATAATGTAAACACAAAATAAAGACCTCTGTTCTAAGTTAGCTTAAGAAACTAACAATTAAATATTATTGAATTGCTTTTCTTCATTTCTGATTTCAAAAGTGAATCTCTTTTTTGAAAGGTAAACCCATAACTAAATTTCTCTTCTGATCGAAAAGAATACAACTTATCAAATCACATATTGATTTACTTGTGTTTTTGATAGAAGTGTGTTAAAGCAATTTTATATTGTATCATACATAGTTGTTTAAATATTTTTCTGATATCATAGTCTTTACATATAAAGAAATCCTATAATTAGTATGATGTTAATTTTCTACATGTTATGGTTTTTTTCCAGGTTGATCACTTAGTAAAAGAAGCTTGAATTTTTTGCATTCATTGGTAAGAACGAGCAACATCAAGAAGAGGTAACCATCTTGAATAATATTATCAACTGAATTTTGTCTTGGAAAAATTAAAATGATGCTCAAATCTTTTCTTTCCATTTCATTTTTCAAATCATTTACAATTTTTTTTGTTACAACTTTCTTTTACATATACAATTTCATTTACTGCCTTTAACCCCAACTTTCTGTCAATTTCACTTCCACTCTATGCACATAACTGTATAACTGTGCACATCCACTTTACTGCTACACCCTTTACTTCTGGCCATACTACTACTGCCATCCCCACCAGTAACTGCTCATCGACCCATTCGTTATCACTGTAGAAAACCAACAAAGTTGTGCACAGTGCACACTATCATCAACCCATTCATTACCACCTTCAAATTGCCTGTACAAACGCCTTCAAGCTGCCTGTACAAACACCTTCAAGCTGCATGTACAAACATCATCTTGCCATCAGTTCACTGCTGCTATCATACCATCATCTCGCCACCTCTAGCCATGCTTAACCAAAACACTCCCCTCTGTCATCACTGCCTTGCCACAGTCCTCACGAACTCTTCCATCACATTGCCTTACTCACTGAGCAACCAATTACCACAAATAGTTCATTCCATCACACTATTCACACACCTTCCCACTGTTCACACTGCAACATCTTCACCATTTCAACAGCGCAAGTGCAACTTTGCATGTGAATTGCACATGGCTGTTATAGACATTAATTATCACCTCTCTTGCTCTAACCATCATCCAACCTCCCTTCAAACTCCAACATACTTCATCATCCTTGCTACAACCCCCCTAAAACAAACATCTTTTGCCTTCACATCCTTGCTTCCACCATCACAACATCTACATTTCAATAAACAACACCTCCAATATACCCATCACCTCTGAAAAGCATCTGTTCTTATTGCGGTTTGTCATCTGTAGTGTGTTCAGGATGTCATCTATAGTGTGTTCAGGATGTCATCTGTAGTGTGTTCAGGATGTCATCTATTCTTATTGCGGTCATATCACTGAGTTCCTGTATATCAATGAGAAATATCTGTATTGAATATTTGCTAAATTTTGCAGTTTTGGTACAAGTGTTACTGAACGCTTAAAATCAGAAGCATGTTTCGTGGTAGTTTGGCAGTTTTTGGTTTTCATCAAATCATCAATAGTATATACCTACATTATTGCTAGGGCCTTTGTAAATGAGATTCAGTTCCTTTCACGTATCTTTGAAATGACAACTTTATAAATTTGACTTCTAGCTATATAACCAGACAATAGAACTCCTGTTTGCTTCACGGCTCTAACTCAGCATTTTGCCTTTTGAGTTTTGACTAATAATACATGCGTTAGCTACGGAAATTCACAATGATTGAACTAATAGTTGATATTTACTTTATGATTTCATAATCACATGGAACATAATTGATATCGTAAGAACAAGTAGAACCTTACAGTTTATATAATATGTCAATACATGCATATATATATATATATATATGCCTATTATATGCATTCTTTAAAAAGAACATGGTTAATCAGTAAGATGTCCCGTATGACAGATTGCATGTCTGCCACCCATGCCACTCACCAAGTAATTTTTAGAGCTCATGCTATAGTTTCAGTTTCAGTTTTTTATTTGACTCATTTCATTTCATGCCTGAGTGTTAAAAATATTTATCTCAATCCCAACTATACCCTTACTAACGCTATATTTGTTCAAATAATTTCAAAGCTCGAAGCTAGCGAAGAAAAGATCAAAGAAACAAAGTCTGGCTACACTTGCAGCTGCTCGTGGTCTAACTGAAGCTAATGGTGGTATTAGAATCTCTAAATTGAAAAATGTTGAAGTTGAAGTTGCTTGTACTCTTAAGGATATGAATGCTAATGTTAGAAAATCTCCACGCAAGCATGGTGAAATTCCTCCACCCATCATTCCTTGCCGTAAGTCAACCCCTCTCCAAAACTTCACTACCACACACTCTCTAATCCTCTTGATTCAACTCCCCTCCAAAACGTCATTACCACATGCTCGTCCATTCCTCATGATTCAACTCCCCTCCAAAACATCATTACCACACGCTCGTCCATTCCTCATGATTCAACTCCCATCCAAAACATCATTACCACACGCTCGTCCATTCCTCATGATTCAACTGCCCAAAGGTCTGCTTCACCTACGAATTTAGATCCTTCCTCCAAAGAGGTGAACATGGTCAAAACTAAAAGAAAAAGATGAAAAACAATGATGAGATTATTTTCTTTAACATCGAATGAGAAGGTAGAAATTGAGCTCAATGATCGAAATTAGCCTATTGGTCCAAATTCCAAACATTTATCATCATATATTGGGACTTTAGTAAGGGAGATGGTACCCGTGACCATTATCAATTGCAAGAAATTCGACGACAAATTGAAGGCTGATCTATGGACATGTATTCAGGTATAACAAATAGTACTGTACTAAATTTAACTTATTTAGATAACATTGTAATTTTGGATTCTTCATTAAAATGTGCTTGAGGGATAGTTTTGTTAGTTTTATTCGTTAAATTGTGCTTGAAGGTTACAATTGAATTCAAATAATCATTGATAACACAGTTCACACTGTACAGGCAAGATTCAAGTTGGATGACATACATCAACATATGCTCCTTCAAATGTTAGGACTGCGATGGAAAGAGTCAAAGTCACTGCTAGTTAAAGCTATAAAAGTTGCAGCAAAGAGTCCTGATGCTTCCAACAAATAAGTCACGTTAAAACCAGATAATATTAAGAGTGCTCAAGAATGGAATGATTTTGTCATCGAGAAATTGACGAAAGAGTTTGAGGCAGTTGGTTTTATTTTGGTGGCTACTGTTGAAATTTTTTCATTTCAATTTATTATACCTAATTTTATTGAATTTATCATTTGTAGTCGACGAGCAATAAATACAAAACCATACGAGCAATGAATACAATTTCACACACTATAAGTCGAAAGGGGTATGCAAGACTTGCAGAAGATATGGTAAGAAAAAATAACTTATAAATTCATTTGTTATGAGTATAAAAAATATTCATCCAATACGGTTTATTAATTAGTTTTAAGTTCTTTTTGCGGAAAAAAGAAAGTGGTTTCTCATCGGATATTACTAGAGAGGATTTGTGGTGCAGAGGCCACATAAAACATAAGGGAGAACCACCAAATTCTGTTGTCGACGATTACATGGTAAGAATACATATATATTACATCTAATTATTTCTCTGTTTTCCATTTTGACTTCATTTTATCCTTTTTTAATCCAATTATTTTTTTTCTTTTTTTATTTCTAGCAAGTTGAATTTGATATATTTTAATTGGCATGCATTTTCACGATTGTCTCCAACATATGAACCTTATATGAATGTTGTGACATGCGAAAAATAGATATTTTTTAATTTGTAGACAAAGATAAAAGAGTATAAAAACACTGATCAGAGTTCTCAAGGAACGGTTCGCTGAAGGAAGATGGAGTGTCGAAGGTTTTTGGTCGTGAACATAGAGGTAGAATAAGGGGACCAGGTTTTGGAGTTACACCAACTCAGTTTGCAGTTCACACGAGTAGTTCAAAAAAGTACATGTATTGGAAAATGAAATTATTACCTTGTGGGACCAAATGAAAGAGCTCTCTGATTTTTTTTATGGCTGTGAGTTATTTTAATTCACTATGTTAGAGTAATTGATACGCGCTTAAAAATTTATTAATGCAAGTAGCATTTTTTTTTAAACAGAACATCAATGGTCAAAAAGATGTAGCGGAAGAGCCAATGACTCCTCGTGGCAATATGCCTCAGGTATTTTTTTATAAATTGAGTATAAAAGTATTATTTGAAATCATCAACTAGCATGTTAATCTTTTATTACGTTCAGTTATCACCATGCTAATGTCCATCGACACACCCCAGTTCCATTTACAATTGGAATGTCACAATTCAAAAATCATAATTCCGCGATTGATTCATAGGTTTAGGATTTTGCATTTTCTGTTGTTCGAGTGTCGGTGACTGGTCAAAAAATAAAAAATAAAAATTTTTAAACTAAAGAATTATAAAAGCAAGACTTAAGAGTAAATAAACTCAAGTCGAATTATAAAAGCAATTAATTTTTTTTTAATTAAAGAAGTAAAGAGAGAAAACAAATGTAATGAAGCAACAAAAATTCACAGAGAATATCAAATGCATGTAAAAATTAAATGTAACAAATTGAAATATGCAACGTAATTTTTTTTTATATGTAATTGAACTATACAAATGTAACGAAATGTGGAAAGCAGAGAATAAATAATGCAAAGCAGAAATAGAGCAGAGCAAGCTAGCAAACTCTTGTGTATATTTTTTTTAATGCAAAGTAGTTTTTCTAATTTTTATTTTAAGTTTTGGAAAGAAAAAAACAAAACCAAACACAACTAAGTCAAAACAAATGAAAACAAAGCAAAATAAATGCTCAACAATATTTTTTTTCTTTTTTTTTAAGAAGAACAAAACACAAAATAAACACAAAATAAAATAAAATAAATTCGATGACACAAATCAGTTTATATGTGCAATAAATGGATGTGAATATTGTTTTTAGCATAAATTTTGATGTTATGAAGTTAACCTAAGGGAAATTCGGTCACAGGTAAACTGATAAGACAGAATAAGCACAAAGAAAAATATATAATTGCTAACCATTGTGTATTTCGAGCAAAGTAAACAGATCAATTTGTAAAATAAAAAATTAAATACTTAAACGACAGAAGCAAAAGAACTACACTGCCAATTCTACGGACTTTTATTTTCACTATGCACAATTAATAATTGTATTATAAGATGGAATAATAGTCACCATGTCATTAAGAATTGAATGATGAAAATTTTTCAAAAGAATTTATACCAATTGTTTTGCACATGAAGATTATAATATAAAATAATTAATTCATTTAATTCAAATTCGCACATTTGAAAAAATTATCCATAACTCGATTGTCCAGTTTGTTGTTACTAAATTATGAAATATTAGCATTAAATGACTAGATAATAAACAACATGTTAATTAATGAATTAACCGTTATCTACATTTATTGCACCGAGATATTATGGGCATTGGAAAAATAGTTTTTTAAGTCATATTTATGTAATGTCACGTCAAATAAAATGGACTTTCTCATATTTAGATGCACTTGATAGGTGAATTATTTAATAGTTTGCAAATATCAATGAGGTATAATAAGAAAACGATTGGCAATTTGTGATCAAATGACATAATCCATACTTCCATTCAATAGCATACTATTCTTGTTATGTATATGCGCTATAACCCGACCACATCAAACATCTTCAATTTCCACAACCCCTATAACTACTCTGCCACTTACCACTGTCCATTAGACAGTGAACCATTGTTCCTCGGCACCATCTATATACCATTTACATGTTTACAGCCTGTTCATAACCCACAACCATACATATACACTTGCTTCATTACCATAATCTCTTACAAACCACACTACTAATTTCAATTCAACCCTACTGATTTCATTGCAGAAATACAACTCCTAACATCACTTCCACACTGCTTTCAGTCATCAACCCAAATTCCAAACATACTGACTCTAATTCCCCCAACTGTCATCTCCTGTCACTACCATTCACTGACAAGCAACATCATATCGCCCAAACTTCTTCACTATTTCCACTACCATAGACCAGAACTCCCCCCTACATCATTCAGCCCCTTCTGACACATACATATCACCATTACAAAATCATCCCTGCTATTGCAACTTGCACATCACTGAACCACTGCCATACAGACATCGCAGCAGCAACCTTCCTCTCAGCCATCAAACACCACTGCTGCTATTGCCTCACTCAAAACTAACATAACTGATCTTCTCCTCCTCAAAGTACCAAACCACTACCCCTATGCACTACTACTTCATTGAACAAACTGTGAACCTGAACATCAGCCTTTTCTCAACAAAAAAAGAGTAGTACTCACGTTATTACATGTGCATACTTACCACTACTTACCATAGTCAACAACAACCCCCTGAACCTCGAACAAACCGGAGCCTCTAAAACAGTGGTGAAATTGAAGATAATTGAAACCAAAAAAACATTCCTTTCAAATACTCTAATATGTAGGCTAACATTTCTAGATATAAAAAAAGTGGTGCAAAATGCATAGTTAGGTGAAATTGAAGGTAACTTACTTTTTCAACTATTTCATAAACTGAAATAGGTTAAATTCTCTCTAAAACAATGGAACAAAGGTAGAGTTTCTGTGAACATCATTACAAATCAACTTAGAGAAGATAATAATAACCTTTATTAACTGCTACTAGATAATCCCTCAGATCTATAAGACTATAAAGATAATCTTGCCATTTAAACTCGGGTGCACCTCGTATAACCTTACCATTGAAAATTAACAAAAGTCTAAAATTAATTGGTTCAAAGATGAGGAAAAATGCAAAAAAAAAAAATTACTCAATAATTCAAGCAGCGGGAATAGAGAATTGTTAAATGGGGTAGGATACTCAATGAATCTGGCCAACCTATTACTTATTTTGGTACTATGTGCAGTCACATCAGAGTTTTCAATTTTTTTTACACTTTGAACTTATAAATTAAATGTTTATGATTTTTGTTTGCAGTCACATCGGAGTAGCAACAACGTTTCAAATGGTGGTAATATACAAGTTCAGAATCAGTCTACAAAGTGCAAATTATTGGGTTGGCAAAGAAATGTTGTCGCAGAAGCAACAATTGCATCTACTGATCCTACAGTTTTAGTGCATCATGTACCACTTGGAGCAGATGCTTGGAAGCTTTGGATTGATTTAGTGATGGAGCCCGAAGCTATTTTATATAGGCCTACTTTGGATACCTATACTATTGGATAAGCGGTTGGGACGACTGTTGCTTGGCATAAGGAATTTATCTCTTTTAATTAGTATGTTTATGCACTCTTACTGAAATATGTTATGGATTTAGTTGTGTTTTGTATTGAACTTATGAATTCATAAATGGTGTAAACTCGAATTGTTTTCGATTTTCTAGAATGCAAATGCTTTGTGTTGTTTTAAGTAATTTGCATGATTGTGTATAATATTAATGAAATATTGGTTTTAGTTATGATATTAAGAAATTTATAGCAGCTGTGAAAAGATGATTATGGTTGTTTGTAGCAGTTGTAAAAATGTATGTTGCACCTGTCATTGTTAGTTGTATTTCATCCTTCTACAACTGTAAGCGGTAGTTGTAAAAAGCCTTTTACAAGTGCTAAAAGCAGTTGTAACTAGTCATTTACAACTTGCACGTTGCAGTTGTAAATGCTTTTCCACGGTGTAAATAAGTTTTATACAACTAGCAGTGGCAGTTGTAAAAGACCTTTCGCAAGTGCTAAAAGTAGTTGTAACTAGTCATTTACAACTAACATGTCGCGGTTGTAAAATAAGTTTCTACAACTGCTTCTGCAACTGTTCCAGCCAGTTGTAAAATAATTCGGATCTATTACAACTATGGATAAAACGACTGGTGGGTGCTAGTTGTAATAGATATATTACAACTGTTTTTAGCAGTTGTGAAAAGGTATTTTTGTTATAGTGAATATATCTTTGGTGAATGGGTTCATACTAGGAGAAGAACCCTATTCATCATGTTTCCTGTACTGATTTTCATTTACCAACTTCTTTACCATATCTGCTAGTGATTTCGGTTCTATTTGATCTATCAGAGGCGATAACCATGGCCTACCCTAAGTGTTTTGCTTTACAAATGGTCTCGGTTAGTTCCATGGTACTTGGGTTCCTCTATTTCTGGGAGAACCGTCTGTTTGATTGATCTATTTCTATGATTTTTATGTGGCAAATCGACAGCGGCCATCTAAATCATAGCATCCTAGCTATCAACAGCATGGCCATCTTTACCACCCATAACATTATTCAAGCCAACAACACCTTCAGCGCCCAAGTCTCAAGCAGAGGTTCGGTACTGATCCTAGGGATGGTTCAGTATCAATCCATGACCATGTAATCTAAGCATTGTCCAACTTGCTTCTCGAATCCTCGATTTCTTATCACTTCATTTTTTGTTTTCCTTCTCTGTGTTTTCAATGGATGATGAGGAACTATCTCCATTTTCTAATTCGAAAGGCGACAGCTTTTTTTGTTCCTTCTACGACTATAACATAAGTGGTTTAACAAATCCAAGCTTTCCTTCATCTGTTTCCTCATTTCATCCTGGTTTTCATACATCGTGTCATTCAACTCCTTCATCATCTTGTCCATCTCAACCCCTTTTATCACATATGGAAAGCTTTAAATTTTAGCAACATTGGGTTGAACAACTTCTTCAACATGTTAAGGACTACTGTTCTCAACACCGCTAGTGGGCATGGAGGTGGCAGATTTCTCTTTAGTTTTTGGCGGAGCCATTACGCTATTTATTCCTATGATTAATTCAGCAGAAATATGAACAGTTACGGATTATAGGAATGAAACTGATGGATCTACCTCATGGACTATAGTAATCCAAAAGTATAAAATAAATCTAAGTAGCCTAAGGTCGATACGCCCTCATTGAAAGCACCAAAATATTTACGCCAAAAGTTGGAACAAACACCCTAAGATAATAGATGATGATAAAATGAAGAAAATAAATAGAAACGAGGAAAAAGAGGATGCACAACAACTATAGTTGTTTGGTCAACCAAAGTCCTATGTTCACTTAAACTTTTTTTATGTTTCTGTTGAGTTTTTACAAGGCTGATCTTATGGATTGATGGCTATTGATCGATGATGGATAGCGTAATTATAGAAAAAAGTACAAAAGTTGTTAGGCAAGCAAAAGGTGCTCAAAACAATGCCCTTCCTCCTCTATGTATAGCTGCAGGTCGATGGAATTCTCTCCCCAACGTTCTTGCCCACGTTCCCCATGTCCTGAAGGAGCCACTCTCGAAAGATTATAGCCAACTCATCAATGTTTAGGGATCAGCGCCTAACCATGCTCCATGGATCAGTACTAATCCATAAGATTGCTCCGTGAACCTTCTTCAGTCTCGTGTGGATGTTTGGTTGACTTGGAACTTTTGTCTTTGACATTCAATTACATAAAGGGAAAATTAGTAAAAGGAATTAGTAAGACATTATAAGGGAAGGGGACAATTTGATTTTAAATTCTAGATCTAGAACTAGAATAGGTAAAGGGAGAATTAGAAAAAGGAGGAAATTTTGTCTCCTCCTTTCCTCCGTAAATCATATCCCCTTCGTTTGAGCGCTTCTTGCATCCTCCCATGTCATGGCCGTGAGCATCACTACACCCCCATTTGGCCAAAAAAATAGTTTGCCCCAAAATAGATTAAATCAAATAAAATAGGGGTACTCCAAGAAGTTGCAGTGCGTGGAGATTAGTTCAAGGTGTGTAACGACCCGTAAATTTTAAGGGTTTTAATAACGTAATTAACTGAAATTTTATGGAATTTTAAAATTTTGAATTTGGAAATAAAAATTTGATATTTTGAATACGTCTATTTGAACATAACAAATAATAAATTTTCGTCAGATAATATGGAAGTTATTTTCTTATGTAATTTTATTTAAATTTAAACCAACTAATATTTGATGATAATAAAAAAAATTCAAACCTAAATATTTTTATATAATAAATTTGTAAATGATCTTCTGAGTGAGACGTTATATTTCGTTTCGTCAAATTTGAACTCCTCTACCTCCATTTATCTTATTTTCATTAAATTTGTAGCAGTTTGGCATGAAATATTGACTTTTGATAGGAAGGTCATATCGCTAATAATTGTATACCATTTTGATCGTCTCGTCGTGCTGATCTCCGCAGTATATACATATATGTGTTTTAGAGTCCGGTAGCGGCAAAATCTACGGAAATGTTAACAGTATCGGTGTCCGTTTTGAACCCTTTTGTTTTCCTTTATCTTTTCATTTGTCAACCGTATAATTCAAACAGCCATGAGTAGTTATGTTTTCTGCAATAAAACTAGCAACAACTGTCATCCATCACTTCAATTATGAATTTTCGATTCGTTCATTCATTTGGCCTCTTTGCCGTTCTCTTTTTGCTATTGAAATGAATATGATAATATAAAAGTGTTTGCGTGTAAACTTTGCGAAACTGTTCACCTCCATTCCCATTCCTAAATTCATGTCCATTCACAACCTCCTATCTCCTTGACCGTTGATTCCTTTTTGAAATTACACAGCAGGTATAAAAAGCTTATACATATAATATAATAATATAAACTAGTTATGCTCTTCACTCTTACTCATTTCCTCATTCTCTCCCTGACAAAGCAACACATGAGCACCCCCTTCTTTCTTCAACGCCCAGTTACACAACTTTCCTCCTCCCTCTCCTTTGAATTCACCCTCTCTTCTCTGTGCTCCCATTTCTCTCTCTTTTCCACCATCACTCACCTCGCAACTGAGCCATCCCCTGCATGCTCGGTCTTTAGCCACCATCAACGTTCCACCCACCTCCTCGCCATACACCATCACCCAAACCCCGATCTACCGAGACAACCAAGGCAGCCTTGTCAACATCATCCACCACTTCCTGCGTCTAAGCCCGAGCCCACTCACGCAACTCCCGCTCTTATATTCGGCCTTCTTTTTCCCATGCTCCAACACTCACCTCAGCCCGAGATCGCCACCTCTTTGCCGATCACCAGAACTAGACCTCCTTCACCACCGAAGCCAAGCACTCTTCCCTAGCAGCCTTGCTTCGTAAGTGTGTGTGTATATATATATAATTATAACTATATTGAGTTTAAAGTATGTGTAAGGTTACATATATGTTAGTTTACATTTTCTGTTTATAAGATGTATATATATTGATATTTTGAACTTTAGTTAAATTATGTATATATTTCAAGTTTTATATATATACATATGTACCTGGTTATGCAAAAAATTCATTGAAACTTGGTTTATATTTTTTAGTTATATATTATTCATTTAGTTCGTATATTCGTTGGTTATATATAAGGTTGTTTGTAATATATTATGTATATGCTGGTTTATATGTTAATGTATATAGGAAAAGGTACATATGTTTATATTAGCTTATATATATAGTATATTTATATTTATATAGTTAGCGGTTATACATTGCATAAGTGCATATATTATATATATAGAGTCGTTTACAAGATATAAAGCTATATTTGTTTAAGTTAGTTATTTTCCCTTTTGCTTATATTATATTATAAAGTTGTTCATATATATGTTTTATGTTTAGTTACTGTAAGTTATATAACCTATTAGTTATAAATATCGGTTATATATATATATAAGTCGATTGTATGTTAACCTGTTTATATATACATATTTTATACTGATCTGAAATGAAGTATTGTATGGTTTTTTTTTATATATGTTATATATATGCACATGTTCCTTGCATATGAAGTTTATATGTTTTAAATTATATATATAATATAGTGACAAGTTTATTATTTTATATAGAAAAGAGAATAGGTAAGTTTTATAACTGTATACATGAATGTTAGTTATCTATACATTTAGGCCGTGAGATATATATATATATATATATATATATATATATATATATAGTGTGTGTGTGTTTTACAGGTCTACATATTTTATTGAATGTATGTTTATGTATATTTATAAATAGGGTTTTATATAAGTAGTATGTGTTTTTTATGATTAATACTGACTAAATATAATATATACATGTGTATAAAGTATTTTATGTTCTGATGCTATATTATATTTTGTTGAAAAAGTTATGTCTACCTATATATGAAATTGTTTAAATGTTTGATTATATATATATATATGAATTTGTATAAGCCATATATATTATTATTTTATCTTTAATTTGATATGGTTTATATATATCATTTGGTTTCAAACAGTTTATACATACACATATATATATATATATATATATATATATATGCATTTAAGATTTTGTTTTGGGTAATGGGTTTTAGGTATAAGATATATTTGATTCTTAATGCTTGAGTTTATATTTATATTATCCTTGTCTTAAATTAAGACATTGAATATATACATGATATAATAATAATGTATCTATTTTCAGTTTATATCAAAACTGATTCGATTTGTTAACATCAATTCCTATTATCTGCTCTGTTCATCGAATTCGTGCCAATCTAACTTTGCTTTGGAAGTCATGTTTGCATTTCATAGCTCATTTCAAATCTATCTAGCCTCGAAATGTGAGCAATCACTCATGATTAACGTTTTTATATTTATTAAATTTGATTTCAATTGAAAGGAAATTTGAAATATGCTACTGTTAGTTATTTACATTGCTATATATATGTTGTTATCTATGTTTATTCACCTATGCCATCTGACACCATTATATGTTATTTATATTGATAATATATGCCTGTTATATTATTATCATATTTGTTATCACTCTGCAGTTTCCCTATTAGTATAGAATTCCCTATGGGTCGAAAGTATACATACCTGAACGATTTGCAGAATAGAAGAAAATAGTTATGGGTTGAAATGATAAACCCAAGCGATTTTCATTGAGTTGAATTTGGGATTGCGGGTTGAAATGATATATATCCGTATATATTTAAATTGCAGATTAAAATGATAAATATCCGTATAACTTGACCATTTGATAGAAAATTATATACAGACACCGTTGGTGTGTATATATATATATATATATATATATATATATATATTGAAATGATTTCCAAGGTTTTGAAAGGAGATATATGGTTTTAAATAAATATTAATTCTAAATTATAATATATATAAATGTTTTTTTTATATTGTCTAAATTATAGATTTAAAAAAATTATATGTTTTGGAATTTTGAATTTATAAGTTAGTTTGAAATTATAAGTTTTAAGATTTTTCTTATAATTTTATTTTCTCAAACTATATATAATAAGATCTAATTTTAAAAAATTAATTTAATTAGTATATAATATGTTTTAAAATATTTATTTAAAATTTATATTAATATGGATATATAACTTTAATAATAAAGGTTGGAAAGATAAGTAAATGTTGACTTGGAATTTAATTTGGTAATAGTTAGATTTAAGAAAGAATTGATTTAAGCTTATTTCTTTTGAGATTTGAAAAGATATGATTATAACTTGATTTGGTAAAAAGTGATTAAAAGAATATTCTCAATTTTAAACGAAATTGATATTGAATATTTGATATTGATTTAAAAATATAAATTGGGTTTTAAATAAATTATTATTAAAATAGTTAAGTGGATATTTTCAGATTTGAATAAACTTAAAGTTAAATGTTGAAATACAAAAAAATATATTGTAAATATTTGAATATTTAAACTTGATTGTTTGAACTTTACATTGAAATGGTTAATTGGAATTGATCCAAATCGAATTTTTGAATTTAAAATGATTTAAATCGATTTGTGAAATTTGAGAAAACTATTTAATTTATAAAGTATTTTATATATGTACTATTTTTAACATCTAAGCTGTTTAGTTCAAAAGTGTTATGGTTTCAAAACTGTTATGAATACAGATGTGCTATGATTTCAAAAGTGTTATAATTTTAAAAGTGGTACGATTTTGGAAATGAATATTATTCAAAGTGTGTAATGATATTGAATTGATATGGTTTTGAAATGAAATGATATTTTGGTTTTGAAGTATGAACTATTTGAGGACCACAGTGTTATTATAACGATTGGTTGTTAAAGAGACCGGGATCAGATATTATCATACTCTCGGCCAACATCAAAAACCACTTTAACAATTGTGTACGTGGTGGAGATTCTAGAATGAAGTAGGATGGTTTGGTGACGATTCTATATGGTATTTACATAGCCCTGACTCCCGTGAGTCAGCTTGATGCGGCTAAAACAGGAGCCATGCCGGGTCAAGTGAGGTCATTCCTCCTATCCGACATATTTTTTCGATACTATTATATTGATTTTGTGATTTGATTGGGTGCACCCTTTGATTTAGGAGTGTGTTATGAGGTGGACGGTAGTGGCAGCTATGCATTACCACCAGTCCGGATACGAAGATGGTATATCTACCCTGGCATTACCTCGAGTGCCTTGTCGCATGCCTTATCACGCCTTCTAAGAGTTTGTTTTGTACCGTACCTATGTGATATCCTCTGGGTAAACCTATAGTTTACAGAGGAGCTTACGGCATTGTATAGACCACTGGAATGTGTAAAATGTGTTATGAGGGACATGGGTAATGCGTTAATGCTATTTTAATACCTTTACTTTACTATAGACATATTATAATTGTGTATATTACTACATAATAGATAGTTCCACAGATCCTTAAAGGATGGTTATCCCAAACATCCTTTAAGTTACTTGTATTTCAGTTGATATTTCACTTAAGTTGGATTTATTGATATAGGAATGTTAATCCTGACTCGAGTGTTTTGTGTTTTCTTTACGCTCGGGTCAGATTGAGTGTCACAGCATTTGAGACTCACCTTTAGAGATAGGAGCTTTGCTTGAAGTTATGTCTTATCTATTCATCTTTTCCAGGTTATTTGTTCAGGGTGTCATCTATTTGTATTTGAAACTTCATTGTATTTCAGATATTCTGCTGTATTTTGTTCCTTACTCTGATGTAACGACCCAGAATTTTAAGTAATTAAAATTCGAATATTTAATTAATTTTAAATATTAATACGTGAATTTATAAGTCGAATAAATTTTATTTCGAATAATTGGATTTAATTGGATAATTAAATCGATAATTTAATATGTTAAATTATGGAAATAATTGAAAATTGGGATAAATATGATTGAAAATGATTTGTAAAATTTTATTTTATCATGTTAGAGTTAGAACGATATTTTAGAACTTTTAAAATCGAATTAAAAGTTAATTTGTGAAAATTGAATATTTTAATATTTAATCGACTAGTGAAAATAGTCAATTTTTGAACAGTCTCAGAATTGAACGAAACCAGTTCCATTGGATCCATAATAGTTAGTTATTACCGGATTTCAATTTTCGTATCAATCGGAGTTATCGTTTGATCGTGGCAGCTCGAAACGCATCGAATTGTTTTTAATATTAATTTGGCGAGTTAAAATAGCCATTTTTCAAACTGTCTCGGATTTCGACGAAACCAGTTTCATCGGATCCGTAATGTGATATTATTGTAAGGTTTAAAATTTCGTGTCAATCGGATTTACCGTTTGTCCGGTACAAATTAAAACGCCTAGAAAATCGTTTAAATCGGTTTAATTTAAATTGAACGTTTATTGCCATAACTCGCACAGATGACCGAATTAGCTTCCGAAACCTGTTCCATTGTGTCCGGAACGCGAGGTAAACCCTAGAAACGCTGGTTACGGCGCGTAAATCGAAGTTTGGAATTTCCGGAATGAATAGTGTCGATCGATTTTCCTATAAATAGCCCACTATCACAAAAATAAAAATAAAAAAAAAGGAAACCCTAATCTAAACGCAGCCGCCTCCATTGATATGAACGGCCAGAAAACTCTCCTCTTCTCCTTCATTTATCTTTCAATCCTTCAATCGTTTCAACAAACTCTCAACTAGAGAATCGAAGAGCTTCGTGAGTTCTACAGATCCGTACGGTTGAGATTGGAAATGGCGCAACGTGGAAGGAGAAAAGGGGGGCCAACACTAGATACTTGCGCACGCATTTCAGAGCTCATGAGGTGACCGAGCTCTAGGAGCTTATGGCCGAAGTTGGAGTTGGCGACGAGCATCACGATGGCGCATTCTGATCGACTTCAAAGTCGACGAAAAGGGAGCAAATTGGAACCCTAATATCAAAGGGATGGATTCGGTTGTAATCGTGTTTCCTGGGAATGTTGCGTGAGTTGGGAAGATGTACGTGAGGCCTTGGATCTGGATCTCACGGCTATGGATAGTTAGGGTATTAAAAATTATAAATTAAGTTGTAAAATTTATATAGTTTAATTCGTGTAACTTCATAAATCCATAACTTTTTCATACGAGGTCGAAAACGCGCGAAACCAGTTGCATTGGAATCGTATGGACGAGCACTACGCAATGGAATTGGATTGGAGTCGTTTGGAGTTAGTGAGAATTTCGGGTAAAATTAAACGTCCGTTTAATTTTATTCGAAATAAATCGCTAAAACGAAATTTAAATCAAGGTGAGAACTTCTCACTCAATCGAATCAGTTTCGATTTATATTTTAAATAGTTAGATTTAAAATATTTGAATGCATGTTTGAATGATGATTGTTATCTATTTATTGTTAAAATAGACATTATGCGTCGTTAGTAAGCGGATGTTATTTATTAAAAACATATACCGCGAATATTTCATAAACAGTGAAATTGGTATTATATATATATTAGCAATATATATATTGGCATATGTATATATTGGAGTTATTGATTTCCCGCATTTTTTAGCGGATGAGACCCTATTGCGCCGCCTATTAAGCAGATAATATTTTAAATCCCATATACCACGATAATTCCGTACTGGAGCGGAATTGGTATTGTGCTAATGCTTGTGGATGCAGGAAAACAGGTTGGAGGGATCCAACTGGATTCCTCAACAGTTTTTATTTGATTTCAGATATTTTTATATTTGATGGATTATCATATCGATATATGATATCGTTGTTGTCGTGATTGACTATTTGGTGTGTAGCATCATTGGACCAAATTTGGAATTTTAAAATGATTTTAAAGTGATTTTTGAAAGTATATGTTATAAATATTTTGGAATTGATTCATATTAAATAAATAAACATATAATTTTAATGTTATAAAATAGTGTTAATCGGGATTTATTGAATTTATTATAAAGAGTTGAAAATATAGGATTTATAAAATTTAATTATTTTATGAATCAAAATGATGAAATTATAAAGGGAATTAAAGATGTTTTAAAAGAATAATATAAATTGATTTATATAAAGGATTTATAGATTGATATTTATAAATTAAAACATTTGAATTATAAAACGAGTTTTTATAAGTGTTAGAATGAATTATGAATGGATTTCATAAATGAATGAAATTTATAGAGTTATAAACGGTGAAGTTATAAATGGAATTTTATAAGCAGTAGGTTTATAAAATTTATAAAGTTATTGAAAGAATAGATTTGGATAAATAATTGAATCTTATAAGTTATAAGATTTATAATTATGAAGTTTAAAAGAACGATTTTGTAAAATAATCGTTTTATAAGTATTTGACTTATAATATGAACCTTTAGTTTATAATTGAGTTATGAAATTGAATAGGTTAATAAAGGAGATGTATAGAAAGGAAGTTGTTATAAAATAAATAGAAATGGAATTTATAAATGTTGTTTTATAAAATTCGCAAACGACTTATTTTGATAAGTAAATTGTTATAACTTATTTATGGAACTATATTCATGTTGTAGACAGCGAATAATCCTTTAAAATAAAATGAATAGAAATGATGAAATTTGTTAACAAAGTATATTCATGTTTTTGAATAGTGAACAATATGTTAAAGAAAATGTTTTGAATGTGATGTTTTAAATAGAATTAAAACGATCTAACGATTGTTTTAAATGCACTAAGATTCGAAACCATAGATTTCAACATTTATTGTTGAAATAGACGTTTTCGAGAAATAAAAGGAAATAGTGGACTATAACACTGTTGTTATAGTAAATGATTTCCAAAAGGAAATGTTTTGTATAGTATTGGGATTTATATATCTATCTTAAATTCGAATCCCTATACTAGTGATTTTGGGACGTCATAACGATGTTTTACGCAACATTCGTTTTGGCCCAAATAAATATGTTTAAGAGAATGATTTCCTTAAAGAATGAAATATATACTTAATCTCGATTTAAGTATATTGAATATTTTTCAAGTGTTGAAAATAAATAGGTTCATGAATTACTTATTAAATAAGTATGGAAATGTTTTCCAATATAAAGTGAATATTAGAGAATTTATCTTTTTGAAGATAAATTGAAATGAATAATTGAAATCGTATATGCATGGATATTTTGGAATGTAAATTCACTATGGAATTTATAAAAGAAAGGGGAATTTGTTTAAAAATAAATATTGATTTATTTTTGAAGTATTGAAATATATATCTTGTAAAGATATTTTGGAAAATAAATAATTTGGAAAATTATTTGGAAACTGGTGATGTGTGCATATCCATTTATAGTTCAATAACCGACTATCAATATTTCCCTTTGGATGGGTAATTGATGTGATTTGTTTGAATTTGAATGCCACACTTATTTTTGAATAAGCGCTCACTATTCGGGTTAACCGGGAAAGGACCATGGGGTCGTATAACCCATTCCGAATATGTGATACGTCGTTATGAATTGCATTTGAAGACCGGTGTTGAAGACCGGATCTTTTTGAAAGCGAAAGGACAACTCGTCGATTGTCTTTGCACCGAGTAGCTATGGTATAGAGACTCCATATATGATGGGAAGTCCGGACGTGATTAGAGATTATCCGGATTGCAAGGACTTCTTTGTAAGTACCTTCGGTTCTGTTCGAGCCCGGAACAGACTTGTATGGATTGTATGTCTGACATTACAAGTTGAGATATAAAGCCGATTTCTTTCAAATATATTTCTGTTGGTGGCGGAGAATTTATTCTCTTAGCTTAACACCCTTCTCTAAGACGTACGAGCTCAGAGGTTATGTAGTTGAAGTTATCAACGATATATTCCCAATTTGGTAATGTGACATGCTGAGTGTTGCTGTGAAATGATCATTGTGTTGATTATTTGTGATAGGATCATTTGTTTGATCGTCTATCTTGGTGATCATTTCTATGATCATTTGTTGACCCAAAGCATGGCTTTTGTATAAAGTATGTTTTTGTGGACGTGACTTCGTCGAGCCTCACAAACTGGTAATGGTCGAAACAGGAATTGTGCGGCAAGGTTTTCAGGGATCGCTTCCCTAGGGTATGACCATTCCTTCTGGAAAAGGGTAGTATCATGGTATGGAGCCCAGATACTTACTCATGTTGAAACACTTATTATTATGGTGTGATGTTGGTTAGAGAGCTCTCGTTTAAAGGTCCCAAAGGACCGTGGGTGGCATATCTGAGGGTTTGTAATATCCCTTGGGAAAAGGTGTTCCCGGCTTTGCTTAGCAGAGAACAGTTTGGTTCTCGGGGCGTCCTTCCAGAGGCGTTTCCATGTGGCAATGGGAAGTTCCTTGGCCTGACCATTTGTTGGAAAATCCATTCTTCAAATACGAGCCTTGTACGGTTTTAGTTGTATAACCTGCCATGGAATATGGCGGTAACCCGCTATTGAACATGGTAGCTATAGTAGGCATAGTTCGAAATGTCTATGTTGGCTAAGATTTATATCTTTACTTTCGAAATGAATTTTCTCTACACTATGCACTAGTAATAGTATCAACTGTTCTTTTTAATGCGTATCAAGCATCTTTGACTATCATAAGGAGAAATCTCCTCCGATTCTGCGTTTGCATTGTGTGTGTGTGTGCGGGAGGCCTTATGGTAGTCTCATTTTTAAAAGCATTGCGAATTGACTTTAAAAATATTCCTCTATTTTTGATTTTAAAGATAAATAAACTGTTTTGAGTTCTCACACCAGTCACATGACTAACTCGGAGTTTATTGTTTTCCTTCCTAAACTCTGGGTGCCCACCAATTTCCACACGGGCAGTCAAGAGTTAGGTTTATCAGGATATTCTGGATATTCAGGAGTTGCTGGAGGCAAGATGGATGGCATGGCGTATTATTATGTATAGTATTTCTTTTCCGCTGTTTGTTGTATGATGTTGTACACTCTGATGATATGATGTAATGAAATGTGATGTAATGTAATAACTAATATAGTTCTTTGTTTAAAGATTATTCATTTATCTATTATATGTTGTTCCGCTGCGAATTGTGAGATTCTGATATTGTTCTGTTGTTTTCTTTCTGTTCCATTCTATTTTCTATTTTCTTTTTCTTTCTATTTTCTGTCTTTCCTCTCTTCTTCTACCTCTTTCCTTTTCTTAAACCATAATATTTCGGGTTTCCGGCCTTCGATTTCTCGGCAGTCGATAAAGTGAGTATCGATGTTGAATTTTCGAAAGTCGAAAATTTCCGGGACGTTACATTTGGTATCAGAGCATATGGTTAAGCGACAACCATGGTTCTGTTGGGTAGTACTCATTAGAGATAGAGTCAGTAGTACTCTAGAATGAGTTGAGTGTAATAATAGCTATGAGAGCGTATTTGTTAGTGAATATAAAATTGTTTTGTATTGTGTTGACTTATCGGTTGATTGTTTATAGATTCCAGTCGATGTAGTCTAGCTAACTATCGTAGATAGGGGTTTCTAAACTCTTAAACAAGATAAACCGACACGATATAGTTTTAAAATTGGGTAAATGAAATAATTTTACCTTGATTATATTTTTATATATAAATGAATAATTTTTCAGAATTATTAAAGGATATATAAGTAGATTGTTTGATTGTTTGAATAATCTAAATTGAAGAATAATTGTATAAGCAAATGAATTATAAGAATTGAATTATAATTAAAGTGATTTACAATTGTAAAATAAACTTATATATATAAGAAGTGAAACTATATGAATATATTTATGAATGTGAGTTGTAAATAAAAATGAATTTAAAGTTAAATGGTAATTTACTTTAGAATTGGAATTTGAATTGATTCATAAGTTGGAATTTAAGTTAAGTAAAAACAAGTGATGTTTATAAAAAAAAAAGTATAACTTAAGAAATGTTGAATTAAGTTGATATTGGTATCAAAATAAATTAACAAAGTTAAGTGATAGATATGAACTTAAGTTATATAAATAAAATTCAACTTTTGTGATTGAATTGAATGAATGGATTAAATATTAATCAATTGAATGTGAATTAAGTTGATATGAAATAATGAATATAAGTGTTAATTCATTAAAATCTAATGTTATTGGAATTTGAATAATTGAATGAAAATCAATTTAATTTGAACCAATTGAAAGTAAAGGTGTTAAACCAAATTGAATGAATATAACCAAGGGAATTTGGTTGAAATAAATATACATTGGTTGTTATATGGTTGTTAGTTGATTGTATATAATTCATTAAGTATTAATGAAATTGAAAGCTAAAGTAATTGAAATTCAATTGGAAGTTAAGTGAATCTTAAATAGAATTGAATTTGATTTGGAAGTGAACCAACTTGAATATGAATTAGCGAATATAAACTAATTGAAAATGAATGTTAGTAAACATCCACTGTTAATAAATCAAATGTGATTAAATTGAAAACCAGTTCATTGAATATTAATGAGAATACGAATGAATATTTATTGGTTATGAATGATAGTTGGTTGATGGTTGAATATATATTGCTTTATTGCATTTGCTATGTTGGCATATATAGTTATTATGTTACTATATGTTGTATATTGATACTATTGTCTATATACATGATTCTCATGTTGTTTGTTGAGTGATTAGTAGGTGCGGATCGCGTTTGCTTCGCATTTGGAGCTCGCTTTCGCGCTATATTAGCCGTATATGCTTGCTAATAAAATATAAGGTACATATCTCAGATTACATACCGTACTTTTATACTTTTTTCCCTTCGGGATGCCTCATTACTTGATGAGATGTATATTTGTGATATATATACTGTCATTTTTTTTTCGGATCGAGCCGCGCAAAGGAGACTATGGCGAATTTTTCCGGAAATTTAAGGTGTTAGAAAAATTTGAGAAAATTGAAAAATTTTGAAAACTTTAACTTTGATTTGGAATTGAAAGTTAAACAATAGTAATTGTTTTTGAAAAGATAACTAAGTATGATTTGAAAACTTAGTAAAGTTTTGTAAGAAATTTAATTATGGATTTTGGGAAAGTTAATAAATTCTATAACTTTTCTTACTTGATAATTTCGAGGACGAAATTCTTTTAAGGGGGGAAGATTGTAACGACCCAGAATTTTAAGTAATTAAAATTCGAATATTTAATTAATTTTAAATATTAATACGTGAATTTATAAGTCGAATAAATTTTATTTCGAATAATTGGATTTAATTGGATAATTGAATCGATAATTTAATATGTTAAATTATGGAAATAATTGAAAATTGGGTTAAATATGATTGAAAATGATTTGTAAAATTTTATTTTATCATGTTGGAGTTAGAACGATATTTTAGAACTTTTAAAATCGAATTAAAAGTTAATTTGTGAAAAATGAATATTTTAATATTTAATCGACTAGTGAAAATAGTCAATTTTTGAACAGTCTCAGAATTGAACGAAACAAGTTCCATTGGATCCGTAATAGTTAGTTATTACCGAATTTCAATTTTCGTAGCAATCGGAGTTATCGTTTGATCGTGGCAGCTCGAAACGCATCGAATTGTTTTTAATATTAATTTGGCAAGTTAAAATAGCCATTTTTCAAACTGTCTCGGATTTCGACGAAACCAGTTTCATCGGATCCGTAATGTGATATTATTGTAAGGTTTAAAATTTCATGTCAATCGGATTTACCGTTTGTCCGGTACAAATTAAAACGCCTAGAAAATCGTTTAAATCGGTTTAATTTAAATTGAACGTTTATTGCCATAACTCGCACAGATGACCGAATTAGCTTTCGAAACCTGTTCCATTGTGTCCGGAACGCGGGGTAAACCCTAGAAACGCTGGTTACGGCGCGTAAATCGGAGTTCGGAATTTCCGGAATGAATAGTGTCGATCGATTTTCCTATAAATAACCCACTATCACAAAAATAAAAATAAAAAAAAGGAAACCCTAATCTAAACGCAGCCGCCTCCATTGATATGAACGGCCAGAAAACTCTCCTCTTCTCCTTCATTTATCTTTCAATCCTTCAATCGTTTCAACAAACTCTCAACTAGAGAATCGAAGAGCTTCGTGAGTTCTACAGATCCGTACGGTTGAGATTGGAAATGGCGCAACGTGGAAGGAGAAAAGGGGGGCCGACACTAGCTACTTGCGCACGCATTTCAGAGCTCATGAGGTGACCGAGCTCTAGGAGCTTATGGCCGAAGTTGGAGTTGGTGACGAGCTTCACGATGGCGCATTCTGATCGACTTCAAAGTCGACGAAGAGGGAGCAAATTGGAACCCTAATATCAAAGGGATGGGTTCGGTTGTAATCGTGTTTCCTAGGAATGTTGCGTGAGTTGGGAAGATGTACATGAGGCCTTGGATCTGGATCTCACGGCTATGGATAGTTAGGGTATTAAAAATTATAAATTAAGTTGTAAAATTTATATAGTTTAATTCGTGTAACTTCATAAATCCATAACTTTTTCATACGAGGTCGAAAACGCGCAAAACCAGTTGCGTTGGAATCGTATGGACGAGCACTACGCGGCGGAATTGGATTGGAGTCGTTTGGAGTTAGTGAGAATTTCGGGTAAAATTAAACGTCCGTTTAATTTTATTCGAAATAAATCGCTAAAACGAAATTTAAATCAAGGTGAGAACTTCTCACTCAATCGAATCAGTTTCGATTTATATTTCAAATAGTTAGATTTAAAATATTTGAATGCATGTTTGAATGATGATTGTTATCTATTGATTGTTAAAATAGACATTATGCGCCGTTAGTAAGCGGATGTTATTTATTAAAAACATATACCGCGAATATTTCATAAACAGTGAAATTGGTATTATATATATATTAGCAATATATATATATATATATATATTGGCATATGTATATATTGGAGTTATTGATTTTCCGCATTTTTTAGCGGATGAGACCCTATTGCGCCGTCTATTAAGCGGATAATATTTTAAATCCCATATACCGCGATAATTCCGTACTGGAGCAGAATTGGAATTGTGCTAATGTTTGTGGATGCAGGAAAACAGGTTGGAGGGATCCAACTGGATTCCTCAACAGTTTTTATTTGATTTCAGATATTTTGATATTTGATGGATTATCATATCGATATATGATATCGTTGTTGTCGTGATTGACTATTTGGTGTGTAGCATCATTGGGCCAAATTTGGAATTTTAAAATGATTTAAAGTGATTTTTGAAAGTATACGTTATAAATATTTTGGAATTGATTCATATTAAATAAATAAACGTATAATTTTAATGTTATAAAATAGTGTTAATCGGGATTTATTGAATTTATTATAAAGAGTTGAAAATATAGGATTTATAAAATTTAATTATTTTATGAATCAAAATGATGAAATTATAAAGGGAATTAAAGATGTTTTCAAAGGATAATATAAATTGATTTATATAAAGGATTTATATATTGATATTTATAAATTAAAACATTTGAATTATAAAACGAGTTTTTATAAGTGTTAGAATGAATTATGAATGGATTTCATAAATGAATGAAATTTATAGAATTATAAACGGTGAAGTTATAAATGTAATTTTATAAGCAGTAGGTTTATAAAATTTATAAAGTTATTGAAAGAATAGATTTGGATAAATATTTGAATCTTATAAGTTATAAGATTTATAATTATGAAGTTTAAAAGAACGATTTTGTAAAATAATCGCTTTATAAGTATTTGACTTATAATATGAACCTTTAGTTTATAATTGAGTTATGAAATTGAATAGGTTAATAAAGGAGATGTATAGAAAGGAAGTTGTTATAAAATAAATAGAAATGGAATTTATAAACGTTGTTTTATAAAATTCGCAAACGACTTATTTTGATAAGTAAATTGTTATAACTTATTTATGGAACTATATTCACGTTGTAGACAGTGAATAATCCTTTAAAATAAAATGAATAGAAATGATGAAATTTGTTAACAAAGTATATTCATGTTTTTGAATAGTGAACAATATGTTAAAGAAAATGTTTTGAATGTGATGTTTTAAATAGAATTAAAACGATCTAACGATTGTTTTAAATGCATTAAGATTCGAAACCATAGATTTCAACATTTATTGTTGAAATAGACGTTTTCGAGAAATAAAAGGAAATAGTGGACTATAACACTGTTGTTATAGTAAATGATTTCCGAAAGGAAATGTTTTGTATAGTATTGAGATTTATATATCTATCTTAAATTCGAATCCCTATACTAGTGATTTTGGGACGTCGTAACGATGTTTTACGCAACATTCGTTTTGGCCCAAATAAATATGTTTAAGAGAATGATTTCCTTAAAGAATGAAATATATACTTAATCTCGATTTAAGTATATTGAATATTTTCCAAGTGTTGAAAATAAATAGGTTCATGAATTACTTATTAAATAAGTATGGAAATGTTTTCCAATATAAAGTGAATATTAGAGAATTTATCTTTTTGAAGATAAATTGAAATGAATAATTGAAATCGTATGTGCATGGATATTTTGGAATGTAAATTCACTATGGAATTTATAAAAGAAAGGGGAATTTGCTTAAAAATAAATATTGATTTATTTTTGAAGTATTGAAATATATATCTTGTAAAGATATTTTGGAAAATAAATAATTTGGAAAATTATTTGGAAACTGGTGATGTGTGCATATCCATTTATAGTTCAATAACCGACTATCAATATTTCCCTTTGAATGGGTAATTGATGTGATTTGTTTGAATTTGAATGCCACACTTATTTTTGAATAAGCGCTCACTATTCGGGTTAACCGGGAAAGGACCATGGGGTCGTATAACCTATTCCGAATATGTGATACGTCGTTATGAATTGCATTTGAAGACCGGTGTTGAAGACCGGATCTTTTTGAAAGCGAAAAGACAACTCGCCGATTGTCTTTGCACCGAGTAGCTACGGTATAGAGACTCCATATGTGATGGGAAGTCCGGACGTGATTAGAGATTATCCGGATTGCAAGGACTTCTTTGTAAGTGCCTTCGGTTCTGTTCGAGCCCGAAACAGACTTGTATGGATTGTATGTCTGACATTACAAGTTGAGATATAAAGCCGATTTCTTTCAAATATATTTCTGTTGGTGGCGGAGAATTTATTCTCTTAGCTTAACACCCTTCTCTGAAACGTACGAGCTCAGAGGTTATGTAGTTGAAGTTATCAGCGATATATTCCCAATTTGGTAATGTGACATGCTGAGTGTTGCTGTGAAATGATCATTGTGTTGATTATTTGTGATAGGATCATTTGTTTGATCGTCTATCTTGGTGATCATTTCTATGATCATTTGTTGACCCAAAGCATGGCTTTTGTATAAAGTATGTTTTTGTGGACGTGACTTCGTCGAGCCTCACAAACCGGTAATGGTCGAAACAGGAATTGTGCGGCAAGGTTTTCAGGGATCGCTTCCCTAGGGTATGACCATTCCTTCTGGAAAAGGGTAGTATCATGGTATGGAGCCCAGATACTTACTCATGTTGAAACACTTATTATTATGGTGTGATGTTGGTTAGAGAGCTCTCGTTTAAAGGTCCCAAAGGACCGGGGGTGGCATATCTGAGGGTTTGTAATATCCCTTGGGAAAAGGGGTTCCCGGCTTTGTTTAGCAGAGAACAGTTTGGTTCTCGGGGCGTCCTTCCAGAGGCGTTTCCATGTGGCAATGGGAAGTTCCTTGGCCTGACCATTTGTTGGAAAATCCATTCTTCAAATACGAGCCTTGTACGGTTTTAGTTGTATAACCTGCCATGGAATATGGCGGTAATCCGCTATTGAACATGGTAGCTATAGTAGGCATAGTTCGAAATGTCTATGTTGGCTAAGATTTATATCTTTACTTTCGAAATGAATTTTCTCTACACTATGCACTAGTAATAGTATCAACTGTTCTTTTTAATGCGTATCAAGCATCTTTGACTATCATAAGGAGAAATCTCCTCCGATCCTGCGTTTGCATTGTGTGTGTGTGCGGGAGGCCTTATGGTAGTCTCATTTTTAAAAGCATTGCGAATTGACTTTAAAAATATTCCTCTGTTTTTGATTTTAAAGATAAATAAACTGTTTTGAGTTCTCACACCAGTCACATGACTGACTCGGAGTTTATTGTTTTCCTTCCTAAACTCTGGGTGCCCACCAATTTCCACACGGGCAGTCAAGAGTTAGGTTTATCACGATATTCTGGATATTCAGGAGTTGCTGGAGGCAAGATGGATGGCATGGCGTATTATTATGTATAGTATTTCTTTTCCGCTGTTTGTTGTATGATGTTGTACACTCTGATGATATGATGTAATGAAATGTGATGTAATGTAATAACTAATATAGTTCTTTGTTTAAAGATTATTCATTTATCTATTATATGTTGTTCCGCTGCGAATTGTGAGATTCTGATATTGTTCTGTTGTTTTCTTTCTGTTCCATTCTATTTTCTATTTTCTTTTTCTCTCTATTTTCTGTCTTTCCTCTCTTCTTCCACCTCTTTCCTTTTCTTAAGCCATAACATTTCGGGTTTTCGGCCTTCGATTTCTCGGCAGTCGATAAAGTGAGTATCGATGTTGAATTTTCGAAAGTCGAAAATTTCCGGGACGTTACATCTGATGTTTACATAGTGGCTTCATAAACTACTATTTATCTATTCCGCTGCTTATTTTTTTATAATACACTGTGTCTTTGATTCTGTGATTATCTTATTTACTATATATACTGAGTTTTGCCAAATATAAATTATCAATCTGGTATTTTGAGTAATTCAAGTCTGACATGTGCAGATGCGAATGACCTAGAATACTGGGATGTTACATGGTCGATCAAGGAGAATGCGTCAATCAACATATGTTCAAAGGCAACATCCTTAAGGTATAAACTCTGATTTATTTTATCATACTTATTATGTAGTAGTTAATATATATACTACGATTTCATTTGCACATTGGTTGTCTCATATATTATATGTTGTTAATCAACAGATCTGTATATGTTAATTGTTTTGTAGTTTTGATCTTTGTTTTTAAAACTAATTTTTTTGACCTTGACTCGTATTTATATTTATATATCTATTAAATATTAATTTAATTATTTAAAATTGACATTTCTTGATTTTAATTCAATTGTACAAATATGATATGTTTTAAATTATTTCAAATTGATTGTATATCAAAATATAATCAGTTTTGAAATTAAAAAAAATTCATATCGTACATATTATATGTAATATATATACATACATGTTAATGTCTTTATATTTAGCAGTTGAAAGTTTTTATTAATTTATTTATAAATATATGTATATATACTTTATAAAATTATAAAAATGGTTTTGAAATATAAAAAATTTATGGCCGAAAAGAATTGCATATGTATGTATATAATATTTTTAATAATTCTTATTACAATAAACATCAACATTATTTTACTGCGCAATTTTTAATTTATTTTAAAATAATCTGCAATAAACTAATTTTATCATATATATATATTTATGTATGTAAATGTGTATGTATATGTATGTGTGTATGTGTGTGTGTGTTTTACAATGTTAAAAGATATATTATTTATATTTTTCAGATCTAAATTTGAAATCAAATTGTTTAACTAAGTCAGCATTAGATATCTTAGATATGAAATTGAAATAAAATTCTATTGACTAAGTTATAGTTTTTAACTTTTATAAAGTAAATATTGAAATTTATTTATAAACTTTTATATAATTTAATATAATACTCTGAGACAACCAATGCGCATATGAATGCCGAGTGTATATGTTGTAGATGTAAATCCCAACATCTAGGTACGTAAACATTAACTATTATGCATTACTATGTTGCACATGCATTTTATATCCATATGAGCGTGTATTGATATACTCATATATTTTATGCAAATTAACTTTAATTAAATCCATTAATTAATTAATCCGTAAATTAAGTTAAATTGGATTTTATATAAATAAAATAGATTGGATTCATTACACTTGTTTATACTCCATAGGCCCTATAAATTCAAATTAGGATTTTTTTAAGCTATGTGTAAGGACCCAGAATTTTGGATATTTGAAATTGGAATATTTAGTTGATTTTAAATATTTAAAAGTTAATTTTCAACTTGAATTTCAAATATCACTATTTATTGGGGGATTTAATTATTTAATTAAATGGGTGGAATTGGGGAAAATATCGAGTCTTGGTTTTTAAGCTCGTTAAAAATAATCTAAAGGCGTATAAAATTTATATTGATAATACTAAAGATAATAGAAATTTTAAATTTGAGTTTGAAGGTGATTTGTTTGGTTTTAAAAATATATCGTTTAAATTGACATTTAAAAATAGCCCACCAAGGCACAGTCTCGGATTTCGACGAAACCATTTACATGTGATCTGTAATAGTGTATTACTATCGGATTTCAAATTTCGTAATGTTTGGGGTTGTCGTGTGATCGTACGGGATATAAACGCGTTGAAATCTATATCGAAAATTCAATATAATAACCGGGTCCAAATTGCTATCTTCTCCATACGATTGAATTAGTACTCAAAACCTTCTCCATTGTGTTCGAAATAGGGGTATAACATTATAAACACCTAGCGGTATGCCTTGATAGGGGTTCAAAATTTTATGTTGTGTTTACCGAGACAATTTGAATTTGAATTAATATGTACATTTATATATACCAGTCAACATCGGCTGAAATACTTTTCACATCATAACTTTTTGCCTTCACCTCAATATCACTGTAGCTAGTTGTGGTAAGTACGTAGCATCTTATCTTGTCTCCTCATTACCAGCTTAAAGCACGCCTTTGTTGTTTTTGAAAAAAAAATACTTTCCCTTCCGTTCTTTTCAATTCAATTCACGGCTTAAAGAGGGGAAAAAATGGAGTTCGTCCGATTTTAAAAACCAAAGTCTCGAGCTTTCAAAACAAAAGGAGGCTGACCTCGTTCTTCCTCATTCCAAATCAAATTGATCGTTCAAGAAAAAAATAAAAATATTAATATAAACGAGAATAAATCGCATCGAGCTACGGCTCGATTTCAATCGGCATCGGAGAGGGGTTTTTCGATCGTCGAGCGTAGCCATTACAAGGAGAGCTTCGTGCAAGCGACTCTAGGCAGGGGCGACGAGGGGAGGGTTTGGAGCGACTAGGGCGGTTGAAGTCTATCGCATAGGTCGCGAGTGATGGAGCAATGGCTCGATGATCGCTATAGCTCAAACGTGGTGCCAACGGAGTAGCATGAGTAATGGCGATGGCGGTAGGGGTTGTACGCGAGCTCACGGCAAAGCTTGGCAACTGCGTTCGATTTTTAGAGTCAACGAGGCTCGTGATGAGGTCACAATGGTGATGATGGCGGTCTGGTCAAGGCTGGGTTCGTGCTCGATCGGGTGAGCAGTGAGGTATATATTTACAATTCATAATTTTCAATTCAATATTAATATATGTATAAATATATATATATATATAGAAAAATATATATAACATGAAAATTGATTTTACAATAATGTATATAAGACTGTTTGTTCTTCAAATTAAAGATATATATATATATATATATATATATATATATATTTGTATATATACAGTGGAGAAAAAAAAGAGTTTATAGTAAGGCTGAAGATAATTCTGTTTTTAATCATATATATATATATATATATATATATATATATATATATATATATATATAGGTGAAACAGTAAATATGTGTATATATATGATTTTGAAAAGTATAGGAATTTCAAAATGTTGTAGGGTTTATAAAGATTAGATTTTTAGAATGTATATAGGTTATTTTTTTAGTATATATAGTTTCAATGGAAAATAAAATGAAATATACATATATACATATTTTCACTTACTATATTATTTTAAAATAATGGATTATAGTGATTTAACTTGTTTAATTAACTTGATCAATTATTTTAGTTACTCAATTTTTTTTAAAAGGGAAATTAGTTTAAATTAATTTATTAAATGTTAATGGATTTTTAGATTATTCTAATATTAATAAACTATACAGTGTTTGTTACAAGGTCCAAAATCGTGAACAAAATAGTCAAGATGGAGATAGGGTGCAATAAAATAAAGGTGAGTTAATCTCACTCAAATTGGATTACTGGTAAATTTAAATAGTCAAAATTTAAATTATTGGTTAATTGCTTGAATTGATAATTATTGTCAGTCTGGATATGATATTTTATATAGTAGTATATATATATATATAATAGTGTGATTGATATTCCCACATTATATAGCGGATGAGACCCTGTGCCCCGCATACAAGCAGATGACCCTATATACCACGATATCCCCCTCGAAGTGGGATTGGTATTTTTATATTGTGCTAACATCTATGGATGCAGGAAAACAGGTTGGAGGGATCCTACTGGATTCCCCAAAATTGTTGAATTTATTTTCATATTCAATTATATGAAATGTTGAATAATCTGTGATATATTTTGTTGGAAAATTTATTTGATGTTGATCTATTATTGGATATATAGTGACATTTTAAAAATGTAAATATTGAATTTTTTAAAAGGGGATAAAAAGGGAAAACTCAAAGTAAGAAATTTATAGTAAAGATGGATGAATTTAAAAGAACAGAATTAGGAGAGTAAATAGATTTATTTTTTTCGAATCATATTTAATAAATTCCGGAATATGGAAAGAATAGAGTCTTGAATAAATGTGAATTAAAGGATTTTAAAGGTAAGGACTTGAGAAATATTGATTTTAAGTACGAAGAATTTATTTTTAAAATTTTAATTTTTAAATGGGTTGGGGAAATTAAAGGAGAAGTTTGAAATAAAGTGTGAAATTGAATAAGGTTTTAAATCATAATAAAGAAGTAATTCTCGAATTAATGGACTTTGGGATAAATTTGGATAAATCAAGAAATAAATTTTAAAGGGAATTTAATTCAAAGAATTGATTTTAAAATCGATTAAGTGTTTTGTGACAATGATTAAAAGGAGAATGAGATTATGGAATTTATAAACGGGGTTCATAAATAAAGTGAAATAAATATTAGTGGATATTTGGAATTTTAAGTCCACGGTGGGAATTTATAAGGAAAGGGTAATTCGTTTTAAAAATAAATAGTTGTTTTAATTTTAAATGTGAAAAGAAGATTTACGGGATTGTGACGTAAATTAAATTAGGATAAATCGAGAAGGGTTCATAAATGATTAGATGGGCTATGTTGGAGTGGAAAGTGTATTTTTCTAGAAAGCTAAGTATATTTTCAAAGGAAGATTTTAAGTACAAATTAGAAGTTTAAAAGTGGTTTTAAAGGAATGTTTAGGAAAACTTATTATTTGATTGTTTTAAAATCGTTAAAGTAAATATTTATTTAAGTTAATTATAATAGTAATTAATTTAAAGGTTAAATTAGTATTATGATTTAAAAGACAATTTTATTTTATACAATAGTTTTATTGTAAAAATAGTTTTTGGCTAAAATCTTACTTAGGAAATTATTATAGAACTTCATAACTATTATTTTGAATAAAGTGATTTAAGTTGTTTTATTTTAAATGTTTTAAGTGTATATTTTTGGATAAATGATTTAATTTATTTAAAATCTAAATTTAATAAGACTTTGCGCTTTTCAATGCAAAAAAAACAATTGTTGGATGATTGTTTAATTTGATAGTTAAGTAACCGAATGCACTGATCGTTTCGAAGAGACCGGGATCGGATTTAATTATCCGAAAACCACTTCGATCCGGTTTGAACATAGAGAATGAATACCGTGAAGATGATGAAGACGGTGATTTAGTTTGTTCAGACCTAGGGCAACTTGTATGGATGAATGCTATCAGACCATCATTACTGGAGGACGATGAGCATTCTAAGTGAATGTGTTCTAAAAAGGTAACGCATAGCCTCAAGCCTCATCAACCGGGAATGGTAAAACAAGGGAGGTGCGGCAAGGCAAAGTGGGTAGTACCCAAGTAGGGTAAGGTCATCCTTGTCTAAAGTCCCTTTTTGATCTCGGCTTTGTGTGCGGTTGCTGATCCCAACCGCTGGGTGATCTTATTCGGACTATCCAGTAAGGAGTAGCTCCGGTCTTGTGTTGCAGGGGATCGGGAGTGGTCCTTGGTATGCTGATCTAGACCAGGTACTGTGACGGATGGTACCTCCGTAGCCTTTCCATTATATGGAAACCCAATCTCCAATAAGTGCCTTCAGACTTGTTTATATACGCAGTATGCTGGAATTTAATGAATGTAACAATTTCTTCTATTTGAATAAGTATTTATACTTAGACATTATTATAATATCAGATGGATTTGATAAAAATGTTTTGGTTTTCTAAGGTAAAAACCTGACATGTTTATTTATGGCGTGGTCTTACGAGATACCTTTGATTTCAAAGGATTTAGAAAATTTTAATAATCCAATTGAATGTGATTTTCTCACGCTGGATTTCCGGACTGACTCGGGTGTTATTTTATTGTAATGCTTAGGTCAGACCGAGTATTACAGATACAGGATAGGATGCTATGGAGTTCAGGAGACGAGCTGAATGATGAGACGTATATCACATATCTAACTTATATTCCGCTATGTATGTACTCTGATGATGTAATGTACAAAACAGTAATAGTTCTTTTTGTATAAAAATCAGTTGTTATCTGTTATATATTGTTTCGCTACAATTATGTGATTCTGATGTTGTTTTTTGTTTCTTCTTCTACCTCTTTCTTCTTTAACCCTAATGGTTCGTATTTTTGCCAATTTGAGTTGAACTGATGGAGAATATTGTCAACTCAAAGGGGTACAGATTTGCGTGCCGTTACACTATGTATTCCGCCTACTTTCGACTAGTTTGATTCCATCGGTTATTTCCTTTCTCTTAAGTCGTACACCCATTTGATCTTGGAGCTTCTCCAATAGCATAATCCTTTGCTATATCTCCTTTAGAATGTACAGACACTCCCTTTTATAATATTCCAATTTGGTCATAGTTAACACTTGGGCTTTGTGACATTTACCTTACAATCTTTGGTTATATGTCCCTTGAAGTTGTATCTTCCACATATGATTTCTCCCCTTTTGGTTTCCTTTTATTGCTCGTTCTTGCCTCCTTATCACTTGGACTTTAACGGTAACTTTTGTTTTACCTCAACTTTTGCCACCACCTCAACAACCCCCTTAGACCCCTCATAGAGAAGTGTCATCTCAACCAGTTTATCAAAAGTCATCCCCATAGCAATTTTGTCAAGTCTTGACCTTTAAGAACTAGGTTTAAACCTCATGCAAATTTAGAATCCTTCTTCAATGAGTTGTTAATAAGATCCATCTCGAACTTAGATAGAGCATTGTACTTGCTTACATCTTCCTATGTGGGTGGATCACCATGGCAAAGGTTGATGAATTCTTTATGTTTATTTCCCTTTTCGTCCTCCCCTCTCGGCCCTCGAGGTGAGATTGAATCTCAAATCAGCACTTGAAATCATCACACATTATTTCTTCCTTTTCTATCCCCATAACTACCACCTCCCACCAATTAAAAATGTAATGACCCGCCATTCATCCCACAGAATGACGCTTCATCTTGAAGAAAGAAAGGGATAGAAAAGAGAAAAGATAGAGAAGAAAGAAAGAAACAACATCAGAATCTCAACAGCGGGAATAAATTTTATTAATCACATAAAATATTACATAGTATCAAAGTACATCAGAGTCACACAGCTTATACAACACATACTAGACAGTTATAAACACCTATCTAGTTATTACAATACAAGATACAACTCAAAGAAACGACTTAGAGATACCATCATAGCGGAAAACTATATATCTACAACGCTGAAGCCTCCTGCTCCATTGCTTCTCCAGAATTCGTCAAAGCTAACCTGAATCCCTTGGCTACACGTAAAAATTTAAGTACCCAAGAGCTTAAGAAATACAGAAATAAACTCCGGGTCAGATATGGGTCTGGTGTGAGTAACAGGTTAAAGTTGCTTAACTTTGAAAACCTTTGAAAAGAAAAGGTATCACGTAAACTCCACACACATAAACATGGGTAAGTTTTTACCTTACGCTAACCAAAACATTTGATAGGAAATCCAGTGATATTATAATAGGGTCTAGGGTTTTCAAGTAAAATACAGAAATAGCTGGAATGCTTACATCTCACATTCCAACATAGTTGGCACAACTAAAACGTACGGCACTTGTTGGAGTTTGGATTCCATACAATGGCAGGGCTACTGGGGTACCGCCCATCACAGTACGGCGCCTAGATCACCGTACCGAGGATCCACCCCAAATCCCCTGAAACACAAGGCCGGAACCATCCCTTACTGGATAGTCCCGAACAAGACAACCCCGCAGTTGGTGTGCAATTCCAACTTCCCACACAACCGAATAAAAAGGGACTTCTAGACAGGGGTTCATCTCATCCTACTTGGGTGCTACCCACTTAGCCTTGTTGTACCTTCCCTGTTTTAGCCATTCTCGGTTGATGAGGCTTGAGGCTACGATTAACTTTAGAGAACACATCTCTTAGAATGCTCATCGCCCACCTGACGATTTTCTGAAAGCATTCAATCCATATGTAACGACCCAACTTCCACACTCCGGAAAATTGCATCGTTAAGAAGAAAGAAAGAGATAGAAAAGAGAAAAGAAAGGAAAGAAAGAACATACAACATCAGAATCTCACGGCGGAATCGAATAAATTATAATATATCACATAAAACTTCACATAGTATCATATACATCAGAGTTATACAGCTAATACAACACAAAACTAGACAGTTATAAACATCTGTCTAGCTATTACAATCCAAGTACAAGGAATAACTCAGAGAGACGACTCAGAGATACCAACACAGCGGAAAATAGATAACTACAACGCAGAAGCCTCCTGCTCCATTTGCTCCTCCATAACTCGTCAAAGCAATCCTGAAAACACTTGACTACTCATACGTAATATGAGTACCCAAGAGTTTAATAAAACAGAAAATAAACACTCAGGTCAGACAGGGGTCTGGTGTGAGTAAACGGGGATAAAAGTTGCTTAACTTTAGAAAACCCTTTGAAAACAAAAGGTATCACGTAAGACTTCCCACACATAAACATGGAAAAGTTTTTACCTTACGCTAACCAAAACATTTGATAGGAAATCCAGTGATATTATAATAGTGTCTAGGGTTTTCAAAATAAAATACAGAAATAGCTGGAATGCTTGCATCTCACGTTCCAACATAGTTGGGCACAATCAAAACCGTACAGGCACTTATTGGATTATGGATTCCATCAATGGCAGGGCTACTGGGGTACCGCCCGTCACAGTACGTGGCCTAGATCACCGTACCGAGGAGCCACCCTAACTCCCCTGCAACACAAAGCCGGACCCGTTCCTTACTGAACAGTTCCGAACAAGACCACTCCGCAGATTGGTCGTCACCAACTGCCACACAGCCGAAATATAAAGGGACCTCTAGACAGGAGTAAATCTTGCTCTCAAGTGGGGGCTACCCACGAAGCTTTGCTGCACCTCCCCTGTTTTAGCCATTCCCGGTTGATGAGGCTTGAGGTTACGATTACCTTTATAGGACACATCAATCTTAGAATGCTCATCGTCCGCCTGACGATGTGTTGAAAGCATTCAATCCATACAAGTTCGTTCCGGGTTCGAACGAAACCGAAGGCATTATCTCGTTACACTCGTATTGGAATCACCCTCAGAGTTAACGACAATAACCCTTGCACTCTAAACCACCATCTCGAATCTATAAGTACTATTCCGTCAAACTCATTACGGAATCACCCACAGAGTTATACTGACGTATAGCCCTTACACCTCGAGTCTTCACTTGCTCCACTTGGATTAACGACCTAACGTTTAATTGGAATCGATGTGGTTTTCGGATATCCAAATATGGAAACCCGATCCCGGTCTCATCGAAACCAAACGCCATTTTAATGTCCAAGTTGTACTTAAGGGTTTAAACAATTAATTCATTACATTACTATCTACTTTACAGAGATAGATAAACTACATCTAGCAATAGATAAGCACATTCATCTCATAACAGATAATCTGTATCATCCATAAACAGATAATCATCACAACCAAACAATCCATCACAAACCATCATACTTAAACCATACATTCATATCATACAAATACAACTCATCTCATTACTGAGATCACAATCATTCAATCAATATCATCCATAAGCTATGATTTACCCATCAATTATAATTAATTTAAAATGAATTAAATTAATTACAATCATCTCTAATTAATTTAAAATAAATTAAATTAACTAACACATTTAAATCCTGCTTACATCCATTAATTAATTAACCCAGTTAATTAATTATCCACTAAGTATTTAACTTGATTAAACAACCCTGATTAATCATTTACTAATTACAATAAGTAATTAGTCCTCAATTAATTAACCTTAATCATAAGTAATTAACATTTAATTACTCATTTATTAATTAATTATAATTAATTATATTTATCCTTAATTAATTACAATTAATTAATCACTTAACTAATTAATTATTATTTAATTAAACAATCATTAATTACATCATTAATTAAAATAATTAATGATCTCTAATATTTAAATAAATTACTTAATTAAAATTAATTACATTTAGTAATTAAATCTAATTATTAATCATCTTGATTAATATTCAATTAAGTAATTAACTATCTTTAATTACTCATTAACAAATTAATTATTCCATAATTAATTATCTACATTAATTAATCCCTTGATTAATTATAAAAGTAATTATCTAAATTACTTTATTATAAATTATCTTCACTAATTACATTAAGTAATTACATTCTTAAAATCATCAAATGATTTATTTAAATTAATTAAACTAAATTAATTAACTTAATTAATCTCATTTGTCATAATTAATTACAATAAGTAATTAATTCTTTAATTGCTTTTATCAAGTAATTATTCTTAACAATTTACAATTAATTATCTTCAATTAATTAATCTAATTAATTATCAAAATTAATTACATTAATTATTTACTTAATTATTCTAAGATAATTACCATTATTAATTAAAAATATTTTCTTAAATTATTTACTTAAGAAAAATCATCTTAGATTAATTATTCATTAATCATCTCTAATTAAAAATTAATCTAAATCATTAATTAAAATCAATTTAATAAGTTATTCCTAAATTAAATTCTTTTATCTTAATTATTTCTAAGATAATTCATTTACCTATTAATGACTTTATTAACATTCAAATGTATTTAAAACAATACATTTTTAAATTTAAATTTAAATTCCATTTTTAAAAGTTTGATATTTTAAAATGTTTAACCATTTAAACATAAATCTAAATTAACACTTCATATTTTAAATTCAAATACTAAAGAACTAATTTCTTCCAAGTTGAACTTATTTGAAATCAAATTTTATTTTCAAATCTATATTAAACACTGAAATATGTTCATTCATTCTTCTTTAAATTTATAAACTGTTTGAAATCAAAACTGAGTTTCAAAGTAAATTTGAAACTGTTTTTAATTTGATTTCAAACCAGTTTAAATCAAATTTGAAAATATTTAAATTTGATCATACTTCTAAAACTTACAAAACTATTTAAATCTAATTCTGGTTTTTAAAAAACAACCTGAAACTATTCTTAAACTTGATTAAAACTGAATTTTAAATCTAGTTTAAATTTAAGATTTGAATTTTTAAAACTTTTAATTCAGAATAAAATTTGAATTCAAATTCAAGTTACACTTGAATCATGTTGCAACTTTAAAATATGAATTTATTCAAAAAGTTTAAAACTGCAAATCTCTCAGGCTTAAATCCAGATTAAAAACAGAATTAAAACTTTGAATTCAAAATTCATTTGAATTCAGTTAAATCTTGCATTTGATTTAATTTAAAATCTTTAAAATATGAATTTTATTTAATACTTTAAAACTGCAAAAATACAGGTTCAATAAACCTGCAACTGTTTTAATATTTATTTAGAACCAAATTTAAAACTAGTTTAAATTTAACATATTTCATTTTTGAAAACTTTGAATTCCAAACTCTATTTGAATTCAAACTTAACTTGCATTTAAATTAAATTACAACTTAAAACATGAATTTCATTTAAACATTAAAAACTGCAACTTTCTGTTATAAAACTGAAACAGTTTTAAAAATTTCTTGATTTAAACAGAATTTAAAACTTTGTTCAAATTTAAAATTTTCATCTTTAAAACTTGAACTCAGAACTTTATTTGGATTCAATTCCAATTCATACTTAAATCCAGATTTCACCTTAAGATATGAATTCTATTTAAAATTCAAACTACAAATACACTCTGTTAAAAACCCTGCACATAAACCCGAGATGCCTCACCATTTACTTCGAGTTCAAATGCTCCCTGCTCCGAGTCAAAAATAAAATCACCCGACGATTGCTTCGGGGCAATTAACCTGCACACCCCATCTGAGTTCACCAGGACTTAATCTATACATGGTGCATATGCACCAACATTTTGGCCATCACCAGCCACTTTGACCAACTCCACCAAGATACTTACCATTCCCTAACAGAAATCCAATTCCCTAACCTCCCCAGCAACTTACATTCAAAATTTCAGGTTGATCAACAACCTGAAACACCAACTTAAACTCTGCACATCTGAAGTTCACCAGACATCAACTACCAAACCTGTCTCCATCTTCCAATCTCATCTCCCACCATCAACACTCTTGAGACTCCGGCAAACCCTCCCTCAAGTCCACTCTACAACCTCTCAAATCCCCCTTCTACCCAATACACAGAGTGGATGAGGGTAACAAGAACTGCTATCACTGCTTGACCAAGTTTTAGAACCTGGAAACCAAATCCACCTGACCACAACAATTTCCAACTCCTCTCCCTCTCATCATCTATTATCAACTCACCTTATTCTTACCTCAGAATTTCACCTACAGGAAGTATCTCATTCCCCAAATTCAATTATCCTATTAGATTTTTTTCCAAATTTTCCACTTCTGTTTTAAAACAGAAATGGGTTTTTTCCCAACTGTTTATTTGAAACTGTAGTTTTAGTTTCCTTCTTTTTTTTTTCAGTTTCAAACATGTATTCTAGTTTTAAACTTATTCTAATATTTTAAGATATATGAGGTTAAGAACAGGTACATTTGTTTTCAGAGACAAATGATCTTTAATTAAACTAAATTTATCAAAAATCAAAATTTATAAACCTGAATCATGTTAACAATCATATTTGATTTACATAAAAATTTCTATCTGAGATCTAATCTTGTGGAAATGGATATCAAACAGCCTAGATAAGAAAACAGAATTCATGTCTGTAGACACTAGCATCACACATATATGCATATTAATGAACACACAGAATATCATCACATTATAATCAAGCAACATGCTTGTTTCAATCAGTACTCATGCAACAAGTAATTTAAATCCACTTTTAAAATTGTGAAGTCATTCACTAAACCAAATGGAAACAGAGTAATTTCAATCCTAGCAGTTTTGATTCTAAAAAAAAAACAGTTTACATACAAAGCTTAAGTTCTGGCAATTTTGTTTAGCTTTGATTTAAAGAAAGAACTGTTTTTGAAATTAAAGGTTTACTCACCTTTTAATTGAAGATGCAGAAACAAACTAGATGTCAGAGCACAAGCTTAAATGCAAATTCATATTCCAGAGACTGCAGTTGAAATGCATGTTGAAGATGCTTGCAGATTTGAAGTTGAAGAATGGCATGCAGACCATTATCTTCATTTGCTTTTTTTTTAAATTACTCTTGAAGTTGATTCTCAGGTTGGTGTATGCATGCAGACCCATTTCTAAAAGCTCAGATTTTTAAATTGGACTTCATATAGATGTTAAGCTCCAGGTTTGAAGAAATTGATGTTTGCTTTATCTGATTACAGTTTTGAAGATTGGTTGCAGACTTGGTTTCTGGATTTGATTTGCAGATTATATTTGTATTGGGTTGCAGAATTGAATTTGTGGATTTTAAGATGAATGCAAATATGCAGTTTGTATGGGTTTTGATCTTACTGAAATTTAAATTTTCAGGTTTTCTAAAGAGAAAAGGGTTTGAACAAAATGAATTTCTAAATTTTCTTATCTAAAATAATTTATTTCAAAAGTAAAATTAACATGCCACTTGTTATCTTATAGTGTAGATTAATTACAAGTGTCTCTTCTATGTTCTAATAATTTAACACATATGCAAAACCAATTATTAAAAGAGAATTCTAAATTTATATATGTATTTAAATTATCTTAAACTATTTCAAATTATTTAAACATGTTTTATTTTTAAATGTTTATTAACATTAGCTTTGAAATACATACATATACTCTTACATTAAAATGTTTGTTTAATTATTTTTAAAATAATAATCTTTATAAACCAAATTTCAAAAGAGAAGAATGAATTAAATCTATTTCAAAAGAAAAGCAATTTAAAATAAAACAAATCAAACTTTTTATTATAAAACAAAATTTAACTATATTTATTCTATAAACAAATAAATACTTACTTACTAATTTAAATCAATTTACAAATTTACATTTATATATATAATAATTAGAAAATGTCCTTTATTAAATATAAATTAAAATTAAAACCAAATCTCTATTTACAATGTATAAACATTTATACATTATAAATAAAATAGCTTTAAATTAGTTAAGAAAGATTATTTATTACTTAAATATTTTTAACTTTTGAAAACAATATCATTTAACAAATTAAATAATTATAAATTTTCAAAAGAGATTTCCATTTTAAATTGAATTATTAAATCAATATCTTACATTTTAAAATAATTATCAATGAAATTATTAAATAATTATTGCCTAAATTTCCGGGACATCACATTCCTCCCCCCTTAAAAGAATTTCGTCCCCGAAATTTAAAAGCAAAGGTAATTTAATAATCCCATACAGATCTTAAATTTAAAAAGAGCAATCATATACTATCAACCAAATACTAGCAACCATAGCAACCAATCCAAACAAACAATTCTAATTATCCAGACAAAATTCTGGATAAGATTTCCTAGAGTTTCCCATGTACAAACACCGGGACACTCGCCCTACGAATTCTAAACTAACTACAGGACTACAGACAAGTCCTGATCAACTCCCAAATCTCAGAATTACTGATTCTAAAATCAGAAACAAACCATACACGTATTCCCTCAGAGATACGTGAAAAACAAAATAAATACCAACCATCCGAACTGGCAATTCAATCCTGTAGAACAAACACTTAATCTTTAAGAGAAACAGAAAGATCCAACACTCTTATCCACAAATCTCTCATATCGATCCTGGGCTACCTTCAACTTCTAGATCAACAAAATCCACCACACAATGTCTGCTACAAAAATCAGAAGACTTCAAACAAACTTCTCTATCTGGAAACAAACAGATACCAAATCAATCAGGTCTTCAGATCCAAAATAAATTTCCTATAGAAATCCTTTGATCCAAGACAAAACTCAAATTCCCAAAGAATCGGGTGCTTCAATTCAGGAATAGCTGCCACCATGCTTCCACTGCGCAACTCTGATTCGAGAATGCTGTCGATGAACACAAGTACAAACTTGATCAACTTATCCCGGAATATTGTTCATCAAATCCCATAAAATCTCAGTGACTTATCCGATTCAGTCACAAACTACTGACAGAAGAATCACAGAGACTCCTAAACCACCGAAGAACAGGTCACTCACTGCTGCTACTACTGCCAAAACTTCCTTAATTAAAAGCTCATCGAACCTCAAAGCTACACCAGCCTTTTCACAATAGAGCATTCCAGATAGACAGATATCTCTCAGGAAACTCGCTCCCAACCCAAGCTCAAAACTTTTTGCCATACTGAGTCTCAAACTCAAAAACAGACAGAACTCCTTCCTGAAGTTGCCAAGATACCATGCTGGCTTCAGTACTCCCAACTGCTTCCAGACTCAAGAAAATCTACTCACACGAGTGCAATCAAGCTTACAATCCAAAGATGATCTCCGAATCTTAAAAAGATTTCCTTCAGAGATCGATGAAATCCTTCACCAATTTCAGAACTACTCAAGATGCCCAAGCTGCCCTAGCAGATTACTTCCAACCTCAAACACTCGAACTCCAACCATTGGTAGTTGTGTTACACACACCACTACCCTATCTACCTTTATTACTTATATTGGAAAACCTGAACAGGTAACCCAATCTAATAGGTAGAAATAAATAATATATATATTTTCAAAATTACAAATACGCTCTCTCAAGAAAACACCACTACAGAGCCTAGGTATTCACTCAACCTAATGCTCTCTCAAGAAAGACACCATTCCAGAGCTTAGGCATTCGCTCAACCTAATGCTCTGATACCAAATGTAACGACCCAACTTCCACACTCCGGAAAATTGCATCGTTAAGAAGAAAGAAAGAGATAGAAAAGAGAAAAGAAAGGAAAGAAAGAACATACAACATCAGAATCTCACGGCGGAATCGAATAAATTATAATATATCACATAAAACTTCACATAGTATCATATACATCAGAGTTATACAGCTAATACAACACAAAACTAGACAGTTATAAACATCTGTCTAGCTATTACAATCCAAGTACAAGGAATAACTCAGAGAGACGACTCAGAGATACCAACACAGCGGAAAATAGATAACTACAACGCAGAAGCCTCCTGCTCCATTTGCTCCTCCATAACTCGTCAAAGCAATCCTGAAAACACTTGACTACTCATACGTAATATGAGTACCCAAGAGTTTAATAAAACAGAAAATAAACACTCAGGTCAGACAGGGGTCTGGTGTGAGTAAACGGGGATAAAAGTTGCTTAACTTTAGAAAACCCTTTGAAAACAAAAGGTATCACGTAAGACTTCCCACACATAAACATGGAAAAGTTTTTACCTTACGCTAACCAAAACATTTGATAGGAAATCCAGTGATATTATAATAGTGTCTAGGGTTTTCAAAATAAAATACAGAAATAGCTGGAATGCTTGCATCTCACGTTCCAACATAGTTGGGCACAATCAAAACCGTACAGGCACTTATTGGATTATGGATTCCATCAATGGCAGGGCTACTGGGGTACCGCCCGTCACAGTACGTGGCCTAGATCACCGTACCGAGGAGCCACCCTAACTCCCCTGCAACACAAAGCCGGACCCGTTCCTTACTGAACAGTTCCGAACAAGACCACTCCGCAGATTGGTCGTCACCAACTGCCACACAGCCGAAATATAAAGGGACCTCTAGACAGGAGTAAATCTTGCTCTCAAGTGGGGGCTACCCACGAAGCTTTGCTGCACCTCCCCTGTTTTAGCCATTCCCGGTTGATGAGGCTTGAGGTTACGATTACCTTTATAGGACACATCAATCTTAGAATGCTCATCGTCCGCCTGACGATGTGTTGAAAGCATTCAATCCATACAAGTTCGTTCCGGGTTCGAACGAAACCGAAGGCATTATCTCGTTACACTCGTATTGGAATCACCCTCAGAGTTAACGACAATAACCCTTGCACTCTAAACCACCATCTCGAATCTATAAGTACTATTCCGTCAAACTCATTACGGAATCACCCACAGAGTTATACTGACGTATAGCCCTTACACCTCGAGTCTTCACTTGCTCCACTTGGATTAACGACCTAACGTTTAATTGGAATCGATGTGGTTTTCGGATATCCAAATATGGAAACCCGATCCCGGTCTCATCGAAACCAAACGCCATTTTAATGTCCAAGTTGTACTTAAGGGTTTAAACAATTAATTCATTACATTACTATCTACTTTACAGAGATAGATAAACTACATCTAGCAATAGATAAGCACATTCATCTCATAACAGATAATCTGTATCATCCATAAACAGATAATCATCACAACCAAACAATCCATCACAAACCATCATACTTAAACCATACATTCATATCATACAAATACAACTCATCTCATTACTGAGATCACAATCATTCAATCAATATCATCCATAAGCTATGATTTACCCATCAATTATAATTAATTTAAAATGAATTAAATTAATTACAATCATCTCTAATTAATTTAAAATAAATTAAATTAACTAACACATTTAAATCCTGCTTACATCCATTAATTAATTAACCCAGTTAATTAATTATCCACTAAGTATTTAACTTGATTAAACAACCCTGATTAATCATTTACTAATTACAATAAGTAATTAGTCCTCAATTAATTAACCTTAATCATAAGTAATTAACATTTAATTACTCATTTATTAATTAATTATAATTAATTATATTTATCCTTAATTAATTACAATTAATTAATCACTTAACTAATTAATTATTATTTAATTAAACAATCATTAATTACATCATTAATTAAAATAATTAATGATCTCTAATATTTAAATAAATTACTTAATTAAAATTAATTACATTTAGTAATTAAATCTAATTATTAATCATCTTGATTAATATTCAATTAAGTAATTAACTATCTTTAATTACTCATTAACAAATTAATTATTCCATAATTAATTATCTACATTAATTAATCCCTTGATTAATTATAAAAGTAATTATCTAAATTACTTTATTATAAATTATCTTCACTAATTACATTAAGTAATTACATTCTTAAAATCATCAAATGATTTATTTAAATTAATTAAACTAAATTAATTAACTTAATTAATCTCATTTGTCATAATTAATTACAATAAGTAATTAATTCTTTAATTGCTTTTATCAAGTAATTATTCTTAACAATTTACAATTAATTATCTTCAATTAATTAATCTAATTAATTATCAAAATTAATTACATTAATTATTTACTTAATTATTCTAAGATAATTACCATTATTAATTAAAAATATTTTCTTAAATTATTTACTTAAGAAAAATCATCTTAGATTAATTATTCATTAATCATCTCTAATTAAAAATTAATCTAAATCATTAATTAAAATCAATTTAATAAGTTATTCCTAAATTAAATTCTTTTATCTTAATTATTTCTAAGATAATTCATTTACCTATTAATGACTTTATTAACATTCAAATGTATTTAAAACAATACATTTTTAAATTTAAATTTAAATTCCATTTTTAAAAGTTTGATATTTTAAAATGTTTAACCATTTAAACATAAATCTAAATTAACACTTCATATTTTAAATTCAAATACTAAAGAACTAATTTCTTCCAAGTTGAACTTATTTGAAATCAAATTTTATTTTCAAATCTATATTAAACACTGAAATATGTTCATTCATTCTTCTTTAAATTTATAAACTGTTTGAAATCAAAACTGAGTTTCAAAGTAAATTTGAAACTGTTTTTAATTTGATTTCAAACCAGTTTAAATCAAATTTGAAAATATTTAAATTTGATCATACTTCTAAAACTTACAAAACTATTTAAATCTAATTCTGGTTTTTAAAAAACAACCTGAAACTATTCTTAAACTTGATTAAAACTGAATTTTAAATCTAGTTTAAATTTAAGATTTGAATTTTTAAAACTTTTAATTCAGAATAAAATTTGAATTCAAATTCAAGTTACACTTGAATCATGTTGCAACTTTAAAATATGAATTTATTCAAAAAGTTTAAAACTGCAAATCTCTCAGGCTTAAATCCAGATTAAAAACAGAATTAAAACTTTGAATTCAAAATTCATTTGAATTCAGTTAAATCTTGCATTTGATTTAATTTAAAATCTTTAAAATATGAATTTTATTTAATACTTTAAAACTGCAAAAATACAGGTTCAATAAACCTGCAACTGTTTTAATATTTATTTAGAACCAAATTTAAAACTAGTTTAAATTTAACATATTTCATTTTTGAAAACTTTGAATTCCAAACTCTATTTGAATTCAAACTTAACTTGCATTTAAATTAAATTACAACTTAAAACATGAATTTCATTTAAACATTAAAAACTGCAACTTTCTGTTATAAAACTGAAACAGTTTTAAAAATTTCTTGATTTAAACAGAATTTAAAACTTTGTTCAAATTTAAAATTTTCATCTTTAAAACTTGAACTCAGAACTTTATTTGGATTCAATTCCAATTCATACTTAAATCCAGATTTCACCTTAAGATATGAATTCTATTTAAAATTCAAACTACAAATACACTCTGTTAAAAACCCTGCACATAAACCCGAGATGCCTCACCATTTACTTCGAGTTCAAATGCTCCCTGCTCCGAGTCAAAAATAAAATCACCCGACGATTGCTTCGGGGCAATTAACCTGCACACCCCATCTGAGTTCACCAGGACTTAATCTATACATGGTGCATATGCACCAACATTTTGGCCATCACCAGCCACTTTGACCAACTCCACCAAGATACTTACCATTCCCTAACAGAAATCCAATTCCCTAACCTCCCCAGCAACTTACATTCAAAATTTCAGGTTGATCAACAACCTGAAACACCAACTTAAACTCTGCACATCTGAAGTTCACCAGACATCAACTACCAAACCTGTCTCCATCTTCCAATCTCATCTCCCACCATCAACACTCTTGAGACTCCGGCAAACCCTCCCTCAAGTCCACTCTACAACCTCTCAAATCCCCCTTCTACCCAATACACAGAGTGGATGAGGGTAACAAGAACTGCTATCACTGCTTGACCAAGTTTTAGAACCTGGAAACCAAATCCACCTGACCACAACAATTTCCAACTCCTCTCCCTCTCATCATCTATTATCAACTCACCTTATTCTTACCTCAGAATTTCACCTACAGGAAGTATCTCATTCCCCAAATTCAATTATCCTATTAGATTTTTTTCCAAATTTTCCACTTCTGTTTTAAAACAGAAATGGGTTTTTTCCCAACTGTTTATTTGAAACTGTAGTTTTAGTTTCCTTCTTTTTTTTTTTCAGTTTCAAACATGTATTCTAGTTTTAAACTTATTCTAATATTTTAAGATATATGAGGTTAAGAACAGGTACATTTGTTTTCAGAGACAAATGATCTTTAATTAAACTAAATTTATCAAAAATCAAAATTTATAAACCTGAATCATGTTAACAATCATATTTGATTTACATAAAAATTTCTATCTGAGATCTAATCTTGTGGAAATGGATATCAAACAGCCTAGATAAGAAAACAGAATTCATGTCTGTAGACACTAGCATCACACATATATGCATATTAATGAACACACAGAATATCATCACATTATAATCAAGCAACATGCTTGTTTCAATCAGTACTCATGCAACAAGTAATTTAAATCCACTTTTAAAATTGTGAAGTCATTCACTAAACCAAATGGAAACAGAGTAATTTCAATCCTAGCAGTTTTGATTCTAAAAAAAAAAACAGTTTACATACAAAGCTTAAGTTCTGGCAATTTTGTTTAGCTTTGATTTAAAGAAAGAACTGTTTTTGAAATTAAAGGTTTACTCACCTTTTAATTGAAGATGCAGAAACAAACTAGATGTCAGAGCACAAGCTTAAATGCAAATTCATATTCCAGAGACTGCAGTTGAAATGCATGTTGAAGATGCTTGCAGATTTGAAGTTGAAGAATGGCATGCAGACCATTATCTTCATTTGCTTTTTTTTTTAAATTACTCTTGAAGTTGATTCTCAGGTTGGTGTATGCATGCAGACCCATTTCTAAAAGCTCAGATTTTTAAATTGGACTTCATATAGATGTTAAGCTCCAGGTTTGAAGAAATTGATGTTTGCTTTATCTGATTACAGTTTTGAAGATTGGTTGCAGACTTGGTTTCTGGATTTGATTTGCAGATTATATTTGTATTGGGTTGCAGAATTGAATTTGTGGATTTTAAGATGAATGCAAATATGCAGTTTGTATGGGTTTTGATCTTACTGAAATTTAAATTTTCAGGTTTTCTAAAGAGAAAAGGGTTTGAACAAAATGAATTTCTAAATTTTCTTATCTAAAATAATTTATTTCAAAAGTAAAATTAACATGCCACTTGTTATCTTATAGTGTAGATTAATTACAAGTGTCTCTTCTATGTTCTAATAATTTAACACATATGCAAAACCAATTATTAAAAGAGAATTCTAAATTTATATATGTATTTAAATTATCTTAAACTATTTCAAATTATTTAAACATGTTTTATTTTTAAATGTTTATTAACATTAGCTTTGAAATACATACATATACTCTTACATTAAAATGTTTGTTTAATTATTTTTAAAATAATAATCTTTATAAACCAAATTTCAAAAGAGAAGAATGAATTAAATCTATTTCAAAAGAAAAGCAATTTAAAATAAAACAAATCAAACTTTTTATTATAAAACAAAATTTAACTATATTTATTCTATAAACAAATAAATACTTACTTACTAATTTAAATCAATTTACAAATTTACATTTATATATATAATAATTAGAAAATGTCCTTTATTAAATATAAATTAAAATTAAAACCAAATCTCTATTTACAATGTATAAACATTTATACATTATAAATAAAATAGCTTTAAATTAGTTAAGAAAGATTATTTATTACTTAAATATTTTTAACTTTTGAAAACAATATCATTTAACAAATTAAATAATTATAAATTTTCAAAAGAGATTTCCATTTTAAATTGAATTATTAAATCAATATCTTACATTTTAAAATAATTATCAATGAAATTATTAAATAATTATTGCCTAAATTTCCGGGACATCACACCATACAAGTTCGTTCCAGGTTCAAACGAAACCGGAGGCATTATCTCGTTACACTCATTTTGGAATCACCCTTATAGTTAACGACGATAACCCTTGCACTTTGAATCTTTATCTTCACTTGAGATTCACGACCTATCATTAATTTGGATCGATGTGGTTTTTGGATATCCAAATCTGGAAACCCAATCCCGGTTTCATCGAAATCCAAAACGTCATCTTTTAGGTCCAAGTTGTTTTAAAGTTTAAAACAATTAAATTCATTATCTATATACACATAGATAGATAATTCACATCATCATCACAAACAGATAATTCACATTATCATCACAAACAGATAATCCGCATTATCATCACACTTCAACCAAAGCATCCATATCACACAGCATCACTTATCTCATATTTGAGATCTTAAACCATTCAAGGCAATCAATATTATTCATCCATACATAAGCAAGGATTAATTATTTACACTATAATTAATTTAATAAGAATTAAATTAATTACTTCATCTCTAATTAGTTTAAAGTAAATTAAATTAATTACTTTCATCCTTGTAAATCTTGCTTACATAACCATTAATTAATTACAAATCAATTAATTAATTACCCTCTAATTATCCATCTTAATTAATCATCCCTGATTATTTATCGTTTAATTACACTCAAGTAATTATTCTTTAATTAATTCCACAAATTAATTATACTTAACCAAATACAATAATTAATCCTTTAATTACTTCATTAATTAATTAACTATAATTAATTACATTAATTAATTAATTGTAATTACATATTGTTGATTAATTGATCTTAATTAATCAACCCTTAATTACATCATTAATTATATAAATTAATGATCCCTAATTACATTTTAATTAATTACTTTATTTAAATTAATCATATTAAGTAATTAATCTTTAATTAAACCACATTTATTAATCACTCTTGATTAATCGCATCGAGTAATTAACTATCCTTAGTTACTTCATTAAATAAATCAATTACTCCATAATTAATTACATTTAAAAATTAATCTTTAATTAGTCATATTTATTAATTACCCTTGATTAATCTCATTCAGTAATTAATTACCCTTAATTAATTACTTTACTTAATTATCTTCAAATAACTTTATTAATCAATTCTTAAATTAATTACACTAAGTAATTAATTATTAATTACTTTAACTAAATAATTTTCCTACCTATTAATTACACAAAGTAATTAATCCCAAATCTCTTCCATACTTCAATTAATTGCATCCAGTAATTACTCATCTTAATTACTTCATTAAGTAATAACTCTTCATTAACTACATTAAGTAATTATACTTTACAAATCATCCAGTGATTATCTTAAATTAATTAAACTTAATTAATTAAACTTAATTAATTTACTTAAACTAATCAAATTAAGCTCAATTAATTACATTGAATAATTAATTCCTTAATTACTTCTAATAAGTAATTACACTTAAACAGTTTCACATGATTATCGTAAATTAATCAATCTAATTAATTACTAAAATTAATCACATTAATTAATTATTTAATAATCTCAAATTAATGACATTAACTATTCACAATTCTTTAATTACTTCTCTAAAGTAATAATACTTAGATTAATCATTATTAATTACAAATTAATAAATCCAAATTTCCAATTAATAAATCTCTAATTATTTAATTAATTAAGTGCTTAACTGTAACTTAATTAATCTTTAATTAATTAATTCCTAATCATTAATTAAAAAATCTAATCTTCTCTAATTAATGATCCTTAATTACAATTTAATTATTCTTTAAATAATTAATCTTAAACCTTAATTAATTAATTTAAATCCTTAATTACTTAATTAATTAATCCAAATCATTAATTAATTAAATTAATTAATTTTCCATTTTAATTAACTTAATAATTTAATGAATCACAAATCATTAAATCTTAATTTAACTTTAAGATAAAAACATTTCTTACTTATGATATTATCATTATCAAAGCATTTAAAAACAATTTACTTTCAAATTTACTTTTAAATTTCGTTTTAAATTCAAGATTTAAAATGAAAAAATTTTTAACTTTGACAAAGTTTAAAAACAATTCAAAAACCTTTTAAATCACATGTTAAAGAAAAATTTATCCTATAAAAGGAATTTAAAAGAATTTAAACCAAATCCATTTTAAATTCAAACCATTTAAATTATACTTTAAACATTTTAAATTTCCTTAAAACTTTAATTATTTTAAAATTAGGATATAAATTAAATTTGAATCCATATTTAAAACTTTGATCTAAACTTTTCTTAAATCTTTGCTTTCAAATTTTAAATTCAATTTGAAATTTGAAATAGATAAGTTTTAAAAACCTATAACAATTTTTTTTTTAAAAACATGTTTGAATCCAGCTTCGGGTTCAACCCGAGCTATACTCGAGTCTGGCTTCTAGTCCTTTCCCATCTTCTATCTTTTCTTTCTCAAAATTTGTTAAAGTTTTAAAACCTAAACTGGAAACCGAAACACTCAACTACTCGAGCCATTGTACCCTCATCTTCGAGGCACACACGCAATGTCTTCGAGAAAAACCCGACCTTCCCCAAAATCTCAAAAAATCAGAGACAGATATACACATGCATGGTGCGTGACGAACCACTAGACGTCGATCAACTGCAAAGCCTCCCACACATCACCGATGACTTCGCCAAGCCTCCCCATCGACCAGATTCCATTGTTCAATCTCGAATCAAAATAGAGTGCTGCGACCCAAACTGTACCCCTAACTCGACATGAAGTACCACCCATCGCCGACGATAATGGCAACCAGAACCCACGGCATCCCTTCCATAGTTGCTCCACGTCACCACGAAGCTACCACAACCCTTGCGGTCGAGTCCGATGGAACATAGACGTCGAGAACCCATCGACAACACCCCTGTCAGAAAAATACACACAAACCCTAGATTGCTCTTGCCGTGACGACTCGATCACCAGAAAATTCACCATCTATTTTTCTGATGATCATCACCACAAAAGCTACCATCATACCAAAAATCATTGAATCTATAAACGCCGATCAACTGGAATCTGAGTTATTCCCAAACTCATTCATTCTAGCATATCTCGATTAATATCACATTAAAAATCATGATTCGAATCCTAACATTCATCATTTAGCTCTACATATCAGATTATGAAATCAAAATCTGAAATTACAAAGATTGATTTTTGACTATTTTTAGCTCTTCATTGTACTTACTATTTTTTTTTTTAAAATTACTAAATATAAAATCTAAAAGCTATTTTTAAAATTGGTACCACACAACAATAATCATTTTTCATTCAAGGATTAAGGCCTGAATCTGATTGTAGACTGAGATATGAAATTTTTCACATAATAGATAATTCTTAAATAAAGAATAGAGATCATCATATGAGCATGCACAGACATTTTCTACAGATCCATCTATATATATCTTCACACAAAACATAATTGTCATAGAAATTAACATGCAACCATATTAACACTTAAGTTATAAAAAAAATGTTACTCACGGATTTGAGAAGGAAGAACAGAGCACATTTTTGAAAATAGCTTGAAATCTTGAATGCCTTTGAAAGCTTTAAAACTTGATTGGCTGAAAATACTTTTGCTTCATTGATTAAAAAACTGCATGCATGCCTCCGGTTTGAAAAGAAAATGCTCAAGCTTTGATTCCATTTTTGAAAATTTTATCTTAGTTACAGACTTGCTTCTGAAAATGGGTTACAGGCTTTGGAAAAAATGCTTGACAGGTTTGCTTTTTGATTTGGGAAGTGATTTACAGGGTTTTGAGAATAAGTTAACAAGGATTTTGCTTTGATTTTGAAAAGTGTTTGCATGATTTTGATTATAGATGGATTTTGATCTTTTTTAAAAAAATGAATTACAGATCTATTTGTGATCTTTTTGTTTCAATTGAAGTTTCTTTAGTTTTGATTAAAGAAGAAAGAAATGAAGAAGGGGAAAACATATGTATTTAAAATGACTAAAATGATTAATTCAAAAATTAAAAGAATAAAAAAAACAAAATCTTGACATTTGTCATCTTAAGTTGATTATTAGTTTACACTTGTTACATGAGGCCTTAGTATGTTTACATTTGTCTTTGTATTATTTAATTTAATTTAAATGTTGATAATAAAGCTTTTTAACTTAATTTATAAATTTAGAAATACTTATTTAAATGCATATGAATTTCCTTTAAGATGAAAGCTTATATATATGTTTTAAAATCCAAAACATTTTAAATATCTATCCTCTGAATTTCAAAACTTTAAATTCAAATCAAGTTCTAAAATCCAATTTTAAAATCAAGTTATATATATAAACATATATAACTACACAAATTTAATTTGAAATAACAATTCTATTTATATAAAAATTTATTTGTAAAAACAATACATTATTAATATTATTTTAAAATAACAAATTATCAATTTTAAGTAATTCATAAAAGAGACTATAAATTATTTCTATTACTTAAATGAATTAATGTTTCATATATTAACTATATTTTATACTTTTATATATATTTTCAAGCAATATTTTAAAAGAAAATAAAAAAAGCTTTTATGCTAATCTTATTCAAATTTAAACTTAAGCTTAAAAATATTTAATCAGTTAACATTTATCTTAAGTATTTTAAAATCATATAATTATTCTTTTTAATAATCTTTGAAAAGTTTTATATTAATTAAATCAAATTTCCAAATTACTAAAAATATATTAGAATTTGAAAACATAATTTCATTTGTTAAATTCAAACCAAAGCCTATCTATTTAGAATATATACAAATATATATATATATATATATATACACACATATTATAAATAAAAAATATTTTATTAGCTCTAAAAAGATAAAATTCACCAATTAAATATTTATAAAAGAAGATTATTAAATTAATCCAAATTTTATTAACCAAGATTATCAAATCAATTTAAATTTTAATGTAGATTATTAAATTGATATTGTCCAAAATTCCGGGTCATCACATTCCTCCACCCTTAAAAAAATTTCGTCCCCGAAATTTAAAAGAAAAGGTAATTTAATAATCCCCCAAAGATTTTAATTTTAAAACACAAGCATATATTATCAACTATATGCTAACAAACATAGCAACCAATTCACTCAATCAAACAAATCTAACTATCCAGACAAAATTCTGGATAGAACTTCCTAGAGTTTCCAAGGTACAAATATCGGAATACTCACCCTACTGAATCCAAACAATCTAGCTACTAAGCTATAGAGCTCCTACTCAACTATATCTACTAAACTGAACAGGATATCAGACCATACTCACGTCCTGCTCAGCTACCAAATCCTCCTGATCTGCTGGCTCTACAACCAGAGATGGATCACACACGTACTCCCTCAGAGATACGTGAAACACAATGAATCCCATTCTTCCAAACTGGCAATTCAACCCTGAAAACCAATGTACCAATCCTCATAGGAACACAGAAGGATCCAAATTACCTCGGAGCTGGCTTCCTAGTTTGACCAAACTTATAGCTCCTTTGATCGGAATCAAATCTTCAACCTCGAAATCCAAATTCCTTCGTCTGTTATCGACAAAATTCTTCTGACGATCCTGGGCTGCTTATCTTTTTCCTGATCAGCTCATCCTTTTCTGATGCTTCTCGAATCAAACTAGACCAAAAACAACCCAAAAAAATTGATCCTTACAAGATCAACCCAAAATCAAGATCAATTCTACTGTCATCAATAGATAACAACTTCTCCTATCCGAAAAGATAAATAGATGCATTCCCAAACTGCTTCCGCTGCATAACTCTGATCTGGAGTAGATGAAAATGCTGATGACGAACACGAGCACAAACTGGTCAACCCATCCCAGAAATATGGTTCAACAGATCCAAAAGAGAAAACTCAGAAGTTCCACCAAATCCTGAGCTGCTTCACCAAACCCTCTCTCTAGAAGCCCTCCTTCTACTAAGCTGAACCACCGGAATCACTCCCTAGAGATGACTCAAATCCCATGCAAAGATAACCCCAGAGAACACTCAACTATCACAAGTCACTTTTGCGATCAACCCAACCTAGTTCCAAAGGAAACCGTTCTCTCTTTACCAATCAAAACATCTTATGCTAGACTAACCAATCCATCAAAGAAAATGGATCCACTCTGCTGCTTCTAAACTCCACCTAAAGAGAACTACTGACAGATGACCTTCTTGACGGCTCATAAAACACTCCGAGCTGAAAAACTGCCACAGATGCCAAAGAATTCCTAAACCAGAAGCTCCTCGAGAAACTCAGGCCTCAAAACCAAACACAAACACTCTGCTGAACTTAGCCTCATCACCGATGCAGACCTACTTCCTTAAACTTGTTCCAAAGAATCATCTTTGGAAACAATCCATAGTCACTTCGTCTCATCACACAGCTATTACTTCCTGAGGTTTCCAAGATACCATCACTAGCTTCTGCTCAACTGACAGATCCAAACTCTACTCATCCAACTTCAAAGATGAACTTTGAACCTTTTAAAGGTTTCCTTCAGTGATCAATGAAATCCTTACACCACAACAAAGCTTACTCGAGAAGGTACTGGGTCTACAGTCTCAACAGATACTTTTAACCTAAATCACTCAGACTCCTACCATTAGTAGTCGCTCTACACACACCAATACCCTATCCACCTCTAGAACTTATATTAGAAAACTCGAAAAAGTAATCTAATCAAATAGGTAGAAATAATATATATACATATACATATATATATATATACAAGTAGCTCTCTCAAGAAAGAAAACACTCCAAAGCCAAGGTATTCACTCAACCTAGCTCTAATACAACTGTAACAACCCGCCATTCATCCCACAAAATGACGCATCATATTGAAGAAAGTAAGGGATAGAAAAGAGAAAAGATAGAGAAGAAAGAAAGAAACAACATCAGAATCTCAACAGCGGAACGAATCAATTATATTAATCACATAAGATATTACATAGTATCAAAGTACATAAGAGTCAGACAGCTTATACAACACATACTAGACAGTTATAAATACCTGTCTAGTTATTACAATACAAGATACAACTCAAAGAAATGACTCAGAGATACCATCACAGCGGAAACTATATATCTACAACGCTGAAGCCTCCTGCTCCATTGCTCCTCCAGAATTCGTCGAAGCTAACCTAAATCCCTTGGCTACTCGTAAAAATTTGAGTACCCAAGAGTTTAAGAAATACAGAAATAAAATCCGGGTCAGACATGAGTTTGGCGTGAGTAACAGGTTAAAGTTGCTTAACTTTGAAAACCTTTGAAAAGAAAAGGTATCACGTAAGACTCCCCACACATAAATATAGGTAAGTTCTTACCTTACGCTAACCAAAACATTTGATAGGAAATCTAGCGATATTATACTAGGGTCTAGGGTTTTCAACTAAAATACAGTAATAGCTGGAATGCTTACATCTCACGTTCCAACATAGTTGGACACAACTAAAACGTACGACACTTATTGGAGTTTGGATTCCATACAATGGCAGGGCTACTGGGGTACCGCCCATCACAGTACGGCGCCTAGATCACCGTACCGAGGATCCACCCCAAATCCCCTGAAACACAAGGCCGGAACCATCCCTTACTGGATAGTCCCGAACAAGACAACCCCGCAGTTGGTGTGCAATTCCAACTTCCCACACAACCGAATAAAAAGGGACTTCTAGACAGGGGTTCATCTCATCCTACTTGGGTGCTACCCACTTAGCCTTGTTGTACCTTCCCTGTTTTAGCCATTCTCGGTTGATGAGGCTTGAGGCTACGATTAACTTTAGAGAACACATCTCTTAGAATGCTCATCGCCCACCTGACGATTTTCTGAAAGCATTCAATCCATACAAGTTCGTTCCAGGTTCAAACGAAACCGGAGGCATTATCTCGTTACACTCATTTTGGAATCACCCTTATAGTTAACGACGATAACCCTTGCACTTTGAATCTTTATCTTCACTTGAGATTCACGACCTATCATTACTTTGGATCGATGTGGTTTTTGGATATCCAAATCTGGAAACCCAATCCCGGTTTCATCGAAATCCAAAACGTCATCTTTTAGGTCCAAGTTGTTTTAAAGTTTAAAACAATTAAATTCATTATCTATATACACATAGATAGATAATTCACATCATCATCACAAACAGATAATTCACATTATCATCACAAACAGATAATCCGCATTATCATCACACTTCAACCAAAGCATCCATATCACACAGCATCACTTATCTCATATTTGAGATCTTAAACCATTCAAGGCAATCAATATTATTCATCCATACGTAAGCAAGGATTAATTATTTACACTATAATTAATTTAATAAGAATTAAATTAATTACTTCATCTCTAATTAGTTTAAAGTAAATTAAATTAATTACTTTCATCCTTGTAAATCTTGCTTACATAACCATTAATTAATTACAAATCAATTAATTAATTACCCTCTAATTATCCATCTTAATTAATCATCCCTGATTATTTATCGTTTAATTACACTCAAGTAATTATTCTTTAATTAATTCCACAAATTAATTATACTTAACCAAATACAATAATTAATCCTTTAATTACTTCATTAATTAATTAACTATAATTAATTACATTAATTAATTAATTGTAATTACATATTGTTGATTAATTGATCTTAATTAATCAACCCTTAATTACATCATTAATTATATAAATTAATGATCCCTAATCATTAATTATCATCACACTTCAACCAAAGCATACATATCACACAGCATCACTTATCTCATATCTGCAATCTCAAACCATTCAAGGCAATCAATATTATTCATGCATACATAAGCAAGGATTAGTCAATCACACTATAATTAATTTAAAATGAATTAAATTAATTACTTCAACTCTAATTAATTTAAAGTACATTAAATTAATTACTTTCATCATTAAAATCTTGCTTACATAACCATTAATTAATTACAAATCAATTAATTAATTACCCTCTAATTACCTTAATTAATCATCCCTGATTAATTATCCTTTAATTACATTCAAGTAATTATCCTTTAATTAATTCCATAAATTAATTATACTTAACCAAATACAGTAATTAATCCTTTAATTAGTTCATTAATTAATTAACAATAATTAATTACATTGATCTTTAGTTAATTACATTAATCTGTAATTAATTACATTAATCTTTAATTAATTACATTAATTAATTACTCTTTAATCACATATTGTTGATTAATTAATCTTAATTAATCAACCCTTAAATACATCATTAATTATATAAATTAATGATCCCTAATTACATTTTAATTAATTACTCTATTTAAATTAATCATATTAACTAATTAACCTTTAATGAAACCACATTTATTAATCACTCTTGATTAATCAGATCCAGTAATTAACTATCCTTAATTACTTCATTAAATAAATTTATTACTCCTTAATTAATTACATTTAAAAATTAATCTTTAATTAATTATATTTATTAATCACACTTGATTAATCTCATTCAGTAACTAATTACCCTTAATTAATTCACTTAATTATCTTCAAATAACTTTATTAATCAATTCTTAAATTAATTACACTAAGTAATTGATTATTAATTACTTTTACTAAGTAATTTTCCTTCCTATTAATTACACAAAGTAATTAATCCCAAATCTCTTCCATACTTCAATTAATTGCATCCAGTAATTACTCATCTTAATTACTTCACTAAGTAATAACTCTTCATTAACTACACTAAGTAATTATACTTTACAAATCATCCAGTGATTATCTTAAATTAATTAAACTTAATTAATTTACTTAAACTAATCAAATTAAACCTAATTAATTACATCGAGTAATTAATTCCTTAATTACTTCCATTAAGTAATTACACTTAAACAGTTTCACCAATGATTATCTTAAATTAATCAATCCAATTAATTATTAAAATTAATCACATTAATTAATTATTTAATAATCTCAAATTAATGGCCTTTATTAACAATTTACAATTCTTTAATTACTTCTCTAAAGTAATTAAACTTAGATTAATCATTATTAATTACAAATTAATAAATCTAAATTTTCAATTAACAAATCTCTAATTATCTAATTAATTAAGTGCTTAACTGTAACTTAATTAATCTTTAATTACTTAATTAATTAATTCCTAATCATTAATTAAAAAATCTAATCTTATCTAATTAATGATCCTTAATTACAATTTAATTATTCTTTAAATAATTAATCTTAAACCTTAATTAATTAATTTAAATCCTTAATTAATTAATCCAAATCATTAATTAATTAAATTAATTAATTTTCCATTTTAATTAACTTAATAATTTAATGAATCACAAATCATTAAATCTTAATTTAACTTTAAGATAAAAACATTTCTTACTTATGATATTATCATTATCAAAGCATTTAAAAACAATTTACTTTCAAATTTACTTTTAAATTTCATTTTAAATTCAAGATTTAAAATGAATACAATTTAACTTTAACAAAGATTAAAACAATTCAAAAACCTTTTAAATTACATGTTAAAGAAATACTTGTCTTATAAAAGGAATTTAAAAGAATTTAAACCAAATCCATTTTATATTCAAGCCATTTAAATTATACTTCAAACATTTTAAATTTCCTTAAAACTATAATTATTTTAAAATTAGGATATAAATTAAATTTGAATCCAGATTTAAAACTTTGATTTAAACTTTGTTTAAATCTTTTCTTTCAAATTTTAAATTCAATTTTAAATTTGAAACATACAAGTTTTTAAAAACCTATAACAATTTTATTTTAAACATGTTTGAATCCAGCTTCAGGTTCAACCCGAGCTATACTCGAGTCTGGCTTCGAGTCCTTTCCCATCTTCTATCTTTTCTTTCTCAAAATTTGTTAAAGTTTTAAAACTTAAACTTAAAACCCAAACACTCAACTACTTGAGCCACTGTACCCTCGTCTTCGAGACGCACGCGCGATGTCTTCGAGAAAAACCCGACCTTCCCCGAAATCTCAAAACATCAAAGACAGATATACACGTGCATGGTGCACGGCGAACCACTCGACGCCGATCAACTGCAAAGCCTCCCACACATCATCGATGACTTCGCCAAGCCTCCCCATCGACCAGATTCCACTATACTATCTTGAATCAAAATAGAGTGCTACGACCCAAACTGTACCCCTAACTCGACACGAAGTACCACCCATCGCCGACGATAATGGCAACTGGAACCCATGGCATCCCTTCCATAGTTGCTCCACGTCACCACGAAGCTACCGTAACCCTCGCAGTCGAATCCGATGGACCATAGACGTCGAGAACTCATCGACAACACCCCTGTCAGAAAACTACACACAAACCCTAGATTGCTTTTGCCCTGACGACTCAATCACCAAAAAATTCACCATCTATTTTTCTGATGATCATCACCACAAAAGCTACCATCGTACCAAAAATCATCGAATCTATATACGCCGATCAACTGGAATATGAGTTATACCCATACTCATTCATGCTAGCATATCTCAATTAATATCACATTAAAATTCATGATTCAAATCCTAAAATTCATCATTTCGTGTACATATCAGATTATGAAATCAAAATCTGAAATTACAAAGATTGATTTTTGACTAATTTTAGCTCTTCATTGTACTTACTATTATTTTTTAAAAATTGCTAAATATAAAATCTTAAAGCTATTTTTAAAATTGGTACCACACAACAATAATCATTTTTCATTCAAGGATTAAAGCCTTAATCTGATTGTAGAATGAGATATGAATTTTTTCACATAATAGATAATTCTGAAATAAAGAACAGAGACCATTATATGAGCATGCACAAACATTTTCTACAGATCCATCTATATATATCTTCACACAAAACATAATTGTCACAGAAATTAACATGCAACCATATTAACACTTAAGTTATAAAAAAATGTTACTCATAGATTTGAGAAGGAAGAACAGAGCACATTTTTGAAAACAATTTGAAATAGTGAATGCCTTTGAAAGCTTTAAAACTTGACTTGCTGAAAATGCTTTTGCTTCATTGATTTAAAAACTGCATGTATGCCTCCAGATTGAAAAGAAAATGCTCAAGCTTTGATTCCATGTTTGAAAATTGTATCTTGGTTACAGACTTGCTTCTGAAAATGGGTTACAGGCTTTGGAAAAAATGCTCGGCAGGTTTGCTTTTTGATTTGGAAAGTGATTTACAGGGTTTTGAGAATAAGTTTACAAGGATTTTGCTTTGATTTTGGAAAGTGTTTGATGATTTTGATTACAGATGGATTTTGATCTTTTTTAAAAAAAATGAATTATAGATCCGTTTTTGATCTTTTTGTTTCAGTTGAAGTTTCTTTAGTGTTGATTAAAGAAGGAAGAAATGAAGAAGGGGAAAACATATGTATTTAAAATGACTAAAATGATTAATTCAAAAATTAAAAGAAAATAAAAACAAAATCTTGACATTTGTCATCTTAAGTTGATTATTAGTTTACACTTGTTACATGAGGCCTTAGTATATTTACATTTGTCTTTGTGATATTTTATTTAATTTAAATGTTGATAATAAAGCTTTTTAACTTAATTTATAAATTTAGAAATACTTATTTAAATGCATATGAATTTCCTTTGAGATGAAAGCTTATATATATTTTTATGTTTTAAAATCCAAAACATTTTAATTATCTATCCTTTGAATTTCAAAACTTTAAATTCAAATCCAATTCTAAAATCCAACTTTAAAATCAAGTTATATATACATATATAACTACACAAATTCAATTTGAAATAACAATTCTATTTATATAAAAATTTATTTGTAAAAACAATACGTTATTAATATTGTTTTAAAATAACAAATTATCAATTTTAAATATTTAATAAAAGAGATTATAAATTATTTCTGTTACTTAAATGAATTAATGTTTCATATGTTAATTGTATTTTAAACTTTTATATATATTTTCAAGCAATATTTAAAAAGAAAATAAAACAAAGCTTTTATGTTAATTTATTCAAATTTAAACTTAAGCTTAAAAATATTTAAACAATTAACATTTATCTTAAGTATTTTAAAATTATATAATTTTTTTAAATAATCTTTGAAAAGTTTTATATTAAATTAAATCAAATTTCCAAATTACTAAAAATGTATTAAAATTTGAAAACGTAATTTCATTTGTTAAATTCAAACCAAAGCTTATCTATTTACAATATATATAAATTTATATATGTATATATATACATATATACATTATAAATAGAAAATATTTTATTAGCTCTAAAAAGATAAAATTCGCCAATTAAACATTTATAAAAAGAAGATTATTAAATTAATCCAAATTTTATTAACCAAGATTATCAAATCAATTTAAATTTTATTGCAGATTATTAAATTGTTATTGCCCAAAATTCCGGGTCATCACAAAAAACATCCCTTTGGAGATGCTATGAAGCAAGTTTTTACCTCATTAAACCATTAAGTGCCATAAAGTTGAATATAGAATCATAAGATTTGATCCAACCTCGTGTCCCGACAAAAGTCTCTGTATCAATGTATGGTTTCCCACTAAAGCATGTAAGCCCTTGGCATATTCAAGTAGTTCATCGTCAACGGAATGGGCAGAAGCATGTTGCACTACCTATATCCCCTGCTAAAAAATCCAAAACTACCACCACCAGAGGGGTAGCCATGCCACAATAACTAGGTGTTGTCAAAATTAAGCGGGAATCTAGGGCTCATTATTGGTATTTACAATGGCTCCTCTTATCATTGCTCTTGTATTTCAAGTTGCTTGTCTCTAAGATCTACACATTAGCGATTTCCTTAAGAATATGAAAATACATGGAATACGTGGTGTATACTAGAGTACATATATAGTAAAATATAAAAATATGTTCTCTCAACATTGCCCGAATTTCTTATTGGGTAACCTAAGCTCTGAACCGAATATAAAGACCCGTCATTTGTAGTACTCAAAAATCCATGCACAACAACTCTCGAATCCCCAAGTACCAAAAGTGATGACTCTTAAGGGTGGTAAAAAGAAAACAAATAAGGCACATCTATCATAGGTTCATGTAGAGCTCACAACAGAAGGATAATGCATAATAATAACATATGCATGTGGAAGACTATCTAATATTACAACAATATGAAGACAATAGGATTCATCAGAGTGATTCATAACACACAAACATATGGATTTCAAATGATATGACATCCCAAAATGATAATGTGTCTCATATACAAGACAAAGTCTTACATGTCCATATTCAGTAGATAGTTATGGCCTTATTGTTAGACCTTGAGATGATGGTTTTGATGACAACAACCTTAGAATAAGATTATAAAATATAAATACTAACATTATAGTTTAGATATTTATGTATATGCAGGATTTAACCATGCAGGTACCAAGAATGAAGACTGTACAATATAGAGATTCAAGATATCAAGATTGAAGACTCATGAGTATCAAGATTATCAAGAGTTCAAGATTTCAATAATAAGTAATTTAAATAGGAATTTTGTTAAAACTCCTACAAAAGTACTCACATCTTAAAATCCAGTTTATTCGTGGAATGGAATCCACTTCGAGCCTGTTAAAGGGATGGAACCCTAAGTAGGATGGAACCTACGAAAAATCTAGTGGAACATTGTTTTATATCCACTAACTTTTATTCAAATGTTTTTTACAAAATTATATCTTGTTTTCATAATGATTTCAAAACCTTCCTTTTAAAAGAACCAAAAACATCTATTCTGGTTTTAAATATTTTTAGCCTCAAAATAATCTTTATTTTCAAAATCAAATTATCCTTGATTTTAAACCATCTTTTAATAATAATATATTTAACTTTTAATACTTTTACTTAGATTTAAATATAAAATTATAGTAAAATTATATATATATATCAAATTATTATTCTCTATATTTACTTATGTATTTTAACTATAGTTAAGTATATTTATAAAGTTTAAAATAGTTTTAATACAAGATAGAAGTTATTTTCAAAGAAAATCAAATTACCAAAAATACCTTAGGCATGTCGACATCCTCAAGTACCCCTTGTCAACAAAGTAGCAGTTTATTTCAAAATTTGAATTTCAAAGGAAGTGTCTATTCGTCATATCCTTTCACGAATGGACATGTCTGTTGTTCTACTATAAATAGGGATAGTTTTGAATGAATTTGTATTCATATTTTCTCTGATTTCACTCCTCTTCTTCTTCCACATTTCTTTGTACACATTTTTACCATTATCCTGCCAAAATCAACATTGAATCTAACTAGATCATCTCTGGTTTGATTCTCTATCACTATCTAAATAAGATCTTAGTGCTATTCAGAGTTATAGGATTTTCTGTAATAAACTGAGCGAGAAAAGGTGTGATTGTAGCCTGTGAAATCAATCAAGTGAGAAAAGGTGCGATTGTAGCCTTGGAAATCAATTGGGTGAACTTGTTTCCCGTGAAATCAAGTATCACTACCCAGAGGATTGTGAATCTAGAATGGTGTACCTCTTGGCCTTGAAATCGTGAGTTGTAATTGTACAATTGCTTTTGAAAGGAAACCTGTACTTGTGTGCGGGACTGGATGTAGGGTAGCTCCAAACCAGTATAAAATCCAGTGTATTCTTTCCTTTATTGCTTTTACTTTATTTCTGCATCTGTATTTGTTTCTGTAATCATATCCGTGTCTGAATATTACATACATTTGTGTTCAAATTAACAAAAACTCAAAAGATTTAGTAATTCCATAAAACACTATTCATCCCCCCTCTAGTGTTAATCCTAGCTTTAAGATCTGTATTCCGCATTTCTCACATTTGATATCGGAGCAAGGTTTTCAAAGTTTCATAATACGATTTTTGAATTTTTTTTGTTGAAATGCTTATGTTTAAAAAACTTGTTAATACTAGTTTAGAAATATTCAGATCATCATTGTCTCTTGAGTCTGCATATAATCAATATTCGAATTTAAGTTTTCTACCAAAATTGTATGATGTGCAGGAAACATGCTTTATGGGTGTTGAGGAATCAATCCACAATGGACAAATTGTGTATATCACAAAGAATAAATGGATACTCGATAGTGGAAGCTCTAGACACATGACTGGCAATCCAGATATGCTGAATGATATAATATACAAAGATGGATGATTGGTTAACTTTGGAGACAATTCAAAAGGATATGTGATTGGCATCGGCAAAGTCGGTAACTCTAAAACTCCTATTATAACTAATGTTTTGCTAGTTAAGAATCTGAAACATAATCTGCTAAGTATTAGTCAACTTTGCGATAAAGGATATAAAATTAAATTTGAAAAAGATAAGCGTCACATTGAAGATAATAATTCAACCATAATATTTGAGGGAATTAGGAAAAAGATATTTATATTCTTAGTACAAAAGTTTCAAATGATAACCTGTGTCTTTTGGCAAATACAAGTGACCATTGGATTTGGCATAAGGGAGACATTTGAATTTCAAACTCTTATGTAGACTGTCAAAACATGATCTAGTAAGAGGTCTCCCTAAAATGAATTTTAAAGTATATAGTTTATGTGATGCATGTCAATTAGGAAAACTTAGAAAAAGTTCCTTTAAATTAAAAGATATGATTTTAACCTCAAAACCTCTTAAATTACTTCATCTTGATTTATTCGGTCCATCTCAAATTCTGTCAATAAATCATAGTAAATATGTTTTTGTAATTGTAGATGATTATTCTAGATTTATATGGACAATATTTTTGAAACATAAAAGTGATACTTTTGATTGTTTTAAGAAATTTACAAAAAGGATTCAAAATCAACTTTCTCTAAAAATTATAACCATCCGTAGTGATCACGGTGGTGAATTTGAAAATGAAAAGTTTGAGGAATTGTGCAATAAAAAGGGAATAGCTAACAAATTTTCATTTCCAAGAACTCCACAACAAAACGGGGTAGTAGAACGTAAAAATAGGACGATTCAAGAGTGTGCGAGAACTATGCTTTCAGATAGTAAATTACCAAAGTATTTTTGGACAGAAGCAGTTGCTACCACCTGTTATATTTTAAATAGAATTTTAATTAGACCTTTAACTGATAAGACATCTTATGAACTTCTTCATAGAAAGAAACCTAAGATATCTTATTTTAGAATTTTTGGAAGTAAATATTTTATTTTAAATGTAAAAGATAACTTAGATAAATTTGATCCTAAATCTGACAAAGGTATCTTTATCGGATATTCTAACAAAAGTAAAACGTACAGAGTGTTTAATTTAAGAACTAACACCATCGAAGAAATAATGCATGTTTCATTCGATGAAAATCTCAAAATTTTTGAAGATACAAACGATGAAGAGGATTTAATAACTCAAAATCAAGAGTCAAATGAAACTAATAATGAAATTAATCATCCTAATAAAAGAATTAAACTTTTAAAAGATCATCCTATAGAAAATATACTAGGAGATATGCAATCTGTTGTTACCACTAGAAATTAATTAAGTAAAATGAGCAATGTAGTCTTTATATCAACTATTGAACCCAAAAATCCAAAAGAAGCATCATCTGATGATTCATGGATTTTGGCTATGCAAGAAGAACTAAATCAATTTACTAGAAATGATGTTTGGGAACTTGTTTCTGGACATGAAAAATAAAACTATAATTGGAACTATATGGGTTTATAAAAATAAAATGAATGAACAAGGAGAGGTTGTTAGAAATAAAGCTCGGTTAGTCGCTCAAGGTTATTGTCAAGAAGAAGGAATAGATTTTGATAAAACCTTTGCACCCATAGCAAGGTTAGAAGCCATTAGGATTCTACTTGCTTTCGTAAATCATAATAATTTCAAATTATATCAAATGGATGTTAAAAGTGCCCTTTTAAATGGATTTGTAAAAGAGGAAGAATATGTTAAACAACCACCACTTTTTGAAAATGAAAAATTACCAAATCATGTTTACAAACTTAAGAAAGCTCTACATGATCTAAAACAAGCTCCTAGAGCCTGGTATGATAGACTAATATCTTACTTATTACAATCAAACTTTGAAATTGGTAAAGTAGACAATACTCTTTTTATTAAAAGAAATAAAAATGACATTCAACTAGTATAAGTCTACGTAGATGATATCATTTTCGGATCAACTAATTTTGAAATTAATAAAGAATTTTCTGAAATAATGTCAAAAGAGTCTGAGATGAGTCATATGGGTGAATTAGACTTCTTTCTGGGATTACAAATAAAACAATTAGATGATGGTATCTTTATTAGTCAAGAAAAATATGTTAAAGACCTAGTTAGTAAATTTGGTTTGACTACTGCAAGTGGATAACCCACTCCCATGGCAACCAACGAGTACCTAAGTAAAGAAGATCTCTCGAAAGATGTAGATCAAAAATTATATAGAGGAATGATTGGATCACTACTCTATATCACTGCTAGTAGACCTGATATCATGCATGGTGTTTGTCTCTGAGCAAGATATCAATCCCAACCTAAAGAGACCCACTTAAGAGCCGTAAAACGTATCATAAGATATGTTAAACACACGTTTGATTATGCCTTCTTTTATCCTAAAAATGATTCTTTTGACTTAGTATCTTACTGTGATGCTGATTATGCTGGTTGTAAATCAGACCGAAAAAGTACAAGTGGAACTTGTCACTTTTTAGGGCATTCTCTGATTTCCTTGTTTAGTAAAAAGCAAACCACGGTTTCTTTATCAACAACTGAAGCAGAGTATATTTATGTTGCTTTGGCTCGTTCTCAAGTAATATATATGCAACAAAGTTTAAAAGATTTTGGTTTAAATATCTCAAAATCACTAATTTATTGTGACAATACTAGTGCAATAAATTTATCCAAAAATACTACTTATCATGCTCGAACTAAACATATTGATATCAGACATCATTTTCTTAGAGATAATATAAGTAAGGAAGTAATTACTCTTGATTATATCAATTCTGAGAATTAAATTGCCGGTATCTTAACAAAACCCTTAAATGAATCTGTATTTACTAAATTAAGAAGAGAATTAAGCATTTGTTCAATAACTGAAGTATAAAATATAAATAACAAAGTAGAATTAAAAATTAAATCAAAATAAATCAAATAGTAAAAATATCAAGCACCATGTCGGCAACTCCCTCCTACCCATGTCGACATATAACGATTTTTTATTTTTAAATTTTCCCACCAAAATTCAAATAAGTGGTTATATATTCTTCTTATTTCAAAATTTTGATCATTCTTTCTATTCTCTCTCTGTTCTAACTTCTGATATCAATAAAGCAATGGCCTCCTTTTCCAAACCGAACAAAAATTCAATCTTTTCGTTCCCTTCTCCTTCTACTAGACCATTTCAACGAACTACGCCCGCATGAGTGTTGAAAATGGAGGATTCCTTGAAGGATGCACTACAACTAATGACTGAAATTCAAGTGGTGCAACTTAGAATGGCCAAAGAACAAGAACGGCAAGGAAAAATCCTTAGAAATTTGCAAAAGTTTCTAATGAACAATCACGCTAATCCGATCTTGATCGATGAAGAGTCTTCAGGAGATCAAGTGCAAGAGGACAGCGAGGAAAAAGAAGAAGAAGCCTTCATGGAAGAAAAGCACACAGAAGATGACAACAAAGTCATTTGCGTTGGCAACTGTGCTTTGACAAGGATCGAAATCTAGTTGAACAACGTGGAAATTTCTGTTTCCACTACCCAAATTGTTCGATTCATAGATCTCCCATTTTCAAAGACACACATTAATTTATTTTCTCTCTTTCCTATTGTTGTATATTCTTTCTTACGTTCTCTACAAAAATGTAAATAAAACAATATATAATTAATAAACAATTTGTGTTCTTATACTTGATTTCTCACTATTATAAGTATTATCGTATATGCAACCTTAGTTAGGATAGCTAGTAATTTATGATTAAGTTTTAGTTTTAGAATCAAGTGTTGATTATTTATGATAACATTATCATTATAATCACATGTCATAGAGTATTAGATTAAGGGGGAGTTATATAGTTTGGAGTTAGTTTTTGTTGATGACAAAAGGGGAGAAGTATAAAATAGGATAGTTAGGCATAGATTAAGGGGGAGTTATTAGGATAGAAGTAATATTTTATAAAAAAGGTTGTCATCATCAAAAAGGGGGAGATTATTAGTCCTTGAGACGATGGTTTTGATGACAACAACCTTAGAATAAGACTATAAAATATAAATACTAACATTATAGTTTAGATATACATGTATATGTGGGATTTAACCATGCATGTACCACGAATAAAGACTGTACATTATAGAGATTCAAGATATCAAGATTGAAGACTCATGGGTATCAAGATTATCAAGAGTTCAAGATTTCAATAATAAGTAATTTAATTAGGAATTTTGTTAAAACTCCTAGAAAAGCACTACCATCTTAAATTCCAATTTATTCATGGAATGGAATCCACTTCGAGCCTGTTAAAGGGATGGAACCCTAAGTAGGATGAAACCTACGAAAAATCTAGTGGAACATTGTTTTGTATCCACTAACTTTTATTTAAATGTTTTTTAAAAAATTATATATTGTTTTCAAAATGATTTCAAAACCTTCCTTTTAAAAGAATCAAAAACATCTATCCTGGTTTTAAATATTTTTAGCCTCAAAATAATCTTTATTTTCAAAATCAAATTATCCTTGATTTTAAACTATCTTTTAATAATAATATGTTTAACTTTTAATACTTTTACTTAGATTTAAATATAAAATTATAGTAAAATTATATATATGTATCAAAATATTATTCTCCATATTTACTTATGTATTTTAACTATAGTTAAGTATATTTATAAAGTTTAAAATAGTTTTAATAGAAGATAGAAGTTATTTTCAAAGAAAAGCAAATTACCAAAAATACCTTAGGCATGTCGACATCCTCAAGTACCCCTTGTCGACAAAGTAGCAGTTTGTTTCAAAAAGTTGAATTTCAAAGGAAGTGTCTATTCGTCATATCCTTTCGCGAATGGACATGGCTGTTGTTCTACTATAAATAGGGATAGTTTTGAACGAATTTGTATTCGTATTTTCTCTGATTTCACTCCTCTTCTTCTTCCACATTTCTTTATACACATTTTTACCATTACTCTGCCGAAATCAACATTGGATCTAACTAGATGAACTCTGGTTTGATTCTCTATCACTATCTCAACAAGATCTCAGTGCTATTCAGAGTTATAGGCTTCTTTGCAATAAACTAAGCGAGAAAAGGTGTGATTGTGTAACATCCCCGGATTTTAGCCCAGTCCAATTTGATAATTGAATTAATTTTTTTTTAAATTAATCTGTGAATTAAATAGAGTTTCTCAAAATAAATATTAGTTGTTTATAAAATATTAGTTGTTTATAGATGTTAATTTTAAATTTAATTGAAAATTTATTTGAAGATTTGAGAGTAAAATATAAATTGTGTTTGAATTTTTTTAAAATTAATAAGATGTATGTTTATTTACTTTTAATTTGGAATTTGATTTAAAAATTGTATATGTACAAAACAAAGTGTGATTTTGTAATTTAATAAATATCTTGAATTTAAAATTTCTATATATTTGAAACTAATAAAAACTTGTTTCATCAATTTAAATAAAGTAAGATTTATAAACATGCATTCCAAATAAATCTAAGTTAAGGGTTAAAACATGATTTGTAAAATAAAATAAGATTTAATATAAAGGCTTGCATTCTAAAGTATATAACATTAAAACATATGGTATTGTAAAAGAATGTGTTTTAAATATACAATTAAAAGGGTTTTGAACAAAATTTATAATTAAATTAACAAAAGGATTTAAAATTAAAAGTATACATATTTAAAATATTAAAATGAAAAGATTTTAAAATAAAAAAATTATAAATTAAATCAAGACAAGGTTTAAAACACAATTTGTAAACAAATTAAAAAGAAGGTCTTTACATAAATTTATGTGGATTAAACAAGTGTAACATTTTAAAGACATGACATTGACAAATGTAAGCCTAATATGATTTGTAAATAACAAGTGGCAAAGAGTAAAATTTTCTTTTAATTAAATTTTATAAACGTGTGTTAGTTGTATTTACAAGTGGCAGACCCTATTCTCTAAATTTCTTAATAACGTAAATTAAAAATGTATGAAAAAGAAAAAAAATTCAGGTTTCTCAATCTCTTTCAACCCTGAACAAAACAAAGAAGTAAAACCTGAAAATCATAATAACAAAGCAGATTAAAGAAAAGAAGATCAAAACCTGAAAACCTGAAAATAAAGAGAAAAAGCAAAGATAACAAAATCAGATACAACAACTTCAGTTCCAAACTGAAGCAAGTTCAAAATCAAAGCTTGATCAAGAAATCAGAAAAGAAAGAAAAAAAAACTGTCAGTCCTCTTCAATTCAAAGTAGAAAGCAAATAAAGGGGATAGACCAGAAATTAAAAACCTTCAACCTGATGCAAAAACAAAAACATTCCAGCTCCAAAATAATTCAAGTCTTCTGTTTGAAACAAGAAGTTTTCAAATTTTTAAATCTGAAAGCAAAGGATCAGCAAACCAGAAATCTGTATATCTTCTTAAAACAACAAGTAGTGGGTTTGTGAATCATCTCTCAGGTAATACTTTATAGTTAATAAATTTGTAGTTTTTAAAAATCAAATTCTAACACAAACTAATCAAAAAAAAAAAGAAACTGCAGATTTTAAATGAAAGCAAGTGCTGCAGTTTTGGCCAAAGGAAGCAATGCAGTAATTTCTGAAAACATTCAAAGTAGCAGGAAATCAAGTTGAAGAGTAAAGTCTGCGGCCTGGAAATAAAGCCAATTTTGAAGCTTTAAACAAATTCAACCTATTCAAAGCTTCAGGCAGCTAAACACAAACAAATGCTTCTCTATCAAATTTCCAGTTTTCAAAATATCATGTTCTTGTTTCTGCTTCATAAACCAGGTGAGCAAATCCCTTAGCCTGCTATTTTTTTAATGCTTGGATTTGTCTTTGAAGTATCTTATGGATTATGGTTGAACCACTGTGTGAATAGGGTTGCATGCTTTTATATATATGTATGTGGAAGACTGTGTGTATATTAGTGTGCAGGCCAAACTATGCCTCTGTTCTAGGTTTCAAACCCTACCTAAAAATTCAAAATCATCACAACATTAAACATATTGGGTTTGGATTGCTGAATGAATGTTGTTTATATGGGTAAAACATTGTTTATAAAAATGTAATTAAGCAAAATTGACAGATAAGTTTATTGGGAATTAAGGAATTCACAATAATGACCTTTAAATGATAAAAATTAAGTGATTTAATTTCTAGTTTTGATTATAAACCGGATTAGTGCTCGGAATGTTGAATTTTAAAAAGAAAATTTTTATTTTTATTTTCAAATTGAAGTAGGGATATGGGTTTGAACGGAACACACAAATTCGTCCATTGCCATTGATCAGAGAGGCTATTGTTAATGAAATCGAGGCTGGAGGTGGAGCACATGTTATATATTGTAGGAAAAATGGAAAAGGATTTTTTGGTGATCTTCGTGGCGATGCGGCGTTAGTTTAAGGTTTGTCAACCCATTTGGTCAAACGTAAGGGAAGCGACGAATTCTTCGTCGAGGTTGAGCCAGAGAGGATCGGACATGGGGGAGTAGATGCGAGAATGCATGGATGAGCTGCGGCTAGATTCACGTGAATGCTGGTGGTGTTGAACGTCGTCGCGGTGAGGTTCTGATAATCTGGTCGATTCCAGATTTTCATTCGAATGCTAAAATTCTGTTTGCCATCAATTTCTTCCCTTCTCGGAGTTCGTGTGCGACGGCAAGGGGTTTGTGGACTTGCCGGAGGGTGCTGGGTTGATCAGAAAAGCTTCGATCGTTGGTGCATATGCATAGGTTGTTATCGCGTATCAACAATGGTTGGGAGATGAGGAAGAAAGTGGGGGGCTCGAAGTTTAACACGAGGGGTTTGGGTTATGGATCGTGTATTTATTCAGTGGGGTTTAGCTTGGGCTCGTGTAGTTTTTATTTAGCTGGGTTTTAAAAATTTAAAGTCAGAAAGGAAAAGAAAATTTTTCTAGGGAATTTACTCGGGAAAACCCACATCTGGCTCGAGTTTTACTCGAGATCTTCTCGGGTGCTTGCGTTATCAATTTAAAATATGAATTAAAGTTCTCTTTTAAACTTTAAGCTATTGTCTCTATATAATATTTGTTTTACAAGATTTGGTTAAATAAAGGTTGTATAATTTATCAACTTAAAATAATCAAGTTAATTTTTATGATGATAATATGTTTTAATTTTTAAACAAGTTTTAAGAGACAAATTATTATTTTTAAATCTAAAGGTTTTTTAAATTGTTTGATTCCGATAACGATATTAGGAAGGTTGCATATATGAAGAAGATTTCAAAGATTTTGTATCAATTCCAAGCACTTAATTGAGATTAAAAAAACAAAGTTAAGTGATAAATTAAGAAGAGTGAAATTGATCAATAAAAAAATTCTTAAGTAATTTTGTGTAGCAAAAATTATTTCAAACTTAGATATATTTAAAGAATATAATTGGATAATTAATGTAACTAATTATTTAAGAAATATTTTTAATTATGAGTAATTAATTTATGATTAAAGTTGATTTATCAATTGATTAAAATTTTTTTTAATTAAATGATAATTAATTAAGGTGATTGATTAATTGAGATAATTAATCTGGAAATAATTAATTTAAAAGCTAATCAATTAATAAAAGTGATTAGGAATGATCATTTAGGTTAATTTAATTTAGAATTATTAATTAAATGGTAATCAATTAAGGGTTAATTACTTAATGCAATTAATTTAAGATTAATTAAGGAAAATAAAGTTAATGATAAATTTATTTATGAAAGTAAATTAAAGATAATTACTTTGTAATCGAATGAAGGTTAATAACTTTGTGTAATTAAATTAAAGCTAATTTCTTAGTGAAATTAATAAAGAATAATTAATTAAATGATAATTAATCAAATGGTGATTAATTTAGGTAATTAATTTAAGGATAATTAATTAATTCAAAGTTTAACTAATTTATGGAGAATGATAATTAGTTAATCAAAGGTTAAATTAATTAATTAAAGATAATTAATTAAATGGTTAATTAAATAATTAAAGGTAAATTCTTTAATAACTAAAAGTTGATGAATTATACTTAAGGTTAATTAATTCATTACTAAAGGTTAATTGATAAATGACTAAAGGATAGTCAAACAAAATTGATTGTGATTAATTAACTTGGATTAGTATTCACAGGTAATTAATCGTGTTTGAAGTAATCAGACAATTAACTGCTCTTATTTATGGATGTTTGAGTTCTATAGGATGATTGAATTGTTTGATACCCTCATTTGTTTGGTTTTGATTTGAGCTGTTTTGATGTAATTTATTATCTGTGATATATACCTGTGATCTGTGAATGAAAGATAAGCGTTACGATTGGTTTGTACCGCTTATCAAATATAAGCGTTATAGCTTACATCGTTGTATTTGAATTTGTGTTGATTGATGATGTTGCACTTTTATTGTGTAAAACCCCTGGACCACACTATACACACACAAATACGGATTTCACGAGGATATCAGTTAAGTCACAAATATTTGAATTTAATATTTTGAAACAGTTTTAAAGTTTGAATTTTGAATCCAAATGGTTTTTGAAATGAAATTGTTTTGAAAGCTATGAACAAACCTTTATGAAAGATAGTTAAGCTTTGTTTTGAAATTGAAGAGGATTTTTTTTAAATAGCGTATCTTTTATATATAAAAGATTTGAAAACGGGAATTGTTTTGAAAGTTATGAATGAATTTTTGGAAATGGTTTTGAAAGCTATGAAATGAGTCTTTGATTTAAAGACCAGATGAGTTAATCCAACTTGAAATGGAATTGTTTTGAAAGACTAGAAATGAATCTTTGTTAAAGATTGGTGATCCTTGTTTTTAAATTAAAAGGGGGTTTCAAAAGGGAATCTTTGTTTAAAAGATTTAAAGTGTGGGAATGGTTTAAACCATTGAAAGGTTTATGTAAGTAAATCTTTTTGTTTAAAAGATTTGGATATGATAATTTGTTTAAACCGTTTGAAAGAAAGTTTTGGATTTTAAGTTGTGACTTAACTGAAATCCCATTATCCATATGTTTTTAAATATTGCGCTCATTATTCGATTTAGCCGGAAGAGGACCTTTGTGTCATATAACCCATTCCGAATAATGATACGACGATATGGATAGCATTTCAAGGTCGGTGGTGAAGACCAGATACTTTCAAAAGCGAAAGGATGACCTGTCGAATGTCTCTGCACCGAATGGCCCCGGTATAGAGATTTGAGCACCCATTGTGATGGGAAGTCCGGAAGTGATTAGAAATTATCCGGATTGTAAGGGCTTCTTCGGAAGTGCCTTTGGTTCTGTTCGAACCTGGAGCAGACTTTTATGGATGTGTGTCTGATATTACACTTTGAGATGTAAAACCAGTTTCCATCAAACACATTCCTGTTTGGTGGCGGAGATTTATTCTCTTAGCTTAACACCCTTCTCTGAGACGTACGAGCTTAGAAGTTATGTAGTTGATGGTTACTAGTGATACATTCGCAATTTGGTAATGTGGCACACGAAGTGCTGCTGATCATTTGTTGATCAAAGCATGGCTTTGTGAAAAGCGTAGCTTTGTGGACGAGACTTCATCGAGCCTCACAACTCGGTAATGGTCGAAACAGGAAAGATGCAGCAAGGTTTCAGGGGTAGCGCCCCTAGGGTATGACCATTCCTTCTGGAAAAGGGTAGTATCATGGTATGGAGCCCAGATACTTACTCATGTGGGCACTGTAGTATATTTATTATTACTGTGTGATGTTGTTGGTATTGAGGATCCTCGGATAAAGGTCCCAAAGGACCGGGGGTGGCATATCTTAGGTTTTATTTCCCGGGAAGGGGGTAGCCTGCCTTGTGTTAGCAGAGAACTGAGGGATGGTTCTCAGGGAGTCGCTCCAGAGGCGTACCCATGTGGCAATGGGAAGTTCCTTGGCCTGACCATTTGTTTGAAAATCCAAAGAAACAATATGCGCCCAGTACGGTTTTAGTTGTATAACCTTCTATGGAATGTGGCGGTAACCTGTTATTGAACATGGTAGCTATAGTAGGCATAAGTGCGGAATGCCTATGCTGGCTAAGATTAATATTATACTTTTGAAATGTTTTCCACTGTGCACTAATAATAATATCAAATGGTTTTCGTGTATCAAGCATGTTTGACTATCATAAGGAGAAAACTCCTCCAATTCTGCGATTGCATGGTGTGTGTGGCGGGAGGCCTTATGGTAGTTTCATTTTCAAAAAAAGCATTGTAGATTTCAAATCTAACTTCTTTTGTTTGTTTTTTAAAAATAAAATGTTTTTGTTTGCTCATATCAGTCTCATGACTGACCTGGAGTTTATTATTCCCTTCCTAAACTCTGGGTGCCCATAATTTTCCACACGGGCAGTCTAGAGTTGGGTTTCTCAGATAGTAGATATAGATATCGATTCGGTAGCTTTCAGCTTTCTCTTTGGTATTCTTTGGAGATCTCAGATATTGGAGTCTTTGGATTCGCATACCAGTCTTGCTTATCTTTGTGCAACGTGATGGTGGTTCGAGCTAGTAGCTTTGGAGCATTGGATTGGAGTTGCAGTTTGATCATTGGAGTTATTTCTTTTGCTATTCGTTTTCCGCTGTTGTTTATTGTCTCTGATATTCTTGTATCATATTGATCATTGTTGTATATTTGGATATTATGTCATTGGAGTTGTATATGATATTCATTCTTTTCTTCCGCTGTGTTGTTATACTTAATGTGTTAGAAACTCCAGCGAACCAGATTCGACGTTTGGATCTGCGGCATTGGAATACGAGTGTCGTATTCGGTGCCGATTTTTGAAGGTCGAGTCAGGGTCGTTACAGATTGTAGCCTGTGAAATCAATCAAGTGAGAAAAGGTATGATTATAGCCTTGGAAATCAATTGTGTGAACTTGTTGCCCGTGAAATCAAGTATCTCTACCCAAAGGATTGCGAATCTGGAGTGGTGTACCGCGTGGCCTTGAAATCGAGGGTTGTAATTGTATAATTGCTTTTGAAAGGAAATTCGTACTTGTGTGCGGGACTGGATGTCGGGTAACTCCGAACCAGTATAAAATCTAGTGTGTTCTTTCCTTTATTGCTTTTACTTTATTTTTGCATCTGTACTTGTTTCTGTGATCATATTTGTGTCTGAATATTGCATACATTTGTGTTCAAATTAACAAAAACTCAAAAATATTAGTAATTCCTTAAAACACTATTCACCCCCTCCTCTAGTGTTATTCCTACCTTTAAGATCTGTATTCCGCATTTCTCATACTTATAACCTGCTCCAGGTAGCAATATGTAACAACCCATAAATTTTTAAACGGTTTTTAATAACGTATTTAATTGAATTTTTGAGAAATTTTAAATAATAATATTTTGAAATAAAAATTTAATGTTTGGATTACGTATAATTAAATATAAGTAGTGAATAAATAAGAAAACATATAAAGTTGGATTACATTACTTGTTAATTAATTTGGGCGTACGTTCGTTTTAATTTTTGCATCTATTGTACGCACTCTTTGATTTTATATCTTAGTTGTTAAAAATCAAATCAGCACGTGCATTTTTAAAAAAAAAGAATTAAAACCCTGCCTCCAATTCACATGTAAAACTTTCCACTTTCATTGCGTCTCCGTATTTATAGGAATAAAAATCTTTGATTTCCTGATCGTTTCAAAATCTCTTCCTATCTTCATTTTTTGCAATGCAGTTCAGATCTGGAAAAAAAAGGGTAATGGGTAACGATCCGAAATTTTAGACCAATTTAAAATTCTAATTTTTCTTAAATATTGAACAAAATTTGGTAGAAACAAAAATGACGGGAATAATAATAGTTTATATGAGATTTACAATTTGAATTAAAAACAACAAATGTTAAGAATTTAATAATAATTGTTAATTGTAAATATTGATCTGTTGAATAAAATTAAAGAGGAAACAATAGTTTAATTGTATTGTTGTAATTCAAATAAGTTAACCTCTAACAAATGAACTAAAATTGGTAACTAATGGATATGTTGAGTTATGTGAAATTATTAAATAATGTTTGATTTATTGTTAATAAAAAGAAGCGGTTGAATAAGATTTTTATTTGATTTTAATACGAAATTAATATTTGTATTTGTTGAAATCTTTCCATTAAGGAAAGAGAATGTATTAAAATGGACATTTAATTTGGTAGTTAACATAAAAATATTTTATTTATAAGTTTTAAAAGAGAGAATTATTTCAAAATGTTTTTCAAATCTAATAATTGTTATAAGAAAGATATTTTGAAATAAAAGTAACAGGTTGTATTCTGTGAATTTATAAAAAAATTTATTCACTATAAAGCAGTAGATAGTTGTTATTATTTTATATGTTAATTTAATGATTTAAAAGTTAATATGGTTTCAATTGGGAATAATATTTATTTTGACGTTAAATAATAAATTTATATATAGCCTTGCATTCCAAGTGGGAAAGAAATCATTTCCCTAGACGTTCAATTTCTTTTAAATCTAGTTTTGATAAGTTACGTGTAAATTTCTACGCTTGCCTTTTCCTCATTTTTATGATAGGAATAAAAATTCGCGTAGCAGTTTCAAGCAAATTTATTTCTCTTTAGAAGCTCAGAATCCATCTCAAGATTGTTTGAAATTCACGTGTATAAGTGTCTCTTCTTTTCCATTTACTCCTTTGCAATTAATAGGAACAAAATCTTTGATTTTCCTTATCATTCAAACGAAATTCTTTTATTTCCTTAATGTTCCTATACCATTAATTAGTACGTTTCTTTATTTAATCTATCCAACGCAATTATCTCCTAAATTAAATATCACACGCAAATTCCTCCTGACAGGAATTATTTCCTGCCGTTTCTCCAAGCAATCAATACTAGTTTCATTTAAATACTCAACCTTGTACGCAAATAATTTTCACCACCTTCCCATTTTATAAATATTTCTTGCGTTTAAATCAACGCATTTACTTCCTAATAAATTTTAAACGTGTAAAAAATGTTTGCCATAGATTTCTTGCAGTTTCCTTTTGCTAAATTCACGCAATCAATACCACTGTAAATATTCGCTCAAATCTTTCTTGCCTATATTCTCTCACCTCAATCAATGCAATTGTGTATCATTGATTTAAATTTATTTCTTGCCTATATTCTCTCACCTCAATCAATGCAATCGTGTATAAATATAAGCCTCGTACACAAATAGTTTTCAATTGCATCTCAACATTTTCTTCATTTCTTCTTGCGTGCGTGAGCTCTGAATGTATGGCCTCCATTTTCTTCTTTTTATTTTATATTTTTTTTTCCATGCTTTGCTTCTCCCCTCCCTGTCCTCTGCTTCCAATATATTTGACAAATCCATCTTTATATTTCAACTCGCGTTCACAAATTTTCACATTATAATAGTCTCCATTTAATTGATATTTTAGCATAAAACTATATCTACATATATTTTTTATGTTTAATGCTTATGTGAAATTTAAGCTAAGCTTTTCAGAGACGTATTTATACGTTAGTCTTATATCTTATTTGTTATTATAAAATATTAGTAATATACATATTTTGAAAATATAATTAGGATTTTATTCCTATTCGAATATAACATATATTAGTATTGTAGTTGAGTGTTGTAAAAGCATTAGTGATTTATGTTGTAAAACTAAAAATTTAGATGTATAATTTTCATCTCGATTCTAGTGTATATATATAAAGTATGTTTTGTTTTTTCTCTTTTCTGTAGTGCTTTCATAGTGTATGGTCTATATATATAGATTGATTTTCTCAGTATATGCTTTGAATTTTGAGTAAACTATATATAAATATGTTATTTTAAAATGCATGTTTTAAATAAGTGATGATTTTATATATATTATGATATTATGCCTATATTTTATTTTGTGTGTGTGTTTAAATGTAATATTGATTTAAGAGGAAAAACGTTTATGTGTTTAAATTTAAGTATTGATTTTTCAATAATATGATGATGTTTTGTTTTAATATGTATTTTAAATTTAATATCAGTTTCAAACAATGTGAATATTTTTATTTGAATATCCGTCTTAAATTAAATTTATTGAGATTTTAAGGAAATTTAAATAACACATATAATATATACTCTATTTGTATCAAATCGTTTGATTTTTTTTCATCAATTTCTATCTATCAGCTTTGTCATCAAATTCGTGCCAATTTTTTTTTGCTTCAAAGTTCGTATTGGGATCCATAACTGACCTCATTATCGTTCTTCTCTAGCCTCGAAAGGTGAGTAATCACTCACGATTAATGTTCTTGTATTTTATTAAATTTGATTTCAATTGAAACGACAATTGAAATATGATGCTGAGTTTTGCCAAATTTTAATTAACAATTCGATATTTTGAATTATTCATATCGAACATGTATGGTTTTATTGTCGATTTGAATGGTCCAAAATAGCGGGTCGTTACAGTTGGTATCAGAGCTTTGGCTCTAGGCAGGCAAAAGTTAGCATATATGGTAAATTTATTTACAGAATCACTTCCGTTCGAGTTGAATCTCTTTCTTTTGACTCGATTTCCTTTGAACTTTGGAACGTTCCCTGTGGTTCAAAAATTGATTCTTGTCTCTCTCTATTTATATTCTTTTGATTCTGGAGTATCCAATGACTCCACTGAATGATTTGTAAAGGGGGTGAAACTCCTTTACAATTGGCATTGATTCACCGGAGATTTATGTATCCCTCGGTTTAGATGCTACTATCTCTTGTTATTCCGAATTATATCTCTGGCGATCGAATGTCGAATTGCCTCACCAATCTAATTTTGGAATCATGGTTGACCGGTAAAGGTCACCCGCGATTTATAGAAGTATATCCATCTTCTATTTTGTAATTTAATTATCTCATCTTCGATCGAGTCTATCTTCGAATCAGGATCCTATTGATTGGAGTTCCTCTAAATTAAATCTCTATCTTTGTTTCAAAATCTATTCTTGAATCATCCTTTGAAAATCGGGTTTTGTTTGTACTTTAAAATTGTTTTATATGCCGAAATTTTTATTTGGGTAACTATGATTTTATTCTTTAAAGAGAAAATGTTTTCGATAAGGATTATATACCTTTAAAAAACGAGAATTTGAAGTTTCGGAAAGATTTGAAATTTTGAAAATATTATAAGAAAACTTATTTATATAAAAATGATTTACAGCTGAAAGGTTTTGAATTTGAAATTAGAGAGATTGGACTCCGGTATTTTTGAAAATTGGTTTAAGATTTTGAAATATATTATAATAAGATTTGAAAGTATTTTCTGAATAAGAAATCTTTCAAATGACTTCAAATGAGTTCCAAGGATTTCGAAAAAAAATTCAAAGAAGTTTTCAAGAAAATAAAAGTCCAGAACTCACTTATGTCGCTGGAAAATAATTTCGGTGATGAGTGCACGCATCATCGACATTGATTTTCGAGTTTCAGAGTGGGGAGAGGCCACTTTAATAGCTTTGCTATGCGAGGGACTTTGTGAAACCAATTTTGATTTCAAATTCTGAAGTATGATTTGATATTCGAAAGATACAGGTATATATATTTGAAAAAATTTAAAGTAAGCCGGTGTTCAATCCTTGAGTTTTCAATTTGATTTAGTATAATTCTATTTATATAAAAAAATTTGATTTACTAATTTGTTGCTGATTTCCAACTCTTGGATTTGAAATTTGATTTCACCAACTATTTTGAAGGTTCGAGCACTTGCAAATCAAGGTTTAAAATTTTAAAACTAAGAAATTTCGAAGAGTATAAAATATTTGATAAAGAATATAAGTTTAGTTTTGTATGTTTAAAGAATATAGAGTATGACTTAAGTAAATTTGAAACTTTTGTTAAATAAATAATTTGAAAAAGGAAAATTAGTTTTTTCATATAGAAATAAATAGTTTAAAGGTATTAAAGGGATAATTATAAATTTAGAAACCATTTTGAGTATAACTGATTTTGAGAAGAATATTTGGTTTTGAAATTAGATTGGAATTAAAACCAGTACTTATATGGTGATTTTGGAAATGAATTTGTTTGACCTAAATTTTGTTGATTTGGAAATTTGGATTATTTTCTAAACCTATTGTTTAAGAAACTTTGAAACTAAATATATTTAATTTGGAAGAAAATTTGGTGAAATCATATATGATCTTGAAACTGAAATGTTATTGAAACGAGAAAAATTTGAGAACCTTGATTTACTAAATACTTGATTTGGGAGTTATCGAACTTATATAAAACTGATTTGTATAATACGAAATTGATTTGAAACCTATTGATTTGAAAGGTACTCAATTTGGAAAGAGAAATTTTATATAATCGAAGTCTATATAAGTGTGATTTGATATACTATTGGTTGGGAAAGTATTCGATTGAAAATGGAATCCTATATATAATGGACTTTATATAAGTATGATATTTGAAAGTGATTTGAAAAGGTACTATATGATACATATTTTCGAAGTAAAGATATGGAAAGTGTCTTCTGCTTGATATCCGCTTTGTGGCCACATTGTGAATTCATTCTATCGATATTATTCTCTCTGATTTTTGGTTTTCTGAATGTGATACTTGAGTGTCCCACCGTGGCGTAACCCATGGCTTTTTTTCTCGCGACTGCATAGCGAAACTGCCTGGCTGAGACCGCCTAGGGGTACGGATTGTTTCTTGGGGGATCCAGGCGTAACCATTGTGTATCCTACAATCTATGTAGGTCGCATTAGTAGCGAAACTGCCTGGCTGAGACAGCCTAGGGGTACGGATTATTTCCTGGGGGATCCAGGCATAACCATTGTGTATCATGCACCCTACTAGTCATCATGGCGTAACTCGCAGGGCTGAGAAAGCTTGCGGATACAGATTGTTTCCTGGGGGATCCAGGCGTAACCATTGTGTATCTGCGAACCATGGTTAGACAAAGGTTTTGGTTTGGTTATTTTGTTTGGATTGTACTTTCCATATCTGTTTTCAAAGGTTTTTCAAGTATTTTCACTGGTTGTTGAAACAGGTCTACTAAGTACTTGAAGAATTCTAGTTTTGCGCCTGATCAACGCATGGCCAGAGTCTACAAGAACGAGGATAAACTTGTTGAAACATCGAGTTATAGAAGTATTTTCGAAAGGAAAATTGGTTTCGACATAAAAGAATTTTTTTGAAAAGGTATTTTATTATAAAAGTATTTCCAACAAGAAATTTTGTATTAATCTTTGAAATTGAAATTCTTTTGGTTTGAAATTAACTATTCATGCCCGATACTATTCTTTTGAATCTACCTTATCTACTCAGCTTTAGTTACTCACCTTGATTCTATTTTCCGAATCTACCTTCTTTCCTTGTTGGATATATCCTTTTTAAATATTGTTTATTAATATACTACATGGTATAATAGAAAAATTTTATTGTTTCAGAAGTTATTAATTAATTATAACATATTTAAAGAGAATGGTTATTATTTTATCTATAATGTTGGAAGTATCTGAGACAAATAAAAAAAATTATAAATTTTGGATTTAATATTTTCAATAGCTTCTTTGTAAATATAAGTAATAATGCAAATAATTGTTTTCAAAGGAGTTTTGAAAAGTATTAAAGTATTAAAGAAAATTAAATTTCAAATGAAGTTTTTAAATGAATATTTCAAGTAAAATTTGTATAGTTTTAAATTAATTGTTTATCTTGTACTTTAATCTATTTTTCTTTCTGTTTGTTGCTATTCCCCTACCTCCTTCCTTTTCGGGGACGAAAAGTTTTGAGTGGAGGAGATTGTAACAACCCATAAATTTTTAAACGGTTTTTAATAACGTATTTAATTGAATTTTTGAGAAAATTTAAATAATAATATTTTGAAATAAAAATTTAATGTTTGGATTACGTATAATTAAATATAAGTGGTGAATAAATAAGAAAACATATAAAGTTAGATTACGTTACTTGTTAATTCATTTGGGCGTACGTTCGTTTTAATTTTTGCATCTATTGTACGCACTCTTTGATTTTATATCTTAGTTGTTAAAAATCAAATCAGAACGTGCATTTTAAAAAAAAAAAGAATTAAAACCCTGCCTCCAATTCACGTGTAAAACTTTCCACTTTCACTTGCATCTCCGTATTTAATAGGAATAAAAATCTTTGATTTCCTGACCGTTTCAAAATCTCTTCCCATCTTTATTTTTTGCAACGCAGTTCAGGTCTGGAAAAAAAAGGGTAATGGGTAACGATCCGAAATTTTAGACCAATTTAAAATTCTATTTTTTTTAAAATGTTGAACAAAATTTGGTAGAAAAAAAATGATGGGAATAACAATAGTTTATATGGGATTTACAATTTGAATTAAAAACAACAAATGTTAAGAATTTAATAATAATGTTAATTGTAAATATTGATCTATTGAATAAAATTAAAGAGAAAACAATAGTTTAATTGTATTGTTGTAATTCAAATAAGTTAACCTCTAACAAATGAACTAAATTTGGTAACTAATGGATATGTTGAGTTGTGTGAAATTATTAAATAATGTTTGATTTATTGTTAATAAAAAGAAGCAGTTGAATTAGATTTTTATTTGATTTTAATATGAAATTAATATTTGTATTTGTTGAAATTTTTCCATTAAGGAAAGAGAATGTATTAAAATGGACATTTAATTTGGTAGTTAACATAATAATATTTTATTTATAAGTTTTAAAAGAGAAAATTATTTCAAAATGTTTTCCAAATATAATGATTATTATAAGAAAGATATTTTGAAATAAAAGTAACAGGTTGTATTCTGTGAATTTACAATTTTTTTTATTTACTATAAAGCAGTAGATAGTTGTTATTATTTTATATGTTAATTTAATGATTTAAAAATTAATATGGCTTCAATTGGGAATAATATTTATTTTGACGTTAAATAATAAATTTATCTGTAGCCTTGCATTCCAAGTGGGAAAGAAATCATTTCCCTAGACGTTCAATTTCTTTTAAATCTAGTTTTGATAAGTTACGTGTAAATTTCTACGCTTCTCTTTTTCCTCATTTTTATAATAGGAACAAAAATTCGAGTAGCAGTTTCAAGAAAATTTATTTCTCTTTAGAAGTTCAGAATCCGTCTCAAGATTGTTTGAAATTCACGTGTATAAGTGTCTCTTCTTTTCCATTTACTCCTTTGCAATTAATAGGAACAAAATCTTTTATTTTCGTTACCATTCAAACGAAATTCTTTTATTTCCTTAATGTTCCTATACCATTAATTAGTATGTTTCTTTATTTAATCTATCCAACGCAATTATCTCCTAAACCAAATATCATGCGCAAATTCCTCCTGACAGGAATTATTTCTTGCCGTTTCTCCAAGCAATCAATACTAGTTTCATTTAAATACTCAACCTTGTATGCAAATAATTTTCACCACCTTCCCATTTTATAAATATTTCTTGCGTTTTAATCAACGCATTTACTTCCTAATAAATTTTAAACGTGTACAAAATGTTTGCCAAAGATTTCTTGCAGTTTCCTTTTGCTAAATTCACGCAATCAATACCACTGTAAATATTCGCTCAAATCTTTCTTGCCTATATTCTCTCACCTCAATCAATGCAATTCTGTATCATTGATTTAAATTTATTTCTTGCCTATATTCTCTCACCTCAATCAATGAATCGTGTATAAATATAAGCCTCGTACACAAATAGTTTTCAATTGCATCTCAACATTTTCTTCATTTCTTCTTGCGTGCGTGAGCTCTGAAGGTATGGCCTCCATTTTCTTCTTTTTTTTTCCATGCTTTGCTTCTCCCCTCCCTGTCCTCTGCTTCTAATATATTTGACAAATCCATCTTTATATTTCAACTCGCGTTCACAAATTTTCACATTATAACAGTCTCCATTTAATTGATATTTTAGCATAAAACTATATCTACATGTATTTTTTATGTTTAATGCTTATGTGAATTTTAAGCTAAGCTTTTCAGAGACGTATTTATACGTTAGTCTTATATCTTATTTGTTATTATAAAATATTAGTAATATACATATTTTGAAAATATAATTAGGATTTTATTCCTATTCGAATATAGCATATATTAGTATTGTAGCTGAGTGTTGTAAAAGCATTAGTGATTTATGTTGTAAAACTAAAAATTTAGATGTATAATTTTCATCTCGATTCTAGTGTATATATATAAAGTATGTTTTGTTTTTTTCTCTTTTCTGTAGTGCTTTCATAGTGTATGGTCTATATATATAGATTGATTTTCTCAGTATATGCTTTGAATTTTGAGTAAACTATATATAAATATGTTATTTTAAAATGCGTGTTTTAAATAAGTGATGATTTTATATATATTATGATATTATGCCTATATTTTATTTTGTGTGTGTGTTTAAATGTAATATTGATTTAAGAGGAAAAACGTTTATGTGTTTAAATTTACGTATTGATTTTTCAATAATATGATGATGTTTTGTTTTAATTTGTATTTTAAATTTAATATCAGTTTCAAACAATGTGAATATTTTATTTGAATATCCGTCTTAAATTAAATTTATTGAGATTTTAAGGAAATTTAAATAACACATATAATATATACTCTGTTTATATCAAATCGATTGATTTTTTTTTCATCGATTTCTATCTATCAGCTTTGTCATCAAATTCGTGCCAATTTTGCTTTGCTTCAAAGTTCGTATTGGGATCCATAACTGAGCTCATTATCGTTCTTCTCTAGCCTCGAAAGATGAGCAATCACTCACGATTAACGTTCTTGTATTTTATTAAATTTGATTTCAATTGAAACGACAATTGAAATATGATGCTGAGTTTTGCCAAATTTTAATTTACAATTCGGTATTTTGAATTATTCAAGTCGGATATGTATGGTTTTATTGTCGATTTGAATGGTCAAAAATAGCGGGTCGTTACACAATGTCTTCCAAAATCTCTAATCTCTTCCTACTCATGGTATAGATAAAGGAATATATAGAGTGGGTCAGACATAAAGTTTGGTGAAAATGAAACATCGCTACTAAACATGATATCTAATACACTAGTATGCCATAAGTATTATATTGAGTAGTACTCTGAGATAAATAGCATATATAAACTAAGGTGCATATGATAAGTGAGCAAGAGCTCTAGCGTAATGCTATATCATACCTAGTCAAGTTCTCTCATACTTCCAAAAAAGCTAGCACAATAATAATGGTGCTAATATAATCACTATAAACATCATATAAGGTTACACCATAACGTACCTCTAGCCATCGCTCTAAGGGAACATGTTATGGCACCTCTAAATGAATTTAAACTGATACAAATGATTCATAATGCTTTCCATCAAATAGCTATATGTTGGAGAAATCAAAGTGGTTACTGCCACATTCGGATGGTTACTGATATAGATGAGAATCCCCATCTCTCTCTGACTGTCGCACTCGATGAAACTGGCGGTCGATCCCAAGTAGTCTTGATGAAGAATTATAAAGCCCGAGCTATAACTATGTGCCTTAGGTAAAGGTAACATCGTATTATACCCAACCCCAATCTTCCTGATGACCGACTTAAGGTCATACCTAATGCTGAAAACACATAAAAGTCGCATCAAGCATGACCACCTAGTCGTCTCCCGGATAGGTTATCTGAGTATCCTGACCTATAACTCACATCCCTATCGTACACTATCACCTTCTGGTCAGCGTACTTCATAATATGTACCATCAAAGCCTCGATCCTTAGCCATGCATGCTCATATGCTAAAGAACTCCAAACCTTCACTCCATAGTCACACAAACTCCAAGAACCTCATACAAACCTCAAAGTCCTGTCAAATGCCATAAACCCTAAGGATCCACCAGATCTCAAATCTACGGTTGATCAAACGATTGATCCATTATAGCCAAAATTAGCAAAAACCAAAAAGTCAAAAAATCAAGTTCTGCCAGTCAACTGAATTCTTTGATTGTCGAATGACCTTTTTGACAGTTGATTGGTTGAACCTAACTAGTCAACTATTAAGGCCAAAGCTGGCTATTTCCTTTCGACCACCAAAGCCTGCACATTCTACGTCAATCAATCGGCCGATTCGCCTAACCAGTTAATTATTTACATATAGATTTTTGGGTTTGAACCTAGTTTGGATAACTCACCATTCAAACTCCACTTGATCATCATCCCACCTTACCTTTCTCTGACATCGTGCCTCATGGCATAGAAACCTTATGCCCACTACATACATCTCACACTCGAGTTTATATCATCGACGATCCTCTATGTGACAAATACCACTTGAAGGCAACTCGTCAAACCATCTTGGAACTCGAATGCTTTATAAATTATATGAGTGTAAGGTGCTTAATAATTCTTATGGTACAACCATAAACCAACAATAATCATTCCTAAATAATACTAATAACTAATGTTATAATCCATTGATTTCATTCAAGTTAATTCATTTATTAATTTCAGTGGTTTGTTCAACATTCTTTCAAATCACTCAAGTATACTTTCAATCAAACAACCCAATACCCAACCATTTATTAAGAGGCAAAAGACTCACTAAGCCCTTACCTAACCTAGAAATTAGTAAGCATAAAAGAATAAAGGAAATCATATTAGGTAGAGAATCATTCTCACTCACCCAAGCTAGTAGAAATCCCTGGTTTGTAATCAACTCCTCAAATACCTATTTTAGAGATTCTGAAATCGATTGTTCACTTCTAGTAAATTCCTACTTAGGGGTGTTATAAAGGGAACTGTTATCTAAATTAAGAGTATTTTGTGTGATCTTGGGAGATATAATAGAGAAATTATGAAGAGAGAAAGATGAGATAAGTCTTGGAAGGAGGATGGAAGATGAAGAAGGATTAATTGAAATAATATGAGAAAGTGATGATCTAATTTTAGAAATTATATTTTTATAGGCACTTCCCTAACTAATACAAGTTTTCCATACTTTATCTCAATATGTCTCTTTTCTTACGTTTTTCGAATTTTTCAAGTTTGATACGTTTTTCGAACATAAATGATGTTTCAAACATAACGGAACTAGTTTGGGGTCCTAATTCCAACATCTTCAAAATTCATTTTTTTTGTTATTAAAATCACTCTTACCCCATTTAACCTTGTTTTATTTCATTAAAACAATTTAAATAAATTGATTACTCTTCCCAAAAAATCTGGATTATTACACATGGTCGGGTCATCACCGACACTTTGGTCAAGAAAAATGAGATGCTTATTTGGGTGTTGAAGCCCTAGTTTGCTAGGGAAACTATGCCATACTTTGGAGATCCATTTGATATTGTAATAGACAAGGTTCCATGGAATGAAAATATCCTTGCATCGATTAAATAAATAAGGCCGTGATAGAGGAGGAAAAGTCTATTGGATTTTAGGGAAAGAAGAGAAAATTCTTTAAGTAGAAAGGAAAGATCGAAAATCGAAAGGATGGTGTTTGGAAGAAAATAAAGGCGAAGGTGACTTGTTATAAGTGTGATAAGAAGGGGCACTTGATCAGTGAGTCTCATGCTACAGGCAATAAAAAAATTTGATATGGAAGGTGTGAGATGCTATGATTGCAACAAGCCGGGACTCTTCAAGAGGGACTATTCCGAACCAATCAAAGCTGAGAAGGGACATGTTTATGTTTTGGAACCTATAGCTTCCAGATCGACTGTTGATGAGAAAGGAAAGGTTGTGTTAGGAGGTACGCTTTTGATACATAACATACACGTTAAAAGTGTTATCTAATACTAGAGCATCACATTCTTTTATATATAGATGTTTGGTAGATAGATCAAACCTTGAACCAATATATGTTACAACCTTTCTAAGAGCTGATAATCCAATAAAAGGCTACACCACACTTAGAGCGAGATATGACCGATTAGAATTTAATTTGTTAGGTCCTAAATTTGCATGCAATTTGCATATGTTTGATTTTATGGATTTTAGGATAATTTTGAGTATGGATTGGTTAAGCTTTTAAGAAGCTAGAATATTTTGCTAAAATAGAATAATATCCTTAAGATGCCCTAATTGCAATAATCAATTTTATACCTATTAGAAGAATTGAGTTTTAATTCATGTGCATTGTTGCGTGTTATGGAGTAGGTAAAAGATGTAATCAATCGAGTTTTTGTAGCAAGAGAATACATGGATGTCTTTGAGCTAGTTATAGGACTATAACAAAAATGAGAAATTGAGTTTGGATAGATCTTCTACAATAAGAAAAATCTATAAGCAGACCACATAGCAGAATGACACCTACCGAGATGAAGAAGTTGAAGGCACAAGTAGTACAGTTGAAGGTGAAGCTGGTGGAGTCATAAGGAAATAATTTTACTAAACCAAGTAACTCATCTTTGGAAGTAGCGGTGATGTTTGTGAAGAAACCAGATGGGTCACCAAGAATGAGTATTGACTATAGGGAGTTAAATAAGAAGGCCATGAAGAATCGGTATCTTCTACTAAGAATTTGTGATTGGTTTGATCAACTAAGCAGAGCCAAGGTGCTTTGTTAGACTTAGCAATGAGTTTCCATAAATTGAGAGTGGTAGAGGAAAGTATTCCATTAATGGTGTTTCGAATAGGGTATGGTTTGTATGAATGGTTTGTCATGTCTTTTGGACTGACCAATGCCCATGCTTTCTTTGTAAATTTGACGAATCGAAATTTCAAAAAGTATTTGGATAGATTCATATTGGTTTTTATTAATGACGTCTTGATATATTCTAGGAATTAAAATGATCATGAAGTTCATTTAAGAAAGTGTTACATATTCTAAGGCAGCATCGGCTAAAAGCGAAATTTTCAAAATGTCATTTTGGGAAAGAGAATTGAAGTTTTGGGTTATCCATACATCCATCTAAGATTTTGAAGCCATTAATGATTGGAAGAGACTAACAATATTAGAAATTTATTAGGTTGGCTAGTTATTATCATTTTAAGCCCGTATAGCATCACCACTTAACCAATTTAACAAAGAAGGATGTGAAGTTTGTTTGGATCGATAAATATGAAGAAGCATTTCTGAAGCTACACCATTTACTAACCAATGCCACCTTGTTAGTTATATCGGTTAGAAATCAAGATTCAGTGGTGTACACCAATGCTTGTGGAGCAAGGTTTAAAGATATACTAATGTAGAGAGGTAGCGTAATTTCCTTTGCATCTTGACCGACTGCATGACGTTATTATCCTACTCATGATTTAGAGTTGGCAGCAGTAATATTTGCACTAGAAGTGTAGAGACTTGTCTATTGGGAGAATGATTCGAATTGCATATAGATCATAAGTAAGTATTTATTCTCGAAGAAGGAGCTAAATATAAGGTAGCATAGATGGCTTAAGTTTCTGATGATTTATGACTTTGAAAATGGGGATACGTCAAGGAAAGGAAATAAGGTAGCTACTATACTTAGTAGAGAACATTAGAATGTAGTATTCGTAACATTTGCATAATGGAATAATTTAAAGGTGTTGGCCTCTTATGGTGTTTGTATGAGGTCGACGACCAGTTTTAGTCTACTTACTAAAATGATCACTTGTTAGAAGTTTGATAAGTATTGATTGAAAGAACTGACGCAAAGCAAAGAGATGATACATTACTAGCTAAACGGATTAAGAGACTAGAAGCAAGTATAGAGACTATTTAAAAGATTTTGCGCTGGATAAAAAAGGATAGCTGAGAAAGAAAGGATGTTTATTCATTCCAAATAAGGAAAACCCTATGGAAAGTGTCCTTAGGGAGAGTCATAGATCAAAATCTACCATTCACCCTGGAGGTAGAAAGATATACCAAGATATATAGTGGAGTTTCTTCTAGTAAGAAATGAAGAGAAATATATGCTTATGGGTTAAGCAATGTCTCAATTGTTAGCAAGTAATATTCGAGCATCAAAATCCGAAGGGATTACTTCAACCTTTATAGGTACCACTATGGAAAAGGGATTCTATGTTGATGGATTTTATAGATGAGTTACCAAGTTCAAATAGGTAAATAAAAGTATATGGGTAGTAGTCGATAGACTAGCCAAAATGCACACATTACCCTCATTAAGCTGATAATGATGACATCGAGTTTAACAAATCTATTTATGAAGAGGGTTGTAAGACTACATAGGATACCAAGTTGTACTTTAAGTGATTAGGATCCCTTGTTTATTAATGAATCCTAAAAGATTTTCACGATGCAATAGATTCCAAGCTGAAGATGAGTACTGCTTACCATCGGTAGACTAATAAAAAAACAAAAAGGGTTAACAAGGTACTTGAAAATCTATTAAGGACTTGTAACTAGACTTTGGAGGGTCATAGGAAGACCATTTGCACTTAGTCGAATTTCCTATAATAATACTTATCGGACTATCACTGGAATGGCACCATTCGAAGCTCTTTATGGAAGGCCATGTGAATCACCAACATGTTGGTTAAAGATAGAAGATAGGCTACTTCGTTGTTCAGATTTAATAAAAGAAGCGATTGAGATGATTCGAGAAAGAATTTAGGAAGCTTAATCAAGGCAGATGTGCTATGTCGATCAAAGGTGTAAGAATTTGGTGTTCTCGATTGGAGATCGCATTTTTGTAAAAGCATCGCTAGTAAGGGTGTCACATGATTTGGAAAATAAGGAAAATTGGTATTGAGCTACGTTGGTCTATTTTCTATTATAAAGAGGATCGAGAAATCGCATACCGTATCGAGTTACTGAATACTTTGGTCGGAGTTCATAATGTTTTTCACGTCTTTCATTTGATGAAGTATGTATATTGTCTAAAAAACAATGGAACCAATGGTTTTGGAGGATTTAGTAGTGGAATCTAATATGACTATTATTAGATCACTAGTTTGTGTCATATGTTGGAATATGAAGTAACTTAGAAATAAGACGGTGAAGTTAGTGCAAGTTCAGTGGAGCAACGATATAAGAAATTGTACAAAGTACATTAAGGATAGGATTGAAAAGTCTTATCCTAAGTTGTTTTGATGTATGAACTATATGGTTGTATAGACTTTAGACTTGTGGCTATGCTAATGGTATTTGATTTTGTATGTGCTTGTGTCATGTATATGTATGATTGTTATGTCGCTTATACATTATTAGAATTCTGAGGGCAAAAATTTGTAAGGGGAGCCTGTAAGACCCCTAATTTTATAGCACATTATTGTGGAAATTTAATTGATTTATAATTAAATTATAATAATGTAACGGAAATGGGTAAATATAGAGATAGAGCATAATAACCAAATACAATTTTTTCAATAAATGGAGTAATGGCAATTCATATAGAGAAAGAAATTATAGGCTTCAACTAGATTATGGGAGAATAAGGAAGGGAAGGTTAAGGCCCATTGATAATACCCTAATTCTTCTCTCCCTCTCCCTTATATTTCATTCGATCTTCATAATAAAGGAAGAAAAGAAAAGTGAAAACTCATTAAAAATCTTCTAGACTAAAGAAAGAAGATAAAGCCTAAAGAAGGATGTTATGGGACCAATTATCTACGTACTTAAACTAGTCAAGGTGAATAATATTATCTTCCCTATGATTTGAATGTCTTGATTATCTGGTTCTTTCAAATACGTTATGGTTTGAGTTGATTTATGATGTTAAAATATGGTGTTGGTTAAGATATTCAATTAAATGGTTGTATAAATATTATATGTGAAATAATGAAATTTAAATTGGTTTTTTAGAGCCACAACCAATGTTAATGGTCTCCAAATAATTTGAAATTATAGTATGTTATTATAACTTTAGTTCGGATATGATTTTTGAATTTCATAGTTTTCTGAATTAATTTGACTTTTCTATGAATTTTCTAAGTTGAAAAGTGGTTTAATTTTAGGTTTAATTATTTAAAATATGAAAATAATTATTTTTACCATGAAAATTTTATATGTGGTAGAAGATGGAATTTTGTTCTCTAAGGATTTTCCTATGTAATTTTGAATTAATATGAATTATTTGATGAAGTGAAAGTTTGGTCAAAATAGGTATTTAACTAATTAATTAAGAAATTAATTAATGTTTTATGTAAAGGATAAAAAATTCTAGGAATTTTTTGAAAAGGCATTTGAAAAGATAAGAAGTTGATGAACGGAATTTAGGATATGGAAAGATTTGGTGGAACATAATTACTTTAACAGGAAATAAATCAGTTTTAAAGTAAATTACCAAACCGCTATTTTAGTCCTTCGGTAGCTTGGGTTTGGATACACGATAGCTATATATAAGATAACTTAAGTCTAGAGCATAACTTTTTCAACTATGGTAGCAAGATCCTAGATGCATAATAGCATACATATTGATATGGTTTTAACTTTTCTATGGTTGTTTTTAAAATTTCGATAGCCAATGTTTTTGAAGTGTAACATCCCTCACTTGGAGGCCCAAAACCAACAGCTACGGATGCAGCAGTCATCCATAGTTATTAATCCTCGACGACCAAATGCGGTAATGTGGGATACATTGATATATCAGAAACACATGGATATGAAATTTTTTAAAACCCATTAAATAATTTTATTATTCCATTTCAATCATATTTCAAATTCGTTACATAATCCCAAATTCGAGAACCGCATTCTGAAAAATATAATTATTACAAAATGTGCCAAGAGTGACATATGAAGATGCTCCATTGGATGATCAAAGTCTAAACATAGGGAATTAAACAACTTTTCCTTTACAACCAAAACGTAGCGGAATCAAATAGAAAAGACTCATATTAGCTAGCTTGCCTTATGCACGTCTCTAGAAGCTTATTCATCTAAAGGAGAACCTGAAAACCTAAACTCTCAAACTACTCTAAATCAATTGAGTACCTGAGAGTTCAAGGTGAAAACATAAACTTTGAATCAGCCATAAAGCCTGGTATGAATAAGTACCTACCATCGCGAACCATTTAGATACCTAGTAGGACATACCGCTTAGCGGAACGAGTTTTTCTCCCACTAATGTCTTAACCAAAATTTATAATAACCATATACCGTGCTTCTGCATCCACAATGGTAAAAAACGTAGCAATTTTAAATATATCATAATGATATGCAAACAAGCAAAATATCCTGGATTTCCCATCCCTATTCATTTGAGTATCTATCTCAGTTATAGTTTCTAGGGTCACTATTAACCTTTTTATTTTCATGGGCTGACTAATAACTTGTTTAAAGTTTACGGACTATCTGTCCGGTCTCATAGTTTTCATTGGGTTACTAAGAACCCATTGGCCTCTGCTAATAACTTCATTCAATTATTTCATTGGTTCTCCCTGAACCTATTAGTATCTCCAATAACTTCTTTTATATCATAGTTTTCATGGGTTGACTATGAAACCTATTGACTTCTGTCAATAACTTTATCCGGATATAGTTTTCATGGGATCACTACAAACCTAATGGCCCTTGCCAGTAACTCTTTCTAAACATAGTTTACATAGGTTTTACTATGAACCCGTCCGATCTGACAACTTCTTTGACCAGTCTTTGGGCAACCTATGTTCTGTCTACTTGACCTCCTGGATGCAATTCTACTCATATAGGAGTTAATGTAACGATCCTGAATTTTAATTAATTTTAAATTGATAATTTATATTAATTTTTGAGTAAAAAAATTATGAATTAATTTATAAATTAATTAAAATGAAATGAGGATTTATAAAATATATCTATGTAATTCATTTAATATGTATTTGCTTTCAAAACATTGTCTTTTTAAATAATATGTTGTATGTGAATTAGGCAAGTTAAAAAGTCATTTCAGAAAATAAAATTGGTTATGTAAACTATAAAATGTAAAATATAAACATGAAACAAATTAGTTAAAATTTAAATAAAGTAAAATTTAAAAGCAAGTTTAAAAAAATCAATGTTTAAATATATTCGTGAGTATTACTTAAATCATTAATATATACGAGTTTTACTTTTAAGTAAGATTCAATAAATTGTAATTCATAAATTTTGAAGTTAATTTGAATGGAATAACTAATGTTGAATATTAATTAAATTAGAAATTAGAAGTTTAAATTTATGAATTAAGGTTTAATTTCTTTAATGAAATAAATTAAGGTTAAATGATTATGTAATTAACTTTAAGGTTAATCTAATTTATTTGTTAATTAAGAATTAATAATTGATTAATTTAGAAATGTGTGATTTATAAATGGGTAATTAAGTTTTATTAATTAATAATTAAGGTTATTAATTAATGATTGAGGATAATCAATTAAGTAATTAAAGATAAATAACTTGATTAAGAAGTAATTAATTAAATAGCATGAAATAAAATAATCAAGTAATTAAGATATAATAATTAATTAAGAAATGATTTTAAGGATTAATCACTTATTGAAATTAAAGCTGGATATTTTGATTTATTAAAGATAATTAATTGTGAAATTGGTTTAAAAGGTTGATTTAATTGATATGATTAATCAAGAATAATTTAATTAATTAAGGTGATTGATTAATTTATTAATATCAAATGATTTGTAATTAATAAATCAGGATTGGATAATTAATTCATAAGTAATAAATTTACTTGGAGATAAATTGAATTGATTTGGATTAAAAACGATTTAATTAATCCTGCTTATAAATGACTATTGAATACTTGACTTACTCATGAATGATTGTATTGTATGAGATGCCTTGAATTGATTTTCCTATTCTATCTGTGATATTTTGTTCTGTGAATTGAGCTGTGTATTTGTTCCTTTATTGATGATACATTTGTATATTATCTGTGAATCTGTGAATGGACGATAAGCGTTATAGTTTATATCGCTTATCAATTATATTTCTGTGTTTTAATCTGTGATGACTGAATGATTGTGCACTATTGTGTAAAACCCCTGGACCACACCATACACACAAGAATATGGATTTCACAAGGAAATCGATTAAGTCACAGATTTTTGAAAATAGTTTTTAAATTTGAATTTTTAAATTCAAATGTTTTGGGAATGGAATCGAAATAAATGTGAAAAGCTTTTGGAATGGAATTTCAAGATAGAATTTATTTTAAATTACTTGATTAAGTTTTGGAAATTTAAATAATTTGATTTATATTTGAATTCAAAATTGGGAATTGAATTCTATGATTTGAAATTAGGGACTAAAGATGTTATATTAGTTATATATGGGTTAAACCACTTTTAAGTATTGTTTTTGGGAATTTGAATTAAGTCAAAGATCGTAACTTGTATAAATGAAATGGGGTTTTTCCAAAATAAAGCTATTGTTTCTAAATGATAAAAAGCTTTGGTTTCAAATCTTATTGAAAGGGATTTCAAGTTTAAACTAAAATAGTTTTCCAAGTTATAGATAAATAATCAGGAACGAATTTTGAAAATTAATATTTGGGAATAATTTGAAAACTATGAGACAAATCTTTGATTTAAAGATTTGATGAAATAATCCTTTTGAAACGGAATTGTTTTGAAATCCGGAAAAGAATACTTGTGAAAGTACATGAACTTTGTGAAATAAATCCTTTGTTTAAAAGATTTAAAATGGTAATTAGTTTAAACCATTTGAAAGTAAGTTTTGAATTATTAAGTTGTGACTTAATTGAAATCTCATATCCATATGTTTTAAATATTTTCGCTCACCATTCGGTTTAGCCGGGAAAGGACCTTTGTGTCATATAACCCATTCCGAATATGTGATTCGACGTTATGGATGCATTTGAAGACCGGTGGTGAAGACCGGGTATTTGCGAAAGCGATAGGATGACCTATCGATTGTCTCTGCACCGAGTCGCGCCGGTATAGAGACTCCCTAAGTGATGGGAAATCCGATCGGGATTGTGAATATCCGGATTGCAAGGACTTCTTTGGAAGTGCCTTCGGTTCTGTTCGAACCCGAAACAGACTTGTATGGATTGTTATGTCTGACATTACAATTTGAGATATAAAGCTGATTTCTTTCAAATATATTTCCGTTGGTGGCGGAGAATTTATTCTCTTAGCTTAACACCCTTCTCTGAGATGTACGAGCTCAGAGGTTATGAAGTTGATGGTTATCAGCAATATATTCCCAATTTGGTAATGTGACATGCTGAGTGTTGCTGTGAAATGATCATTGTTTGATCATTTGTGATATGATCATTTGTTTGATCATTTATCTTTGTGATCATTACTTTGATCATTTGTTGACCCAAAGCATGGCTTTGTACCAAAGCGTGGCTTTGTGGGCGAGACTTCGTCGGACCTCACACCCCGAAATGGTCGAAACAGGAAAGATGCGGCAAGGTTATTGGGGGTAGCACCCCTTAGGGTATGTGCATTTCCTTCTGGATAGAAGTGGTATCATGGTATGGAGCCCAAATACTTAACTTATGTTGATATCGCAGATATATATATGTATTACTTTGTGATTTGTTGTTGGGGCCCCGGATAAAGGTTGGTTACGACCGGGAGATGGCATACTCGTGTCAGTAGTTACCCAGTTAGGGGTAACCTGGCCTTGTGTTGGCAGAGATCCGGTTAGGTTCTCGGGAACGTCCTTCCAGAGGCGTTCTCATGTGGCAATGGGAAGTTCCTTGGCCTGACCATTTGTTGGAAATCCAAAGAAACAATACGATCTTGTATGGTTTTAGTTGTAGAACCTATCATTCACTTATGGTGGTCACCACTGTTTGGATGGTAGCTATAGTAGGCATAAGTGCGAAATGCCTATGCTGGCTAAGATTTATATCTTTGCTTTCGAAATGAATTTTGCCTACACTATGCACTAGTAATAATATCAAATGTTTCTTTTTAATGCGTATCAAGCATCTTTGACTATCATAAGGAGAAATCTCCTCCGATTCTGCGTTTGCATTGTGTGTGTGTGGGGGAGGCCTTATGGTAGTCTCATTTCTAAAAAGCATTGCGAATCTATTTTAAAATATTTCTTTATTTGTTTTTAAAGATAAACCGTTTTTTTTGCTCACACCAGTCCCACGATTGATCCGGAGTTTATTGTTTCTTTCCTAAACTCTGGGTGCTCAAAATTTTTCTACACGAGCAGTCTAGAGTTGGGTTTTTCAGATAGCTAGGTTCAGTAGATTATCTGGAGCTAGTTCAGTCTTTAGATGTGGACGACACTTGCTTGTCTTTGCATTTCGTGATGTTGAAACAAGCTGCTGCTGCTGCTGGGGTTCTCTTTTGAAGACTACCTTAGAGTTATATTGTTCCGCTGCTAGATGTTATCTATTTTCTTTTCCGCTGCTATTCTATTGTATCTCTGAGGTATATTGATATCTATTGGATCATCTGTTGTATGAGATATTGTATCAAAGCTGTATATCAATGTATTATTCTATTATTCCGCTGTGTTGTTTACTTAATGTTGTTATAAGCTCCGGCGAATCGGATTTGAACGGTCGAATCTATGGCATTCGAATACGATATGAAGTATGGATGTCGATTTTCGAGCGTGAAAAATCCGTATCGTCACATGTGGTATCAGAGCTAAGGTTAAAATTTAGCTCAGGAGTATAACACATTAAGTAGCTCATTAGAGATAGGGTGAAGTATGCCCTAGAATGAGTAATCCCTAAGATATTCGTTTAAATGCCTCAGTAAATTCTCTTACTATTCACTGATAGTAAGTATGAGTGCAAGAAGAGAACGAGACAGGGGACAGGGAAATACGACTATAAATGGTCAATACCCTGCAACAGTGGAAATAACTTTCTTATCAATTTTCTTTGATTCGTTTCTAAATTCTTTTGATTGCTTAGTGACAATTACAAGAAGAAGATTCGGTGTGATGATGGCCCTATGAATCGTTGTAGAAAATCTTTACTTCGTATTTCATCGATTTCTTTTCGGTTTTTGATTTAAACTTTAATGAATTTGAAATTTTGAATAAATTTGAAATTTAAATTGAGTTAAATTGGCTAATGAAATATAAGGATAAATTGAATTGCATCAATAAAGCGATTTCGTTTAAAACCAAATTTTAAATTCTATTGAAATTTGTTGGGTATATCGAAGACCGAAGGGGGGGAAATTATATATACTTTGGGGTATTCCAATTTGAGTTTGGAATCCACATCTAGTGTTTGAGGAATTATAGGAGATTGAATCTATCTATCTATTGTTAATATTCTGATTTGGTAAGCCAAATGCAGAATAGATATTATGTTTAATAGGATGAAATATTCTTCATCTATCTCTGTATTATTTTCGTGCCTGTGTAATTTCGAGGACGAAATTCTTTTAAGGGGGGAAGTCATAGAGGTATGGCTGCAGTGATGTTTTCTTTTATTTGATTGTGCTGAGATGATATGGTGGTGGCTATGCAGATTTGTTTTGGCTGGGAGAATATACTTTGTGTGCTTAGAGATAATATTATGTACTTGCTTGTTTTCATATTTGTTTACAGCTTTATTTCATATTTAAATGTTGTTTCTTTTCTTTTCTTATGGCTTAATAACATAAATAAATTTCTATTTCAACTATGTTTATTTCTTTCATTTTATCTGTGTTCATACTTATTGCCTACAAATATTTTATTACTTTGTATACATCTGTTTCTATTTCTTATTTGAGTGTATTTCTTCTTTTGTTTTATTACTTGTCATATGAATAAATTCCTATTGTCAATATATTGTTTAAATTTTAAATAATTTGTTTCATGTGTATATTTTACATTTTATAGTTTACATAACAAATTTTTGTTTTCTGAAATGACTTTTTAACATGCCTAATTCACATACAACATATTATTTAAAAAGACAATGTTTTGAAAGCAAATACATATTAAATGAATTACATAGATATATTTTATAAATCCTCATTTCATTTTAATTAATTTACAAATTAATTCACAATTTTTTTACTCAAAAATAATATAAATTATCAATTTAAAATTAATTAAAATTCGGGATCGTTACAGATAACTCAATTTATAATCATTATTGGGTCAACCTAGCTGGTTATTCTATCCTTTCTCCCCAAAATAATGTTATAGGTCGATTACACAGTAAATATGTTTATAGAAGAAGCTTATAGAATCACTGATCATAACATAGTAATACCAATATTTAGGGTTTAATATCCTTAAATCATTTTCACACGAAACATGGTTAATCCCTTTAACCCATTATTTTTATCAAGGAAAGCTTCTTCAAACACTCCAAATTTATAAGCCATTTCAAAGCTTTTTTATATTGCCATGGGTTTTCCTTTAAAATTATGATTAGGTTCTTTTGTTTTGAAAACTAAGGCTTCCGAAACCTTAGACCTTTACTTTTGAAACCATTAGAATATTCCTTTCGAAAGCATTCCAATCTTGTTTCCAAAACACTTAAACATATGCCTTTCGAAACACTTTAAAATATCTCTTCCGAAAGCATCAAAACCTTCCCTTTCGAAACCATCAAAACATTCCTTTCAAATGTATTAAAGCATATATTTCCATCTTATAGAAGCATAGCTTCGAAACCATTTGAAAGTAACTCTTTCGAAACCATTGAGTTTAATCTTTTGGGTCAAAGTGAACATATGCAAAAGTATCCCTTTTGAAATCATTATCCTTCAAATAAAAGAGTTTAGGGAAAACAGATGGCTTCAAAACCATCCTTTTGAAAGCTTTAATTTTTAAGTACAACCATTGGAAGGATAGCTTTGAAACACATTTCAAAGCCATTGCCTTCGAAACCTTTTGTTTAAATGGCTACTGGAGCCCTTTCGAAAGCATTGGGAAGTAGCCTGTTATATTTATAAAACAAAAGCTTGCCTTTCGAACTCACTGAAAACTTTCAACCTATTTGAAAGGTATGAAGATGGCAGCAAGGTTTCAACTTGGTTCAAAACCACACTTTTGAAAGCTTCTCTGTAAAACATAATATACGACAACTCATTCGAAAACTACCCTTTAAGCAAAAAGGAAGCAAACCCTTCAAAAGCTATATAAAAGTAATTCAACCCTTTTGAAAGCATCCATTAAAAGCAAGGCAAGCAACATCTCTTTGGAAAGCAAAACAAAGTCCTTCGAAAGCTATTTAAAATGGCCTCGATCCTTCGAAATCATGATTTCAACTCTATACCTTACGTCTTTCTCCAATCCATTATATACCAAAGTATTGATACTATGTGTATTGGTTTCGACTTGGTTGGAGGCAGAGGTATGGGGTCGAAAGGTTGCTAATGGAAGTGGCGAAGCAATAAATCTTTACAAAACTTTTTTTTTTGCATTTTAATTAAATGCTTTTCACTTAACTTGCCTATTTGTAAAAATGTAATTTGTTGTCGTAACCTTTACAAAAATCTTTTCTTAAAGACCGTGCATTCATCTAGAATTAATTAAAAATAATTAGCAAAGAAGCTCTTCCCTTTAACAAATCAATTAATACATTTAAGTCCTCCGACTTAACTAACTTAATTTCCATAGTAGATTGCTTAGGAAAAATTCCCAAAGATCATCATAATTCACTTTTACTATCCTATCTAACATAAATAAATTTTAGACCCAAAATCTTTTATATAATAGCCAAAATAAATTATAAACCCAATTATTTATTTCTTCCTTCAAAAATTCATAAAAAATTATCCATAGCTTGGATAATTACGAAAGTTTAAACCTATCTCCAAAACCGTTTTTCATAACATATTAAATCCTCATGTCATTCAAAACTCAATATATATTATTTTAGCCTGAAAATCGAATAAAGCATTTACCAAACATACTTGTTTGAATCAAACATATCATCCTTAAAATCATCATAAAGGTTTTGAACTTAAAACCCAAAATCAAATGCTCTTTAAAAACAAAAATGAGATGGTTTTGATTGTTGTTCACTTTGCTTTGGATAAGTAACTTGAGATTTGATCTTGCCTAATTCTCCTTGCTTGATTCCTTATCTTTTAATTGATTTTTCTCTTTTTTTCCCTAGCTTATGGTCGGCTTGAGCTCTTTGGTTTATGTTTTAGAATTATGAACTTGTGAAATGAAAATGGGGAAAAGGGATTAGGCGTTAAGGGTTATGGTGGACGGCTATTCCTCATAATACCCTTGCCATTCTCTTATTAGTTAACTTATAAAACCATTTCCATAAACTCATTCGTTTAAATTTTTATTTAGTTAAGCACGACCTCTAATAAATTTTCAAATCTCAATCCCCTTATCACACTAATATTTACATTATTCTATTTAATTTATCTAATTAAATCTTTTGAATAATGTTATTTAAAATTTGGGGTGTTACGAGCTCTCCTCCTTAAAGAATTCCATCCTTGAAATTCAGTATGGACTAAATACTAAGCATAGCAATCATCTATAACAACTCCTAACTACCATACTAGCCTACCTGACTAGCAACAGTTTGTATAAACAAAATATAGAACACACCCTCACAGTAGATCATGATAAATATCTCTAATCCCGTCTTCTTTTTTTCAAGTACAATCATTCTTGTTGTCGCTCCACTGAACTTTCACCAACTTGACTGTTTTGTTTCTTAAGCTCTTCTCATCTCTCGTTACAACCCGGACTGGTTTCTAACAAAAGTCAAATTCGATTCTACTATCAAATCTTCCAACCCCATTGGAGAGATAGTAGTCTTTGGATCATGCACAAAAAAAACACATTATTGACACCTACCATACTGCTTGGCAACTCTACTCTGTATGCGAGCTTTCCGATTCTCTCTATAATTAGAAACAGACCAACATATCTCGGTGCCAGTTTCTCCGACTTTATGAATCATACCACACCCTTCATTGGTGAAACTTTAATGAGAATTATTGATATATGTCTCTTATCTGCATAACTCTTCTGTCTAGACTGAGCAATCCTTTATCTTTTCTCGAGTCAATTCAGTCTTCTCCATCGCCTCTCTGACCAGATCTGGACCCAAGACTAATCTGTCTTCAGTCTCCATCCAACACGCTAGTAATTTGCATGGCCTTTCATACAAAGCTTCAAAAGCCGCCATTCCTATACTAGTCTGGTAACTGTTGTTATAGGAAAAATCAACTAAGTGTAGGTGTTCTTTTCAAGATCCACCAATGTCCAACACACAAGCTCTTGACAATCCTCGAGTACCTTATTGACTCACTCTGTCCGCCCATCCGTCTGAGGGTGATACGCAATACTATTCTTGAGCTTGGTAACCAACACATCCTGTATACTCTTCTCACTAGTAAAGAAACATCTCTGTCACTGACCATACTACTAGGAATTCCATGTAGCCTAACTTTGTTATTCATGAACAACTTAGCTAAAACATGTGTTGTCCTGGTTGACTTAACTGGAATGAAACGAGCTCTTTTTTCAACCTATTCACTATGACCAAATATACTTTAATCTCCTCTATTCGACCTTGGAAACCGGTCTATAAAATCCATGGATATCGAATCCCGTTTTCAAAATGGTATTTTCAAAGGTTGAAGCAATCCACTCGGCTTCTGATGTTTGGCCTTCACTTGTTGATAGTTCGCACACTGCCGAACCCACAATCCAACATCCTTCTTCATACCTTCCCAGTAGAAGATCATCTTCATATCTTGATACATCTGTGTTCCTCCTGGATGGATTGTAAATTTGGATCGATGACATTCCCTAAGAACTTCTCTTCTCAAGTCCTCAACATTCGACAACACAATAGTCCCTTCTTTCTCATCCATCCCTTCTGGTCAAGACTAAAATCCTTTAGATCATCGATGTACAACCCAACCTCAAGCCCTTTAATCTTCTCGGCTAATAATGGGTCCTCTTTTTGCTTAGAAGCGATCCTTTCGATCAATAATGGTCGAACTTCCAAACAGGACAACATGACGGCGCTCTGACTAGAGCTAACAGTCGATCTTAACTGCACGTTACAAGTAGTCAAAATTTCTAAATCTTTCCATTCTGCCAACATAGCTAACACCACATTCTGATGTTTGATGCTAAGAGCTTCCACTACTTTATTTCTTTTCCCAGGTGTATACTCTATACCAAAATCATGAGCTGCTAAAAACTCCAACCACCTCTGTTGTCTCATATTCAACTCCTTCTGAGAGCATAAAAATCTTAAGGACTTATGATATGTATATAGCTCAAATCTCTCCCCTAAGAGATAATGTCTCCATATCTTCAATGCGAAGATCATAGTAGCCAACACCAAATCATGAGTAGGATATCTCATCTCATGCGGTCTAAGCTGCGGTGAAGCGTAGGTAATGACTTTACCCTTCTATATCAACACGGCTCTTAATCCGGTTTCGTAGGCATCGGTATACACCACCAACCTTTAGTTTCCATCATGAACTACTAACACAGACGAATTGGTCAACAAATGCTTTAACTTAAGGAATGCTTCCTTAACAATGTTGACTTGGCAACTTCAAACAAAAACTTCTCTTCGAATCTCCTTCGAAACTCTGTCCAAGTCACCTCTTTCTCGAAAACTCCAGCAGTAACACTATTCCACCAATGAAGCGTTGTTCCCTGCAACTATCTAGAAGCAAGCCTCCTTTTCTGCTCATTATTCAATCCCAAGTCAGCAAAGATTCTTTCACAATGCAATAGCTAATTCTCAACTTATATAGCATCTTCCGTTCCCAAAAATGGCTTTCCACCAAGACTGGTATAGTCCCTGCGCAGCTTAGCATAGTTGTTGCCAACTAGGGCCATGGGATTAGCTCCTCTAACATTCCCGTCAATTCCAGCAGTTGCTTCAACTTGCATCAGACTAATGAAGAACTGATACATCATCCCCATGTCTACTTGTGGATTTCCAACACCTACGTTAGCATCTGCATTTTGATTAGCATTTGCCTGTTGACTCTGATTTCTCCTATTGGGTCGAGCATTTGCATTTGTTGTGGTGCTTCTTCCACCGAGATTTTCTCTTCTGTTTCCTGCCTACATATCTTCCTTTCTCGTAAATATGCATATAAGCCTTAGTAATACACAGAAGAACGGTCTAACAGAGTGGGGAATACGTATACTTATATATATATATATATATATCAAGTACAAGTACATTACTATAGCGTTAACCCAAACCCCATTCTTATTTTCAGGTTCATTGGATTATGTTTTGAAAAATCATTTTAAGTTTGAAATTTCTTTTAAGTTTTCATAAACCTATGCTCTGATACCAACTTGTAAGATTCCTAACTTGGAGGCCCAAAACTAACGGCTACAAATGTTGTAGTCATCTAAAGTTATTAATCCTCGACGACCAAATGCAGTAATGTTAGATACATTGATATAACAGAAACACATGGATAAGAATTTTTTTAAACCATTAAATAAATTTCTCATTCCATTTCAATCATATTTCAAATTCATTACATAATCCCACATTTCAGAACCACGTTCAGAAAAATATAATTATTACAAAATACGCCAATAGAGACATATGAAGATGCCTCCTTGGATGATTAGTCTAAACATAGGCAATTAAACAACTTTGCCTTTACAACCAAAATATAGAGGAATCAAATAGAAAAGAACTCCTATTTTCCAGCTTGCCACCTTGCCACCTGCACATCTTCGAAAGCTTATTCGTCTAAAGGAGAACCTGAAAACCTCAACTCTCAAACTACTCAAAATCAATTGAGCACCCGAGAATTTAAGGGTAAAACATAAACTTCGAGTTAGACATAAAGCGTTGTATGAATATTAACCTACCATCTCGAACTATTTAGATATCTAGTGGGACCACGCCGCTTAGTGAAATGAGTTTTCACTTCACTAGTATCTTACCCCAAAAATTTGTAATAACCATATATTGTGCTCTTGCATCCAGAATGGTTAAAAACATAGCAATTTAAAATATATCATGATGATATGAAAACAAGCAAAATAACCTATATTTTCCATTCCTATTCATTTGACTATCTGTCTCAGTTATAGTTTCTAGAGCTACTATTAAACTATTAGTTTTCATCGGCTGACTAATAACCTTTTTAAAGCTTATGGACTATCTGTTCGATCTTATAGTTTTCATGGGGTCACTAAGAACCCGCAGGGCCCCCGCCAATAACTTCATTCAATTATTTCATGGGTCTCCCTTAACATATTGGTATCTCCAATAACTTCTCTTATATCATAGTTTTCGTGGGTTGACTATGAACCTATTGACTTCTATCAATAACTTTAAACAGATATAGTTTTCATGGGATCACTACAAAACTAACGGCCCCGCCAATAACTCTTTCCAAACGTAGTTTTCATGGGTTTACTATGAACCTCTCTAATTTAACAACTTCTTTGATCGGTCTTTAGGTATCCTATGTTTTGTTCTACCTGACTTCTGGATGCAATTCTACTCATACATGAGTTAACTCAATTTATATTCACTACTGCGCCAACCAAGCTCGTTATTCTGCCCTTTCTCCCAAAATATAGTTAGGGGTCCATTATATAGTGAATATGGTTCTATAAGGAGCATATAGAATAACTGATCATAACATAATAATACCAGCATTTAGGGTTTAATATCCTTAAAATCATTTTAATATAAAATATGATTAATCCCTTTAACCCATTAAATTTATCAAGGAAAGCTTCTTCAAAAACTCCAAAATTACAAGCACTTTCAAAGCTCTTTTATATTGCCATGGGTTTTCCTTTAAAAATGAGATTGGTTCTTTATTTTGAAAACTAAGGCTTTCAAAATCTTAGACCTTTACTTTTGAAACCATTAGAATATATCTCTCGAAAGCATTCGAATCTTCGTTCCAAAACACTTAAACATATGCCTTTCGAAACACTTTAAAGCATCTCTTTCCAAAGCATCAAGACCTTCCTTTCGAAATCGTCAAAACATTCCTTTCAAAAGTATTAAAGCATATCTTTCCAACTTATAGAAGCATAGCTTCGAAACCATTTGAAAGCACCTCTTTCAAAACCATTGAGTTTAATATTTTGGGTCAAAGTGAACATAAGTGAAAGTACCCCTTTCGAAAACATTATCCTTCAAATAAAAGAGTTTGGGGAAAATAGATGGCTTCGGAACCATCCATTTGAAAGTTTAATCTTTTAAGTAAAACCATTGGAAGGATGGCTTCAAAACACCTTTCGAAGCCATTGCCTTTGAAACCTCTAGTTTAAATGCTACTGGAGCCCATTTGAAAGCATTGGGAAGGAGATTATATATATATAAGCTTGCCTTTCAAACTCATCGAAAACTTTCAACCTATTCGAAAGGTATGAAGATGACAGCAAGGTTTCGACTTGGTTCAAAACTACCCTTTCGGAAGCTTCTCTTTGAAACATAATATACAACGACTCATTCGAAAGTTACCCTTTAAACAAAAAGGCGAAAACCCCTTTAAAAGCTATATAAAAGTAATTTAACCCTTTCTAAAGCATCCACTAAAACCAAGGCAAGAGGCATCTCTTTGGAAAGAAAAACAAAGGCCTACAAAAGCTATTTAAAATGGCCTCGACCCCTATGAAAGCATGGTTTCGACTTTATGCCTCTCGTATTTCTCCAATCCAGTATGTAACAAAGCATTGATACCATGTGTACTGGTTTCGACTTGGTTGGGGCCGGAGGTATGTGGTCGAAAGGTTTCTACTGGAAATGGGGAAGCAACAAATCTCTACAAAACCGTTTTGTTGCCTTTTTAAGTAAATGCTTTTCAACTAACTTACCTATTTGTAAAAATGTAATTGGTTGCCATAACCTTTACAAAAATCTTTTCTAAATGACTGCAACATTCATCTAGAATTAATTAAAAATAATTAGCAAAGAAGCTCTTCCCTTTAACAAAACAATTAATACATTTAAGTCCTCCAACTTAATTAATTTAATTTCCATAGTATATTCCTTAGGAAAAATCCGCAAAGATCATCATAATTCACTTTTAATATGTTATCTAACATATATGACTTTCAGACCCAAAATCCTTTATATAATAGCCAAAATAAAATTTTAACCCAATTATTTATTTCTTCCAGCAAAAATTTATAAAAAATTATCCGTAGCTTAGATAATTATGAAAATTTAAACTCATCTCCAAAAATATTTTTTAGAACATGTTAAATCCTCATGGCGTTCAAAACCCAATATATATGATTTTAGCCTTAAAATCGAATCAAACATTTATCTAACATACTTGTTTGAATCAAACATACTTGTTTGAATCAAACATATCATGTAATCCAAGCATATCATCCTTAAAATCATCATAAATGTTTTAAACTTAAAACCCGAAATCAAATGCTCTTTAAAAATGAAAATGAGATGGTTTTGATTATTATTCACTTAGCTTTGGATAAGGTACTTGAGATTTGATCTAACTTAATTCTCCTTGCTTGATTCCTTAGCGTTAAATTGATTTTTCTCCTCTTTTCCCCTAGGTTATGGTCGGCTTGAGCTCTTTGGATATGTTTTAGAAGTAAGAACTTGTGAAATGAAAATGGGAATAAAGGTTTAGGAGTTAAGGGTTATGGTGGACGGTTGTTCCCCATAATACCCTTGCCTTATTTTCTTATTAGTTAACTTATAAAACCATTACATTAACTCATTCTTTTAAATTTTTATTTAGTTAAGTACGGCCTTAAATAATTTTCAAATCTCAATCCTCTTAGCACTCTAATATTTCCAATATTCTATTTAATTTATCTAATTAAATCTCATAAATAATGTTACATGAAGGTTCGATATGTTTTAAAGTTTCGATGGTTATTTTTAAAGTTATTATAGCCATTGTTTCTAAAGGTTCAATGGCTATGTTTTAAAGTTTTGATAGCACTTTAGACATGGGATAACTAGGTTTTTGATAACATTCAAACATATGATAGCTACATGTTGAAAGAGGCTATACGGTAGGATCGTGTAATATGGAATAGCTATATGGTTAATGTATATATGGAAAGTAAAAAACGCACCAAGATTTTATACTGGTTCGGACCACTTGTCCTACGTCCAGTCCCTAAGCTTCACTTAGGTATTTCACTAACTACAAAACCCTCTCTTAACCCGGAGGAATAGGTTCACAACTTACCCGAACAACCGAACGGGATTTCTTTGCCTCAAACTACCTAAGAGGACTACAAACCTCAATGCTAAACAAGTTTTGACTAGTTGTGTTCTTTATAACACGAATGAGTCTATTATAGTACAATGTTCCTATAATCTTATCCTCAAGAATATGAAATATGTTTGTGAAGATTAAGGAATTATGAATTTACTATGAATCAAATATATTAAATATAAATAGTGATTCAAGCAAAGGGAGTAGTGATTGCTTTGATAATGTTTAGAAAATATGATCAAGAAAAGATAGATTAGAGTAAGAGAATTCGATGTCTTGAATGATGTTTGAATCATATATTTATAGTTGTAAAAAGGATGCATGTATTGCCAAGGGTTGTAGATAAGAGAAGCTTCCATTTCTATTGAGGAATGGTCGCAACTCTTGGGAAGAAGAAGGTGTCCTTTCATGCAAAATTCGTAGGTTCAAATTCAGTCGACTGTACAGGAAATTCAGTCGACTGAAATTATAGTAAGAATCTTTCTGGAAAATTTTCAGTCGACTGTGCAGAAAATTTAGTCGACTGAAACTGTGCATATTTGTACATGTTTGCCAGTTCAGTCGACTGGTAAATTCAGTTCAGTCGACTGACATATGAATTTATGCATTATGAAGAATTGAAGTATGCTCAGTGAAAAATTGAAGTATAATGAATGTGTTCTAGTGTTTGTGCAACTCTTGAGGATAGATTTTAACAAATAAACCTATATATATAAAAATCATACTCAAGTTTATATTTCATTGATCTTCCTCTATCTTGCATATATCTCTTCCTTTATACATTGTCATTGATCAAAAATCTTCGTGTATCAACATTCTCCCCCTTTTTGATTGACGACAATACTTGATTTTCTAAAGATATTTAAACTTTCTCCCCCTGAATGTGTACACCTATCTTTCCTACAAAAACAAAGTTAGTACCATAGATTTTTCTCCCCCTTTGTCATCGACAAAAATGAGAGTTTATATGATGATATAAAATATATTTTACATAAGTGTTAACATAGAGCAATATAAAACAAAATAACTACTACTTATAATGTAAGGTATCAGAAAAAAATTAACATTTAAAGCATGTGATACCCAAGGTTCTTATAATTTTCTAATTTTTAGGAAACCATACCCATTTGGGTGTGGTTGAACCTTTATAAATATAATTTTCATTATTAACTACCATATCAAAATAATCATTAATGTATTTTTCTCTGTTTTTCCAATTAACAGGAATGCATATGCTTAGATAATTTTTATTCATATTTCCTGTTAATGATTTTGTACTTCTAAAGAAATTATCGACATTATAGGTCATAGTAGTATTTGAATTTCTATAAAAATTGGATTTAGGCTTTACTCGAAATTTAGTACTAGCACTATCATTTTTACTATACATGAAAGCATATCTAGTGCTATTTCTACGATCAGTTTTATTATATCCTAAACCACTTTTATCATTGAGAGCTTTTGAATTCTTAACATAACCTAATCCCTTCTTATTTGAAGCAGGTTGAGAATTTTCAATAATCCTGGATAAATTTTCTCTTCCTTTATTAAAATTGGAAATATTTTTAGTAATGTCATCAAGCTTAGTTTTGAGACTAGTGTTATCTAACTCAACAATTTTAATTTTTGTTTTTAACTCATGATTCTCAGAAGCTAGAGCATTATTCTTTTCTTTTTGAGCTTCTATTTCTTGACTTAATAGAGCGAGTTGAGAATTGTCAAAGAGTGAATCTTGAATTTTCTCAGGTTCTTCTTCTAATATTTTCTTCTCGTCTTTAAGCATATCTCTTTCGAATTCTGCTTTCTTCTGATTTTCTAGAGCTTCCTTATATTTTCTTTTGAGATTTTTTAAAGTGTCTAGAAGTTCTGAATTTATTTCTATCATATCATCAAAAGTTAGATCACTAACCTCATTATCTTTTGCCATGAAGAATTTGTTTGTTTGCTCCTTTGATTTTTCTTTATTGCTCTTCCTCTTCTTATTGCCTTGACTAGATCTCTTTGTAGCCATTTATTCTAGGATGTTGTTACGATCTCTAGAATACCAGGCTCTGATACCAATTGAAAGAGGGGGCTATGCGGTAGGATCGTGTAATATGGAATAATGAAATAGTCTAGGTAGATAAAGTAGGTAAATGCAAGGAGACACCAAGACTTTTATACTGGTTCGAACCTCTCGTCCTACATCCAGTCCCTAAGCTACTCTTAGGAATTTCACTAACTAACACCCTCACTTCACCCGGAGGAATAGGTTTACAACTTACCCGAACAACCAAACGGGATTTCTTGCCTCAACTACCGAAGAGGACTTCAACCTAATTACTAAAATACAATATTTGACTTGTTGTGTTCTTGTCAACACTAATGAGTCTAATGTAGTACAATATTCCTATAATCTCATCCTCGAGAGTATGCAATGTGTTTGTGAAGATTTAGGAAATGTGAATTGCTATGAATCAAAAGAATGTTATAAACAAAAATAGTGATTCAAGAAATAGGTTGGTGATTGCTTTGAGAATATCTAGAAAATATGAACAAGAGAATAGTTAGATTAAAACAAGAGAATTCGGTTATCTAAACGATGTTAGAATCATGTATATATATTTGTAGAAGAGGTGCATCTGTTGTTAAAGGTTGCAAACAAGAGATGCTTCCATTTCCATTGATGAATGGTCGCAACTCTTGGGAAGAAGAAGGTGTCTTTTCAGAGAAAATTCGCAGGTTTAAATTCAGTTGACTGAGCAGGAGATTCAGTCGACTGAAAATATGAAGAAAAATTTTCAAGAAAAAATTCAGTCGACTGTGCAGGAAATTTAGTCGATTGAAACTGTGCATGTATGTTAAACTGCACAGATTCAGTCGACTGACTCAGGTTATTCAGTCGACTGAATTCTGTTGTTAAACAAAAACAACAGTAGCTCATTTGGTTAGAGTATATGCCTTTTAAACTAGTGACCCGGGTTCGAGCCCCGCTTCATGCATTTTTGAAAACTTCATTTTGATTAAAATATGCATGCAAGTTTATTTGAATGTGAATGATGATTCTTGAGGAAAGATTTTAACAAAGCACTTACTAGACTCTATATACATATTTGATGACTCTCGTCGAGTCAGGATGATGTTGTAGTCGTAGATTCGTGAATTTTTGTCAGCAATCAAAACCTATGATCCAAAACATGTTTGTTAGTTTTAGACATGCAATAGCAACATGTTCAATGGCATTAAATATGCAATGCTACATTTTGATATAATATCCATACGCCTCGCCACGTCAAGGTCATACTGCATTGTCACCTCCGAAGTAGCCCGAAGTGTCACACAAAATCCCAGTTCCAAAAATGCCTCCCAATTGAATTGTTCCACTTGGGTCAAGGTTTAACCTGGCCCAACTAGTGTCTGACCGGTCTACTGGTCACCTCTTACCACTAATCATAGGAGGACCATTCGACTGGTGGAATGCATAATTCATGCATTCCTCTCTGGTTCCTTCTTTGTTCTGAAATATTTTGATTATATTTGATCCTAACTCTTTTATATCTTCATTATACTTTATAATATGGTTATTCTAACATTAATTCGATATGTGTATTCGTCTATAATTGACAAAATTAACATAACTTTGTTTACATTTAATTTATTTACTATTAACTTTAATATCTTTTTAATCATCAATTTCACCATTAAAACTTTGTATAAATTCGTAATTACCTATCAATACGACCCCTAACAATGTTAAACCGGTTTAATTGCATTATATATGGATGGAAATAGTCCAGCATCAGTTTTGAAGATCCAACCCCAAAATGAAGAACATTCTCCATTGTTTGAAAAGTGCATCAAAACTTCACTAATTCATCTCGTATTCCACACCAGGTCATAGTCAATGCCTCCAAAATCATTTTGATATCGAGATTTCTTGAGTTCATTAAGATTTGGGTGAGTTATGCCTACTTGAAATTTTGAAGAGAAGATTGAAAAAATGTTATTTTGGGAAGAAAGAAAAATGAGAAGGAACATATGTATTTTAAAAATAAGCTACATATAGAGAGGGAAACAACCAATATATTTTCAAATTCAAATAACTGACCAACTTACTTAACCCAACACAAACTCGAAACTTATGTCCCCTCCGTACGACCTTCGACTTAGACAAATTTATAGCCAAAACAGCTTAGTAAAACTTGCTATATGTAATGGTGTAACTCCCGTCGTCAAATTACAATGTTTATAAAAATGACCATTTTCCTTTATTAAATAAATTGATCGAGATACCCTTTTTAATTTATTAATAAAATAGCGGGGTGTTACATGTAAACTGCACTCGTGAAGGTTACTAGCACCTAGGTGTATACCTTAGTGCTCATTCACCTTGGTGTATACAATTTCTATGTTTAACACTTAATAATCAATTTGATTCATTAAAAATATTGTGGCCATTTCCATCTCGGGTTTTATAAGTGCTTGCTCAACTAATGCGAAGTTTGGAGACTTCACCACCATTTCTTGAATTTGCATTGGATAATATCGTAAGTCCATCTCTGACTATTCTTATCAATGCTCCTAATCATCGAAGCGTTCCCAGTCATGTTCCAATTATCACAACACAATTCTTTGGTTTACTACTAAACCAAAATGTCATGGTCACGGTTTTGAATTAGCGCATTGCACTCATCATCTGATCATCTTGCTCGCGCGTCCCTTGTAATACCCATAATTTTATGTAATTAAACAATTAAATTTAAAAGGTAAAATCATAATTTACATAAAGAAAAAAATAGTAATTTTTACAAAAACTCAAATTAGGCTTTAGAACCTATCCTATCGATTTCGGAATGTCGTTTATAGTTACAAAACATATATAACTTGCTGAATTGAGCTAAGCATGCCAAAATTAGAAAGTATCAAACCTTGCAGCATTTTCGTAACACGTTGACTTCTAAATTTCAACCCATATTATTGTTTCAGTCTTCAAATAGATCCCTAACTCAATCTTTTTATTTCTAAAAGTCTAACTTTTACTTAGAAAACTCTTATCCCTAAATCAATTACAATGTTCCCAAACCAAATCTAAATTATAAGGTTTGAAACCAATCATCATGAAGAAAGCTACATAAATAAATCAAAGCTATCTTGAGATTTGGAGTTTTAAAGATGAGGAAATTCTATATAGGGAAGGAGAAGAAAGATCTACATCAAATTGGAGAGGATTGATGGCTAGTCGATGAGTGGGATTCTTCCTATTTGAATATATTCTAATATGACGTAGTAATTCTTCTCTTATGATCTTAAATTGAATTGTAAATGATAAAATTAGATAGCACTCTTTTTTAACTTGCAATGATTCGTGATTAGGATAATACATTATAGTTAGGTGATTCAATAAAACAATCGTTTTTGTTTAATTGTAATTAGAAAAGCTAATCTCTCCTTAATCAAAGAAGTGTAGAACGTAAAAGTACTCCAAATTCAATATATTATGTATCAAAATTGTACTTCTCGATGACACAAATCTATTAGTGGTGTTTTTTCGATGATATAAAGTATAATTATTTTGACTAAATAACTTATAAGCCCATGGAAATGCCCATGTACTTCAGACGTTTATATCTTTGGCATACAACCTCCATTTCATGTATGGTTCACAACATCATGATCGTGGCGGCAAGATGAGGAACACTTTAGTATATTCTTTCAATGTTTTGATAGATTTTTTATAAATATCTTGGTTTGGACAAGTCTATTACACGTCGTTCATAATGGTTGTCGATTCTGATAGGGTAAGCGCTATGGTGCATTTTTCACAGGAAACGGGTTCACGGTATGACCAGTGACATCTGATGATGACATTAGGGCTTTGGGCTCAATCATTGTGCATTTTAGTAGCAAGCTGGGACTTTAGGCTCAATCGTGTGCATACATTTTGGCGATGATGAGTTGGACAATGGCTCACTCATGTCATAGTCGGTTTTGGCATATGAGTTAAGACTTTGGGCTCGGTCATGTGCATGTTTTTTGATGATGATGAGTTGGAACTTTGGGCTCAATCATGTCAAGATCGATTTTTGCATGTGAGTTGGGACTTTTCTCTCAGTTGTGCGCATATTTTTCAACGACTGCGAGTTTGGACTTTGGGCCTAATCGTGTCGCGGTTAGTTTTGATGTGTAAGTTGGGACTACAGGCTCAATCACGTGCATATATTTCAATGATGGTTGGTTGGGAATTTGGGCCCAATCATGTTCATACATTTCCTTGATGGCAAGTTGGGATTTTCAACTGAATCATGTCACAATTGGTTTCAACATGTGAGTTGATACTTTGGGCTAAATTGTGTGCATACATTTAGGCAATGGAGAGTTAGGGTTTTAAGCTCAGTCACGTTGCAATCGATTTCGACATGCAAGTTTGGAGTTTAGGCTCAACTGTGTGCATATTATTATGCATGGGATAGATCATTGTGAGACCTTAGCAAGTGATATCACTATAGCATTATATTGTGTTTAGCTTACTTATTGGGTGTAGGTGACCTGGGTTAAGGTATGGTTTTTAGGCATAAATGTTGTTTTACTAGCTTATTAGTATTATACATTTATATGACATGTTTTACTCACTAGATGTTGCTTGACCCCCTCTATCCTTTTCTCCTTTTTCCTTTTCGTTTTACTTTGATAGGTTGAAAGAGAGGACTGGTGATGATTTTGACAATGAGAGGGTGCAACGGGGACATGCAATTATTAGTTGATTAGATGTATACTACTTATTTATCCAATTATCCAATCATTAGATTATTTTCCATTAGAGAAATGTTGTAATTGGAGTTTTATGTGTCTACTATTGATTATTATATTTTATTCCTTCCCCTGTGAGTTTTGGAAAGTGTAGAATATTGTAGATGGCTTTGTGATCTATCCGATATAATATTTTACCTCAAAACGATCCGTTATCAATGGCATCTGCAATCTTAGTGCCACTTTTAGGTATGAATCGGGATGTCATAGATGCAGAGTTATTTCATCTGGGATTAGAGCTTAGGTTAGGCGATTCATACTAAATTAGAGCCTATGAGAGAGTGTAATATTCGTAATTTTCTACTATTTATATTATGCGTATGTGTGTGTATATTACAACCAATATATTTTGACTCATAAAGGTTATTGTTCACTTATCCCTTATAAAAGCAAACAATTGTGAGTTAAATAAGTGTAAAAAGTAGCTTTGGAGTGAAAAATAACTCCATCACATTTGCTATAATTTACTCCATAAGGAATTACTAATAGAGATTTTCTATACCTACCCGTAGTTGAGTAAATTATGAGACTAAGGATGAGTAAGAATTAGAGTAGTACCCTTGAGTCCATAAAAGATTAGTATGACACTGAGAAGATGCAATGGAGGTACTAAAGGCATTGTTATATTACATGGCACAGTTGGGCTATTGTAAGTTACATTAATTATCTACTCCAATTAAAGTATTTTAATTAATCAAAATGTCTTCTTAAAAAGTTAAAAACATTAATGTAACGACCCGAAATTTTTGAAGCCGAAAATTCTAGATAGTTATGAAAAAGAAGAAAGAGAAAGAAGAAGAAACAGAAACAAGACATAGAAACCTCACATTCGCAGCGGATCAAAATATAATATCAAATAATATTCTTTACACAAAGGAAACTGTATCAGAAAATTACATTTTAACTACATCAGAGTTACAACATATATACAAATAGTGGACATATACAATCAACATGTCCCAGATATGCAACAATATATCACAGCGGAAATACTCCAAACGTTCCTGCCATCCAGCTCGTCTATTGATCTCCAGAACGTCCTTACTTGGAAATCCGTAATACTCGGTCTGACCTGAGCATTACATCAAAGTAACACCCGAGTCAGGCTGGAAACCAGCGTGAGTAAACCCATCTAACATAGAAAACCAAGCAACAATTAAGTATATAACCCGGGTAACTTGTATCAATTACAAATTCACAATGTTGTAAACATTACCTAATTCACTCACAAATTTATAAGTACCAAAACTTAAATTAAATAGTTCAATTCCCTTAAATCATTCCATTCCAGCTTATTGATTTCACATATCAATTTATAAAGAATCAAAGTGGTTTTCGGGTATTTACTGATACCCGACTCCTGTTCTTCGAATCTAATGTCATCTAAACCCAAGTTATCCAATTAAATACAATTTAACTTTAGTTATCGGATAACACTTTTTACACAGCAGTTCATAATTGATATATAGTCACCTTATTACTGTCCATCTAAAACACATCGTATCACAAAACAATTCATACCAGAGATATCAACCAATCCAAGGCACTTATCATCATTCAATCATTCAGAAGTAAGATGGATCACTTTCATTAATTACATTAATTAATGATCCTCTAATTATTAGTTAATTATTCTTAAATTTCGTTAAATAATTAACCTTTAGCTTAATTACATTCATTAATCAACTTTGATTAATCATAATCAGTAATTAACTTTCCTTGATTACTTCATTAATTAAACCAACTCCTTGATTAATTATATTAATCCTTCAATTACACTGAGTAATCTTCGCTTAATTTCTTCGACCAAGTGATTATCCTTTAGTTACTTTTATCAAGTAGCTTCCCTTTTAATTAATTACATCTTGTAGTTATTCATTAATTACTTCACTAGGAAATTACAACTCATTAATTACCTTAAGTAATTATACTTAACACAACATCAAATGATTACCTAAAATTAACCTCATTAACTTAATTAATTACACTAAGTAATTAATGCCTTTAATTACTTCATTAAGTAATTATTCACCATTTACTTCTCTAAAGTAATAATCCTTTAAATACTTATCCATTAATTATTTTAAAGATAATTATACTTAATAATTACATTCGGTAATTATACTGTAATCCATTTCATAGAAGATTATCCTTAATTTATTAATCTCATATATAAATTAGTTAACCTCTTTAAATTAATTATTAAATCTAAAATTACTCCACCTAATTAGTACATAACTATTATTAGTAGTTAAGTTTGATTAAACAATTGTACTTAATCTAAGTTAAAATGAATAACAAAACCTTTACTTAACCCAACTTTTAATAACCATTATTGTTTAAAAGGAATAGTTTTAGGAAATTTAGTTCAACTTTAATTTGAATAAACTCAAACCTTGCTAATTTCCTTTACCTGTACTTCCTTTAATAATTTATCCTTAAAAAAAACATATACATCTTCTCTTTGAAACCTTCTTAATTTCTTAGCTTAAATCAAACGACGGGATTCACCTCCTGTTGTTTATTACAATGCTGTATGAGGCTTTGGAGACAAACAATTGTTATAATTCAATTTTATTTTATAAAAATTTCCCTTATTAATACAGACCGAAACATCCAAGCCCAGAACTAATACAAACCGATATAAAAAAACAATAAATGAAACTCAGCTGGGCCAAAGCCCAAAGTCCATCTCAATCCCAAAACTTCCTTCATCTTCTCTCATCAACGTACGCAGCTACCAGTTACCAAATCCAAAGACACAACCCGGTCGATCAAACCAAAAGAAATTAATGCTGAAATCAAACAATTCGAGTGTTGCCTTGAGTACAACTCGAGATCGTCACTGATCGCAGCATCGCCAAACCCGAAACAATAGCCTTAGCCTGGATTATTCGTTCACAGTGACACATGTACACGTGTACATCCTCTATACCGATCGCCTCGCAGTCGAACCAACACCACCCAGTTCCTCAACAACTCATGAACCAAATGCCACTTTACCGAAGGCCGCAATTCCCCTCTGGTCGAAAATCAATCGCTATTCGACCCAATCCAAACCCATAAACCACACTACCTCCATTAGACGACGCGCCGCATCAACGACCTTCCATAATTTTGCATGTCACCTACTTCAATCGAAATCTCTCCCAAGCCGCTATCTCCATATCAAAATTCATGAACTCCGGTAGCCCCAATCATCTCCCAAATAGTCGCGTTCCCCATCGAAGCCCAACCATCCTTAAACCCTAAAAACAGCAACCTGGCCCAAATCGAAGCCAAATTCAAAATTCGGCTTCGGTGAATCTCTGGCACATGAAGCTAGGTTCCTTCCCTACCAAAACGCAACATCTCTAATCAACCCGATCACCAGAAAAGCATAAATCCTATTTTCTGACAAACTTCAAAATTCCCATTCCAAAACTCATCTAAAAATCATGAATTCCATTTTTGAAATCCTATTTCTGATAGATATATCAGATTATAAACTTGAATCTTCAAATTATTTGTGTTGAATTTTTTGTAAAAATCAAGTTTTTACTGTAATGAGAACATCCAGGTTGATACTGCCTCCTATTCTTACTATAGATATTTTTAAAATTTAAATCTCTTTGTTTTAAACGAATTTTACTCAAACATTGTAACAAAAATCTGATCATAGGAAGAACCATTGATTTTTTGAATTATATTTGTGTTCAGTAGTTCAAGAAACATAGAACAACATAGAAATACTGACATGCACATGAATACATCCGTATATCTTTACTTATAACCACATGAATTAATCAAGCAAATCATAATCGTAAATTTAAAACCAGTTTTCTGCATGAATTCAGAGTTTAATCAGATTTAAAGTTTAATTTACTCACCTGCGTTTGAAGACAGGGAATAGTCATTTGAAATTTGAATCTGATCTTGCATTTTAAAACTGGAACTTAGACTACATTGATTTTTCTTCAGATTTTCTTGCTTGGTCCCTTGAAAATGTTGCAGGCTTGAAGATAAATGATTTATAGGTTTTGTTTACAGGCTTTGGCTTTTGAATTGAAAACTGTTTGCAGGGTATTTGATTTTGGTTTGAGAAATGGTTTCAGGCTTTGTTCTTGGGAATTTCTGGTTGCATGTTGAGGAGTTTACAGGCTTGCAAAGATTAGAGGTTTTGAATTGTTTTTGAGGAATGATTTACAGGTTTTAGTTTGAGAAGGTTACAGGTTTGAGAATTTTGAAAAAAACCGATTCTTATTTTTTTTGATTTTGGGTTGGAAAAGTGGAAACTTGATACAAATTCTGGTTTGGAAGATAGCTTTCATTTTAAGTTTCTTTGTTTTAGAAATGAGAAGTTAAGAAAAGAAAACGAAGAGAGGGGATGTGAGTTTATATAATGTAAATTATATGTTATTAAAAGTTATACGAAATGAAAAATAAAGGTTGACACTTGTTAATGTAACGACCCGGAATTTTCGATCCTGAAAACTCTAGACAGTTATGAAAAAGAAGAAAGAGATAGAAGAAAAAGAAGAAAAACAGAAACACCAAAACACAGATTCTCACATTCGCAGCGGATCAAAATATAATATTAAATAAATAGCAGTTACACAAAGGAAAACTATACTGGTCAAATTACACTTTAATATATCAGAGTTACAATAATTGCACAACACTGAGCAGTTTAATTCAACATGCCCCAGATAAGCTACAAATAAACACAGCGGAAAACTCTACATACGTTCCTGCCATCCAGCTCGCCTCCTGAGCTCCAGAACGTCCTTACCTAAAAATCTGTAATACTTGGTCTGACCCGAGCATTACAATTAACTATCTTTTTATTTACTTCATTAAATAAATTGATTACTCCTTAATTAATTATCTTAATTAAATTAGGATAAATTGAAATGCAAATGGGAAATCATTCATTTATATAATTAATGGTGTAAATAAAGATCGGTAAATTAAAACTGATTAATCCATAATTTAAAGACTTATAAAATTTAAGATGTGAGTTCAAACTGGGTAAGATGGACTGAATTACTGTGAAAACAATGATTTAATCGATTGATGATGGGATTGAGTATAATTACTTAATGAGGTTTATGAGGTGTAATTTCTTAGTGAAGTAAGGAGTGGATAATTACTGGATGTAATTAATAAAAAGTAAATTACTTGATGGGAAGTAATTAAAGGATAATTACTTGGTGGAAGGAATTAAGTGATAATTACTCAGTGCACAATTGCTCCAGGCATGATGGTTGTGCGATGTTGGTTGTCGTGATGGGTGAGAGACGGTTGGGTTCGACATTGAACTTGTTTGTTTCGCAGGTGATAATTTCTTGTATCAAGATGTCGCCGTTAGGTGTTGTGGTGTTCCAGGAAGTGGATCTGGAACCAGATTTGGGAACGAAGGGGGGGAATGTTTCTGTGAGTGGTGTTGGGCTTTGGGCCGTTTTGATTGCGTGGTAAATTGAGGCGAGCCTGTTAATAAATCATATTAATTAATTACATAGAGTAATTAATCCTTTTAATCACTTTCATTAAGTAATTATACTTAAACAGTTTCATAAATGATTCTTTAATTAATTAATGGGATTACTATAATGGAATTGCGGCCTTCGGTAAACTGGCATTTGGTTCATGAGTTGTTGAGGAACTGGGTGGTGTTGGTTCGACTGCGAGGCGATCGGTGGCGAGGATGTACATGTGTACATGTGTCACTGTGCACGAATAATCCAGGCTAAGGCTATTTGTTTCGGGTTTGGCGATGCTGCGATCAGCAACGATCTCGAGTTGTACTCGAGGCAACACTCGAATCATTTGATTTCAGCATTAATTTCTTTTGGTTTGATCGACCAGGTTGTGTCTCTGGATTTGGTAACTGGTAGCTGCGTACGTTGATGAGAGAAGATGAAGGAAGTTTTGGGATTGAGATGGACTTTGGGCTTCGTCCCAGCTGAGTTTCATTTATCATTTTTTTTATATCGGTTTGTGTTAGTTCTGGGCTTGGATGTTTCGGTCTGTATTAATAAAAGAAATTTTTATAAAATTAAATTAAATTATAACAATTGTTTGTCTCCAAAGCCTCATACAAGCATTGTAATAAACAACAGGAGGTGAATCTTGTCGTTTGTTTTAAGCTAAGAAATTAAGAAGGTTTCACAAAGAAGATGTATATGTTTTTTTTAAGGATAAATTATTAAAGGAAGTACAGGTAAAGGAAATTAGCAAGGTTTGAGTTTAATCAAATTCAAGTTAAACCAAATTTCCTAAAACTATTCCTTTTAAACAATAATGGTTATTAAAAGTTGGGTTAAGTAAAGGTTTTGTTATTCTTTTTAACTTAGATTAAGTACAATTGTTTAATCAAACTTAACTACTAATAATAGTTAAGTACTAATTAGGTGGAGTAATTTTAGATTTAATAATTAATTTAAAGAGGTTAACTAATTTATATATGAGATTAATAAATTAAGGATAATCTTTTGTGAAAGGGATTAAAGTATAATTACCGAATGTAATTATTAAGTATAATTATCTTTAAAATAATTAATGGATATGTATTTAATGGATTATTACTTTAGAGAAGTAAATGGTGAATAATTACTTAACGAAGTAATTAAAGGCATTAATTACTCAGTGTAATTAATTAAGTTAATGAGGTTAATTTTAGGTAATCATTTGATGTTGTGTTAAGTATAATTACTTAAGGTAATTAATGAGTTGTAATTTCTTAGTGAAGTAATTAATGAATAACTACCAGATGTAATTAATTAAAAGGGAAGCTACTTGATAAAAGTAACTAACGGATAATCACTTGGTGGAAGAAATTAAACGAAGATTACTCGGTGTAATTGAAGGATTAATATAATTAATCAAGGAGTTGGTTTAATTAATGAAGTAATCAAGGAAAGTTAATTACTAATTATGATTTATCAAAGTTGATTAATGAATGTAATTAAGTTAAAGGTTAATTATTTAATGAAATTTAAGAATAATTAACTAATAATTAGAGGATCATTAATTAATGTAATTAATGAAAGTGATACATCTTGCTTCTGAATGATTGAATGATGATAAGTGCCTTGGATTGGTTGATATCTCTGGTATGAATTGTTTTGTGATACGATGTGTTTTGGATGAACAGTAATAAGGTGACTATCTATCAATTATGAACTGCTGTGTAAGAAGTGTTATCCGGTAACTAAAGTTAAATTGTATTTAATTGGATAACTTAGGTTTAGATGACATTGGATTCGAAGAACAGGAGTCGGGTATTAGTAAACACCCGAAAACCACTTTGATTCTTTATAAATTGATATGTGAAATCAATAAGCTGGAATGGAATGATTTAAGGGAATTGAACTATTTAATTTAAGTTTTGGTACTTATAAATTTGTGAGTGAATTAAGTAATGTCTACAACATTGTGAATTTGTAATTGATACAAGTTACCTGGGTTATATACTTAAGTTGTTGCTTGGTTTTCTATGTTTGATGGGTTTACTCACGCTGGTTACCAGCCTGACCCGGGTGTTACTTTGATGTAATGCTCGGGTCAGACCGAGTATTACAGATTTCCAGGTAAGGACGTTTTGGAGCTCAAGAGATGAGCTGGATGGAAGGAACGTTTGGAGTATTTCCGCTGTGATATATTGTTGCATATCTGGGACATGTTGATTGTATATGTCCACTGTTTGTACTTATGTTGTAACTCTGATGTATTTAAAATGTAATTGTCTGATAAAGTTTCTTTGTACAAAGAATATTATTTGATATTATATTTTGATCTGCTGCCATTGTGAGGTTTCAATGTCTTGTTTCTGTTTCTTCTTCTTTCTCTTTCTTCTTTTTCATAACTATCTGGAATTTTCGGCTTCGAAAATTTTGGGTCGTTACAATTAATATTTTTATTTTTTGGAAAAAATACATAAATGGGAGTTTGTTTAAAATATTGAAATAATGACCCCTTATTTTCTATTCAAAAAGCCCCTAATTTTAAATTTCAAACATGTGAAATTTAATAAGAAGTAATTTTCCTAACCTTTTCAAAGCTTTTTGCAAAAAAAAATCTTGCAAAGCACATTGTTGCACTTATGTTTTATATATGTATTTTTCTTTTGACAAAGAAACTTTTGAAAGTAAATTAAAAAATAAGTATAACACATCTTTTTTAGTGCCTTTTATTTTGTAAATATTTCTGTCACACTTTGAAAGGAAATTATTACATTTCCTTTACACTTTTGTGAAAATTTCTTATTTACAAAAGTAAATAAAAAAATACGTTTTACATGCCTATTTCTCTAAGCTAAATTGAATCATCTTAAATAGAATTTAAATTGGAAAAAAGAGGATTTTAAATTGTGGAATTTCTTTACTTTTATATGTATGTATTTTCAAATGGAAATTGAAAGGTTTATGATATAAACTCTTGAAAATATGCATTGATGAATGATTTAAAATTTGGAAATTATTATTGAATTTGATATGAAAATAGTTATTTGCCCGAACTTCATTTTAAAATATATATATGTGTGTATATATATATACACACACGATGTATTGTTTAAAGGTGATGGAAATTAGCTAATTATTAAGTAAATGATATATGCTCATATATATGATAAAATGTTTTTAAATTATATGAAATGATGTTGTAAAAATGAAGTATGAGTATTTCAGAAAATAACCGTCATTATTTCTAGTCAAATTATATTTTGAGTAATTAATATTGAATTGGTAAAGCAACTTAAAATTGATTTTTGGAAGTTAACTATTTTTAAGAATTACCGAGAAGAAATTACCTTGGAAATTGAAGTAAATTTGGGTTTTGATTTCTTATGAAATGATTTAATATGAAACATCTAAAGTATAACTTCTTGAAAAAATTATTTAAGTAGAATTTAAAGAATTTAATTTGAAAAAATGTGTTAATTCTAAATGTTTATTAAAATTAATAGTGAATTTTATAGATTTAGAACCTTCTAATTTTGTGAAAAAAAGAAGTTGGACTCGATGGTTTTTTATTTAAAACTAAAATGAGTATTGTGATTTTCACTTAAACTCAAAAGTTTGGATTGGAATTAGAAAATTATTACACAATATGTAAAGTTTGAATGAATTATAGTGAACTAGATTGAATAGTTAATATGTCAATGTGCTAAGCACTTTCTAGTATTGAACATAATGGATTCGTAATGTGTCAGAAGATTTAGGATGAAGGAAAAAAAATAGCATAGAAATTTGGTGGCCTTTTGATCAATGTCAAGTCAAAAGTGTATGATGCCAAATTAAAGTTTTCAATATAATATGAGACGAATACCATTTCGTGTCATTTTACTCGAATATGATTTAAGTTGTCGAAGCTTATCATATGTTTACTTGGAAGACGTGATTTGGCTAAAACTTATTTAATTTCAAAGTAAAACGATATTATTCCAAAATATTTTTCCATAGAGATCAAGCCAAATGGCAATATATTGATGTTACGGGCTAGGATACACTCGTATAAGACATTGTGAAGCATGATAGTGCAGTTGAGTGTAGAGTTTCCCTCAATGGTTGAATAATAGAAGAATCAATGCATGGGATATGTGAAGATAGAGGACAATTAAGCTTGTTTATGGAGATCGTTAAATAGATATACCATTCAACGTTATGGCACATGTGTTTGTTTTGGTTTATATTGGTTATTATTTCATAGTAGATATTCTTGGGTTATTGTTGTTTTATGTAATACTTAAGTACTCCCTTGATTTATGATTATGTCTAAAGCACCTAAAGGGAAAATTTTCTTCCGTTTGGGTATTGGTTTAACATTTGGGTGTGTAACATTAGAGTGTGATTTTGATATCAGTGGTGAGTAGTTAAATGTGACAAGAGCTCATGTCATGTTCATTATGCTAGGACATTGACCCATTTTCCAATGTTCATATACGAAGTTTATAGGGTTTATGTAGGCTATGCTATTTGGTGACTTGACGTTATACTTTCAGCTGGTAGGGCAAGACACTACTCGAAATTGGATTGTACCATTTGTTATGTTTTCGAAGTGATTCGATGAGGTCTCTATGTTAGAGAAGATACCATAAAGCAATTGTAAAGTGCTTTTAGGGTACAATGATGTACATAAAGGTACTCTAGTTATATGTTAGTTTACAGGACTTTATAAGCATGTGGAGATAATATGACTTTTTAAGTACCAAGTATTGTAAGATTTCAAGACATGAAGTAAATGTTTTAAACTGCACACATTTATATGGATTTAATTTGCATTTCATATTATAATATTATATCATTATAATGTCATTTCTAACCTTTTTAGATATTTTGAAATCATTAAGAGGCTAATTAATTTCCATGCACACGTTTATATTGTTTTAATTTTCATTGAATTAACTATACTTACTAACCATTTCTCTTATCGTCTATCAAATCAAGTTATCATCCATATCACAAACATATAATCAACCATAATATCAACCAAGTTATCAAACATTTAATCATCCAACACATAACAACCTTTTTTATGCAATTAACTTGAAATATTTTTAGGAATTATTAACTTAAAATGTGAATACTCACCTTTAACTCAACCAATTATTCCTACCAACATTCATATGCAACAACGCTTCACTAAATCCTCTTAACTACACCAAACCATCACGCAAACAACTGCACCTTACTTTCTAGTGCTCGGCCATTATCTCCTTCTCTTTTTCTCACTCCGGAGCTCCTTGAACTAGCTCCTCCTCCATAGGTTCGGCCACACCTTGATCCTCCCCTTCCTCCATCATTTCTTCACTTCTTAGATGTTAAACCATGTTTTAATAGTATTTTAAGGTCTTTTGCAAAGTTTGATGGTGTTTGAAGTTGATCTGATATGATTTTAAGAAAAGTTAGTAAGGAAATGAGAAGAAGCCTTTAGAGAGTGAAAGAAGAATCTGAAAAAGAAAGAAGAAGAAGAGCAAAAAAGTGAGAAAGTGGATGCATATTTATAGAAAAAGTTTTGGATTAAAATAATATTTTGTAAGAAGACTAAAATACCCTTTACTTACTTTTTAAGCAACCTTGTTTTTTCAATACTTAACGTAACATTTCAAATCATTACTTTATGTCATTTTCATTTAAGTATTAAGTAAAGAATACAATAATTATGTTTGGCTTGGTTTGATGTTTACTTTTTGCTTTGAAATGACATGTTTGTCGATTTGTGCTTACTTTTTCTTAAGTATATTCTAGAATTTTCTAAGTATGTTTAGTAAAAGTAAACTTGATTAGTGAATTAATTTATTTTTATACTATTTGAATATATGTTCCTGTATAAGAAAATAAAGGTGCGACGACGTCGCGACAACTTTTAATCGACAAAACGTTGATTTTTGAAAAAATGTTTTACGGTCTCATTTTGACGTTTTAGTTAAACTATTTATTATGTGAACCAAATTTAAAAATGAACTTTTTGCTTCTTTAACTAAATTAAAACATGTCTCTCTATATTTTAAATCATATTTAAATAATATCAAAATATCTAATTTTATAATGTACGTAAAACTGACAAAACGCGACAAAATTTGTTTATTTTTGTAAAACGATTATTAACATACTTTTAAATATTTTAATATGCTTTTATTATCTTTATTAAATGTTTTCGATAATGTTTATCTTTTTCAATAAATATTTAAAACTATTTATTTAAGCATTTATTTATTTTTAACAAAACTTAACTTTTGTTGATTTGTTCTAAAATCCAAATTTATGATTTTTAAATAATCAACTATAAGAAAAAAATTCTCTATTATTATCTATTATATATAACATATTTATTTAAGATTTAAACCTTTTTAAATTTAAAAAAAAAAACAAATCACTCATTTTCGAAGTAGCGAAATTACGGGTCGTTACATTCTCCCCAACTTAAAAGAATTTCGTCCTCGAAATTACCCAAAACAAAAGTTTGCCCAAAACATTTATATTTAAACTTAATTTCATATAATATGCACAGATCATCCGTATAAAATATCTTATTCGATCTCCTATTCGAATACATAACTTTTTTCTTTATATATCAGATTTATAAATTATACTTATCTTATTTCATTTACTCAAGGTATTTCACAATCTTTTGTTAATTTCTTAGCTTTGAATTATGTATGATTCGGATATTTTTGAATGTCCAAAATCATCGAGAATTTTGTTTTATCTTATCAATTAGCGATCCCAATTTATCTTTAGTTTAAACACTTTTATAAAGATTACTAATTAGTGATTCACATTATTTTTTTAACTTAAGAAAATTATATAGATCGAGGAACTCCAGAACAATCCAAAAAATTAGGTACTACCAATAATATCATATATCCTCTTAACAAGAAGAGTAATACTTAAGGGAAATGCTTACCATCCAAACACATCACTTGCCCATTTTCAGTTTATTTTCGAGTCAATCGAACTAGTCATCATAAAATACCTCTTTTTATTCGAAATTTACCATTTTCAAAATCCTTTATAGATTACTTTATAAAACCTATTTTATATATTTATTTTATCTTATATTAATTAAATTCATTTAAATTACCACAATTCTTTTACTCGAATTTAAATTCTCTTTCCTTTTATATTATTTTTCCTTTTACATAATTATTTTCAATTACATTTTTATCTTATATGTTCATTCCTTAAACAAATCTTATTCAAACACCTTATAGTCAACTCGGGAAACTTAATCCACAAGTTATTTGTACTTAAACTATTAAATTAAACAATCAATTTGTGATAGTAACTTAACAACATCATTTCATAATTTATTATTTTGGAATAAGTACTAAAGATCTTAATTACCTTATCAGATTTCTTACTTATCGATTATTTTTATGAAACATCTTATAGTCAAACTATGAAATTCTAATCACAAGATGTTCGTATTTAAATTTCACTACTCCCGATTTCTAACTACATAACTTTTCAAGATACATAATTTACATTCAAAATATAATCCTAGGTAAAATTATTTCATTTACCAATTTTTTCAAAATCAATGTGTTGGTTCGTCTTGTTTAAATGTCTAGGAAGCCTCATCGAAAACGGTGATCTGGCACATCGATCAAAATCCATAAATCACTCAACAGATAAATCAACACAAAACAATTTATTAGTCACTAACAAATATGCACTCATATATAATACACTCAAACTCATTCTAGGATGTTATTAACCCTACCTTTAATGAGTTACTCATCCAGGGTATTACTAACCATATCTCTAATGAGTCCTCACCCCACCAAAGCCAAGGTTCTCGCTTAACCTTCAGCTCTGATACCAAATGTAACAAACTGTTTTTCCATACCCTTTGAATCGACAATAAACCACACATGTCTAACTCAAATAGTACGAAAAGATGAATCATTAAGGGTAGAAAGAAAATAAAGATAGAAAAGAATCTCACATGAATGGAATAACTATATTATTTCAATAACAATCTTTACAGTGAATTTTTTTAAAATTCAATATCAGAGTCTAACCAAGATTCAGCATGGACAGTTATAACACTTGCCCTTACAAATGCTGACAACATCAAAATAAATGCATTAGATGTAGCAGATAATAGAATACGTCCATACGAAGATGAAGATCTCTATCTCTCCTCTAGAGACTCCAACTGTATTCAACTCAACCTAAAACTACTTGGATCTGACCCAAGTATTAAAAATACCCAGACCAGGCTTGATAAACCAGCGTGAGATACTCGAATTTAAAATGATTATATTATCAAAACCTTTGAAAGAAGGGTATCTCATAAGACCACGCCCACACATAAATACGGACGGATTTTTTACCTTATGGTAACCAAAACACTTTTATACCAAAATATACTTGATATTATTTTTAATGACATTCTTTCGAAAACACTTTCGAATAAACTTATTCAAATAAGGTATCAATATCTGGACTAAGTCTAAGGTAATATATCCAGACTACGTCAACGAAATATACCGAACGGAATACATGATACAAAAATGGATAGCTGAAATGTTTGTAAGTCATTACAGCTATTTTGCAACCACAATCAAAACCGTAAATCTTGTATTGGGATTGGATTTCCAACATGATAGGGAACTAGTGGCCTTTTTACCGATCCACGCATAACAAACATAGTTCCCATGCTGCCTTAATCGCTTTTCTTAAACTAGTCACTTAGAACTATACTTGCTACACTATTACTGATAACCGGTAGTTCCTTGCTTTTCTCAAGCTAACGACTTTATCCAAATAGGGGCAATAAATGCCTTGAGGGACGTATCCCCCAAAGGGCCCAACGTATTAGACACCACCGTACATACCCACCTATTTCGAATTTGTATCTATCAGACCACATAGTATCCCATATCATCTTCCAAGATGTAAGGCTAGTGAGGATACATTCAATTTCTTCAAAGCCACACTTTGTTTTTCACAGAGCCACGCTTTAATCAAACCAAGTTCCACTTGTAATGTCACACTGTTATTCCCACTATTTAACTCTCATAAGCATACAACCTCTGAGCTCGTATGTCTCAAAGAAGGGTGTTAAGCTAAGAGAAGTTTCCTTCTCCGTCACCAAGCAGATGTACATTTGTAAAAGTCAAACAGCGTGTCTCAGAAATGCAATGTCAGACATACGTCCATACAAGTTCGTTCTGGGACTGAACGAAACCGAAGGCACTTTCCTCGACCATTATTTGGCGAGAAGCCCTTGTAATCCAAAAAAATCTCCACAATGAGGAGACCACTGCTATAAATAACTCCATAATGGTAGCGACCAAAACCATGTCAACAAGCAGTCCTCACGCTATAAAGATCCATGATTTTCAAAAATCATCATCTTCAACATGTCTTCACTTTCGAACGACACATTAGTTCGAAGTGGTTTTCGGATAGGCATTATTCAAATCCGACTCCGGTTCCTTCGAAACCAATTATCGATAAAATGATGTTTAGTTCATATGTGGATATCAATCATCAATCAATTACTTCATCTTTTATTTAAATCAAATATATTTCTTAGATATATTCTTTTTAGGTTATTCCATTTTATTTTCAAATGTATATGGAATCATTAAGCCTCATTTATCAAATCATTTGATTTATTAAACCTTTCTTAAATCTTGAAATAATTCCAAATCATTTTCTCTTTTTCTTAGGGAAACCTTTCCAAATCATTCGTTAAATCTTAATCAAATATTTCTTATATTCAAGCTATAACTTTTAACTTAGGGAAAATATTCCCAAATCATTCATTAAATCTTAATCAAAGATTTCTTTCTTTTCAACTTCAAATCATATTCTTGCAAATTGAAGATTTTCGTAACAGAGCATTACTGCCACCTTAGATATGGTAAATTTCACCTCTAGGGACTAATGGTGTAACGACCCGCCTTTTTGGACAGTTTAAACCGACGATCAAATACACATGTCGATTCCAAACCATTCAAAAGGGCATATGGTTATTGGGGTAAATAAGAAAAGAAAAGGAAAGAAATAAAGGAAACGAAACAACACAGAATCTCGCAGTGGAACGATAAAATATGATAGTCAAATAAACAGTTCATGAAGCTATTTAATATACTTCGACAATTATTTATACAACATTTATCAGAGTTATACATATACAATAGAAAAATTAAAATAATGCAGAAGATAGCATGATGCAAGGGTAATAATAGTAATAGTATACCAAATCTTCGTCTTCGTCCTCCAGAATAGATCTTCAAAAATCTGAAAAACTCAGGACTGACCCGAGCGTAATGAAAAGACAAAACACTCGAGTCAGGACTAAAATATCCTTATGAAAGTTAAATCAATCGTAAATAAATATGAGTGTAACGGCGTCAGAGATGTTTACGGGGTTTGACATCTCATATCCAGTGTCAACGTTCGTGCAATAACTTAAGAGATGTTACGGGATTTTCCATCTCTTAAGGATCCGTTAAACTATCTACTATGTAGTACAATACGCTAAGTAGATAATGCCTATCAGTAATATAAAGTATCAAAATAGCGTAAAGGCGCTACCATAATCCCCCTTAACACATTTTTATAATGCCATAGTCTATACAGCACCGTAAGCCCCACCGTAAACTGGTGGTTATCAGAGGGTACCCCATAGGTATAACACAAAACAAAACGTAGTGGTCGCGAATAGGATAATCAGTATGACAAGGTACATGAGGCGATACCAACTAGGATACTAGTAGTTGCATGATCCGGACTGATGTTGGGCATAGCCAGCAGCTACCCCAACACCGCGAAACAACACTCCCAAATCAAGGGGTGCGCCCAAATCGAATCACAAATGTAATAGATATGGTATCGAAGAAGTGTGTCTGCTAAAGGTGGCGAACCTCAATGGCCCGGCGCGGCTCCTGTTTTAGTCATGTCAGGGGTCATCCAATATCGTTCTCTTTCTTCAGTCAACGCGTTCACCAAACCATCCACTTCATTCTAGATCAACACTCCGCGTATAATAGTTATTAAAGTGGTTTTCAGTATCGACAAAGAGTATGTCCATATCCGATCCCGGTCTCTTTAATAACTACGTATTATTACACCATTGGCTCTTTTACATTTCAATCAATTCATAATTGATATCAAAATAACATATTCGCTTCAAAAATCAAATCCATTTCAAATATCATCGTATCTATTCAAATGTAAGATTCCGTTTCGAAAATCATTTTTCGCATCAATATCTCATTTCGTTTTCAAAATCATTTCGAATTTCAATTTAGGTTGCAACTACATTTAACCCAATTCGTATTTAAATTCAAGATTTAAATATAAACATTTCGCCTTACTGACCAGCTTAGAATTTTAGAAAATAGTTTTAAGTAGTTTAAAAGTAGTTTTAAATAATTAAAATAGTTAAAAATACTTAAAATCTTAAAATGGATTTGAAATAGAAAAATTAGTTTAAAATAATTTAAATTGGTTTAAGTAGATTTAAAATAGATTAAAATAGTTTAAGTATTCAAAAATGGTTTATATAACCGAGTAATTTGGAAAACAAGATAAAACAGCTTCAAAACCAATCCATTTCAATTATAACTTCCCAATTCAAATCAATTTCAATTTCCGTTCTACCGATTCAATTTCGATTTTAATTCAATCCACGTCAACCTTGACTTCAAATTTATTCAATTTTATATTTACTTTCAATTTATTCCATTTCAATTTATATCGGTTTGGAGCTTGATTTTTCAAAAATATCCATTTATAACACTTAACAAAATTATCCATCTATATTCAAGTTTAAATCCAAATTTCAAATATGATTCAATTCCAAGCTCGATTTCAAAATATCATTTTTATATCACCTTTACTTGGTAATATTCAAAGCTCGAATTAAGGTTAAATCTTTGAACAAATCAATTTTCGAAATTCAATCAAATCTCAATTTTTAAATTTCAAAGTCTCGACTTATATTATTTAACAATTTCTTTTAACCAAAATTTATTTCAACATTCCAAACTCAATTTTCGATAAATTCGATTTCTATAAATTGATTTCTATTTATAACTTTTAAATCAAGACATTTAAATAAATTTCAAATCAACGATTTTAAAATTATTAATCTAGCCAATTCGGTGTCTGTATATAATTTTCTATCCTATGGCCAAGTGATTAGTTATTTAAATTAAATGTCAGGGATGAATATATATATCACTTAAATCAATCATAGTGGCATATGTATGCATAAAAGGTTATATATAAGCAAATAAGCATCCAAACATTTAAATATCAACCAACAACATCCATCGAAATAAATCATCCAATAAACAGTACAATTCATAGCAATTTCATAGTTATCAATGTCCGGTAATTTAATCGCAATTCAATTTTAATTTCAATTTAACTGTCAATTTAATTACCAACGGTTAATTCAAATGACAATCTATATAACAATTAAATTTTATCAAACAACGACAAATAAATCATAACACTTCATAATGTCAAATTTAACTAGCATAAAGATATTTAGTACGTTGTGAGCGTTATAAAACACTCACCTTGACTTCAATGTAGTTCCAGCGTTTCATTTCGAATAAAATTAAACGAGCGTTTAATTTTACCCGAAATTTTCACTAGCTCCAAACGACTCCAATCCAATTCCATAACGTAGTGCTCGTCAAAACGAAGACAACGTAACTTGTTTCGTAATTTTTCGACCTCGTATGAAAAAGTTACAGAGTTTTAAACATTATACGATTAAATATATCTATATTAATTTACATTTCATTTTTATTTTAATCAACCTTTAATCTCGGACGCTCGTTTCTGAAGCCCTAGATCTGGGCCGTAACCCTTCTCCTTCGTTCCTTTCCTCCAGGTTGCGCACGAACAACAACCCAAAGCCGTTCGATTTTGCTTGATGCCGCACCACCCTAACGTCAACGAAACCCCATCATACTACCGCCTTGAAGTCAGGTCGCCTCCTACGCCTTGAAAATGCATGCGAGCGGCACGCGTTCAAATGGAAATTGCCATCAATCGACCGCATTAATTTTGATCATAACCGTTGGATAGGTAGTTCTCGATGTTGTCTACAACTTTCATGTTGAAAGTTTCTTGAATTGATTGGTAGATTTAAAGAAAATTGGAGGAGAAGAGAACGAATTCCTGGCCATTGAATTTAGGCCGGCGGCTAGGGTTTCTGAGTGGAGTTGGTTGCAAAATGAAATAAATGAGGTCCTTTTATAGAAAATTTTCAAACACTATTCACCCCAAAATTTTCCGAACTCCGAATTATGCGCGGTGACTGGCGTTTCTAGGGTTTATCCTGCGTTCCGGACACAATGGAACAGGTTTCGGAAGCTAATTCGATCGTTTATGCGAGTTATAGCGATAAACGATCAATTTGAATTAAATCGATTTAAACGAATTTCTACGCGTTTTGGCTCGCCCCGGACAAACGGTAAATCCGATTAACACGAAATTTGAAACCTTACAATAATATCATATTACGGAACCGATGTAACTGGTTTCATCGAAATCCGAGACTGTTTGAAAAATGACTATTTTAACTCGTTAAATTAATATTAAAACAATTTCGATGCGTTTCGAGCTGCCACGGTCAAACGACAATTCCGATTGCTACGAAAATTAGAATCCGATAATAAAAAATTATTACGGATCCAATGGAACTAGTTTCGTCCAATTCTGAGACTGTTCAAAAATTGGCTATTTTTCAGTCGATAATTAAATATTAAAATATTCAATTTTCACAAATAAATTTTAAATTCAGTTTTAAAAGTTCTATAACATCACTATAACTCCAATATGATAAAATAAAATTTTACAAATTATTTTTAATCATATTAAACCTGTTATTCAATTATCCAATAAATTCCAATTTTAAAATCTTATTAACCCATTATAATCCCGATATAACTTACATTTACTTTGGAAACCAATTTGAATCATATTAAATCAAATTTCAATTTATTCACTCTATTTTCATATATTAAATTTCAATATCAAATTAATCATATCAAATTCGGAATTTAATTATTCAAACATTTGTAATATTAAATTTAACAAATTTGATTATTCTTAAATCACTATCTTTTGAAATATTCAAAACGAACTTATAAAATTTAACAAATTCAAATTATAGAACAACCATTTGCATTAATACAGTTATTCAATTCCCGTTATTCAAGTATTCAATAAATTCCAAGTATTAAATTTAAACAATTTAATTGTTCAATATTTGACGGATTTCAATATTGGATTTTTAAATAAAAATTTCATTATCAGTCGATTTACTATATTACATCAAATGAATTCCACATTATTATTTAACTACAGTTAGAGATAATGCACTCAACTAATATATAAACTTTCATTTCAATTACAGTTGGTTCACAAATTCAATTCGACTAACTAAATGAATAGGTAACTTAAATAATTTTCACCGTTAACTTTTAATTGCTTATAAGTTTATTATTTACAAACAAGTGTCACAATTACCTATACAATACAAATTCATTCAATTACCTTTGACTACATATTATTTCAATTGATTTGGGACTTCATTCAATTCATAAATAATTAACTTAGATAAAAATTTGTTGCATTTCATTCTAGTTATTATTATTCCAAACGAATTACAATTTTTTTCTAACATTAAATCACGAAATCTTATTAAATTAGCTATTTTAATTATCGAAAATTTACGGGTCGTTACAAATGACAAGTAATCTTACATCATGAAGATCTTTGTCATCAATGATCATTGTCTTGAATATATTTTATTTCGAAATTAGTTTGAAGGGGTTTTCGGATAGGAATCACCTAAACCCGATCCTAGTTTTTCAGATAGGAATCACCCAAATCTGATCCCTGTTCCTTCACGCTAATCATCGATAGAAGATATTAAGTTGTTGATTAACATTCATAGAATTTGTTTCTTTTCTTTTATCTTGTAAAAACTTAAATATGATCTTTTAGAGCATCTGGGTTTTCCTTTCGATCTACTCCACTCCTCGCCTAAAAAGAGAAAACATAGGCGCCAGGTAAGCTTAGGACATTGTTTGCTCCATTTCTAACCTTAGTTGAACACCTTGTTTTATCTTACCAGATCTCATAGGCGGGACAAATTTACTAGTCGTTTCCGCATACTCGATTTGTTATTATATTCAATATTCTTTACATTTTGTTTAAGTGGTATAAACAATTCCTCTTAACCATTTATTCAAACTCTTATTAAAACTTCCAAATCATCTTTAAATTACCTAATTATTCTTTTAAAATCATTCTCAAAAGATTTAGGAAAGAATTGTTATGTTTAAACTCATATTCAAAAAGTTATAGAATTCGCAGGTGCTATATAAGCTTATTTGATTTAAACAACTTTTTATTATTTGAAAATTCATATTTTTCATTTCAAATCTTTTTAAACCATTTTAATTGATTTATCAAATTTATTTCATATTTTTAAAACATTTAAAAATATCATTTTTTAAAGATTCCCTTTTTTGGATTCCGAACTACAAAACTGTGATGCTTTTAGAAAATTGGACATATTTCAAACTCTACTTGATGAAATCAAGATTTTTTTTCTTCATTGAAAAACTATGGATATAATAAACCGAAAAATTCTTATCTTGGAGAATCCAAGCTATATTCCACTTTGTATATTCATTTAACTCTTATGGTGCGAAATCGTGAACTACCGTTACGCGACGCGCCTAGTTTTGACTTGTTTTTCAATTTCTTTTCAAACTTCTTGGAAACACCTTTAAATGTTTATAGAACATTTCTAAATCATTTTAAACAATATTTCCATCATTAAAAACTCATTTTTCATTTCATTTAATATTATAATATTAAATCATTATAATGTCATTTCTAACCTTTTTAGATATTTCGAAATCATTAAGAGGCTAACTAATTTCCATGCACACATTTATATGGATTTAATTTCCAATGAATTAACAATACATACTAACCAATTCTCTTATCATTTATCAAATCTAGTTATCATCCATATCACAAACATATAACCAATCATAATATCAACCAAGTTATCAAACATTTAATCGTTCAACATACACCAACCTTTTTACGCAATTAACTTGAAATATTTTTTAGGAATTAGTAACTTAAAATATGAGTACTCACCTTTAACTTAACCAATTCTTCTTACCAACATTCATATGCAAAAACACTTCACTATATCATCTTAACTACACCAAACTATCACGTAAACAAATACACCTTACTTTCTAGTGCTAGGACATCACCTCCTTCTTTTCTTCTCGCCCTGGAGCTCCTTGAACTTGCTCCTCCTCCTTCATAGGTTCGACCACACTTGATCCTCCCCTTCCTTCATCATTTCTTCACTTCTTAGATGTTAAACCATGTTTTAATGGTATTCTAAGGTCTTTGACAAAGTTTAGTGGTGTTTGAAATTGATTTGATGTGATTTTAAGAAAAGTTAATAAGGAAAAGAGAAGAGAAGAAGCCATTAGAGAGTGGAAGAAGAGCTTGAAAAAGGAAGAAGAAGAAGAAGAAGAAGTGTAAAAAAGTGAGAAAGTGAATGCTTATTTATTGAAAAAGTTTTGGATTAAAATAATATTTTGTTAAGCAACCTTATTTTTTCAACACTTAACATCACATTTCAAATCATTGCTTTATAGCATTTTCACTTAAGTATTAAGTAAAGAATATAATAATTATGTTTATATGATTTGATGTTTACCTTTTGCTTTGAAATGACACGTTTGTCTTTTTGTTCTTACTTTTTCTTAATTATATTCTAGAATTTTCTAAGTATGTTTAGTAAAAGTAAACTTGATTAGTGAATTAACTAATGCTTATACTATTTGAATTATGTTTCTATATAAGAAAATAAAGGTGCGACGACGTTGCGGCAAATTTAAATCGACAAAACGTTGATTTTCGACAAAATGTTTTACGGTCACATTTTGACGTTTTAGTTAAACAATATATTTATGTAAACTAAATTTAAAAATGAACTTTTTCCATCTTTAAATAAATTAAAACATGTCTCTTTATATTTTAAAATCATATTTAAATAATATCAAAATTTCTGATTTTACAGTGTATGTAAAACTGACAAAATGCGACAAAATTTGTTTATTTTTTAAAACGATTATTAACATACTTTTAAATATTTTAATATACTTTTATTATTTTTATTAAATGTTTTCAATAAGATTTATCTTTTTAAATAAATATTTAAACCTGTTTATTTAAGCATTTATTTATTTTTAACAAAACTTAACTTTTGTTGATTTGTTCTAAAATCCAAATTTATACATTTTAAATTATCAAGTATAAGAAGAAAAAATTATCTATTATTATCTATTATATATAACTTATTTATTTAATCTTTAAACCTTTTTAAATTAAAAAAATGAAATCTCTCATTTTCGAAGTAGCGAAATTACGGATCGTTACATATCTTTATTATGCGTTTACGTATTTCCTATTTATAGTCGTAGTTATTTACTTGTTCTTCTACATGGTTGTTGCATAAGGATGCATGAATGTGAAAATACACACATGTGTGTGTAACATGTGTGTGTATGCACGTGCATGCATGCACATTCATATTAGGATGTTTGCAACATTCTTGGTTCTCGCTAAATATGCATTCATCTAGGAGGTCGATTTATTCACATTCACACTCATCTCACATTATATCCTTTTATTTTAATCTGTCATACATATACACACTCTTTTTTATAATTATTCTTGCGTTTGTGTGATGGATATAGTTATGTTTATTTTGTTATGCTGGCATGATAGAGAATGAATTGCATTGTCAGTCCCTAGGAATTTTGGGGATGAAATTCTTTTTGGAAGGGGGTAATGTAACACCCTACAATTTTATGTTATTAAGTATTAAATACAAAATGGTAAACTTGTAATTTTACGTAAAAGACAAATAGTAAATTTTTATAGAAGTTGGAATGAGTCTTCAGCACCTATCCCATCGCGTTTAGAATTTCATTTATAGTCAAAAAACATATATAACTTGCTAATTTGGCTAAGGAGGCTAAAGATTTGAAAGAGTTAAACCCAGTGACAGTTTCGTAATATACTGATTTCGAAATTTTAGCCCATACGTTATTCCTTAACTGTATCTCTTTTATTCTTAAAATCTAACCTCCACTTAGAATGCTCTAATCCCAAAATCATTTACAATTCCCTAAAATCAAATACAAATTAAGATATGAAACCAATCATCGCGAAGAGAGCTACGCAAACAAATCAAATCTATCATGAGATTTGGAGTTTTGAAAGTGTGGATATTCTGGACAGCGAATGAGAAGAAAGATATATATCAAATCAGAGAGGATGCATGACTAATCGGTGGGTAAATTCTTTCTATTTGAGTATAACTGATAAGACGTAGTAATTCACCCCTTATGATGTTAAATCGAATTATAAATGATAAAATGGGATAGTAATAACTTGTAAAGTTTAAGAATTCATTGTTAAGATAATGCGCATAGCAAGTTGTTTTTTATTTTAAGAAATCATTTTTGTTTAATTGTAATTAGTGAAGCTAATCTCCCTTTAATCAAAAAAGTGTAATACTTAAAAGTGCTTCTAATTCAACATATTCTATACCAGAATTATATTTCTCGATGACATGAATCAATTTGTCATGTTTGTTCGACGATATAAAGTAATATTATTTAACTAAATAATTTATTAAATTACAGAAATTTCCATGTACTTCAAACGCTTATATCTTTCGCATATTGTGTATGTTTCATGCGTGGTCCATGACATCGTTAACTTGGCGAGATAAGGAATGTTTTGGTATATTACTTGATATGCTTTTAGAGTCTTCATAAAAGTGTTTTAATTTGGACAAGTCTGTTATACATTGTTCGTAATGGTTGGCGATTTCGACAGGGTAAGTGTTATGGTACATACTTCAGAGGAAATAGGTTCTCAATGTGACTAGTGACATCTAGCGATGAAGAATTGGGACATTGGGCTCAATCATGCCGTAGTTGTTCTGGCATATGAGTTTAGATTTTTGACTCAATCGTGTGCATATTTTTCGGCAATGACGAGTTGGGACTTTGGGCTCAATCGCGTCATAGACCGTTTTGGCATGCAAATTGGGACTTTAGTCTCATCATATACATATGTTTCGACGGTAGTGAGTTGGAACTTTGGGCTCAATCGTGTCATGGTTAGTTTTTAGATGCATGTTGGAAATTTGGGTTCAATCGTGTGCATACATTTCAATTTTGGCGAGTTCGTACTTTGAGCTTAATCGTGTCACGGTTAGTTTCAACATGTATGTTGGGACTTTAGGCTCAGTCATATGCATATGTTTTGGCGATGGTGAGTTGCGGTATAGGCTCAATCATGTTGCAATCGGTTTCAGCATGTGAGTTGGGAATTTGGGCTCAATCATGTGCATATTTTTCGACGATGGCCAATTGAGATTTTGGGTTCAACCGTGTTACAGTCGATTTCGACATGTGAGTTGAGACTTTGGGCTCAATCGTGCTCATACATTTCAACTATGGCGAGTTAGGATTTTGGACTCGATCGTTCTACAGTGGCTTTTGGCATGTGAGTTGGGACTTTGGGCTCAATCGTGTGTATATGATTTGGCATGGGATAGATCTTAGTAAGATCTTAACATATGATGTCATAATAGCATTATATTATGGTTAGCTAACTTGTTGGGTGTATGTGACATGGGTTAAGGTATGGCTTTTGAGCATAAGTGTTCTTTTATTATCTTATTAGTATTATACACTTATATTATATATTTCACTCACTAGGCATATGTCTAAGCCCCTCTATCCTTTTCGCCTTTTCGTTTTTCTCTAATAGATAGATAGTGGATCGTGGGTGATTTCGGTGATGTGACGGTGCCATGGAGATGTGCAATTATTTGTCAATTAGTTGTATACCCACTTATTCCTAGGCACTAGATTATTTTCCGCTAACATTATAAAGATATGTTGTAGTTAGAGTTTTATGTGATAATCCCTTATATATCTTTCCATTTTCTATTATTGACTACTATATTTATTCCTTCTGCTCTGAGTTTCAAAATACGTAGAATATTGTATAGCTCTGTTTTGTGAACTATCTTTTATATATTTTATCTCAAAACGATCCACCATCAATGACATTCGTGATGTTGGGCCACTTTTAGGCATGAAACAGGATGTTGTAGATGACGTGTTAATTCATCTCCCACGGTCTTCAGGTTCGTTGTTTAGTAAAAGCTAACATTTAATGATTTTTACTTATCATTTATCCCTAGGCCTATATTCTTACATTTTTTGGCCTTATATGTCACGCGCATTCTATATGTCAAATTATCACAACGTAGTCACTGTTAGCGTTTGTATTTAAATTCAGAAATAACATTTTAAGAAGGCTTTCATTTCTCATTTTTAGACGCATATTCTTTTAATTAAAATCACTATTTAATTAACACTCTAGATTATTCCTCAAAAGGTTCGGTGAAAACATTTTCTCTCATATAAAATTATTAAATCATTTTATAAAATACCTAGAAAATTCCAATAATTCCAAAAATCATTTTCTTTACAAGATAAATCTATTTCGAGAAAAATGGTGATATTTTATTTCGTTCTTCACTTTAAAAACTATTTCTCATATATTAGGTTCATGTAAATTCTCTAAAATTCATATTCACTCTTTTTTTCTCATGGAAATCATCTCGAAAAATCCAGACTCATCATAAAAATTCACTACATGTATTTCTAAGCTCAAAACAAGGTCTGACCTTTTATAATGACATAATCACACACAAGCCATTATAGAAAATACATATAATCATTTAAACTGACTTTATTAAGCTTTAAATTCACAATACGGTAATTGTAACGACCCGCTATTTTGGACTATTCGCATCCGCACATGTCGGACTTGAATAATTCAAAATACCGAATTGTTAATTTAAATTTGGCGAAACTCAGATATACAGTAAATAAATAATCACAGAATCACAGACACAGAGTAATAATATGCAGCGGAAGCAAAAGATAGTAGTTCATGAAGCTACTATATATATATCAGAGTTAAATAAATTAAAACAGAAGTGTCGAATACAATAGACAAATACAAGAATCAGAATACATCACAGAAATCAACTGGATATCTGGAAGCTGGATAAATAGCTAGATCTCCAAGTGAAGCTCCAACTCCAAAGGTGAGTCTCGAAAGCTGAGCCACTCAGTCTGACCCGAGCGTAAAGCAAAACACAAAACGCTCGAGTCAGGATTAACATTCTTATATCAATAAATCCAACTCAAGTGAAATAACAATTGAAATACAAATAACTCAAAGGACGTTGGAATAACCGTCCTCTAAGGATCCGTTGTACTATCTACTATGAAGTAATATACGCTAAATAAATAATGTATATCAGTAATATAAATATCAAAATAGTGTTATGGCGTTACCATTATCCCCCTTAACACATTTTATATAAGCGTTATAGTCTATACAACACTGTAAACTCCACCGTAAACTAGTGGAATATCATGGAGTACTCCATAGGTATAACACAAAACAAATTCGTAGTGGTCGCGTATAAAGGAATACAAGTATGACAAGGCACATGAGGCAATACCCAAGGTAGTGAAACTACCGTTTGCCTGATCCGGACTGGTGAGAACGCATCGCCGCAGCGATCGCAACACCGCGAAACAACACTCCTGAAATTCCGAGGGTGCACCAATCAATATCAAGTAATGAGTAGTATTCGAAGAAGTGTGTTCGCTCGAGGTGGCTAACCCCATTTGGTCCGGCACGGCTCCTGATTTTAGTCATTTCCAATTTGACACAAATGTCAAGGCTATCCATTATCGTTCTCTTTCTTCAGTCATCATGTACATCATTCCAACCACTTCATTCTGGATCATCACTCCGCGTATAGTTATTAAAGTGGGTTTCGGTTTAGATAGAGAGTATATCCATAACCGATTCCGGTCTCTTTAATAACTTTCGTAATTATTACACCGATTGGTCGTATAGTAATTTCAAACCAAATCAAATTCAATTTCAATTTCAATTCGTAAATCAATATTTCGCTTGTCTTTCTACATCAGTTTCAAAAGTTTACATTTCAAAACTTCCAAATTACCATTTCAAAATCTTATAATTCGATTTCAACTTTTATTTAAACAATTCAAATATTGATTCAAGTTCAGTTATAAATTTCATTCCGAAATAATTTAAATAAATTTAATTCAACATTCGAATCAATTTAAATTCATTTATCGATTTCATTCAATATTCATTAAGTCAATTTGTTATTCAAAACAATTTCCATTCAAATTTCAATTCATTAAATCAATTACTTAAGTTCAACTCCATTATATCAAAACATACAAATTGAATTAAATTAGATTCGTCAAATCAAATTCTTTAAATTACAAGTCTTACGTTAATTTCAATAAATCCCATTCATTTCAATAAATCACATTTTATTTCTTGTTAAAGAAATTCAATTTTCACTTATTTATTGACTTCGTTACAAATTTCAAGCTCAATTAATAAAGAACTAAATTTCACATAATCGAGAAGTTTCAATTTCGTTTATTTACTTACTTAAATAATTTCTCCAAAACTTTAATAAATAAAGAAACTCAATTTCATTTATTAACGAAGTTCAAATCCACTAATTCAAAAGTTCAATTTCTCTTATCAAAGAGTTCAATTTTTATTCAATTATCAAATAATTAAATCTTATACAATTATTAAATAATTTCAATCTTAATTATTAATAATTTCAAAACTTAATAATTACAAGCTTGATTATAAATTCAAACTTAATTATTAAATCATTTCCACCTAATTATGAATTCAAACTTTAATTATCAAATCATTTCAACTTAATTATAAATTCAACTTAATAATTTCAAACTTAATTATAATTCCAACTTAATTATAATTTCAAATTTAATTATTAAATGATTTCAAATCTAATAATTTCAAAACTCAATTATTACAAATTCCAAATTATTTATTAATAATTCCAAATTTAATTATTAAATAATTAAACTTCAAACAACGTTCTTTCATCAATTACTACGTTAGTATTTGTTTACATTTTCCTTTCATAAAGATTCAAATTCTAACCTTATTTCAAAATTTATTCTTTATTCGAATAAAATCATTATTTTATTTTTAAAACAAATTATTGACCAATCGGATTTTTTATATTTAATTCTCTATCCTAAGTCAAGTTCATTTGGGTATTTATCATTTCAACCCGATTCCAATTCCAATTCAAAAATCAAAGCATAATAATGGGAACTTGCAGTGTGATAACAGGAATGGTGTCAAAGTAAATAAACAAGCAATAACAACAATTAATAACAATCCAATAATCAATTCAAATAATCCCGAAATAATCGTATTAATTCACATTGTTATTTGTGCAAATTAATATAATTATTTCTAGAATCTACACTATCATTTCATGTAGATTAAAGATCATTACACTAATTATTCAATGCAATTCTACACTTTACATTAATTATTCAATTTCATACTTCATAAATTGATACAACATACATTCAATTGGATCAAGGGTAATTAACCATTTTCCTACGTGTCCAAAAAAAATTAAACATTTAAGGGGTCATAATATTTAAATTAACTAATCAAATTCAACACATATGTCGATTCAAAATTTTAAACTATCCTACGTTAATTCAATTGCATAATATTATCACTTTATACATCACAATTTAACGTCCAATATAAACAACAAACAATCAATCAATTATCAGCCAAACTGTATTATCATCGCATAAATAATTTACAGATAATGGTGTCAGATGTCACAAGTGAACAGATACAGGTAATAGCATATATAACAGTGTACATAACTAACAACAACATATTTCAATTGTCGTTTCAATTAAAATCAAATTTAATAAATAAAAGAATATTAATCGTGAGTGATTGCTCACTTTTCGAGGCTAGAGGAATGAATAGACAACGAAGTTGAGTTACGAATTGCAAGTTCGACTTCCAAAGCAAAGCCAAATTGACACGAATTTTAACTGTCAAGCTGATAGATAGGAGTCATGAGAACAATAAATCAGACCAGATCGATAAAGATAATTGGAACAAAAGTATATTATATGATTATCTTTCTTAAAACCAAAATTTAAAAACACCCATTTTAAAAATGAGAGATATATATAAAATTTCAAATCAATATTTAACACAACACCAAAATAAATTCTATATGTATATTAAAAGAACTAAGTTCAGAAATACACACATATAAATTTATATATACAAAATTTATATAAACTAACTATAACTTTAACTATATTTACTTATCAGTATAATATTAAGGTATGTATATATATTTATTTAACACAAATAGTAGAATTATATAAACTTACATTTATACTATACTCAACTAATATAAACTTAATATTTGCTCCAATATTTAAACTGCAACTGTACTAATATACGCAAACTACTTGTATAAACATGTGCAGAATTAGAAACAAATGTGTGCAAAGTTTATAACCAAAGATATGCCGAGTGTAAACTTACACTTTAAAAAAAAGAAAAAAAAAGAAAGTGCACAACGAGTTCGAATATAAACACATAAAATAAACCACATTTCTATGTGTATATATATCATGTATTACAATACTTTGAACAAAAAAAAATATTCATATAACAAAGTTACGCAAAACTAATATATATATAAAATCTATGAAAAACATGCATACTTATATAATATATAAATCACTATAAACTACACAGCAACTGCAAAGATCTAAATTCACTTAACAACAAACATAATACTAATATATAACTTATTTATAACCACGATCGGTTCTTTGGGTTCATTTATTTATAATGAAATTGACCATAGTACGGAAGCAACGTCAAAAGCTATTAGCATTTCCACTCATATTTTTCGTATTTATTTGCCTTCTCGCATCAGTTCATGCAAGCCCATAAGCAACAACTATTTAATCAAATCTAGCCACACGGATCTGAGAAAATTCTAAAGCTTCCTAATTTTCAATTCTTGTATGTAGCAACAATATGGGTTGGTCAGTGAGATGGATTACAAACAGCAGCCTAACATTTTTTCTTCTTCTCAAACAATCAGACTAATGGATTCAAAGCAAACCAGGAAAGAGAAGCAGAGATTCATATGCGACTTTTGAACAACATTTTATACTTATAAATACGTATACATTATAACTGTAAAACCATATATAATATGTATAAATTCATATGTGTCTTATATAAATATATGTATGCATTTTAAAGCTATTACACATGAACCATTTACAATATTAACATACACGTAACTAGATATTTTAAATATCCTATATATCTTCAAACATAAACATATAAAAGTAATGACACATATAAAAAAAATCAAATGCTAAAATAACAATAGTTTATAAACCTTTTATATCTAACAGAGAGATTCGAATTTTTGTAGCTCTGGTAAAAACTGTAGGCCGAGAACGGGTCAGCAAACCAGGTGTCGAGCGGCTACACTCACAACGGCGATCAGGCGAAGGGAAGGTGCCCAGACATGTTGAGCATTGAGGAGGACGGGTTGCTTGTATTGAGGAAGATGGTGAGTGCTTGCATGGCTAGAGTTGCGCGGTGATGATGCATGAAAGAGGACGTAAAAGAAAAGGTTGTCAGGCCTTTTTTTCTCTTCTTTTGTTCATTCGAACTTATACATATTTTTCTTCAGAGAAGAGAGGGGGAGCAGCTGAAGAAAGAAAGGAATGAACAGTTCACGAGCTAAATAATAAAAGCAAATGCTTTTTATATGCCATAAATTAAGTAACGACTCTGATTTCAAAACATATTAATAGCTATCAATAGGAACGTTCGAACGTGAATTCAGGAAAATAATAAAAATAGCGAACGGCTGTTGAGTTGAATGGACACGGGAATTCAAAAGGATAAAACGTACCGGTACGGTGAACCGTTGTACGGTTTTGTCGCGTACCGGACTTCAAAGCACAGAAATAAATATACCTTAGAGATCAGCATGACGCGATAATCAAAACAGTGTACAATTATCAGTGGTATGATTGAAATATAAAAATTCGAATTTTCTACTACGGAAAAAATGCATGAAAAATACAGAAAAATGAGATCGACGGAGCTAAAAATGTCCGAATTTGGAAAAACGACAAACTGACATCTTGTTCAGAAGATAATTTAGAATTTTTCTATATAAAAATATTTTGGTTTTGAAAACGTTTTATTTTCATCACTTTTTAACTGATTAAATTGAATTAAATTTACGCGCGAAATAAACTTTCATATTTTCGGACGAAAATTTACCGGTTGCTATGTTTAACTGGACGTATTCCAAATATAAAATTTGTATTTAAAAATTTCACTATTTAAAACTTCACAAAATTTCAGTTAATAACGTTACTAAAACCGGTTAAATTTACGGGTCGTTACATTCTCCCCTACTCAAAACTTTTGGTCCCCGAAAAGGAAGGAAGCAGGAGAATAGAAACCATCAAAAGAAAATAGACTTGAATTACATAATATTCAATTAATTTAAACCATATAAATTTAAATTTAAATTGTTATTCAACAGTTTGTTTTTTTTAAAATTCAAGATTTTCATTAAATTGATTTGATTTCACATTCATTAGTGTTAGGTACAAAAGGTTTCTTTCAAAACGAAATTTAACAAAAATTCAATTAATTCAAGATGTCTCATTAAGTTGATTTAATTTCAATTTATTAACTTTCAAAACAACAGTTTTATTTAATTAATCGTATCCATTATTCGATTAACTTATTATTCCATTTATCTCCATAAACATTTTATAATTTTAAATATAAGTGAATAACATTTATTAAACGCACTCACCGTTTATTTATAAAGACAATTTATATTGTATATTATCCAATTTTCTTAAATTAACAATTTTTAAAATCACAAATGGGATAGTCCATTATTATAATCATATTTTATTCGACAAATTAATTCTTCTTTATTCCAAATTATTATTTAATTTACTCCACTTAATATCCTATTACATATATAATGTACATTTACACTTATTATAACCACTCAAATTTATTTTTAACTCCTTTAACATCATTTTATATTATATAATATTCAATTACATAGTTAACTTTTAAAAATTTAGGTAAGTTATATATAATGCAATTGAGCGTTATACAAGTAAAATTTTCTAATTTAATTATTCAGGCTTAATTATTTATTCAAAATATTGATTTCATTTTATAATTGAAATTATCCTTTATCATAAATTTAAGAATTTAATTTTTTTTATTACTCTGTGTCTGTGATTCTGTGATTATTTATTTACTGTATATCTGAGTTTCGCCAAATTTAAATTAACAATTCGGTATTTTGAATTATTCAAGTCCGACATGTGCGGATGCGAATAGTCCAAAATAGCGGGTCGTTACAGTTGGTATCAGAGCTTTGGTAGCTCTAGGTAAAACTCAACATATAGGGTAAATGTATTTACAGAATTACTCTCATTCGAGTTTCAATCCCTTCTTTTTAACTCAATTCCTTTGAATTTTCGGAACGTCCCTCGGTTTCGAAATTCATTATCGTCCCTCACTATTCGTCTTCTTTTAATTCTGGAGTATCCTATAACTCCACTTTGAATGATCTTTATGATGAATCGGCGGTCTCGCCAATCATCGAATTATTTGTAAATGGGTGAAACTCCTTTATAATAGGCATTGATTTACCGGAGATTTCTGTATCCTCGGTTTGCTATTCTATCAATCTCTTGCTAGGTCTGAATTCTATTTCTTGAGATCGAATGTTGATTTACCTCGGAATTCAGCATCGATCTTATTCTTGAAGTCACGGTCGACCGACTAAGATTGCCCGTGAATTACATAAGTTGTCCATCTCCCGGTTCTGTTAATTGAATTATCTTATCTTCTGTCTCGAACTTATTATCAAATCAAAATTCTCTTTAATTTGATTTGCATCAAATTTGAATCGCTATACTTATTTTGAAATCCATTCTTGTATCGTCGTGCGAGAAGTGTATTTGTAAATTAATGTTAAAAATGTTTTATATATTGTGTTGTTTGAGTTGTTGACGTTGATTTGGATTTTCGATCAATTCGTCTGATCAACGATATCGATAGGATTTCCAAAACACTAGAGCAGAGCAACTGACACAATATTGTTTCAAAATCTGGAAAATAAAATAATTTTGAATGATTATATTGTAATAAGTATAAATTTTTGAAATTAAAATGTTAATGAATCTGTTGTCCGAAATGTGAAAATTTTAATTTCCATTTATTGTTTATGAATCATTGACTTTTTCATATAATAAATAAATGAATTTATAAAATTGGGTTATAATTTGATTTGGAATTTGAAATGTATTTAAATTAGAATTTGAGAATTTAATTTCCGATAATTTCGAACTGTTTTAAGTTTAAAATGTATATTATTTAAAATATTTTCGAATAGAAATGGTTTTCGAAGAATTTTAGATGATTAAATTAGAGTTCTTCTCTTTTGTCGCTGGAAAATAATTTCGGTGATGATGGCCGCATCATCGACATTCATTTTCGAGTTTCGAAGTGGAGAGACTATTTTATAGATTGCTATGGTTTGTTTTAAAAATAAATTGATTTGAATTTCTTAAAGTATGATTTGATTTGTAATATATATTGATGTATGGTTTAAAAATTTGATTTGCTATAGTATATTTATTCGTCTCTAAATAAATTTGAAGTTACTCGAAAATTAAATTCTTAAATTTATGATAAAGGATAATTTCAATTATAAAATGAAATCAATATTTTGAATAAATAATTAAGCCTGAATAATTAAATTAGAAAATTTTACTTGTATAACGCTCAATTGCATTATATATAACTTACCTAAATTTTTAAAAGTTAACTATGTAATTGAATATTATATAATATAAAATGATGTTAAAGGAGTTAAAAATAAATTTGAGTGGTTATAATAAGTGTAAATGTACATTATATATGTAATAGGATATTAAGTGGAGTAAATTAAATAATAATTTGGAATAAAGAAGAATTAAATTTGTCGAATAAAATATGATTATAATAATGGACTATTCCATTTGTGATTTTAGAAATTGTTAATTTAAGAAAATTGGATAATATACAATATAAATTGTCTTTATAAATAAACGGTGAGTGCGTTTAATAAATGTTATTCACTTATATTTAAAATTATAAAATGTTTATGGAGATAAATGGAATAATAAGTTAATCGAATAATGGATACGATTAATTAAATAAAACTGTTGTTTTGAAAGTTAATAAATTGAAATTAAATCAACTTAATGAGACATCTTGAATTAATTGATTTTTTGTTAAATTTCGTTTTGAAAGAAACCTTTTGTACCTAACACTAATGAACATGAAATCAAATCGATTTAATGAAAATCTTGAATTTAAAAAAAAAACAAATTGTTGAATAACAATTTAAATTGAAATTTATATGGTTTAAATTAATTGAATATTATGTAATTCAAGTCTATTTTCTTTTGATGGTTTCTATTCTCCTGCTTCCTTCCTTTTCGGGGACCAAAAGTTTTGAGTGGGGGAGAATGTAACGACCCGTAAATTTAACCGGTTTTAGTAACGTTATTAACTGAAATTTTGTGAAGTTTTAAACAGTAAAATTTTGAAATAAAAATTTTATATTTGGAATACGTCCAGTTAAACATAGCAACCGGTAAATTTTCGTCCGAAAATATGAAAGTTTATTTCGTGCGTAAATTTAATTCAATTTAATCAGTTAAAAAGTGATGAAAATAAAACGTTTTCAAAACCAAAATATTTTTATATAGAAAAATTCTAAACCATCTTCTGAACAAGATGTCAGTTTGTCGTTTTTCCAAATTCGGACATTTTTAGCTCCGTCGATCTTATTTTTCTGTATTTTTCGTGCATTTTTTCCGTAGTAGAAAATTCGAATTTTTATATTTCAATCATACCACTGATAACTGTACACTGTTTTGATTATCGCGTCATGCTGATCTCTAAGGTATATTTATTTCTGTGCTTTGAAGTCCAGTACGCGACAAAACCGTACAACGGTTCACCGTACCGGTACGTTTTATCTTTTTGAATTCCCGTGTCCATTCAACTCAACAGCCGTTTCGCTATTATTATTATTTTCCTGAATTCACGTTCAAACGTTCCTATTGATAGCTGATAATAAGTTTTGAAATCAGAGTCGTTACTTAATTTATGGCATATACAAAGCATTTGCTTTTATTATTTAGCTCGTGAACTGTTCATTCCTTTCTTTCTTCAGCTGCTCCCCCTCTCTTCTCTGAAGAAAAATATGTATAAGTTCGAAATGAACAAAAGAAGAGAAAAAAAGGCCTGACAACCTTTTCTTTTACGTCCTCTTTCATGCATCATCACCGCGCAACTCTAGCCATGCAAGCACTCACCATCTTCCTCAATACAATTAACCCGTCCTCCTCAATGCTCAACATGTCTGGGCACCTTCCCTTCGCCTGATCGCCGTCGTGAGTGTAGCCGCTCGACACCTGGTTTGCTGACCCGTTCTCGGCCTACAGTTTTTACCAGAGCTACAAAAATTCGAATCTCTCTGTTAGATATAAAAGGTTTATAAACTATTGTTATTTTAGCATTTGATTTTTTTATATGTGTCATTACTTTTATATGTTTATGTTTGAAGATATATAGGATATTTAAAATATCTAGTTACGTGTATGTTAATATTGTAAATGGTTCATGTGTAATAGCTTTAAAATGCATACATATATTTATATAGGGCACATATGAATTTATACATATTATATATGGTTTTACAGTTATAATGTATACGTATTTATAAGTATAAAATGTTGTTCAAAAGTCGCATATGAATCTCTGCTTCTCTTTCCTGATTTGCTTTGAATCCATTAGTCTGATTGTTTGAGAAGAAGAAAAAATGTTAGGCTGCTGTTTGTAATCCATCTCACTGACCAACCCCTATTGTTGCTACATACAAGAATTGAAAATTAGGAAGATTTAGAATTTTCTCAGATCCGTGTGGCTAGATTTGATTAAATAGTTGTTGCTTATGGGCTTGCATGAACTGATGAGAGAAGGCAAATAAATACGAAAAATATGAGTGGAAATGCTAATAGCTTTTGACGTTGCTTCCGTACTATGGTCAATTTCATTATAAATAAATGAACCCAAAGAACCGACCGTGGTTATAAATAAGTTATATATTAGTATTATGTTTGTTGTTAAGTGAATTTAGATCTTTGCAGTTGCTGTGTAGTTTATAGTGATTTATATATTATATAAGTATGCATGTTTGTCATAGATTTTATATATATATTAGTTTTGCGTAACTTTGTTATATGAATTTTTTTTTGTTCAAAGTATTGTAATACATGATATATATACACATAGAAATGTGGTTTATTGTATGTGTTTATATTCGAACTCGTTGTGCACTTTCTTTCTTTTAAAAAAAAAACAAAGTGTAAGTTTACACTCATCATATCTTTGGTTATAAACTTTGCACACATTTGTTTCTAATTCTGCACATGTTTATACAAGTAGTTTGCGTATATTAGTACAGTTGTAGTTTAAATATTGGAGCAAATATTAAGTTTATATTAGTTGAGTATAGTATAAATGTAAGTTTATATAATCCTACTGTTTGTGTTAAATATATATATACATACCTTAATATTATACTGATAAGTAAATATAGTCAAAGTTATAGTTAGTTTATATAAATTTTGTATATATAAATTTATATGTGTGTATTTCTGAACTTAGTTCTTTTAATATACATATAGAATTTATTTTGGTGTTGTGTTAAATATTGATTTGAAATTTTATATATATCTCTCATTTTTAAAATGGGTGTTTTTAAATTTTGGTTTTAAGAAAGATAATCATATAATATACTTTTGTTCCAATTATCTTTATCGATCTGGTCTGATTTATTGTTCTCATGACTCCTATCTATCAGCTTGACAGTTAAAATTCGTGTCAATTTGGCTTTGCTTTGGAAGTCGAACTTGCAATTCGTAACTCAACTTCGTTGTCTATTCATTCCTCTAGCCTCAAAGGTGAGCAATCACTCACGATTAATATTCTTTTATTTATTAAATTTGATTTCAATTGAAACGACAATTGAAATATATTGTTGTTAGTTATGTACACTGTTATATATGCTATTACCTGTATCTGTTCACTTGTGACATCTGACACCATTATCTGTAAATTATTTATGCGATGATAATACAGTTTGGCTGATAATTGATTGATTGTTTGTTGTTTTTATTGGACGTTAAATTGTGATGTATAAAGTGATAATATTATGCAATTGAATTAACGTAGGATAGTTTAAAATTTTGATTCGACATATGTGTTGAATTTGATTAGTTAATTTGAATATTATGACCCCTTAAATGTTTAATTTTTTTTGGACACGTAGGAAAATGGTTAATTACCCTTGATCCAATTGAATGTATGTTGTATCAATTTATGAAGTATGAAATTGAATAATTAATGTAAAGTGTAGAATTGCATTGAATAATTAGTGTAATGATCTTTAATCTACATGAAATGATAGTGTAGTTTCTAGAAATAATTATATTAATTTGCACAAATAACAATGTGAATTAATACGATTATTTCGGGATTATTTGAATTGATTATTGGATTGTTATTAATTGTTGTTATTGCTTGTTTATTTACTTTGACACCATTCCTGTAATCACACTGCATGTTCCCATTATTATGCTTTGATTTTTGAATTGGAATTGGAATCGGGTTGAAATGATAAATACCCAAATGAACTTGACTTAGGATAGAGAATTAAATATAAAAAATCCGATTGGTCAATAATTTGTTTTAAAAATAAAATAATAATTTTATTCGAATAAAGAATAAGTTTTGAAATAAGGTTAGAATTTGAATCTTTATGAAAGGAAAATGTAAACAAATACTAACGTAGTAATTGATGAAAGAACGTTGTTTGAAGTTTAATTATTTAATGATTAAATTTGGAATTATTAATAAATAATTTGGAATTTGTAATAATTGAGTTTTGAAATTATTAGGTTTGAAATCATTTAATAATTAAATTTGAAATTATAATTAAGTTGGAATTATAATTAAGTTTGAAATTATTAAGTTGAATTTATAATTAAGTTGAAATGATTTGATAATTAAAGTTTGAATTCATAATTAGGTGGAAATGATTTAATAATTAAGTTTGAATTTATAATCAAGCTTGTAATTATTAAGTTTTGAAATTATTAATAATTAAGATTGAAATTATTTAATAATTGTATAAGATTTAATTATTTGATAATTGAATAAAAATTGAACTCTTTGATAAGAGAAATTGAACTTTTGAATTAGTGGATTTGAACTTCGTTAATAAATGAAATTGAGTTTCTTTATTTATTAAAGTTTTGGAGAAATTATTTAAGTAAGTAAATAAACGAAATTGAAACTTCTCGATTATGTGAAATTTAGTTCTTTATTAATTGAGCTTGAAATTTGTGACGAAGTCAATAAATAAGTGAAAATTGAATTTCTTTAACAAGAAATAAAATGTGATTTATTGAAATGAATGGGATTTATTGAAATTAACGTAAGACTTGTAATTTAAAGAATTTGTTTTGACGAATCTAATTTAATTCAATTTGTATGTTTTGATATAATGGAGTTGAACTTAAGTAATTCATTTAATGAATTGAAATTTGAATGGAAATTGTTTTGAATGACAAATTGACTTAATGAATATTGAATGAAATCGATAAATGAATTTAAATTGATTCGAATGTTGAATTAAATTTATTTAAATTATTTCGTAATGAAATTTATAACTGAACTTGAATCAATATTTGAATTGTTTAAATAAAAGTTGAAATCGAATTATAAGATTTTGAAATGGTAATTTGGAAGTTTTGAAATGTAAACTTTTGAAACTGATGTAGAAAGACAAGCGAAATATTGATTTACGAATTGAAATTGAAATTGAAATTGATTTGGTTTGAAATTACTAAACGACCAATCGGTGTAATAATTACGAAAGTTATTAAAGAGACCGGAATCGGTAATGGATATACTCTCTATCTAAACCGAAACCCACTTTAATAACTATATGCGGAGTGATGATCTAGAATGAAGTGGTTGGAATGATGTACGTGATGACTGAAGAAAGAGAACGATAATGGATAGCCTTGACACTTGTGTCAAATTGGAAATGACTAAAATCAGGAGCCGTGCCAGACCAAATGGGGTTAGCCACCTCGAGCGAACACACTTCTTCGAATACTACTCATTACTTGTTATTGATTGGTGCACCCTCGGAATTTCAGGAGTGTTGTTTCGCGGTGTTGCGATCGCTGCGGCGATGCGTTCTCACCAGTCCGGATCAGGAAAACGGTAGTTTCACTACCTTGGGTATTGCCTCATGTGCCTTGTCATACTTGTATTCCTTTATACGCGGCCACTACGAATTTGTTTTGTGTTATACCTATGGAGTACTCCCTGATATTCCACTAGTTTACGGTGGAGTTTACAGTGCTGTATAGACTATAACGCTTATATAAAATGTGTTAAGGGGGATAATGGTAACGCCTTAACACTATTTTGATATTTATATTACTGATATACATTATTTATTTAGCGTATATTACTACATAGTAGATAGTTCAACGGATCCTTAGAGGACGGTTATTCCAACGTCCTTTGAGTTACTTGTATTTCAATTGTTATTTCACTTGAGTTGGATTTATTGATATAAGAATGTTAATCCTGACTCGAGCATTTTGTGTTTTGCTTTACGCTCGGGTCAGACTGAGTGGCTCAGCTTTCGAGACTCACCTTTGGAGTTGGAGCTTCGCTTGGAGATCTAGCTATTTATTCAGCTTCCAGATATCCAGTTGATTTCAGTGATGTATTCTGATTCTTGTATTTGTCTATTGTATTCGACACTTCTGTTGTAATTTATTTAACTTTGATATATATATAGTAGCTTCATGAACTACTATCTTTTGCTTCCGCTGCATATTATTACTCTGTGTCTGTGATTCTGTGATTAGTTATTTACTGTATATCTGAGTTTCGCCAAATTTAAATTAACAATTCGGTATTTTGAATTATTCAAGTCCGACATGTGCGGATGCGAATAGTCCAAAATAGCGGGTCGTTACAGTAATATTGCTCACCTACACACAAAGATGAAGGTTCCTTAAGCTCTTTCTAGACCTTATTCTAAAATTGATGGCTTTTCTCTTTTTCTTGATTTCAGTAGAGACTTATAGGGTTGCCTTTAATGGTCTATTTAAGCTTATATTTTATTGGGAAATAACAAGAAAATAAAATGAAAGGGATAAAAAAAAGTGGTATATCCACAAAACTTTATAAGATTTAATCGTGGCCCATTTAAGAAAATAAACTCCCTTTGCACCACTTTTGTTCATTCAATGCTATTCTCTTCTAAGAAAAAACTATAATTGCCTCACTTATAATTAATATTTCTTGACTAAGCTTAAATCTCTCAATCCATTTTAGTTCATTGTCATGTCATATTATTAATCATAATTAATATCTTCAACATGATTAAAAGCGTATTAAGATACAGATCATTACACCCAGTACATATTAAAGACAACCTAAATGTGATGACATAACAAAAAAATAACTATTAAATGATAATGGGAGGAAAAATAAATCTTGAATCCAATGAATGAGTAGAGGTGACTCGATCAGGAGACTAGAGTTGCAATAAGTGGGTATATGGATATTAGTTAATTAACATGTGTATTATAACCATGTGAATTGGTCAAAACTATGAAAGATTGGAGTGTAGTCATCTATGTAGATATGCCTATGCCATCACATTATGGATGCTTGCATCGTTTTAGTGCAAACTAGGATTGATAATGCATAGTGATGTACGACTTGAGAGCATAATATAAAATGATACAATGTGATAAGCTTGAATCACTCTCAAATTATTGCAAAAAATTTCGAATAAGAATCTTGAGACTAATGCTTATGGTATGTTATGGTTGCCTTGTAATGTATCTAAAAGGCATGCTTATATTATATTTATGATCCTAATTTTTTTCAGGCTAAACATTGTTTAACCTTGTAATATGTAATACACTGTAAATTGCAGCGGCAGTTAATTAAAAGAATTAATAAATAATTATTAATGTTCAAGAATGGAATTTTCACAAGCTTCGGAATTTGGCTATGAAACTTGCACCATTGTGTTCATGGTGATTTTCTGATTAATTTACATGTATAAAGTTTTACGATCCGTGTTCAAACAAAAAAGTTATTAATGTTTAAAGATTTCAGATAAAAAATATTAAAATGTATTAAGCAAATAAATGTTGTTAATCTAATGTTAAACTAAAATTAAATAAGAACCTAGTGTTGAAGAAACCATTAGCAGTAAATCAAATAAAATCAAGAAACAAACTAATTAAATTGACAAAAAAATAACCACCGGTCGACACCCTGTGTTCAGCTGGTCGACCGCTAGTGGTCAACCGATAAAAATAGAGCGGCCATCCGATGGAACATCGAACGGCTGCTGATAACAAACCTAAGCCGAGAACATAGGTTTAATATAATATAATCTAAAAGATAGAATTAATTCAAGCGCATATAAATACAGACCCAACCCCTCACTTTTCTTCTCATTTTTTCTGAAACAAAGAACGAAGCTCTACCATTTTATCTTCTTCAATAATTCTAAATATTTTGTCAATTAAAAACTGTTATATATATAAGTGGAGAATAACATAAAACCAAAGAGAGGAAGAATGGGGTCGAATCGATTCTCCAAAGCGGAAGGTAAATTATAAATTCAAATCTCAACCTATGTTTAATTTAAATATTTTCTCGGATCTATAATTACAATAAAAATGTATATACTTTTGATACATATTTTGGTAGAAATAAAGAGATTAGATCAAGAATGATCGATTTAGATCTAGAAATTTGTATACTTGGAGGTGAGTGGGAATTGTATATTTTTATATAATAATGGATTTATATCATTGTGAATCTGATCCTTTTATATTTAAATGTAAATTTTGGATTTGTTGGATCAAATATGTATGTGTGTGTATGTATATATATACTACTCATATAGAGAATTCATTGATTCGGTGTTCTTTTGGAATTCCAAATATGCCCTTTTACATCTCATAGAGAAATAGTATTCAAATATGAGGATATAGCCTGTTATTTTCTAAGTAAATTATTAGTTACCGTGGAGAACTACAGTGCTGAAGTATCCGAGTGTACCATATTGTCCGTAATTTAGGTAGGTGTTTATCGGTCGAAGTTTTTCATAATCTTGAGTTAGTATGAAGAAGTTATTGCAGTCTAAGAAAACAGCAGCTTCTGCACTAGGCGGAGTTCAAATATGCGGATGTTGTAGCCTGTTATTTTCTAAGTACAACTATCAGCCCCCCTGGAGAACTACAGTGTACATTCACAAGATGAAATATCCGAGTGTAACATATTGTCCGTAATTTAGGTGGAAGTTCATTGGTCGAAGTTTTCCTGATTTTGAGTTAGTATGAAGAAGTTATTGCAGTCTGAATAAAAAAAATAGCGGCTTCTGCACTAGGCGGAGTTCAAATATTGGGATCTGGTAGTCTGTTATTTTCTATGTACAACTGTTAGTCCCCACGGAGAACTACAGTGAGAATTCACAAGATGAAGTATCTGAGTTTTCTATATTGTCTGTAATTAAGGTGGGAGTTAATTGGTCGAAGTTTCACCGTATTCCGAATTAGTATGAAAAAGTTATTGTAGTTTGAACAAAAAAATAGCGGCTTCCGCACTAGGCATAGTTCAAATATGAGGATGTGGTAGCATTTTATTTTCCAAGTAAATTGTCAGTCTCCATGGAGTACTACAGTGTGCGATCACAAGATGAAGTATCCGAGTGTACCATATTGTCCGTAATTTAAGTGATCGATCGAAGTTTTACCTGATTTCGAGTTAGTATAAAGAAGTTACCGCAGTTTGAAGAAAAAAATAGCGGCTTCTGCCTAGGCGGAGTACAAATATGAGGGTGCAGCCTTATATTTTCTAAGTACAACTATTAGTCACCATGAAGAACTACAATGAACGTTGAAGTGAGGATATAGCCTGTTATTTTCTAAGTACAACTGTTAGTCACCATAGAGAACTACAGTGTGCGTTCATAAGATAAAATATCCGAGCGTACCATATTGTCCGTAATTTAGGTGGGAGTTCTTTGGTTGAAGTATCGCTTAATTTTGATTTTGTAACGTTAAGGATTTTTCGACGTACGAAAGTCGACATTAATACGTCCACTGTATCAACTGCCGAGAAATCGAAGGCCGAAAAACCGTACCGTTAGGGTTAAAGAAGAAGTAACAGAACAATATCAGAATCTCACAATCGCAGCGGAACAACATATAATAGATGAATGAATATCTTTTAAATCAAAAGAACTATATCAGTTATTACATTACAACACATTACATTACATTATCAGAGTTTACAACAACAAACAGCGGAAAAGAAATACTATATACTAATTGATACGCCAAGCCACCCAGCTTGCCTCTAGATCTCTACAGCAACTCCTGAATTCCAGAATAACCTGATAACCTGACTCTAGACTGCCCGTGTGGAAATTGGTGGGCACCCAGAGTTTAGGAAGGAAATAATAAACTCCAGGTCAGTCATGGGACTGGTGTGAGAACTTAAAACAGTTTATCTTTAAAAACAAACAAGGAAATATTTTAAATGGATTCGCAATGCTTTTAGAAAATGAAACTACCATAAGGCCTCCCCCACACACACAATGCAAACACAGAATCGGAGGAGATTTCTCCTTATGATAGTTAAATATGCTTGATACGTAAATTTCTTTGATATTATTACTATAAGTGCAAAGTGTAGGAAAACTGTAACAAATGGAAAATTTTCGACTTTCGAAAATTCAACATCGATACTCACTTTATCGACTGCCGAGAAATCGAAGGCCAAAAACCCGAAATGTTATGGTTTTAAGAAAAAGAATTTAAGAAAAGAAAAGAGAAAAAGATAGAAAATTTAGATAGGGAAAAGAAGATAGAAAATTTTAAAATAGAAGGAAAAGAGAATAGAAGAGAAAAAAAAGACAGAACAAAATAGAGAGAGAAGATAGAACGGAACAGAAAACAACATCAGAATCTCACAATTCGCAGCGGAACAACATATAATAATAAATGAATAATCTTTAAACAAAGAACTATATCAGTTATTACATTACATTTCATTACATCATATCATCAGAGTGTACAACAACAAACAACAACAAACAGTGCAGCGGAAAAAGGAATACTATATGCTAGTAATACGCCATGCCATCCAGCTTGCCTCCAGCAATTCCAGAATATCCTGATAAACCTTAACTCTTGACTGTCCGTGTGGAAAATTGGTGGGCACCCAGAGTTTAGGAAGGAAAACAATAAACTCCATGTCAGTCATAAGACTGGTGTGAGAACTCAAAACAGTTTATTTATCTTTAAAATCAAAATAGAGGAATATTTTTAATCAATTCGCAATGCTTTTAAAAATGAGACTACCATAAGGCCTCCCGCACACACACACAATGCAAACGCAGAATCGGAGGAGATTTCTCCTTATGATAGTCAAAGATGCTTGATACGCATTTAAAATAACATTTGATATTATTACTAGTGCATAGTGTAGGGGAAAAATTCATTTTGAAAGTAGAATATAAATCTTAGCCAACATACGACCATTATCGTATGCCTACTATAGCTAACATCCAAACAGTGTTGCGACACCAAAAGTGAATGATAGGTTCTACAACTAATACCATACAAGTTTCGTATTTTTTCTTTGGATTTCCAACAAATGGTCAGGCCAAGGAACTTCCCATTGCCACATGAGAATGCCTCTGGAAAGACATCCCCGAGAACCAAACCGGAACTCTGCCAACACAAGGCCGGGTTACCCCTAACTGGGTAAATACTGACACGAGCACGTCATTCCCCGATCGTAAACGACCTTTCTCACGGGATCCCGAAAACCAACAACCACAAAGTAATAAATTCGTAGTAACCACATAGGTTAAATATCTGGGCTCCATACCATGATACCACCTCTATCCAGAAGGAAATGTACATACCCTAAAGGGTGCTACCCCTCATAACCTTGCCGCATCTTTCCTGTTTTGACCATTTCCAGGGTGTGAGGTTCGACGAAGTCACGTCCACAAAAACATACTTTATACAAAAGCCATGCTTTGGGTCAACAAATGATCAACACAATGATCACCAAGATAGACGATCAAATAAACGATCCTATCACAATAATCAACACAATGATCATTTCAGCAACACTCAGCATGTCACATTACCAAATTGGGAATATATCGCTGATAACTTCAACTATATAACCTCTGAGCTCGTACGTCTCAGAGAAGGGTGTTAAACTAAAAGAATAAATTCTCCGCCACCAACAGAAATATATTTGAAAGAAATCGGCTTTATATCTCAACTTGTAATGTCAGACACACAATCCATACAAGTCTGTTCCGAGATCGAACAAAACCGAAGGCACTTACAAAGAAGTCCTTGCAATCCGGATATTCACAATCCTGATCGGATTTCCCATCACTTAGGGAGTCTCTATACCGCTGCAACTCAGTGCAGAGACAATCGACAGGTCATCCTATCGCTCTCGCAAATACCGGGTCTTCAACACCGATCTTCAATGAAATTCACATCGACGTATCACATATTCGGAATGGGTTATACGACCCCATGGTCCTTTCCCGGTTAACCCGAATAGTGAGCGCTTATTCAAAAATAAGTGTAGCATTCACATTCAAACAAATCACATCAATTACCCATTCAAAGGGAATATTGATAGTCGGTTATTGAACTATCAATGGATATGCACACATCACCAGATTCCAAATAATTTTCCAAATTATTTATTTTCCAAAATATCTTCACTAGATATATAAATTCAAAACTTCAAAAAATAAATCAATATTTATTTTTAAACAAATTCTCCTTTTCATTCATAAATTCCATAGTGAATTTATAATCCAAAATATCTATGAATATTCAATTTCGATTATTCATTTCAATTTATCTTCAAAAAGATAAATTCTCTAATATTCACTTTATATTGGGAAAAACATTTCCATACTTATTTATTCATAAGTAATTCACAAATTTTATTTATTTTCAACACTTAGAAAATATTCAATATACTTAAATCGAGATTAAGTATATATTTCATTCTTTAAGGAAATCATTCTCTTAAACATATTTATTTGGGCCAAAACGAATGTTGCGTAAAACATTGTTACGACAACCCAAAAATCACTAGTATAGGGATTCGAAATTAAAATAGATATATAAATCCCAATACTATACAAAACATTTCCTTTCAGAAATCATTTACTATAACAACAGTGTTATAGTCCATCATCTCCTTTTATTTCTCGAAAACGTCTATTTCAACAATTAATGTTGAAATCTATGGTTTCGAATCTCAACACAATTAAAACTTCGTTAGATCGTTTTAATTCAATTTAAACATCTCATTCAAAACATTTCCTTTAACATATTATTCACAGTTCAAAAACGTGAATATACTACGTTAACACATTTCATCCTTTTATACATTTTAATTCAAAGGATTATTCACTATTCAAAAATGTGAATATAACTCCATTTATAGGTTTCAACAAATTTTCTTGTCAAAATAAATCATTTGCAAATTTATAAAACAACGTTTATAAATTCCATTTCTATTTATTTATAAAAACTTCCTTTTTATAAATTCTTTTATTAACCTATTCCAGTTTATAACTCAATTATAAACTAAAAGTTCATATTATAAGTTAAATACTTATAAAACGATTATTTTACAAAATCGTTCTTTTTAACTTCCCAAATTATAAATCTTATAACTTATAAGATTCATTCATTTATCCAAAATCATTATTTTAATAACTTAATAAATTTTATAAACCTACTGCTTATAAAATTCCATTTATAACTTCACCGTATAAAATTCTATAAATTCCATTTCTATTTATTTATAAAAACTTCCTTTTTATAAATTCTTTTATTAACCTATTCCAGTTTATAACTCAATTATAAACTAAAAGTTCATATTATAAGTTAAATACTTATAAAACGATTATTTTACAAAATCGTTCTTTTTAACTTCCCAAATTATAAATCTTATAACTTATAAGATTCATTCATTTATCCAAAATCATTATTTTAATAACTTAATAAATTTTATAAACCTACTGCTTATAAAATTCCATTTATAACTTCACCGTATAAAATTCTATAAATTCCATTCAATTATGAAATTCATTTTCACTTCATTCAAACACTTATAAAAACTCGTTTTATAATGTCCATATTTCAATTTATAAATATCCATTTATAAATCTCTTAATATAAATCAATTTATATTATCCTTTTAAAACATATTTAATCTCCTTTATAATTTCACCATTTTTGATTCATAAAATAATTAAATTTTATAAATCCTATATTTAAACTTTTCACAATAATTCTAAAATATCTCGATTAAACTATTTTATAAACTCAATAGCATCATATTCTCAAAAATCAGTTTTTCTAACTATATTTCTCAAAAATCATAATTTTTTATAACTTTAAAAATTATAACGTTTATTTATTTAAAATGAATCAATTCCAAACATATAGTATATTTTCAAAAAATCACTTTAAAATCATTTTAAAATCCCAAAATCTGGGTCCAATGATGCTACACACCAAATAGTCAATCACGACAACAACGATATCATATATCGTATATGATAATCAATCAAATATCAAAATATCTGAAATCAAATAAATACTGTTGAGGAATCCAGTTGGATCCCTCCAACCTGTTTTCCTACATCCAAAAACATTAGCACAATACCAATTTCGCTCCAGTACGAAATTATCGCGGTATATGTTTTTAATAAATATTATCCGCTTAATAACGGCGTAATAGGGTCTCACCCGCTAAAAAATGCGGGGAATCAACAACTGCAATATATACATATGCCAATATATATATATTACTATTATATATAATACCAATTTCACTGTTTATGAAATATTCGCGGTATATGTTTTTAATAAATAACATCCGCTTACTAACGGCGTATAATGTCTATTTTAACAATAAATAGATAACAATCAACATTCAAACATGCATTCAAATATTTTAAATCTAACTATTTAAAATAAAATCGAAACTGATTCGATTGAGTGAGAAGTTCTCACCTTGATTTTATTTCCGTTTTAGCGATTTATTTCGAATAAAATTAAACGGACGTTTAATTTTACCCAAAATTCTCGCTAACTCCAAACGACTCCAAACCAATTTCATCGCGTAGTGCTCGTCCATACGATTCCAACGCAACTGGTTTCGCGCGTTTTCGACCTCGTATGAAAAAGTTATGTATTTTACAAGTTTTACACGTATTTATATAAACAAATACAACATTTATTTATAATTTTATACCCAAAGCTAATCAAGACCCTTGGATCTACACTGCTCAACATCAGGCCGCACGTAGCATCTCCTTCCTCACGTTCTCCTTCACGTACACAGCCGCATACCCAAACCCATGAATCCAATACTAGGGTTTAATATTACTCCACCTATACTCGACGAAATCACATCAAACCACTTGCAAATCGAAGCTTTTAACATGCTCCAACTTCGGCCTGACCCTCATGAAGCTCGGCCTTGACTAGCTCCTCGAGTTGCGTGCGTGAACTAGCACGGTCGGCCCCACATAGCTCGTCCTACGATGCTCCAAACACGATCTCAACCGTATGGATCGAAAGCTCTCGTCGAGCTCTACGACTTTCGTGTTGAACACCTTGGCTAAATCTTTGTAGATTGAGAGAGATTGAGGGATGATTTTGGGACAATTCTGGCCTTAGGTTATGTTAAAGGCGGCTAGGGTTTTAGTATTAGGGTTTTATTTTTATTTTTTTAATTTATGAAGGGTAGGGGGTGTATTTATAGAGAAACGATCGACACTATTCACCCGGAAATTCCGAACTCCGATTTACGCGCCGAAACTGACGTACCTAGGGTTTATCCCGCGTTCCGGACACAATGGAACAGGTTTCGGAAGCTAATTCGGACATCTGTGCGAGTTATGGCTGTAAACGCTCAATTTAAATTAAACCGATTTAAATCGATTTCTAGGCGTTTTAATTCATACCGGACAAACGGTAAATCCAATTGACTTGAAATTTGAAACCTTACAATAATATCACATTATGGATCCGATGAAACTGGTTTCGTCGAAATCCGAGACTTTTTGAAAAATGGCTATTTTCACTCGTCAAATTAAAATAAAAAATAAATCGATGCGTTTCGAGCTGCCACGCTCAAACGATAACTCCGATTGACACGAAATTTGAAATCCGGTAATAACTAACTATTATGGATCCAATGGAACTGGTTTCGTTCAATTCTGAGACTGTTCAAAAATTGGCTATTTTCACTAGTCGATTAAATATTAAAATATTCAATTTTGACAAATTAACTTTAAATTCGATTTTAAAAGTCCTAAAATATCATTCTAACTCCAATATGATAAAATAAAATTTTACAAACCATTTTCAATCATATTTAACTATATTTCAAATTATTTCCATAATTTAACGTATTAAATTATTGATTTAATTATCCAATTAAATCCAAAAATTCAAATAAAAATTTATTTGACTTATAAATTCACTTATTAATATTTAAAATTAATTAAATATTCAAATTTTAATTAATAAAAATTCTGGGTCGTTACAAAAACATTTCGAAAGTACGATATAAATCTTAGCCAACATACGACCATTATCGTATGCCTACTGTAGCTACCATGTTCAATAGCAGGTTACGGCCACATTCCATGGCAGGTTCTACAACTAAAACTATACAGGGCTCGTATTGTTTCTTTGGATTTCCAACAAATGGTCAGGCCAAGGAACTTCCCATTGCCACATGGGTACGCCATTGGAAAGACGCCCCGAGAACCTAACCTGATCTCTGCCAACACAAGGCCGGGTTAACCCTAGCTGGGTAAAAACTGACACGAATATGCCATCCCCGGGTCGTAACTGACCTAAATCCAGGGATTCACCAACAACCACAAAATAATAAGTTTGCAGCAACAACATAGGTTAAGTATCAGGGCTCCATACCATAATACCACCTCTATCCAAAAGGAAATGACATACACTAAGGGGGCGCTATCCCCTAATAACCTTGCCGCATCTTTTCTGTTTTGACCATTAACGGGGTGTGATGTCCGACAAAGTCTCGCCCACAAAGCTATGCTTTTCATAAAAGCCACGCTTTGATCAACAAATGATCAACAACACTCAGCATGCCACGTTACCAAATTGAGAATGTATCACTAGTAACCATCAACTACATAACCTCTGAGCTCGTACGTCTCAGAGAAGGGTGTTAAGCTAAGAGAATAAATTCTCCGCCACCAACAGAAATGTATTTGATAGAAACCAGCTTTACATCTCAAATTGTAACGTCAGACACACAACCATACAAGTCCATTCCGGGATCGAACGGAACCGAAGGCACTTCCAAAGAAGCCCTTGCGATCCGGATATTCACTAATCACGACCGGGCTTCCCATCACAAAGGGTGATAAAATCTCTATATCGGAGATCAGCCGATGCAGAGCCATTTGACAGTAATCCTTCCGTTTTCGAAAATATCAGGTCTTCAACACCGGTCTTCAAATGCTATCCATTACGACATATCACTATTCGGAATGGGATTTATGACCTAAAGGTCCTCTCCCGGCTAAACCGAATAACGAGCGCTTATTTCAAAAATAAGTGTAGCATTCAAATTCAAGCAAATTACAACAAATACCCATTTAAAGGTAAATATTGATAGTCGGTTCTTTAACTATCAAAGCCAACAAATATTCAGCACCATAACAATCACTAGGTCCTTTTTATAAATCTTCCACAAATTAAATAACTTGCCAAATATTCACTTCAATTTATATTTGAAAAGATATATTCTCTAAACCCTTTCAATTTCTACATTGGAAAACATTTCCAAATACTTATTTAATAATAAGTAATTCGTAAATCCATTTATTTTCAATACTTAGAAAATATTCAATATACTTAAAACACGATTAAGTATAAATTTTATTCTTTTAAGGAAAACATTCTCTTAAACACATTCATTTGAGTCAAAACGAATGTTGCGTAAAACATCGTTACAACAACCCAAAACCACTAGTATAGGGATTCAAAATTAAGATAGATATATATAAATCCCAATACTATATAAAACATTTCCTTTTGAAAATCATTTACTATAACAACAGTGTTATAGTCCATCTTTCCTTTATTTCTCGAAAACGTCTATTTCAACAATGAATGTTGAAATCTATGCTTTCGATCCTAAACACATTGTAAAACAACTTCAAATCGTTTTAGTTCTATTTAAAAGATCACTTCCTAAAACGTTTCTTTAATATATTATTCACTGTCCAAAATCGTGAATATAAATCGTTTACCGAATTCAACACTTCTACACATTTTATTTAAAGGATTATCCACTGTCCAAATCGTGAATATATTTCCTTTAATAAGCTTTCATATTTACTTATGAAATTCAATCAATTTTGAATTTAGAAATCAATGTTTATAAATTCACATTTATATATTATAAAACTTCACGTTATAAAAAGTCACTTTATTTACAAATTCTATTATATCTTATTTAATTGCCAAATCCAATTATAAGTAAATTTACTTATAAGCCTCTTATTTAGAAAATTAATTCTTTTATAACTTCATCAATTATAAATCTGTAAATCTTATTTACTTATAAAACCCACCTATAACATCATTTTAACAATTATAAAAACTTCTTTATAACTCAATTATTCTGATTTATGAAAATCCAATTTTTAAAAATTTTATATATAAAACTTTTATAATAAATTCAAAAATCTCTATTCAAAACTGTTTTATGAAATCATTAACTCCATATTTTCAAAAATCAATTTTCAACCATATTTCTCAAAAATCATAATTTTTATAACATTAAAATTATAACGTTCATTTATTTAAAATAAATCAATTCCAAAATTCAACAAAACATATACTTTCAAAAATCACTTTAAAAATCCTTTTAAATTTTGAAAATCATCACTTTAACACTTTTAATTTTCCAAAATAGGCCCAATGCTGCAACAGCACTAAATATAACAATCACGGCATCCAAAACATCATATATCATATGATAACAGAATATATCACAATATCTGTAAATAAATCAATACGGGTGAGGAATCCAGTTGGATCCCTCCAACCTGTTTCCCTGCATCCACAGATATTAGCACAATACCAATCCCGTTTCAAGACGGAATATCGTGGTATGTGGGTTCATATAAAATATTATCCGCTATTATGTGGCGCAATAGGGTCTCATCCGTTATATAATGCGGGAAAATCAACTCCAAGTACATATATAATACCAATTCCACATCAAGGTGAAATATCGCGGTATATGTGTTTAATAAATAACCTCCGCTTAATATGCGGCGTATAGGGTATATTTCAATACAACAGATAGCAATTTATCATCTAAGCATACAATCAACACAATCAAGAAATTTTAAATCTAACTATTTAAAATTTAAATTGAAACTGATTCGATTGAGTGAGAAGTTCTCACCTTGCTTTCAATAACAGTCGCAGTGTTTTATTTCGAATAAAAATAAGCGCTCGTTTAATTTTACCCAAAAATTTCACTAGCTCCAATCAACTTCAATCCTGCTCCATCGCGTAGTGTTCATCAATACGAATCCGACACAATTCGTTTCGTGCGAAATGGACCTCGTATGAAAAAGTTACGCTATTTTAAACATTACACGATTTATAATACAATTAATTCAACTTTTATTTTAATTTTTTAAACCTTTATACATCTGGACTGTTTGTATTCATCTAGCAAATCAAGGCCAATTGCCTTTATTCTTCTCCCCAGGTCAAAAGGTGCGCACGAACCCATTTAGAGCCACCGTTAACCCTAGATGACGCTCCAAGCTCGAGCAACTCCACGACGATCCAACGTCTCCACATCAAAGCCCTACATCTCGTCCATCCACAGCTCGAAAACGAGCAAGCTCGGTCACGTATATGCTTCGAAATCCGAGCTTGAGCGCACGACGTTCATCATCAATCTGCCGACGATCCGTGCTTGATTTTCGATCTCCACCGTTGAGATTATAGAGCTCGATGCCCTCTATAATTTTGTAGTTGAGAGTTTTACGAATAGATTTATGGATTTAAAGAAATCAGAAGAGAAAGAATTGAAATTCTCATCCATTGATTATAAACAAGCGGCGGCTAGGGCTGAAACCCTAAGTTTGTTTGCAAATGAAAAAAAATAGAGGTGCTTTTATAGAAAATGGCAACTTTAAAAGTTCTATAACATCATTCTAACTCCAATATGATTTAATACAACTTTACAAATCAATTTTATTTACATTAACCCAATTTCCAATTATTTCTGTAATTTCAAATATTAAATTATCGATTTAATAATCCAGTTAAGTCTAGATATTCGAAATAAAATTTATTCGACTTACAAATTTTACTTGTTAATATTTAAAATCAATTAAATATACGAATTACAAATGACAGAAATTCTGGGTCGTTACAAACTTCTCCCCTTAAAAGAATTTCGTCCTCGAAATTACCAAGCAAGAAAAAGTCTTGAAATCCATTAACTTTTCAAACATCCATTCAGATTAGATTTCAAATTCACTTAAGTGTTTAACTTTACCAAAATCCAATAGTTAAACTTCTTATAAAAAATTTACTAAGTTTTCAAATCATACTTAGTTATCTTTTCAAAACTTTCCAATTTTCTCAAAAATATTCTAACGCCTTAAATTTTCAGAAAATTTCGCCATAGTCTACTTTGCACGGTTCGATCCAAAAAAATGACAATATATATATCACAAATATACATCTCATCAATGTAATGAGGCATCCCATAGGGAAAAAAGTGTAAAAGTACGATATGTAACCCGAGATATGTACCTTATATATTATTAGCGAGCATATACGGCTAATATAGCACGAAAGCGAGCTCCAAAAACGAAGCAAACGCAATCCACGCCTACTAAACACTCAACAATAATGAGAAACATGCATATATGAAAGTAATATCAATATACAATATATACCAGTACAACAACTACATATGCCAATATAGCAAATGCAACAAAAGGCAACAAATCCAACCATTAAACAACTATCATCCAACAACAATTCCATTCATCAAATCAATATACATTCACTTCTCATTAATATTCAATGAATTGGTTTTTCATTTAATCACATTTGATTCATTAACGTTGGACTTTACTAACATTCATTTTCAATTAGTTTATATTCACTAATTTACATTCAAGTTAGTTCACTTCCAAATCAAATTCAATTCTATTTAAGATTCACCATTAATTCAGCTTTATATGGACTTTTATTCAATCCACTGACAATCATCTAACAAACAATGTATATCCAACATTACCAAATTTCTTTACTTTGCTTACATTCATTCAATTTAGTTCATCACTTTTAATTAGCTTTAATGAATTAACACTTACATTCATTATTTCATATCAATTTATTTACACTCAATTGATTTACATTCAATTCATTTATTAATTCAATTGCTAATTCATTTAACAAATAAGGTTAAATTTCATTTATATAACTCAAGTTCATATCCACACTTTGCTTTATTAATTTACTTCGATACCAAAATCAACTTCATTCAACATTACTTAAGTTATATTCCATTTCAAACGTCATTTGTTTAACTTAACTTAAATTTCCACTTATAAATCCAATTCAGATTCCAATTCTAAAGTAAATTCTATTTAACTTTTACCCAAGTCAAATTTCATCACTTATTCAAATTCATATCTCATTTTGCTTATATTCAAAAATTACAATTTGGATTTTAATTTCAAACTTGTTTATCACAACAAAACTTCAATTTTCAATTTATTATGGTAGCAAATCCATCACACAGAAACTTGAAAATGATACTGATGATGTTGAAGTCATCACCCTTATTATTTCCCAGCAACAGTAGTGAATTCAGTGCTTAATACTCTTTCAAAAAAATTCCTTTTATTCATAAATCACATTTATAAATCTTTTCCTTATATAATTTCACTTATTGTATGTATAAGATTATTTCACAATTGTAAATCACATTAATTATAATTCCATACTTATAATTCTTCGCTTATACAATTTATTCTTTTAATTAACTTATATATATATATTCTTACATTTTCAACAACCAAACAATCTATTTATATACACTTTAATAATTTTTGAAAAATTATTTCCTTCATATATAAAATATAATAAAGGTAAAATTATTTCATTTACCCAATTTGAAATGATACTATGTCGACTTGCCTCGTTTAAGTGTTTAGAAATCCCTATCAATACGGTTGTACTTCCCGCCCCGACCAGAATTCATAAACAGCTCAACGGATAAGCAAACACAATATAAAACATTTTTATATTCACTAACAAATACGCGCTCGTATCTATTATTACACTCGCACTCATTCTAGAATACTACTGACTCTATCTTTAATGGGTAATTCCCAACAGAGCCAAGGTTGTCACTTAACCATATGCTCTGATACCAGATGTAACGTTAAGGATTTTTCGACGTATGAAAGTCGACATTAATATGTCCACTATATCAACTGCCGAGAAATCGAAGGCCGGAAAACCGTACCGTTAGGGTTAAAGAAGAGGTAGAAGATAGAAGAAGAAAGAAAGAAGAAGCAACAGAACAATATCAGAATCTCACAATCGCAGCGGAACAACATATAATAGATGAATGAATATCTTTTAAATCAAAAGAACTATATCAGCTATTACATTACATCACATTACATTACATTATCAGAGTTTACAACAACAAACAGCGGAAAAGAAATACTATATACTAATTGATACGCCAAGTCATCCAGCTTGCCTCCAGATCTCTACAGCAACTCCTGAGTTCCAGAATAACCTGATAACCTGACTCTAGACTGCCCGTGTGGAAATTGGTGGGCATTCAGAGTTTAGGAAGGAAACAATAAACTCTAGGTCAGTCATGGGACTGGTGTGAGAACTTAAAACAGTTTATCTTTAAAAACAAACAAAGAAATATTTTAAATGGATTCGCAATGCTTTTAGAAAATGAAACCACCATAAGGCCTCCCGCACACACACAATGCAAACGCAGAATCGGAGGAGATTTCTCCTTGTGATAGTTAAATATGCTTGATACGTAAATTTCTTTGATATTATTACTATAAGTGCATAGTGTAGGAAAACATTTCAAAAGTATGATATAAATCTTAGCCAACATACGACCATTATCATATGCCTACTATAGCTACCATGTTCAATAGCAGGTTACCCCCACATTCCATGACAGGTTCTACAACTAAAAATGTACAGGGCTCGTATTGTTTCTTTGGATTTCCAACAAAATCAGGCCAAGGAACTTCCCATTGCCACATGAGTACGCCTCTGGAAAGACGCCTTGAGAACCTAACCGGATCTCTGCTAACACAAGGCCGGGTTACCCCTAGTTGGGTAACAACTGACACGAATATGCCATCCCCTGGTCGTAACTGACCTAAATATCGGGATTCACCAACAACCACAAAATAATAAGTTTGCAGCAACAACATAGGTTAAGTATCAGGGCTCCATACCATAATACCACCTCTATCCAGAAGGAAATGACATACACTAAGGGAGCGCTATCCCCTAATAACTTTGCCGCATCTTTCCTGTTTTGACCATTACCGGGGTGTGAGGTCCGACGAAGTCTCTTCCACAAAGCTACGCTTTTCATAAAAGCCACACTTTGATCAACAAATGATCAGCAACACTCAGCATGCCACGTTACCAAATTGAGAATGTATCACTAGTAACCATCAACTACGTAACCTCTGAGCTTGTACGTCTCAGAGAAGGGTGTTAAGCTAAGAAAATAAATTCTCCGCCACCAAACCAGCTTTACATCTCAAATTGTAACGTCAGACACACAACCATACAAGTCCGTTCCGGGATCGAACGGAACCGAAGGCACTTCCAAAGAAGCCCTTGCAATCCGGATATTCACTAATCACGACCGGACTTCCCATCACAAAGGGTGATAAAATATCTATATCGGAGACCAGCCGATGCAGAGTTATTCGACGGTAATCCTTCTGTTTTCGAAAATATCCGGTCTTCAAATGTTATCCATTACGACATTTCACTATTCGGAATGGGATTTATGACCCAAAGGTCCTCTCCCGGCTAAACCGAATAACGAGCGCTTATTTTAAAAATAAGTGTAGCATTCAAATTCAAGCAAATTACAACAAATACCCATTTAAAGGTAAATATTGATAGTCGGTTCTTTAACTATCAAAGCCAACAAATATTCAGCACTATAACAATCACTAGGCTCTTTTTATAAATCTTCCGTAAATTAAATAACCTGCCAAATATTCACTTCAATTTATCTTTGAAAAGATATATTCTCTAAACCCTTTCAATTTCTACATTGGAAAACATTTCCAAATACTTATTTAACAATAAGTAATTCACAAATCCATTTATTTTCAATACTTAGAAAATATTCAATATACTTAGAACACGATTAAGTATATATTTTATTCTTTTAAGGAAAACATTCTCTTAAACACATTCATTTGAGTCAAAACGAATGTTGCGTAAAACATCGTTACGACAACCCAAAATCACTGGTATAGGGATTCGAAATTAAGATAGATATATATAAATCCCAATACTATATAAAACATTTCCTTTATTTCTCGAAAACGTCTATTTCAACAATGAATGTTGAAATCTATGGTTTCGATCCTCAACACATTTTAAAACAACTTCAAATCGTTTTAATTCTATTTAAAAGATCACTTCCTAAAACATTTCTTTAATATATTATTCACTGTCCAAAATCGTGAATATAAATCGTTTACCAAATTCAACCCTTCCACACATTTTATTTAAAGGATTATCCACTGTCCAAAATCGTGAATATATTTCCTTTAATAAGCTTTCATATTTACTTATCAAATTCAATCAATTTTGAATTTAGAAATCAATGTTTATAAATTCACATTTATATACTATAAAACTTCACGTTATAAAAAGTCACGTTATTTACAAATTCTATTATATCTTATTTAATTGCCAAATCCAAATTATAAGTAAATTTGCTTAAAAACCTCTTATTTAGAAAATTAATTCTTTTATAACTTCATCAATTATAAACCTGTAAATCTTATTTACTTATAAAACTCATTTATAACGTCATTTTAACAATTATAAAAACTCCTTTATAACTCAATTATTCTGATTTATAAAAATCCAATTTTTAAAAATCTTATATATAAAGCTTTATAATAAATTCAAAAATCTCTATTTAAAACTGTTTTATAAAATCATTAACTCAATATTTTCAAAATCAATTTCCAACTATATTTCTCAAAAATCATAATTTTTTAACATTAAAATTATAACGTTTATTTATTTAAAATAAATCAATTCCAAAATTCAATAAAACGTATACTTTCAAAAATCACTTTAAAAATCCTTTTAAATTTTGAAAATCATCACTTTAACACTTTTAATTTTCCGAAATAGGCCCAATGCTGCAATAGCACTAAATATAACAATCACGGCATCCAAAACATCATATATCATATGATAACAAAATATATCACAATATGTGTAAATAAATCAATACGGGTGGGGAATCCAGTTGGATCCCTCCAACCTGTTTCCCTGCATCCACAGATGTTAGCACAATACCAATCCCGTTTCAAGATGGAATATCGCGGTACATGGGTTCATATAAAATATTATCCGCTATTATGCGGCGCAATAGGGTCTCATCCGCTATATAATGTGGAAAAATCAACTCCTAGTACATATGTAATACCAATTCCACATCAAGGTGAAACATCACGGTATATGTGTTTAATAAATAACCTCCGCTTGATATGCGGCGTATAGGGTCTATTTCAATACAACAGATAGCAATTTATCATCTAAGCATACAATCAACACAATCAAGCAATTTTAAATCTAACTATTTAAAATTTAAATCGAAACTGATTCGATTGAGTGAGAAGTTCTCACCTTGCTTTCAATAATAGTCGCACTGTTTTATTTTGAATAAAATTAAACACGCGTTTAATTTTACCCAAAAATTTAACTAGCTCCAATCAACTCCAATCCAGCTCCATCCCGTAGTGTTCGTCAATACAAATCCGACACAATTCGTTTCGTGCGAAATGGACCTCGTATGAAAAAGTTACGCTATTTTAAACATTACACGATTCATAATACAATTAATTCAACTTTTATTTTAATTTTTTAAACCTTTGTACATCTGGACTGTTCGTATTCATCTAACAAATCAAGGCTGTTGCCTTTATTCTTCTTCCCAGGTCAAAAAGTGAGCACGAACCCATTTAGAGCCGCTGTTAACCCTAGATGACGCGCCAAGCTCGAGCAACTCCACGATGATCCAACAACTCCACATCAAAGCCCTACGTCTCGCGCACCCATAGCTCGAAAATGAGCAAGCTCGGTCACGTATATGCATCGAAATCCGAGCTCGAACGTACGACGTTCATCATCAATTTGCCGACGATCCGTAGCTTGATTTTCGATCTCCGCCGTTGAGATTATAGAGCTCGATGCCCTCTATAATTTTGTAGTTGAGAGTTTTACGAATAGATTTATGGATTTGAAGAAATCAGAGGAGAAAGAATTGAAATTCTCGGCCACTGATTATAAACAAGCGGCGGCTAGGGCTGAAACCCTAAGTTTGTTTGCAAATGAAAAAAAATAGAGGTGATTTTGTAGAAAAATGGCAACGCACTATTCATCCAAAAAATTTCCGAACTCAAAACGAAGCGTGCCGCCTGACGTTTATAATGTTTTACCCCTATTCCGAACGCAAAGGAATATATATCGGGAGCCAATTCCATCATATTTGAAAGATAAGTTTTCGAATCGAATTATTTAAATTCAAAATTCACTTAAACCGATTTCTACGAGTTTTAGCTTGCCCCGGACAAACTGTAAGTCCGATTGACACGAAATTTGAAACCATATAATATTACATTACGGATCCGATGAAACTTGTTTCGTCAAAATCCGAGACTGTTTGAAAAATAGCTATTTTTACTAGTCGATTAAATATTCAATTTTCACAAATTAACTTTTAATTCAATTTTAAAAGTTCTATTACATCATTCTAACTCCAATATGATTTAATACAACTTTACAAATCAATTTTATTCACATTAAACCCAATTTTCAATTATTTCTGTAATTTCAAATATTAAATTATCGATTTAATTATCCAATTAAGTCTAGATATTCGAAATAAAATTTATTCGACTTACAAATTTTACTTGTTAATATTTAAAATCAATTAAATATACGAATTTCAAATGACAGAAATTCTGAGTCGTTATAGATTTGGTATAAAGACGTCATTGCAGTCTGAATAAAAAAATAGCCAGCTTCTACACTAGGCGGAGTTCAAATATGGAGATGTGGTAGCCTGTTATTTTCTAAGTACAACTGTCAATTCCCATGGAGAACTACAGTGTGTGTTCACAAGATGAAGTATTTGAGTGTTCCATATTGTCTATAGTTATGTGGGAGTTAATCGGTTGAAGTCTCGCCAGATTCCGAATAAGTATGAAGAAGTTATTGCAGTTTGAACAAAAAATACCAGCTTCTGCACTAGGCGGAGTCCAAATATAGGGATGTGGTAGCAAGTTATTTTCTAAGTAAAACTATCGGTCCCCATGAAGATCTAGAGTGTGCATTCACAAGATGAAGTGTCTGAGTGTTCCATATTGTCCGTAATTTAGGTACAAGTTAATCATTCGAAGTCTCCCCGGATTCCGAATTAATATGAAAAATTTATTGCAGTCTGAACAAAAAAATATCGGCTTCTGCATTAGGCGGAGTTCAAATATGGAAATGTGGTAGAATGTTATTTTCTAAGTAAACTATCAGTCCTGGTGGAGAACTATAGTACCATATTGTCCGCAATATAAGTGGGAGCTCATCGTCAAAGTTTTTCTTGATTTCGAGTTAGTACGAAGAAATTATTATAGTCTGAAGAAAAAAATAGCGGCTTCTGCCTAGGCGGAGTTCAAATATGAGGATGTATCTTGTTATTTTCTAGGTACAACTATTAGTCACCATGGAGAACAACAATGAGCGTTGAAGTAGGGATATAGCCTGTTATTTTTTGTGTACAACTTTAGCCACCATAGAGAACTATAGTGTGCGTTCACAAGATGATGTATCCAAATGTATCATATTGTATGTAATTTAGGTGGGAGTACATCGATCAAAGTATCGCCTAATTTCGAATTAGTATGAAGACATTATTGTAGTCTGAACAAAAAAAATAGCGGCTTTTGCATTAGACGGAGTTCAAATATGAGGATGTGGTAGGTTGTTATTTTCTAAGTACAACCATCGGTCCACATGGACAACTACAGTATGCATTCATAAAATGAAGTATCCGAGTGTTCCATATTGTCTGTAATTTAGGTGGGAGTTAATCAGTCAAAGTTTCATCGGATTCCGAATTAGCGTGAAGAAGTTATTGCAGTTTGAACAAAAAAAATAGCTGCTTCTACACTAGGCTAAGTTCAAATGTGAGGATATGGTAGTATGTTATTTTCTAAGTAAACTATCAATCCATATGGAGAACTATAGTGTCATTCACAAGATGAACTATCTAAGTGTACCATATTGTCCGTAATTTAGATGGGAGTTCATCGATCAAAGTTTTGCCTAATTTCGAGTTAGTATGAGGAAGTTAATGCGGTCCGAAGAAGAAAAATAGCAGCTTTTGCCTAGGCGAAGTTCAAATATGAGGATGTTGCCTGTTATTTTCTATGTACAACTATTAATCACCATGGAGAACTACACTGAGGTTGAAGTAGGGATAGAGCCTATTATTTTCCAAGTGCAACTGTTAGTCACCATGGAGAAGTACAGTGTGCGTTCATAAGATGAAGTATCCAAGTTTACCATATTGTCCGTAATTTAAGTAGGATTTCATTGGTCGAAGTTTTTCCTGATTCTGATTTAGTATGAATAAGTTAATGCAGTTGAAGGAAAAAAAAATAGCGGCTTCTGCCTAGGCGGAGTTCAAATATGAGGATTTAGCATGTTATTTTCAATGTACAACTATTAGTCATCATGGAGAACTATAGTGAGTGTTGAAGTGGGGATATAGCATATTATTTTCTAAGGACGACTATTAATCACCATGGAGAACTGTGGTATACGTTCAAAGTGTTGAGTCACAGCTTCTATGAAGATTTTGATTGCTGACAACAATATTAAAGCGATCGACAAATCAAGACGTACATATGGTACTCTAGATTATACGTTGATTATTTGATGTTATAATAGTAATAAAATTGTCAAAATCTATCCTCAAATAATCATGCACAAAATATAATATATATATACACACATTTATATAGGTTGTGCACTTTATTGTGCAACTTAACAGAGACCGGTCGACCGGTCCAAAAATGAACGGTCGACCGTTCCTGTTGAATGTGCACAATAAACGTGCACACATGTACATAACGACTATATTTTTAAAAACCTGTCTACCGGTTAGTTTTTGACCTGTCGACCGTTTTTAAACAGAGAGCAACTTCTTCCAAAAGACACATCTTTCTTCAATGGTTGCGTCTCTTCTTCTTCATCAATGATCATAACTTTTGACTGCAACTTTTCACCAAAGGTTATAACTATTTTCTCTCTATAAATACACATCAATATCATTGATTAAGATAAGAAGTTTTATTAAGATCATATATGCTCTCTATCTATTCTTTGAATTCACTTGCATTCAAAAAGCTCTAAACTACTTTCATTCCTTATTGAATCATTGACACTATCTCATATATTTTGATTCAATAAGCAATATAAATTCCATAATCTTCACAAACATCATTCACAATTTGAGGATAAGATTATAGGAAGAGTGTACTACAAGTGACAAATCCGTGTTTACAAGAGCACAAGTTGTCAACAACAATTGTAATTGTTTTTTGTTTGTTGAAGCCCTCAGTATTGTAAGAGGCAAGTGTTGAAGCCCTCAGTGTTGTAGAGGCGTGAAATCCCGTTCGGCTGTTCGGGTAATCGTAAACCTGTTCCTCCGGGTGAAGCGAGGTTGTAATTAGTGAAAATCCAGATAGTAGTCTGGGACTGGACGTAGGACGGTGCTCCGAACCAGTATAAAAATCTCTGGTGTGATTTTTCTATTTTTTTATTTACAATGCTATTATCATCTATTTCTGCATTTGTATTGTAATCCATATTATACGATCCGTGTATACTATATTAGCACATATAATTGTATACACACCGCACTTTCATATAACGAATTTGAACATGGCGTGATGAAGTGATAGTAGTCGGAATGAAGTGATCATGGCGGAGAGTTTGAAAATAATGAATTTGAACATTTTTGTACAAAGAAAGGTATATATCATAATTTTTCGTTTCCCAGAACTCCACAACAGAACGGAGTAGTAGAACGAAAGAACCGAACTTTACAAGAATGTGCAAGAACATTATTAAATGGAACCACCTTACCAAAACACTTCTGGGCAGAAGCTGTTGCAACTGCCTGTTATGTTTTAAATCGTGTGTCCATAAGACCTCTTACCAAGAATACTCCTTATGAATTAAAGAAAGCCCAAAATCTCATACTTCAAAGTTTTTGGTTCTAAGTGCTTTATTTTAAATACGAAAGACCAGCTTGGAAAATTCGATTCAAAAGCCGATGAAGGAATATTTGTCGGTTATTCGGAACGAAGTAAGGCCTATCGAATATTTAATAAACGAACCAAAACTATTGAAGAATCACTTCATGTATCTTTTGATGAAATCTATCAGCATTCTCACACAATATCAGATGATGACGAATCAATAGTCATTAATAATCCAATCATCTCAAATACTGATTCTGACTCAGAAGTAATTATTGAGAATACTCCTCAAATATGTGAATTACAATCACCACCAAGAATATTAAGAGACCATCCGGCCCAAAATATAATAGGTGAAATAACATCACATGTCAGAACAAGGAGTCAACTCAATCAAATGGGTCATGTCGCTTTTCTCTCAAATATCGAACCCAAGAATTCAAAAGAAGCTGCTACAGATGATTACTGGATCATTGCCATGCAGGAAGAACTAAATCAGTTCGAGCGCAATGACGTTTGGGAACTTGTTCCGAGACCAACTGATCAGTCAGTAATTGGTACTAAATGGGTCTATAAAAATAAGGCTGACGAACAAGGAAATATCACTAAAAATAAAGCAAGATTAGTAGCACAAGGATACAATCAGGAAGAAGGTATCGATTATGAAGAAACTTTTGCACCAGTTGCTCGACTAGAAGCTATTAGAATTCTATTATCTTTTGCTTGTTATCATAATTTCAAACTTTATCAGATGGATGTCAAAAGTGCTTTTCTCAATGGATTTATCAAAGAGAATGTCTATGTCGAACAACCACCTTTATTCGTACATGAAAAATATCCTGACCATGTGTTCAAACTTAAGAAAGCTCTGTATGGTTTAAAACAAGCACCTCGTGCTTGGTATGAACGTTTACGTAGCTATCTTATTAATTCAGGATTTGAAATAGGCAAAGTCGATCAAACTTTGTTTATTAAACATTCTCGAAATGATATTCTGGTTATCCAAATATATGTAGACGATATCATCTTTGGTTCAACAAACGATAAACTCTGCAAGGAATTTGCAAGTATTATGACCAAAGAATTCGAAATGTCTCATATGGGAGAACTATCTTATTTTCTTGGACTTCAAATCAAACAACTTTGAAACGGTATTTTTATCAATCAAGAAAAATACTGTGAAAATCTTATCAAACGCTTCGGATTACAAAATACATCTGGTAAACCAACTCCTATGAGTACAACTACACATCTTGAAAAAGATGAAAGTGGTAAGAATGTTGACCAGAAATTATATCGAAGCATGATTGGTTCTCTTCTTTATCTTACAGCTAGTCGTCCAGATATATTAATGAGTGTTTGTTTATGTGCCCGTTTTCAAGCCGATCCAAAGGAATCACATTTACGAGCAGTGAAACGTATAATTCGTTATCTAAATAATACCAAAGATTTTGGTCTTTTCTATCCAAAAGAATGTCCATTTGAATTAGTATCATATAGTGATGCTGATTTTGGTGGCTCACGGACGGATAGAAAAAGTACAAGTGGTACGTGCCATTTTATTGGAAAATCACTTGTCTCTTGGTTTAGTAAGAAACAGAATTGTGTTTCACTATCAACATGTGAAGCTGAATATATATCAGCGGCTCTCGCTTGTACTCAAGTACTATATATGCAACAAACACTTCAAGATTTCGATATACATTTATCGAATTCAATTATATACTGTGATAACACGAGTGCAATAAATCTCTCTAAAAATCCAGTAAATCATTCTAGAACCAAACATATTGATATCCGTCATCATTTCCTTAGAGATAATATTGAAAAAGGTAATATACATCTTGAATATGTTCACACTGACAATCAAATAGCCGATATTTTCACTAAACCATTACTTGAATCAAGTTTTATTAAACTACGAAGAGAGCTTGGCTTAGTATCTCGGAAAGATCTAGAATAGAATAAGTAACCTTCAAACTTAGGCTATATATTTTTCAAATAATTCTTAAATTTCAGCCTATAACAAACTATACCTATTTTTATAACTTTTTTTATCTATCATTGTTTTTGTTTAAAAATCCTATCCTCAAGTTCATTGGCAAACTTTTTTCTATATAAACGTTTGAAAAACACACTTTCATTCATTCACCTTCTTGCTGAAAATTATAAATCACCTTAAACAAGCTACCATGGCACACATTTGTGACAAATGCGCAGAGGAATCTCATATTTCTATCACTAGCTCGGAGTCGGAGGAACAATATTCTCCGATTACACCGAAACAAAGGCCGGAATGCCCTCACCATTGTTTTCGCACACCTGGCCATACTCCAACATCCAAGCATGCAAAGAAAGCACTATTCTGCTCTCCGCGCACGAAGGCGCAAATCGATGAAATTCATCACTACCAAAAGCATCAAATTGATCTTCAACGACAACTACATTATGGTCAAAACCTACTATACCATGAACAACAACGTACTTCAACTCGTTTATCCGCTTTAGAACGAATGGCTTCATTCTTCTGCGGTTCAAACAAACACGATGTTCATGAACCAATGCCGTCAAGACCATCGACTTCAACAACTCCAAACTCTTGGGATAAAAACTATAACGAGAATGAAGGAGCTCGATATAAGTGGAGTCCGTGGGCTAAACGCATTGAAAACGACAAGAATTCTAATAACAACTCACCTTCTCATTAGAATTCCATAATGTATATTATTTTGCTTTCATATATAATTCTTGTAATACAGAATATTTTTGCAATAATAACATAATATATAATATATTAATTCGACTCGTTTTCAAAATTTTTGCCAAAATCTGCATTTTTGCACACAGAGCCAAACCGGTCGACAGCCTAAAATATGACCGGTCGACCGTTTTGCTCTCTGGTTGAAAACGGTCGACCGGCAATACGCAGGCGGTCGACCGGTCGGCAGTTATTATTTTTTTTATATACTTCACGTATATATTTTTTGCCACCAACCCTCTTTACTTTCTACTCTCCACTGAAAATTTTCCCATTTCCAAACCCTAGTTCATATTCTCAAGCTTCACAAACTCTCAAATTCTCTTCAATGGCTCCTCCTCAGAAAAAATCAAAGAAAAGAGCAACATCAGAAACTTCTTCTCTTACTCTCTCTGCTAGAAAATGGTTAGAATCTCCGGTTGCAGTAACTAGATGGAATCAAATGACAAATTACAAATTCCATCCAGGCTCATTCATCAAATTCGACGATTTCACTGCATACGGTATTCAAAGATTAGCAAATAGATCTCGTATCTCTCCTCTTATTGATTTTTCTGTAAATAGCGTACAAATTAATCATTTGATGATTAAGCTATTTTATGCGAATATGAATTTAGAGGAATATACTCCGGAAAATCCAAATGGAGTTATTTGGTCAGTAGTATGTGGCAAACGAATCTATCTCACTTATGATAAAATTGCTTCTATTTTGGGAATACCGAATAGGGGTGAAGAGTTTTCATCCACATTTTGTGAAGTTTTTACCCGGAATAGTACGAGTCATAAATTTATAGAAGATGATAGTAACGGCACCAAATCGATTGGGCTACGACCGACTGCAAGGTTGTTACACCATGTCCTAATGCACTCTCTATTTCCTCGATTAGGAAACTATGATGCCGTTTACAAAGAGAATTTCAAGGCTCTTTATGCTATCTACGATGATATCGAAATAAATTGGGTTCACATGATTTTCGATGAAATTCTTAAGGTAAATAACTCTACTCGTCCACATTTCTTCTATAACGAGTATATTATGCGTATGTTGCTTGCATGTGGAGTCACACCCCCGGATTCGGCATATTCTACACCAAAGTGTATTGACTCCACTACTATTAAACGGATGAAGCTTCCTCCTCCATATGTTCATATTATGCCATTCGAACAATGGCAACAACGCGATACTCAAGAACAACAAGCTCCACCATCTCGTCGTCGTTCTGAAGATGTTAGATTATTGAAATCTAAATCATCTACAAGAGAATCTCTTGAAACCATCGCTCGGAATCAATTTTTACTTGAATCAAGACTAAAACGAATGGATTCGAAAATTGATAGACGATTCAATAAGGTAAAGTCATTCTTCGGCGCTATATGGGATGCTATATCATGTAGCACATCCGTCTCGACCCAACATCAAGACCCCGGAAAACGTCCGGCTCCTCCAACTTTTACTTGGTCGACATCCGAGGAATCCGGTGGTACAAGCGGACAAGGTCGTGGGGACAATGACGATGATGATGACGATGACGATGACGACGACGACGATGATGATGATGATGATGAGGAAGAGATTCAGTCGGAATGAAGTTAGTTTGTTTTTCTTTTCATTTCTTTAAAAACATATATGGCACTTGTACTAAATAGTGTCCATCTTTTTATTCGTAGTAGACTATGACTTGCATTGTACTTCATCAAAACATCCTGTGTTTGAATGTATGCATTGTTCTCTTTGGTTTATATTTTCTATTGTTTACTCCTTTTTGTCGATGACAAAGGGGGAGAAAGGTGCTAATAATTGTTTGCAGGATGAAAGAAGCTAATAATTGTCTGCAGGAAATCACATATTCAGGGGGAGATCCTATACTTGAGTTTTTATATTGTCATCAATCAAAAAGGGGGAGAATGTTGAGTCACAGCTTCTATGAAGATTTTGATTGCTGACAACAATATTAAAGCGATCGACAAATCAAGACGTACATATGGTACTCTAGATTATACGTTGATTATTTGATGTTATAATAGTAATAAAATTGTCAAAATCTATCCTCAAATAATCATGCACAAAATATAATATATATATATACACATTTATATAGGTTGTGCACTTTATTGTGCAACTTAACAGAGACCGGTCGACCGGTCCAAAAATGAACGGTCGACCGTTCCTGTTGAATGTGCACAATAAACGTGCACACATGTACATAACGACTATATTTTTAAAAACCTGTCTACCGGTTAGTTTTTGACCTGTCGACCGTTTTTAAACAGAGAGCAACTTCTTCCAAAAGACACATCTTTCTTCAATGGTTGCGTCTCTTCTTCTTCATCAATGATCATAACTTTTGACTGCAACTTTTCACCAAAGGTTATAACTATTTTCTCTCTATAAATACACATCAATATCATTGATTAAGATAAGAAGTTTTATTAAGATCATATATGCTCTCTATCTATTCTTTGAATTCACTTGCATTCAAAAAGCTCTAAACTACTTTCATTCCTTATTGAATCATTGACACTATCTCATATATTTTGATTCAATAAGCAATATAAATTCCATAATCTTCACAAACATCATTCACAATTTGAGGATAAGATTATAGGAAGAGTGTACTACAAGTGACAAATCCGTGTTTACAAGAGCACAAGTTGTCAACAACAATTGTAATTGTTTTTTGTTTGTTGAAGCCCTCAGTATTGTAAGAGGCAAGTGTTGAAGCCCTCAGTGTTGTAGAGGCGTGAAATCCCGTTCGGCTGTTCGGGTAATTGTAAACCTGTTCCTCCGGGTGAAGCGAGGTTGTAATTAGTGAAAATCCAGATAGTAGTCTGGGACTGGACGTAGGACGGTGCTCCGAACCAGTATAAAAATCTCTGGTGTGATTTTTCTATTTTTTTATTTACAATGCTATTATCATCTATTTCTGCATTTGTATTGTAATCCATATTATACGATCCGTGTATACTATATTAGCACATATAATTGTATACACACCGCACTTTCACAAAGTATTCGAGTGTTCTATATTGTCTGTAATTTAGGTGGAAGTTCATAGGTCATAGTTTAGCCCGATTCCAAGTTAGTATGAAGAAGTTATTAAAGTACAAACAAAAAAATAGTGCTTCAGCCTAGGTGGAGTTCAAATACGGGGATATAGCCTGTTATTTTCTAAGTACAACTGTTTGCCATCGTGTTGAACTGCGGTAGACATTCACTAGATAAAGTGTCTGAGTGTACTACATCGTCTGTAATTTAGGTGGGAGAGTCGAATTTTTTCCTGATTCCAAGTTAGTATGAATAAGTTATTGCAGTCTGAAGAAAAAGATAGCGGCTTCTGCCTAGGCGGAGTTCAAATATGAGGATGTAGCCTGTTATTTTCTAAGTACAACTATTATTTACTATGGAGAACTATAGTGAACGTTGAAGTGGGGTATAGCATGTTATTTTATAAGTACAACTGTTAGTCACAATGGAGAACTACGTATTGGTAGGGCTGTCAATGGATACCTGAAAAATCCGAATTCCGTCCACATCCGTATCTGAAAAACGGATAATATCCGATATTTGGAAAAATGGATGCAGATGCGGATACGAAGACATCCGCATCCGAAAATTATTCATCCGGTCTTTGTCAAGATTATGGTATAAATTATGTGTATTTTAGGGTAATGAAATATATTTATTTATTATTTTATTAAGTTAATAGTTTATATTATATGCACTTAATGCTTATTAACTGCTCAAAACTATTTATTATCGCCATATTTGTTTATATTTAACACTTTTATAATCAATTGGATTGAAAAAATGTATGTTAAACTTAAAATTTATATTTATATTTCTTGATTTGTCAGTCGTTAGCGGATAGGATAATTATCCAATATCCGTCTGTATCCGCGGATGCGGATATCCAATATCCGAAAATCATTTTGGATGCGGATGCGGATATGGCACTATCCGCATTCGAAATTATCTGTTGACAGGCCTAGGTATAGTTTCATAAGCTGAAGTATCCGAGTGTTCTATATTGTCTGTAATTTAGTTAGGAGTTCATCGGTCGTATTTTTGCCCGATTCCGACTTAGTACAAAGAAGTTATTGCGATATGAACAAAAAAATAGCGGCTTCTGCCTAGGTGGAGTTCAAAAATGTGGATGTAGCTTGTTATTTTCTAAGTACAACTGTTAGTCACCATGGAGAACTACGGTATGCGTTCACTAGACGAAGTATTCGAGTGTTCCTTATTATCTATAATTTAGATGGGAGTTCATCAATCGAAATCTCGCTTGATTCCGAGTTAGTACAAAGAAGTTATTGCAGTCTGAACAAAAAAAAAAGAATTCTGTCTAGGTGGAGTTCAAATATGAGGATGCTACTATCAAATCTACTTCCACATGTACAACTAAAAATGCATCCACCGTGTGATTAAATGCAGGCGCACCTGGGCGTGCATATGTACTCGTATATATAATGAACTTTAGATCCTTTCGTACATATCCTATAAAGTGTTAACTTTGATTAAATGTTGTATAATGCAAATCTATGATGTGAGGGTGAAAGTAGTGCCTAAAAGTTATGAAAAAAATCATTAATAAGATTGTATGTTAATTCCATATTTTATTATTTGAATGTAAATAGTTGTTAAACTTGAATTGAAGATTGTTTCTAAATTGATTGGGATTTGAATTTATATTTTAATTTGTTGGAATGAATAATGTTTCTATGTGAATTTCTACAAATTATCCAACTTTACAATTATATATAAAAGTGTGTCATTTGAAATAACAGCGAATATGCCTAAAAGAAAGAGATGTGCAAAATAGGGATGTTTACCGTATTTTGTACCGTCTATTTCAATAAAAATAGAAAATATAATTTTTTGTAATTCCAAACACAACACGGATCATCTTTTAGAAAATTTATAGGAATTATAGTGTTAACATTCCCGTTTGGGAAGATATAGTTCCAACGCATTAAAATGTAGAAATCCCTAAATATAAAACCAAAGTATTGTAAGTAGTAATAACAACAATAATCCGATTGTCGATTTAATATATGTGGACTAGAATAAGTTAGGAAATAAACAATAAGCGATGAAAGTAGAATAAAAAATTATAAAAGTTATAGTAATCAAGAAAAATAGGTTTTAATTGAAAGGAATCAATGAATTATACTTGAATGTACTAGTTGAAAAGAAGTAGTAAATTATACCTAATTGTATCAATTGAAAATGAAGCAGTAAGATGTATTTAATCTATTAAATTAGAAAAAAGTGGTAAATGACATTAATGAAATAAGAGGTAAGTTCATGTAAATAAATAAATACTAATTATTAAAATTAAGAGACGTAATAATTTTCCAGTTCAAAATTATATGACCTCAAGAATATGTTTATGGCGGGTATGTATTATTGGGTCTATCCCAAATATTTAGATTAATTATAAATAACGCAGTCATTGGTAAGGGTTGGAATGCGAGGTCAGTAATATTAAACAACAGAAATTTGTTGTCCACAAGGGGGCTACTGTAGTTGTGTATACATTGTACTATGTGGGACATCTCCGACTATAGGACCCATGGGGATATACATTGTTGTATAGGTGTAGAGAATATAACAAAGTGGGTTTTCCTTAATTTTGAAGTCTTAAATGGCCATTTAGGGTCTTCTTCAATCCCAGCATAAGGTACCAAGAAACTAGGTGGCATTTCCTTGTTTAGCATTAGGCAATCTAAATTGAATGGTGGGTGTAACCTCAATGCTATGTCAGCAAGGTTGGTACCATATATTTGAGGAGTAGGGCTATACACATATTTCGAAAGTACCATTAGTCCTATAGGGCCATTAGAAAGACTTGGTTTACGCATAGAGGCAAACTACACCTCCTGCTAGTGTAATTCCGTATAAGATATGCAATTGCCTCAAAGTTTGTTAGTTTGTCATTAAGAGGTGGGCTAAATAATCCCTAGATAAGTCTTTGAGATGAATTATAATACGGCTAAATAGTTGTAAAGTGTTATTAGGCACCGACGAGAGGTTTCTTGATGTACGAGGACAATTCTACCTATATAATGTTGGTGGATATCCAACACAGTGTAGAGTTACGGATACTAGCAAGGAACGTTTCCTTGTCTCTGGGGGACTATGATACTTAGTCCGTGAAATGATGGTTTTGATGACAACAACCTTAGAATAAATTATAAAATATAAATACTAACATTATAAGTTTAGATATATATGTATATGCAGGATTTAACCATGCAGCTACCAAGAATGAAGACTGTATAGTATAAAGATTCAAGATATCAAGATTGAAGACTCATGAGTATCAAGATTATCAAGAGTTCAAGTAATTTATTTTTTAATTAGGAAGTTTGTTAAAACTCCTAGAAAAGCACTGGCATCTTAAAATCCAATTTATTCGTGGAATGGAATCCACTTCGAGCCTGTTAAAGAGATGAAACCCTAAGTAGGATGGAACCTACAAAAAATCTAGTGGGACATTATTTTGTATCCGCTAACTTTTTATTCAAAATGATTTTCAAAATTATACCTTGTTTTCAAAATGATTTCAAAACCTTCCTTTTAAAAAAATCAAAAACATCTATCCTTATTTCAAATACTTTTAGCCTCAAAATAATCTTGAATTTCAAAATCAAATTATCCTTGGTTTTAAACTATATTTTAAAATAAAAGTATATTTAATTTTTTAATATTAATATACTTAGATTTAAATATAAAATTATAGTAAAATTTTATATATACCAAAATATTATTCTATATATTTATTTATGTATTTCAACTATATTTAAGTATATTTATAAAAGTTTAAAATAGTTTTAAATTAAGATAAAAGTTATTTTCAAAGAAAAACAAAACATCAAAAATTCCTTTGGGATGTCGACATGCCCAAGTACCCCATGTCGACATAGTGTCAGTTGAGTTCAAAATTTAAATTTCAAAAGAAGTGTCTATTCGACATAACTCTTTACGAATGGACATGGCTGTTGTTCCTCTATAAATAGAGGTTGGTTTCAGCGAATTTTAGTTCAATTTTTTTGGTTTTTCACTCCTCTTCTTCTTCACATTTCTATATACATTTTCTTGCCATTACTCTACCGAAATCAACATTGAATCTAACTAGATCATTTCTGGTTTGATTCTCTATCACTATCTCAATAAGATCCTTAGTGCTATTCAGAATTATAGGCTTTTTGTAATCAACTTAGCGAGAAAAGGTGTGATTGTAGCCTTGGAAATCAATCAAGCGAGATAAGGTGTGATTGTAGCCTTGGGAAATCAATTGGTTGAACTTGTTGCCCGAGAAATCAAGTATCTCTACCCAGAGGATTGTGATTCTGGAGGGTGTACCTCGTTGCCTTGAAATCGAGGGTGTAATTGTATAATTGCTTTTGGAAGGAAATCTGTACTTGTGTGCGGGACTGGATGTAGGGTAACCCCGAACTAGTAGAAAATCCGGTGTGTTCTTTCCTTTACTGCTTTTACTTTATTTTTGCATCTGTATTTGTTTTTGTGATCATATCTGTGTCTAAATATTGCATACATCTGTGTTTAAATTAACATAAACTTAAAAAGATTTAGTAATTCTTTATAAACACTATTCACCCCCTTCTAGTGTTAATCCTAGCCTTAAGATCCGTAATCCGCATTTCTCACATTTGGTATCAGAGCAAGGTTTTCAAAGTTTCATAATCTGATTTTTGAAAAAGTTCTCAAAATGGCTACCAACACTGGTATTGTTACTAACACTAGTATTCCTGTCACTAGTTCATTTGTAGAAGGTTAGTCTACTGTCAAACCACCACTTTTTAATGGCAGTACTATGCGTATTGGGCATGTAGGATGAAAATATATTTACAATCTGTAGGATTAGACACTTGGAATATCACACAAACTGAATATTCTGAACCCACAACTGATTTTGCACAGTGGACCGCTGAGCAAAAGACTGTTGCACAAAATAATTCTAAAGCAATGAATATTCTATTTTGTTCACTAGATAGAAATGAATTTAATAGAGTGTCAGTTTGTAAGTCTGCATATGAAATCTGGAAAACTTTGCAAGTAACTCACGAAGGAACAAGCAAAGTTAAACATACCAAATTTCCATGCTCACAAATCAGTTTCAATTATTTAAAATGAATCCTAATGAGTCTATTTCAGATATGTATAGTAGATTTCAGGATATTGTGCATTCTTTAATATCCTTGGGAAAGGAATTTTCTGAAGAAGATCAAGTCAGAAATTTTTTAAATTCTCTTACTCCCTAATGGGATCAAAAGACACTTGCGATCGAGGAGTCAAATGATATCGGTACCTTAAAGATAGAAGAATTAATTGGAAATCTAATGTCATTTGAAGTTCAAATGATCGGGGGAAGAGAAAGCAAAGCATCTGAAAAGAAATCAATTGAATTTAGTGCATTTACCGATGGATCAGACTCAAACAGTGATAATGATGAAGAGATAGCCTTTATGACCAAAAAATTTAGGAAATTCCTGAAATAAAGAAAGATGAATAATCTCAAGAGAAATAACTATAAGAACTCTGGAAATCAGATTGTAATGCCAAATAATGTCAAATGTTTCAACTGTGATGAATCATGACATATCAAAAGAGACTGTCCTTATCCAGACAAGAAAAATCCTCATATGAACAATGATCCAGCAAAGAAACGAAAGCGTGCATTTACTGCTACTCTAGATGACTCAGACTCGTTCTCAAGTGATGATGATCAGAAGACAGATAATTCAAACTTGTGTTTTACGATAGTTCACGACTTCGACGAATTAAGAGAAATGGACTCGGAAAAAGGTACACATTTACAATATAATTGGTTGAAACTGCATGCTTAGAATTAGATGCTTGGTTGCTTGATTGATTGATTTTGAATTGGTGTGTTATTTGAATTTTAAAATTTTACTATTATTTTACTATTATTTTATTATTATTTTTATTATTTTCATAGTGTAATAATATACTGAAAATACTATAATTCTATAATATTCCAGATATATATGCATTAAATATAATAAGTATATATAAATATATATATTAGAGTACTTAGGAATAATAAATCATAGAAATTCATAGGCACATGTGGACATGGTCCCTACCATGATGTCGACATGGGTACCAGAATTTGAAATTCAAAATTTGAATTCAAATGGTTGAATTTCCCTCTACCTTTTCACTTCATTCAATTCTCTAAAAAGGCATCTTTCGACCAGAAAACATGTCCTTTGAGAATCTATTTATTCACTATCCTTTATCTTATCTTTTCACTCTCATTTTCAAATTCAAACTCTCTCTTCAAAACTTCAAGCTCTCTACTCTCTACTTTAATAGCTTCTTCAAGCAACCCCTCCACCATGAGAATTTCTAGAAAGATAAAAGAGCAAGTTTTCAATGATCCGGAGGCAACAAAAGCATACATCAATTATGCTAATTATGCCAAAGTCCATCCCGAAAAGTTTGCTATCTTTCAAGATTTTTCTTCTTATGAAATTGATTCTCCTTTTGCAAACAATCAAATTCTTAGTCTTGTTGATGCTTCTCAAAATGATTTTGTTTGCTATCCAAATCTTGTCAAAATTTTCTGTGCTAATTTAAACCGTGGATTTTATAATGGAAATGAGGATGAAATTTGGGGTAGTGTCAAAGACACTAGAATTGTTTTGAATTGTGATCTTTTGGGGACCATTCTCAATTGCAAGGGTATGGGAATGGATCTTTCTAGTTTTAAAATCGATGAAAATGATTGTGAGACATTTCATCATATTTTTGAAGGAAATGATGATTTTGAATTTAAAAATCGAAACTTTCGACGAAAATCAAGAATTGTCAATCTTCTTTTGCAACATACTTTGACCTCAAGATCGGGGAATTTTAACAATCCTACTTCAAAAGTTTGCAAAGAATTTTTTGCTATTTTTGGAAATTATGATATTAATTAGGCGCAAGTTATTTTGGATGAACTTCGTCCTAAAAATCTTGAAATGGGTGAGAACACTTTGTATCATGGAATTTATCTCACTCGGATTTTAACTATTTTGGAGGGATTTCAAAGGTGAAGAATTTGTTTCTAGAAAAGTTTTCAATCACTCCAACATTTCGCTTATGAAAATTCCATTTGTTTTTCAACCTTATGAGACTCTTGTCGAAAAGGAAGAGCATTTGGCTCATGAGGAAATGGAAGAAGAGGAAGAAGAAGAAGCAGGAGATGAAATGGAAATTGAAGAAGGAGAAGAAGAAGGTGAAACCTCTTTGGAAAGCATCGACTATCCTCCTAATCCATCCAATAAAACCCTTCTCAAAAACAAAAATACGATTGTTAAGAATCAACGGATTCTTAAACGATCCGTTAGTAAGAAGTTGGACAAAATTTCATCCAAGATGAACAAGTTCATTTCCAAAGTCAGTAAGAAACTTGGACTTTCTTCATCATCATCATCCTCTAACTAGTTCTATCTTTTCGTATCTCGTTGTATTTGTTTTAGTTTTGGGTGTTCATGTAGTTCTTTATGATTAATCGTTGCATCGTCTTAGTATGAAATGAAATGGAATTTCTTTTCTGTAATCTATCCTATCTTATCTCCGGAATAGATGTTAGTATACTATATAAATATATATATATATATATATACACAATTATTCACAAAATCAAAATAAATCATCAAATTTCGTCACACCATGTCGACATACCCCCTATGACCATGTCGACATGTACTGGTCAGAAATGACAATTCATTTTGAATTTGAAATTTGAATAACTACCATATGTCTATTCATTTCAAATGAATATCTGCACCTATAAATACCTATCTCTTCTAGAATTCATCACTGAGTATTATTTCTTATCTTCTCTATCTCTCATTCTTCTCACAATTTCAAATATGGCTAATCCAATTCATAACTTATCTGAGAATCTTGAAGAAACTCTTAATTCATTCAAGAATATTCTCTCGTTCATTCTTCGTAACCTGCGATACTTAGAATTGAGTCAAATGCAGATGATCATGGAGCAAGAAAAGCATTTTGATGCGATACGATGGATGATTTCCTCCTTGCACAAGGATGATAACGAAGCACATCCTCATGTCTTTCTCACCAATGACAATGAAAATTGGGATGCCATTAAAGCAGACCCTACCTTTGGAGAAGAAGGATGGGTGGAAGATCCTCGCAACGTTTGATTTTATTTGGTTGCTTTGTTTGAATTGTTTGCTTTGATTGATTTGATTTCATTTGCTTTGGCTTGGTTTGATATTGATTGATATTTAGTGAGGAATGATGTTTGTTGTACAAAACATGTATAATTATACATTGATATGTATATAATCTTTAATTCATTATTGTATCTATTAATATAATTATCTCTTAATTCTATATTCCATTATATAAGTTTATTAATGCAGGTATTTTAGTCCAAGAATGAGGGGGAGTTATATAGTTTGGAGATTTTTTTTTTTGATGACAAAGGGGGAGAAGTATAAAATAGAATAGTTAGGCATAAATTAAGGGGGAGTTATTAGGATAGAAGTAATATTTTATAAACAAAGGTTGTCATCATCAAAAAGGGAGAGATTGTTAGTCCGTGAAATGATGATTTTGATGAAAACAACCTTAAAATAAATTATAAAATATAAATACTAACATTATAAGTTTAGATATATATGTATATGCAGGATTTAACCATGCAGCTACCAAGAATGAAGACTGTACAGTATAAAGATTCAAGATATCAAGATTGAAGAATCATGAGTATCAAGATTATCAAGAGATCAAGTAATTTATTTTTTAATTAGGAATTTTGTTAAAACTCCTAGAAAAGCACTGGCATCTTAAAATCCAATTTATTCGTGGAATGGAATCCACTTCGAGCCTGTTAAAGAGATGGAACCCTAAGTAGGATGGAACCAACGAAAAATCTAGTGGAACATTATTTTGTATCCACTAACTTTTTATTCAAAATGATTTTTCAAAATTATATATTGTTTTCAAAATGATTTCAAAACCTTCCTTTAAAAAAATCAAAAACATCTATCCTGATTTCAAATACTTTTAGCCACAAAATAATCTTGAATTTCAAAATCAAATTATCCTTGGTTTTAAACTATATTTTAAAATAAAAGTATATTTAATATTTTAATATTTATATACTTAGATTTAAATATAAAATTATAGTAAAATTTTATATATACCAAAATATTATTCTATATATTTATTTATGTATTTCAACTATATTTAAGTATATTTATAAAAGTTTAAAATAGTTTTAAAATAAGATAAAAGTTATTTTCAAAGAAAACGAAACATCAAAAATTCCTTTGGGATGTCGATATGCCCAAGTACCCCATGTCGACATAGTGTCAATTGAGTTCAAAATTTAGAAGTGTCTATTCGTCATAACTCTTCACGAATGGACATGGTTGTTGTTCCTCTATAAATAGGGGTTGGTTTCAACGAATTTTAGTTCAGTTTTTCTGGTTTTTCACTCCTCCTCTTCTTCCACATTTCTATATACATTTTCTTACCATTACTCTGCCGAAATCAACATTGAATCTAACTAGATCATTTCTGGTCTGATTCTTTATCACTATGTCAATAAGATCCTCAGTGCTATTCAGAGTTATAGGCTTTTTGTAATCAGCTTAGCGAGAAAAGGTGTGATTGTAGCCTTGGAAATCAATCAAGCGAGATAAGGTGTGATTGTAGCCTTGGGAAATCAATTGGGTGAACTTGTTGCCCGGAAAATTAAGTATCTCTACCCAGAGGATTGTGATTCTGGGGGATGTACTTCGTTGCCTTGAAATCGAGGGTGTAATTGTACAATTGCTTTTGAAAGGAAATCCGTACTTGTGTGCGGGACTGGATGTAGGGTAACTCCAAACCAGTATAAAATCTGGTGTGTTCTTTCCTTTACTGTTTTTACTTTATTTCTGCATCTATGTTTGTTTCTATGGTCATATCTATGTCTGAATGTTACATACATCTGTGTTCAAATTAGCATAAACTTAAAAAAGATTTAGTAATTCTTTATAAACACTATTCACTCTCCTCCTCTATTGTTAATCCTAGCCTTAAGATCCGTAATCCGCATTTCTCACATGTATTTATGTATGTATGTATGTATATGTGTGTATGTATATAGTGTGTGTATACATATATAGCTATTTTATACCTCGGAGTCGGTAAGGCATATCGTACACGTATATGAAGTCAAAATGACTAAGCTTTGAATAATGGACATAACCCATAATGGAAAACAATCGGCATAAACTGGTGTTATGGATAAAGTATGTAATTTATCAATCTCGGAATGTGGTTCTGATCCCCTCCTCATTACAACCTGCATGATAGATTTAGAGGGACAAGTATCAGCACAAGGTTGGAATGGTGGAAGGACATATTTTCTTATGCATGATCTGCACTAACAAGGGCACTAGATACCGAAGGGATTAGCCTTATTCAGTATATATGTATGTGTGTATATGTTTTATTACACTTTATTATTCTGATGTGAGTTCTTATCAATGACTCTCTAATATACCTTTGTTTATTTACAGAATACCAAAACTAACGATCCGTACTCTAATGGACTTGGGTTTTTGATTTAGTGAAAATTCAGACGCATTAAGGTGTGGGTTGTTATATAAGGTATTGTTACTCATATAATTCTTCAGTACTCTCATGAGTGTGTTGAGAGAGCATGTTTTTGTAAGACGTTGATATCTTGAGTTTTTGGAAGATGTTTGCAAGATGCATCATTTTCATATCATTTTTGTTTAATGGTATGCTATGACATATGTATATGAAATGTCATTATGTATACATTTAACTGATATATAATATAAAGGTGGTCATAGTACACATTTATGTTAACCATACATTTGTATCGATTTACTTGGTGTAATTTATTTTTAAGTTTCGATGTGCATATTATGGTAGATAAATATTTACACTTACGTTGCTTATACTTCTTTGAAGTTCATATTATAATGCTTCATACTAATATCGGATTCATTTGATGACTAAGAGACGACATGTCAAATTCTTTTGAGATAAAGGATGTATGATTCGAAAACCAAACAGCCATACTAGATATGAATCGAAAATCAAATAGCAATCAATTTTAATCCATAAAACATACTTTTATCTTCTAATATGAAATTTAAATTCAATATTTGATATTTATTACAATGCTTTATTAATTTCTCGTAAAATAATTTCAAATTGCTATTTAACCAAACTTATTTCAGATAAAAGCTCAAAATGACTTTTTTCAGACTCGTTTATCAAATATTTCGCTTTTTACTTCATTTAAATCATTTTCCAAAATTTATAACAATCAATGTTCCCGAAATTTAAATTTTGTTTTCAAAATCCATGTCTTTATTTAAAATTCTCAATTTATTCTCAAATTTATATCTAACATATTTATTTTATTATGCTCCTAACCAAGATGCTATTCTGTGTTTCCTAAATGAAGAAGAGCTTCATCCCAAAGCTTCAAAGATAAGAGTAAAGCTATGTGAATTTTATGCCAAGACAAAGATGGAGATTAAGCACATACTACAACATACTGTAACAATTCACATATTTGACTCTGTGAATATTAAATTAATTAAAAATGGATATTTAACAGAAGGCTAATTTGGGTGTTGTATTCATAACCCTTGTGTAGATCCTTTTGTAATTAATTTGAAGTATGAATTTGCTATATTAGGAGTCAAGATTTTGAATATATTGATCTTATAAGTCTAAATTATTTTTGCACCACTAATGAATAATTTTCATTATTCTTGATTTAAAAATAAAAACGTGTTTAGTGCAGATCATGCATAAGGAAATATGAATTTGGTAACTATGGAAAAATTTAAATTGATGTATATATAAAATATATATGTTTATAAATATACATATATTCAATGCAGTGAATTTATTCCATAAATTCTAACACACACACATATGTATATATAATTTGCATATTAATTTCTTATATTGTGGGAAATAAATGCGTTGAGTAGCAATTAATTATGCATTGGTTAAAATATAGGTAAATTATTCTTTTATTTATGAAGATTGATTCCATATAGATTCGAAATCAATTTTCTAAATTTAAAAGATTTTTTAATAAATATTTATAAGTTATTATCTTTACATGATATATTTGAACTTCCTCGATCTTTCATTCCATTCTACAAATAAAGAAGGTTGAGGAGAGAGGAAATTAACTATGATATCCCAAAGTTTTTGGCAATATCAATTTAATAATCAGTGTTTAAATTTAAATTGATTTGATAATCTTTGAAATAAAATTTGAATTTAATTTAATAATCTTCTTTTATTAAATATTTAATTAGTCAATTTATCTTTTAATAAGCTAATAAATTGTTTTCTATTTATAAGGTGTATATATATTTAAATATATTTTAAATAGATGAGTTTGGTTTTAAATATAATTAATATATCATATTTTCTAATTCCAATATTTTGGTAATTGGGAAATTTTGATTTATTTAGTGTTAAGCTTTTCAAAGCTATTTGATAAAGAACTATATGATTTTAAAATTTATAAATGTTTAACTGTTTAAAAAGGATTTTAGCGTTTAAATTTAAATAAAATTAAAAATAAGATTTGTTTTATTTCTTTTTAAAATATTGTTTTATAAATATGATTTGTAAGATTAGATATGAAAGTTTAGAATACAATTAAAATATGAAACATTTATTCATATAAATAATAAGTAATTTACAATCTCTTTTATAAGTTTTATTTAAATTTTCTAAAATGTTATTTTCAAATAATAAAGTAATGTATTGTTTTTACTTATAATTATACTTGGTTTTATTCTTTAAAATTATTCATATATATATATATATATATATATATATATATATATGTGTGTGTATGTATGTATGTATATATCACTAAGTATTTGTAAAACTAATTAATTAAGCATAATATTATATTAAACTTTAATTAAAAATACTAATTAATTATAAGAACATGTGTAAACATCTTAGGACCTAATATAACGTGTGTTAAGTGATTAAACAAGAAATTTACAAGTGTTAGTAACTTAAGACAAGTGTCAAATTGTTTGTTTTATTTTTCTTTGATTTTTAAATAAATCATAAATTTTGTTATATAAACACTTGCTTTCTTTCATCCTTTTCTTTTCTCATTTTCAATTCCAAAACCAAGAATTTTTTTTGCAGCTGAAACTATTTACTCTAAACAATCTACAAAAAAAAACCATTTTCTCCTTCAAAAACTGTAAAATTTTCATCCTCATATCCAAACACAAATCATTCCATGTTCAAATGCATAGTAAAAGTCATGTATTTCATTTTCAAAGGCTTGTAACTCCTCATATCAAAGTGCAATTATCATTTCCTCTAAAAATTGTTTTTTCATCAGCTTGTAACCAAGTGCAAAACAAAAGCAAGCATTCAAGTTTAAAGCTTTTAAAAGCATCAAACAACTCAAATTGTAGAAAGCATGGGCAATCCAGTTTTAAAAGTTTTCAAAGGGGCTTTTTCAAAATCTGGCGCTTGTCTTCTGTACAGGTGAGTAACTCAACTTTTAAAAATTTTAAGTGGGTAAAAGTTGTTTTCATGCTTTTAATTAGAAATGATTATACATTATGAATTTGTTGTGTATATCTATATGTTGGAATAAGATGCATGTCTGTTTCACAAGTTACTGTCTGTTTATAGTACAAGCTCATGTTGATCAAAATCCTTTTTCTTTTGATCTGGTTGCTATTATGATTTAGTCTTTGAATGAAACTTGTTTATTACAAGATAAAGTAAGTTTTAAAAATTTATATAAGTTAAATAAAATTTTGTATTACCTGGAAATAAAAATAACAGAGCAAATTTTGTATAAGTGAAAAATTCAAACATTTCGACTCAATGTTTCAGGGTTATAAATCAAATCATAATACAAAATCATGATTTTTAAAAGTAAGATTACAATTTTTAGAGTTAGAACCAGAGCAGTTCAAAATTTACTTTATTTTGAATTTTGGGTTCTAATTGATGATCTATGGGTTCGGATGGGTTGAAATTCCTCCTGGAGCTGGGGGAGTGATCAGGGATGAGGGGAAAACTATATGAATGATCATCAGAGGGTTGTGGCGATGGTGGTTGTGATTTGCAGTGTAGAACCCTAGTTTTACCATGCTAGGAAGAATCGTTCATTTCGGCCATTGTAGTTGATCGAGTTGTTTGGGGTTTTAGGGTATGGAAGAGTGGTGGTTGTCGAAGTAGTGGCCAGAAGTATAGGCACTATGGTGGTCGAGAGGATCGAAGATTCGATTGTTCCAGGTTTTTGATGGAAGTGGGTACTGATGTTCCAGGTATGGGTGTAAGATTGAATTCGAATTTCAGGATTGGATGGATGTTGTGGTGATTGAATTCTGGTGTGAGGGTGATCGCAGTTCTGCTCGAGGGTGTGGAGTCGACAGAAGTTGGTCGGCGACACCGTGTATGTGCACGGTGCACTAATTTTCTGATGAACTGGGTTGTTAGTTGGGGTGTTGCAGGATTTTGTTCCTCGCGTTGGTCTCGTGGAATTCGAGTGATTAACTAGAAGTAGAGTAGCTTGGGACTCGAAGTCATTGAGGGGAAGGCTCGAGTATGATATATTGTTTCAGGTTTTAAAAATAAAACAGAAACCTGATCTGTTTAAATGTTTTAAAATAAAGTTTAAACGTAAACTGAAATTTAAAATAAGTTAAAACCTGAGTTTGAATATGAATTCAAGTAGTTGAATCTGAGATTTGAAATAATTTAAATTTTAAAATTTAAATTTGGTTTTAAACAACTTTTAAGTGTAAAGTTATTTTGGTTTGAATTTAAGATGAAAGTTTAAATTGTAAAATAGAAGATTTAAAATAAGTTTAAATCTGAGATTTAAAAATCTGGAATTTGAGTTGAATTTCAGTTTCTTTTAAAATAAAACAAAGTTTAAATTAAATTGTTATAATTACTTTAAAAATGGTTAAATGATTTGAATTTAAGATGAAATTTAAAATATATGTAAGCTTTGGAATAAGTAATTTGGAATCAAATTTAATATGTATTCCAGTTTGAAATAAATGGAGATTTTTTAATTTTAAAATGACATAAACAATCTTGTTTGTTTAAGTATATTTTCAAATTAATTTTGAATTTTAAAAATGAATTGGGTTTGAAATTCTTTTAAACTTCTTTATAAATGGATATTTCTTTAACTTATGAGATAAGAAGGTTTTGAATTATTTTTAAACCTTGTTAGATAAATTTTGTATTCATTTTAAAATCTTGAATTTAAAATGAAGTTTAAAATGGAATTTAAAGTACATTTGAAAACAATTTTTTTTAAATGGTTGATTAAGTAAGAAATGATTATCTTAAAAATAAATTAGAATTTAATGATTTTTAATTCATTAAATTATAAAGTTAATTAAGATGAATAATTAATTATTTAATTAATTAATGATATGGATGATTAATCAAGTAATTAAGAGTTTTTAAATTGATTAATTAAGGTTTATTAATTAGAATACTAATTAATGATTAAAGATTAATTAATCAAGTAATTAAGGATTAATTCAGTTGCAGTTAACACTTAATTATTAAATAATTAGAGATTAATTAATTGGTAATTAAATATTAATTAATTTGTTATTAATAATGATTAATCTAAATTAATTTCTTAATAAAGTGATTAAAGAATTGTTAATGAAGGTCATTAACTTGAGATTATTTGATAATTAGTTAATGCGATTAATTTTAATAATTAATTAGATTAAGTAATTAATAATAATCATTTATGAAATTGTTTAAGTTTAATTAATTAATAGAAGTAATTAAGGAATTAATTACTTAATGTAAATTAATTAGGTTAATGTGATTTGTTTAGGTTAATTAATTAAGTTTAATAATTTAAACACTTGATGATTTGATAAATAATTACTTATGGTAATTAATGGTGTGTAATTACTTAGGGAAGTAATTGATTGATAATTACTGGATGTAATTAAAGATGTTTTAATAATGGAAGTAATTTGGATTAAATTACTTTGTAATTAATCAAGGGATTAATTAAGATAATTTATTAAGGTTAATTAATTTTTGAGATGAAGAAATTAATGGTAGTTAATTACTGAATGGAATTAATCAAAGGATTAATTAGAGAATAAATTAAGGAGTCATTTATTAATGAAGTAATTAATTATATAGGATTAATGTTATTAATTTTAGTTAATTAATTGATTAAGCAATTAAAAGTTAATTATTATAAAGAGTTAAGTATAATTAACTTGTGTAATAAATTTAAAAGCTAATTACTTATTGTAATTAGAAAATTGTCAATCAGGAATGATTAATTGAAATGAAAAATGAGATGGTGATTAATTAATTGATTTATGGCTAAGTTAAGCAGGATTATAATGATGAAGTAATTAATTTAATTTATTTTAAATTAATTAGAAATGGAAGTAATTAATTTAATTCACTTTAAATTAATTATAGATGGTGTGATCATTAAATCATTGCTTATGTATGAATGGTTGATATTGGTTGCCTTGAATGGTTTGTAATCTCAGCTATGAGATGAGTAATGTTGTGTGTTATGGATGATTGGGTTGCATTGGAATGATAATTTGGATTATCTGTTTATAATGATGATATGGATTATCTGTTGTGATGATAATGTTGATTATCTATTGTGATGTTGAGAATTATCTATCTATGTGTATATAGATAATGAAATTGAATTGTTTTAAACTCTAAAACAACTTGGCCTTAAAAGATACGTTTTGGATTCGATGAGACCGGGATCGGGTTTCCATATTTGGATATCCGAAAACCACATCGATCTAAATTAACGATAGGTCGTGTATCTGAAGTGAAGGTGAAGATTCAGAGTGCAAGGGTTATCATCGTTAACTCTGAGGGTGATTCCAAAATGAGTGTAACGAGATAATGCCTTTGATTTCGTTCGAACCCGGAACGAACTTGTATGGATTGAATGCTCTCAGAACATCGTCTGGTGGACAATGAGCATTCTAAGTGATGTGTTCTATAAAGGTAATCGTACCCTCAAGCTTCATCAACCGGGAATGGCTAAAACAAGGGAGGTGCAGCAAGGCTTAGTGGGTCATGCCTAAGTAGGACGAGATTTACCCCTGTCTAGATGTCCCTTTATTTCGGCTGTGTGGTGCGGTTGCTGATCACAACTGCGGGGTGGTCTTGTTCGAAACTGTTCAGTAAGGAATGGTTCCGGCTTTGTGTTGCTGGGGATTGGGAGTGATCCTCGGTATGGTGATCTAGGCCACGTACTGTGACGGGCGGTACCCCGATAGCCCTGCCTTTGTATGGAATCCAAAATCCAATAAGTGCCCTCGGTTTTGATTGTATTACCCACTTTTGTGGCTAGTAGATGGAATTTAATGAATGTAACAATTTCGGCTATTTCTTATTTACTTGAAAACCCTAGACCTATTATAATATCACCGAATTTCCTATCAAATGTATTGGTTAGCGTAAGGTAAAACCTTTTCCATGTTTATGTGTGGGAAGTCTTACGTGATACCTTTCTTTTCAAAGGTTTTTCAAAGTTAAGCAACTTTAACCTGTTACTCACACCAGAACCATGTCTGACCCGGAGTTTATTTCTGTTTTTCTTAAACTCTTAGGTACTCAAATTTTTACGAGTAGCCATGGGATTCATGTTAGCTTTGACGAATTATGCAGGAGCAATGGAGTAGGTGGCTTCTGTGTGTAGATACATAGTGTTCCGCTGTGTTGGTATCTCTGAGTGGTTTCTTTTTTGATGTTGTATTAGGTTGTAATAACTAGACAGGTGTTTATAACTGTCTAGTATGTGATGTATTATCTGTGTAACTCTGATAGTTGTTGTATACTATGCAATACTTATGTTATTAATATAATTTACTCGTTCCGCTGTTAAGATTCTAATGTTGTTTCTTCTTTGTCTTATTTCTTTTCTCTTTTCTATCCCTTTCTTTCTCAAGACGATGCGTCATTCTGTGGAGATGAATGGTGGGTCGTCACATTAACATTTGGGGAAGCAACAAGTAAGAATTTTTCTAAAATTGTCATACTTTTTCTAAATCAAAAAGTATAACATTTATTTTAAAAGAGAATGTAATTGTATTAAAAAAAAAGCTACGGACTCATTCAATAACGTGTACAACAGGATTTTAGGGGAGATTTCGGTTATGATGGAAGGAGAAAATGCTATTCTTCATTGGTTGGTAATAAATCTATGTTAATCTTCATCTAAGGTGTGTGCTTATGTATTATTATCCACTTAATTTCCAAAGGGATTATGATATTGAATTGATGAATCTAAAGTTGAGCTTCTAAGGAAATAATATGACAAGTAGAAGGAATGTTAAGGCCTTTATAATGACAACCATTATAAGCATGTAAAGGCAACATGAAGGTGTCAAATGTCACTGCTAATATTGATGTCGAAAATATGTGGCATGCCGACATAGTCACAACATTGCATCAATAGCTAATGTCAAAAGTATGGAAATAACCAATGCTGAAAGTATGGAAATAACCCATGCCGAAAAATATGTCATTTTTGCCAACACTCATTAATGTTTACAAGGGATGTTCAAGCCTTCATTCAACCAAGTTTCCATTCCCTACACCTTTTAGGTGTTAACGAAGAAATTCGTTAACATTTTGATGCTAGAAGGATGGCTCGAAACACCGATTCCTTATAATTCTCTCCATAAACTGATTGCATAAAGTTCTTTTATTTCATGGAAAAATTGTGAGAGCTAGAAGAAATAATAACATCCCAAATAAATAAGTCACACAAAAAACGACTTTAGAAGACGATATCATCCTGAATTCAATATAAGAATATGGAGGGTGGATAACCTTGGACTTTAACAAAGCTCGCAAGCAGTGAGACAAAGCTTATGGTAGAAGGGGATGAAGCAGAATCTCTACATAAAACCCAAGATAAGGGACCAAAAATATATTCTCTAAGATCGCAAACAAAAGAAAGCAAATGACAAAAATGAGTCAATAAAATGAAAGTCAAGCAAGAAGATATCTTGAACAATCAAATAGCCTAATCTCACATAGAGAGTGTAAGCCCTACAAGAGGAACTATTATGATGAAGAAACCTACCAAAGGAACATGCCTAACCAAATATCAAAGGATATGCTTGCCCTTAAGGAGAAGGGAACCCTTGATCCAAGGAACAATAGTAGTTTTTGAAAAACTCATTTTACAAAGGAAATACGTCTATTAGGATTCTGTCCCGCATAAAAATTCATTTACTAAAGAATGATGGAACCACTAATTTCGATAACCACCTTTTATTTTCAAAAAATCAAAGGGATTTGTATAACGTCTCTAGGGTCATTCATTGTAGGCTCTTCCCCGTTACTTTTCATGAAGCAGCTGCCAAATGGTATAGGCATTACCAATAAAAGACCATCTACTCTTGAAAATAATTTTCTCATGAATTCTCAACACAGTTTTTCATGTATAAAGATCTGATTATAGATTCTAGTGTGTTAGCTAATATCAAACAAAGGCTAGGGGAATTGCTTGGCAAATACCTAAAGATGATACATAAGCAATAAGAGCAGAAATGTGATCGAAATAGAGAAAAGCTAATGGTAGTTCGTTCAAGACTAATTAAGCAAACTACTTTTCAGAAAGAACTTTATATTCATGGACGTAAGGATCCACAACACTTGCATTTCCAGGCTGAGAAATTCATCTGTATGGACGAGATGTACCATGCCAAGAAGAAATCTCAAGGAAAAAAAAGAAGAAGAAAGATTTAGCTCCAATCATCCCAACAAAAAGGCCAAGAGGGGATAAAAATAGAAGAGAAAGTCGGAAGGAGATTTCCGAATCCAGTTACATAGACTTAAATAAATCTCTTTCTCACATTTTCACCGTGGCAAAAAATGATAGAATTTCCTCCACCTATAAAATATGGAGCCATCCTAAGTCGAATAGGGGAAAAGATTATTGTGATTACCATAAAGTAAATGGACATAAGACTGACGATACCGCGTCTTTGAAAGAATAATCCAAAATATGATTAAGTCATAATCTCTAAAAGAATTCGTTAAGGAAACTTAAAAGATCTCCCGTAATGAAGGAAATAGTCCAAACACCTAAAACTTAACTTTCTCCCAAAAAAATAAAGAAATTAGAACAAGCATATCCATGGAATTAGCAGAGAAAAGGCAGTTTTTGCTACTTTAAATTCAGATTCCAGTCAGGCTAAAACGTTCTGTGATAGAGGCTCGCCATGGATCGACTTTACTCATCAAATTTATGTATTTATGCTTAAAATTCTCTATACACTAATACAACATTCATGTTTCTTTACATGTTGAAACAAAAACCAAACTACTATGAATAGACATCCGAGAGATTCCAGATTCCATGGTCAAAACGTAGTAGATTTCTTGTTTTCCATAAAAGGGGATAGTTCAAATATCCAAGATAAAATGATTCTCTATCTCAAGGCCTGAATCTATACGGTATAAGGGATTTATTTATCGTCATCTATTCTCTGTCACAGGCCGGTTTTCGAAAAAAGGTAAATATTCAAAATCATCTTGACGGAAGGGATTCTTAAGGGAAAACATGTTCTTATCCGTAAAGTCTTTTAGCTCATGAATCATGACTTTTCCGACTTACAAACAAGACATTCTTTTTCGCAAGCAAAACCTGAACTAGTGCAATTATACATATCATACAAAAGATGGACTAATGTACACCAACTTTATTTTTTTTAATAAGTAATTTTATTGCAAAAATTTTATCGAATACATCTTTGAGAAAAATATTTTCAAAAATCGAAAGGACTATTACTAAATACCCAATAGAAAAGGGAAAGCATATAATTATTTATTTCAAGGAAGATTTATAAATCTTAAAGAAATATTACTTAGCATTGGTAAACGCACATAAAAGATTTTGATTTAGCATGTGATGATAAAAGCATTTTTAAAGCTTTCAGAAATTATTGAAAAAGAAACCTATATATTTTCCAAAGAAAAGTTTTTGGAACTACTAAGGCCCATTAGTGCTGCTAGAACTCTAATTAGAAGAGCCCATTCTCGATCAGAGGGCTATTGGTTCATGAATCATGACCACTTAGTCTCTTATTTAAGTTTGCATTTCTATTATGAGACTGGCTCAAAAACCCTTCTTTGTGGTAAAGCTAAAAAGGGGCACTTTATCAAAGAATTCAAATACCCAAAATCTTTTCAAATTCATCGGCTCAAAACCCAAATAAATAAAAGTGTTTTACAAAGGAAAGATCGATTTTGAGGAAATATTCCTTTATTTTCCAAAGAAGTTCTATTTCGAAATATTCTTCCTTCCAAGGGAAATTTCATATCAGAAAAGTTAAAGTTTTTAAAAAGATTTCCCAACCATATCGATTAGCCAAAAATCATTTTAACAAACAAGTTTTTCAAAAACTTCTTTCTAATAAAAAGCCTCCTACGCATTTCCAGGGCACCTCATAGAGAGAATGACAAAGCCTCCGATGCATTTCGGAGCACCTCCTAGAGGGAGGGACAAAACCTTCGATGCATTTCCAAAGCACCTTCTAGAGGGAGGGACAAAGTGTTAATACCTCAGTTATTGATTTTGACGATAACAACCTTGATAATAATAATACATCTATATAAAATATGGATACTAATTTTTTTTCAAGTTATATAGTATATAATGCACGATATTATATAAGTATTGAATCAAAGACTGTATAGTATAAAGACTCAAAGAATGGACATGAAGACTCATGAGTATAAAGATCGAGATATAAAGATCTCAAGACTATAGTAAAGTTTATAGATTCGTGCAATATTGTTAAAGTCTTCGGTAGCAATATTTGATCTATATTTCTCATTTTCTAATCCTTATCTTTAAAACTAAATATATTTTCAAAATATATTTAAAAATATATTATAAACAAGTTTCAAAATAAACAAGTTCTCAAATTTTTAACTATTTTACAAAATATCAAATTATTTTACCTAGTATAGGATTTTCAAAACATTTCAAAATAAACAAGTTCTCAAATTACACCAGCCTATGTCGACAAATAAGCAAGAAGACATGTCGACATACATGTCGCAATTTCAAATTTTGAAATGAAGTGTCTATTCATCATAAATCTTTGCAAATGGACATATCTATTTATTCTCTGTATATAGGGAACTTTCAAATGAATTTTTAATAACTATTTTTTTTGTTTCTTCTCTCCTCTTACTTTGCCAAAATTTCTAGTGAAAAGTTTATTCAAATCTCTTCAAATTCAACTAGAATCAATTCAATCTTCGTTGTATTGATTCTTTACTATTTATTATCTTATTTCAATCGTCTCTCTCTTAATTCAGGATCAAAGTGCTATTTAAGAGGAAATAGTATCCATTGTAACCAAAGGTCAAGAAATTATCTATGGAAAAACCATCAAACACCAGTTGTTATTGCTTGGGTGTAATTATAATCCATTCAAATCAATTAGATTGCTTAGTAGCTCGAAAATCCAAGTGGGTGTATCCTGAGTCTGGAAAATCAGAAGGGTGTGTCTCGTAGCATCAAAATCGAGATTGTAATTGTGTTTGTCTTCTACCCGTTTAAAGATTGGTATTTGAATAGAAATCTGTACAACCAATTATATAGGACTAGATGTAGGGTAACTCCAAACCAGTATAAAACTCTTGGTGTAATCTTTATAATTCTTTACTTTTACTTTGCTACATGTGTACTTGTCGATGTTTGCATTTGTAATTGTTGATTCTACATTGGTCAATAATAATCTTGAAAGAATTTTAAAAAGATTCATAAAAATTAGAAAACATTACTCACCCCCCAACCTTTAATGTTTGATTAGTCTTAAGATCCATAATTCTGCAACCCATACAAAGCCTCTGATGCATTTTCGAAACACCTCCTACAGGGTGGGACAAAGCCTCTTATACATTTTCGGAGCGACTCCAAAAGGGACTAAGGTATCAAATCCAAAGCCCAAAGAGAGGCAAAGCCTAAGGAGAGGCAAAGAGAAAAAGGACTGAGAAGTCCAAAGCCTAAAGAGAAGCAAAGCTCAAGGAGGGCTGAAGATAAAAGGATTAAGATGTCCAAATCCCAAAGAGAGGCCAAGCCCTAGGAGGGGCGAAGAGAAAAGGGACTAAGATGTCTAAAGTCCAAAGAGAGGCAAAGCCCAAGAAGGGGCGAAAATAGAACATATGAAGAAGTCTAAAGCCCAATGAAGAGGCGATGGGAATTAAGCAAAGAATAAATCCTTACTAGAAGGGTAAGAATAATTTCATCCAAAGTATAGATCAAAACAGACTTCTAATTGGTTCAATCCAAACCCAAAGATAGGAAAGCCTTCGGAGGAAGGTCTATGTAATGAGTATCAATGAAGCAATTAGACTGTTTTCAAGTTGAACGACCGAACAGTCCAACGGAACTACTTTTCGGAACGGCCAAACAAAACTGCTCTGCTGAGTGGATAAAGAGCTGAACAAAACTACTCCACTGAATGGCTGAACAGAACAAGTTTGGTAAACGTCTGCATGGCTGACTAGAACTACTTAGCTGAACAGCTGAATGGCTGAATGGAACTACTTTGTTGAACGACCGAATGGCTGAACATAACTACTTTGCACTAATATACAAATAAAAATAATAATAAACACCTTAAAGATCACATATCTCTTAGCAAGAGACATTCCATTAAACAACGGGATTCTCCATTTCTATTCCAAATATTAGTCTCCAGAGAAAACGGGAATTGCCAGATGGATTTCTGGTCTTTTTATTATTATCAAATGGATTTTTGGTTTTCTATTCATATTATTATTGCCATATGGTTTTCTAGTCATGTTATCATTTTTAAATGGATTTTTGGTCTTCTATTCAAAATATTATTGCTAGATGGTTTGCTGGTCTTCTTACTATAAGTGGGTGGGTTTCTGGTCTTCTATTCAGATTATTATTGCTAAATTATTTTGTGATTTTCTAAGTATTGTCTGATGGATTTCTAGTCTTTTATTCAAATTATTATGGCCAGATGGTTTGTTGGTCTTATTATTATTCTCAAATGGATTTCTGGTCTTCTATTCAGATTATTATTGCTAGATGGTTTTCTGGTCTTCTTATTATTATCAGATGGATTTCTGGTCTTCTTCTTATTATCATATGTATTTTTAGCCTTCTATTCAGATTATTATTGTTAGATAGTTTTCTTATCTTCTTATTATTATCATACGAATTTATGGTCTTCTATTTAGATTATTATTGCCAGATGGTTTTTTGGTCTTCTTATTACCAGATAGATTTCTAGTCTTCTTATTATTTTCAAAAGTTGGTATTCTGAGTTTCTTATTATCAAATGATGGTATTCTGAATTTTTTATTATCAAATGGTATCCTAAATTTCTTATTATCAGATGGTATTCTGGATTTTATAAGATGGTATTCTAGATTTCTTATTATCCGATGAAATTATGATCTTGTTATTGTCAAATAGTTTTATGGCCTACTCTTTAAAATTAGCATTAGACAATTTTCTAGTTCTCTATTAAATGAACTCTAATTTCTTAGATTACAAACCTCTTTGTTGAAGCATTTTTCAGGTTTAGAAACAAGAATTATACTAAGAAGACAAGCTATGGGTTACCTATCATAGTGCATCAAATTAAAAAAGCTCTAGAAAGCAAACTATATAGTACATTCAAGGTAACAATTACTTAAGTATAAATTGGTGTGATACACTATGGCAGGAGCAAAAAGTTGAACAATAGAAGAGTCTGGTTAAGAAGTTTACAAACGACTCTATATCAAAAGCCAATCTTCAACAACCAAAGAAGAATTAACCTAGAGAAAGGAGCTTTGGAACTCATATAATCTTCTGGATGGATTTCTTACTTGCCTTTGAGCCCTCTATTTGCTTACTAGGTGATATTATTCAAAATTTGAATGTTCATTATAAAAAATGTATTATTATGAGCTAAGTCAAAAGTGTTTAAGTGATCTACCTATTATCTGAATATCAAAAGTATAAAGTCTAACATACCTTTTACAACAGATTAATGACCATTGAATAGTCAATGTCGAATTCACAAGAGAACTAAAGCTTTTAAGTTGATTAAAAGTGCACCAATAAATGCTAAACTTATGATAAAAGAGAATGAGAGCTAACATAAAGGTATCCTAAGTATAATGTGCATCGATAAACCTATGTCTAACTGATACTCGAATGCCACATGATTTACTCTACAAAACAATAATGTAGTGCGAAAATAATGATCAACGTTGAAATAATGAAATTGCCGACGTCAATAAGTAATGTCAGCATAATTCGATAATGCTACTATTAAGGTACTAGATGAGTAAGCAGATCCTAAAATTGCTACAACAACCATGTCGTGAATAAAAATGACGAAAAATATTAAACTAAAATGTTTAAAATGGTTACCGAAAAGGAGCAATAACGTACAGTTACCGATGTCACACAATAACCCCATAAATCAATGTCGAATTTGTATGACAATCCTTCTAGTTAATGCCAACATAATAGAATGCCATGTTACAATTTAAATCAATTGTCGCATCTTTGTATATAGCGGCGTAAAGACCTTTCTTCGTTAATGCTCTGAGCTGCAAAATTGACTGTTGAAATAATAGATAAAGGGAAAAACTTAGTTAATATCAAACATCTGAGTGAAATCATAAAATAGAGTAAATTAATCAATATCGAACACCCTGATATTGATGTAAAACACTAATGTCGGTACAAGGCAAGACAGTGTTATGTTTTAGGTTTGCTAGACTATTCGTCTCACCCTTAAACTAAAAATGACCGAGCTACGTAGTCAATGTTGTATAACTACTAATTAATCCTAAAATCATCCAAGCAGCATAGAAATTCATCTCTAATTTAATCTATAAGCACAATCGATCATTAATCTGAATGATAATATGAATATTAACGTCGAAATCATGTAAGTAAATCCTAATAAAAATTTCGATACAAAATCTCCTTATTTAACTCGTCGATCTAATCGACAAAAGTGAGAGTCGTACATTGATTTTAGCCTTAATGAGAAGAGATAGAATCTGTAAATGATCTTGTGAATCTTTAAGTTTGGTTGCTTGAGATTTTAATCGCAAGTAAAAAGAGAAAGAAAAAAAGACTTGACTATATAATGGAAGAAAATACGTGCAGTTACTATTGAATCAATTTTGAATGGATGGGGGGATTTGCAACGAATTCCAATATGTGGCAAGCACTATTCTCAAAATTATTGACTTGAAAAGTCAACGCTTTTCTTATACAGGGGGGAAATGTTTTCCATAAAATTTCCAAAGAGGGTATGACATCGAATTGATGAATCTAAAGTCGAGCTTCCGAGGAAATAATATGATAAGTAGAAAGAATGTCGAACTTCATTAAAAGAAGGAATGTTAAGGCCTTTATAATGACAACCATTATAAAGCATATAAAGGCAACATGAAGGTGTCAAATCTCACTACAAATGTTGATGCTGAAAATATACGACATGCCGACATAGTCACAACATTGAATAAACAGCTAATGTCGAAAGTATGGAAATAACTAATGTCGATGGTATGGAGATAAGCCAGTGTCAAAAGTATGAAGATGGATCAGTGCCGAAAGTACACGATGTTTCGCCTCATCAATAAAGAATCATCTATAAGTCCGCATGTCGTTAACAAAGTAAAGGCTACAAGGACATGGTTTGTCGCCCATTTCGCACCCCGTGATGCTATCCTCATCTTGACGCTATCCTTCAAATGATGCTATACCTCATCGATACCTTACCTCATCAACACCATCTCCCACCGATGTTGCACTTCTTCAATGCTTCCTCATGCCGACGTTGACCTTTGGAATACTGCTGCTTGTTATCAATGTCACTCCTATTGATGTCACATTTCATCAATCAAGAGAATAACATAGGATAACATGTCGTAAGCCATCAGTGAGATAAAGACATTATGTACTATCAATGCTGAATTCCATTGATGCCTTGTGTCGTCAGAAAGACAAAGTTCACCAAGTTCTTAAGGCCAACATTAAGCTATATAACGTTGCTATTTATCAATACTCAAAGGAATGTCGAAAAATCATCAATCCAAGATATAATGTTGATCAATATCAAAGGGATCACCAACGTCGAAAGTCAATAATGCCGAAGCTCACTTTATGCAAAGAATGTCGTAGATCACCAAGCCAAAGCGGAATCATGCATACCATCAAGATAAACTAATTGGTAGCGCATAACAGTTGCGCTGCATATCAGCCATGTCGCATCTACTCACCCCTATAAACATTGGTCTAGGGGTATGAGAGAAGGGGCCGATCATTCTTTCCTCAACTTCCTACATTTTAAACTTTGTAACCCTAAGTTGATTTGGGGATTTAGTGATTATTTTACCTTTTTCATATTGGACCTTGTACATTCACTTATTACATGGAATATGAATGAAACATCTTTAATTATGACTTGGTTTTGAGTTCTAAAGCATTTGTGATTTTAATCATAACTTGCTTCGAATTCCAAAAGCACTCAGATTCTTTATTTCTATTTGCATAAGGTTGCCTATATAGATTAACTCCAAGATTACATGACTTCAACACGATCATGATTATAACATCGTCATGAACTTGAACATGCCAAGCCTAATTTCTCAAGCCCTTACTCGACCAAGTGTCACTTTTGTTGATACTCGTCGAGGCTTACAAGGGATATCCATGCTTCATTCAACCAAGTTTCCTTTCCCTACACCTTTTGGGTGTTAATAAAGAAATTTGTTAACATGTAAAATTTGTTAGATATTTGATCTTTACATTTACATAAATCATATTTATTGTTTTAAGTAAGGATTTTTGTTAAATGAATGATGTTTTAATATCTAAAAATAGATGAAATTTGTTATTCAATTTTGTTTGACATGAGATCTACGTAGTTCAATTGAGATTTTTTTATTTTCCTTATTGCTTTTGGGTGGAGTATGCGCTATCCATAAAAGTGATTAGAATTTTATATGAACAATGTTTTAGAAAGCACGTTTATTTGATTTATTGTTGAACACTGCTTTCGTTGATTTAGAATTTGTTATACTATTGAATCTTATTTAAAAATATTAAATAGTGTTCATCAATTAAATTTATATTTGTTGATATATGCTAAGTTATATTGATGTCTGTTTTGTTGTTTCAATATTTGGATATGTTATGTCTCAATTTGATTATTTACCGTTTATTGTTGTATCATTAAGTGATGGGGGTATAATCGTAATTTATTGTTAATTTAAAATGGAATTAATTAATTTAAAATGAGTACAACCCTAATTTTTGGAAGGTAAGATTAATTTAAAATTTTGAGGAATATTTTTAATAACAGTAATTTGACAAAAAATTCTAAACTAATGCAAGAAATTTAATGAAGTAATTATTTATGAATATCTATATTCATAAATAAAAAAAAAATTAATTTAAATTGAGAAACTTATCACTATTTATAAAAATAAGGTAAGCTTTTATAAATAATAATATGATTTTGTAAAAGTTGTATTATTTTGAGTATATGACAATATAATTTGTTTTATGATGTTTATAGAAGAAAAATATTATTAGTATTATTATTTGGATGATAAAATAAAAGATAGTTTTGAAATAATAATAATAATAATAATAATAGTGAAGATATGTTTCAAATGATTTTTGGGTTAAATTATTACTATTTTAAGACAAGTAACAATAAAAGAAGCTTTGAAGTTTAATATGGAATGGTTTTGGAAAATATTAATGTGGTTTTACTTTATATTGCTATTTTAACGTAAAATAATAACAATATTATTTTAAAAGTAATTCAGCATGAATTACTATTTTGATTGAAATATGATGTTTTATGATATTAAGAAGAAATATAAGAATAATAGAATGACTTTTGAAGTATAACATCACTTTTGAATAATTGTTATTGTTTTCAGATGGAATAAGTAAATGTTTTATAATGAATAATAATAAAACAATTTACTTAAGTGAGAATAATGGTCGTAAATATAATATTCTGGATAGACGTTAATATGTGATTAATTATTGATTTAGATTATCACATATATTGTTTTATGGGATGTATTCACATTTGGATGTATGTGTGATATTTTGTCATTATAACTACGTTATGTGCATGTAATTCATGGTATTGTTGCATTGATTTTTTGTTACTAATATAGTGGATTAGCATATAGTTGATGAGTTGAAGTTTGTGTTACCAATTTTGTGAGTTGGTACGCATTTGATGATTTCGTGTTTGTGTTAATAACAAATTGGGTCAGTGCATATTTTTTGATTTTACTTACATTGATGATTTAATACTAAGAGTTGATGATTATAACATGTGAGTGTATTTGTTGATGTAGGTTTTTTGGATGTCTAGGGTTGACATTGAGTGTTGCCAAACTTATGTGATGTAACTTGAATGTGTGTTGTCATTATTGTTGTTGCTCCACATATATAATGATTGGTTTTGATGAGTTGGTAGGAGTAGGTTTTCCTGCTTGCATTGGTTGCATGGATGTTATAGTTCTTTCACAATCTTTCATTTACAAATATCCTCACTACATATCGCTCATTCACTTATAATTTATCTCCAACTTCATTCCAGATTGAATCCAGCATCTAAGCAATATGCAAAAATAAATTTTAACGTAGTAAAATTGAAAAGAAAATATTTTTGTAGTATAAAAGAAAATGTAATTTTGAAAATAATATTTGCCTCAGTTATTTAGGTTGTTCGTCATCATTACAATTTAATTCATCATACACGAACAGCTTGTGACATGCACATTGTATCATTGTACATGCCACAAGGCCGTGCACATCGATATATACACTTGATAAAATTACAGGGACAGGTGAGCACAGGTCAAACCCAAATGAAAAGCCGGGTTCAACTCAAGTGCAATAAAAATAATGTCACGACACGAGCACAAGGTCAAACCCGAGCTATAAGCTGGATTCAACACAGGTGCAAGTTCATGAAAATGGTCAAGACAACTAAAACAAGCCTCGTCCAAAAATACAAATGTACAAAACCATATGCAAACTGAAACAGGCAGTGGCAATAACAACTACAAAGTATGAAGGTAATACACATGATGTAAGACCAGTGAATTGCAAAAGTCAACCAGGCTACACAATGAACTCAAGCTCAAGTGAATACAAGTACAGCTAGCAAAATCAAAATGGACAGCAGCTACAACTAAATGCAAGCCAGAGAAGACTGCACAGATCCAAGCAGACTCAGCTAGTATATCAGAGATGTATGTATACACATAAAAGCAACTCAAACTCAAGCCAGTGAAACAGCATAAACAAGCCTGGATTCAAATACAACATAGCAATGTACAGACTTCCAAATAACACTCCAGATTCAAATGAAAACAGTGTGACACACACATACATCTAGCAACTAGAGGCAAAGCTCATACACAACATATAGTGGCAATATGGCTGCAGACTACAAGTACAAAGCATGCACCAGTTCATATGCACTGTCTCGAAGTAACAACACAATGAATACCAGAAAGGAGTACTAGTCTACACAAAAAAAAGACTCGACTAAGGCTACAATGTGCACAGTGCATACTTGAATGGACAGATCAAGTGAAGTATACAAGAGAAGCCTACAAATTATCATGAGCAACCAGTACATCAAACCAGAACAGCAAGTGGAACTGACCACACAAGAAAAGCTTGACCAAGTGGTAGACAAACAACACATGAAAATGATCAAAACATTCTATAGTGAACAGAGCAACAACAATGATGAACCAACAGAGGCAACTACAAGCATCAGGTTGAAAACATTACAGGGATAAACACACTTGACTACAAGGAGATGTACAAACAAGTGATACTAAGTGCAACAGAAAATCAAACAGAGATGAACAAACCATGGTGGTAAGTTCGAACAAATCCAAGGCCAAGGTCAAAGCAAAGCATAACCGAAGTCATCAGAAAATCAACGCCGTGATGACTAAGGCAACAATGAACGGATCGAACGGTTCAAAACCAATACCGTGGTGAGCAAGGAAAACAACGTCAGAGAAATCAAACTGTGTCAACCAAGTAAACAACAAATATACAAATTTGAAGAAGTCAGTAATAATCTCAAGCATCAAAACGAAGATTAGTAGCCGAGATAAATTAAATGGCAAATTCAAACGAACGGGAAAATAGGAATTCAAACCCTGTATAAACAGTGACATCATCGGCAGTTTTTAGTCATCGAGTTCAAGTATTCAAATCAGAGAGCAAAAGGCATAAATTACATACCGGAATAAAAGTCGAACTCAATCAATAGAAGCAGCCGAAAGCATATTAAGAGACGACCAATCGATAGAGCAAGGAAATCGAAATCACTTATTCGATCGATCTAATTAAAATCGGCTTCTTTGAATTTATTCAAAGCCCTAATTATAGAACGAAGAGGAAAGAGCGATGCCTCCATTTCACAACGTAAAGAGGAATAAAGATATAAAAGAAAAAGGGAGCCGACCTTTCTATTGTTTTAATTTGAGCTTAACTTTTTAATTAGGGTTTTATCTAAATTATTTTTAAATTCTTCTGTTAAACCATTGTAATTTCAAGTCGTATGACTAGGGGACAAACTACGTGGCGTAGTTTGAGAATTCGCAACTCAGTGGCTGAGTTGTGGCAGGGTTTTGAGCGTAGAGTTAGGTTAAAATAGCTGGTTTCATGAGTTTACATGTGTAAGCGTGTGACTACTTAATTTCTAGTAGAAACCTTGGGGGTAGCACGTAGGCAGGTTTTTGCCGAAGCTGGATAAATTCTGTGTCATTCTATTTCTGCATTTGTTCTGCTATTCTCTGTGTTGCTATTATTTTGATATATCTGTGTTGAAATAATTTTATAAGCTTCCGCAATATTTATTTTTTATAATTGATAGTATCACCCTATTCACCCCCCTCTAGGGTGAAATCAATCCTACAAGTGGTATCAGAGCTAGGAACAAAAGCCATTATTGTTTTAAAAAAGTTTGATTTTTCAAAAAACCATTTTCTTTTAAAAATTTGAATTTTTAAAATGGCTTCTTTTAATAATGCTTTTGCGGAGTGTCAGTCCATAGTTATACCACCAATGTTCAATGGTGAATATGCTTACTGGAAAAATATGATGGAAATTTTTCTGAAAACCATTGACGCTTGGGATATTGTTGAGACAGGGTATAGAACACCAACTATAATTGTAAATAATCAAGAAATGAATAAACCGAAGAATCAATGGATAGATCTTGAAAATAAATTACAAAATTCTAACGCTAAAGCTATGAATTCTATTATCTGTTCATTGGATCAATTTGAATTTAATCGTGTCTCACATTGTTCAACTACATAGGAAATATGGCACACACTCGAATTGACTCATGAAGGAACGTCTCAAGTCAAAGAATCTCGCCTTGCCATGCTAAGCAGCGAATATGAGAACTTCACAATAATGAAGGAAGAAAATATCAAAGAGATGTACGGACGACTTTCCAATATCGTATACAAATCAAAGGCTCTTGGAAAATCATACACAGAATTGGAGATAGTCTTAAAAATCCTCAGAGTCCTTCCATGAAGTTTTGAAGCCAAAGTAACTGCCATTCAAGAATCAAAAGATTTGAAACAAATGAAAGTTGAAGAACTCATCGGAAACCACACCACTTACGAGCTAGAGATGAAACTCAAGGAAGAGCGTGAAGGAGGAGACACTCGAAAGAAATCAATAGCTCTTAAAGGGACAACTGAAAGTGAAGATGATGATGATGATGATGATGGTGAAGCAGAACTAGCACTATTAATAAGAAGATTCAAAAAGTGGAATCGCAAATATGGCAATCCGGCCAAAAATCATTAAGTAAAGAGTAGAATAAACAAAGCACTAGACAACCTAGAAGAGCAGAAAATCATTTGTCACAAGCGCAATAAACCCGGTCATATCAAGCCAAATTTTCCCCGAAATTGACTCAGCCAAGAAAAAAAACTGAAAAAGAGAAGTTTTGCAGCTACTTGGGATGAAAGCGATGAAGATGGAAGTGATAGCACTGGCGGTGAGAGTGAAAAAACAAATTTGTGTCTTCATGGTGAAATAACTAACAGTGATGATGACGAGCCAAGTGAGGTATCAAGACTTACTCATTTAGAATTACTTATATATTTTCATGAGGTAAATGGGTGCTTTGAACGTCTTAGGGAGAAATATGCTAAAATTGAATCACAAAGAGATAGTTTGATAGAAGTAAATGAACAGGTTGAAAAATTAGTTAAAAACTATCAAAACAAGTTCCCTAAGTGTGACAGGTGTCCATTGTTTGAAGAAGAAATTAAAAAATCAGAAATTAATATAAAATCACTTGAAAATGAAATTCTGACTTTGAAAGAGAGTGAAAACACAAGGAGAGAAAATTCTATTAAAAAGTGCGCACAATTATTAAACGAAAATGAATCTCTCAAAACGCAAGTCCAAAAATTGTCTACGACTTTAGAAATTTTTTCCAAAAGTGAAAGATCATTGAATGTGTTATTAGGGAAATAAACTATTAATACAGTTAGACAAGGACTTGGATATGATCAACCTGAAAATGTTAAAAATGAAATTAACAAGTCAATTCAATATGCAAAATTTGAAGAAAATTTGGACACAATCAAAATAATTGTTGGAACAAACCCAAACACGTGAAAACAATTCCAATTTGGGTTCCAAAAGGCACTAATATAAAATCTCTCAAAGTTAAACAAATTTGGGTGCCGAAAGGAACATATATAAATAGTTTTCGGTCTCACAAAATTATTTTTCAAAATCAATCACCACTAACAATCATGGACCTATAAAAACAAATAGGTCACTAAACCCTCTTCTTGTGTAGGTATGCTGACAGGCTAAGGAACAACAGCAATGGTACTTGGATTCTGGCTGTTCCAGGCACATGACAGGCGACAAATCAAAGTTCCTTAGCCTAGAAAAGTACAAAGGTGGCAGAGTCACAATGAGTAACAATGACAAGTGTAGAATTGTCGGTAAAGGTAAAGTATGTAACAATACATTTACCTTAAATGACGTACTATATGTTAAAAATCTACACCACAATTTGACATCAATCAGCCAGCTATGTGATAAAGGTATGAATGTTATTTTTGACTCTGACTCGTGCAAAATTGTTGACCAATCAACAAAAGAAATCTTATTTTCAGGTAAGAGGAAAGGTAATATATATTTTCTATCTTTTGATGATCTCACCCTTTCAAAATGTTTGGTAGCTAAGGATATAGAAGTAAATTTATGGCATAGACGATTAGGGCATGCTAGCATGAATTTGTTAAACAAATTGAAAAGAAAAGATTTGGTAAGAGGGTTGCCATCACATAATTTCAAAACAGAAATTTTATGTAAAGCATGTACCATGGGAGAACTTAAAAAATCATCGTTTCATGCCAAGAACAATGTAAGCACTTCTAGAGTTCTTGAACTAGTTCATATGGAACTGTTTGGACCTAACGACATTGCTAGCTTAAGTCATAAGAAATATTGTTTTGTGTTAGTTGATGATTACTTAAGATATACATGGGTATATCTCTTAGCTAAAAAATCAGAAACTTTTTCATATTTACAAAATTCGCAAAGTTAGTTCAAAATGAAAAAGAAGTTCCTATTATTTCGTTAAGAAGTGACCATGGTGGAGAATTTGAAAATTATGAATTTGAAATTTTTTGTGATGAAAATGGATTCAAACACGAATTTTCTGCACCACGTACTCCACAACAAAATGGAGTAGTTGAGAGAAAGAATAGAACATTGCAAGAGTTGGCTTGGTCTATGATAAATGAGTATGAGCTACCTTTGCATTTTTGAGCAGAAGTAGTAAATACAGCTTGTTATGTAATGAATAGAGTTATGATTAGACCGATTCTTAACAAAACACCCTATGATCTATGGTTCAAAAATAAACAAAACATTGCTTACTTCAAAGTATTTGGGTGTCCGTGCTATATTCTTAATACAGGTGATCAATTAGGAAAATTTGAAGAAAAAGCTGATGAGGGCATATTCATGGGATAATCTTTTAGAAGCAAAGCTTATAGAGTCTACAACAAAAGGGATAAAAGAATTGTGGAGTCAATCAATGTGAAATTTGATGAAGGCATTAATGAACATGAAACGGTCAAAAGCAATGTTGAAGAGGAGAACGAAAAAGATGAAAATAAAAAACCAAAAGAAACCGCAACAATAAAAGAAGTCCGAAGGAATCTAGATCCAAAGAGATTGAAATTCAAAGCAGACCATCCTCCAGAATTGGTAATAGGGACTCCTATCACAGGTGTTCGAACTCTTTCCTCCTTTAGAAATCTGTGTGATCTATGTCTATATAGTGGATTTATTTCAGAAATAGAACCCATAGACATAGATACAACTTTTAATGATGAAAACTTGGTTATGGCTATGCAAGAAGAGCTAAATCAATTTGAGCGAAATGATCTTTGGAGTCTAGCACCTAGACCTAAGGATTATCCGGTCGTAGGAATAAAATGGATTTTAAAAATAAATATGATGAATCTGGAAATGTGATTAGAAAAGGATATAATCAAATTGAAGGAGTTGACTTTGATGAAACTTTTGCACCAGTAGCTAGACTAGAATCAATTAGGATATCGTTAGCTTTTTCTTGCTACAAAGGATTTAAACTAAGACAAATGGATATTAAAAGTGCTTTTCTTAACAGAATTTAAAAAAAATGTATTTGTTGAATAACCAGAAGGTTTTGAAAGTGATGAATATCCTAACCATGTATATAAGCTTAAAAAGGCATTATATGGATTAAAACAAGCTCCTAGAGCTTGGTATGGATGCCTTAGTACTTATCTTCTTGAAAATGGGTTCAAAAAGGGCTGTATAGACACCACACTATTTCTGTTGCATGAAAACGATGATCTTTTGATTGTTCAAATATATGCCGATGACATCATTTATGGTTCTACTAACAATTTGTTGTATGAGAAATTTGAAAAAGTTATGCAGGAAAAGTTTGAAATGAGCTTGGTTGGAGAGTTAAAATTCTTTTTAGGATTTCCAGTCAAACAAAGCGATAAAGGTACATTCATTTCTCAAACAAAATATATTAGGGAACTTGTCAACAAATTTGGATAAAAAGATGCTAAACCAACAAGAACCCCCATGAGCACAACAATTAAACTTGACACTGATGAAAAAGGTAAGGCAGTTGATCAAAAGCAATATAGAGGTATGATTGGATCACTCCTTTATCTTACCGCTTCTAGACCTGACATCATGTTTTCTGTCTGCTTGTGTGCACGATTTCAATCTAACCAAATAGAATCTCATTAAAAGCTGTTAAAAGAATTATAAAATATTTGTTGCACACCCCACGGTTTGGCCTTTGGTATCTAATAAATGATAATTTTGAATTAAAAGGATTTTCAAATGCGGATTATGCTGGAAGTCTAGTTGATAGAAAAAGTACTAGTGGAGCATGCTTTATGTTAGGACATTCATTAGTTGCATGATCAAGTAGAAAATAGAATTGTATTATGTTATCCACCACAGAGGCAGAGTATATTGCTCTAAGTGGTTGCTCTGCTCAAATCTTATGAATGATACAAACTTTGCAAGACAATGGTCTAAATTTTAAACGTGTACACTAATGTGTGATAGCAAAAGCGCAATTGATCTCACAAATAATCTTGTACATCACTCACGAACAAAACATATTGATGTTAGACACCATTTTATTAGAGATCATATTTCCAAGGAAAATATCTGCATAAATTTCATTTAAACCGATTCTCAATTGGCAGACATTTTTACAAAACCCTTACCAGAAAATAGTTTTTGTAAACTACGCCTCAGCTTAGGTGTTTTAGAAATTTGATTTTCTACTTATTTAACAATTTTTTTCTCCCTGCTAATTATTGAAAAATTAAATAGTAATTGAAAAAGTGATGAGTGTTGATATTAATCATATATTATAACTCAAGACGGTATAATCAGTAAATTTCTTTAGAAATTTAAACAGGAGTTATAAAAAATCTTTATAGATAAATATTCCATGACCATTTCTATTTCTATCATATTTCTATCGACCATCACACATCAAAATCCATTATAGTATGTCAATATGTGGCAGTTTAAAAGGGAAATCATTCATTTTAAAAAAAAGGTATTCACTCTCATTGAAAAGTCCTCACGGTTATGCATGGGTGAATTACTCAGAATTTTTGACTATGTGCTTTCATGCTCATTTAAAAGTCCTCACGGTTATGCATGTACGGAACGCATATCAAAATTGATTGATTGAATAAACAAGTTGATTCTAATTCCATTTAAAAGTCCTCACGGTTATGCGTGGTTAGAAGATACTTAAATTCATTTTTTAATAAAAAATTGGAATACTACTAATCTCATTTAAAAGTCCTAGCGGTTATGCATGGTTAGTAGATATTTAAATTTCCTAAAATAAATATACCACAAATAGACACAACTATATGGTTTTATACGACGATATCATTCCTTCACTCTGAAGTGGAATATGCGTCAATCAGAGTATTTATGATTTTTTTATTATTTTAATATTGAAATTTAATATTTATACTTGACTGAGTATTAACAGTGCATTAATGTCTATCACTATATCTTTATTTTTCTAATACTATTATGCTTTTGCTGATAACAAAAGGGGGAGAAAAAGTTAAGATTTCGATAAATAATGATCAAATATTTTATTTTGTATTTTCTATTTGCATCTAGGTTTATTTGCATATCTTTATTCATTTCAATGTATATATGAAGGGGGAGCTTAGTTTAGAAAGGAAGCATTCAAATGGGGGGAGCAAATTGAATAATCAAATACATTTAATAAATTTAAAATCTTAAATATAAGTTTGTTATCATCAAAAGGGGGAGATTGTTGAATATGCGAGTATATGATTTTTGTTTGATGATAAAAAACATATATATATATTCATTTAAATGTATTTGTTAATGTACTATTTTATTTTTCACATAATTAAATAAATATTTGGTGAATAAAAATAAATAACACGGAAATTAAATTCAAACAGATATTTTATTTAAACAAATATTTATTACAATTTTGAATAGTACAAATTAAAGCTCTCACTATACATATACAATTTTGATTACAATACAAATTAAATTACATCACGATCTTTCATTTACAAATGTCCTCACTACATATCGCTCATTCACTCATAATTTATCTTCAACTTCATTCCAGATTGAATCCAGCATCTGAGCAATCTGCAAAAATAAATTTTGATACAGTAAAATTGAAAAGAAGATATTTTTGTATTATAAAAGAAAATGTAATTTTGAAAATAATATTTGCCTCGGTTATTTAGGTCATTCTTCATCATTTAAATTTAATTCATCATACATGAACAGCTTGTGACATGCACAGTGTATCACCGTACATGCCACAAGGCCGTGCACACCGATATATACACTTGATAAAATTACAGTGACAGGTGAGCACAGGTCAAACCCAAATGAAAAGCCGGGTTCAACTCAAGTGCAATAAAAATAATGTCACGACACGAGCACGAGATCAAACTCGAGCTATAAGCTGGATTCAACACAGGTGCAAGTTCATGAAAATGGTCAAGACAACTAAAACAAGCCTCGACCAAAAATCCGAATGTACAAACCATATGCAAACTGAAACTGGCAGTGGCAACAACAACTATAAAGTAGGAAGGCAATACACATGATGCAAGACTAGTGAACTACAAAAGTCAACCAGGCTACACAATGAACTCAAGCTCAAGTGAATACAAGTACAGCTAGCAAAACCAAAATGGACAACAGCTACAACCAAATGCAAGCCAGAGAAGACTGCACAGATCCAAGCAGACTCAGCTAGTATATCAGAGATGTATGTATACACATAAAAGCAACTCAAACTCAAGCCAGTGAAACAACATAAACAAGTTTGGATTCAAACACAACATAGCAATGTACAGACTTCCAGATAACACTCCAGATTCAAATGAAAACAGTGTGACACACACATAAATCTAGCTACTAGAGGCAAAGCTCATACACAACATATAGTGGCAATATGATTACAGACTACAAGTACAAAGCATGCACCAGTTCATATGCACTGGCTCGAAGTAACAACACAATGCAAATTAGAAAGGAGTACCAGTCTACACAAAACACAAGACTCGACCAAGGCTACAATGTGCATAGTGCAGACTTGAATGGACAGATCAAGTGAAGTATACAAGAGAAGCCTGCAGACTATAATGAGCAACCAGTACATCAAACCAGAACAGCAAGTGGAAACGACCACACAAGAAAAGCTTGACCAAGTGGTAAACAAACAACACATGAAAATGAACAAAACCTTCTGTAGTGAACAGAGCAACAACAATGATGAACCAACAGAGGCAGCTACAAGCATCAGGTTGAAAACATTACAGGGATAAACACACGTGACTACAAGGAGATGTACAAACAAGTGATACTAAGTGCAATAGAAAATCAAGCAGAGATGAACAAACCATGGTGGCAAGTTCGAACAAATCCAAGGCTAAGGTCAAAGCAAAACATAACCGAAGTCACCAGAAAATCAACGTCGTGATGAACAAGGCAACAATGAACGGATCGAACAGTTCAAAACCAATACCATGGTGAGCAAGGAAAACAACGTCAGAGAAATCAAACCGTGTCAACCAAGTAAACAACAAATATACGAATTAGAAGAAGTCAGTAATAATCTCAAGCATCAAAACGAAGATCAGTGGCCGAGATAAATTAAACGGCAAATTCAAACGAACGGGAAAATAGGAATTCAAACCCTATATAAACAGTAACATCATCGCCAGTTTTTAATCATCGAGTTCAAGTATTCAAATCATAGAGAAAAAGGCATAAATTACATACCGGAATAAAAGTCGAACTCAATCAAATAGCAACCGAAAGCATATCAAGAGACAATCAATCGATAGAGCAAGGAAATCGAAATCACTTATTCGATCGATCTAATTAAAGTCGGCTTCTTCGAATTTATTCAAAGCCCTAATTACAGAATGAAGAGGAAAGAACGAGGTCGCCATTTCACAGAGCAAAGAGGAATAAAGATATAAAAGAAAAAGGGGCCGACCTTTCTATTATTTTAATTTGAGCTTAACTTTTTAAATTAGGGTTTTATTTAAATTTGTTTTAAATTCTTCTGTTAAACCATTGTAATTTCTAGTCGTGTGACTAGGGGACAAACTATGTGGTGTAGTTTGAGAATCCGCAACTCAGCGGCTGAGTTGTGGCAGAGTTTTGAGCGTAGAGTTAGGTTAGTCAATAGCGGGTGTCGCGAGTTTACGTGTGTAAGCGTGTGACTACTTAATTTCCAGTAGAAACCTTGGGGGCAGCATGTAGGAAGGTTTTTGCCGAAGCTGGGTAAATTCTGCGTCGTTCTATTTCTGCATTTATTTTGCTATTCTCCGTACTACTATTATTTTGATATATCTGTGTTGAAATAATTTTATAAGCTTCTGCAATAATTTTTTTTATAATTGATAGTATCACCCTGTTCACCCCCCCTCTAGGGTGAAATCGATCCTACATAAAATATAACATTTAAAGTAATTTTAAATGTAAAATATACAACATTTTATGATTCAAATAATATTAGACAGGATTTGGAAATAAAAGTATACACAAAAATAGTAACATTTGCTTATATCGATAAAAGTGATAAAATATTGATTTTAGAAAATAAGTTTCAATGGTTAAATAAACCATTTTAATTAATTTATAAGCCTTTGTATTTTAAATAACATTGTACAAATTTATTTTCAAATTTGGTTTACATAAATAAATAGTTTAACTAAAACGTCAAAATGCGACCGTAAACATTTTGTCGAAAAATCAACGTTTTGTCGATTAAAGTTGTCGCAACGTTGTTGCACCTTTATTTTCTTATATATGAACATATATTTAAATATTATAAGTAATAATAAAGTTACTAATCAAGTTTACTTTTACTAAACATATTTAGAAAATTCTAGAATATAATTAAAAAAAGTAAGAATAAAAGATGAAAAAGAGTTATAAAGTCAAAAGGTAAACATCAAATCAAGCAAACATAATTATTACTTTCTTTACTTAATACATAAGTGAAAATGACGTAAAGTTATGATTTGAAATGTGATGTTAAGTTTAGTTTGCTTAAAGTACAAGAAAAGGGTATATTGGTCTTTTAACAAAATATTATTTTAAAGCAAAACTTTTTCTATAAATAATCATCCACTTTCTTCACTTTTTTATATAACTTTTTCTTTCTTTTTCATGCTTTTATCCACTTCTCTAATGGCTTCCCTCCTTAATAAAATAATGCTAAAATATTCCAAGAATAATTACTAAAGAAATATCCACTCAAACTCCACTTAAAACACTCCTCCTCCTCCCCTCTACCCACAGCCCACCTCACCACCACACATAGTCGAGCATTACTTTCCCCTCTACCTTGGCTGTGAGCACCATCCACCTCCCCCAAGCTAATTCGAGCCATTCGAGTCCAAGTGCGCAAAAATTCATGAGCGAAGAACAACGAATAGCGAAGCTATAGCCGATTTTCTATTCACAACAACCAAACAAAGTGAGAACTTTAAATTGTTAAGTAGAAAATGTTTATACGATGTTTTGCAAGTTAAATGTTATTTGGATGTTAATAATGATGTTTGATAAGTGTTTGAAAAAGAAAACAACCACCTTTAAGTCATTTGCAAAAGTTAGTAAGCAATTATGTAGCTAAATGGCAATCATGTGACATTGTAATAAAAAAGTTGTTAAATTGATATGAAAGTTCATAGGACATGTTAGGATATGTTAAAATGGTTATAAACCTTGTTTTGAATGTTTATTAGTTGTATATTAAATATATATATGTTGAAACAAGTCACGTATTTACACGACATATAATTACATGAAAATCACTTTATAAAACAAATGAAATATGATATGGAATCATTTAACCTTTGAAAAATGTTTGAATATTCTTTATAAATGATTCCTAAATGTTTAAACTTGTCTCGACAAAGTTTGGATATGAATATCAAAATACGCCTAAAAATTGACGTGTCACGTAACGGTAGTTCGGGTTTGCGCATCAAAAGTTCAAATAAACATACGAAGTGGGATATAGTTCGGAATTCTTCGAAATAAGAATTTTTTGAATTCTTATATCCATATCTTTCATCTAAAAAAAGAAAATTAAGATTTCATCTTGTATATTTTGAAATATGGCAAAATAAATTTTCAAGAAAAATCCAGTTTTTGCACTAAACGACCAAAGTTGAAAATTGATAAAATTAATGTTTTAAAATATGAAGTAAATTCTAAAAATCGTTTAAAATGTTTTAAAAGTGATTTAAGTTGAAAAGATGTTTTTCTAAATGATATAAAAGTCGATTTGAAGAATATATCTTTTAAAGCACTTTTTGTAACACTATTTGTAACATTTTTCGCAACGCCTTTAATAACTTTTAAAATAAAGGTTGAAACTTAACAATTCTTTTCCAAATCCTTAGTAAATATTTTTAACTAAATAATAAAGCATTTTAAAACAAATTTGAATAATTTAACATTATTTCAAAGATGGTCAAACAAATAGTCAAGTGATTTAAAAAGAAAAAATTAGTATGCGGAAACTACTAGTATATTTGTCATGTCTCTGAGATCTAAAAGTGGAAACAATGTGTGTAACAAAGGTTAGAGATGGAGCAATCAGCGCCCTGAACTTACCTAGCCTCAGTTTTCTCTTTTAGGCGAGGGGTGAAATATATCGAAAGGAAAGCCCAGATGCTCAAACTTGGATTTTGTAGAAATAATCTTTTTATACTCATTATTAAATTCAAAGAGGGAACTTGCCCTGTTCGTGGAATTTAAAAGGTGATATCACTGTTATTTCACCCATAGCACTCGTTGAATACAGAAGTTGATATTAAATAAAATTAGAGTGATTGCTATAATCCTATTTTCTCAAAAGATACTCTTTAAAAATGATTTAAGAAATATTCAAAAGAGGTTTAAATGATTCCATGTTTAAAGAAGAAGATTTTGAAAATATATATCACTCAAAGATATTTTGGTAAAGAAAAATGAATAAATTGAAAAATAATCATCTAATTACATCATTTTTATCAATGATTGGATTTCGAAGGAACGGGGGTTGGATTTGGATGATTCTTATCCGAAAACCACTTCGAACCAATTTACGTGCTCGAAGATTGAAGATGTCTGAAGACGGAGATATTGATACAAATAATAACGAAGGACTACTTGTTGATTAATTGGGGATAAAATCCCGATTTACTTTTTTATAGCAATGGTCTCTTTGTTATAAAAAATCTCAAAACCGCAAGGGCTTCTGGCCTAGTAATGGCCGAGGAAAGTACCTTCGGTTTCGTTCAGTCTCAGAATGAACTTATATGGATTAATGTCTGACCTTGCATTAAAAATTACGACGAGTGATCTCTATAAAAGTATACCAGACGATAGCGGAGAAGACACATTCTCTTAACTTAACACCCTTTCCTGAGACATACGAGTTCATGAAGTTATAGTTTGTAGAAATCAATTATGTAAATATGGAATGACAATGTGGCATTCAAAGTGAAAGAAGACGTGCTATGTGAAAAGGTAATCGTTTATCCCAAGTCTCATCACCCGGAAATGACTAAAACATTGTAGAAGCAGCAAGGCTAAGTGGGTCGCTCCCAATTAGGAGATGTCATCATCCTTCTAGATTACTCTACACATGTCTAAGTATGTAGTGAATGTATGACTTGGAATCCCATTAAAAGTTGATAACAACTGTGGTGATGATATATTCGGTACTAACCAACGTGATGGGTAGACCGGTCTTGTGTTGGTTTAGGCATCCAGTATCGGAAGGTAGTCCCTTTCCTTGTCATTTGTATGGAAATTCATTCTCCAATAAGTGCATATACGATTTTATTTGTAGAAAGCCTTATATTACAAGGTGGTATGACGAAATTTAATAATGTAACAATTTCGACTAAGATTAATTGTTTATTTAAATGTTTTCCAAAGAATGTCATTAATGATAATATCCCTCAATTTCATGTAATAAAGATTTTGGTTATCATAAGGTAAAAACCTGTTTCGTGTTTATGTACAGCGTGGTCTAATGAGATTTTTTTATTTTCAAACATCGTATTTTGAAGTTCTCACACCAGTCCCATGACTGACCCGGAGTTTATTTTTTTCCCTTTAAACTCTGGATGCCCTATTTTTCCGGGCAGCCAAGTAGTTAGGAAAGTTTGGAGCATTTTAGAATGGAGCATGGAGCCTGGAGCATTTTGGATCTCTTGTAGAAGCCACCTATTTATTCCGCTGTGTTATGTATTAGGTAGTTACCAGCATATGTAAGGATAGGTAGTTATAACTATACTCGTTGAATTTGTATTAACTCTTATAGCACAATTTGAAGTTATGACATGTATGATTATGAGTTGGATACGATGTGAGATTGTATTATTTTCTTGTCTTCTGTCTTTATTTTTTTCTTTACCACATGATAATCTGCCTCTACGGTACTTAGATTTATGACACGTAATTACCGAGGATGTATTAGTATTGATTTTTGAGTATCGAGGAGGTGGGTCGTCTCATTTGATATCAGAGCTTATGGTTGAGCGAATACCTAAACCTTGATGGGGTCAACTCATTAGATATATGGTTAGTAATGCCCTAGAATGAGTTTAGTCTAAGAGAGCGCATGTTCATAATCTTTGTCCGAATAAGTATATTCGAGTTATCGATAATTAAAACCTATTCCCTCAGGTAATCTCATCTACGTGTTCTTAAAAGATATCTTACCATACTCAGGTAGTAGGAAATGAATACTAAGAAGGGACGAGGAAAGGGTAGCAAAGGGGTGGTACCGGTACAAACTCCCGTTAACCTGACAACTTTCTGCCTAACTTATATCAACGTAGGCGGGAAGCCATTCAAAGGCACATAATCAATTATTGAAGTTTAGAATTGGCTCCGCTCATGTGAGAGAATTTTTAGAGGATTAGAAATACAGGACAAGCAAAAGCGCTTCTTGGCGTCTAGGCAATTGCAGGATGGAGCTTTGACTTGGTGGGATTCAATTACTATCAATGAACCAGAAGATGATATTTCATAGGAAAGATTTAAGAAGGTTTCTAAAGAACGATACCTACCAGATGTTGGGAAGTCCTGTCTCTATAAAAGTTTTATGGATCTAGGCGAGGATGAAAAGAGGCTAGGCTTTAGCTCTGATTAGATAATACAACTTTTCTCATATAACTAGACAAGATTATTACAAACTAGGAGCTTTTACAAGGAAATCACAATAAAAACATTTAATATCTCACCAGAATAACATGCTCACAAAACACACTATAACACAATTACTTATTACAAACACTTACATGTATAAAACCAAGAACGATCCACACACAACGCGCACACCAACAGCAATCAAAGAAATTGGGACGAATGGACAAACACATAGAAACATGCAACACCCTACCACTAGAAACCGCAAACCAACTCTCACCCACAAGCAACTTAAGCACGACCAGAATCTAATTGCATTTAGGCAGTAAAGGAGACGGGAAAATTCGAGGGCAACGGGAGCAGCACCAACACACTGAGGAATGACCTAGAGTCGGTGCTAGTCAAGGCAGAACTGGCAGGGCCGGATGCAAGATCTGAAAAGGAGTTAGCATTTTTAGATAATCTAGCGACGACGGAGTCTGAGAAATATAAAGACGTCAACGGGGTAGAGGAAAGCGGACAGGTGGAAAGAAAAAACAATAGATATAATAGATGAAGAAGTGAAGTAGGAATCAACAATGGATTTGACAAAATAGAGACGAGGACTAGGAATGAGAAGAAGAAGGGTGGCGGTTGGAAACCCTAGCCTCATTAAACTATATTGTGTGTTATATGTGTATGATAACATGTCAATGTTAGTACAAAATATTCAATATGTCGAAATCACCTTTTAACGTGTTATTCTTCATGCTTTCGTACAATTAACATTATTTGATTGCGTGAAGATATGTTAAAAATCGTCATACGTAATATGTAATATGTCATATGAGATCTAAAAACTTGATCTATAGAGGTATTTGAATTTAATTTGCAATTGAGTTTTGAGAAGTGTCATAACAATCAAATTTTATTAGTAGAAATGCGCGGATCAGAAAAAATAAAGAAACCTAAAGAGCGTTGCATGTTGCAACTGCTGCAAATTAAGCTTCGTCATTAAGTTTTGTTACGTTTCTGTTGTGTAGTTTATGACGGTACTACACACCCGAATACGGTATATTTCCTATAAACAATTGAACAAATGGGTCGGAACATCTAAACAGCACGTGAGCTGATTTTGGTACATTGGACAACAAAGGGCATATTCGTCATTCAATGGATTTTAGTCGGTAAAAGTTAACATATTCTTTCTGCTGCTATTAAATGCCTCAGACCTGCTGCTTGCAAATGTGGGAGATCACCAACGTCAATTCCCAAATGCAAATAAAAATCATTTTCTTTTGCTGAATCTCTTAAGCATCCAAAATCATTTCAAAAGCAATGGCCTCCATTAGTGTGCCACCTCCTGCTGTTTCCCGCGGCATTCAGCGGTCGAAATCGGAGCCACAGCTGATGAGACGTACGGTCATGATCCCGAGAGCCACGACGAACTTAAATTTCTCACTCAATGTAAAACAAATAGATCGAGAATCAGAAGAAGAAGGAAGGAAAGAAAGAGTGAATTGGGTGGCAAGGTTGCTGGAGCTGAGGTCGAGGTGGAGAGGGAGCAGAGAGGAGAGCATTGATGATGGAGACTACTATTGTGGAGTTGGGTATGAGGAAGAGGAAGATCCGATAAGAGAGGAAGAGTTGGATCCAATAAAGTTTAAGGGGTTTCTGAGGGCAGTGGGGTGGTCGGAAACAAAACGGTTTTCCAGGCTGGCGTTGCTGTGTAATTTGGCATATGTTATTCAGGAGATCAAGGTTTGATTTTCATCTCAGCCGTTACTTTTTTATTTTTTTTATTTTTTAGTCTAGATATTTTGAGTTGGATTAAATTAAAAAAGAAAGGTGTGCATGTAAAACAGATCATCACACGGAACAGATTATTCGTGGTGGCTGAGCAAAAGTAGTCCTGCTAAACATATGACTATTAGTTGTTAAATATGTCATAAATTTAGTATGAAAGTTAATTTTGCGTGGTTCTAATTCTCTGCTTTGATTTTAACTAAAAAAGCATCTGGCAATCTTGATCATTCACCACCAAATTAAATTTATTGTATTGTTTAATAGCTAAGAGCATTCACTAGCAGCATAATGATGTGCTGGCATGTGCATGCTTACTTTACTTATTATCATAATTTTTTATGAAAATAAATACGTGAAGTAAATGATGTTTCAAAGAATTATCATTAAATGTAAAACTTAGAAATTGCAGTGTGTTTCTTTGAGGGCTTTTCTTTTAGGTGTGTCAAGGGACATTTTACAATGCAGATAGTACAATTTTCTTATTCAAAATTGTTCTCAGATATCATGTGTCTGTATACATCAATATTGAATTTCCGTCTATCTGCTAATAACTGATGAATTCCGAACATAAGGAAAATACGATTACTGTTGAAAATCTTTAACATGATTTTTTTTTAAATACAAGAAACAAATAATATGATAATAAAAATAATGTCTTACTTACAAATTGGTGCCAAAAACTTCTAGGCCTCCGCCTAAGCATCTTGTAGGTGCTATGCGAAATTTACCATCTAGCCATCCACTTAGGTCCTGACAGGAAAGTCTTATCACATCATTTAAGAATCTACACGAGTATCTAGGGACCGGTTCGACATAATTTGAGGCTTCATGCATCCTTTAAGCATCTATCTGCTAATTTTAGATGGTTTTGCCTTCATGGCTTCTTTGAAGCTCATATAAACCACTAAATTTTCAATTTGATCAGTTAATACTAAATCAAATACTAAAATTTTATCCAAAATATGAGTTATTAAAAATGCCAAGATCTGATTATGCCTTAATCCACACTTGCCGTGCAACGTCCGTCTCGTGATTTTTACAACCTTCCCTAAGACATAATAAAACAGTAGAATTCTCAATTATATGTTTTACTAAACTATACATAATTTACATTACTTTCATAAAATCTGACTAATATTTTTTAGATGCAGATACTATCACATCCATATTTGTAACTGCTTTCCGAGTATTAGATTTTTTTTCTTCCCATTTCCAAGTGCAAATGAGAAATAATTATTGGATATCCAATGACAACCCTTAGTGTTGTACAAGGTAGGAAGATATTATTGTCGTGTAGCAGTGCTCTTTTTTTCTGAAAGAGTTATAAGCGAACGAATGCATCATTTTGTACCATACAAAACATTACTTGTTATACATGCTTTTAGGTTAAAAAAAAAAAAAAAAACTAAATAATGATTTCAAGGATAATCACATTAATTTGAATACCAATATCAATATGAAATGAAAATGTAGAAGAATTTTCCTATTGCCAGTATGCTTTTCTAGTTAACATTGAATGCTTCACATGTACACTTCTATACTTAATTGATTTTAATGTGACCACCACCACCATCATTTATGAAAACAATATAGACTACTCGCTCACATTATTATTTCATCGATTAATTCCGACGGACACGTTAATCCAGTGCAAGTTTTATTAATCACAGGCTGAAGATTTAGAAAAACACTATGGTCTACAATTAATTACATCCTCACTTGAAAAAAAATCCATAGCCGCAGTAAAAGCACAACTTGATTTGGATTCAACCCGACCAAATGGTGTGGGAAAAACCATACCCATGCCCAACCCGAGACCCAAAAGGTTCATAAGTTCTTCAGCTGCATATGAGATTGCAGCATCAGCCGCCTCCTACGTACATACACGTGCAAAAGGCCTGCTCTCAATGGGTGCTAGTCGAACAATGGATGAATGTGATCTGGATGAAAATAGTGAGTATTACAAAGCGTGCCCTGCCAATAAGGAGACATGTGAAACTTCTTCATACGAGTCTGAGATGGCAGCGTGTGTCGCTTCCACAATGACTGCAGTTGTTGGTGCGGAGGAAAATGCTAGATTGGAGGCAGCAATGGAATTAAGGTCACTGCATTCATCACCTTGTGAGTGGTTTGTCTGTGATGATCCGAGTACGTGCACACGAAGCTTTGTCATTCAGGTAAACGCGTTGTTAATCTTTATTTATTCTTCTTTCCTTTTTTGACATTTATAAATATCCAGTAGAGTGGTATCAAAGATAAATTAGCTAATATATGATTTGTAACAAAAATAATGCTGATCTTGGTATATTTTGTTATTCTAATGTTAACAATTTCTTTATTTTCAAATGACAAGGCGAACAGTTTGGAAATAGTATGTAAATTTGCAGACCAACCTTAAATTAAAAATTGAGCCATGCAACTAGAGATATTATTTGTATAGAATAATTCTTCTTTTGCATTGATACTTAAGTTTGATTACTACAAGGTTGCTTAGTTTTTATGTATTTTATTTTGGGTAGCACTATGTCTTTTACCGTGGTATCATCGATCCGGAAGCAATTTGTGAACAATTTCTTGGTATTTTGTGAGATGTAGACTCACCAATGTTTGAAGCAAATAGATTATGCAGTTCTGCATATTGCCAAATTATTGAATATGAAAGCTTAAATTTTAGAATATACATTGGGTATATTTTAAAAAGCTTAGATCCTTCAAAACTAACGTCTTTGAAACAGACCACCCTTAGAAAAACAGAATTACTTTGTTTTTGTTATAGTATATCAATTATATTTTATTAGCAAATTACAGAATATGTTAACAAGAAGTTTCAAATACAGTTGAGGAGAAGCAATGCACAATTAATTTGGTACAGTTACTAGGTTGCAACTACCTTGTATCCACTTTGAACAATACTAATTGTCAACAACTTAATATCTTGTTAACTAAATGTTGCTGACTAATGGCCCAGCCGTATTTATGAGCTACTACACATCACTCATATTTTTGAAAAATAAAAGAGTTGGCATACTGATCAAGTATATACTATGTAAACATATGACAGGGACTGTGATATGTTCCTTGGTTTGTATACTAACAAAGACATTTCCTTCTACAAGTAAGAAGATATAAATCAGGAAAAGAAAAAAAAAGTTCTCGTGGTCCACAATCCATGATATTTTTTTTAATCTTGTAACTAGTAATCATAAATTTTGGGTAGGTGTTTTTTTTTTGTTGAGTATTGAATTTGGCATCAAATCACTTATCATTCAATGCATACAGCTATGTAATCTGATTAATGTGGCACATAAGAACATGTAATTTGGGGACATGAGAATTGAACTCGATCCCAATTGTAGTTTTGATGGACCTTGGGCATCAAATCACTTCAGACTAATATCATATGATTTTTTACAGCTAATGCATATGCATCTGTTTCAAATATGACAGGGTTCCGATTCACTAGCTTCATGGCAAGCCAACCTCTTCTTTGAACCTACCAAATTCGAGGAAAGTGAAGTACTAGTTCACAGAGGAATATACGAAGCAGCAAAAGGAATATACGATCAATTCATGCCCGAAATAACATCTCACCTAAACAGCTACGGCAGTCGAGCGAAATTCAGATTCATCGGGCACTCTTTAGGCGGCAGCCTCTCTTTACTAGTGAACCTAATGCTTCTATCCCGAGGCCAAATTCCACGTTCCTCTCTACTTCCTGTAGTCACATTTGGATCTCCTTCAGTGTTTTGCAATGGCCATCATGTACTGGAAGAGCTTGGTGTAAATGAAGATCGTATTTGTTCGGTTATGATGCACAGAGATATCGTTCCTAGAGCGTTTTCGTGCAGTTATCCTAATCATGTCGCTCAGTTTCTTAAGAGGATTAATGGGACATTTAGGTCACACCCTTGTCTTAATAGCGAAAAGGTACTGTATTCACCCATTGGAAAGCTGTACATTCTACAGCCAGATGAAAATACGTCTCCAGGGCATCCACTGCTTCCTTCGGGAACTGCGCTATATACACTAAACTCAAAAGATGAAAATGGAATGCATGTACCAGGAGCTAGCAGTGCTTTGAAAGCGTTTCTCAACTCTCCTCATCCTCTTGAAACGTTGAGCAATCCAAAGGCATATGGATCGGAAGGGATGATACTTAGAGATCATGAGTCGAAGAATTACTTGAAAGCTCTTGACGATTTGTTGAGAACACATCATAATGAGTTCTATTCTAGGAAGTTAAGGACACAAAGGTTGAATCAATTGTGGCCAAGACTATCTGGTACTGAGTGTAAAACGTTGGTTCCTGAAGAGATAACTTCTAGTGTATGAGTTAATACTTGTGTATTTTGTATGTTTTCTTGTATACGCCACTCCCTTGTTCTCTTCTTTTTCCCCTTGATCGTGCTTCCTCATAGTTAGTGATACATAAGTAGATATTTATGTACATTAGTGTTTGTTCATAGTGGTTGCTGAATACCGTTAGCACAAGAAGTGTCAAAGCGCCTTTTGAAACATAAAGATTATTTGATTTCAAAATTATCAACTCAGACATTCTATGAGTCGAGGCAGCATGCTAATGGTATGTTAAAAAAAAAAGAAAAAAAAAGAAAGGAAAATAATTAGCGTGTTATGATATATGTAAATATAAATAGTAATTATGCTATATACTGTTTTGTATTTTAGTCTCATATCGTGGGATTAGTTTTATCTCAAGCTTTTAGGCCTTTATATAAAGAAGCTAATGTAATGAAAATGTACGATTACTCTAGGTAGGGAATAAAATATTTTCTTCCTCTTTCTTTAATGTCTTCTTATTCTATAACACGTTATCAGCACGATCTTCAATCAAAAATTATATATAAAAAATTGTAATAATTTAGTAGATCGGATCCATCCATTTTCATTAAACTACAATGGATTCAGGTATGACTTCCGTTAATCTATTTAATCTTGTATAGTTTGTTCTCGATTGAATCAATATGGTATATTTAGATCTAAAGTATTTTAATCTCTAACAAGTGGTATTAGAGCAATCCAGTATTGATTTTATCGGAAAAAAAATGATTTTGTAATTTGAGGAAAATATTAAACTTCTGTTAAAAAGACCTTTAAAATAAAAATGATTTTATTTAAGGGTTTGGTTAATTCATTATTCATCACAACATGTGTGGGCATATTAAAATCTTTGCATAATAATGTGTTTTCTATTCATCATGGATATGAGGACCTTATGATATTATTATATTATTTATTCTTTGAATATCTGGATTCATACTTTTATAAATATCATCATATTCAATGTCATGTACTGTGAATAGCCATATTTAGTATTATAACCTGCTACAGTTTTTTTAAATGTAAATAGAAGCCAAGCCATTGTGTAGCAGCCGCACTATTATGCTATTGAAGACTGTTTTAAACATTATGATTTTAATACCGCAAATTAAAAAAAAAATTAAAAAAAATATATGTGTTTATGAAGCAAATTGTGTGAAATCATGAAACAAATAGTCATTGTACTGTTTATAATTTTTGTATAAATTTATTGGTTCAAATTTATGACGCAAAATTTCTTTGTATCAATTTTAAAGTAGTATATCTCCTACTTTTGATATTTGATTCACCTGCATGTTTGCTTTTCAAAAGCCTACAGCAATGTATCAGTAACATGTTCTGATTATTTAATCCAAAACCTTTATAGTACATTGATCAAACAAGAAGATTGTCTATAATACTTGAAAGTTGTTGATCCCCTTTTTGTTGTAGAAAGCCTACTTATTTGCTTTCAGCAGTTGCACAAGAATGTTTTAGCAACCAAATGGCTTTTGCAAATTTATGTTACAGTTACTGTATGTCCTCCTACCGATGTCATGGCTTACCAATACCATGCTGACTCTATGATACACCCATATCATGACCTTTAGCTTATTAAACAATATTCCTTTTTATTTTCATTTTTTTCCCCACCACCTCAACTTCCTATCTTTTGTGATTATCATCATATATTCAAATCACATCAGGTTATTCATGAAAATCACAGTAATCATATCATTACGTTGACCGATACAGATGAATTAAGCCTGTTACTTGGATAAGGAGCTATATTGGCATAAAGAAGAGATGCAGTCCTGTTACTTGGATAACAGCGATTTTCCCTATACAACTTATATTTTTTTTTTTTGAAATACGAACCAAAATACCATTACTGGTTTAACCTTTTACATTATTTATTCATTATCGGCTATCGTCGTTTTCTTTTCCTTTGTCGTTATTAATAGTCAGATTATCTGAAACCGTTGATAACCAAATTATTGAATATATGAATAATGACTCGGTTATTCAAGCTGCCATAAGCATTTGAATCAGTTTTCCAAATAATTTGGCAGTATACAGCTTGTAGAGTTTCCTTCGACAACTAAATTATAGAACAAAGCTTGTAGAGTTTCCTTGGACAACTAAATTATAGAACAACAGTACCAAGGTTTTTGTTTCATTAGTGAACCCTTGTTTTACGCTTCTCTTTCAGTTTAGTATCATCCGTTGTACTTTTTTCAATATCCAATACAGCTTGAATGTTTACATGTTTTCAAATTCAAGGAAATCGAAATTGTTGAGTACGGTAAGATTAAAGTATTCTGACATTGTTTGTATTAATTAGGTTTAGAAAGAATATTTGATCTCAAAGCAAAGTGTTTTCGCCTTTTTAGTTTGTTTCCGCATCTGTTTTTCCCTGTATATTTAACGTTACTATGTCAACAACTTAATGTATGTACTATTATTAATAAAAGCAAAATTAAAATTTTAAAAAGTACAGAAGCAAGATTTCAATGGCTTCGGTTCAATTGGTCAATACTACCTACATGGTTATGCATCAAATTGTTGTTCTTCTTGCTTTATTATTTCTGTGTCTTATATAACTCAAACTTGAAGTTTGAGTGAATACTATATTAGTAGATATGATGATTTTCACTAATCACACACTGCGGTAAAATTTGAAATTTTGATAAATTATTTTTATACACGTATGCCTGGCTATTTTGTTGAAGAAATAGATTTTAATACTAGATTTTTTTAAGAGCTTTATTTATGTTTATTATATTGCAAAATCCAACATCCCAGAAGAGATGTTGTAGATTTTTTTATTTGTTAAATTGCAGTTGCTTAAAAAAGAAATGCTATATCCCTGAAGGAACATCATATAAAACTCCAGAAAAAATGATAGTAATTCATCTCCAAAAGAGATATTATATTGCTATTCTGAAAGATTAGTGATGGTAAATATGTCCAGAAAAGATATTTTATGCTACTCTGAAGTTTGATTATCTAGTTTATGTAGAAAAAGATACCATATATTGATATGCATTCCAAAAGTAGTGCATATAAAGGATCTTTAGAAGAGATATGTGACACTCCAAAAGCAATGTTGGAAAAATACCTAGGTTTATAAAATATCCCTGAAGGAGAAAATATTTATTACTATAATACTTCATAAGTTTGACATAATAATTTAAATATCACACTTAAAAAGTGGTCTGTATAAAATATCTCCAGAAGAGATATTGTAACCTTGTATAGCACTATAAAAGCATTGCCTATGACATATTTTCAACTATGATATAGCACTTCAAGAAGTGATGTGGCAGTAAATGATTCAAAGAATTTGTAATTCATAATAGAACCAGTAGAAATGGATGCAATATACATTTACAAAATTCAATCAACCATTATCATGGACCTGTAGCTCCATTAGAAAAATTTAAGAGTAAATAGTGATCTGTGATCTATTTGTTGATACACTATATTTTGATCAATGACAATGTGCTTCAACAAAAAGGAAGAGATATGTGTAAAGCTAAAGGAAGAATGATGAAGACCGATGATAGTATGAGTATGATTTAAATATAGGTCTTAGTTTAGATTTATTGTTAAAATCTATCCTCAAGAGTCTTGCACAAACACTATAACACGTTTCATAAATTTCATTTTCTAGAATAAAAATTCACTGTGCAAAAATCAAAAGTTCAGTCGACTGAATAGGTATGCCCAGTCGACTGAACCTGTTACACATATACAAGCATGCACAGTTCCAGTCGACTGAAACACCCTGCTCAGTCGACTGAATTTGTTTCTGAAATTTTTTTACTTTACATTTCCAGTCGACTGAAATCCCTGCTCAGTCGACTAAATTTAAACCTGCGAATTTTTTCTGAAAGGACACCTTCTTCCTCCCAAGAGTTGCAACCTTTCTCCAATGGAAATGGAAGCATCTCTTGTCTACATCTCTAGCCAACAAATGCATCTCTTCTACACATATAAATACATGGTTCTAACATCTCCAATTCACCAATTTTCTTATGCTTTAATCTCACTACTTTCTTGAACATATTTTATATTCTCTAAAACTTTTCAAAGCAATCACCCATCTATTGCTTGAATCGCTGCTTTGTTTATAACATTCTTTTGATTCATAGCAATTCATAGTTCCTAAATCTTCACAAACACATTGCATACTCTCGAGGATAAGATTATAGGAATATTATACTATATTGGACTCATTAGTGTTGACAAGAAAACAACAAGTCGAATAATTGTTTTTAGGAATTGAGTTGAAGTCCTCTTCGGTAGTTGAGGCAAGAAATCCCGTTCGGTTGTTCGGGTAAGTTGTAAACCTATTCATTCGGATTAAGAGAGGGTTTTAGTTAGTAAAATTCCTAAGTGAAGCTTAGGGACTGGACGTAGGACTAGAAGTCCGAACCAGTATAAAATCCTGGTGTCTACTTTATTTATTGCTTATTGTTATTTACCTATACCATCCACTATTCCATATTATACGATCCTACCGCATAACATCTTTCAATTGGTATCAGAGCGAGGCCGTCCTAAAACCATAACACCGTTATTAGACATATTGATAATATGAAAAATAATGCAAGTACAAGCACAACATCTGCCTATAGTTCTACATTTGCGGAATGACAATCTACCCAAAGACCCCCCCGATTCAATGGACTAAACTATAACTATTGGGCTACAAGGACGATGATTTATATGCAAGCAACAAGTTTCGAAGCCTGAAATGCCACTCAAGCAGAGTTCGTTGTACCCATGACCGATTATCCTACATGGACACAAACTCAGAAGAATGAAGCTAGTGCAAATGCCAAAGCTATGAATATGCTATTTTGCGCCCTGGATAGAAATGAATTCAACCGTGTTAGCATATGTACTACTTCATATCAGATATGGGAAATACTTAGAGTCATACATGAAGGCACAAACAAGGTCAAACAAACAAAGATATCAATGCTGAAGAACCAATTTCAAAACTTTAGAATGCGACAAAATGAATCCATCAATGACATGTACTCGAGATTTCAAGTCATGCATCATGCCTTAATAGGACTAGGAGAAAAATACATGGACTTTGACATTGTGTCTAAAGTTCTAAATTCACTCACTGATGAATGAGAGAGAAAAGTACTAGCAATCGAGGAAGCAAATGATCTATCTACAATGAAAGCAGAGGAATTAATTGAAAATCTTATGTCGTATGAAGTAAATATGCAAGCTAAGAAAGATCAAGCACAAGAAAGAAAGAATGTAGCTTTTCATGCGGAAAATGAAGAATCAGAGTCTGAAGATGAGGATTTAGCATTTATAGCCAAAAATTTCAAGAAATTCTTAAAATATAGAAAAAAATAAAAACGGATTCAATAAGAATTTCTTAAACATACCTACATCCTCGAATATAGAATGTTTCAACTGTCACAAGAAAGGTCACACGCACAAGGATTGTCCAGAGCAAAAGAAGGAGAATCAGAAAGCTCTCAATAATAAAAACAAGAGAGAGAAATTAAAAAAGAAGGCATTCTCTGTAATATGGGACGATTCAGATTCTTCTTCATCTGAAAGTGAAAATGATAGCGACAATGAACAAGCGAATGTATGCTTTATGGCTCAAGAATCTGAGGTTAGTAATTTAATTTTCGATGATTTAATTGAAGTAAATACTGAACTTTTGAGTACAATAAAATGTCTTAAAAAGAAACTCAAGGAAACTCGTGAAAATCAAAACAAAGCTGAATTTGAAAGTGATATGTTAAAAGATGAAAAGAAAATTCTAGAAGAAGAACTTGAAAAAGTTCAAGCATCTCATTCAAATTCGGAAACTCAATTATCACTTTTAAGTCAAGAAATTGAAACTCAAAAGACAAAGAATGATATAATTGTTTCTGAAAATTATGACTTAAAAACTAAGATTAGAAAGTTTAGTTGGAAAATAATAGTCTTCAAGCTAGATTAGATAACATCACTAAAAATGTTTCTAACTTTAACAAAGGAAGAGAAAATTTATTTAAGATTTTAGAAAATTCTCAATCCTCTTCAAGTAAACATGGATTAGGATATAAAAAGAAGTCAAAAATTTCTAAAAAGAAAAATGCAAATTTTAAGAAGAATATTGATTCAAAACAACAAATGTTATCAAGAGAACCTATTAAAACAAAAGTAGAAACTAAGATAATAAAAATTTGGGTTCCAAAGACTAACAATATTTTAATTAGGAATAAATATATTAAAACATTTATGGGTAGTGTTCATAATAATAAAAACTATATTTATAAAAAGGATATTGAACCGAATTGGGTTTGGTTTCCTAAACTCTAACTTTTAGGATCCTATTAAAAAGGTGGGTACCAATAATTTCATATTTATTTTCAGGTCCCACTCAAAAAGAAGAAATGGATACTAGATAGTGGTTGCTCAAAACACATGACCGGAGACAAAGATATGCTTACAAACATCATATACTTTGATGGTGGCTCGGTTACCTTCGGAGACAATTCAAAAGGCTATATCATTGGCAAAGGAGATGTGAGCAATTACGGTACATCAAATTTACCTTTTATTACAAATGTTTCATTAGTTGAAAATCTAAAACATAATTTACTTAGCATAAGTCAACAATAATGATCATAACCAAAATCAAAATGTAGTATTTTTGATCAAAACCAAAATCTTGTTTTTGAGGGAAATAGAGATAGGAATATTTACGTTCTAAATATGAAAATTAATCATAATACAAGTATGTGTTTACTAGCCAAAAATAATGATCCTTGGTTATGACACAAAAGATTTTGTCATATTAATTTTAAAACTATTAGAAAACTTTCTAAAAATGAATTAGTAAGAGGTTTACCTAAAATAAACTTTAAAATAAAAAATCTTTGTGATGATTGTCAAAAGGGAAAATTAACAAAGTCATCTTTCAAATCTAAGAAAAATATTTCGACCTTACAACCACTAGAATTACTACATATGGATTTATTTGGACCAACACAAGTTCAATTCATTAATCATAATCGATATGTGTTTGTAATAGTTGATGATTTCTCAAGATATACATGGACTATTTTTATGAAAAATAAAAGTGATACTTTTGAGCATTTTAAAACATTTGTCAAAAGAATTCAAAACACTAAAGATTTGAAGATTAAAAATATACTTCTGCGATTATTACTTCCTTTTTGTCGATGACAAAGGGGGAGAAATCTATGTTACTAACCTTGTCTTGTAGAAAAGACAGTGCATATATTCATGGGGAGGAAATAATTACATCTCTACACGTTTCAGTATTGTCATCAATCAAAAAGGGGGAGAATGTTGATACGCTGTATTTTGATCAATGACAATGTGCTTCAACAAAAAGGAAGAGATATGTGCAAAGCTAAAGGAAGAATGATGAAGACCGAGAATAGCATGAGTATGATTTAAATATAGGTCATAGTTTAGATTATTGTTAAAATCTATCCTCAAGAGGCTTGCACAAACACTAGAACACGTTTCATAAATTTCATTTTCTAGAATAAAAATTCACTGTGCAAAAATCAAAAGTTTAGTCGACTGAACAGGTGTAATGACCTGTAAGATTTCAATAAATTTTAATGGTTTTATTTACGTATTTAATTGGATTTTGGTGAAATTTTAAATAAATTAATTTGCAAATAAAAAGTTAATATTTGGATTACGTATAATTAAATAGAGCAAATGGTAAATTTTCATTCGATTTTATGAAAGTTTATTTCATGGTTAAATTCTATTAAATTCAAGTCAGTTAATAATTGTTGATAGTAAAATATGTTTTTCCAAACCTGGATATTTTTACATAGAAGAATTCTAAATCATCTTCTGACTAAGACGTCGTTTTTCGTTTTTCAAAGTTCAGACTTTTTTAGCTCCATTGATCTTATTTTATGTGTTTTGCTGCATTTTCCCTTAGTAGAAAATTTGAATTTTATAATTCAATCGTACCACCAATATCTGTATACCATTTTGATCGTCTCGTCGTGCTGATCTCCACGGTATATTTATTTCTGTATTTTGAAATCCGGTACGTGGCGGAATTGGTAAAAACGTCGACCCGTATCGGTATCCGTTTTAAAACCTTTTGGTTCCTGTGTCTTTTCAAACTTGTGACGTGCTGCCCAAACTAGAATAAATTGCTTTAAAAAAATTTTCATATACTTTTAGACGTTGCTAGGTCATTGCTGTATTTTGGGTGATAACTTTTTGTAACGTTGATAATAATAATTAATCTGCATAGTATAATGGAGATCTAGGAAATAAATAAATTAAGGAAAACGTATAACCTATAAGCAATAAAATTTGCTTTAATTGTTTTACCAGTTTTCAGGGGAGTGACCGTTGATTTCGAATAGAAATTATATTTTAACACGTATAAAATACCAAACTTTCATCTTCCCAGATCTAAATTTTCATTCAACTTGAAACTCTCCTCTGGTCCCCTTTATTTTTGCCTAGCTCGTTCTCCTTCTCTGGAAAAAAAAGGAAATTGGCAACATATTATCACCTCTCCCTCTCCTGTAGCCTTATCTTCCACCCGCATGCTCCTCTAGCCCACGGCCTCCCCTTCCTCAACAAACATCGGCCTAGCCGTTCGCCTCTCCCCACGTCAGGTCGGCCACCATCCCCAAAGCTCCGCCCTCCACACCCTACCGGCATCAAAAAAAACCCAAATCCACCTCACTGGCCGAGACCACCTTCCCACGTCACCAAATCCTCCCTGCCGACCACCTTCTTTTCCTCTCGGCCTCAACAACCCCACGGCCACAACCTGTGCTGCGACCGCTATCACCCACCGGGCCGAGCTTCTCAGACCATCGTAGCTTATAGTACGTATTTTATATTTGTAAACTTATATATATATATATATATATATTACAGTTTTGTGCTTTAAAGTATAGAGGGTGTTTGCTGTAGCAACCTATAGATATACTATTTCCTCTTTGCTAGCCATTTAAGTATATCTGGTATGTTTTATTTTATGAAATAATATTAATCCATATATGTATATATGATTTTACATAAGACTTATACAAACCGTTGTTTATGTATATAAGTTGCACATATGCATGTATTGGCGTCTGCACGTAGGTGAGCTTGCTGTATCTCACTTCTCTAAGATTTATTCATGAATTTATATTTGTGTGGGAAGTTATAACAACCGGATTTATTTTATTCTATAATAATATTTTATATAAGATGTTTTAAAGTTGTAGCATATCAACCTATGTACTGTAAGGTGATGGTAAAAGACAAAAGAAAAAGGGTATTATATACAATATTTTATGTAGGCTGTAGCCTCGAAGATGTTGAGTCATGCTGCAAATTTAAATTAATAGCTTTCCTTTTTGTTGAGTCAATATGTTTTAAATAAATATGTGTTTTAAAATAAAACAAAATAAAGGACAGTATATATAAATATGTATATAAGCAGTGTTGTACAGTTTTGATAAATTGCTATTTAACGTTTGTTCATGTTAGTGTATAAGCTCGTCTGCATGTTTCATTGTATATGCATTGGTTCTCATATAAGTCAGTCTGTGGGTTTATCTACAAGGTTGATATGGGTAGATATGAGTTATGTGTTATATCTATAAATGTATGGTATATATGTAATGTCAGAGTTGCACTTATGTTAGTTTTGTTAAGTTTTGTATAAAATTTCCATAGTTTATATTATAAAGTATAAGGCAGTACAATCTTTAACAGTTATAAAAAGAGGTTGAATTGTATAATTTAGATTACAACGTAACAGTGTCACACACCCATATTTTTAGTATTTGATATAAGTTTAAGTTGTCCGTATTTATGAACATGATTGGCCATATACATTTACACGTAGGGTCTGCGCACTTACATTTGCATGTATTTAGTTGCATGTCACATGTAGGGTTATATAGTATATTAGGCTCTATATGCATATCAATTTCCGCATGAAGTAGGCTGGGTTAATTTTATATAGGCGAGTCTGCATATTTTGATACAAATCTGAGTTAATTTATTTCGTCCATGCGTGCATATTACATATATTTTGTTTATATGAAAAAATAAGTATACATGGTTTTATAAGATTGTGTAAAGGATAAGTGTATATTCTACCTTTGGTTTCAGCTAGTTATATATATACATTTGTATATGCGAGTTATTAAGCTTTGTACAGTTTTCTTCTATAATTAATATATAAATATATATTGGTTTCAATAAGGTATTGACTTTACAATTATATTGATTTATTTATGTGTTGTGATTTAAATAATAATTAGGAAAGACATATATATATTCAATTTAAAATGCGTTGTATTTTCGAATATGTTTTATACATGAAAATAGTTATATATAGTTATACACATAAGTTTATTTATACCATCTATCCTTATAAATCCGGTTCTGATTCGTTTTATCGATCCTATTATCAGCTTTATCCATCGTGCATGTTTCTTCATCGAATCGTATCCATCTAGCGTTGCTTTGGAATCCGTAGCTTATTTCTTCGTCAAACCTATCTAGCCTCGAAAGGTGAGCAATCACTCATGATTAACGTTCTTTTATTTATTAAATTTGATTTCAATTGAAACGACAATTGAAATATGAGGCTGTAGTTATTTAAATTGTTATATATGCTATTATCTATAACTGTTCACGTATGGGATACGACACCATATCCTATTGTTTATATTTATTTTGATGATATATGCCTGGTGTTGTTATTATTTTCATATCTGTTATCACTCTGCAAGTTCCCTGTGTAGTTTAGAAATCGTTATGGGTTGAAATGATAAACCCAAGCGATTTTCGTTTAATTGAATTTTGGATTACGGGTTGAAATGATATCCACTCGTATATATATTTAGTGTACGGATTGAAATGATAAATATCCGTAGCACTAGACTATATGATAGGAAATATATACCGACACCGTTGGTCCATATAAATATTTTAAAGGTAAATTACTACAGTTTGAAAAGAAACGTATGGGAATTAATAAATATTGGTTCTTAAAATATTATATATAAATGGAAACTCTATATATAAATTTAATAATAATATTTTGGGATTGATTTAATCCATATAATATGTTTAAGTATTATTTAAGATTTATATTTCAAAATTTACCGTCGTAAAGAATTTGAATAATTAAGATTGGGAGATAAATTGGGTTTATAAAAATGGTATTTAAATAAAGATTTATTTAATTAAATCAAATTGAAATTTTTGAAATGGAAATTTAAGGGTATGATTTTTGTAACTGGATTTTTTGATTTAAGAGATTTAATGAATATTTCACGTTTAAATTATTTAAAGAAAATATTTAGTAAAAGGGAAATTTCAGGTTACTTAAATAATATTGAATCTAAGGAGGAAATATTTCAAGGCTAAATAATAATTTGATTAAATCAAGATCTTTATGAAATTGTTAAATTTAACTTTGGGAATGTAGAATATTAAAGCTTTGAACTATACTAGAATTTAATTGGTGTTTCAGATCTGTATTTGAATCAATATAAGTTGAATCTATTATTTAGAAAACTGAATTGAAATAAAATTTAGTTTGAAACGTTTAATGTTTAAAGTTTTGAAATATTGAAATATAAAAAGGGTATTTTGTGATTTCAAATCCGGAATTTGAGATCGAAAAATGTGAAATGGTTATTTAGAAATTAAGTTGAATTTAAATTGATTTAAATTGAGATTTGACTAAATTTGAATTTGGAAATTTAGTAAATTGAATCGTAACTTTGAAAGTGAAAAAGTTGGATATAATTATGTATCTAATGAAAATGTTATTTTGGTCTTGAAGTATAAATAAATGGGAATGACCACGGTGTTATAGTGTATATTTCTACCTTGTAGATAGTTCTGTAGATCCTTAGGGGATGATTATCCCAAACATCCTTTAAGTTACTTGTATTTCAGTTGATATTTCACTTGAGTTGGATTTATAGATATAAGAATGTTAATCCTGACTCGAGTGTTTTTGTGTTTTGCTCTACGCTCGGGTCAGACTGAGTGATACAGCATTTGAGACTCACCTTCGAAGTTGGAGCTTTGCTTGAAGATCCAGCTATCTATCCTTTCAGTCATCCAGTTGATGGGTTCAGAGAAGTCATCTGCTCGTACTGGAGACTTCACTGCATTTGAGATATTCTGTTATGTTTTATTTCTAACTCTGATGTATATAGTAGCTTCATGAGCTACTATTCTTTATCTATTCCGCTGCATTATATTACTCTGTGTCTATGATCTGTGATGATTTATTTACTATATATGTTAAGTTATGCCAAATTTTAATTAACAATTCGGTATTTTGAATTATTCAAGTCGGACATGTAAAGGTTTTATTGTCGATATGAATGGTCCAAAATATCGGGTCGTTACAACAGGTATGCCCAGTCGATTGAACCTGTTACACATATACAAGCATGCACAGTTCCAGTCGACTGAAACACCCTGCTCAGTCGACTGAATTTGTTCCTGAAAAAAATTTACTTTACATTTCTAGTCGACTGAAATCCCTGCTCAGTCGAATAAATTTAAACCTGCGAATTTTTTCTGAAAGGACACCTTCTTCCTCCCAAGAGCTGCAACCTTTCTTCAATGGAAATGGAAGCATCTCTTGTCTATATCTCTAGCCAACAAATGCATCTCTTTTACACATATAAATACATGGTTCTAACATCTCCAATTCACCAATTTTCTTATGCTTTAATCTCACTACTTTCTTGAACATATTTTATATTCTCTAAAAGTTTTCAAAGCAATCACCAATCTATTGCTTGAATCTCTGCTTTGTTTATAACATTCTTTTGATTCATAGCAATTCACAGTTCCTAAATCTTCACAAACACATTGCATACTCTCGAGGATAAGATTATAGGAATATTGTACTACATTGGACTCATTAGTGTTGACAAGAACACAACAAGTCGAATAATTGTTTTTAGGAATTGAGTTGAAGTCCTCTTCGGTAGTTGAGGCAAGAAATCCCGTTCGGTTGTTCGGGGTAAGTTGTAAAACTATTCCTCCGGGTTAAGAGAGGGTTTTAGTTAGTAGAATTCCTAAGTGAAGCTTAGGGACTGGACGTAGGACTAGAAGTCCGAACCAGTATAAAATCCTGGTGTCTACTTTACTTATTGCTTATTGTTATTTACCTATACCATCCACTATTCCATATTATACGATCCTATCGCATAGCATCTTTCACTATTACTTTTCAAAATATACCATGAATTGAATATCGTATGCATAACTATTCTTGAAGAAAAATCCTTAGGTATTCTTCTGAAATGATAATCTATATGTCATGTCATAATTTTCACAAAAGCTATAAATATGGTCTTGTAAAGATCTGTAACAAACACAATTGCATATTTCTATAACATATCAGTGTCCAGAAGATATTCTTATTTCTGTTATAATTCAAACTTTGTATTATTCTCTGATATATAATTGTAAATAACGTTCAAAAGAGATATTTGAAATATAATTGAAGAATAAACTTTAACAACTCGAAGTTGTATAAATAATTTATTTGAACCAGAAGTCAACATGGTTGGAATAGAAAACCATTAAGTTATATTTGAATTATTGACTCAAAGGACGTTGTTATTTAGCATATTCAAATAAAAATATGCATAAAGTCTCAATTATATTACGTATCTACATAGATTCATACATTTAAGTGTACAAAAATGTATATAAAGTTCGAAGTTTGATAATGAAAAAAAAAGTTATATGAAATATTGCAAGTTTTATGAATTATCAAACCAGAGGCTTCGATAATTATTACTAAGAAAAGTTTGACTTCAATACTAAAGCAAGAACACTGACAAATTTTAAGATTTAGATCTTGAAATTCTTATTATTGCTAGCCAATGGTAACTAGAAGTTACAATATACTTTATAACTAAAATTTGCAACATATCAAATAACTTGAAATTATTAATGATAAGTCAAACTTGATGCATATATATTTTCAAACCAGACGTTTTGGAAACTACCATTTAATTTAAGGATTCATATTTACATCGAGTGATAAACAAAAAATTAATAGTCTGGATTGTTATAATAGTTTGGTCTAAAAATCACTAATTCAAATGAGAAAGAATACGAAAATTTATAATATATGTGTGATACATGGACGCATGTATACATCCATATATGTAAATATTCAGCTAACAACCTGAAGTTTGTTATAAGCTCATCTTATAGATTATGCATAGATATTATTTAGTGATTTAAAATTGAATCAACATAAATGTTGAACGACCTGAAGTTATGTATGTATTCAAATGATCTACACAATAACTAAATTCATCTAATTGGCTAGATTAATGAATCAGAAAAAAATTCTAATAAAAAAATATCAATTGAATGTATTTTATCAACTGATAAAAGAATTATCCTCATATTGTTAATATGTATGGTGTATTTGCTAGTAGCAATACCATAATGGATCAAAATGAGAATCCAAAGATGATTATTGTTTAATGTGACAATGTTTATCAACATCGAGGGGGAGGATAAAGGGATATAAGTTCATTTTGATCATCAGTGTTAAATGTTTGTTAAAATATACAATGATACAAAATATTGAGTAACTTGAATAAATTATCAATAATATCCCCATTAGACTTTCTCCAATATAGCTTTGAATCATTGAAGGATCAAAAGGTGTAAACCACATCTGAAATGTGGTACAGAAGTCAGTTCGAGTATTTTTGGAGTAAGTAATAAAGATGCCAAATAAATGAGGTGAATGTTCTTGAAGAAACACTTAAGAGTCATCTGAAAGAGATCCATGACATGATTGTCAAATAACCATAGAAGTGGTTTAGGTAGCTAAAACATGATGATTAAAGATATCTCAATAAATCATGTCTAGAACTGACAAGGAACAATCATCGATGATAAATTTGTAAATAATAAAGCGCTTATGTTATAAATAGATTAAAGATCTTGAATTAGTGGAAAACATGACTGACCATCATGAATTCTTTACTAATAGAGAAATATGGACATGCAGTCCGCAAAGTAGTGAAAATGCATGAAACGCTTAATATATACCGAAGGTATACATATGGTTTAATCATATTAAATGATGAAAGTATATAAATTCCTGAAGAATATAAATAACTTTCGTGGTTATAAAGAATGCAGAGAATGTGGAATGCAGATTACGACCTTCTAATAAATATTATTGTAATGAAAATCTTAATGCACTTCAAGATGAGTAGATTACTTTCTGCTTTTTAGTATTGTTGCAATGAAACTTTTAATATTCATCAAAGATGTAGTTGCAATATGCAAAACTGATTTGAAGCACAATAATGAAAGCACGTGATATGTTTTTCATAAAATTAGCATACAAAATGCATAAAATGCAAATTATATTTGGAAGAAACAATCTTGAAAATTTTGATTGTATCGAAGGAAACTACTAATAAATTGTATTATTAATGAGATACATATTTATGGATCCAGAAGTATAAATCAATTTGAGTTATCGAAAGACGAATACGAATTCAGAGGAAACTTCTAAATCAGGAGGAGCATCCATATGTAATGAAAATGTATGATTAATCTAGGTAGTGAATAAAATATTTTCTTCATCTTTCTTTAACGTCTTATTATTCTATAACATAGCGAGTTATATAAGAAATGCTAGCACCGCTTTTGAAATTGGTGCGACACTTTCTCATTTTTTAGTGGGTAATACGAGTTAATGTGTCGTTCCAAACACTTTCGTAGTAATTGATGCTCAAGATCCATTAATGTCATTTTTCGAATACAACGAGCTGAACCATAAAAAGTTCAATCTATTATTTTTGAGCTTAAGGTCAATTATTTTTCGTAATGTTTATTAGTCAGTATAAAATAATAATTCGTCCAAGAAAAATGATTATCTGTTTCACCTAAATAAATTTGCGTTGATTTGCACCGTCTTTTCAGTTCATGGAAACAAAAAAAAAACAAGTACTAAATGGCTAGTTTACCTTTTAGGATATGATTTCAACGAACCATTTGTATGTTTGTTACCAATATTCCATTTTAACGTTGGGCTTCAGTTGCCAAATATGTTTAAAAAGTTCGAAGGTGCGCCATTTTTTATATAGTTTGCTCATTTATGGATGCGCAAACTATATATATGTGTATATATATATGTATATATGTATATATATGTATATGTATATGTATAAGCTTGCTTGCGCAAGTTTTTCTGTTTTTTAGAAAATACATAGCTTGCGCATTTCAAAAATACGCAGACTTTATATTTATATTTGCGTATTTTTGAAATGGGCAAATACATTTTGGAGACTGAAATAATGGATTGGTTCATTTTGTTCCTATCTATTTATATTTGTATTTGCACACTTCAAAAACGCACAAACTTGAAAAAAAAATTAAATATAGTTTGCACATCCATAAATGCGTAATTATATAAAACCAAATATATTTTTACAATTAGTTTTGAAGCATGTCCATTGTTGCAATATTTTTTTAAGGTGCTTATATTAAAAATTTGTCCAAAGAAAAATTGTGATTGTTTTTATTGGAAAAGAATCTGAAAAATGACGTGGGAAGGTGTCGGTAAAAGAACTTAATTATTTATGATTAATTGTCAATGATCAATTTATGATTAGTTGTCTATTTATATATTTAAACAAAGTAATATTTCTTTTTAATATAGATTTTTAACCCATGTAGAGTAGTTTATAAGATACAAACCTTACCACTTAAGATAAACGGTCACCGACAACAATTAATTTTATCAGTTTACATAACATTAGCATGTTATGCACGTCCTTTAGGCACATGCGAATAAAACTATGAGCAAATTCATTTTATCATGAAATAACAATTGTATGCATAGACAAAAATAGCCACTTCATGTAACTTGTGTAGTTAAAGCGTTTAGCGATTTTATGGCCATGAAGATGTAAAAAATTTATAACGTAGATATACCGAAAAATAACAGAGGTGCAAACTGCTTCATCTTTACTACTAATAAAGAGAATTCATTGTAAAGATTTACTCGTTGTCTTTTTGAAATTCTAAACATACCATCATTTCCATCGTTCCTCTTATTTCCATCGTTCCCAGTCTTCACTCAAGCGCTTCTTCTCACTGCATCCATTCCTCTCGTTCTGTCTTTCCAGTCCTTCAGCCTAATTCGCTTCCTCTCAAATTTGTCGATAACATTCCCACTTCCATTAATCCCCAAATTAAATCTCACCACTGATCTAGCTTCAATGGAAACCTCCCTCAACGTCGATCTCCCTTAACTACAAGCCAGCAAAATAGAATTGAAAACTAGTTGTAGTTGCAAGTGATGTCAATTCTGGTATATGTTAGCTTTATTACGGATGCCAACATTAATATGCACTGTAAGATTTTTTTTGTTTTGTTAATGTACCATGCTCTGATTAAATTTATTTATTTCCTTCATGCACAAATATTGAAGAATCTTTTGTAAGATGAAATTAGAAAATTATATTCTTTTTGCAACTTTTCTAATTTCAATCGAATGTTGAATGATAGATTCGTGTATGTTTTGGTCTAGATATATAATATGTGATAGTACGGTCACTATAGTGTAATGTGTTGTATAGAAATTAGTTTTTGATGGTAAAGTTCATTGAATTATTTTATGGATCGTAATTTGTAGATATGATGTGAATTACATTTTTTATAGTGCCATAAATTGGTTGGACATGTGCAATTTTCTATCGCCCAGAAGTTATAAATAATGTTTTACGACAAATAAGAAGCTGTACATAAGGTCATGCTACTTTGTGTTCATTTTGTTACCGATGGCAGCGCTAATCTTCATTATAAATGGTATGATGCTTTTTACATCAATTTGTAGAAAGATGACAAGGATAATTTCAATTTATTTTAGCTTGGATAACATTTGGTGATTGATTGGTATTTTTGGGTTAGATATAGAATATTCATAATTTTATACTTTATTTGGCATTATACTAATAAATTTGCTCTGGCATTTTTTTTCGAGTTCAAAACATTTGCTTCTGTATTGGATGCGGAATGTGCAAAACAAAAATGTTAGACTTCGCAATGATTTGACAAACAGTACTCTCTCTTGGGCCACTATACTATTTAAAATTTTATTTCAGATTAAGCTTGGGAAGACATTATAAATTATCGCTTTTAAACTTGTAGAAACAAAATTTACAACCATCTTCATTCTTGCTATTTCAGTGTTATACTCCTGTATTCAAATATTACTAATTTTGCTCAATATAACTATTGCCTTGCTATCGAAAATGGATAAATTGAAAACGTGATAAAATGCATTAATTTGTTGGCCAAATATAAAAGTTACTTTATATTTGCAACTATTTTGGTAATAAATATCTTGATTTTAGAGTTTTTTAACAAGTGAATCTATGCTCAGCATACAACATGATTATGCATTTTTTGTATGTTGTATAGATTACGATTACACATAATGTACCTGTTGTCTATTGAATGTATCAAATAGAGATCCTAGCGAATCTACTTTGAAAATTTGCTAATCATGCAATGCTCTGTTGCAGTTTTTATCTGTTCTGGTGCAAACTTCATTGCAGTTGTGCATATTTGTATGTTTCTTAGTCCCCCTTTTCTAACTATGTGTTACAGCAACATTTCTTCAATGATAACAAAAGAAACTTAGTGGCTAATTATATTGTCATAATACTTAAATTCTTTTTGTTGTGCTTTCTTCAAATACAAGTCAATGAAAAAGAGGGTATCTTATCATTTCTGTACATTTTATCATAAGTTTTATTTCTCAATATACTCAGGCTATATTGATAGATAAATAAATAGATACTTTAGTTCACTCGCTAAACACATTTGGGAGATAAACAGATAAATATAATATGCCAACTGATGAAGGCAATTCATAGGTAGAAGAAAATGATACCGTAACTGTTGAATTAACAAGCAGGGGTATGCAAGCGGACCTATATACTAGAGCCCGTCAAAAACCAAACTTAGCCAAGTGACATTCAGATAAGCTAGCTCCTGAATTTGAAATAGAAATTCTATACCAAATTATTCTTTCTTTCCTTTTATAGTTGTTATGTTCATTATTTTGCTGCCTTGAAGAACCTGCCCTGCATCTCTTTCTCGTGTGTAAAAAGGAAATCTCATATTATTCGTCGAGTATATTTTTTGGTTTCATGATACTTTGAAGACCAATGTATTTCAAGTTAAAATAAAATAAATAAAGATTAGTCATTGTTATTGCAATGAATCATTTTCTCTCAATTGCATACAAAAAGAATATGTTGCCTGGAACATCAAATGAGTAATTATCATATTTCTTTGAAAATGGACTTTCCAGTTTATTTTTAATTTATTTTATGTAGCATAATGGTTTTAGTTTCATTACAGATCATTGTGTCATCAATTTTTCAAATTCACCGTTATTTTTTCTATGTTGCTTACTAAAAAATAGTGATGTCATTTTTTTTCACCTATACCTTAGAAAGTAGCAATTTTTCCTTTCTCAAACTTTATTTTTATACTGGCTTCATAAAACCTGAAACTATTCTTGACACTACAATTAAGATGGTCCTTGGGCATCCTTGCAAGTGAGATATGGTGAAAAAGAAAAGCAAAGGGGATTCCAATTACTCATTTACTAATTTTCTAGCTATTTATGTTCTCTTTACACATGGATCAACAATGAGATGAAGTTTTCTATTTTTATCCAAAAGTAAAGACACAAATGGCAGTTCCCAAAATTTCAGCAAATAGTTAAATTTGAAATTCACGTCAGATCTGTTTTTCGTTGGTTGTTTAGTTTATGTCATCACTACTAACCACATGCCATTAATCTGGCGGCTTGAACTCTGGCCTTTCATGATTTTCTATTTGATGTGAATTTTATTCCTTACCCACACTGGAAAGCCCATCGATGCATAATAATCAATTAGATTATAAAAAAATTATAGTGTTATTAAGCGGTTCTAGATCAAGCAATTACGTTAGTCAGATATGGATAGGCACCAAAAAAATTGCATATAAGTCATTCGAATTCAGACGCTAAATAATTATCCAAATAGTAATATGCTTTTTGTTGTTTAATTATTGAAAAAGGTTAAATTGATCTGCAAGAGTTTATGGAACATATTGTAAAACCTCTTCTTATTGATACATGGTTAATGCATGCCCTTTTTGAGAAGGTTTTTCTCTCGATATATATTGTAATCCCATACTAATTTATGTTATCTACCAGATACACTAAATTACATTTAATCACATCTTTCATCAATGTTGTCGAACAATTACTAAAGCTCATTGCTACAAAGAATTTAAGCTGCATGCTCTAGAGCACTGGGAATAAATTCTATTGCAGTGGCTGAATCCCATTTCATATCAGCAACCAATCGTACCTGCACGAGGTCAGTTTGTACAACTAGGATCTAGCACCATATAATTGTTTTCACGTTTCTTTCATCCTTCTTATGGTAGAGTATATTAATGTTTCTGTTATTGCTTATGGTAATGCTTTACGTATAGGCTACTACTGTAATACTTGCTTAAAACTGCACATGGTTTCCAAATAAAAGATCACTGATCGGTTTTTTTTACAAGAGTGTTGTATGCTTATTTATATTTTTCCAATCGGCTTTCACTGTAATGCTCCTCAACGACAAACAACTTTTCATTTAATCCAACCAATTTGGTTAAAGTTGGTTGAATTTAGTTTTTGAAAATTAAAAAAATGAGATAATGTTCGAAAGCATACAGCGTAAAATCTTCTTGGTTTGTGGCTAGCTTAAGCATTTGGATGCTTATGAATTATCCATACGGTATTTGACACTGTTTTTATTCTTGTTCATGCATTTCTATGGATAAATTCAGATATATTGGTTGAGCACCTGAGATTGAAAGAAGATAATGATAATATTTGCATACATATGTCAGAAATTAACAAAATTAAGTCTAATTTAATGTATTTGATGAAATAGATTGCTTATTTATATACACTTTTCTACTGAAGATTGGTGGATACTATTTTTGGTATGCATTCTTATTTGGATTCTATAATGTGAATTATAATTGTATAGAATTTATTGTTAAATTAATTTTACATATCATAACATATATTGGGATTGAGAAGGGCATCAAGTAGCCATAGAGAGATTAGGAACATATCTTTAGTTGTATTACGTTTAAGCATGTGTTGGTAATTCACATAAATAACTCAGTTCTTGACATTTTGTCCACTTTAACTTATTGATATTCAAATATAATATACGATATTACTTTCACTACGCTTTGAATGTGAACGAAGAAACATCTATTAAAATTAACGACATAGATAAACATTTGAAATCATTTATTATGTTTTCCTTTTACACTAAAATACACATCTTTCACTTTTACAAAACATATAAATAGCCATAAATGTTTGAACACGGTAGTGTAAGATACACCAATATTGTATTCAATTCATTTTTTCAAAATAAAATAAATTTTGAACCTGTGCACTGCATAGGCTCCCCTATCAGATTACTAGAAATACCCTTTTGGCAAAAATTGCATGACCGTGTATTTTTGTGTGTTCAGTGCAGGAATTTCTAAGTAGGCTAAGTGGAGTGCCTTCTACCAGATCATACATGTTTTGGTTTATCTCCACCGTTGGATGAGCGAGAGGTGGACGGTATGGTGTTGGATCATTGCCAGCTGGTGGACCTGAGTTGGCCTGTGATCTTACCATTTTCTTTTCAATACTATGTTACATTACTAACTGATTTTTTTGCATTTATTTATAAGGAATACATTTGACTTTTGTATGTAAGAAGTTGACAATTGTGGATGATCTTCTAATCTGCTATGTAAGGAAAAATAGTTTATTTCGCTGTAGCGTGTAGGTATAGCATAGTTATTGTTTAGATAGCATTTTTGAAGAGATTGTTTCTTTTTTATTGTTGAGCTTGCGTTTCAATTTTTTAATGCACAGTTGAAATTTGTGTTTGGATATTCATGTAGCTCTATGAGTGTCATTCAATTTTGATTATAATATGTCATTGATTAGCAAGTTGTTTTAGAAGTCTTATATATTTAAATTCTTTTTTTCATCTATACTAATCATTTACATTGTTTTTAGAACAAGATTTTTGATACTTCGGTAAAAATTAAAATTATCATCTGTTCTCTTATGGGAATCATGCATTGTTTATAAGTAATGTAATTATAAACAATTACAGCATAATTACCTTAACGTTTCAGCAGTGTAGGCTATTCAAAAAACATTGTTAATAGTAAATGATATGTAAATGCCAATTTGTAAAATAATTTTACAGACTATTTCATCTTATATATTACGTGCGAGTCAAATTTAAGTAAACTAATGTAACAACTAGTTTTTTCTTTTTGACCATCGAAAGACGATACCGAATACATTTACGGCGTCTTTTTAAAATTCCGAAAATATATTTTCCATCAAGAGAATTTCACCACCGATTTGCAACCTTCCCCATCATTTCCTTTCCGACCGTCCATCAACGGAATTTAATATCAATTCGCCACCAATACCACCAACAAAACAACTTGAAATAAAAGTTTTTTTTTTTTTTTTGGAAAAGGTACTTTATTAATAATAGAAAGCATATACTTCCTTGATATGCCTCATTAAAACCTTACAACCCCCCTAACCTATATGGGTTCCTTGTAAGGAAAAAGAGTACATATCAATTCCATATATTAACAATACAAGGAGACAAAATGAAGCTAAGCAGTCAAACAGATAGAGGAGGAACTACAAGTAGAAAAAATCTCAAAACCATCCGTACGAACTGCTAACTTCAGAGGTCTAAACAGCTAACTCCTACCTAAAACTCTTAATCACCAAAACAACCCAAGAACAAAACCGCACCGATCAGGAGACCAATCATAATTGGACACGCAGAAAGAGCTTGGAAAAAGAAAATTAGTTCGATCCCAAAACTCTGAATCAATTTTAGCTTCAGCCATGGAGGTGGGTGAGGATAATGAGCTTCTTCCAAAAGATTGACGAAGTATAGTTCCTCAAAATGCTCGTTCGTACCACAGATACTTACTTCAAGGAGGTCGAAAGGCCTCATGCAGATCTGACACCATAAAAAGATTAGACAAGATAAGTTTTTCTTCCTCGTTTAGCTTGTGGATCTGAATCTTTTGTAGCATTAGGTGTTTGCTTTGAATGAGAATTTGTTTAATTTTCACTTCTACTGGTTCATTTATTCCATCAAACACCCGTTTGTTGCGTTCGCACCATATATTCCAGATGATGTTGGTACATATAATGCTTGTAATACATGAAATATTTGGTTGCATTTTGCCCTGAGCTTCTTGAATATCAGCCAGAAGTTTGCAAATTTCGTAACTATTTCCCTGAAAGATGTTGAGTTTAGGGATGATGTTATCTATAATTCTTCTTGAGTACGTGCATTGAAAGAAGAGGTGGTCTCTGTTTTCTTTGTCATTGTCACATAGAACACATTTTTGGTCTACCATAGTAGACCATTTGCTAATCTTATCTTTTGTCTGCAATTTGTCTTTGAAGGCCAAAAGAGAACAAATTGACATTTTAGGAGCGCAACCTTTATCCCAAATGAGCTTAGTCCAATCGTGTTCAACGTATTTATTTCTAAATTCCTGCCAGGCTGACTTAAGAGAGAAATTGCCTTGTTTGCTGGGTAGCCACCACCAAAAATCTTGTTGAATATGGTTGTGTATGTTAATTTGTTTAATAACAGTATGAGATTGAGTTGGAATACTATTGAGGTTTTGCTTCCACTTTTTATTATGAATGAGTTCAGAAACTGTTTTATGGCAACCCCTCAAAGTATACATACTGTTCCATCCATATTTATCAATTAAAGAGGAGCCTTGAATCCATGGATTGAACCAGATGTCAGTTGTGTCTCCATTCACAATTTTTCTGTCAATATGGCCTTTGCACCATTGTCTGGCTCTAAGTATGGTTTTCCAAGTGTGGGAAGCGTTATTGTTCATTCTGACAGTCCAAAAATTAATATTATTACAGTATCTGTTATGCATCCATCTTGCCCACAAGGAATTACCATTAATATAATTCCATAGCAGTTTAGTTGCTGAGGCTGTAGCTAAATCTTCAATTCTCCTAATTCCCAAGCCCCCTTCTCTTTTTGTTTTGCATACTTCATTCCAGCTCAATTTATGTGATTTAGATTTCCATAAGAAGTTTGCACATAAAGAATTGATCTTATGAATGATTGTTGCAGGGAATTGTGCTATCTGTAACCAAAATTGCAGCATGGGGTGGATAACTGACTTGATCAGTTCAACTCTACCACTGATATTGAGGAATCTGGTTTGCCAATTATTAAATTTTTTGTTGATTTTATCAATCAACCATCCAAAGTCCCTTGTTTTCAATGCATTATTGGAGAGTGGGATTCCCAAGTAGGTAATTGGCGAATTATCAATTTTGAAATTGATAATTTCTTCAATTTCCTTTTTATCCCTGGCACCTTTACTGAAAAAGATTTTTGATTTTTCAGTATTTAGTTCCAGTCCTGCAAATTTCCTCATCTTTTGTAGAATGTTATGGATAGTATTTGCATTTTTGGTAGTAGCTTTTGCTAAAATGAGGATGTCATCAGCATAGAGTAGATGAGTAATTATTGGTTCTACTTGATAAATTGGGCTGATATTTCCTTTGAAGTATTCAATGTCCAAGTTAATAGTGAGATATTCCATGGCTATAGAAAAAAGATATGGCGACAGAGGGTCACCTTGTCTGATTCCTCTCGAGCTGTTGATAAAATCATGTGGGGCACCCTCTACTAAAACTGAAAATGATGGAGTAGAGATACACTCGTATATAAGATTAGCAAAGGAGATTGGGAATCCCATCGATTTCAGCATATGATGAATAAATTCTCTATTGATCTTGTCATAGGCCTTGTGCAAATCAATTTTTAAGCAAAAATTATTCGAATTTTTCCTGTTAAAACTCCTGACCATCTCATAGGCAAGAAGAGAGTTTTCTGATATAAGCCTGTTTGGGATAAAAGCATTTTGGTTAAATGATATAAGCTCATTCATGTATATTTTCATCCTATTGCACAGAAGATTAGAGAGAATTTTATATGTAATATTACATAAAGAGATAGGTCGAAAATCAGTCATCTTTGATGCTTCTGGAATTTTTGGAATGAGGCAAATGAAAGTGTGGTTAATTTCTCTGATTATTTTGCCAGAATGGAGAATATCATTCATAGCTTTCCAAATATCCATTTTAATTTTATCCCAATGAACTTTAAAGAATTTAGAATTGAGGCCATCTGGTCCGGGAGAGCTATTTTCATTAATTTGGAAAACTGCCTCTTTAATTTCCTCCAATGAAAAAGGATTGCCTAATTGATTCTTTGCATTGTCTGATAAAATTTTCTTGCAAATAATTTTTGGAAATTGATTTTGATTATGAGGCAGTTGAAAAAGATCTGAGAAATATAGAGAGGCTTCATGAGCAATTTTTTCTGATGCTGAAACCCACATTCCCTGTTGATTAATCGTAAAATGATTTTTACGACATGCTTTGTAATCTGCAATTTTATTGAAAAAAAATTCAGTTGGTCTGTCTCCCATCGTGAGCCAGTTGAATTTCATTTTCTGTTCGTTGTCAATGGCCAATTTCCTCATCATATAATGTAACTTATCACAGTTATTAGAGTATATTTGCAGCAGATTATTATCAGATGGGTTAGTCAGAATTTGTTTATAAGTTTTATTGTTATGATCTTTCAAACTATTCAACTCTTTCTGCAAGTTTGTTTGATTATGAGCCCATTTCTTCAAATTATGCTTCACCTGTTTCAGTTTGCAGAGGAGGGAGTACAGGGGATATCCATCGAAATGAGATTCCAGAGCCTCATTGACTACTGAGGAATAGTCAGAGTAGCAGTGCCAGGAATTTTTGTATTTAAATGGTATGTTTTTCTTTTGTGAATTCTGGACATGTAAGATGATAGAGATCTGTGTGTGGTCACTTATTGAATGATTACCAAAATGTATGCCAAAGTTGTTAAATTGGTTGATCCAAATGTAGTTAACAAAAACTCTGTCAATCTTACTATGAATAGAGAATAAGTTACCTCCTCTCCACGTGTAGAAATTTCCCGAGAATTCAGGTTCCACAAGTTTAGAAGAATTAATACAGTCCAAAAAACTTGAGTCCCCATTAGAGCTCATAATACCTCTGTTTATCCTTTCATTATTATATAGGATAGTGTTAAAATCACCAGCCACTAACCACGGCAGATTAATAAACTTGGATAAAGTTTTGATGTCTTCCCAAAGATACTTACGACCTTCTTCGTCGTTAAAGGCATAGGAAACTGTACACACCATACTTGTATTAGAAGCATTATGAAGAATACAAGTAATGGATTGGTCCGAAGTATGGAGAACAATAGTGGTCCAGATATTTGAGTCCCAAATAATCATGATTCTACTTTTTCGATCATCTGAAGCGTTGTGTGACATTTTCCAATTATTATCTAATTTGTACATAAACTTTTCAATTGAATTAGAAGAGAGCTTGTTTTCTAGAATACCAATAAAGGAATATTTATTCGTTTTCGCAATGTCAATAATTTCTAATTGTTTGTAGAGGGCATTCATCCCCCGAATGTTCCAAATTAGGAACTCCATTAACAGTTTATATTAGGCTCGCTACTATCTTCCATGGGGGTAGCTTTCCCCAAGTTCTTTGTTTTTTTGGATTTCTTATTTTTGTTTTTTAATTGACTAACAAGATTTGACCATTCAGGGTTTTCAACCACTTCAGAGTTCAATGATGCTTTAAACTCAAAAGGCACTTCCTCTGATCTTGTTTTACGCGAAGGCTTGTTTCTGATAATGTGTGAAGATTCCATAGTCTCTGTCTCTTGTTGAATGGCTGAAATGGTACTATCGGTGATGGTATTTTCCTTGTTCTGGATAGGAACTGCAATAGAACATGATTCCTGATGTAATATGCGGGAGGATGACTGAGTTAGCATGTTCAAGCTGGACGCCCTATCTGTATCGTTGTTATAAGTTAACTTGGAAGTATTCATACATTCATCTGTTGTTTGGTCTACTTGTATATACTCTAAACTTACTTGATTGTGGTCAGTTGTCGTAACATTAGTACTTGCATTGATGTGAAAGTTATGTGTTGGTTCAGCATGCGTCTTTTGGCCATACTGCCTTGTTGTATCCATTGTTTCGACTTGATTGCTTAACTTTGTGTTATCATCACTATTTTTTAAAACGTTTTCATTTTCATACGAATCTATAGCCATCTCTGTATCTTTGTTCACTGTGGTACAGTTCTCTTTAGGGAGCCATACCTTGGTGAATTGATAGTGTATTTCAGCGTGTCCAAAACTCCTACAGTTTGGACAAATACTCGGTTTCCACTCATAATTCACCGCTTGCCATATAATTTCGTCTTTATCGTTAAGAATTGGAATTTTGATTGGGAATGTGAAGTTGCTATCGATTTCAATGAGAACTCTGGCAAAAGCAATTTTAATAATTCCTTCAGTAAATTTGTCAAGCCTGATTGGAGTTCCGAGTACTGAGGCTATCCGACTAATTCCTTCTTCTGTCCAGAAATCAAGTGGCAAATTGGGAAGACGAATCCAGATCGGAATAGTCTTAAGTAAATCTTTATTAAGTTGCATTCCTGGGTTCCATCTTTTCATCATCATCAGTTTCTTGTTATAATAGTATGGTCCACCCTCAAGAACGTTCAGACAATCTTTTTCTTTACTGAATTTAATCACATAGAATCCGTTCTCCATTGAAAAAATCGAGAATTCTCCCATTGGTTTCCATACTCTCAATATATATTCTTTGAAATATGGATAATACGGTTTCGGACCAACAACGTATACAACAATAGCATTTCTCCATTGATTTCTAGCATCTGAAATCACTTCGGAGGACATTTTAGCGCATTTTATAGAATTGACTTCACGGGGCTGGTAAAATTTTAGTGGAATAGACGTCTGAATATTGTTGCCTTTGACAACCTCATTCCACGCTTTGCTAATCGGGGAGGCATAGTTCCAATTTGGAGTTTTCTTAATATTCATAGGACTATTATGCGGATTCGTCACAGGGGGAACAGGGATCTGATTGTTATTCAAAGGACTTGTGATATTACCTGCTCGATTGAAGCCTTCTGACTGGTTTGATTTCTTGAGATGGCGAACACTTGAATTTGATTTGATTTGTCTCTTCCATTTACGAGTTATCACAGGCGTAAATCCATCGTCATCGACACTATTGTTATGTTCCATTCGCGGAGGTTCGAAGCCAGGGGGGTGATCAGGCGGAGAAGGAGGCGGATCTGCCATTGGGAGGGGTTGAAGGCAACAGGAGGTGGAGGCTGCCATAGAACACGGGGTGAGAAGAGGAGCGACATCAAGGGCAGACGGCCGGTGCTGGGACGAGTAGTGATGGACGGCGGCTAATTAGGGTTTCAGCGGCTAATTAGGCTGCCATGATCTATAATGATCTATAATTATTTTGTTTGCAGTTCAATTTTTGTACATGGCGACTTGAAATAAAAGTTGCAACTACCAAAACGTTTGCATTTACAGCATATGTCCATCTACTCATTTTTTACTAAATAAAAATGAAATATTTCTAAATGTTAGATGCATACATGTGCGTTTTATTAGGGCAGCACAAAGTATGGGTTGGATCGGATTGGATCAAATACTTCATCCGACCCACATATGTATGGATTATACATAGTTCAATCCATACCCGACCCATATAAGGTTGGATATGGCTTGGGTTGAAATATGGGTTAATTGTGTTTAATAGGGTTGAGTCGGGTTACATAAACCTAATACGAAAATAAGATTTGAAGAAAAAAATAAAATAAAGTTTCATCTCAAAATAGTAAATTTTAGCTACCAGAATGCATTAAACATAACTAATTCACTACAATACATATTTTATTAGAAATTTATTATAAAAGTTATCACATAGAATTGATTACTACATATTATAATAAGAGTTTCATTTCAAAATATCTTAAGTTGGTCCTAGAATACTCCTTAAATCTTTCAGTTAATCATGCGTGTTTTTGATCATTCTAATTTTACTTGAATTGACATTGAATATGATTATTTTTATTACATTTACTCTATAATACATATACTTTGTTTTATATTTTGACTGTTCTAATTTTGAATGGCCTGATATTGAATGAGTTTTTATGTAGAGTTCGGTTGGGTTAAAATAGGGTTAAGTTGAATAAAATATCACACCCGACCCGTACATAGTATGAGCTTTAAACTGTAACCCACATCCGACCCGAACTAGGTTCGGATGAGTAGGGTTTATGTGGGTTAGGATGGGTTAGGTCAGATCGAGTATGGGTTGTGGGCATCTATAGGTACTATACTTTACCTTTATCGAACCAAAGCCAAAACAATGGTAATTTCCAAAAAACAACACAAACCCGACCCACCCAACCTTAGTCGGATCAAATGCAGATTACGATATATTATCAGGTGCACGATGAACTCTTATTCTTTACCTGAACAAAAATTTATAGACGATGTATATTGTTATATACTGTTTAAATTATTCTTTCATGATGATACAAAAGCTGTGAGTAGGCAGTATCCTAAGTAATAAAATTCTAAAGAAGTTGTTTGTTTGCAATATGTTGCAGGTGATCTAGCAAAAGACTAAGCAAGATATATATTCACTCTAGGACCCTGCTTACATGAAGCAGGAAGGAGGAGGAGATAATGTGGCTTAAAAGCTATCTAACAGTAATATTTTGTTACTAAAAGGTTTTGATGAATTTTTAAGATCGGTTTATTATTTCAAAGTTTCTTTTGAAATGTGATTAACTCAGGTTACTAAAATATAAATCTTTATGCTGCATTGAGAATCTGTAAAGTATATGGCTTTCTGGGAGTACGAGAGCTTGCATTCATTTTGAACAGCGTTACCATTCCGTTTGCTTGAGGAAGAATTAGTTTGGCAAATAAAAGTTAATTTTCTAACCTTATGCAAATTATGATACCAGAAGGTTAAAGTAAAAAAAACTTTGATTCAAACTTGGAATTTTTTAATCATCTAACATGTAATCTTTTCACGACTCACAATCTTAACAAAAATATTGATGAGTATATTCAACAAAACGTGAATTTTAAAAAAAAATACAACGCAAATGATATATAAGAGACTACCGACCATGGAGCACTAAAAAGGATGCAGAAGATGATCTAGCAATAAGATATTGGAATTAGATGCAGGCCTACATGGACGTGCATATATACTCATTATATATAAAATTAAACATTTAAATTTAGTTTATTCTCATTCTCAAATCATCTATGTAGGAAAGTTTTGTTTTGTTTAATATTATATAACAAAACTGAAAAATATCATGATTTATTCAGATTAGATTTGATGACTATAATATATTTCTAACTTATATTGAGCACTTACGTCTTTTAAATTAGGTATTTACCCGTACTTTGTTTTTTTTAATTTATGAAGGGTATTTTGGACAATTCAAAAGCTTCAAATGAGGATTTTCTTTGTAGATAATTCACTAATGTATATTTCTTTGTGTGTATTGATTATTTCTATGTAAAATAATTTACAAGTCGGCATGAGATGATCAACCAAAATAGTCATATAAGAAAGTGTTTCAGTTCCTCGTTGCGTATATTATAAGCCATCTACTATTCTATGTGGTCAAGTAGCTAGTTGTAAAAATTAATTATTAGTACCGACTGTTAGAAACACGATTCAATCAGTTTAGAAAAGAGTAAAAGTATCTCATAATTACCAACACATTTGATATGATGGAAAAGGAAAATCCCTTTAGATTTCCACCGCAACATTTCACTATGCTTCCTTAAATTCACACTTTCCTATCGTCACTAGCTTCTTTGTTATTACGAGGAATCCTCAACGACAATGCTTCCCGTACCAATGAATGCACCAATACTTGCCCCAATAACATTTATCGTAGCCTACTACAAGCTTTGTGCTTAGAGTCGGGTCATAACTGACTGCATGTCCTTTTAAGGAACCCTAGCTACTCTAACCAGATCTGGAAGGGTAATACTGAGGGCGAATATACTTGTGTTTAAGGGGGGTCAGCTGGCCCCCACCCCTCCCCCCTTCCCCCTTCTTCCAAACTTTTTTAAATTTGCACTAAGGATCCAAAAATTAGAAATTTGACCTCTCTCAATTTATAAAACTCACAGGGTTTTATTAGTAGAACCGCAATTCCATTTCTCTAGTCGCTTATGTATCTAACTTCATTTCCTTCTCTTCGACGTACCTCTTCAAAACACAAATGTGAAATTAAGAAAATACTAGTTCTTTTATTTATTTTTTCAAAATCGCTTTGCAATTCTTCTCCTGCTCTCTAGTTGCTGCCGCTATTATACTGTTCTACTCTCAAGTAGGTATTAGTTTCAAATTTAATTTGATATTAGATAGTTTAATTTTGTGAAAATTGTTTCAATTGAAATGTTGATATGTTTAAATCTTTAATCTTTGTTGATGGATCTCCAACATTATTATGCATTCAAACAAGGGCAGTAATGCAATAATTGATTAAAGAGAGTGTGCGATACAATAACAAGCCACTGCAATTGAAATGCTGTGTGTGATGAAAAAATTCTTAGCTGTAAAAATGTTAGCTGTGTGTGATACAACAGGAAAAAAAGAGATGTTATTAGAAATAGAATTATAGAGAGTTTGTTGTTTATCAGCTTTGTAATTGTTTTTCTAATCTGTAAAATCTTTAATGCTCTAACTGTCGTTGCTAAAAAATTTCATGAGCTATTTTTTAACAATTTTTGAAATAAACAGATTTATCACAAAAATTGACATTTTTACTTGCAAATTACTGCAGTTTCAATATAACATTCTTAATGGATAAATTTGTCATTAGAACAAAATGCACGGTAAATCAGTTTTGTCCTTGACCGAAGATGCGTCCAATAACATAGCGAAAAGAGGTTGTGTTGAGGTCGATTATGAAATAATTCCTTCGGATCCGGGTTTACGATATTTTATATGTGATTATAATCCAAATGATAGAGACTGTGTATAACACCCCTAATTTTTAATAACATTGTCAGGAGGTTTAATTAGATAAATTAAATGGAATAATGTAAATATTAGTGTGATAAGGGGATTGAGATTTGAAAATTCAATAGAGGCCGAGCTCAATTAAATAAAACCCTAGAAGAATGGGCTTATGAACGGTTTTATAGGTTAATTAGTGAGAATAAAATAAGGGCATTATGGGTAATAGCCGCACCTATCATCCTATTACCCTTAAAATCTCATTTTCATTTCTTTGCACATTCATTTTTCAAAACTCAAAAATGTAAATCAAAGAAGAGCAAGCCGACCATAACCTAGGGAAGGAAAAAGGGGAAATTCTATTAAAGCTAAGAAATCAAGCAAGGGGAATTAATCAAAGATCAAATCTCAAGTTCCCTATCCTAATAAAAATGAATAATAATCAAAACCATATTAATTTTCTTTTTTAAGAGCATTTGATTTCGAATTTGAGTTTAAACCCATTATGACGATTTTTGATGATGATATGCTTGGATTTCGTGATATGTTATATTCAAACAAGTTTGTTTGATATATGTATTACTCGATCTTAAGGCTAAAATCGTTTGTATTGGATTTCAAATGCCATGAGGATTTAATATGTTATGTAAAACATTATTTTGGAGATGTGTTCAATTTTTTTATAATTTTCCAGGCTATGGAAAAGTTATTATGAATTTTTGAAGGAAGAAATGAATATTTGAGTTTATTATTTTGGCTGTTAAATGAAGGAATTTGGATCAATTTTTTTTATATTTTAGATAACATATTAAAAGTGAATTTGTATGATTTTTGGGGATTTTTCATAAGTAATTTACTGTACAAATTAAATTAATTTATATGGAGGATTTAAATGTTTTAATTGTTTTTCTTAAAGGAAGGGCTTCTTTGCTAGTTACCTTTATTTAGATCTGAAATGAATGTAGGAGTTTTTAGAAAAGAGTTTGAGAAGTTTATGGCAACCAATTAAATTTTTACAAATAAGCGGGTTGGTTAAAAAGCTTTGGTACGTAGTGGATTGGAGAATGGTGGTAGGCATGGAGTCAAAACCATGCTTTCAAAGGGGTCGATACCCATTTAAATAGCTTTCGAAGAAGCCACTTGGCTTGTTTTCAAAAGAGTGCTTTCGAAAGGGTTTTAAATTTCTTTCGATGATGTTGCCGCCTTTTTGTTAAAGTGTAGATTTCGAATGATTTACCCTGTTTTTAAATCAATACTTTTGAAAGGGTAGTTTGAACCCAGTCAAAACCAGTCTATTAACTTTGAGTAGTTTGAGAGTTGAGGTTTTCAGGTACCTCTTTAAACGAATAAGCTTTCGGAGACGTGCAAGATGCAAGCTAGCTAGTAGGAGTTCTTTTCTATTTTGATTCCGCTGTGTTTTGTTGCAAACGCAAAGTTGTTTAATTGCCTATGTTTAGACTTTGATCATCCAAGGGGCATCTTCATATGTCGCTCTTGGCATATGTTGTAATACTTATATTTTCTCCGAACGTGATCCTTGAATCTGCGATTATGTAATGAATTTGAATTGTTTTAAAATGGAATGAGAAAGTTGTTTAATAATTTTAAATTTTTTCCATATCCATGTGTTTCTGTTATATCAATGTATCTAACATTACCGTATTTGGTCGCCAAGTATTAATAACCATGGATGATTGTAGCATCCATAACCGTTAGTTTTGGACCTCCAAGTGGGAGATGTTACAAGTTGGTATCAGAGCATAGATATGTGAAAACTTAAAAGAAATTTAAGTCTAAAAGATTTCTCAAAACGTAATTCAATGAATCAGAAAATAAGATCGGATTTGGATTAACGCTATAGCAACGTAGTTGTATTATATATATATAAGTACGTATTCCCCTCTCTCTTAGACCGTTCTTCTGTATCTTACTAAGGGTCGTATGCAGATTTACGAGAAAGAAGACATTGAGGCAGGAAATAGAAGAGGAAATCTTAGTGGTGGAAGCACCATGACAAATGGAAATGTTCGACCCACTAGGAGGAACCCGGGTTGATAGGAAAATGCTAATCCAAATGCAGATGCTAATGTAGGTGCTGAAAATTAGCCAGTGGATGTGAGGATGATGTACCAATTCTTTGTCAATCTGATGCAAGCGGGAGCAGCTACTGGAGTTGCTAGGAAAGTTGGAGGAGCTAATCCCACGCCTCCAGTTGGGAATCACTATGCCAAGTTGAGTAGGGATTACACCAGTCTTGGTAGAAAACCATTTGTGGGAACAGATGATGCCATACAAGTTGAGAATTGGCTGTTTGATTGTAAGAGAATCTTCGCTGACTTGGGATTGAAAGATGAGAAAAAGAGCAGACTAGCCTCTAGGCAGTTGCAGGGAGAAGCGCTCCATTGGTGGAATAATGTTACTGCCAGAGTTCTTGAGGAAGAGTTGACTTCGGTAGAATTTCGAAGGAGTTTCGAGCAGAGGTTTTTGTCAAAAGTTTCTAAGTCTGCATTGTTGAGAAAGTTTATGGATTTGGTGCACGGAGATATACAGGTAATTGAGTGTGCCACTAAGTTTGATGAGTTGTCCCGATATGGGTATGCTACTATTGACGCGGTCATCAAGAGGAATGAGAAATTTATTAGGGGACTGAGACCCGAGATTGCTAGGGCTACACTGCCACATCTCCATGATCCTTGTAATGTTGTTGTGGAGATGGAAATCCGACATGAGGAAATGATTGCTATTTGTGGGAATGAAAAGCCAATTGAAACTCAGTGTTCTCAGGGGAAGAAGATGAAGTTCTTTAAGAAGAAGGGAACCCAAAAAGGAGAGGCTGCCAAGAAGGCAAAGGCTGATCTGGTCTGCTTTAAGTGTGATAAGAAGGGCCATTATGCTCATGAATGCAGAATTAGAAAAGGGAAGAAGGCCACAGAAAAGAAAAGCGTGAAGTGCTTTAACTGTGACCAGGTTGGGAATTATAAGAACTGGCGTCCAGAACCAGTCAGGGCGGACAAGGGAAAGGTTTTTACCGTTGGACCATCATCTGCTTGGCCATATGCTGCTGAGAAAGGGAAGACTATGATGGAAGGTACGCTTTTGATTTAGAGTATACCAGTTAGGATACTATTTGATACCGGTGCATCACATTCATTTATATCTCAGTGTTTGGTTGATAGATTATGTTTGGAATCCACATACCTTGTTACTTCCTTAAGGGTTGCGACCTCGATAGGAGGGTATGCAACTCTAGGGATGGGATGTGACCAGTTATAACTTGATTTGTTAGGTCATAAGTTTGCATGCAGTCTATATGTTTTTGATTTCGTAGATTTCAGGATCATTCTGGGTATGGATTGGTTAGGTAAGTATGAGGCTAGGATATTTTGCCAGGATAGAGAAATATCGTTGAGACACACTGATAGTCATAACCGATTCATATTCTCAGTGGAGGATTCTTACCGAAGTGCTTATGATTTTTTTGAGAGTTATGGAATTGGAAGAGGAGTTAAGTTGGGTTCAAGTAGCCAGAGAGTTTGTAGATGTTTTTGAGTCGGTTATAGGACTACCACTGAAATTAGCTGTTTAGTCTCGGATGGATCTTGTGTTAGGAGCTGAACCTGTAAGTAGACCACCTAGCAGAATGACACCAATCGAGATGAAGAAATTGAAGGTGCAGCTAATGGATCTAGAAGGGAGAAATTTTATTAGACCAAGCAGTTTGCCTTGGGGTGCGGCCGTGGTGTTCGTGAAGAAACTAGACAGGTCGTTGAGGATGTGTATCAACTATCGTAAGTTGAACGAGAAGACGATTTAGAATAAGTATCCTTTGCCAAGAATTGACGATCTATTTGATCATCTGTGTGGAGCTAGAGTGTTTTCCAATTGGATTTGACGACAGGTTTCCATCAGTTAAGAGTGGCAGAGGACAATATTACATTGACAACGTTTTGGACTAGGTATGGTTCGTATGAGTGGTTAATAATAATGCCGTTTGGGTTAACGAATGCACCAACTTTCTAGCTGGATCTGATGAGCAGAGTTTTTCGAAAGTACTTGGATAGGTTCGTGTTGATGTTTATATATGACATTTTAGTATTCTCCAAGGATGAAAGAGAGCATGGAGATCATCTTAGAGTGGTGCTTGAGAGGCTGAGGTAGCATCAGCTGAAAGTGAAGTTTTTCAAGTGTCATTTTTGGAAGAAAGAGCTAAAGTTTCTTAGTCACTTGGTTTCAGAGAAAGGCTTGTCGGTCAATCCAGATAAGATCGAAGCTGTTAATAACTGGAAGAGGCCAGATGTGGTGACTGAGATTAGAAGTTTTCTTGGACTTGCTGGCTATTACCGGAGATTCATTAAGGATTTCTCACGGATAGTCGCGCCATTGACTAAATTAACCAAGAAGGACGTGAAGTTAGTCTGATTCGAAAAATGTGAGGAAGCATTCCTTAAGTTAAATCATTTTTTGATCAAGGCACCTGTGTTAGTAGTTCCATACGGAAACGAAGGCTTGGTGGTGTATACAGATGCATGTGGGACTTGATTAGCAGCCGCGTTGATGCAGAAGGGTAAAGTTATTGTCAATGCTTCACGACAGCTCAGACCGCATGAGGTGAGATATCCTACTCATGATTTGGAGTTGGCAGCGGTGATCTTCGCATTGAAGATATGGAGACATTATCTCTTAAGGGAGTGATTTGAGCTGTATATAGATCATAAGTCCTTAAGATATTTATTCTCTCAAAAGAAGTTGAATATGAGACGACAGAGGTGGCTGGAGTTTTTAGCAGCTTATGATTTTGGTATAGAGTATACACCGGGGATAGGAAACAAGGTAGCGATGTTCGTAGCAGAAGACATCAGAATGTGGTGTTAGCTATGTTGGAAGAATGGAAAGATTTAGAAGCTTTGACTACTTGTAGTGTGCAGTTAAGATCGACTGCTAGTTCTAGTCAGAGCACATCCATGTTATCCTGTTCGGAAGTTCGACCAGTGCTGATCGAAGGATTGCTTCTATGTATAAGGAGGATCCACTATTAGTTGAGAAGATTAGAAAGCTTGAGGTTGGATCTGAGATCGATGATCTAAAGGATTTTAGTCTTGACTAGAGAGGATGGTTGAGAAAGAAGGATGGTTGTGTGTTTCGAATGTTGAGGACTTAAGGAAAGACGTTCTTAAGGAATGTCATCGATCAAAATTTACGATTCATCCTGGAGGAACCAAGATGTATCAAGACATGAAGAGGAGCTTCTATTGGGAAGGTATGAAGAGATGTTGGCTTGTGAGTTAGGCAGTGTGCAAACTGTCAACAAGTGAAGGATGAACATCAGAAATCGAGTGGTTTGCTTCGACCTTTAGAGACACCAGTTTGGAAATGAGATTCGATTTCCATGGATTTTATAGATTGTTGTCAAAGTTGAATAGAGTAAATGAAAGTATACGGGTCATAGTGGATAGGTTGACCAAGAGTGCCCATTTCATTCCAGTTAAGTCAATCAAGACGACACCTGTTTTGGCTAAGTTGTTCATAAAGAACATAGTTAGACTGCATGGAATTCTTAGTAGTATAGTTAGTGGCAGAGATGTTTTATTTACTAGTGAATTCTGGAACAGTCTACAAGATGTGTTAGGTACCAAGCTCAAGATGAGTACTGCGTATCACCCTCGAACGGATGGGCGGACAGAGAGAGTTAATTAGGTAGTTAAGGATTTATTAAGAGCTTATGTTTAGGACTTTGGTGGATCTTAGGAAGATCACCTACACTTAATGGAGTTTTCCTATAATAATATTTATCAGACTAGTATAAGAATGACGCCTTTTGAAGATTTGTATGAAAGGCCATGCAAATCACCAGCATGTTGGTTGGAAACTGGAGACGGATTAGTCTTGGGTCCAGATCTGGTTATAGAGGCGACAGAGAAGATTGAGTTGCTCCGAGAAAGGATGAAGGAAGCTCAGTCTAGACATAAGAGTTACACACATATAAGGCGTAAAGATCTAGAATTTTCAGTTGGAGATAGAGTTTTCATTAAGGTGTCACCGATGAAGGGTGTGGTGTGATTTGGAAAATCAGGGAAACTGGCACTGAGATATGATGGTCTGTTCCAAGCTATAGAGATTGGGAAGCTCCCATACAAAGTAGAGTTGTCGAGTAGTATGGCAGGAGTCCATAATGTGTTTCATGTGTCCCGTCTTCGAAAATATGTACATGATTCAGAGACTACTATTCCTTTGATAGAGTTGGAAGAGTCGATAGTAGAGCCGAATTTGACTTTTCTTAGACAATCAGTTCGGGTTGTAGCGAGAGATGAGAAGAGGTTAAGAAAGAAGACAGTCAAGTTAGTGAAAGTTCAGTGGAGCGACAACGAGAAGGACTATACTTGGAAGACAGAAGACATGATTAGATATACTTATCTTGATCTGTTGTGAGGGTATGTTCTACATTTGCTTTATATAGACTGTTGCCAGTAAGGTAGGCTAGTATGATTGTTAGGAGCTGTTGCAAATGATTGCTATGTTTAGTATTTAGTCATTACTGAATTTCGTGGACAAAATTCTTTAAGGGGGGAGCCTGTAACACCCATAATTTTTAATAATATTATTCAGAAGATTTAATTAGACAAATTAAATATAATATTGTAAATATTAGTGTGATAAGGGGATTGAGATTTGAAAATTCAATAGAGGCCAAGCTTAATTAAATAAAACCCTAAAAGAGTGGACTTATGAACGGTTTTATTGGTTAATTACTGAGAATAAAACAAGGGCATTATGGGTAATATCCGCACCAATAATCCCATTACCTTAAAATCTCGTTTCCATTTCTTTGCACGTTCATTTTTCAAAACTCAAAAACATAAATCAAAGAAGGGCAAGCTGACCATAACCTAGGGAAGGAAAAGGGGAAAATCAATTAAAGCTAAGAAATCAAGTAAGGGGAATTAATCAAAGATCAAATCTCAAGTTCCTTATCCTAATCAAGGTGAATAATAACCAAAACCATCTCCATTTTCGTATTTAAGAGCATTTGATTTTAGGTTTAAGTTTAAATCCATTATGGTGATCTTTTATGATGATATGATTGGATTTCATGATATATTATATTCAAACAAGTTTGTTTGATTCGATTTTAAGGCTAAAATCGTTTTTATTGGAATTCAAATGCCGTCAGGATTTAATATATTATATGAAACATTATTTTGTACATGGGTTTAATTTTTTTATAATTTTCCTAGCTATGGAAAATTTATTATAAATTTTTGAAGAAAGAAATGAATAAATGGGTTTAAATTTTATTTCGATTGTTAAATGAAGGAATTTGGGACAGAAATTTTTATATTTTAGATAACATATTAAAAGTGAATTTCTATGATTTTTAGGGATTTTTTATACGTAATTTATTATGTAAATTAAATTAATTTATATGGAGGATTTAAATGTTCTAATTTTTTTGCTTATGGGAACGACTTCTTTGCTAATTACCTTTATTTGGATCTGAAATGAATGCGGCAGTTTTTAAAAAGAATTTGAAAAGTTTATGGCAACTGGTTAAATTTTTACAAGTAGGCAGGTTGGTTAAAAAGCAATTACTTGAAAATGCAATAAAACAGTTTTTGTACAGATGTATGGTTTCGCCACTTCTAGTAGTACCTTTCGACCCTATATTTCCACCTCAACCAAGTCGAAACCAACACACGAAGTATCAAAACATTAGTACGTAGTGGATTAGAGAATGACGATGGGTATGGAGTCGAAACTATGCTTTCGAAGAGGTCGATACCCATTCAAATAGCTTTCGAAGATGCCATTTTTCAAAAGAATGCTTTCGAAAGGTTTTAAAATAGCTTTCGATGAGGTTGCTGCCTTTTTGTTAAAGTGTAGCTTTCGATTTACCCTATTTTTAAATCAATGCATTCGAAAGGGTAGTTTGAACCTAGTTTAAACCATATTGTCGACCTTATGCCTCTCGAATGAATTGAAGTCATCAACTGGTTCAAAAGATAGCTTTTGTTTTATAAATATAATAAGCCACTTCCCCAAGCTCTCGAAAGGGCTCCAGTAGCCACATAAGGGTTTCGAAGGCAATGGCTTCGAAAGGGGTTTCGAAGCTATCATTCCAAATGTTTTACTTAAATGAATAATGCTTTCGAAAGGATGGTTCTAAAGCCATCATTTTTCCCTGATCACTTTTACTTAAAGTTTAATGGTTTCGAAAGGGGTACTTTCATTTAGATTTTCTTTGGCCCAAAAGTTATTTTAAGATTAAACCCATTGGTTTCGAAAGGTGTACTTTCAATGGTTTCAAAGCTATGCTTTTACAAATAAGCAAATGGTGTTTTAATACTTTTGAAAGGTATGTTTTGATGGTTTCGAAAGATATGTTTTGAAGTGTCTCAAAAGGTATATGCTTAGTGTTTTGAAAATGAGATTCAAATGCTTTCTAAAGGGGTTTTTCAATGGTTTTGAAAGTAAAGGTCTAAGGTTTCTAAAAACTTAGTTTTCAAAACAAAGAACCCAATCTCGATTTTTAAAGGAAAAACCCATAGCACTATAAAAGAGCTTTTAAATTTGGAGTTTTTGAAGAAGATTTCCTTGATAAAATAATAAGTTAAAGGGATTAACCATATGTTTCAAGTGAAAAATGATTTCAAGGATATTAAACCATAAACGTTGGTATTATTTTTGTGTATATGCTTCTTCTATAAATATATTCACTAAGCAATGGACCCATAACTGAATTTTGGGGAGTAAGGGCAGAATAACCAGATAGGTTGACCCAGTAGTGAATATAAGTTAAGTAACCCCTGAATGAATATAGTTGCGTCCAGGAGGTCAGGTGGACCAGAATAAAGGATGCCCAAAAACTGATTAGGAAGTTGTCAGTTTAGACAGGTTTATAGTAAACCCATGAAAACTATGTTTAGTAAGAGTTATCAGTAGGGGCCAATAGGTTTATAGTGAACCCATGATCCAGATTAAGTTCTTATCAGAAGTTAATAGGTTCATAGTCAACCCATGAAAACTATGATATAAAGGGAGTTATTGGAGATACCAATTGGTTCAGGGAGAACCCATGAAATAATTGAATGAAGTTATTGATAGGGGCTAAAAGGTTCTTAGTGATCCCATGAAAACTATGAAACCAAACAGATAGTCCATAAGCTTTAAATAGATTATTAGTTAGCCCATGAAAACTAATAGGTTAATAGTAACCCTAACCGAGATAGATAGTCAAATGAATGGGGATTGGAAATCCAAAATGATTCACTTATTTACATATTATCATAATATTTTAAATTGCTATGTTTTAACCATTGTGGATGCATGCATACAGTATGTGGTTATTATAAGTTTTTGGATGAGATACTAGTGAGGCAATACCCATTCTGCTTAGCGGCGTGGTCTCACTTGATATCTAAATGGTTCGAGATGGTAGGTTATTATTCATACCAAGCTTTATGTCTGACTTAAGGTTTATGTTTTCCCCTTAAGCTCTTTGGTGCTCAATTAAATATAATTAGTTTGGGAGCTGAGATTTTCAGGTACCACTTTAGACAATAAACTTCCGGAGACATGAATGAGGCAAGCTAGCTAGTAGGAGTTCTTTTCTATTTTGATTCCACTGTGTTTTGTTATAAATGCAAAGTTGTTTAATTGCCTATGTTTAGGCTTTGATCATCCAAAGGGGCATCTTCATATGTCGCTCTTTGCGTATGTTGTAATACTTATATTTTCTCCGAACGTGATTCTCGAATCTGCGATTATGTAATGAATTTGATATGTTTTAAAATGGAATGAGAAAGTTGTTTAATGATTTTAATATTTTTTCCATATCCATGTGTTTCTGTTATATCAATGTATCTAACATTATCATATTTGGTCGCCAAGTATTAATAACCATGGATGACTGCAGCATCTGTAACCGTTAGTTTTGAACCTCCAAGTGGAAGATGTTACAAGTTGGCATCGGAGCAGAGTTATACGAAAACTTAAAAGAAATTTAAGTCTAAAAGATTTCTCAAAACATAATTCAATGAATCAGAAAATAAGATCGGGTTTGGGTTAACGCTATAGCAACGTACTTGTATTATATATATAAGTACATATTCCCCTCTCTCTTAGACCGTTCTTCTGTATCTTACTAAGGCTCGTATGCAGATTTACGAGAAAGTAGACATTGAGGCAGGAAACAGAAGAGGAAATCTTAGTGGTGGAAGCACCATGACAAATGGAAATGTTCGGCCTACTAGGAGGAACCCGGGTTGATAGGCAAATGCTAATTCAAATGCAGATGCTAATGTAGGTGCTAAAAATTAGCTAGTGGATGTGAGGATGATGTACCAGTTCTTTGTCAATCTGATGCAAGCAGGAGCAGCTGCTGGAGTTGCTAGGAAAGTTGGAGGAGCTAATCCCGCGCCTCCAGTTGGGAATCACTATGCTAAGTTGAGTAGGGATTACCCCAATCCTAGTAGAAAACCATTTGTGGGAATAGATGATGCCATAGAAGTTGAGAATTGGCTGTTTCATTATGAGAGAATCTTTGCTGACTTGGATTTAAAAGATGAACAAAAGAGGAGATTAGCCTCTAGGCAGTTGCAGGGAGCAGCGCTCCATTGGTGGAATAATATTACTGCCAGAGTTCTTGAGGAAGAGTTGACTTGGGCAGAATTTCGAAGGAGATTCGAGCAGAGGTTTTTATCTAAAGTTGATAAGTCTTCATTGTTGAGAAAGTTTATGGATTTGGTGCAAGGAGATATGTCGGTAATTGAGTATACCACGAAGTTTGATGAGTTGTCCCGATATGGGTATGCTACTATTGATGCCGTCATCAAGGGGAATGCGAAATTTATTCGGTGATTGAGACCCGGGATTGCTAGGGCTACACTGCCACATCTTCATGATCCTTGTAATGTTGTTGTGGAGGTGGAAATCCGACATGAGGAAATGATTTCTATTTGTGGGAATGAAAAGCCAATTGAAACTTAGGGTTCTTAGGGGAAAGAGAGGAAGTTCTTTAAGAAGAAGGGAACCTAAAAGGAAGAGGCTGCTAAGAAGGCAAAGACTGATCTGTCTGCTTTAAGTGTGATAAGAAGGGTCATTATGCTCATGAATGCAGAATTGGAAAGGGGAAGAAGGCCATAGAAAAGAACAGCACGAAGTGCGTTAACTGTGACTAGGTTGGGAATTATAAGAACCAGCATTTAGAACCAGTCAAGGTGGAGATGGGAAAGGTTTTTGCCGTTGGACCATCCTCTAGGCCAAATGTCGATGAGAAAGGGAAGACTATAATGGAAGGTAAGCTTTTGATTCAGAGTATACCAATTAGGATACTATTTAATACCGGTGCATCACATTCATTTATATCTCAGTGTTTGGTTGAAAGGTTATGTTTAGAATCCACATACCTTGTTACTTTCTTAAGGGTTGCGAACTTGACAAGAGGGTATGCAACTCTAGGGATGAGATGTGACTAGTTAGAACTTGATTTTTTAGGCCATAAGTGAACTTGATTTGTTAGGCCATAAGTTTGCATGCAGTCTGTATGTTTTTGATTTCGTAGATTTCAGGATCATTCTGGGTATAGATTAGTTGGTAAGTATGAGGCTAGGATATTTTTCCAGGATAGGGAAATATCGTTGAGACACCCTGATAGTCATAACTGATTCATATTCTCAGTGGAGAATTCTGACCGAAGTGCTTGTGCTTTTTTGAGAGTTATGGAATTGGAAGAGAGTTAAGTCGGGTTCAAGTAGAGAGAGAGTTTGCAGACGTGTTTGAGCCGGTTATAGGACCACCACTGAAATTAGCTGTTGAGTTTCAGATAGATCTTGTGTTAGGAGCTGAACCTATAAGTATACCACTTAGCAGAATGACACCGATCAAGATGAAGAAATTGAAGGTGCAGCTAGTGGATTTAGAAGGAAGAAATTTTATTAGACCAAGCAGTTTGCCTTAGGGTGCGGCCGTGGTGTTTGTGAAGAAACCGGATGGGTCGTTGAGGATGTGTATCGACTATCGTAAGGTGAATGAGAAGAATATTAAGAATAAGTATCCTTTGCCAAGAATTGACGATCTATTTGATCACCTGTGTGGAGCTAGAGTGTTTCCCAATTGGATTTGACGACAGGTTTTCATCATTTAAGAGTGGAAGAGGACAATATTCCATTGACAACGTTTCAGACTAGGTATGGTTCGTATGAGTAGTTACTAATAATGCCGTTCGGGTTAACGAATGCACCAGGTTTCTAGCTGGATCTAATGAACAAAGTTTTTCGAGAGTACTTGGATAGGTTCGTGTTGGTGTTTATAGATGACATTTTAGTATACTCCAAGGATGAAAGAGAGCATGGAGATCATCTTAGAGTGGTCTTGAGACGCTGAGGTAGCATCAGCTAAAAGCGAAGTTTTCCAAGTGTCATTTTTGGAAGAAAGAGGTAAAGTTTCTTGGTCATGTGATTTCAGAGAAAGGCTTGTCGGTCGATCCAGATAAGATCGAAGTTATTAATAACTGGAAGAGGCTAGACGTGGCGACAAATATTAGAATTTTTCTTTGACTTGATGCTATTACCGGAGATTCATTAAGGATTTCTCATGGATAGTCGCTCCATTGACTAAATTAACCAAGAAGGACGTGAAGTTTGTCTGGTTCGACAAATGTGGGGAAGCATTCCTTAAGTTAAATCATTTGTTGATCAACGCACCTGTGTTAGTAGTTCCATACGAAAACTAAGGGTTGGTGGTGTATACCGATGCATGTGGGATTGGATTAGGAGTTGCGTTAATGCAGAAGGCTAAAGTTATTGTCTATGCTTCACGACATCTCAGACCGCATGAGGTAAGATATCCTACTCATGATTTGGAGTTGGTAGCGGTGATCTTCGCATTGAAGATATGGAGACATTATCTCTTAGGGGAGAGATTTGAGCTGTATATAGATCATAAGTCCTTAAGATATTTATTCTCTCAGAAGGAGTTGAATATGAGGCGACAGAGGTGGCTAGAGTTTTTAGCAGCTTATGATTTTGGTATAAAGTATACACCGGGGATAAGAAACAAGGTAGCGATGCTCTTAGAAGAAGACATCAGAATGTGGTGTTAGCTATGTTGGCAGAATGGAAAGATTTAGAAGCTTTGACTACTTGTAGTGTGCAGTTAAGATCGACTGCTAGTTGTAGTCAGAGCACATCCATGTTGTCCTGTTTGAAAGTTCGACTAGTGTTGATCGAAGGATTGCTTCTAAGTAGAAGGAGGATCCATTATTAGCTGAGAAGATTAGAAGGCTTGAGGTTGGATCTGTGATCAATGATCTAAAGTATTTTAGTCTTGACTAGAGAGGATGGTTGAGAAAGAAGGGCAGTTGTGTGTTCCAAATGTTGAGGTCTTAAGGAAAGACATTCTTAAGGAATGTCATCGATCAAAATTTACGATTCATCTTGGAGGAACCAAGATGTATCAAGACATGAAGAGGAGCATCTATTAGAAGGTATGAAGAGAGATGTTGGCTTGTGAGTTAGGCAGTTGCAAACTGTCAACAAGTGAAGGCTGAACATCAGAAACCGAGTGGTTTGCTTCAACCTTTAGAGATACCAGTTTGGAAATGGGATTCAATTTCCTTGGATTTTACAGATAGTTGTCAAAGTTGAATAGAGGAAATGAAAGTATATAGGTCATAGTGGATAGGTTGACCAAGAGTGCCCATTCGTTCCAGTTAAGTCAACCAAGACGATACTTGTTTTACTAAGTTGTTCATAAAGAACATAGTTAGACTGCAAGGAATTCCTAGTAATATAGTCAGTGACAGAGATGTTTTATTTACTAGTGAATTCTGGAACAGTCTACAAGATGTGTTAGGTACCAATCTCTAGATGAGTACCGCGTTTCACCCTCAGAGGGATGGGCAGACAGAGAGAGTCAATAAAGTACTCGAGGATTTGTTAAGAGATTATGTATTGGACTTTGGTGGATCTTAGGAAGATCACCTACACTTAATGGAGTTTTCCTATAATAATAGTTATCAGACTAGTATAGAAATGACCCCTTTTGAAGCTTTGTATGGAAGGCCATGCAAATCACCAGTATGTTGGTTGGAAATTGGAGATGGATTAGTCTTGGGTCCAGATCTGGTTAGAGAGGCGACGGAGAAGATTAAGTTGATCTGAGAAAGGATGAAGGAAGCTCAGTTTAGACAGAAGAGTTACGCACATAAAAGGCGTAAAAATCTAGAATTTTCAGTTGGTGATAGAGTTTTCATTAAGGTCTCATCGATGAAGGGTGTGGTGTGATTTGGAAAATCAGGGAAACGGGCACCGAGATATGTTGGTATGTTCCAAGTTATAGAGAGGATTGGGAAGCTCGCATACAAACTGGAGTTGCCGTGTAGTATGGCAGGAGTCCATAATGTGTTTCCTGTATCCCACTTCGCAAGTATGTACATGATTCAGAGACTACTATTCCTCTGATAGAGTTGGAAGAGTCGATAGTAGAGCCAAATTTGACTTTTGTTAAACAACTAGTTCGAGTTGTAGCGAGAGATGAGAAGAGGTTAAGAAATAAGACAGTCAAGTTACTGAAAGTTCAGTGGAGCGACAACGAGAAGGACTGTACTTGGAAGACAAAAGACAGGATTAGATATACTTATCTTGATCTGTTGTAAGGGTATGTTCTATATTTGCTTTATATAGATTGTTGCCAGTAAGGTGGGCTAGTATGATTGTTAGGAGCTATTACAAATGATTGCTTTGTTTAGTATTTATTCCTTACTGAATTTCGAGGACAAAATTCTTTAACGGGGGAGCCTGTAACGCCTTTAATTTTTAATAATATTATTCAGGAAATTTAATTAGATAAATTAGATGGAATAATATAAATATTAGTGTGATAAGGGGATTGAGATTTGAAAATTCAATAGAGGCCGAGCTTAATTAAATAAAACCCTAAAAGAATGGGCTTATGAACAGTTTTATAGGTTAATTGCTAAGAATAAAACAAGGGCATTATGGGTAATAAACGCACCCATAATCCAATCACCCTTAAAATATCGTTTCCATTTCTTTGCTCGTTCATTTTTCAAAACTCAAAAACGTAAATCAAAGAAGGGCAAGCTGGCCATAACCTAAGAAGGAAAAAGGGTAAATCAATTAAAGCTAAGAAATCAAGCAAGGGGAATTAATCAAAGATCAAATCTCAAGTTGCTTATCCTAATCAAGGTGAATAATAATCAAAACCATCTCTATTTTTGTATTTAAGAGCATTTGATTTTAGGTTTAAGTTTAAATCCATAATGATGATCTTTTATGATGATATGCTTGGATTTCATGATATGTTATATTCAAATGAGTTTGCTTGATATATGTTTTATTCGATTTTAAGGCTAAAATCGTTTGTATTGGAATTCAAATGCCATGAGGATTTAATATACTATGTAAAACATTTTTTTGTAAATGGGTTCAAATTTTTTTATAATTTTCTAAGCTATGGAAAATTTATTATGAATTTTTGAAGAAGGAATGAATATTTGGGTTTAAATTTTATTTCGACTGTTAAATGAAGGAATTTAGGGGAGAAATTTTTATATTTTTGATAACATATTAAAAGTGAATTTCTATAATTTTTAGGACTTTTATAAGTAATTTATAATGGAAATTAAATTAATTTATATGGCGGATTTAAATGTTTCAATTGTTTTGGTTATGGGAATGACTTCTTTGCTAATTACCTTTATTTAGATCTGAAATGAATGCGGCAGTTTTTTTAAAAAGAATTTGAAAAGTTTATGGCAACCGGTTAAATTTTTACAAGTAGGCGGGTTGGTTAAAAAGCAATTACTTGAAAAGGCAATAAAATAGTTTATGTACAGAAGTATGGTTTCACCACTTCTAGTAGTACCTTTTGACCATATACTTCCACCTCAACCAAGTCGAAACCAATACACGAAGTATCAAAGCATTATTATGTAGTGGATTGGAGAATGGTGGTAGGTATGGAGTCGAAACTATGCTTTCAAAGAGGTCGATACCCATTCAAATAGCTTTCGAAGATGCCTATTTTCAAAATAATGCTTTCGAAAGGGTTTAAAATAGCTTTCGATGAGGTTGTTGCCTTTTGGTTAAAGTGTAGCTTTCGAGTTACCCTATTTTTAAATCAATGCATTCGAAAGGATAGTTCGAACCTATTTTAAACCATGTTTCCAATTTTATACCTCTCGAATGAATTGAAGTCATCAACCAGTTCGAAAGATAGCTTTTGTTTTATAAATATAACAAGCCACTTCCCCAAGCTCTCGAAAGGGCTCCAGTAGCCACATAAAGGCTTCGAAAATGGTTTCGAAGCTATCCTTCCAAATGTTTTACTTAAATGAATAATGCTTCCGAAAGGATGGTTCTAAAGCCATCAGTTTTCCGTAATCACTTTTACTTAAAGGTTAATGGTTTCGAAAGGGGTACTTTCATTTAGATTTGCTTTGACCCAAAGTTATTTTAAGATTAATCCCATTGGTTTCAAAAGGTGTACTTTCAATAGTTTCGAAGCTATGCTTTTACAAATAAGCAAATAATGCTTTAATACTTTCGAAAGGTATGTTTTGATGGTTTCGAAAGATATGTTTTGAAGTGTCTCGAAAGGCATATGCTTAGTGTTTTGAAAATGAGATTTAAATGCTTTCGAAAGGGGTTTTTCAATAGTTTCGAAAGTAAAGGTCTAAGGTTTCTAAAGCCTTAGTTTTCAAAAAAAGGAACCCAATCTCAATTTTTAAAGAAAAATCCCATGGTACTATAAAAGAGCTTTTAAATTTGGAGTTTTTAAAGAAGCATTCCTTGATAAAATAATAGGTTAAAGGGTTTAACCATGTTTCAAGTGAAAAATGATTTCAAGGATATTAAACCATAAACGTTGGTATTATTTTTGTGTATATGCTTCTTCTATAAATATATTCACTAAGCAATGGACCCATAATTAAATTTCAGGGTGTAAGGGCAGAATAACCAGATAAGTTGACCCAGTAGTGAATATAAGTTAAGTAACCCCTAAATGAATAGAGTTGCATCCAGGAGGTTCAGTAGACCAGAATATAGGATGCCTAAAGACTAATTAGGTAGTTGTCTGTTTAGACAGGTTCATAGTAAATCCATGAAAACTATGTTTAGTAAGAGTTATCGGTAGGGGCCAACAGGTTTATAGTGAACCCACGATCCGGATTAAGTTCTTGTCCGAAGTTAATAGGTTCATAGTCAACCCATGAAAACTATGATATAAGGGGAGTTACTGGAGATACCAATAGGTTCAGGGAGAACCCATGAAATAATTGAACGAAGTTATTGACAGGGGATAATAGGTTCTTAGTGATCCCATGAAAACTATGAAACCAAACTGATAGCCCGTAAGCTTTAAATAGGTTATTAGTCTGCCCATGAAAACTAATAGATTAATAGTAACCCTAAAGGAGGCAGATAGTCAAATGAATGGGGATTGGAAATCCAAAATGATTTACTTGTTTACATATCATCATAATATTTTAAGTTGCTATGTTTTAACCATTGTGGATGCTTGAGTACAGTATGTGGTTATTATAAATTTTTGGATGAGATACTAGTGAGGGAATACCCGTTCTGCTTAGCGGCATTGTCCCACTTGATATCTAAATGGTGCGAGATGGTAGGTTATTATTCATGCCAAGCTTTATGTATGACTCAAAGTTTGTGTTTTCCCCTTAAGCTCTTGGGTGCTCAATTAACTTTGATTAGTTTAAGAGTTGAGGTTTTCAGGTACCACTTTAAACGAATAAACTTTCGAAGACGTGAATGAGGAAAGCTAGCCAGTAGGAGTTATTTTCTCTTTCGATTCCGCTGTGTTTTCTTGTAAAGGAAAAGTTGTTTAATTTTCTATCTTTAGACTCTAATCATCCAAGGGGGCATCTTCTTATGTCACTCTTGGCGTGTGCTATAATAATTACTTTTTCTATGAACATAGTTTTCGAATCTAGGATTATGTAATGAATTTGAAATGTTTTAAAATGGAATGAGAAAGTTGTTTAATGATTTTAATTTTTTTCTATATCCACGTGTTTCTGTTATATCAATGTATCTAACATTACCGTATTTCGTTGCCGAGGATTAATAGCTATGGATGACTGTAGCATCCGTAGCCGTTAGTTTTGGGCCTCCAAATGGGGGATGTTACACTGTGTTCGACGATTATACTTATAGAAAAGTCCTTGTCAACATTTCCATCATGATTTTCCTTAAAAAGTCATAATGAATGAATTAATAAGATTCAATATGGATTGGTTTGAACAATATGCTAATTGGTTTGAGTATAGTATAGCCAAAGATTCAGTTATTGTCTTTATTGTTATCTTTTCAAGCGTAAAATGTACTAAGGTGGTGGTGACGTATTTGTTAACGTTGGTTTTTGAAATTAAAGAAAAAAAGAAACTTGATATGCATGTTTGAAAACATAATAGTGCCCACAACCAAGTGACAAAACAATGTTTGGATCTAATGAGTCAAAAGCTTACAACAAGTATTTCATCTTTATTTACTAGTAATACAAGTAAATGCAAAGTTGCATATAGAACTCAATTGGCTGCTTTTGTGATTGTATTCGCTTCATATTACAACAAGGTTTGCCATTTCGTGATCATGATAAATCTGAATCATCAACCAAAAAAGGAAATTACATAGAGTTATTCTGCGTTCTTGTGGAACATAATCAAGAAATGAAGAGTTCATCGTTTGAAAATGCTCCTGGAAACTCTCAGTTGATTTCGTCTAATATTAGAAGGACCTATGTATTGCTGTCCCTATTAAAACAACTAATGCTATTATGATGGACATTAGCGAATCACCGATTACTTTATTGGTTGATGAATCTCGTGACATATCAATAAAGGAACAAATGGCAGTTATTTTGAGATACGTAAACAAAAAAGGGATGATAGTTGAATGCTTCATTGGCATTGAACATGTAGCTAATACAACATCTCTATCTCTTAAGAATTCTATTGAATTATATTATCTCGCCATAAATTAAGCATATCAAGTTTGCATGGCCAAGGCTATGATGGAGTCGCTAACATGGAAGGCGAACTTATAGGTTTAAAAACATGTATTTTAAATGAGAATCCATTTGCTTTTTATATCCATTGTTTTTCCCATCAACTTCAGTTGGCTCTTGTTTATGTTGCGAAAAATCATGCTCAAATGGAGTTTTTTTTTGAAATAACTTCCAAAATAATGAATACTGCAAGAGCATCTTGTAAAAGAAAAGGTATTCTCTTAGTTAATCAATATGAAAAGTTACCTGAAGCATTGACTAAAGGAGGGATTCTTATTGGAAAAGGATTGAATCAAGAAACATGTTTACAACAGCCGGGCGACACGCAATGAGGATCATATTATGGTACGCTTATTAGACTTATTACCATGTTCTCTTCTATGTGCGAGGTGTTGGAAATTATTATGGATGATGGTGTTAGTTCGGAACAAAAGGTTGATGCACAAGTTTTGCTAGAGATAATGCATTCATATGATTTTTTGATTACCATGCACTTGATGTAGAATATCCTAGGAATAACTAATGACATGTCATTGACATCGCATAAAAAAGACCAGGAGGTTGAAAATGCATTGAATTTGGTAAAAATATAAAAAAAAACACCTACAAGATATGAGAAGTAACGATGAGAAATGAGAATCTTTGTTAGAGGAAGTGTCTTAATTTTGTTTGTTTAATGAAATTGTTGTACCTATTATGGATGATGATTATATAGCTCATAAATGTTCAAGATGTAGAGCTGAAAAAATTACAAATTTTCCTCATATATGAGTTGAAATTTGCAACACCATTATAGATTTTCAACTTTTAGAGCTAAACAACCGTTTTACCAAGAAAAATAGCGAGTTGCTTTTGTGTATGGGAAGTCTTAATCCAATTGACTCATATTCTATTTTCAACATTACAAAATTGCTTAATTTTGCTCGATTTTCTATGAAATTTTTTTCTACTTATGATATTGTGGTACTTGAGAATCAACATGAAACTTACATTATGGATATTGCTATTCCATCTTTTGGCAAGACCGTGGCACCAAGAAGTTGACAAAGAACCAAAGATGGCCTGTCCCGAAGATGTCGATAAATTTTGTCCATGTCCGGATCGAGATACAATTGATATGATGAGAAAAGCAAAGCTATGAAAGCCAACGTTCCAAATTTCAAGTCAATTGGGGTTCGTATGCTCGAATTATGGATCGATCAAGTATCATCAAATGCATGTTTGCTTCGTATCCATGTACTTCACATCCATCAACAATCGACAATTCGTATCCATCCACTGCATAGTTTCGTATCCATCAATGAGCATCACTTCGCATCCATCAGGTAGCCATTGTTCATATCCATCAAGCAAACAGGAAGAAACCTCCTTTGTATCGATCTATTCCGACTCTGTCAGATGGACATGATTTCGTATCGATTAAAGGAGCACGAGTTCGTATCCATAGAAAGCAACATTCTTCGCATCCATAATCTCCAACCTATTTGCATTGATCAACCAACTTCACTCCGTGTCCATCAAAGCCAAGCAAAGCCGCTACTTTGTATCGATCGGCCAGTGATCGATACAAACAAAGCAGTTGCAATCGATACGAACAGAGCCAACCTGGGCCGATACGAACAAGGTGTATACATAAGGAAGACTAGATCGTTCGGCATAAAATGTGGATCGATCCTAAAAACAAGTGCCACATCAACAAGCAAGTAGATGCTCACATAGATGCGAAACCGTCGATACGAAGGGGATCGATGCGAAGGAAACAACAGTCGAAAAGCCCTAATTTGCATCGATCATAACTCACAACCTACAAGTCCAAATGCTACCAAACTTTCACAGGAGCTTGCGTACCACCTAAAGAATGTTCATGTTCAATTTCGACTCGATTGGGCCAAATCTTGATCGATATGAAATTCGTTCGTATCGATTATGGATCGAGTGGACATGGCATCGATCGTGTAGGCCCGCCCATGTAAGAGAAGGGGTCTTTCGAGATCTGACCAAGATATTTGCAGCCTACACCTATAAATAGCAGCTCAGGACCTGCTGAAAAGGACCGTTTTAGCTCTTTACGTCTAGACTCTGCCGAAATCACTGTTGTCCTTGAATTCTATTGTTGTAACCCATTGTAATCGTTGTAATTAGCAAGCAAACATCAATAAAATCATCAATTTCATAGTGGACGTAGGCCATACGCCGAACCACTCTAAATCCTCGTGTTTCTACACGTTTCTCTTATCTGTTTTAGAAGTGTTTGTTAGATAATCCTCCTTTTACATTTACTTTCTTCATTTTATCTCTTCAAATACTTCCGAAGAGTGTTATGCCCAATTTTTGTACAAACACTTTGGTGCTTTCACTGATAAAAACCTTGTTTTTTCTCCTACTCGTTGGATCTACTATCGATATCAGATTGCATAAATCTAAGAAGGAGATCCAGATTTTAAGTTTAAAGTTCTTCAATCCTGTTCAGATTTGCATCAAGTCTAGGAAAGAGCTTCGCTATCCATCATGGTTAACATAGGGACCACTTCCACTACTGTAGATCCAGAAGGACGGGATCGACATAATCTAGTGCAATTGCCATCGACTGATCAGAATGCTGCCAGACCATTAGATCCGCAAGGCCTTGGCAGTAGGGAAGAGTTTCAGATGTTAATGTAAGTGCTGACACAGAGCCATCAGCAACTTACTCAACAGCTGCGTGCCAATGCAGAATTGACCAATCGGCTAAATCGCCAAAGGCCTAGGAGATCCAGAAGGGATCAGGCTTTCTACTCATCTACCGAGAGTTCAGCCTCTTTAGATTTCCATCATATATCCACATGTCCACGGCTGGATGGGAGTTATAATCAAGCTATTGTATATCAGTATACACTGGCTATTGGGCAACCGAGAGTTGGCCCGTCAACCATCTATCAGACTGGACCGTCCTCCCGGGGAAGTACCGTTCCTCATCATGTTACAAACAAATTCACTGCCACCGCTACTACTGAATTGGGAGTGGATGCCCAAAATCGGACAGATCCTAACTGTCGCCAACATACTCCCGAACCTTATGTCCCTGAAGATTTAGAACCAAGGAGGCGAGATCCGGACCGTCGACTGCGTCCGGCCCAGCCTTGCATTTTGGAACCCGACCACACCTTGTGCCCAGTGTGATTAAAATGTTCAGATGCCGGAGATACCGACAATGATCCATCAAATGATCCATGAAAGTCAGGGTCTCATTAACGACGACTGGGGAATCTTCGGAGTCATGCCCCTTTCACTGATGATATACTCTATGCTGAACCACCTCGGCGTTTTAGGATGCCGACTCTACCCATTTATGAAGGGAGCTCTAATCCTAATCAACACATCCTGAAATATGAATGGTTAATGAATGTTGCACAAGCTAATGATGTAGTTAAATGGCGGAGTTTTCCGATCTCGCATAGGGTATATCGACTATGTGGTTCACCCATTTACCACCTCGATCTATCTCATGTTTTGATCAATTGACGACATAGTTTGTTGAGCAGTTCCGGATGCATGTAACGAGGCCGAAGGATGTTAACACTTTGTTCAGCGTCACTCAGGCTCCTGGAGAGACACTCAGACGTAATCTAGAAAGATTTCATGCTGCGTGTGCTGAGATTAGCAATCCCAATGATAACTCTATTCTGATGACGCCAACTAAGGCGATTGATCCTGATTCCGAGTTCGGCAACTAGTTGGCCGGAAAGCCTCCTGCGTCGTTGGACCATTTCTATTCCAAAGCAGCCTAATTCTTGAGAAGGGAGGATGCAAAACAGTCTAGGAAAAAAGATGACGCAGGGTCCAGTATGGAAGGAATTCAGAGAAATGTGGCTGTTAAACAATCCGGGGATAATACGAATGAGTGCCGTCACTTACAGGATCTCATTGAAAAGTTGATAAGAGAAAGGAAGTTGGAGCAGTTTGTACCGGCACCGTAGTCTGGAGGTGTGGGCCCATCAAATCAGAATCATGTACCGAATCAGGCAAGGCAGGAGGAACCCGCTCGTACTGGCAGGAGATTAGTGATAAATACTGTTAGTGGTGATCCTCAGCAGATCGAAGTTGGAAGGAAATGGAGTCATATGCTAGTTCTATTAGGAACGCGGGCTTAGAATGTTGTAGTAGTTTGGAAGATGGGGCTTCGGCCAAGCAATAGAAGACGATAACGGACGACACTGTCTTTCGAGGCATAGGCGTCGACAGGGTCGAAGCCCCAACCATTGATCCACTTGTTATAACAGCTCAAGCAGGTCCTGCTTAGATGAAGAGGATCTTGGTAGACAGTGGAAGTTCTATGAATATATTGTTTAAGCGAGCCTATGACCAAATGAAAATGGAAACTAAAGATTTAAAGCCTTGTCAGTCTCATATTCATAGCTTCAACGAAAGTGCAACCATACCCACTAAAGGGGTGGAATTGCCAGTGGAGTTAGGAATCGGAGAACGTCGGAGAGTTCGGATACTACAATTTGTTATGCTGGATATCGAATCGCTGTACAACGCTTTCTTGGGCCGACCGGCCCTAGCTGAGTTTAGGATTGCCATTGCCCCATGGTGTTTGACTCTTAAGTTCCCCACCGATCATGGGGTTGGGGTCATTCAAGGAGATCAGGTTGTTGGACAAGCCTGTTATGTTGCTGAGCTATGCGAGGCGCAGCGAAAGGAGAAAGGAAAGGGCATGGAGGAATCTCTCTGCATCCGCTTTGTTGAAAATTGACAATTGGTGTGTTATCCCGCTTTTTGGCAAAGCCGTGATACCAAAGGATTGGTCGAAAACGAGAGACAATTCGCCTAAGAGATTGGTCGCACTCCACTTCACTATGGATATCGATGAATTTTGTCCAAGCCCGGATTAGGCTACAATTGATAGGACATGGCTAGCAAATCCACGAGGGCCAACGTTTCAAGTTTCAAGTCAATCCGAGTTCGTATGCTCAAGATACGATGGATTCAGTATGAGAGAAATAGCCCTTGTTCGGTTCGAATCCATTGATTCGACTCCACCTACTTTGAATCCATCACTTTGGAATACTTCGAATCCATGAAGTTCGTACCCATCCTCATGTCTCAGCTCGACTCCATCTAGTTCGACTCCATGCTACTTCGTGTCCATTGCGTTCGCACCGGTCAGAAAGGAATTAGCCTCGCGTCTACCTAGTTCGAATCCACCCTCGTATGCCTTAGTTCGAATCCATCAGGTATATATTGCTTTGAATCCGTGAGAAGTAATTTTGTTCCGAATCCATCGAGCAAGCAAGCAGTTCGAATCCATCCAAGTGGCCATGCGTAGACTCCATCAACCACGCATTGGTTCGAATCCGTCCACAAGGCCTTGGTTCGAATCCATCAGTAGTCAGCCATGGTTCGAACCCTTCAGAACACACCTTGCTTTGACTCCATCGAGCAAGCTTTAAGGTCGTATCCATCCCATTATGCCTTGGTTCGAATCCATCCTTGTATGCCCTAGCTCGAATCCATCGGGGGAAAGTTTCCTCGAATCCATGCAAGTGAAGAAGCCCCGTCTCCATTCACCAACTCGTCTTCGAATCCCCTAATTGAGGCAACCTCGAATCGATCAAATGCTTTGATCGATTCAAACGAGTGCCAGCTCCATCGATTCGAAGGAAGCGTGCCTTCGAATCCAACTCTTCGAATCCATCAAATAAACGCGGCTAAAACCAAGGGTACGACCCAGAAAACTGGAGAAAAAGGAGGATTGACCCAAAGCATGCGCACCACGTCATCACTTTCCTGTGCATAAGCGTGGATTCGACCCTATGGATTCGAACTATATCGATTTGAACGGGTCTCTGGGGCGAGAAACTCCAACTTGAATCGATCATAACTCGATATCTACAAGTCCAAATGCTATGAAATTTTCACAGGAGCTTGCGTATACATAGAAGAATGTCCACGCCAAGTTTCATCACGATTGGACACTTTCTTGAACGATTCGAACCAAGGGTTGAATCGATCCCAATGTGGGCCCGGATCTCCAGAATTCGGCCGTATGGGCCCCCTCACGTGCCAGAAGTGGTCTCCCCAGATTTTAGGCGAAATATCAGCCTTCTACGCCTATAAATAGAGCCCCAGGTCATTCAGGAAAGGGGATCGGAATTCTGAAACGCCAAGACTCTACCAGATACAATTCTACACCTTATCATCGTTGTTGCGTTCAAGTTTCAGAGCTATAATCCATTGTAACTTGCTGTAACCACTGTAATCATCAAGACAATATCAATAAAGATAGAAAACTTCAAATTGGACGTAGGCAAGAACGCCGAACCACTATAAATCCTGTGTCATTTACTTGTTTTCTGCTGTTTCTGTTGAATGTTCATCATTTTTGTTATCTACAAGTTTGTTATTTGTGACTTGCGACTGCGAACGGGTGCTTTCACGATATCGGGTGTTTGTGGTCAATTTTGACGCAAACATTTTGGTGCTTTCGCCGAGAAGGCTAATTCAGGAATTCTACCAATTCGAAGTTGGTTCAGAAAGTTTGAAAGTTCAAATTTGAGAAATCATGACGAGACAGACAAGTAAGAAACAAAGGCCAGAGAGAAGTGAACACCAACGAAGCCAAGAGGCTTCTTCAGGAGCGAATCAAGCATCGATCTTCATCACTAGGGACGAGATGGAGACAATGATGAAGAAACAAGAGGAGTTGATCCAGAACTTATTTCAACAGATAGGACAACTTGGAGCACAGAATAGAGAAGCGAATGGATTTCAAAATGGAGCAGGACCATCCGGCGTAGCACCTGAACTAGGGGACGCGCACATGGAGAATGTTGATCCAATCCCTGAGAGAGAGAGAGAGATGCATCTACCCAAGTAGGAGTAGCAGAGGAGTGAACGCTCAGTCAAGGGGGCAAATCCCAGAATTCCCTCGTGGACTCGGGGGGTAGGTTGAAAGTAATGAACGAATATTGCATCTCGGTGACAACGACAGATTGGCGGAGACGGTTAGAAGAGCTATGAGAGGCGGTTTGGTAAACAAAGATTTGGAGGATGTTAATAGGAGTCCTTTTACTCCAGCAATCAGACGAGCTAGGAACCCACCGGATTTCAAGTAACCATCATTGGACATGTATGACGGGAGAACAGACCCCACGGTTCATCTAACGAAGTATATGAGGCATATGGAAGTGCTGGGGGCATCAGAGGAGGTTATGGCCCGGTGCTTTCCATTGTACTTGGCGGATATTGCAGCATTGTGGTTTAGACAATTGGAGAATGGATCCATCGGAACGTAGAATGGTTTAATTGAGAGATTTATGAGGCAATTCAGGGTTCACATTACAAGACCCAAGAATGTGATGACTTTGGAAACCCTAATGCAGAAAGATGGAGAGACCTTGAGGAGTTATCTAACGCGATTCAATGCAGCAACAACTTCGGTGGATCGAGCAGATCCATATATGGTGGTGATGGCAGCTGTGTTCGGAGTAGCTGACGGCACATAGTTCAAAAATTCATTGACTAAAGATCCACCCGTGGATCTAGAGGAATTCTACAACGAGGCAGAAAAGTTTTTACGATTAGAGGATGCGAATGCAGAAAGAGAAGAAGGAGAGGGAATAGAAGTTTATGTGCTTAAAGACAAAAAGCCTTTCGAAAAGGGCTCAGACAAGGATAAAGGAAAACGAAAGGTTGAGGATTATAACGACAAGTCAAAGCGGCAACGGAGGGAGTCGCGATTCACCACTTACACCGAGCTGAATGAGAGTCTGGAGCGAATTTATCAGGATACCAAAGAGCAGGTTCCGTATCGTAGACCGATGCGAAAGGATCCAACTTCTGACGAAAGGAGATCAGATAAGTTTTGTGTATTTCATGAATTAAATGGTCATAACACTAATGATTTTAGGCATCTGAAGGACGAGGTGGAAGGGCATATCAGGGACGGTATGCTCCTTCAACATGTGAGGAGGCGAGCTTCAGCGGTGGAGCCAGAGCGGCCACCGTCTACATCAGCTAGGGGAAACCCTGAACCAGGACATCGTTTGGTTATCAATTAATTAAAATAACGATGAACAAGTCGCAAGCTTCCACTAACACAATTAAGTCATTTACACATGTACGAGATCGCGAACGTTCTCCAGGCATGCTCTGAATGATCATTGACTGTTTTGTAGTGGGAACTTACACTTTAACATCTTTGCTTTGCTTTTTGTTTCGTGTTGATTTGGACATTTGAAATTGGTTTGTTTGGACATTTCTGTTTTAAAATTCATCTGTTGAATAGATATTTGATCCTGATAATTCTGAAATGGCTAAGCTACTTACACATGTACGGGGTCGCGAACGGTCCTTAGGCATGCTCTGAGATGGCGATAAACCGCCCTGACAAACGATCCAGGGACCCACGCGAACGTGAGCCTGATATCGATAATACCAAGCCCTCCCGGGCACACTTTCTCGCCTCGAACGGCGCCCGACTTCGAACAGTCACAACTCGCCACGAACGGCACCCGACCTCGAACGGTCACAAAAACGCCTCGAACGGTACACGATCGCGAACGGTCACAACTCGCCTCGAACAGGCACAACTCGCCTCGAACAGGCACGACTCGCCCCGAACGACACAACTCATCCCATCTCAAATGGCTCGATCGCGAACGGTCGTCATTTGAGGTCCGCCACTTGACCGCGCACGGTCGCACTTCACCTCAAATGGCTCGATCCCGAACGATCATCATTTGAAGTCAGACGCTTGACCATGAACGATCGCACTTCATCTCAAATATCTTGATCCCGAAAAGTCGTTATTTGAGGTCACATAAAACTATAACTTCCTTTGCAGGACATCAATAGGATATGAACGTCCAGCTCATGGCATTACAAAACACGCCTTCCTACTGCAAGGCATGTTTTGGGGGGCAAATGTTATCCCGCTTTTTGGCAAAGCCGTGATACCAAAGGATTGGTGGAAAACGAATGGATATCGATGAATTTTGTCCGAGCCCGGATCAGGCTACAATTGATAGAACATGGCTAGCAAATCCACTAGAGCCAACGTTTCAAGTTTCAAGTCAATCCGAGTTCGTATGCTCAAGATACGATGGATTCAGTATCAGAGAAATAGCCCTTGTTCGGTTCGAATCCATTGATTCGACTCCACCTACTTCGAATCCATCACTTTGGATTACTTCGAATCCATGAAGTTCGTACCCATTCTCATGTCTCAGCTCGACTCCATCTAGTTCGACTCCATGCTACTTCATGTCCATTGCGTTCGCACCTGTCAGAAAGGAATTAGCCTCGCGTCTACCTAGTTCGAATCCACCCTCGTATGCCTTAGTTCGAATCCATCAGGTATATATTGCTTCGAATCCGTGAGAAGTGGTTTTGTTTCGAATCCATCGAGCAAGCAAGTAGTTCGAATCCATCCAAGTGGCCATGCGTCGACTCCATCAACCACGCATTGGTTCGAATCCGTCCACAAGGCCTTGGTTCGAATCCATCAGTAGTCAGCCATGGTTCGAACCCATCAGAACACACCTTGCTTCGACTCCATCGACCAAGCTTTAAGGTCGTATCCATCCCATTATGCCTTGGTTCGAATCCATCCTTGTATGCCCTAGCTCGAATCCATCGGGGGAAAGTTTCCTCGAATCCATGCAAGTGAAGAAGCCCCGGCTCCATTCACCAACTCATCTTCGAACCCCCCAATTGAGGCAACCTCGAATCGATCAAATGCTTTGATCGATTCAAACGAGTGCCAGTTCCATCGATTCGAAGGAAGCGTGCCTTCGAATCCAACTCTTCGAATCCATCAAATAAACACGGCTAAAACCAAGGGTATGACCCAGAAAACTCGGAGAAAAAGGAGGATTGACCCGAAGCATACGCACCACGTCATCACTTTCATGTGCAGAAGCGTGGATTCGACCCTATGGATTCGAACCATATCGATTCGAACGGGTCTCTGGGGCGAGAAACTCCAACTTGAATCGATCATAACTCGATATCTACAAGTCCAAATGCTATGAAATTTTCACAGAAGCTTGCGTATACATAGAAGAATGTCCACTCCAAGTTTCATCACGATTGGAAACTTTCTTGATCGATTCGAACTAAGGGTCGAATCGATCCCAATGTGGGCCCGGATCTCCAGAATTCGGCCGTATGGGCCCCCTCACGTGCCAGAAGTGGTCTCCCCGGATTTTAGGCGAAATATCAGCCTTCTACGCCTATAAATAGAGCCCTAGGTCATTCAGGAAAGGGGATCGGAATTCTGAAGCGCCAAGACTCTACCAGATTCAATTCTACACCTTATCATCGTTGTTGCATTCAAGTTTCAGAGCTATAATCCATTGTAACTTGCTGTAACCACTGTAATCATCAAGAGAATATCAATAAAGATAGAAAACTTCAAAGTGGATGTAGGCAAGATCGCCGAACCACTATAAATCCTGTGTCGTTTACTTGTTTTCTGTTGTTTCTGTTGAATGTTCATCATTTTTGTTATCTACAAGTTTGTTATTTGTGACTTGCGACTGCGAACGGGTGCTTTCACGATATCGGGTGTTTGTGGTCAATTTTGACGCAAACATGGTGCATGGAGCCAAGCCTGGGCACCCCAACCAATTCCAAAAATACCTTGACCCGAGAGATACCGAAAGTGAAAATGAAAGTAAAGACAATCAAGCTTCTCCAGTTGAACTGACGATCGATGGCTCGATTGATGATAGCGACGATTCTAGAATGATAGAGATTGGATCTCAGTTAAGCCAAAAAATGCAAGAGGAATTGGTTGAATTTCTTCGGGCAAACCTCAACATGTTAGCCTGGATACATTCTGACACGTGTGGAATCTCCCCGGACATTGCGAGCCACATATTGAACATTGACCAGCGGTACGTCCCGGTCAAACAAAAAAGGCATGGTATGGATCCAGAGTGATCTGCCACCCTTAAGGAAGAGGTAGATAAGCTTAAATCGGATGGATTTATTCGAGATGCATTATACCCAGAATGGGTATCCAACCCTGTACTTTTTCGAAAGCCAAACGGAAAATGAAGAACATGTGTTGATTACTCAGACTTGAATAAAACATGCCCAAAAAGACAATTTTCCACTACCCCAAATCGATCAGCTCGTAGACTCAACAGCTGGGCATGAACTGTTATCCTTTATGGATGCATATTCTGGATACAATCAAATACCCATGCACTTATCTGACCAGGAACATACCAGCTTCATGACCGATTTAGGACTTTACAGCTACAAAGTCATGTTTTTTGGATTCAAGAACACCGGAGCAACTTACCAACGATTAGTCAATCGAATGTTCGCTAATCAGAACGAAAAAACTATGGAAGTATATGTAGACGATATGCTGGTGAAGTCACGATTCTCTAGTGTTCATATCAAAGACCTGTAATCAATGTTTAATATCCTCTGATAATATAGAATGAAGCTCGATCCGCTGAAATGTCACTTTGGGGTCGCATCCGGAAAATTTCTTTGGTTTATCGTCAACGCCCAAGGAATCAAAGCCAATCCCGAAAAGATCTAGGTGATCAGAAATCTTGAGACTCCAAGAACTAAAAAGCAAGTCCAGATCTTCAATGGGAAAGTAGGAGCACTAAGAAGGTTCATTTCAAAATCCATTGACAAATGCATTCCCTTCTTCGATTTGATCCGAAAAGAGAACCATAACTTTGAATGGACCACGGAATGTGACGGCACATTCCGAGCACTAATTCAGCACCTCTCCACACCGCCTATTTTGTTAAAGCCTATCGATCACGAGAAATTGTACCTTTTCTTAGTGGTATCAGAAAATGCGATCAGTGCTGCCCTGGTTCGGAAGGAAGACCGAGTACAAAGACCGGTCTACTATATTAGTAAACGACTAACCGGAGCTGAGAGAAATTATTTGAAGCTAGAGAAGTTGGCTTATTGTCTTGTTATTGCCTCAAGGAAGCTCCGTTCGTATTTCCAGGCTCATCATATCACCGTTTACACCGTCCAACTATTACGACAGGTCCTTACGCGGTCTGAGATGTTTGGTAGGTTACTTAAGTGGAATATAGAGCTAAGTCAGTTTGATATTACCTACACTCCAAGGCGAGCCATTCAAGGAAAAGCCCTAGCATATTTCATAGCTAAATTTACCATCCCAGAGGGATTGCATGAAACTAGTGAATCTCCCAAATATATCTGAAAGCTGCATACTGATGGTGCATCAAACGACCGTTGCTCAGGTGCCGGGGTTGTACTTGAAACTACTGAAGGTTGATCTATACGCTATGCTTTAAAGTTTGATTTTCGTACGACCAACAACGAAGTTGAGTATGAAGCCCTACTTGCCGGATTGAGACTTGCTCGAGATTTAAAAGTCGTTGCTGTGGAGATTTATTGTGATTCGCAACTGGTCGTGTGTCAAGTTTGAGGGGAGTACCAGGCCAAGGACTGAAGACTGGCTGCTTGCCTAGCTCGAGTTTAAGAAATATTAAATCAATTCAATTATTTTTCCATTTACTGTATCCCCCGAAAGCGCAATCAGAAAGCCGATTCATTAGCAAAGTTAGCCAGTACAGGTGAGGCACAACAAATGGGACCCGTTCCCGTAGAAATGTTATCTTCTCCTAGCATTAACCAGATGTAGACAGATTGGGTATTTGAAGTCGTTCCCGATAAGGAGTCATAGATGACTCCGTTCAGAAATTATCTCAAGCATGGAACAATGCCAGAGCACAGGAGTGAAAAAAGACAAATTCTTTGATAAGCTTCGCGGTTCACTATTCAGAATGGAGTCATGTATAGAAGAGGATACTCTGTTCCTTTACTCTGGTGTATCACTTACGATGAAATTAAATGAGTGTTACATGATGTACACGAAGGAGAATGTGGCGATCACACCAAGGGGCAAGCTTTAGTTAAGAAAGTACTCCGATATGGATACTATTGGCCAACCGTGAATCGTGATGCATCGGACTATGCTAGAAAATGTGACATACGTCAAAAACACGCTCAAATTCGTAGAGCTCCTCCTACCGAAATATCCCAAATGGTCAATCCATGGCCATTTGCTATCTGGGGCCTTGATATTATTGGTTCTCTACCTCTGGCCAAAGGTGGTGCGAAGTACGCCATAGTCGCAGTTGATTACTTTACTAAGTGGGCGGAAGCTAAACCCCTTGCTATAATCACGCTGAAGATAGTGATCAACTTCGTGTTACGCAACATTACCTATCGATTTGGTCTCCTGCATACCATCATCACCGATAACAATACCCAATTCGACAGTGTCGAGTTCAGGGATTTCTATCAATGATTCCACATTCAAAGAAATTCTCTACAGTTGCACACCCTCAAGCAAATGGATAGGTTGAAGCTGTTAATAAAGCTATCAAGTTTACTTTGAAGAAACGACTGGAAACGGCCGGGGGAAAGTGGGAAAACGAACTTCTATGGCTTCATGGGCTTACCGAACAACCCATAAGTCCACAACCGGCCACACTCCATTCTCTCTTTCTTATGGTTCAGAAGCCATTATTCCAGTTGAGATGGAAGTACCTTTTCATCGCGTGACATACTATAATCCGAAGACAAATGCTATATTACTTGCCGAAAACCTAGATTTATTGGATGAGAAGTGAGAAGAGGCTGATTTGAGGACTGCTGCGTACCAAAGTCGAGTCGCCCGATTGTACAATGCCAAGGTCCAACCCCAAACCTTCAAACTCGGTGATCTTGTCCTCAAGAGAATCTACTTGGTACCTTCGCACATGAAGCCAACATGGGAAGCTCCGTATGTGATTGAATGAAAGCTCGAAGATGGCACGTTTAAGTTATCGACCGTTGACGGTCTTACTTTGCCAAGAGCCTAGAACAACGAGAGTCTTCGTCACTACTACACATGACATACTTTATTTATTTAGTTTATTTTTTATTTGCAATTTGTTTCTGCATTTCAAAATTTGAATTTGTAATAAGGCAACTGACTTTGCCATATTTTCTTATTTCAGCAATAAAGTGCAATGTCTTCGAGCCAGAGCTGTGATTTATTGAATATGTCATACAACCATCATGATGCACGAAGAGCTAAGTTCCACATATGGTGGGATTTATTCAAATAGGGATTGACTGTGACACGACCGATCACTCACTAAGTGAAACCCGAGCTCGGGGGCAAACCATCACACTAAAGCCTAAATAGGATAGATACACGACAATCCTCTAACTGACTCCAGGTTTCCAGAGTGCGAACTGGAGTATAAATTTACAAATGCGGTTTCGAGGAGGGTGGATCCGTCCATCTAATGACCTCGCCCGTATCCAAACCAAGTTCAAGGAGGATGGATCCGTCCATCGAACGACCTCACTTGTTAACTTTGGGTGGATGTGAATCGAGCATCCAAGATCCCGATAAATCCATCGTTCCTGGAGTGCAAACGAAATTCAAATGCCTAAACAAACGTGACTGACTGTCTGTCGGCCAACTCCAAACTCCCAGAGTGCGAATTAGAGTATAAACATAAACTCTAAATTCTTAGAGTGTGAATTGATGTATAAACACTAACTCCAAATTCCTAAAGTGCAAACTGGAATATAAAACATCTAAGTCCCCAGAGCATGGAATGGAGTATAAAAAATCTACTAACTCTAAGTCCCTAGAGCATGGACTGGAGTATAAGCATAGAATAACTTTAGGTCCTCAGAGAGCGGATTAGAGTTTAAGCACAAACCATATATGAACCAATTATCCATAAGACAATTCTGAGTCCCCGGTGTGATATCCCGGAATTTTAGACAATATCAATTTAATAATATTTATATAAAATTAAATTGATATTGACAATATTGATTAATAAAATATGTTTTGGTTTAATAATCAAATTTAATAAATATTTAATTTGTTATTTTATCTTTTAAATGCTAAAATAAATGTTTAAATTATAATGTATATATATATGTATATATATTATAGTTTATCTTTGTTTGGAATTTAATTTACATGAAAATAAATAAATAAAGTTTTGTTTTTAAATTCTAATAAAATATCTAATAATTAGGAAATTATGTTTTAAATTAATATTAAGCTTTTAAAATCTATTTAAATTAGTGATTATATGGTTTGTAATGTTTATAATAAATGAAATTGTTTAAAATTTGTTTTAGCTTAATTTTAAATTTAAGTAAAAATTGATTTTATTTCTTTTTAAAATATTATTAGATTAAATATAAATTAAGTATATTTTATATAAGTTTAAAATATAAGATAACATATGATTTAAATTCATTTAAATATAAAAGTGATTTATAATTTCTTTATAAATCATATAAAATTTGTAAATTTGTTATTTTAAACCACATTAATAAATATTCTATTTTTTATGAATATAAAGAAGAATTAAGATAAGGAATTAGAGCCTTCATTTTTAAATTGAATAAATAGATTTTAATTTTGATTTCAAAAGTTTGATTGATTTGAAATTATTTTTGAAATTCAAATTAAATAGATTCTTTTAAAATATTTGTATAAGTTTTAGTTTATAAATTGTTTACTTGATTAATTTAATTATTAGGAATTAATTAATGAGTTTTATAAATAAATTAAGAATTAATATTGATTAATTCAATTAATTACTTTGAAAAGGTAATTAAAGATTTATTATTGGTTAATGAAGGTCATTAACATAGGATTATTTTATAATTAATTAATGTAATTAATTTTAATGATTAATTGAATTAATTAATCTAAAGATAATCATTTGAGAATTATTTAAGTAAATTACTTAATGAAAGTAATTAAGAAAATTAATTACTGATTGTAATTAATTAAGTTTTTGATTAATTAAGTTAATTAATTAAGTTTAATTAATTTAATCTAATCACTGGATGATTTGAGAAGTAATTACAAATGTAATTAAAAATGGAAAATTACTTAGTGAAATAATTAAGGAAATAAATTACTGGATGTAATTTAATAGAGGAGTTTTGGAAATTAATTACTTTGTGTAATTAATATGTAATTTATATGTTGTATAATTACTTAACTAAGTAATTCATAATTAATTACTTAGTGTAATTAATTTAGGTTTAGATAATTGAGTTATTTGAAAATGGTTAAGAGATGTAATTAATTTAAGTTAATTACTTAATGTGATTAATCAAGAATGATTAATCAATAGAGATAAATTGATAATTAATTTAATGGAGTTATTTTAAATAAAATAATTTGAGATCATTAATTTATATAATTAATGATATAATTAAGGATTGATTAATTAAGAAAAATTAATCAATAAAGGAATTAATTAATGTAATTAATTAAGGATTAATGTAATTAATTATAATTAATTAATTAATGAGGTAATTACAGGTTAATTTCTGAATTTGGTTTGGATTAATTAATTTGTGAAATTAATTGAATGATAATTACTTAAATGTAATTAAAGAATAATTAATCAAGATGATTAATTAGGGTAATTTGTTGAGAATAATTAATTGATTGATTTATAATTATTTAAGGAATATGTAAGCAAGATTGATATGGATAAGAAATTAATTTAATTCATTTTAAATTAATTAAGGAAGAAGTAATTAATTTAATTCATTTTAAATTAATTATAGAATGGTGATTTCATAAGTCTTTGCTTATGAATGATGATTGATATTTATTACCCTGAATGGTTGAGATCTCAGTTATGAGATAAATGTTGTTGTGTGATTTGGATGCTATGGTTGCATTGAGTTGATAATATGAATTATCTGTTTGAGTTGATAATATAGATTATCTGATGTGATGATAATATTGATTATCTATTATGATGTTGAGAATTATCTATCTGTGTGTATATAGATAATACTGAATTGAATTGTTTTAAACCTTAAAACAACTTGGACCTAAAAGACACGCTTTGGATTTCGATGAGACCGGGATCGGGTTTCCATATTTGGATATCCGAAAACCACATCGATTCCAAATAACGTTAGGTCGTGAATCAAAATGGAGCTTTGTGAAAACTCGAGGTGTAAGGGCTATACGTCAGTATAACTCTGTGGGTGATTCCGTAATGAGTTGACGGAATAGTGCTTATAGATTCGAGAACGTGATTCAGAGTGCAAGGGTTATTGTCGTTAACTCTGAGGGTGATTCCAAAATGAGTGTAACGAGATAATGCCTTAAGTTTCGTTCGAACCCGGAACGAACTTGTATGGATTGAATGCTTTCAGAACATCGTCAGGTGGACGATGAGCATTCTAAGTAATATGTCCTCTAAAGGTAATCGTAACCTCAAGCCTCATCAACCGGGAATGGCTAAAACAGGGGAGGTGCAGCAAGGCTTCGTGGGTAGCCCCCACTAGAGAGCAAGATTGATCCCTGTCTAGAAGTCCCTTTATATATTCGGTTGTGTGGGCGGTTGATTGCAACAACTGCTGGGGTTGTCTTGTTCGGGACTGTTCAGTAAGGAATGGTCCCAGCCTTGTGTTGCAGGGGAGTGGGAGTACTCCTCGGTACGGTGATCTAGGCCACGTACTGTGACGGGCGGTACCCCAGTAGCCCTGCCATTGTATGGAATCCAAAATCCAATAAGTGTCGTACGTATTAGTTGTGCCCAACTATGTTGGAACGTGAGATGTAAGCATTCCAGCTATTTCTGTATTTTACTTGAAAACCCTAGACACTATTATAATATCATCGGATTTCCTATCAAATGTTTTGGTTAGCGTAAGGTAAAAACTTTTCCATGTTTATGTGTGGGAAGTCTTACGTGATACCTTTTCTTTTCAAATGGTTTTTAAAGTTAAGCAACCTTAACCTGTTACTCACACCAGACCCATGTCTAACCCGGAGCTTATCTTTATTTTCTTAAACTCTTGGGTACTCAAATTTTTTATGAGTAGCCAAGGGATTCAGGTTAGCTTTGACGTATAATGGAGGAGCAATGGAGCAGGAGGCTTCTGCATTGTAGATATATAATTCCGCTGTGTGTTCTCTGTGTTGTGATTGTATTGAGTTGTAAATACTAGACAGGTGTTTATAACTGTCTAGTATATGTGATGTGCATGCTGTGTATCTCTGATTGATATTGTATACTATGTAAATACTTATGTTATTAATATAATTTATTCGTTCCGCTGTTGAGATTCTTGTGTTGTTTCTTTTTTCTTTTCTTTCTTTTCTTCTTCTATCCCTTTCTTTCTTAATTCATGATGCGTCTTTCTGGGTAGTGGAAGACGGGTCGTCACAGTTGGTATCAGAGCGTTAGGTTGAGTGAATACCTAGGTTCTGGAGTGGTGTCTATCTTGAGAGAGCCTATTTGTAATTTTTAATATATTTATATATATTTATTTATTTCTACCTATCGAATGGGTTACCTGTTCAGGTTTTCCAATGTGGGTTATAAAGGTAGATTGGGGTAGTTGTGTGTATAACACAACTACCGATTGGTTGGAGTTTGAATGTTTGAGGTTAGAAGTGTATCTGTCGAGACTGTAGACCTAATACCGTCTCGAGTGAGTTTTGAGGTGGTGTAAGGACTTCATTGATCTCTGAAGGTAACCTGTTAAGGTTCGGAGTTCATCTTTGAAGTTGGATGAGTAGAGTTTGGATCTATTGGCTGAGCTGAAGTGAGTGATGGTATCTTGATATCTTAGGAAGTAGTAGCTGCGTGATGAGATGCAGTGACTATGGATGTTTCCGAAGATGTTTCTTTGGAACAAATTTTTAGGAAGTATGTCTGCTTCGGTGTTGTGGCTGAGCTCAGCAGGGTGTTTTTGTGTGGTTTGAAGTCCGAGTTTCTCAAAGAACTTTGGATTGAGAATTCTTTGGCATTGGTGTCAGCAATGCAGCTCGGAGTATTCTATATGTCGACAGAGTTTTCTGGCTTAGCAGTTTTCTGGGGGAGGAATTCAGAAGCAGTAGAGTAGAATCCATTTCTTCGATGGGTTGTTAAGACCAGCATAAGCTGTTCTGATTGGTAAAGAGAGAACAGTTTTCTTTGGATTTTAGTTGAGTTGATCGCAAAAGGGACCTGCGATGATTGAGTATTCTCTTGGATTGTTGGAGATTCTTTCTGGATGTTTTCAGTGAAGTCAAGAGTTTGTCTTCATCTAGAGTCAGTAGTACTGGTGGTTCTACTAGTTGAAGATTGGTTCCTTGAGATGGAATTTGGCAAAGCAACTCAGGATTTAAGGAACTTCTGAGTTTTCTCTTGGTTATCTGAGATCTTCTTGGTTTTGCTGTCCAGTTAGCTTGTGTTCTTCATCAGCATTCTTTTCTACTCCAGATCAGAGGTGTGCAGCGGAAGCAGTTTGGGAGTGCATCTGCTTTTCTTTTTCGGATAGGAGAAGTTGTTTTCTTCTGATGGTTGTGAGTGGAGTTGTTCTTGATCATGGAGGATCATTCTAATGGGTTTGGTCTAGATTGTTTCTTGAGACATCAGCAAGGATTGAGCTGATCAGGTAGGATGTAGGCGGCCCGAGACCGTCCGAAGAGTTTTGTGGATCTGAAGTCTGTTTTGGATAAGTGTTTGATTATCTGGATTGAATTGCCAGTTTGGACAACTGGAATTCGTTGTGTTTCACGTATCTCTGAGGGGAGTACGTGTATGATCTATTTCTGGTTTTGGAATCAGCTGTCAGGAAGATTTGGTTGTTGAGTCAGACTTGTCTATAGTCTGATGTCTTGTTCAGTTATAGATATAGATGAGTAGGAGTTCTGTAACTTAGTAGTGTTGATTTTTTGGGTTCTATAGAGCGAGTATCCCGGTGTTTACTGGGGAAACTCGAGGAAACTCTATCCAGAATTTTGTCTGGATAGTTAATTTTGTTTGATTGGATGAATTGATTGCTATGGATGTTAGCATATGTTTGATATATGCTTGGTTTTAAAATTAAAAATCTAAAATAGATTATTAAATTACCTTTGTTTTAAATTTCGGGGACGAAATTCTTTTAAGGGGGAAGGAATGTGATATCCCGGAATTTTAGACAATATCAATTTAATAATCTTTATATAAAATTAAATTGATATTGACAATATTGATTAATAAAATATGTTTTGGTTTAATAATCAAATTTAATAAATATTTAATTTGTGATTTTATCTTTTAAATGCTAAAATAAATGTTTAAATTATAATGTATATATATATGTATATATATTATAGTTTATCTTTGTTTGGAATTTAATTTACATGAAAATAAATAAATAAATTTTTGTTTTTAAATTCTAATAAAATATCTAGTAATTAGGAAATTATGTTTTAAATTAATATTAAGCTTTTAAAATCTATTTAAATTAGTGATTATATGGTTTGTAATATTTATAATAAATGAAATTGTTTAAAATTTGTTTTAGCTTAATTTTAAATTTAAGTAAAAATTGATTTTATTTCTTTTTAAAATATTATTAGATTAAATATAAATTAAGTATATTTTATATAAGTTTAAAATATAAGATAGCATATGATTTAAATTCATTTAAATATAAAAGTGATTTATAATTTCTTTATAAATCATATAAAATTTGTAAATTTGTTATTTTAAACCATATTAATAAATATTCTATTTTTCATGAATATAAAGAAGAATTAAAGCCTTCATTTTTAAATTGAATAAATAGATTTTGATTTTGATTTCAAAAGTTTGATTGATTTGAAATTATTTTGAAATTCAAATTAAATAGATTCTTTAAAAATATTTGTATAAGTTTTAGTTTATAAATTGTTTACATTTTCTAAAAAATAGGAAAATCATATATATTTACATAAAACATATAAAAATATAACTAAATTTAATTTAAAACAAGTGTAATCGAATAAGAAATCTAAAATACAAGTGGTTGCTTACAAATGCAACAACGTGACAAGTGTCATTTGATCTTTCCTTTATTTTAAATTAAAGTATTTTCAGCTCTTAACCATTTTTATTTTTATTTTTCAATCATCCTCTTTTCAAAATCAAAGGAATACTTCACTTAAAAATCTGAAACCCCTCAAAATCATATCTGCAAATTCATTTCAAGAAGTAATTCTAAAAGTAAATTATCTCCTCAAACCAAAATATAAATCACAACAACCTATAGTTCAGTTTCAAAAATTAAATAAGAGATCATTCAAAACTGCATTTCTTTTCTACCTGGAAATCAATTCCTGCAAAATCAAAGTCTGCATTTCAACATACTGTAGACCACTGCACTTGCATCTCTGCAAATTTGAGCAACCTGTAGTTTTAAAACCTACATGCATGAAGTAGATAATCAGAAGCAACATAAGGTTTTCAGTCCAAAGCAATTCAAGTTCAAATTTCTCAATAGACATGGATGCTCTGCTCAGGAAATTATGTGAGTAATTTCTAAACTTCTTTAATAAAATCTGGTTGCTTATTATTATACCTGAAATGAATTAATATGCATGAATATACAAGTGGAACTTGATATGATTATTACTGATTGTATGCTGTGGTTATAATTTTTTTTTACTCTGTGATGCTCCTAGGTCCTGAATAAATTATACATCCCTTATTTTCTTGATTTGTATAGATAAAAACTGGATTATCAAACAAGATTGTGATTCAACCCGGAATCATGTTTAGATTTTAAGAAAATTAATAAATAGAGCTGTTGCCTTTGAAATTTATAAAACATCAGTAGTTATCAAAATAAAATTAAAAAACCCAAACTTTTAATTTGAAATTTCAGTATTATAAACTGAATACAGAAGCTAAAACATGATTTTAGAAACAAGTATCATGATTGTTAGTTTGGAATTTTTGTAGCAGTTCTTGGATGAACTAAAAGTTGATTTTGGGAAATGCTGATGATTTTGGAACTTTGGGAATTTGTGGTTTCTTCTGTATATAGTAGTGTGATCAGGAACATCAGAAAAATTATCAAATTTGTGAAAAGATCTTTGATTTAGCAAGAGGAGTGAAGAATTGTTCTGTAGCCCTAGGTTTTTAACACAGTAAGAATTTGAACATCACTACCTCTAGGGTTGTTCGAGTGTCGACCTATTTTGTGGAAAGGTAGATGGATCCCTGACAAAGTAGTGGCTGGAGTTTCAACTGTATCGATGGTCGGAGGAAGGTGATTTCACCGTTGACAGGATGGGGTTTTGGAATGCACTGCGTTTCCAGGTCTGTGTTGAGAGGCTGGTATTGATTTTCTAGTGAATGGGTTGTTTTGATGATTGTGTTGTTGAAGTGGGGTTGTAATCTTATGTGATGACGCTGCCGGAGTTGATTGGAGCAGGTCAGAGCCACCGTGCATATGCACGGTGCTCTTATTTCTCTGATGATCTGTTTTGGGTGTTCTGTTGGTTTGGGAATTGGAATTGGTACTCGAGTAAGTACTCGGGTTATATGAGGAATTACCCGAAGTCAAGTGTGAAATGACTCGAAGCAAAAAGGGCTAGGGCTCGGGTAGTTTTTATTTTCAGGTTGTTGTTCCTGAAAACTGATCTGTTTCAGGTTTTGAATTTTTTTTTTAAAAAAGTAATGCTAGTTTAAATTTAAACTTTAAACAAGATTAAAACATGAATTCAAATAGATTTTGAATTTCAGGTTTTGAAATAATCAAGATTTGCAGAAATAAATATTTAAAATTTTAAAACCTGCACAGTTTTTGATATTGAGTGATTTTTAGATCTGAAAGTAAGTTTTAGAACAAGATTTAAATTCTGAGTTAAATCTGAATTTGAAATCCTGGATTCAAATTTGAATTTTAATCTGAAAATTTCAAAAAGAAATAGGTTGATAAATTCAAATGTTATAATTTAGTTTGAATATTTTAAGTTTAACATGTGTTCTATAAAATCTGAAATGAAATTTTAAACAGGGTTTAATTTTAATCTTTGAATTTAAACCTGAAACATGATTTGAATCTTGGTTGTAATATAAATAAAATTTGAAATTATATGTTCAATATCATTTGAATTATTTAAAGTATTTTAAACTTGTTAAAATTTGAATATGGGATAAGTTAAACTATTCTTTTAAAAAATACTTTAAAGATAAGTGATCCATTAAAATGAAATTTTAAGAGTTTTAAATATTTAAATCTTGTTTAAGTTTGTTTTCATTTTAAATTTTTATTTAAAATGGATTTTAGAAAATTTAAAAGTAATTTGTTTAAAATAACTTTAATAATGATAATTTAATCATTAATGAGATTAATGATTTTTATTGTTTGAAACTTAATTATCTGATCAAGGTAATTAAGATTTTAATTAATTAATTTAATCAATTAATAATTGGGTTAATTGATTAAATAATTAAGGGTTTATTTAATTAATTAAAAGTTTTAAGTAAGTTAATTAAATTTGATTAAAGTGTGATTTAGAAATTAATTTAAATAAGATTTGATTAATTTAGTTAATGAATGGAATTATATTAATTAAGTAAAAGAAAATTAATTAAGTTTTAATTTTCACTTGATTAATTTAATTATTAGGAATTAATTAATGAGTTTTATAAATAAATTAAGAATTAATATTGATTAATTCAATTAATTACTTTGGAAAGGTAATTAAAGATTTATTATTGGTTAATGAAGGTCATTAACATAGGATTATTTTATAATTAATTAATGTAATTAATTTTAATGATTAATTGAATTAATTAATCTAAAGATAATCATTTGAGAATTATTTAAGTAAATTACTTAATGAAAGTAATTAAGAAAATTAATTACTGATTGTAATTAATTAAGTTGTTGATTAATTAAGTTAATTAATTAAGTTTAATTAATTTAATCTAATCACTTGATGATTTGAGAAGTAATTACAAATGTAACTAAAAATGGAAAATTACTTAGTGAAATAATTAAGGAAATAAATTACTGGATGTAATTTAATGGAGGAGTTTTGGAAATTAATTACTTTGTGTAATTAATATGTAATTTATATGTTGTATAATTACTTAACTAAGTAATTAATAATTAATTACTTAGTGTAATTAATTTAGGTTTAGATAATTGAGTTATTTGAAAATGGTTAAGAGATGTAATTAATTTAAGTTAATTACTTAATGTGATTAATCAAGAATGATTAATCAATAGAGATAAATTGATATTTAATTTAATGAAGTTATTTTAAATAAAATAAGTTGAGATCATTAATTTATATAATTAATGATATAATTAAGGATTGATTAATTAAGAAAAAATAATCAATAAAGGAATTAATTAATGTAATTAATTATGGATTAATGTAATTAATTATAATTAATTAATTAATGAGGTAATTACAGGTTAATTTCTGAATTTGATTTGGATTAATTAATTTGTGAAATTAATTGAATGATAATTACTTAAATGTAATTAAAGAATAATTAATCAAGATGATTAATTAGGGTAATTTGTTGAGAATAATTAATTCATTGATTTATAATTATTTAAGGAATATGTAAGCAAGATTGATATGGATAAGAAATTAATTTAATTCATTTTAAATTAATTAAGGAGGAAGTAATTAATTTAATTCATTTTAAATTAATTATAGAATGGTGATTTAATAAGTCTTTGCTTATGAATGATGATTGATATTTATTACCCTGATGGTTGAGATTTCAGTTATGAGATAAATGTTGTTGTGTGATTTGGATGCTATGGTTGCATTGAGTTGATAATATGAACTATCTGTTTGAGTTGATAATATAGATTATCTGATGTGATGATAATATTGATTATCTATTATGATGTTGAGAATTATCTATCTGTGTGTATATAGATAATACTGAATTGAATTGTTTTAAACTTTAAAACAACTTGGACCTAGAAGACACGCTTTGGATTTCGATGAGACCGGGATCGGGTTTCCATATTTGGATATCCGAAAACCACATCGATTCCAAATAACGTTAGGTCGTGAATCAAAATGGAGCTTTGTGAAGACTCAAGGTGTAAGGGCTATACGTCAGTATAACTCTGTGGGTGATTCCGTAATGAGTTGACGGAATAGTGCTTATAGATTCGAGATGGTGATTCAGAGTGCAAGGGTTATTGTCGTTAACTCTGAGGGTGAATCCAAAATGAGTGTAACGAGATAATGCTTTCGGTTTCGTTCGAACCCGGAACGAACTTGTATGGATTGAATGCTTTCAGAACATCGTCAGGTGGACGATGAGCATTCTAAGTAATATGTCCTCTAAAGGTAATCGTAACCTCAAGCCTCATTAACCGGGAATGGCTAAAACAGGGGAGGTGCAGCAAGGCTTCGTGGGTAGCCCCCACTAGAGAGCAAGATTGATCCCTGTCTAGAAGTACCTTTATATATTCGGTTGTGTGGGCGGTTGATTGCAACAACTGCCGGGGTTGTCTTGTTCGGGACTGTTCAGTAAGGAATGGTCCCGGCCTTGTGTTGCAGGGGAATGGGAGTACTCCTCGGTACGGTGATCTAGGCCACGTACTGTGACGGGCGGTACCCCAGTAGCCCTGCCATTGTATGGAATCCAAAATCCAATAAGTGTCGTACGTATTATTTGTTCCCAACTATGTTGGAATGTGAGATGTAAGCATTCCAGCTATTTCTGTATTTTACTTGAAAACCCTAGACACTATTATAATATCATCGGATTTCCTATAAATGTTTTGGTTAGCGTAAGGTAAAAACTTTTCCATGTTTATGTGTGGGAAGTCTTACGTGATACCTTTTCTTTTCAAATGGTTTTTAAAGTTAAGCAACCTTAACCTATTACTCACACCAGACCCATGTCTGACCCGGAGTTTATATTTGTTTTCTTAAACTCTTGGGTACTCAAATTTTTTACGAGTAGCCAAGGGATTCAGGTTAGCTTTAACGTATAATGGAAGAGCAATGGAGCAGGAGGCTTCTGCGTTGTAGATATATAATTCCGCTGTGTGTTCTCTGTGTTGTGATTGTATTGAGTTGTAAATACTAGACAGGTGTTTATAACTGTCTAGTATATGTGATGTGTATGCTGTGTATCTCTAATTGATATTGTATATAATGTAAATACTTATGTTATTAATATAATTTATTCGTTCCGCTGTTGAGATTCTTGTGTTGTTTCTTCTTTCTTTTCTTCTTCTATCCCTTTCTTTCTTAATTCATGATGCGTCTTTCTGGGTAGTGGAAGATGGCTTGTGACACCCGGAGTGCGGTCAGAGTATAAACACAAATAGGGTTTGACCAATCACCCACGAATTAATTTTAAGTCCTTAGAGTGAGGACGCAGTTATAAACATTAAATAGGCATGACCAACTACCCATAAAAATAACTTAAGTCCTCAGAGCATGGATGTATCACTAAAACTTAAGCGGACATAATTGACGGCCAATGAACAGGTGCAATCCTCAGAGTGTGGATACAATCGCCAATTGATAAGAAAGTGTGGTTTGACTACTCGAAGTCATCATGTTCTGGCTTCGTTTTACAAAGATCGAGATCGATATGTTAAAGGAAAACAGCAACCACTGACCGATCTTTCAAATGTATCCCCAAATCTGGGGGCAGAACTTAAGTATCGGCCATTGACTGAGACAATGTGATATTTGAATTCAACTCAACGCTCGATTATGACCCAAGACCGTAGCTCCGAGACTTAGCGACCAAATCGGGGTCCAAATTGAGGAACTAAAACTTCACAAGTGTGTTGAACAGAAGTTCAAGTGCTGAAACACTTAAGTAAATTAATGCAAGTTGAACAGACGGCAAAATGAAATTTTATTCCAATCATTCTTTGGAAGAAAAAGGTTAAGTACAAAAGTATGCCAAAAGTCCTACTAGCAGGGGCCGAACCCATATCTATACATGACCTATAAAAGAAAAGCAGAAGTCTGTTCCTATCTGTCTACCAAAAATGAGCCGAAGAAGCATATCTACTCTTACTTTTTTCTTGGTTTCTACTTCGGCGTAGACCCACTAGAGCTGCCACTAGGTTTCCTCTTTGAGCCTTTGCTTTTCGACGGCTGATCACTAGTGGGGGGGGGATTATATCGATTTCCTCTTCCGAACTCAATTGTATGGGAATACTTCCACCAGGCGGAGTCGGAGGGGTCGGGTCCACTACAGGAGGAGGAATAGGCACACTAGTGTCGACAATAATGCCACCAGGGCCCGCCATTCCACCTCCAAAGCTGCTGACCCGAGCAGCTGCTTCCATTTCAACGTTAATCTCGACTATAATTTCTTCCTCATGAAGTGTTTGTGCATCGCTGGAAACGCTTGCGGTTGGACCTGAGGAGCTGGTTGCAGGTGTGCTTCAACTCTTGACAAACGGCAAATCCGAAAAAGGGTCACTATGATGACCGAGAAGTTTCTCCATCATCTGTTCATCAAATGTAAGTGCGCTCCCTTCCGTAGGCGCAGTAGCCGATATCATGGTCGCCTCTGTTATAATAGCCTTCTGCTCGTGGTGTAACTCTTTGATTGCAAGAGGCATGATGGGTGTAAATCCGATCACTGGAAAGAGACAAAAGAAGAGCTGTTAATAATCATTTCAAGTAGTGCTTACGATTTTGAACAAGTATGGGAAGTGTTCGAAGTATCTTCCTCAGTTTGGCTCACAGGCGCTGGAGCAGCTTTAGAAACTTGATCGTGAGTCGGAGACAACTGCGGTTGATCAGGATTATAAGGTGGAATAGATTGAGGATCAACCGTAGATGAAGATTCAGGCTGAGGTGGCATGGGAATTTTAGAATTATGTCATGACGCTCAACATCTAAACCCTCTCTGACTTCCGAGTGCTGGATGACAAGTTTCTCCTTTTCATATGAGATCATTGTGTCGTGGAGAATTTTTCGTTCATCTTCGTTCAACACTCTGTTCTCAAACTCAAATTCATCAACAGATTCACCATGGTGCTCGGCCTTTTCATCTTCAACCAGTCGGCTTCAGGCGTTGTGTAGATGTGTCGTATAGTTCTCGAGCCAGGCTACGTTCTATGTTTCAAGACATTAACATTGTAAGTAATGAGCCGATCTTCAAAATCCGCCTCTAGCACGGACTCAGCCATTTTAACCTCATCTTCAACCCTGGCTTCCATCTCCCTGATCTTAGCCGATGCCGCATCTCGCTTGCCTCGGAGCACCACAGCCTTCTCACACGCCTCCTGCGCTGTCTTATTCGCGTCATCTTTTTCTTTGTCAATTTTATAAAGTTTAGTCTTGAGTTAGTTGAGCTCCTTCAAGGTATCATCCCTTTCAACTATGACTGTAGTGTTCCAGTGGCCCATCTTCTCCACCAAAACGAAATGTGTTTGCCACATCCTCTCCATTGCTAAGTTCGTCTTATCGGCCTTTTGGGTGGCCTTAATTTGGGATTTTCGAGAAGACTCGGCTTCGCTATTGAGCACTTGAATAATCCGGTCTTTTTGAGCAAGTTCAGTTTCTAATTTCTCAACTGTCTTTGCCCGCTCAAAGACCACCTTCGATGCTTTTTTGCAGCTTTCACCTACTCCTTTTACTGGGTATAGATGTCATGAATGTACTCATGCATTGTGTTTTCTGCTTCCAAGGAATTTTCTTTAAATGAGGGCAGAAGAGGTAGCCGTCAAAGCATATATTTGGAAAATCTTTCTTCATTTGGGCAATTCTAATAGCCCCTTCCCCAGTAGACTCGGTGATAGCTTGTTCAGCAACAATGGGAGTTTCGGCCTCATGTCTGTGACATTGTGATTTAGGCCTAGAGGTTTGAGAAAATGATTTTTGGAAAGGAGGCTCTATTGGTTGTTTTCCATGGCCTAAAGGTTGTGTGGGGGCTCGAGGAGGAGGAGAACGTGATCGGGATCGATGTCTATAATCTCTATCCCTCTCCCTCTCATAACGTTCCTGACTAGAGTAACCGAAATCGGGGTCTCTTTCAACCTCCCTCCTACGAGACTCATAGTAGAAGCTAGGTGATTGACGCGCTGAACGAAGACTTCCCAATATAGATTCTCTTTTGGTCATTATATTAGAAAAGAAGAAAGAAAAATAGAGTTATTAATCTCTTGAAGTGGGCAACTTATGATTGGAAACCGTGTAGTGCCGTGAAGTGTATATATATGTGCAACCACCCGACCAACAGGCAATGTCGGCCACGGTTGTGGGAAGAGACTCGCTTAAGTCTAGAGCACTTTGAAGCTCCTCCAATCCGGTGTCAAGTTGAAGTGACACATAGTCTGGAATTGGGATATCGGCAAGCCCTTCGAAGGGAATCTCTACTTGAGGGGGAGGAGTCTCCATGATTCTAAGACCAGAGACTGGCCGAGACACAACTACGGATTTCAACCTCAGAGGCTTATGACGCTTATAAGCGGCTGCCTTGCCTTTTCTCCTTCCCTCCAAATCATGAAAACTGCGTGAAGGTCCGACTACGGGCTTATTATCAGTAGGTGTATCCTCTCTATCGCCTTCCTCACCTATTACAATCCCCGGTGCTTTGCATTTGGCCTGTTTTACGGAGCTATTCTGATTGATCCTTCAAGTCTAATACTCTGATTTTGATCGATTAGCCCAACAATCCTCAAGTTCTCATTCGAAAGCACCGAATTGATTTCTCTCATTTCACTTGGCACCTCTTGAAGAATTCGAATTATCTCTTTAAAGTGGGCGCCCTCTGGTCGTGGAATCGAGGCTGCGAAAGGAATAAAATGTTAGAATATTAGGTAAGATCATTTGTGCAAACGGTGTAAAGATTAAGCACTTACGCCTAACTACCCATCGCCTGACGATACCCGACGGGCATCAGACATAGAACCATTCAGTTTTGAAATAACTCAATCTGGTCCAGGATCCGGTCACAATTCGGCAGTTCCTAACCGCCTCTAAGAACACGAAAGAAGGGCTGTCTCCCGACTTTTGACATTAAATAAAATATGATTTCTTCTGGAGTTGGGGGCCGCAAGAGATGCTCCATGAAGACACTGAATGTGATGTTTAACAAAGCATACCCGTTTGGATGCAATTGCGATAGAGCAATCCCTAAAAAATCCAACACTTCTCGAATGTACTGGTTAAATGGAGGAAGTGTGCCGGTTGTACAAGAATGTCGGTTAGAGGTAGTATACCCCTCTGGGGGAGCATGTGGCCTGTCATTTGGCCTCGGAATCAGAACGTCGTTTAGCGACAGCCCATGACGTAGACAAATTCTTCCTAGCATAACTTCAGAAACGTTGGATGGAACTTAATCTTACGGGTTCAGAATTACATTTACTCCAAGAAGCTCATCCGGAGCAGGGCTTATAACTTTAGCCATGATAGCTTGTATTTCTATTACCAAAGAAGATGAACTTTGTGCCTCCTGCTGCAGTGAATTTGTAGATTCCATAACCGATTAACTTATCAAAAACCATCATTAGATGATAATAAGCCCTTGTGTTCCCTAGTGTGAAGTGCATGAGTGTGTTGTGCAGTGAAGTGCTATGTAATACTTAAGAAATTCTACGAAAATTTGAGAAAAGTACAAACAATGAGACTTCAGAATTCAATTGGAGTGACCTTCATCGTTCCGTCACGATTGTGCCATCCAGACTTTAGAGGCCGATCCAGGTTGAAGTATGTCAGAATTCAGTTAAGTTACAATTCCATCGATGAGCTTTGGAAGGCAGTCAAATATGCGATGAAATGGTAAAGTCAAATAACACAAGGCTAAAGCTCGTTGGTCAAACATTCGAATATGCAAAGCTTTCGTATCCATCAAAGTTCAAATTTTGATCGCTCCCTAAGAGCCATCTTCGTTTCAATCCTTAAGTTCGAATTTCGTATCGATTCGAGGACGGAACTTCATATTGATCCTTTCAGATTGATACATTTCATATCGATCGCTACTAGGGACTTTATATCGATCAGTGGCTGAGATTTCGTACCAATCGCCTCAAATTGATGCGAAATCCCACCAATCTAGAATGATACGAGACCGCTTCCCTCCATCCATCATTTTCAGATCGATACAAATTTCTATGGCTCCCAGATCGATACAAGTTTCTACGTTCTTGGATTGATACGAGCCATTTCCACATGCTCCAGTGTTTCCTTCGTATCCATCAATATGCCTTCTTCCCTAAGCAACTTAAACGCCATTTCCTCCTTCCTCAACCCTACTCCCACCCAACTCTAGCATCGTCAACGTCGGAATCAGCCACGACTTTGGATTATTTGGCATTAAAGCCCAAGTCTCATCATTTTAAAGCGGTGTTGATTGGTCAATTACCTAGTTCAAAGATTTGGATTGAAGTGCTAATGGGTTGTTCGAATTGAAGACAAAGACAGTTTTCTTATTTCTCTTATTTAAATCGATACGAAGGCAAATGGCTAAATAATGGCAAGTGAGAAATTTGGCTAAGTCCATAAGATATTTATATAGTTTCGTATCCGAGCGAGAAACGATTCGCCTCCCAGTAATAAAAACCGATTGAGACGGTCGGAAGTTCTATCGACACGAAGAGACTTACTCGTATCCATCAGCCTAGAGTGATACCAAGGTTAACACTTCGTATCCATTAGCAAGTTATCCCCAGCTTCATATCCCTCAACTTACATCTCATCGATACAAAACTCCCAACGAAGTCTTGCTTGAATCACTGGATTTCATCGATACGAAGCGCTATTTCGTATCCATAAGCGTGGAGGCCTAAGCTTCATATCATCGATACGAATTGACAACTTCACGTCCATCATTTCGGAGATCATCTGAATTCGTATCCATCGATACGAAATGATTCAAAGGACCAACTACTTCGTATCGATTGCCATCAAAACGAAGAATGACTTTGTTAACTTTTCACACCGATCTAGGAGAGGATCGATACAAGGGAAACTTCGAAAAAACCGTCAAACATTGATACAAATCGAATTTCACATTGATTCAGGAGAGGGTCAATACGGAATTCGATACAAAAACAACTGAAAAACTGACAACGACTTGTGAACGTACGATTGTTAACAGGAGCCAGGTTAACATACATACATGTATGCCAAACTAATATTCGAACTTCAAAATTTACAGGAATTGAATGCTCATCTAATGACAATTGCCACAACAAGCGACGGTTTGCTATAGTTCGATACTCAGTTACAACAGTGCACGGTACAACAATTGGCAGTCAACAATTCAATACTTACATCATAAAGATCAATAAAAAATTACAGTCTCGACGAGAAGACAACAATCGTTCAACAAGTCAAATAGAATGTTCAGAATGAAGATTGCAACTTTACAAGCACGTCATGTTCTCATAAGACGTACTTTGGAGGGAAAATGTTATCCCGCCTTTCGGAAAAACTGTGAAACCAAGAAGTAGACTAAGAACCAAAGATGGTTTGTCACGAAGATCGATTGTACACAGGCTCACCATGGATGTCGATAAATTTTATCCAAGTCGGGTTCGAGCTACAATTGATATGATGAGATAAGAAAAGCTATGAAAGCCAGCATTCCAAATTTCAGGTCAGTTAGGGTTCGTATGCTCGAATTATGGATCGATCAAGTATCGTCAAAAGCAGTTTGCTTCGTATCCATGTGCTTCGCATTCATCAACAATCGGCAATTCTTATCCATCCACCGCATAATTTCGTATCCATCAATGAGAATCACTTCGTATCCATCAGGTAGCCATTATTCGTATCCATCAAGTAAGCAGGAAGAAACCTGCTTCTTATCCATCTATTTCGACCCCATCAGATTAACATGATTTCGTATTGATTAAAGGAGTAGGAGTTCGTATCCATAGAAAGCGGCATTCTTCGCATCCATAATCTCCAGCCTGTTCGCATCGATCAACAAACTTCACTCTGTATCCATCAAAGCCAAGCAAAGCCACTACCTTGTATTGATGGCCAGTGATCGATACGAACAAATCAGTTGCCATCGATATGAACAGAGTAGTTGCCATCGATACGAACAGAGCAATTGCAATCGATACGAACATAGCCAAACTGGGTCGATACGAACAAGGTGTATACATAGGGAAGACTCGATCATTTGGCATGAAATATGGATCGATCTTAAAAATAAGTGCCACATCAAGAAGCAAGCACGTGCTCACATCGATGCGAAACCATCGATACGAAAGGGATCGATGCGAAGGAAATGTCTATTGAAAGGCCCTAGCTTGCATCGATCATAACTCACAACCTACAAGTCCAAATGCTACCAAACTTTCAAAGGAGCTTGAGTACCACCTAAAGAATGTTCATGCTCAATTTCGACTCGATTGGGTCAAATCTTGATCGATATGAAATTCATTCGTATCGATTACGGACCGAGTGCAAATGACATGGGATCTATCGTATGGGCTCACCCACGTGAGAGAAGGGGTCTTCCGAGATCTGAACGAGATATTTGCAGCCTACGCCCATAAATAGAAACACAGGACCTACTGAAAAAGGACATTTTTGGCTCTTCTACGTCCAAACCCTGCCGAAATCACTGTTGTACTTGAATTCTACTATTGTAACCCATTGTAACTCGTTGTAATCAGCAAGTAAACATCAACAAAATCATCAATTTCATAGTGGATGTAGGCCATATGCCGAACCACTCTAAATCCTTGTGTTTCTACGCTTTTCTCTTATCTGTTTTATAAGTGTTTGTTAGATAATCCTCCTTTTACCTTTACTTTCTTCATTTTATCTCTTCAAATACTTCTGAAGGGTGTTGTGCCCAAATTTGGTACAAACAGATATGCATTCAAATGATGAGTTTTGGCTATTTAAGATATTGCTACTCTTGCAAAGGAAATGGTTGAAAGAAAAAGACATGTAATATATCCATTTGTATACAAACTCTTTGTGTTGGCATTAACTTCACCAGTAGCGACCACAACCATTGAAAGAGCTTTTTCTGTTATGAAAATTATTAAGAATCGGTTGTGTAGTCGTATGGAAGGCAATTGGCTTAATCCTTGTTTGGTTACATATATTGAGAAAGACATTTTCAGAAAAATTGATAATGAAGCCATTATGCAAAGAATTCTCTATGAAATCTTGATGTTAACAATTGTAATCGAAAAATTATAGTCAACGTAACCTTTTGTTTATGCATGGAAAATGAAAAAAAATTGGTATATCGATATAATTTTGTGATTATTTTGTGACGATTTGTTGTTATTTATGTTGTGACCTCTCTCAAGTATAATCCTTTATTTGCCCCTGATTGCAAATTCCTTGTGGGTGGAATTCATCGAAGACTGTTTTGCTAGTGAAACGTTTATTATCTTTACTACCAACCAACCTACCTCTTCTGTACATAATTTTGGACATTTGAGCAATGATGCTACTAGGGGTGCCTTTTGGAGCTTGAGATTTTATAGTAGCTACGTAGTAGACCATTCCCAAATGCTTACTTATTCAGTTGCACTCGCTTTCTTTGTTATTTTGCACTGAGCGAACGAGCTATGCACCCAGGTAACTGTGGAACCAGCCACAGACCAGTCTTTCTGTATATAAAAACACATAATAAAATGACATAGACTTCGTGGTTTTATTATGTGTACCGGCCATTGTCTCATTTTCTTCCTCCTTCCTCTCTACTCCATTATTTTGAATAGCCAAAAGCAAAATATTCACCCATTCTCACCATTTTCATACTCCAAACTACTCAGTCCAATACACAAATTAAACATTGTTTTTGAGATCTACACATGTTGAAATGTCTAGAGTACTCAAAAATTTAGCAAAAATGTTTGTGCATCGAGAAAGTGGTGGTGGTGGCGGTGACGGTGGTAGTGGTCGGTGTAGAGAAGATATTATTATTGTGCTGTATGGACAAGAGCATGGAATAGAAGACTTACTTGGGGTCGTCGAAAATCTCGAGCTGTAGGACGAAGGCGAAGGTTGTTACGAAAGTAGATGGGGTCGCGCACTCCGCAACGGTGGTCGAGCGGGCATGACTCGTAGGGGAGTGGGGCAGGATTCTACTAAAGCTGTTGAGCTCGATGGTTTGAGGATCCGAACTTGAACGCGGCGAAGGTGCTTACTAATTTTCAAATGCTTACAGAAGGAGAAGTGCTCATCAGCACACAGATTAGCTTGGCTGTAAGTATCTTTTTTTTCATAGCATAATTAAAGTAAATTATCATTTTAAAATGTATATTTACGAATTCATTTAATTTGAATAGTCATAGAATATTCGTTCCCGTGTTTCGTTGGTTAATACCTTAAAATATTTTTGCAAGTATTTGGAAAATATTCCTAGAGTTGCGGCCTTTCTACATGAGCTTGGATTTCAACATTTCTTCGGTAATTTAATCAGTCATTTAAGTTTAAAAAATTCTATCAATTTATTATGGTTTTGTTTAACATGTCAAGTAATTCAAAATTCTATGAATCAATAAATTATCAAAGAAGATGTCCAATTGTGTGTTGATATCGCTCTACGGTGGTATAAAACCACCCATAATATTTATTTTCCTTGCGGTGGGTTAGGGATTACGCCTTTCGACTTTTTTGTGCTCATTGGCATTGGTATAGAAGTGATTGCTTTTCCATCGATTGCATACGATGATCGGTAGCGTGATCTCACACTTGTTTAACATATTTTTCCACATTTAAACACTTCATCTACATCCTATCAGTTAGTTACTTCCTAGAGTAGGAGCGATTACACCTACCATGGACAACATATTGATGGAGTATTCTTCAAAGCATGAGTTGGAGCTTGCTAGATTGTTTGTTCCATAACTTATGAGGAACTTTTTTTAGTACCCCCAGTAGTAGTTAACAGGTCGCCTATATTGAGGCCGCAATTGGTTCGAATTTTGACTGTACTGTTATGTACGATTGCGGTACTCCTACTCTTGCGTACCTATACATATATATGGTTGTACCGTGCATCATGTCTGATTCACATGTTTCATTGTACGGTTTTTTAGAGTTATTATAGTACTGGTATTTTGAGAATTTCAGGAACTTCCATTTCGTGACAGTGACTACTGATGCATCCTGTTTCTTCTTCCGTTTATTATTTTGATGTGCGAACAACAGAAGGGCTAGGTAGAATGAATTCCATCACGTATATTTCTTTGCATCTAAGTGGATTTGCTAGAGGATGTATAGCGGGAAGATTATAAGGCATCCTTTTGATACCAGTGGCTCGATCGAGTTAAATTTGTGCGGATAACTAGGATGCTTAATGTGCAGAGATTTCCACTTGTATCGTACCCGTAGTGTTCGATTCATACTGGTACCCTTGTTAGAGGGGTTGGAGACAGTGTTATGACTTTGATGTCATTCCCGATGATCTACACCCTCATACTTCTCGATGTATGATTCATGATCTAGATCAGCTTATCGTGGCAAGAGCAGTAGGTTGGTGGCCAGGAGAGAGATTAGTTATTACCGATCAGTCATACATTGAGTTTCGGCGTAAATTTTACACTGCATCTTGTGATACCATTACTCATGCAACATCGACAGATTTTGTAGGACCATCTACTATACATCATGGTATAGCACCTCCCATTATCGATGATCTTACCCAGTATAGTCAGGGGTATCGTGTACTAGATGACGAGTCCACTGGTAGTCACTTTGGTTTGACTATAGCAGTGCCCACATCTTTTGGAGTCCACCGTTATGTTGATGTGTTTCACCCTCCTACACAATAAACAACATTCGGATCCTAACCAGATATCACACGGTGATCTGTACAACATGCAGATGGGTCTCCAACATACGAGATATGTGGAGCACAGATGTAAAATTGACTACTAGAGGCTGCGATGCATTGAGAAACAGAGGAGAAGGCACGGTTGCAGGCCTAGCTAGAGGTAGAGAGGAAGAGATTCGCTGACTACAGTCTGTACTATGATCACTTAACTAGCAGAAACGATGACAACAAGACACGTTGTCATTGTTGTCCCCGTCCACATACAGATTAATGTTCATAGACTATGTATTGCCTCTTATCGATGTCATATTTAGTGTATTCATTATTTATGTAGTGTGACTGATGCCATATCCAGTGCATTCATTATTTATGTAGTGTGACTAATGCCATATCCAGTGTATTCATTTTTCATTATTTATGTATTCATTACCCAGTGTGTTTAGTCTTTATTAAGTGACTTGTCTTATCACTGCTGTAGCTATGTTGTTCATATATACATTTGCTTTTCAAAATGAGTATTGCTTTATGAGTACATTACTATATCAATTTTTTTAGATATCATTCAATGACTTATCTTATCACCACTGTAGCCACGTTGTTCATGTGTACATTTGCTTTTTGTTTGCTGGTGCAACATGGTTCATGGTTTAAAGTGAGTATTGATTTATGAGTATAGTACTGTATCAAGTTTGTCAGATATCATTCAGTAGCTTGTCTTATCACCACTGTAGCCACGTTGTTCTTGTGCACACTTGCTTTTAATTTTTGTAAACAACATGGTTAGTGGTTTAAACTGAGCATTGTTTATGGGTATATGAACTGTATCAATTTTGTCAGATATCATTTAGTGACTTTTTTTTATCACTACTATAGTCACATTGTACATCTTTTGTCAACGACTTGCCTTATCATCGCCATTGTAGCCACGTTGTTCTTTTGTATATGTTATTTCATTTTTATGCGCACTAATGTATTATAAGTAACATCCTCCTACCATTGAGATATACACAACCTCTTCTTCCAGTTTTCTATGTAGTATATTGCATGGTGGACTATAGCCACATTCCTTTGCCTTCTTCATACTCTTACGAAGGTCCATTAAGTCACAAACAGCCTCCAAATCCTTTTTCTCCTTAAGCACCAACTAAGTGGTATGTCTAAATGCAAGAAAGGAACTACAAAGACATATGGGAGCATAAGAGAGAGGAACAAGATCATCGAATAAGAGAAGAGAGAAGAAGACGTGGAGATCAGCGTAGAAGTAGACAAGGATGGCAGGAACTCCATAATCGATGGATTGAAATAGAATATGAGGTGGACCCTCTTTGGATATTTGTGTTTGTGGAATTATGAATACTTATTCCATTGTAAGAAGAGGAAATGACAATGGACGATGCCACTATAGATGCTTCAACTTTCTAAACGGTTGTGGGATATGAGAACGAATTGACGATCCATTCCCTCATCGAGCTGTAGAATATGCGAACGAACTTGAACAAGAAATAGCAGCGCTTCAGAACAGGCTAAGCTCATTGAAATTTCAAGGTGGTGGTTCACATAGCTAGGCTTCATTTATGTTTTGTTTATTTAATTATATGGATGTTTAGGTATGTTGTATGTTTAAGTATGTTGATGTGTGAGGTAATGTCTCTTTATCTATGTTTATTTATGTTGTATGTTTAAATATGTTGATATGTGAGCTATGTTGTACACTATAGTCATGTTGTGCAATCCGTGACCATTCAATGCCTTGTTCAAATGTACACTATAGCCATCCTATGCAATCTGTAACCACTTAATGACGTGTCTCCTCATATACTATAGCCTATTGTGAAATTCATGACCATTCAATGCCTTGTCCATTCAATATCTTGTCCAAACATACAAAGTATGTGAAATCCGTGACTACTCACAACACAACTATACAAAGATAGGAAAAGTAAGAATCAATACATAGTATGTTGATGTGTGAGCCAATGAATATGTCTAATATAAAACAAGTACAACCCATAGAAATACATAGCACAATCCATAAAATACATAGAACAATTTCAACTCGTTTAAAAAACACATAGAAATACATAGAACAAACACAACCCATTGAATAATGACATAAGAACAAGTACAACTCATAGAAATACATGAAACATTTACGTAGGAACACAAATGTAACGACCTGCGATTTTTAACGTTCCGAATGAAAATATTTAATTTATTTAAATATTCAAATTTGATTCGAATTTAATAAATAATAAGAAAATCAATTTTTGATAAAATGACTTGATTTTTAATTTAGTATTTTTAAATGAATTTATAGGATTTTTCCATAATTTTTAATCTAGAAAATATCTAAATTATCATTTGACGTATTTTACGAATGTTGGTATTATTGAATACAAAAGAGGATAAAATAACCAGTGTATTTTATTGTTGTTTTGTGATCGTGACGCATTGTTGTACGCGATCATATTTTATTTTCATTGTCTGCGTTTTGTACGCAAACAGGATATTGCATAGCGGAGTATTGCAAAATTTTCTTTTCAAACTCTTTTCAAATAAAAAAGCAATTTTTTTACAAGGCATTAATTGTGATTAGCTCTTAATGCGATAGATGACTTGAATTTAGGTTTGCTTTGCCCTTAAGTATTGCTTTTTGTTGATAAGTATGCACATATCACCTCACTTTCATTTCATTCCTCCTTCTCTCTTCCTCTCTCTTTCTTTCTCCTTCTCTTCTTTTATTTGTATTTTCTGTGACAATGAAAATCACTCTACCTTCCACCTTCAAAAATCATTACCTCTCAATCCACTTATTTTCAACCAAAACTCCCAACATGAAATTTGTTCATTATCGCCTTTAATATTTTCTAAAAATAGCCACTCGTCATTTCATTGAGTGTGGTAGATAGGATCATCCGATCATAGTGGCGATCAGATGATTGTCGCTTTTCGACGATCACAGAATGAAGAACGGAGAGTTGGGTTGTGTTTGTGGCGGAAAGATGTTATTTTCAAAATTGGTCTTGTTATTTTTAGTTGTGGGAATCAAGATAGGGAGGTGGATGATCATTTTTCAATCATCTCTTAAGTTTCGATAATGTAGGGGGCTTGGGGAGGAACGACGAATGATGGAGGATCGTCTGATCATAGTGGCGATCAGATGATTGTCGTTTTTCGATGATCATAGAATGAAGAATGGAGAGTAGGGTTGTGTTTGTGGTAGAAAGATGTGATTTTCAAAATTGGTCTCGTTATTTTTAGTTGTGGGAATCGAGATGAGGAGGTGGATGATCATTTTTCGATCATCTCTCAAGTTTCGACGATGTAGGGTGTTTGGGGAGGAATGACGAATGCTGGAGTGAAGCTTAGGCCGAGCCGAGGTCGTGCGCAGAGGTAGGGCGGTCCGATGGACCATGGTTGTAGCGGCGAGATTATCTAGGGTTTCGCTGTTCTTATTGGTTGGGTTCAACTTTTTAAATTTCGATGGCGTTAGGGGCCATCGAGTTGGTCAAGGTTGTGTATGAAGGTGTTGTAATAGGGTGGCTTTCGAACGGTGGTGGGGTAGTTGTCGAATGGCGGTAGTGGCATGGTCTGGAATAGGTCGGATCGGCGACCCGAGTCGTTTGATCGTGGTGTTCGAATGTTGCCTGGGTCGTGCTTATAATTTTTGGAGGGAAGAGGAAAAGTGAAAGGGGTTCGAGTTGGGTAGTGAGATGGTTGGGCTTAATTGGGTAAGAAACAAATTTGATTAATATTACATATGTGTTGAATTTAAATTATGATATCTCCTTGATTATAGATCTGATTAACCCGCGGAATTTTTTGTTAGACTCGTATTGATGAGAATAACACTATGGTATAAATTGTTGACAGTTTTAACGAAGTACAAAATATTGATAAAACAATTTTTTTGAAATAAATGATAAAATATTTTTTTTTGAAATAAATGATAAAATAATATTGATTGAATATAATTATGTAGATTTGAATAACAACATAGTTAAAATAACTATACTTCATTTGTGATATCTATTTGTTAGAATGAAACCACGTTCTACTATAATTAAATTGAATAGAACATTTTTGGCATCTATTGAGTAGAATAAATCCATGTTTTGTGTTTGCAAAGTAAAATGATGATTTTTAAAGTTAACTAATATGTGGATTAATTAATATTGGAAAAATGATGCGTTAACTATTGGTTGTTAATTATTGAGTGCCAGAAGCCTGGTGTCTAGCCATATTGGCTGTGACATTGATATATAATAAAAGTGGAACCATTTAAGTAAGAAAGGTAATAGAGCATTGGTTAAGTGCTATGATAGCTTGGGGCCTCGTTATTGTATTTTGAAATACTATTATTTGTTGTTTTTATTTAAAAATAGTTTTGATTTGAAGGATGATTTTAAAAGTAACTTTGGAATTTTCTATAACATTTATTTAGAAATGGTTTTTGAACATATCTACCTTACTCCAACCTTTTTAGAAATGTTTTAAAGGTATTTCAGAAGTATTTATTTTACAAACAAGTTGATGTAATAATGGGTGTTTATTTTAAAGGAAAATAAATAGGTTTATCTTTGATTATAAAGTGATTCTGTTTTCAAAGGAAGATAGTAGTATGCTGGAATAAATATCTACGAAACGTTTTGTATAAAATGTTGTACAGAAAGAGAGATATATAAATGGTATTTTATAAATAAAAGAGAGTTTATAAATGATATTTTATAAATAAAAGAGAGATTATAAATTGTAATTTATAAATAAAATAATAGACTTATAAATGGTAATTTAATAATAACAAAGATTTGTGTTAAATATATAAGATTTATAAATATGAGTTTTGGATTTACAAAAGGATTTTATAAAGGAGTTTACAAAAGAAGATTTATAAAAGAGTTTTATAGATAGAAAAGAGTTTTATAAATAGAAAGGAGTTTCATAAATAATTTTAGAGATTTATAAAAGGACTTTTATAAATAATTTTAGAAGATTTATAAAAGGACTTGTAAATATGGAATGGGTTTATAAAAGTGGAATTTTATAAAGGGATGAGATTTGATTTTGATAAATAATCCTTCTTAATTATGATGATACGGAAGTATTTTTTCCATACATAACACCAAAGAAAAAGTGATTTGGGTTTATAGTAACAATGTTTTAAATGACATTTGTTTTGACCCGGCTAAATATGATTTTGGAAAAATGAAAAATATTTTCTGAGTATTGGAAGTGTAATGGTTGTGAATATATTTACACCGTTGAGGAAAGAATATGAATAATTTTCAAGTATTTTTAAGGTAATTTTTAATTGATGAAAAGACTAATTAAAGAGGCTTAGTGGTTGCTTATGTGTTTAACCGTGCTTGGCTCCTTATGAAATTAAATCTCTGATTTGGATTGTTTTTTTATTTGATAGTTGAATAACCGACTATTAAATCTTCATCAAATATAACTTTGGAAATATCTAAAAGAAACATGGGAATTATACGGTACAATTATCTTTGGGGATGCTATACTATATGTATAAACTTGTTGTTTTCTTTTAGGATAGAGTACATAGAAATTAGTCCTCTTAAATACTTAGGAGGTGATTTTCACTCTTATATATTATTTGTTTATTTCCAAAAGAACCAGAGTTGAGTTTACCGAAATTTGTCGATTGGTTTTGGAGCGACCGATAAGTGGGGTAATGTACTTATATGAGATGACTCGAAATCATGACCATTACAAAACCATATGCACATTCTATGCTTTGGAAGAGGTTCGTGATTGTTTAGAGATGATGGAATCGAAGAAATTTTTTTTTTAAGTGCAAGGGTTATTTGCTACTAATCCTAAGAGTGATTCCAAAAAGGATGTAGTAGAAGTAATGCCTTCGGTTTGTTCATATCCTGAACAACTTTTTGGATGAATGGTGTCATTACATTGTTGTCTAGAGGGTGGTGTTAGCATTCCAAGTGGGATTTTCTAAGAGAGAGAAAAGGCAATCATGTCCTCACAAGCCTTACAATCCAGAATGAATAAAACAGAGGATAAGCTTCAAGCCTATGTGGTTCGCTACCATTAGGAGCATCATTCATCGATTTAGATCACTATTTATATAATTCGGTATGCGTGTGCACAAGTAGAGCGGGTCCATGGATTGGTGCATCTATTTGTAGCCTTGGTACCCAATGGATTATGTAATCCGACTTATCTTGTTCAAGGGGAAGGCTGGCTCTGATTCACAGAGGTCGAAAGGCTTTCGACCTCGGTACATTTTTCTAGAGGTGTACCATTGCAGGCGGTACCACAGTAGCCTTGTCATTGATGGAATCCAATTTCCAATATGTGCCTTTACAGACTTATTTGTATGCTTAATATGCTGAAATTTAATTAGTGTAACCATTTTGGATATGATTAAATATTTATTTTAAACCCTAGACATTATTATAATATCACAAAATTTCTTATAGAAATGGTTTGGTTATCGTAAGGTAAAACCCGCCCCTGTTTATGTGCCGTGTGGACTTATGAGATATCTTTATTTTTAAAAGGTTTTATAACAGTAAAATCCATATGATTTTCTTTCTCACGCTGGTTTATCAGACTGATCCGGGCATTATTTTCTTAATATGCTCGGTACAACCTGATCATATTTTCAGATTTAGTTATGGATGCTCTGGAGCTTTAGGAGTCGAGTTGGAAACCTCCAAGACGTATTTACGTTTCTTTATTTTCGCCGCATTTGTTATGTTGTATTTACCAGCTTTTGTGAGAACAAGTTGTTATAACTGTCCAAGCTGAAGATAGTTTAGTATTACTCTGATTATTGTATGTCAAAAATCTTTTCTTTTGTAAAGATCATTTTTATATTATATATTACTCATCATGATGTGAGATTATATTCTATCTTTTCTTTCTTTTACCCCAATAATCTGGCGTCACTCGGATGCTCAACATATGCATACCGTGGATGTATTAGTGTCAACTTTAGACAGTTGAAAAGGCTGATCATTACATGTGGTATTATAGCTTAGGTTAAGCGAACATCTAGGCCATGGTAGGGTAAACTCATTAGAGATAGGGTAAGTGACACTCTAGAATGAGTTTGAGTGTATATATAGGAGAGCGTATTCGTTGGTGCTATAAAATTGTTTTATATTATGAGTATTGGTCTGTTGAGGGGCTTATGAATTCTGTTCGATGCGCCTAATCAACGTTGTCGATGGGAATTTCTAAACATTTGAACAAGGCAAACCGTCATAGTATTTCCTTAAATTTGGTAAATGAAATAATTTTACCTATAATTATATTTTATATATAAAAGAACAATTTCTAAAAATATATAGGTTTATGATATGTTTGTTGTTAGGAAATGATAATATTCAATTATTATCATTTATTGTTTGATTCTTTGTGCTCGACCAGTTTATGAGCAGTTTTACCTTCACACAGCATGGTAGGGTAGATAGTAATTGCAGGAACATCGAAACAAATATCTTATGAATTAAGTTTCACAGTTTGACTATAAGGCGTTCGATTATAATATTAGGTTAAAATTTAATTTTAATAAAAGGCTTAATTTTAATCCGAACAAAGATGTACATTGATGAAGAAAGTAAAATTATAAAAGTATGGTTTATGAATAAAAAGGATTTAAAATTGAGAATTTGAGAACTTAAATTTGGGTATTTTGAAAATTTCTTTTCAAAGTTTTGGGAAAAACAATAATATTATTATTTGAAAGTATTGATAAAAATATTTTAAAAAGGATTTTAAAGGAGATAGAAAGCATTGAACTTATATCTGTCGTTGGAAATAATTTCGGTGATGAGTGTTGCATCATCAGCGTTCATTTTTGAGTTTCTAGGTGGAGGAATGTTACCATAGTAATTTACTATAGGGCCGTTTGATATAACAAATTTGTTTTAAATTCCAAAATTATTATTTGATATACAAAAGGAGATATGTATATTATTATTTTTATCTCAAGTTGACTTGAAAAAAAACCCGGTGTTTAGTTCTTAAGTTTTTTGTTAAGTTGTTTTATGGATGCATGTATCATATGCATTAGGGTTGTTTGGTTTGTGCATCTCATTTTGATATATTGTTTGGTATTTTTCATTTGTTGAAATGAAATAGAATTTTCGATGATTTTGGATAGTCGAAAACTTCTAAATTAGTTGAGAACTTAAAGCTAAGTATTTTTGAAAATATAAATGTAGAGTTTTTTAACTCTAAAATTGAAAGATTGTAAGTTAGAACAAGCTTTAAATTTGTTGAACATCCTAGTTAAGTAAACAAATATGATATTTCATATTTATTCTCAGGATATAATAGAGTATTATACAAGTTTGGAACTTAAGATATGTTTTTATGAAATATTTTCGTAAATAATTTTAGAAGTAAAAGAAATTGGTACAAGTAAGAACCGACAAGAATAAATATATGAGTTGTACATAGATCATTTCTCGCACGGTTCTTGATCCAAGGTTCCTGTACATGACTTTAAGGTGATTTACACTGAACCGAATTAGGATTTATCATTCAATCTTGATGATGAACACTTGGTGGGGGTTTTTGATATGTTGTCGATGTTTTCTATCATAGTGTATGGATATGTAAGGAGAATGGTGATTTCTGCCATAGGAGCCTGATCGGAGTCTGCACTAAGGAACCGAGTGAGCGATACTAGTTCGAAAGTGAAGTTTATGTATTCGAGTAAGTGATCGAATTAGATATTACGTACGAACAATTTGTATACATTGTATGAGCTTATGGAAAATGTTAAGTAATCATGTGGGCTTATTTTTTTCTTGGTTTGATAGTGATGAAATTTCGAGGAAAAAAAATTCTTTTAAAGGAGGAAGATTGTAATGACTTTAAATTTTTAATGTTTCGAATGAGAATATTAAATTTATTTAAATATATGAATTCGATTAGAATTTAAGAAATAATAAGAATATCAATTTTTGATAAGACGGCTTGATTTTTAATTTAGTGTTTCTAAATGAATTAATAGTATTTTTTCCATAATTTTTAACTTGGAAAATATTTAAATTATCGTTTAACGTATCGTACAACAAACGTTAGTATTTATGCAAATGAAAGAGAATAAAATAACCAGTGTATTTTATTGTTGTTTGGTGATCGTGGTACATTGTTGTGCGTGATTGTATTTTATTTTTGTCGTTCATGGTCGGTGCACAGATATGATATTATATAGTGGAGTACCTCAAAACTTTCTTTTCAAACCTTTTTCAAATCAAATCAAAAACAATATTTTTCAACAAAGCATTGGTTATCATTAGCTCTTGATGTGATGGGTGAATTTGAATCTGCTTTGGTTTTCCCTTAAGTAATTGGTTATTGTTGATAAGTATGCGCATATCACTTCACTTTCATTTCAATTCACTTCTCCTTCTCTTCTTTTATTTCTGTTTCCTATGAAAATGAAAACCACTCCACTTTCCATCTTCAAAAATCTTTACTTCCCAAGTCATTCATTTTCAACCAAAACTCCCAATAAAACCCCCAACATGGAAGTTGTTCATTATCACCTTTAGTATTTTCTAAAAATAACGGCTCATTAATTCGTCCAGTGTGGTAACGTGAATCGTCCGATTACCGTGGTGGTCGGATGATGGTTATTTTTCGACAATCATCGAATGGAGGTCGAAGAGTGGGGTTGTGTTCGTGGTGGCAAGGTGTGATTTTTATAGTTGGTCTCGTGAATTTTAGTTGCAAGAATCGATGTTGGGAGGTGGATGATCATTTTTCGATCATCTTGCAAATTCCAACGATGTATGTGGCTTGGGGAGAAACAACGAGTGCTGGAGTGAAGCTTGGGTCGAGACAAGGTCGTGGGCAGAGATAGGGGTGGTCCGATGAACCTTGGTGGTGACGGCGAGATCATCTAGGTTTTCACTATTCTTATTTGTTAGATTTTACTTTTTAAATTTCGATGGCATTTAGGGCTATCTAGTTTGCCGAGGTTGTATTTGAAGGCATGGCGGGGGTGGCTTTCGAATGGCGGTGGGGGCATGGACTGGAGTCGGTCGGAGTGATGACCAGAGGCATTTGATCATGGCATTCGAATGTTGCCTAGGTCGCATTTTTTATTTTTGAACGGAAAAGGAACAGTGAAAGGCGGGTTCAAGTTAGGTAATGAGATGGGCTAGGCTTATTTGGGCATTGAAACAAAAAAAATATGATTTTTATTTGTTTTATTGTTTAATATTAAATGTGTGTTGAATTTGAATTGTGATATCTCCTTCATTTAAACTCGATTAATCCGTGGATTTTTGCATTAGACTCGCATTGACGAGTACAATACTATGGTATAAATTGTTGATGGTTTTAACAAAGTATAAAATATTGATAAAATAATAGTAATTGAATGTAATTACATCGACTTTAATAATAACATAGCTAAAATAACTTTACTTCGTTTGTGATATCTATTTGGCAGAATAAAACCATATTCTGCTATAATTAAATTGAATAGATTATTTTGGACATCTATTGAGCAGATTAAATAACCATTTTATGCTTGCAAAGTAAAATGATGATTTTTAAGTTAATTAATATGTGGATTAATTATTATTGGAAAAATGATGTGTTATCTATTGATTGTTAATTATTGAGTGCCGAAAGCATTGTAGTCTGGCCATATTGGGTGTGACATTGATGCATGTTAAAAGTGGATTCTTTTTAGTAATAAAGGTAATAGTTGCATTAGTTAAGTACTATGTAACTCCGGGCCTCATTATAGTACTTAGAAATACTACTATTTACTATTTTGATTTAAAATTAGTTTTGATTTGAAGGATGATTTTTTAAAGTAACTTTGGAATTTTCTATGGCATTTATGTAGAAATGGTTTTTGAACTTATCTATCTCACTCCAACATTTATGGAAATGTTTTAAAGGTATTTAAAAATTATTTTTTACAGACAAGTTGATATAGTAATGGTTATTTACTTTAGAGGAAAATAAATGGGTTTATCTTTGATTATAAAGTGATTTTGTTTTCAAAAGAAGATAGCAATATTTGTGAATAAATATCCATGAAACGTTTTATATAAAATGTTGTATACAGAGAGAGATTTATAAATGGTATTTTATAAACAAAAGAAAGATTTATAAATTGTATTTTATATGTAAAAGAGAGATTTATAAACAGTGATTTATAAATAAAAGAATGGATTTATAAACGGTAATTTAATAATAACGAAGATTTGTGTTAAATATATAAGATTTATAAAAATGAGTTTTGGATTTATAAAAGGATTTTTATAAAGAAGTTTATAAAGGAGATCTATAAAGAGTTTTATAAATAGAAAAGAGTTTTATAAATAGAAAGGAGTTTCATAAATAACTTAAGAGATTTATAAAGGGAGTTTTATAAATAATTAAAGAGATTATAGAATAAGTTTTAAAAATTAATTTGAAGATTTATAAAAGGACTTGTAAATATGGAATGAGTTTATAAAAAGGGAATTTTATAACAGGAATGAGGTTTGATTTTGATAAACAATCCTTCTTAATTATGGTGGTATGCAAGCATTCTTTTCATACTTAAGCCGAAGGAAAAGTGGTTTGGATTTATATTAACAACGTTCTAAATGAAATTTGTTTTGGTACGGTCAAATATGATTTTGGAAAAATGGAAAAAAAAATCTTGGTATTGGAAGTGAAATAATTCGAGAATATACTTATACCATTGAGATAAATATATAAATATTTTTCAAGTATTTTCAAGGTGATTTTTATTTAATGAAAAGATTCATTAAAGAGGCTTAGGGATTGCTTATGCGTTTAACCGTGCTTTGTTTCTCATGAATTTAAATCTCTAATTTGGTTTGTCTGTTTTTTAATAGTTAAATAACCAATTATGAAATTTTAACCAAATATAACTCTGTAAACATCTAGAAGAAACACGGGAATTATATGGTACAATTTTCTTCGGTGATGCTATACTATAGTATAAACTTGTCGTGTTCTTCTAGGACAAATAATAAGGAAATATATCCGCTTAAATGGTTAGAAAGTGGCCTCCACTCTTATGTATTGTTTATTTATTTCCAAAAGAACCGGAGTTGAGTTTACCTAAATCTATCGACTGGTTCTATAGCGACCGATAAGCACGAGAGTGTACTTATATGAGATGACTCGAAACTGTAACCATTCCAAAACCATGTGCGCGTTCTACGTTTTGGAAGAGGTTCGTGATTGGTTCGAGATGATATAATCGAAGAAAAAGTTTTTTGAAGTGCAAGGGCTACTTGCTGCTAATCTTAAGGGTGATTCCAAAAAAGATGTAAAAGAAGTAGTGCCTTCGATTTATTCATATCCTAAACAACTTGTATAGATGGATACTGGCATTGAATTATTGCTTGGAGGGCAGTGTTAGCATTCCAAGTGGGATTTTCTAAGACAGGAAGAAAAAAGTAAACGTGACCTCACAAGCCTCACAATGCAGAATGACTAAAACATGGGATATGCTTCTGGACTATATGGTTCGCTACCATTAGGAGCATCATTCCTCGATCTAGATCGATATTTACGGATTTTGGTATGCATGCGCACGAGAAGAGTGGGTCTATGGCCTGGTGCATCTATTTCCAGCCTTGGTACACAAGGGATGATGAAATTTGGCTTGTCATGTTCGAGGGGCAACCAACTCTGATTCGCAGAGGTCGAAAGGCTTTCGACCTTTGTACATTTTTCTAGAGGTGTACTATGGCAGGTGGTACCCCAGTAGCCTTGTCATTGGTGGAATCCAATTTTCAATATGTGCCTTTAGTGACTTAGTTTATACTTATTATGCTGGAATGTAATTAATGTAACTATTTCGGCTATGATTAAATATTTATTTTATACCCTAAATAATATTATAATATCATAAGATTTCTTATAGAAATGGTCAGATTATTGTAAGGTAAAAATCTGTCCGTGTTTACATGCGGCGTGGTCTTACCAGATACCTGTATTTTTAAAAGGTTTATAACAGTAAAAATCCATATGATTTGTGTTTCTCATGCTGCTTTACGAGACTGATCTAGGTTTTAATTTCTTCTAATGCTCAAGTCCACCCAAGCGTATTTCCATATTTAGTTATGGATGCATTAGAGCTTCAGGAGATGAGCTGGATGCCTCCAATACATATTTACGTATCTTTATTTCCGATGCATTTGTTGTGTTGTATTTATCAGCATTTGTAAGGAAATGCTGTTATAACTGTCCAGGCTAATGAGAAGTTAGTATTACTCTGATTATTATATGTATAATTTTTATATTATATATTACTTGTCATGATGTGAGATTCTATTCTATCTTTTCTTTCTTCCAACCCAACAATCTGTTTTTTTGGTGTTCGGATGGTCGGCACATGAATACCGTGGATGTATTAGTGTCAACTTTTGAGAGTAAAAATGGCCGGTCATTACAGTATAACATACGAAGAACAAATATAACACCTAGAGCCATATAGAAATCACTCAAACTTTCTAATGTAACTAATCCATAGATCATACGTAGCATGACCAACGAAGGTTGTCTGATGATCCTTAAAATACAGAGAGGCAAAAGTTGATCTAGACATTTAAAACACGTTTTCTCATTCCACGTCGGCTATATTTTTTCGATACCATCGATATGCTCTAGTAAAAGTAATATACGTACTCCTGGTATTCAAGTTTTTTCTTCTTATCCTACATCTTGGATGGTTTTTGTAAGCTTCTTTGATGGTGATCCAAAAAAATTCATCGAACTCCTCTTCTATTTGTCTTTGATTAACCTATATATAAGTTTTAATCAACACTAAATAATAATAGGGAGTCCAAGTATGATTTTTCATTTGGAATTCTATGAACTTCTCATACCAACCCTTGTAGTATCAATAGTAATCATGGGGAGTGCAAGTGTAGCCACATCATGTAATCTGTAACCACTCAATGCCTTGTCCGTATGTACATTGTAGTCATGTTATGCAATCATCAACCATTCAATACCTTACCCATATGTACATGATAGCCATGTTGTGCAATCCATAACCATTCAATGCCTTGTCCACACATACACTATAGCCATGCTGTATAATCCATAATCATTCATTGTCCCGTCCATACATACATCGTAGTCATGTTGTGCAATCTGTTACCATTCAATGCCCTGTCCATATGTACACTATAGCCATGTTGTGCAATCCGTAACCATTAAATTCCTTGTACAAATGTGCACTATAGCCATGATGTGCAATACATAACCACTCAATGACATGTCCAATCCGTAACCATCAAAGCATGGAGCTTGGAACGCAGCAGCTCGTAGTAGGTTATTCTTATTTTTTTGGTGAAGGCTCTGCCAGAAACCACCATGGCAGATTCCTAGACAAATTGACTGTCATTAGAAGAGAGACTATGAAGATGGACATGCAAAGATGATGAAGGACTACTTCATTAACAATGCAACCTACGATATCGCACTGTTCCGTCATTGATTTCGCATAAGCCCGAATATTTTCAACAAAATTTATCTCAGACTCGATGAGAACAACACATATTTTACTTATAGGTTAAATGGAGCACTTGAACCTGGAATTTCACCACAAATCAAAATCTCGTCTGCATTACAAATGTTGAGCTATGGAACATCTGGTGATCAATTAATGAATATTTCAGCGTCATCAATAGCGATAGAGTGCATGAAGAAATTCTGCAAAAAGTGACTGCGTGGTCTGACGGTGAATACTTACATATGCCAGGACCAAATGATTTTGCCTGATTACTAGCTAGAGGAGAAGCTAAGGGTTTTCTAGGTATGCTTGGTAGTTTGGACAGCATGCATTGGGAAAGGAAAAACTGTCCAATCGGGTGGAAAGGAACGTTTACTAGGTATAAAAAGGTGCCAGCAATGGTTTTAGAAGCTGTAGCATATGATGATCTATGGATTGGGAATGTCTTTTTTAGAGTTTCAGGTTCATTAAATGATACAAATGCTTTAAATCAATCATACATGTTTTCAGAACTATCTAATGGCATGGCAACGTACGTTCAATACAAAGTTGGTAATGCCGTGCATCGAATGGGATACCACCTTTTGGATGGCATATATCCAAAGTGGAGAACTTTAATGCAAGGGTATAGGATCCCAAGCAACGATAAGGAGAAGTATTTCATTTAGAAAATAGCAAGCTATCGAAAGGACATCGAACGTACATTCGATGTTTTGCAAGCAAGATTTCAAATTTTACGAAACCCCACCCAATTTCATGATGCAAAAGTTCTTTCTAAGATTGTGCATACATGTATCATAATTTATAACATGATTATGGAGTTTGAAAGAGGCGGGTATAAGAACCAAGAAACTAATTACATAGACATGTTTAAGGGTTCAAACACTAAACCTCAAAGAAACATTAACTTGATGGAGGAATACGATTCAAAGTTGAAGCATATTGAAGATCAAGTAGCACAGTTTAAATTATGTGACCAATTGGTGAACCACATATGGACATACAATGGAAGGACTATTAGAATTACTTGGTCAAAAATATAGAAGTAATTTATGCGCTTGTAGACTAAGTTGTTTATTTTAGTCGTTTGTTGAAATCATTGTGAAGTAATTTGCTTAAGTTGTCTACAAAAGTGTTTTGTGTACTAGGTTTTGAAGACTGTACGTTGAGCTTTCTGTAATATTAATGGTGAACTTGTTTACTTCTTAATACTGTAAAAAAATTGCTTCCTTAAGTTTTTTACTTCTTAGTACTGCAATAAATTTCGTCAAACATTTCCACTTAGTTTGGAATAAAAATCATATAATAATATCATAGCTAATACAACAAACATAAATACACAACTAATCCAATAAACACTAAACAACTACAACTTAATACCCACTTTCACTTCCACCGACTCTCTCTCTCATGAGCTTCCAGTAGTTCGGTTACCAGTTCTTACCGTAGAGGAGAAAGCTTACAAAAATCACAAGTCATCAGTTTTATAAAGTTACTCTCTTGCATCATAGCTTTCTAATCTACTTAGGCCAATTTCTTGAACTCTCGATCTTGCGTAACAACTTGTTGAAACTCTGAATCTGATTAATTCCTTTATGTTGAATACTTTGCTATATGCTCTCTTATTTCATCAATAAACCTCTCGGTATCTAAGAATCTTGAAAAAAATGCATTTTGCTGCTCTAATTGAATTGACCTATTTCTACCAATAGGACGACCATCATCGTTTTTATATAGTGACGATCTTTCTTGAGAACAAAGATCGCTTCCGGACTAGAATCGGAGTACTTCATTCTTCTAGCCTTATTCTGCTGCTCAAACACAAAGTTGTTTAGGTTCTTCCATTTCAATAGAGAGGAGAGAAAGTCAAAACATTCTTGAAAATTGAACGGATAGCCGTATTACGCTAGGTAAGTCTTGCATACTTCTTCTATCTATTCAAAAAAGTCGGAAGTGTATGAATATACAATACAATTTTAAAACTATGCAACAAAATTAAAATTACATCATAAGGAGCATCACTACTTTTTCATATATTCTATAGCCCAGTTAGTATTGCCAAATAGTTTTGGAAGGCAGGGTTTATAACTCGATATCCTCCTCCTAGAGAAGCACAAGTTCTCTTGAACTTCTCCATAGTTTTATAGTAATTCGCAATTCTTTGCTAAAAAATTCGCCTTTCATGTTGTTGCCCGTGATACTATCATTTGAAATTTGTATCCAATCTTTAGCTAGCAAAATGAATTGTTGCAGAGTAAACTTAACTTGCAGTTTTCTAGCATCATTTGCTCCCGCATCAACTTTGATGGTTTTAACATCAATATCTTCTTTTCTGGTGTCAAATCTTGCTGAAGTTGATCACTTACCAAGACCGCCTAATATACCGCTCAAAGATTTCCACTTCTTTTTTTGTATTCTGGGCTTTGAGGCAGATTCATCTCTTCAAAAAATTCAGCCTTGTCCTATTTTTGTATTTTTTGCATCGGCATCTTGGTCTTCTTCTTTTTTCATCATCACTGCTAACAATATCGGCGTTGGTAGGAGCGTTACCTATGTAAGAATACTGCCTTGAAAGATTCTACACAACTTCTCTGTCACGAATCTCTAACTGTTGCGTACTAAGATGATGGTGTTATTGTTTGTCACCTTACATCATCAATGACATGTACGATGAATGATCTACGTATGCGCCAACAAGACGGTGTGGGTAGTATGGTTAATGAGCGGTATTATGGTAGTAAGGTTATTGATGACTAGGGTAGGTAAGGTTGAGTGTAGTGCATGTTTGAATATGGTGTATATCCATATTCATGTTGTGGTAGAAGCATTTGTTGTTGGTCTGAAGGATGGATGTCGGAATAACCGGTAGAAGGATAGGAAGGATCAAATGGGCGGCTTTGTGATATTGATACGGGTTTTTTGCTTGCTATTTTTTACCTAGGCATTTAGCTGAAGATGACATTGCGTAGAAGAGAGAAAAGAAGTGTTTTTTTGGAGGAAGTATGAAGAGAGAAGTAGTAAATATAGGGGTTGAAGTAGCCATTGGGCTTGCAACATTATAAAATTAAAATGGTGGAGTCTTTGTCGTTTTTAATTAAAACAACAAACACTTTGACATTTTAACTTTAAAATGGAAAAGACTCCCCTGTTTTAATAACCAGCCCTCTTTTCACTCAACCAACTACAATATCACTCCAAACCAGCCATGAGGAGGTGAACAAGCTACACCAGGTTGCGCAATGGCTAATTTTTAAACTGAAAAAATTCATTGCTGGTTGTGACCTTATACGATGACGAACCATAAATATAAGTAGGTAGAAAATGATTTGACTTAACCTTTTGACTGATTTAGCTTCTCCTATCATTCTTTTTAATATCACAATAGCATTTAGGTTCCGTTTGTATCCAAAAAGTTCCAGAACATCGATAACGCATTCGACGCGTCGGATGCACCAACGTTCCCAACGTGGCATTTGGATGTTGGGCCTGTTGGAGGGAAATGATACGTTGACGTCCGACGCATCGTGCTATTTCCCCCAAAATGGATTCTTCCTTTCCTCTTCTCCTCCCCTATTTAATCCACTCCCACCCACCCTATCTCCACACCGACGCCAAACAGCCCATCCCCACCTTATTTTCTACCGCACAACTTAAACATCCTTTTAGGTATTTTTTTCCGTTTTTGTGTTCAGTTTTTTCTAGTCTATAATATATATTTTTCTACGAAATATTTGCTATATTATGTGATTTTTGTTTTTTTAGCATGGCACACCCATTTTTCGCTTCTGCTTCCTCTTAGCCTATTGCTTTATGGACGCCTGAAAGGGACGGATTTTTCATAGATCTGTGCATGGATTTTCTACCGAACAGAAGGAATTTCGTCAACGGGTTTTATGCGTTGGAGGTAAGCGCATTTAATGATGAATTTAACGTTGACTGGTCTCATACGCAAATAAAGAACAAATGTGACAATCTGAAGCATGCTTGGGGTGATTGGGACAAACAACTGCAGCTAGAAGGAGACCATTAGGATAAAGGGAATGATTACTTAGACAGTCCCGAGAGTGGTGGAATACCACCACATGAAAATATAAGAAATTCAAAAAAGATCCACCCTTCAAATTCAGAGGTTAGATCAGCTTTTTGGAGGCTGCATAGCAAATGACACTTGTAGATATCTGATACCTCCTACTCCACCTGCTCAGCCTTTCACTACGGCTAATATGGATTATTACTCCGATTGGATGGCCCATGACACTACACCAGCTCAATCTAGATGGAGTAGACATATCGAGCAGGGCAGCTCGAGCATGCACGACGTTAGGTAGTCGATCGTTCGTATAGACTGTTTCTACAATACCATGCAACATTATTATGTTGTACTATCTTGTGTTATATCTGTTGAGCGGGGGAACTTATGTTAATTTTTTGCGATGAATCCATAAACTTGGATATTGTGAAAACATTGACTTATGAAGTAGTAGGATTTATAACGTATCGTTGGGTTTATTGCATCATCGTCAGCAATTTTAGTTTACTTTTTGAATATGTGTGAATTTAAAAATGTATTAGTTTGTTTTAATGAAATGTCATAATTTTTTTTTATTATTTGCAATTATTAAATACATACTACAGAATAAAAACAAATAATTAATTAATCATAAATCAATCAAATTTAAAATAATAATTTAAATACTCCGTTTAAGTATCTCGTCCGCAAAACCAAACACATTTCCTATTTATCCAACTCTCCCGCTCAAATACCCCAAGGAGAAAATGGCATATATATGTAAGATAATAGTTGTCATTTAACTTTAAAAAATGCACTAGTAATAAATATGAGGGAATGCATTGATTAAATAGATCCTGCATAATATATGAATGAGCTGATTCTAGTTATATTCTTGAATTAGATTTATTTGAAGTATGAATAGGCAAGGATATGTTGAATCTAATTCTTTTTTCGTTCATGCCTCGTAATGTATGTATTGACATGTGATTATGTGAATATGAGTGATTTGATGAATCTACTCTTTAGGAATATAAATGAAGTATGATATTGATGCCTTTGGTGTTCTAGTTAGAAATGCATATGGAAGATTCTAGTTATATCCACATAGAAAATTAGTCAGAAATTCGCAAGCATCTAAATATCATTCTTGATACAAGTGTTATGGCACGCGCTTTGCGCGTATATTGTTTTTCTTATAAATTGCATATCTTCAAATCAGTCAAAAAACATATTTTTTATTATTTTTTAGTGATATTAAGACTTGTATATTTGTAAAGAAGTGTGTTGGATTTGTAAAGATTTTAGATCCTATTTTAAGAAGCGTTTTGAATTTGTAAAGCATGTTTAATTGTTAGATCCTAACTTTTAAGGGTGTTTGAATTTGTAAAAGAAGTTTAATGCTAGATTCTATTTTTAAGTGATTAAGATTTGATAATATATAGATGGGCGTTTTTGGTAGTTCATATTGATACCAGAAAAGCATGACACCAAAGGTATTATAACTATTATTAAAGATATGTAAAGTGATATTAAGATTTGGTAATACTTGTAGATTTGGATTTTGAATTGGTAAAGGAACTTTATTTATTAGATCCTATTTTTAAGTGATTGTGAGATTTGGTATTATTTATAAAAGAGCATTTTTAATTGGTAAATGAAGTTTATTTATTAGGTCCTATTTTTAGGTAATATTAAGATTTCATAATATGTAGAGGGCGTTTTTGTAGTTCACGCTTACACTAAAAAAGTGTCACACCAAAGGTATTACAACTATTATTAAAGATATTCCTTAAACCTATAAAACAAAATTAAATTGTTTTGACAATTATACTCCTCGTTGGTCTTGCCTGAATTTGGGCCCAATGTAGAGTCCAAAATTTACTTTTAACAAATGTTAACTCGAATGAAAATAGTGTGACAAAGGCTTGATTCATATTTTTCAAACTATCCAAATTATCAATTTTTTTAACAAAATCTTAAAATATTTAGAACTCAAATTTAATAAAAATTTCAGTCCGTGGAAATGGCTACATAGGCCTTGTGACTAGACAGAAACACAACTTTAGATAATATAATTTGCAACACATAAGAATTTACATTGATATATACTACTCTAACAAAGAAACCCACTTCCTAACAATTTTTATTTATATATCGCATTTTAAGTTATTTGACGATGTGGTACTATTTCAATTTCAAATTGAAGTTTTAATTTGCAACACGAGGGACAACCAAAATAGTTTTGGCCAGTTGATGGAGCATGAGAAATATGAACAGTCCACAAGTTATTAATTCTTTTCGCAAAGTTACAAGGACAACAAGTTATAAATTATACGATCTAAAGTAAGAACCTCAAGGCTTTGCTCGAAAGTTTTGTTTTTATCCGTTTTGATTGGTCTTGGATGACTCTGTATTCCAGGTGTTGTCATAACTCTTGCTTGTAAGTTTTTTCTACATCGGTTACCTTATACTATATACATTAAAGATGGATCTCTCCTAATATTATTTTTTCTCATAATTTAAGAATTAAAGTCCTTAATTCTTCTTAATTCATATGTATATTTTCACAGTCACCTCTCTAGATTTTCAGACTTAACAAGCTTTAATATATTCGAGTGTAACACCATGTCCCATTGACTTCTCATTTTATCCAATTTACTCGTTATATTAAATTCTTTTTTATTTCTCTACAAAGTTCAAACTCTAATCAGTTTCTTTTTCTCACTAAAAATAAAATATTTATTATTTTTTATTCATTTTAATTCCTCTTTAATCTCATACTCCATATGGACTCAAAATCATATGACAATTCAAGTGCATACTTCAATCAACAGAAGGTCGTATAATATGATGGTAAAGTTAAACTTTGATGATATTCAACTCTCTATCTTACTAAATTTGCTAGATTTTTGCCAACTATAGTTTAATTCAATTTTTTATATTCAATAACTATTAATAATTTGTTTGAATCATCACGATCTTTAGTTTTCGCTAAAACTGCATTTATTATCTCGGAAGATACATTTGTGCAATGTTATCCCGCTTTTTGGCAAAGCCGCGATACTAAAAGATCGGTCAAAAACAAAAGACAGTTCGTCTCAGAGATTGGTTGTACTTCACTTCGCTATGGATATCGATGAATTTTGTCCGAGTCCGGTTTGTGCCAGAATTGACAAGACATGATGAGCAAAGCTGTAGAAGCCAGCGTTTCAAGTTTCAAGTCAATCAGAGTTCATACGCGTAAGATATGATCGATTCGACCCTATGGATTCGACCCTATGGATTCTACCCTGATTCGACCCTATGGATTCAACCCCATGGATTCGACCCTATGGTTTCAACCCTATGGATTCGACCCTATGGATTCGACCCTATGGATTCGACCCTATGGATTCGACCCTATGGATTCTACCCTGATTCGACCCTATGGATTCTACCCTGATTCGACCCTATGGATTCGACCCCACGGATTCAACCCTATCGATTCGACCCTATGGATTCGACCCTATGGATTCGACCCTATGGATTCTACCCTGATTCGACCCTATGGATTCGACCCCATGGATTCGACCCTATCGATTCGACCCTATGGATTCGACCCTATGGATTCGACCCTATCGATTCGACCCTATGGATTCGACCCTATGGATTCTACCCTATGGATTCGACGCTATGGATTCGACCCTATGGATTCGACCCTATCGATTCGACCCTATGGATTCGACCCTATCGATTCGACCCTATGGATTCGACCCTATGGATTCGATCCTATGGATTCGACCCTATCGATTCGACCCTATGGATTCGACCCTATCGAGCTTGTTGACCGGAAGCACAATCTTGAATCGATCATAACTTGAGATCTACAAATCCAAATGCTATGAAATTTTCGCAAGAGCTTGCATATACATAGAAGAATGTCCACACCAAGTTTCATCACGATTGGACACCTTTTTGATCGATTCGAACCAAGGGTCGAATCGATCCCAAAGTGGGCCCGAATCTCCAGAATTCGGCCATGTGGGCCCCATCACGTGCCAGAAGTGTTCTCCCCTGATTTTAGGCGAAATATCAGCCTCCTACAACTATAAATAGAGCCCCTGGTCATTCAGAAAGGGAATCGGAGAATTCTAGAGATAGAGAACACCCGAACGCTGCCAAAATTGCTTCAGAGCACCACTGCTGCCTTTGATTTGGAATTTTGGCTTACTACTTGCTGTACTTTGACATAAAAAAGTTGTATTCTCCGAATATCAAGCAATAAAGTAACAAAACTTCATAGTGGACGTAGGCAATACGCCGAACCACTCTAAATCGTTGTCTCTCGTGCAATTTACTTCCTGTTATTTGGAGTTTTTGTTAGATAATCCACATTTTAATTTACTTTCTTTATTTATTATCTCTTCAAAAACTTCCGACGAGTGTTGTGCCCAATTTTGACACAAACACTTTGGTGCTTTCACTGAGAACTGCTGATTCAGGATAATTTGAATTTGAAGGCTTAAAGATTTAGATCTAAGAACCATGACGAGACAATCGAGCAGAAGGCCAAGGCCAGAGAGAAGTGAACACCAAGGAAGTCAAGAGGCTTCTTCAGGAGCGAATAAAGCATCGATCTTCATCAGTAGGGACGAGATGGAGACAATGATGAAGAAACAGGAGGAGCTGATCCAAAGTTTGTTCCAACAGATAGGACAACTTGGAGCACAAAATAGAGAAGCGAATGGAGTTCAAAACGGAGCAGGACCATCCGGCGTAGCACCTGAACTAGGGGATGCGCACATGGAGAATGTTGATCCAATCCCTGAGAGAGAGAGAGAGAGAGAGAGAGAGAGAGAGAGAGAGAAAGAGAGAGAGAGATGCATCTACCCAAGCTAGGAGTAGCAAAGGAGTGAACGCTCAGTCAAGGGGGCAAATCCTAGAATTCCCTCGTGGACTCGGGCGGCAGGTTGAAAGTAATGAACGAAGATTGCATCTCGGTGACAACGACAGATTGGCGGAGATGGTTAGAAGAGCTATGAGAGGCGGTTTGGTAAACAAATATTTGGAGGATGTTAATAGGAGTTCTTTTACTCCAGCAATCGGAGGAGCTAGGAACCCACCGGATTTCAAGTTACCATCATTGGACATGTATGACGGAAGAACAGACCCCACGGTTCATCTAACGAAGTATATGAGGCATATGGAAGTGCTGGGGGCATCAGAGGAAGTTCTGGCCCGGTGCTTTCCATTGTACTTGGCGGATATTGCAACATTGTGGCTTAGACAATTGGAGAATGGATCCATCGGAACATGGAATGGTTTAATTGAGAGATTTATGAGGCAATTCAGGGTTCACATTACAAGACCCAAGAATTTGATGACTTTGGCAACCCTAAAGCAGAAAGCCGGAGAGACCTTGAGGAGTTATCTAACGTGATTCAATGCAGCAGTAGCTTCGGTGGATCGAGCAAATCCATCTATGGTGGTGATGGCAGCTGTGTCCGGAGTAGCTGACGGCACAGAGTTCAAAAATTCATTGAATAAAGATCCACCCGTGGATCTAGAGGAATTCTACAACGAGGTAGAAAAGTTTTTACGATTAGAGGATGCGAATGCAGAAAGAGAAGAAGGAGAGGGAATAGAAGTTTATGTGCTTAAAGACAAAAAGCCTTTCGAAAAGGACTCAGACAAGGATAAAGGAAAACGAAAGGCTGAGGATTATAATGACAAGTCAAAGCGGCAATGGAGGGAGCCGCGATTCACCACTTACACCTAGCTGAATGAGAGTTTGGAGCGAATCTACAGAGATACGCAAGGGCAAGTTCCATACCGTAGGCCAATACGAAGGGATCCCACTGCTGACGAGAGAAAATCAGACAGATATTTCTTATTCCACGAGTTGGACGGTCATAACACAAACGACTGTAGGCATCTAAAGGATGAGGTAGAAGGACACATCAGGAATGGTATGCTGCTTCAGTGTGTGAGGAGACGAGCCCCAGCGGTAGAGTCAGAGCGGCCACCGTCTACATCAGCTAGGGGCGACCCTGAACCAGGACATCGTTTGGTTATCAATTAATTAAAATAACGATGAACAAGTCGCAAGCTTCCACTAACACAATTAAATCATTTACACATGTACGAGATCGCGAACGTTCTCCAGGCATGCTCTGAATGATCATTGATTGTTTCGTAGTGGGAACTTACATTTTGACATCTTTGCTTTGCTTTTGTTTCATGTTGATTTGGACATTTGAACTTGGTTTGTTTGGACATTTCTGTTTTAAAATTCATCCGTTGAATAGATAGCTGATCCTGATAATTCTGAAATGGCTAATCTACTTACACATGTACGGGGTCGCGAACGGTCCTTGGGCATGCTCTGAGATGGCGATAAACCGCCCTGACAAACGACCCAGGGACCCACGCGAACGTGAGCCTGGTATCGATAATACCAAGCCCTCCCGGGCACACTTTCTCGCCCCGAACGGCACCCGACTTCGAACAGTCACAACTCGCCACGAACGGCACCCGACTTTGAACGGTCACAAAATCGCCTCGAACGGCACACGATCGCGAACGATCTCAACTTGCCTCGAACGGCACCCGACCTCGAACGGTCACAACTCGCCTCGAACGGCACAACTCGCCCCGAACGGCACAACTCACCTCACCTCAAATGGCTCGATCACAAACGGTCGTCATTTGAGGTCCGCCACTTGACCGCGCACGGTCGCACTTCACCTCAAATGCCTCGATCCCGAACGATCGTCATTTGAAGTTAGGCGCTTGACCATGAACGGTCGCACTTCATCTCAAATATCTCGATCCCGAACGGTCGTTATTTGAGGTCACACAAAACTGTAACTTCCTTTGCAGGACATCAACAGGATATGAACATCCAGCTCATGGCATTACAAAACACGCCTTCCTACCGCAAGGCATATTTTGGGGGGCAAATGCTATCCCGCTTTTTAGCAAAGCCGCGATACCAAAAGATCGGTCAAAAACAAAAGACAGTTCGTCTCAAAGATTGGTTGTACTTCACTTCGCTATGGATATCGATGAATTTGATCCGAGTCCGGATTGTGCCAAAATTGACAAGACATGATGAGCAAAGCTGTAGAAGCTAGACTTTCAAGTTTCAAGTCAATCAGAGTTCATACGCTTAAGATATGATCGATTCGACCCTATGGATTCGACCCTATGAATTCTACCCTGATTCGACCCTATGGATTCGACCCTATGGATTCGACCCTATGGATTCGACCCTATGGATTCTACCCTGATTCGACCCTATGGATTCGACCCCATGGATTCGACCCTATGGATTCGACCCCATGGATTCGACCCTATGGATTCGACCCTATCGATTAGACCCTATGGATTCGACCCTATGGATTCGACCCTATGGATTCGACCCTATGGATTCGACCCTATCGAGCTTGTTGACCGGAAGCACAATCTTGAATCGATCATAACTTGAGATCTACAAATCCAAATGCTATGAAATTTTCGCAGGAGATTGCATATACATAGAAGAATGTCCACGCCAAGTTTCATCACGATTGGACACCTTTTTGATCGATTCGAACCAAGGGTCGAATCGATCCCAAAGTGGGCCCGGATCTCCAGAATTCGGCCATGTGGGCCCCCTCACGTGCCAGAAGTGTTCTCCCCTGATTTTAGGCGAAATATCAGCCTCCTACAACTATAAATAGAGCCCCTGGTCATTCAGAAAGGGGATCGGAGAATTCTAGAGATAGAGAACATCCGGATGCTGCCAGAATTGCTTCAGAGCACCACCGCTGCCTTTGATTTCGAATTTTGGCTTACTACTTGCTGTACTTTGACATAAAAAAGTTGTATTCTCCGAATATCAAGCAATAAAGTAACAAAACTTCATAGTGGACGTAGGCGATACGCCGAACCACTCTAAATCGTTGTCTCTCGTGCAATTTACTTCCCGTTATTTGGAGTTTTTGTTAGATAATCCACATTTTAATTTACTTTCTTCATTTATTATCTCTTCAAAAACTTCCGACGAGTGTTGTACCCAATTTTGACACAAACATGCAATATTTAGGAATCGGAAGGTTTAACATATTTAGGGTTTATTTTCTTATTTCTTTCGTCTATAAATAAGTAAAGATTTAGTTTACATAATGTATTTTTATTTATTATTTTCATAAATTAAGTTAAGATCATGATTTTTGGTGTGTAATTAAAATATTGAAAGTGATTTCAATTATTTATTAGTTATTTTTCAAAGAATAACCTCACCGGTATTAAACCAATTTATGTTTTCTTTTATAACTTGCAGACTTATTTTCGGATATTTTATTCTGCAAATATGCACAATCGAATTATTGGTACTTGACATGAAAATAAAGAAGACTGAAAGTTAAATTATTTATATTTAAAAACAATGGATAGTTCCTAAGTTATATTTTGATTTTATAAGAAGTTAAAAGAAATCAACTTGAAATTTTGATAGTTTATTAATTTCAGCTTTTTTGTTTCTCATTTAATTACTTTTATTTATATATAAGTGTAAAATAATTTTTTTCTCTTCCATATTTAATTAGTTTTGCCCATTTTATATTCATTCTATTCCTTTGTATTATGTATATCTATATAGTTCAATCCCTAAGAAAAATATTATTGTTTCTCCACTAAAATAAAATTTGGTCACTTTATTCCATTCTTTCATTGAATGTCTCACTTTAATATCGAGCTTCACATAAAATTAAAGTAATGTCAATATTTCTGTTGTGTATATTAAAGTTGGATATCTCTTAGAATTCTAATCTATTTGTTATTTCTTTCCATTTGTTTTCTCTTTATCTCGAAATCCACAAGAACTTAATGTACTAAATAGATTAAAATTGGAAATTTTCTAATCCTTTTGCCCTTTTATTATAATTTTGGAATTAAAATCTATTTCTCCTTTATTCGTGTGTATATTTTCACATTTACACATTCAAAAAATTTCATTTAATAAGCTTTAATATATTCCTGCGTAACGTCATATCCCTTTGACTTCCCCTTTTATTAATATTACTCATTTTATTTTATTAAATTTCTCTATAAAGTTCAAACACTAAGAGAAAGTTTCTTTTATTTCATCAAAAATAAAATATATATTCCCATTGTTCCCTTCTTTCATTTCAATTTCTCTTTAATCTTTGACTCCACAATGACTCAAAGTCATATCACTTTTTTAGTTGCACAATTCAATCATTAGAAACGGTCTCATAATGTGATAATAAGGTTTAAACTTTGATAATATTCAACTCTCTTTCCCACTAAGTTTACTGGATTATTTTTATTACTCTATATATATAACTCATTTTTTATATTCCATATATATAAATAATTTTCTTTCAATCATCGCAGGCCTTCACTTTACATTGACATTGCATTTATTTTTTGGGAAGATTAGCCTGTACACTATTATAGAATCATACAGTACAACACAGTTAGAGTTTATTTTCTTCTTTCTTTTCCGTGTAAATAAGTAAAAATATGTACAATATATTTTTATTTATTATTTTTATACATTAAGCTCAGATTATGAGTTTAGATGTGCAACTAAAATATTTAAAGTGATTAACTATTTATTAGTTTTTTGCAATGAGTAATCTCTATTCTACTAAACCAAATTGCTTTTTTTACTTTGCAGGTTTATTTTTGGATCTTTTCTTTTTCAAATATGTATGGTCTAATTGTTAAAAATTAACGGTGAAAATAAATAAGTTTAAAGTTAAATTTTTATATTAAACCTCATGAAAAACAATGGGTGGTTTCTAGATTGTTTTTGGATTTTAATTGAAGCTAAATGAAATTAATTTTAAATTTTAGTAGTTTAGTACAGTTTTAAAATTTCTCATTTAATTAATTTTAATAAACCTAACTATGATAATTGTTTCTTTGTCTTCTCCTTGTATTAGTTTTGCCTATTTCCTTATGACTTTCCTTTTTTAGTTTTACTCAGTTTATTCAATTCTATTTCATTTTCCTATAAAGTTCAAACCCTAAGCAAATGTTTCTTTTTATTCATCAAAAACAAAATCTTTTTTCTCTTTGTTTTTTTCCTTTCATTGTAGTTTCTCTTTAGTCTACGACACCATAAAACTCAAAATCATATCACAATTTCAATTGCACAGTTCAATCTTCGAAAATGGTCATAGAATATGATGGTAAGGTTTAAATTCTAGTGATACTCAAAACTCTTTCCATTCAGTTCATTTTATTTTTTTCTTATACTATATATAATTCAATTTTTTTATACTGCATATCTGTAAACCATTTGCTTCGAACCATCAGGGGTCTTCACTTTTCATTGAAATTGTATTTATTGTCTCGAAAGGCTAGATCGTACAATATTTTAGAACCGTAAGAATCATATTACTTAAAGTTTATTTACTTCTTTTGTCCCTGCATTTTTTTTCTTCTTAAAATGCAAGATAAATTGACTATAAATATTATAAGTAAATCAATACTTCATTTTTTTTCTATAATGTAAGTGTTGATCTATAATCACGCTTCTACTAGAAATTATGGTTCTTCTTTTACTATCACTACCATTGAAAATTTTATTTTCCTTAATATTTTAAAACAACAATTCCCTTTCTGAAATTTGGTTGCACCTCAACTTATTAATATTTAAATGTAATTTAATGCCGTATTTTCAATGCAAAATCCATTGTATATTATTATTATTTCTTTTTTTAATTCTTTGAAATCAGTATTGCAAATTACCGCATTGATTAATTAGTTGTTTTTATTAATATTATTTTTATTAATATTATTTTTGTCATATCGTGTGTGAAGCATGGGTTCAAACTAGTTATTGATCATAAAATCAGTGAAAACGTGTGTAGTACAATTTTAAAGGTAATTTTTTGTTAGTACCATAAACATTGGTTTTGATAACAACAACCATGTGATATTATATAAAACATAGATCCTAATATTTTTATCAAATTTATGCATATAGTGTATATTGCAGGACATTAGACATATGTTGATTAAGAAGATTGTACAGTTTCAAGAGAAGATTCAAGAGGCTGATATAGAGGTTCAAGAGTTGGAGATTGAAGACTCATGAGGTTTGAAGATTCATGATATTCCAGATAGGTTATAGAGTCATAGATTATTGTTAAAACCCTGATAGCATTTCTTTGATCTTTCTCTTCAAAATTCTTTTCAATGGTTCGCAAACATTTTGAATTTCAAAATGATTTTAAGGAATCTCTGTTTAAAAAATGATCTTTCAAAATGGCTTTCAAATGATATCTAAAGAATATTATATTTTGAATAATTAAAATTTTAAACTTTTACATCTATTATACCTTGACCTTTAAATGTTTATAAGTATATTATAACATTTTTTATAACTTTGTTTTTAAATATATGTTCATCACACTTTATATATTATTTTCAAAAGAAACTAATATTTTAGTCCTTTGTATAATTAAAAAATATTTCAAACTAATTCTTAAAGTTTTCTTAAGTTTTTGTGTAAACCATGTTTAGATGATTGTACAAAGTTTCAAAACATTCTACAAATCTTAATATTTTCAAAACAATTTTTACTAAGTATGTATTCAAAAAATAAAGGGATATGTCGACATACCCTAATACTATATGTTGACATATAAACTGATTTTTTCAAAATTTAAATTTGATTGGAAGTGTCTTTTTGTTGTATCTCTTTATGAATGGACGTGACCATTGTTTCTCTATTAATAGGAGGAATCTCCAACAATTTTTTTAACTACTTTCTCATATTTCCTCTCCTTTTTTACTCTCTTGTTTTCTATAAGAAAATCTACTCAAAATTTTCTCAAATTTAATCAAAATCATATTCAAACTCTATTGATTTGATTCTCCATCAATTACTCTCTGATCTCTCTCATCTTCATCACTCAAAACATGGTCAAAATGCTATTCAAGAGGTTATAGGAGCATTTGTATTCAAGATCAAGAGTTTGTAAACTCTATCAAATCATACTCTTATACTCTCGAGTGTGTCGGGCGTCGTTGAAATCTAAGTGGGTGTGCTTATGTCCCATCAAAATCAAGTAGATGTGCTTGGCGTCCCCTTTCAATCCAAGTGGGCGTGCTAGTGTCCCATCCGAATCCAGTGAGTGTAACCAGAGATTGGAAAATCTGAAGGGAGTGTCTCATAGCCTTGAAATCGAGATTATAAAGACTTTGATATTTGAAAAGAAATCTGTACAAAAATTGACGGAACTGGATGTAGGGTAACTCCGAACCAGTATAAAAATTTCTGTTGTGATCTCTCCAACTCTTTACCTTTTACTTTTACTACATATTTATCTATTTGTGTTTGCATCTGTAATTGTTAATTCTATATTATTTAATTATAAATTTAAAAGAATTTAATTTTTTTACAAAAATCAGTAAACACTATTCACCTCCCTCTAGTATTAAATTAGCCTTAAGATCCATCTTCCGCAAACTAACATTTGGTATTAGGGCATTGGTTTTCAAAGTATTCATAATTTTGTTTTTTGAAAAGTTTTAATGGCTAACAACAATGTTTGTAATACTGTTAGTAGCACTGTTAATTCACTTATTAGTAACTCCTTTGTCGAAGGACAATCTACTTCTAGACCCCTAATTTTTTATGGTAGTAATTGCACATATTGGTCATGTAGAATGAAAATGTATTTACAGTCAATTGGTTTAGATATTTGGAATATCACAAAAATGAGTACACTGAGCCCTAGAATGACTTTTCCCAATGGACTGCTGACTAAAAGGCAGTTGCATAAAGTAATTCTTAAGCTATGAATATATTTTTTGTTTATTGGATAAAAATATATTTAGTGGAGTATTTATTTATGAGTCTGAATTTGAAGTATAGAGAACACAACATGTTACAGATGAGGGCACTAGTAAAGTCAAATATACCAAAATTTCTATGTTAACTAATTAGTTCCAATCATTTAAAATGAGTTCAAATTAATCCATTCTGATAAGTATAATGGATTTCAAGATATAGTTCATTCACTAATTGCATTGGGTAAAAGTTTTTAAAATGAAGATCAAGTTAGAAAAATCCTCAATTCACTTGCTCTTGAATAGGACCAAAATTCTCTTGCAATTGAAGAGGCTGATGACAAAGCAATCTGAAAATCGAAAATTTAATTAGCAATTAACATCATTTGAAGCACAAGTATAGGGAATGAAAGAAGGGCATGGAAATAGAGAAGAAATCCATAGCTTTCAATGCTACAATAGATTATCTGGATCTTGACAATGATCTTGATGAGGAAATTGCCTTCATGACAAGAAATTTTAAAAAATTTCCAAAGTACAGAAAAATGAATAATCCCAGGAGAAATCATAGTAAAAATCCAGGAAGGGGATGTGGAAGCCGAAATGCTATTAGATGCTTTAACTGCAATGAACTTAGCCATGTGCAGAGAGACTGCCCACATTCGGAGAAATCAGAAAACTCACCAAATACCTATTCATCTTGAAAACAGAGAAGAGCCTATACTGCCACGTTGGACGATTCAGACACTTCTAAAGTAATAATGAACCAGATATAGGGAATGTCAAAATGCGCTTCACAGTAATAATCAATTCAGAAAAATCCGGAGAAATGAAACAAAAATAGGTACGCATTTAAATCAAAATTTTGAATTTTTTTCAAATATTTGATTCCTATTGATTGTTAAGAATAACCTATAGATTAATAATAATAATAATATTGGATGAATATTGTATGTGTGTGTATTAAATGTTTATAGAATTTAATTAAATAATAAATATATATATATATATAAACTTTTAAATTATTTACTAAGTATATATATTATTAATAATTATAGGAAATTATATATATATAGGTAAATAAGAATATTTTGTTCAATTCCTCTTTTTTTGAAATTCACATGATATATGTAAACATACCCACTATGCATATGTCGATATATGCACTTGAATTGAAAATCTGAATTTTCATTTTCAAAATTTGAATTTCCCTCCACCTTTCCACCAACCCCAATGTCCTGAAAAGGTGTCTCTTGACTAGAGAACATATCCATTAATTATTTATTTAATTATACTATCTCCATCCATTGATTTCACTCTCATTTTCAAAATTCAAAAATTCATTAACTCTCTTATCTCTTCAAACTATTCTTCAATGGCTTTCTCAAGCAACACTCCATCAACCATGAGGCTTTCTTTTTCATGACAAAGAATATATACAAGCCTATATGGAGTATATGTCTTTCGAAAAAGTCACTTTTGGAAGATTCGCTATTTTGGATGATTTTCCTACTTACGATCTTTATAATCTTTGTTTAAAAAATAGAATTCTTGGTTTATAGATGCTTCCCTAAATGATTTCGTAAGTTATCCAAATGTAGTAAAAATATTTTATTTAAATTTGAAAGGAAAATTTTATGATGGAAATGAAGGAGAAGTTTGGAGTACTATCAAAGAAACTCAAATTGTTTTAAATTGTGAAATTTTAGGTAACATTATTGGATGCAAATCTGGTGGAATGGACCTATTTTTAAAATTGATATTAAAAATCGTGAAGTTTTCCATGATGTTCTGGAAAGTGATGATGATTTTGAGTTCATAAACAAAACTTTGCATCCTAAAACAAGAATTTTAAGCCTTGTTTGCAACAAATGATAATTCCGAGGATAGGAAACTATAATAACCCAACTCAAAAAGTCTTCAAAGCACTTTTTGCCATTTATGGTCACCATGACATAAATTGATCACAAGTTATTTTGGATGTACTTTTTCCTAAGAATCTCTCTAGGAATGAGAGCAAACTATTTCATGGTATACATATTACTAGAATATTCACAATTTTGGCTTTGACCTAAAAGGAGAAGAAACCATTCCTCAAAAACTTTTCGACAAGGCCAACATCTCTCTCATGCAAATTTCACCCATATTCGAGCCTTATGAAACACTTGCAAAAAAGAAACAAAGATTGGCTTGGAAAGAGGAGTAATAAATAAGGGAAAAGGTGGAAGAGGAAGGAGAAGAAATGAAAGTCTAGGAGGAAGAACGAGAAAAGGAAGAAGATACTTCATTGGAAAGTATCGAAATGTCATCTCATCCTTCCAACAAAAATCTTCTCAAAAATCTAGAGAAGATTGTAACCAAAAGAAGCTTAAGAGATCATTTTCTAAGAAATTCACTTCTCTTTCCAAGAAAGCGAGCAAATACTTTGGAAAGATCATTTTAAAGATTAGTTGAAACGCTTTATCTTCATTTACTTCTTCCTAGTTACATTTCTATGTTTTCCTAGTTTCTAGTTTGGATTGTTCTAGTTTTCATTCTACATATCGTTTACTGGATTCCGTGTACCCTTCCTTTGTTATCAATGAAACCTTATTCCTTGATGTTATACATTGTTATAATTCTCTGGTAAGTCATAAAAATGCAATAGTATAGGCCAAATACAATAGTATAGCAAAATAAGTTGGTTTTTGAAAATTATTACACATATGTCGATATATGTATATATTGTATGTCGACATACAGTGGCCAGAGTTCTAAAAAAAAAATTCAAACTAAAATAACTACCAAAAATCTATTCATTTAAAACTAATTCTTACCCCTATATAAACCTATTTACTCCAGAAAAACATTATTTCTGTCATCTTTCTTCTCCCTTTTCATTTGTAAAGTTATCTTTTCAAAAATGGCATCTCCACACCAAAAATTGTGTGAAATCTTAAACGAACTCTATAATCTTTTAAGAATATCCTTCCATTTTTAGAAATCAAAGACACTTAGAACTAAGTCAAATATGGATGACTAAAGAATAAGAGAAGCATTTTGACACCATTCAGTGGATGATTTCTTCTGTTATCAAAGAAGAACCAATCAACAATCCTGTAGTGCTATCGACAATGACGATGAAGATTGGAATGCCATCAAAGCTGATTCAATTTTCGGTTTTGATGGTTGGATAGAAGTTCCTAGGGAAGTCTAAGTTTGATTGATTAGCCTTAATAAATATAGGATTTAAAATAAATTTGTATATTAATATACTACACTATGGATTGGTATGTATAAACTTAGTAGATTAGGTTAATTTGTTTGGATTGATTGGATTGGTTTGTATTTGATTTAGATAAATAAATATGTATGTAATGGATTGGTATGATTAATAAAATTTATGTTATCACTTCTTATTCACATATATCATTATTATTCTTTACTATCATATAGTACCTTAGTTAGGGGGAGTTTTGGTTGTATTTTTTTGTTGATGACAAAGAGGAAGAAATGTATAAAATATCCAAGCATAGATTAAGGGGAAGTTTTATAACTTAGGGAGAGTTTTATCATATTTTATGTACATGGTTATCATCATCAAATAGCGATAGATTGTTAGTACCTTAGGCATTGGTTTTGATGACAACAACCATATGACATTATATAAAATATAGATATTAATGTTTTTATCAAAGTTATATATAGTATGTAGTGTAGGATATTAGACAGATTTGATTAAGAAAACTGTACAGTATCAAGAGCAGATTCAAGAGGTTCATATAGAGATTCGAGAGTAAAAGATTGAAGACTCATGAGTATTTAAAGTTCAAGATATTCCAGATAAGTTACAGAGTCGTAAATTATTGTTAAAACCCTGATAGCACTTCTTTGATCTATCTCTTCATTTTTCTTTTTAATGGTTTTCAAACATTCTGAATTTCAAAATGATTTTAATGAATCTCTATTTTTGGAATGATCTTTTTAAATAGTTTTCAAATGATATCTAAAGATTAATATATTTTGAGTAATTAAAATTTTAAACTTTTAAATATATTATACCTTGTTATCATTTTAGTTTTATGATCCCCAAATGTTTATAAGTATATTATAACATTTATTATAACTTTGTTTTTAAATATATAATCACTCGTACTTTATATATTATTTTCAAAAGAAATTAATATTTTAATCCTTTATAAATATATGTAATATTTTAAAATAATTTTATAATGTTTTCTTAACTTTTGATATGATTAAAATGTGTATAAACTTTGTTTAGATGATTGTACAAAGTTTCAAAATATTTTACAAATCCTAATATTTTCAAAATAATTATAATTAAGTTATCAAAATACAAAGGTCGACATACCCTATTATATATTGACATATAGACCGATTTTTTTTCAAAATTTAATTTTGAATGGAAGTGACTTTTCGTCATATCTCTTTGCAAATTGACATGACCATTGTTTCTCTATAAATTGGAGGAGTTTCCAATGAATATTTTTAACTACTTTCTCAATTTTTCTATCTTCTTTTACTCTCCTGATTTCTAAAAGAAAATCTACTTAAAGTATTCTCAAATTTGAATCTAATTCAAACTCTATTGATTTGATTTTCTATCAGTTACTCTCTGATCTCTCTCATCTCTATCACTCTAAACACGATCAAAGTGCTATTCAAAAGGTTATAGGAGTATTTGCATTCAAGATCAAGAATCTGAGTCTGTAACTATGTCACATTATATACTTGTACTCTTGGGTGTGCTTGGTATCCTTGAAATCCAAGTGGGCGGGCTTGTATCCCGTCTAAATCAAGTGGGTGTGCTGCGTGTCTCGTTCGAATCCAAGTGGGTGTGCTGGTGTTCCGTCTGAATCCAGCGAGCGTACTCAAAGCTTGGAAAATCTAGAGGGTGTGTCTCGTAGCCTTGAAATCGAGATTGTAAAGACTTTGATATTTAAAAATAAATCTATATAAGAAATTGTACGGGACTGGATATAGCGAACTCCAAACCAGTGTAAATTTTGTGGTGTGATCTCTCCAACTCATTACTTTATACTTTTACCGCATTTATATCTATTTGTGCTTGCATTTGTGATTATTGATTCTGTATTGTTTAATCATAATTTTAAAATATTCACAAAATCAGTAAACACCATTCACCCCCTCTATAGTTAAATTAGCCTTAAGATCCATCTTCCATAACCTAACATTTTTAACACATCAAATTAGAGTGTTTTGAGAAAATATGATGCTAGGATATTTTGCCAGGATAGGAAAATATCTGTTAAATACCCTGATTATAGTGATCAAATTATATGCTCGTAGATAACTTGAGTGTAGATATTTGTACTTTGTTGGGAGCAATGGAAGTAGAGGATGACGTAAATCGAGTTTTGGTTGCAAGGAATTTGCAGATGTTTTTGAGCCGGTTACAGGACTACCATCGAAATGAGCTATTGAGTTCCGAATTGATCTTGTACCTGGAGCTGAATCCATAAGTAGACCACCTTACGGGATGACGCCTATCGAGATAAAGGAGCTAAAGGTGAAGCTAATGGACTTAGAAGAAAGAGTTTTATTACACCAAGCAGTTTGCCTTGGAGAGCGGCCATGGTATTCATGAAGAAACCGGACAGATCGTTAAGACTGCGCATTGATTATCGTAAGTTAAATGAAAATACAATAAAGAATCGATATGCTTTGCCGAGAATTGATGATTTATTTGATCAGTTGAGTGGAGCCAAAGTATTTTCCAAGTTGGATTTGGCAATAGGGCTCAATTAATTAAGGGTGGCAGAGGAAAGTTATCCTTTAACGGTGTTTCGAACGAGATATGGTTTATATGAGGGGTTAGTGATGCCATTCGGGTTAACTAATGTGCCAGCTTTCTTTGTGGATTTGATGAACCGGGTTTTCCAAGAGCATTGGACGGGTTCATATTGGTATTCATTGTTGACATTCTGATATATTCTAAGCATGAAAGAGATTATAAGGTTCATCTTAGAATAGTGCTGAGATATTGAGGCAGCATCAACTTAAAGCAACGTTTTCAAAATATCCTTTTTGGAAAAGAGAAGTTGTAACGACCCGTAAATTTTGATAAGTAAATTGGTTAATTTAATAAGATTTTTGTAATTAAATATAGAAAGAAATAAAATAAACTTTATAATTTATAATGAAGTGAATGTTAAAAATGAAATGTAGCAATGGTAATTAAAACTAATTATTGACAATTAGAGTGAAATCCCGATAATGAAATAGTGTAAATAGTTGCACTTGGTTATAATTTTTAAAATAAGTAAAGAAGGAAAAGCGTTGTATAAATAAATGAATTAGTATAATTAATGGTAGTTAGATGAATTCAGTATTATGTAAGTAATTATGATAACTAGTGGAATATAAAATAAACTTACGTGCAAATTAAAGGTTATGATAACAATTATTATAAACTACCTATTTAATTTGTCAATGAAATCAATTGGAAATCAATTGCATTTAAATGTAAGTAAATGTTCATTAATATGAATTTAGTTGATGACTGTAAAACATTAGGGTAATTGGATATATAGTAATGTTAAAGTTATCCATAAGATAATGGTTGATTTAATAAAAAGAATGGGAATCAAGATTTATTAACTTAAATTTAATAAATTGGATTAATTAAAATTAAATGGTATTAATATTTAAATATTACGTAAATGGGAATTAAGATGAAATTGGGAAATATTAATGTACCTAGATATAAACCAATATTAATTATATTCTTATTGTAATAAAAGACTTGAATAACAAGGTTTAAAATTTAATAAATGGATTTTGGAATTTTAAATTCATAAATTTCTGAATTTAACAAAATTGAAACTTAACGCTGAAATTGATGGATCAATCAACGTTAAATTGACATCTAAATTTGTTTACATCATTATAAATGATTAAGAAATCAAAAATGATGAAATTTGTGAATTGTTAAATTTGAAACGGTAAAGTGATTTAATTAATTAAATATTAATTTAATATAATTACCTGGAAAATAGCCATTTTGGCAACTGACATGGATTTCGACAAAACCATTTTTATCGGATCTGTAACAGTGAATTATTATACGTTTTAAAGTTTCGTAACGATCGGATTTGTTGTTTGATCGTACGGACTCAAAACGCATATAAATCAATTAAATTGAAATCAGTTTGAAATAACTTGATTTTAGCATAACTTCTTCATACGATGGAATTTCGACTTGAAACCTGTTCCATTGATTTTAAAATATTTTAAAACATCTATTTTAATATATGGTTTGACCCATTTCGTTCCGGAGTTGAAACAAGCTTTTCGGGTCGTTATCCTTCAATTTTTCCAAACCAATTAAGCCTATTTGTTTCTATTGTGTTCTGCCTATATATATGTCGTTATAAACCCTAGCGGCCATTCTATTTCTCATTTTTGTATATATATAGAAATTTTTGTTGCTCCTCTTTCTCAATGGCAGACAAACCCTAAAATTCACAACCCAGTTTGAATTCAAAATTCAACTTCAAAAATTCAAACTCCTCAATATATCGAATTATATATCGATTTGAAGCTCTCGATGAGCGCATCTCATATTTGTAATTCATTTTCCAATTTGAACCTCTGTCTATGCAGAAATTGAAGAACATTTTTCGGCCGTTCATCGCGCCGTGATGAACTGTGACCGATCGTCAAATCGTTTGAGGCTTTTTGTTGAGGGGACTGAGCATTGTTCATCGATGATGTTCGCTGGTGGAATCGACGGCCAGATTGTTCTATAAAATCCAACTAGGGTTCGACAAACCCTAGCTTGGGCGGTGGCGTGGTTGCAATAGGGGACGTCGGTGATGGTTGACGTGTAAAAGGAGGCAGGCCGAACCCTAGGGTGGAGGCGCCGTGGTCTATGGCGGCATAAAGTGGGGGAGAATAGTAGTCAAACGTTCGATCAAAGGGGAGCTCCCGTGTTTCTTCTCTGGTTCGATCGTGCTCTATGCATGAAGAAGTTGTGACGTGTAATTGCATTTTGTTTTGTTAATTTTTTTTAATTAAATTTAAATTTCAGCTGTTCAAACTCAAGTATCTTTCACATACGAGGTCCAATTCATGCGCGGTTTGATCTGTTGGGATCGTATCAAAATTTCGGAGATTTTGGCGCTGGTTTGGATAAATTCTGAGAAGGTTTGAATTTAGGTTTAAATTGGATTCAAATTCAATTTAAATTCTAAAGGTGAGTGTTTTAACCCACTCACAACTTCTAAAATTTCTTATATTTGTTGAATTGATTTATGATATGATTTGAAATTTATTTATGACCATTTGGCATATTTTGAATCATCATCTCAGTTATTTGAATTTATTTGGATAAAATAATTATTTAATTTATTACTGAATATAAACTGCCAGTAAACACATGTTATTTATATCTGTTCCATATTGACGTTATTGATTGAATTGGATGATTGTGATAAATGTTTGATGATTGATATTAGATGAATGGATGTTCTATTTTATATTGTTATAAACTGCAAGTTGCTGTGGATTTTATTTCATTCGGGATTGCGGTTTGAAATGATATATAACCGTATTTATATTTTAAATTATGGATTGAAATGATAAATATCCGTGTCACTTGACAATATGATAGAAAATTTTATACAGACACCATGGTCTATATATAAAATATTTTGAAATGATTTCTATGGTTTTGTAAAGAAACATATGATTTTAGATAAATATTGATTTCAGATACTATATAAATGTTATTTTATTCTTTATTTTGAGCTATTTATGATTTTTTTAATATAGAATAAGCTTAATAATAAGTTTGATTTTTTTATTGAAGATAATATGGTTAAGTATTTAAATTATATTTTAATATAGAGTTTATAATGATTTAAATAAATTAAGGTTGGATAATAAATTTGAGATTTATTGGAAATTGAATTTATTTAAAAATTATGCTCAAATAAGTTTGATGTGAAATATATTAAATTTGAAATTTTAGAAGGTATGATTTTTATAACTTGATTTTGGTTTAAGGTAAATTAAATGAATATTTGAAGTTTAAATAAATTGAAGGAAATATTTAGTTATTTGTAATTTGAGTTTTATTTAAACGATAATGGATTTATTATGTAAATATTTCAAAACTAAATAATAGAAATTCGAATTGTTGAATCGTAATTACCAAAATTAGTTTTGAAATTGTTGAATACTTAAAGTTTGAAATATATTGAATTTAAAATGGTTTATTCTATGGACCAAATCTGTTTCGAAATCGATATAATTTGGAATAGTTTATGTGGAAACTGAATCGTATTGAAATTTATGATTTGGTATTTGGTTAAATTAAAAATTTAGAAATTCGAGTTGTTTTGGAATCAATTTGTGAAATTGAAAAAGCTAGTTTATTATGTTAATGTTTTAATATTTACCAATTAAGTGGTGGAGGTTATGTTTCAAAGTTATGAGTTTCAATGTATTATGATCTGAAAGTGTTATATTTTAAGTGTTTTGATTTCGAAGTGTTATAACATTGAGAGTGCTATGATTTTTGGAAAGGATATATTAAAAATAAAAATGAAATTATATTGATTTAGGTTTTAATAAAAATGATATCATATTGGTTTGGTTTTTGAAATGGAAATGATATCGTATTTATATGGTTTTGAAATGGATATTATATTCTGGTTTTGAAGTATAAATTATTTTGAAATGATCGCGGTGTTATAATAATGTTTGGTTGTTAAAGAGACCGAGATCGGAAGGTGTCATACTCTTTGCCAACTCCGAAAACCATTTAACAACCATGTACGGTGTGGAGATTCGAGAATGAAGTAGGATGGTGGCGGTATTCCTTTGAGGTATATACGTGGACTTGACTCCCGTGAGTTGGCATAAGGTGGCTAAAACAGGAGCGATCTCGGGCCAAGGAGGTTGCCCCTCTTATCTGACACACTCCTTCAATATTATATTATGACTCTAAGGTGTATTTGGTGGCCACTTTTGATTTTTGATTTTTGATTTGGGGGTATGGTTCGAGGTGGGCGATAGTAGCTGCTACACGTTACCACCAGCCCGTATGCATAATTGGTATATCTACCATGGCATTGCCTTGTTGTGCCGTGTCACCTACCCTAGCGAGCCTTGTACGAGTTTGATTTGTGTCGTACCTATGGTGTATCCTCTGGTAGCCGCCCGATCAGGAGGTATTACGGTACTGTATAGACTATTGGCACTGTTATGTATTAAGGGCGATATGGGTAAACCCTTAACGCTATTTAAAAGTAGGTCTATTTTACTAGTAGACATTATTATAATAGCGTATATTACTACATAGTAGATAGTTTAACGGATCCTTAGAAGATGTGAATCCCGAACATCTCTTAAGTTACTACACTCACGTTTGACACTGGATAGGAGATGTCAAATCCCGTAAACATCTCTGACGCCGTTCCACTCATATTATTTACCGTTGATTTAACTTACATAAGATCTTTTAGTTCTAACTCGAGTGTTTTGTCCTTTCAATTTGCTTGGGTCAGCCTAAGCATTTCAGGATTTGAAGATTTTATTACTGGAGGACGAAGACGAAGACAAAGATTGTATTATTATTATTCATTATATTTCACTACATCACATTATTCCACTGTATTGTTATTTATTATTCTTTGGTATGTGTAACTCTGATTCTGTGTTGTATAAGTATAATCAAATATTTTTGTAAAACAGCTTCATGAACTGTTATTTGATTATTATATTTTGTCGTTTCGCAGCAAGATTCTATTTTGTTTTTTCTTCTTTCCCTGCCTTTTCTTATTCACCCCAATAACAATCCACCCTTCTGTTTGGTTTGAGTCTGACGTCTGTAGTTTATCGTCGATTTAAAGCGTACAAAAAGGCGGGATGTTATAGTTGGTATCAGAGCTTTGGTTTTGTGATAAACCTTAGCTTTGTAGGGTCTGACTCTTTATTAATATTGTAGTACTACCCTATGATGAGTCGCTGAGCATTTATATATGAGAGAGCGTATATGTTAGTGTTATAAAAGGTTTTGATGTTGTGTTAGTTTGTTCCCTTTTGTATTTATGAATTCTGGTTGGTGCATAGGATGTTATGACATCAATAGGGATTCCTAAACACTTAATAGGACGAACCGACACAATATTTGTTTTGAATATAGGTGAATGAAATAATTTTGTCTATTATATTTTCTGTATGTAAAGTAATAAATTTTATAAAGGTTATGTTTGGTTGTAATATATTAGTTGGTAAGTAGTGAAATTCATAAATATTGGTTGTAAAATAAAATTTCAAATAAAAATAAAGTAAGATTGGAAATTTAGAACTTAAGTTCCGGGGTTTTGAAACTTTCTTTCAAATAATTTTGGAATATAATAAGAATATTATTTAGTAGTATTTTCTGATATAAATATTTCAATATGGTTTGAAAAAATTGCTTTAAAGAAATTTTGGAAAGAAATAAGTTCTGTACTCCCTTCTCTGTTGTTGGAAAATAATTTCGGTGATGAGTGCACGCATCATCGACATTCATTTTTGAGTTTCTAAATGGGAAGGCCACTGTTGTAGTTTTACTACAGATTTATTTTGATAAACAAATATAAATTTCAAATTTTTTCAAATATAATCGGATATATAAGTTGATAGCATATACATCTATCTATTATTTTAAAATGATTTGACATTTAACCCGGTATTTAGTTCTTAAGTTTTCGTTAATTAATAGCATCAATTATTGGGGTGAAATGGAATGTAACTATATAATAAGTGGAACCTCGAATTAAAATAAGAGATTAAATGCTAGATTATAAATGAAAATTCAAGAAAGTTGAAATTTGTAATCTATAAAAACAAGATATGATTTTTGAACATCAAGTTAATTTAAAAGAAACGAGAAAAACTTGTATAATTTTCAATTGCATTCTTAAAAGCATATATATAACTTACCAAAAGATTTAAAAGTTGAAATGTCTGATAAGAAAATGTAATGAAAAAATTTACAAGTAAAGTTTATGCAATAGAAAGGTTCAATGGATTACTTTTATAAATAGGAATTTGATGTTATAGTGGTTATAAACTTAAGTTATGACTGAAATGCTACTAATTTAATAGAAATGTAAGTATTATAAATAAATGATAATAAACTTAAGTAAAGGTTGAAGCTATTTATAAATAAAATAAGTAGAAAAGATGAATATTGTAAATAGATGATTGTAGACTTAAGTTAATGTATTGATATACTAAGTAACTGAATTGCACATGAATACTATAAGTGAAATTAAGTAATAAATGAATGAATGGAAATTGAATTTTTGCAAGAAAAAATGTAAACTAAAGAAATGATCATTTAGAAATGAAATTAAGAAAAGAATGAACTTGATTTATTGCTTGGAATTTGATGTTTGTTTAGATTTTTGGTTGTTTGGGATAGGATACTTCTAATTGATTAGATGTATGGATAATCTATTGAGTTTTACCTAAGGCTGTTGAGTAAATGGTGCACTTAGTAGTTTGTTCGTCATTCTATGCAATTAAAAATTTCTGGACCAATGCAAACCATTTGTTTTGCTTACTGTGGATGAATGGTTGATTACTTTGATTCCTTGTGATGAATGTATGCTTGTTTGCAAATAATGGTTGCTATGTTGTATTGATTTGTTTACTATTGATGGAAACCCGATCCCGGTCTCATCGAAATCCAAAGCGTGTCTTTTAGGTCCAAGTTGTTTTAAAGTTTTTAAAACAATTCAATTACAGTATCCATATACACACAGATAGATAAATTATAAATCATAATTGATAATCAACATTATCAAATAACAGGTAATCCACATTATCAATATCATAATAGATAACCCATATATCACCATCACAATAGATAACCTATTTTATCATCACAATGCGATCAAGCATTCATACCACACAACAATACTTATCTCATTTCTGAGATCACAAAGCATCCAAGACAATCAATGTCATTCATACATATGTATAAGCAATGATTTACTCAACACAATATAATTAATTTAAAATGAATTAAATTAACTATCTCTGTTAATAATTAATTTAAAATGAATTAAATTAATTACTTCATTTTCAATTAATTTAAATAAATTAAATTAATTACTTCACCAATATAAATCTTGCTTACTCAATCACTTAATTGATTACAATCAATTAATTAATCATTCAAAATAAATTACCTTAATTAATCACTCTTGATTAATTACCCTTAATTACATCCATGTAATTATCCTTAATTAATTTCACAAATTAATTATTCTCAACCAAACAGTAATTAACCTTTAATTACTTCAATTAATTAATTAATCATAATTAATTACATTAATCCTTAATTAATTAATAATTAATTAATTACCTTTAATTACCTATTATTGATTAATTAACCATAATTAATCAACTTTAATTACTTCATTAATTAGAATAATTAATGATCTTTCATTATACTTAATTAATTATCTTCTTAAATTAATTACCTTAAGTAATTAACTTATAATTATTAATCCTCACAGATTAATTACATTTAGTAATTTACTATCTTAATTACTATATTAAACAAATTAATTATCCTTAATTAATTTCTTAATTAATTCCTTGATTTATTACTAAATAATTTATCCAAATTACCTCATTCTTAGATATCTCCACTTAATTACAACCTGTAATTATTAAACAATTACTTAACTAAGAAAATTTCAAATCTTTTATTACATAAGGTAATTATCTTTAAATCTCAAGTGTTTAAAATTAATTAAACTTAATTAATTAAATTAAACAATCATATTAAACTAAATTAATTACATTAAGTAATTAATTTCTTAATTACTTTATTAAGTAATTATACTCAAACCATTCATAATTGATTATTATTAAATTAATTAATCTAATTAATTATAAAAATTAACCATATTAATTAATTGTTAAATAATCCTAGTTGATGACCTTCATTAACCATTCTCTAATTGTTTCATTTGGTAATTAACTTAAATTAATTACAATTTAAATTATCTTTAATTACTCATTAATTAAAGTTAATTATTAAATTAATTAACCTTGATTTAAAACTTAATTACATAATTAATAATATTCATTCATCATTAATTAATAATCTAATTAATTATCTTAATTATAAATTGGTTAATCATTAATCAATTATTAATTCCAAATTCAATTAATTAATTAAATTAATTAATTAATCTTAATTACCTTATTAATTAAATTAATTCTGAAATATTAATCTTAATTTAATTTCAAGATAAAACATAACTTAATTATGTTAAAACAATTTAATTGAAACAAAGTACTTTTTGAACTACTTTTAAATTTTCATCCTAAATACAAGTTTTAAAATAGACTAATTTAAACTTATCAAAGTTTAAATAATTTAAAAACTTTTTAAATTGCAAATCAAACAAGTGCTATGAAAATTTTAAAGTTAAATTCATTTCAAAATTTTTAATAACTTAAATTTACATTTAATTTAAAACTTCAAATTTAAACCTTCTTTAAAATTTAAAACTGAAATTCAAATTTAACTTTTAAATTTCCATATTTAAATAAAACTTTAATTCTTTCTCATATTTTAAAAACCTCATATTTAAAAGGTTTAAACTATTTACCAAAATAAAATAGTTAATTAAGTCAAATTTTTGAAACTTTTATTTTTATTTAAAAACTGGGATTTAAATTTGAATCTAAATCCAAAAATTCAAACTTGAATTTGAATTTAAACTTAAACCTTACTTTAAAAATAAAACTACAGATTTTAAAAATTTTTAAAACCCAGATTTAAAACAGGTTTCAAAAACCTGGAAATTACAGTGTAACCCGAGAACCAACAAATCTGCTTTGAGGCAAAACCACCTCTACTCCGAGTCTCCCATCCATCTTCTTCAAGCAAACTTCAAACCTCCTCTACAACACACAAACCCAACATCACCATCAGTAATTCATCGCCGTGCATATGCACGGCGACTCCAGCCATCGTTGATCGCCATGGATGATCGCTACACATCAGAATTCCATCCTACAACCCATCACGAACATCCAAATCAAGCTACCATCCACGAAATCAAATTCAACACCTAATTCAAAACCTGTAAACAGAAAACCAGGTTTCTGTCAAAACCTGTCAACGGCGAATGTTCGCCACTCCGACCAACTGAGTTTCCCCCATTCCGGCCTCGAACTCCTTCACACTTCAACTACACGATTCCCAAATATCAAAACACTCGATCAATTCTTCACCTCAAACTGACCCAATGCTTAACCCTATTCAAAACTAGGGTTTAACAAAATATTTTCAAACTGCTCCCTCCTCAATGGATTACAGCATCATTTATGATTTTTCTGAGCATCTCCTATACTTCCTCTATTACTCAGATGAATCCCAAAGCTTCTCAAGTTATATATCACCATGATTTGATTAAAACCCATTTTTAGTTCAATTTTAAAATGCAACTAAATCTTACATCTAAAAATCCTAATACTTGATTTAAAAATCAAGTTCCAGTTTAGATATTTGATTTACACTACTGAATTACAATATTAATTTGATTGGGTTTTGATAAAAATAAACATGCATGATGTTTTCTTCTGTTTCAAGAGTCAAAACTCATATTTTTAACTTACTTGTAATTTTTAAACATGAACTTAAGAAAATATAACAACTTTACTTTGCATATTTCATTTTGACAGAAAACTAATTAAAAGGTAAGTGTAATTAATAAAAATTTTGCCTGGAAAATCAGAACAGATCAGAAAATAAAAGAACAGTATGAACACAAACCATTTCCACATTAACAACTACTGATAACACAAACAATACTATTTCAATTCAGTAAAAAACCTATTTTAAAATTAAGATTTTAACTTACTCACCTTATATTTAAAAGAAGCAGAGCTCTAATTTGACCTTATGAATTTTGCAGAAGACATCAAAATGCATGCTTGACCCTTTTTACTTCATGTCTGAAATGATATGCAGCTTTGCTTATGGTTTCCTGACTAAAATGCTTGCATGCAGATGCTTTTGACAAGCTTCACATCTGAAGTTATGTAGATAGAAGAAAATGCAGACAGATTTGTTCATCTTCATGCTTAAAAACAGAATGCAGGCTTCATTTCCAGGTTTCATAAAAATGCAGGTATTTTTGATCTTGATTTTTGATATGAAGATGAGAGTTTGATTTTTGAGGAAGCGCATATTTGATTTGAGATGAAGATGGGTTTGATTTTGAAGAGGAGTTTAACTTGCAATTTGTAAACTAATTTTAAACTTTGAACCGGAATTTAATATGCAGGGTTTGATTATGGATATGAAAAATGAGTTTTGATTTTTTCTTTTGATTAAGGAAATGAAAAAAAATGAATGAAAGAAAAAGCATGTTTATATAAATGAATTTTCAGATTTAATAAAATAGAAGAAAAAAATTTAACACTTGTACAAATTTATACAACACTTGTCAAATTGTTATGTAAATTTTTAAACACTTGTCAAATGAATGAAATACTTGTCACTTTAAAATGATTAGTAGCTAATTTACAAATTAATGTGTGTGCTAATCTAATTTAATTTGTTAGTTTTTATTTAAATATGGGTATAAATTTATAAATGAAAATAAAAACAAATCATGTTTATAAAATAAAACTTATACATATAAAAATTAAAACAATTAAAATTTTATACTTTGGAATTTCAAATTCAAATCAAATTCAAAATCAAATATTTTAAATCAAGTTATATATATAAATTCAATTTGAAATAACAAGTTGCAAATTTAATTCAAAATCTATTTATAAAGACAATATACTATTAATATTGTTTTCATAAATATCTTATTATTAAATTAAGAATTATTTTAAAAGAAATTATATTTTTATTAATAAAATATCTATTTTATTAAGCCACAAAACTTTTTTTTATTAATTCATTCTAAATTTAGAACTCAAGCCAAATTATTTAAAACATTTAATATTTTTTTCTTATCAATTTTAAAGTCATATATTTATTTATTATATAGTTTTAAAAACTCAATACTAATTAAAATCAAAATTTCCAAATTATAATGTATATTAGAAATTTAAAACATGATTCATTTATTAAGTTTAAACCAATATTTATTTATTTATCTTTGGAAAGCTAATATTAAATAAAAACAAATTTTCAAAATTACTACAAATATTAAAACTAGAATATATGCTTTACTTATTAAAATTAAAACAATGCTAATCTATTTAGAATATAAACCATATATTTATTTATAAATAGAAATCAATTTATTATTTTTAAAAGATAAAATAACCAATTTAAATATATATTGAAGATGATTATTAGATCTATTTGAATTATTATTAACAAAATATCAATATCAATTTAATTTTTTTACACAGATTATTAAATTGTTATTGTTAAAAATTCCGGGATATTACAATCCTTCCCCATTAAAAGAATTTCGTCCTCAAAATTTAAAACAAAGGTAATTTAATAATCTTATCAAAGATTTTAAAACACAAGCATATATCAAACATATGCTAACAATCAAAGCAACCAATTCAATCAATCAAACAAATCTAATTATCCAGACAAATTCTGGATAAAATTTTATCGAGTTTCCCCAAGTATATATATATACATATATATATACCAGGTTACTCGCTCTAGAGAATCCAAACAATCAATACTATGAAACTACAAGACTCCTATTCATCTATATCTATAACACTTGACAAGATATCGGACTACAAACGAAACTGACTCAACAACCAAAACTCCAGAACTGCTGGTTCCACAACCAGAGATAGATCATACACGTACTCCCTCAGAGATACGTGAAACTCATCGAATCTCGGTTATCCAAACTGGCAATCCAATCCTGTAAATCAATCACTCATTTTCCAAGATACAGAAAAGATCCAAAACACTTCAGAGCTAGCTTCTCAGACTTACCCAAACTTATAGCCACTTTTGATTGGAGAAAACTTACCAAAATCAAATCTCCGACTTCAGAGTCCAAATTCCTCCGACTCTTATCCACAAAACTCTTCAGACGATCCTGGACTGTACACAACCTTACTGATCAGCTCAACCTTCGCTGATGCTTCTAGAAACAAACTAGACCAATCAACTCAACAAACTGATCTCCTCAAGATCAACCAAAACCAAGAACTCAAACCCTACTCCTCAACTTCAGAAGACAACAACTTCTTCTGTCCAGAAAAGAAAAGAAGATACACTTCCAAACTGCTTCCGTTGCTCAACTCTGATCCGAAGTAGAAGAGAATGCTAAAAAAGAACACGAGCACAACTCAACAACACACCCCAGAATATGGTTCAACAAATCCATAAGAAAAATTCAGAAGTTCCTCCAAAACTCAGAGCTTTTATACCAACTCAATCTCCTGGAACCATTCTTCTATAAAGCTGAACCACCGGTACCACTCCTGGAATTCTAGTCGATAAGAAAACTCAATCTCCAGATGCAGACAAATATCTAGCTTCTCTGAAGACATCCAGAAAAATTCAGATAGCCCAAGAGATCATTCAAACAATCGCAAGTCACTTTTACGATCACCCAAACCAAATCCAAGGAAAACCTGTTCTCCCTTTACCAAACAGAACAACTTACACTTAACCCGTCAATCCATCAAAGAAACGGGTCCACTTAACTGCTTCTGAACTCCACTCCAGAAAAACTACTAAGCCAGAAGATCTCTTGCCAACACCGAGAATACTCCAAGCTGCACTGCTGCCACAGATGCCAAAGAATTTGAAAACAAAGCTCTTTGAGAAACTCAAACCTCAAAGCAAACAAAAACATCAGCTGAACACAGCCACACACCTAAGCAGACTCACCTCCTTAACTTGTTCCAAAGAAAACATCTTCGGGAACATCCATAATCACTGCATCTCATCACGCAGCTACTACTCCCTGAGGTATCCAAAATACCATTAGTCACTTCTGCCCAACCGACAGATCCAAACTCTACTCATTCGACTTCAGAAATAAACTCTGAACCTTAACAGGTTTCCTTCATAGATCAATGAAATCCTTCATCTCTACAGACTCACTCGAGACGGTATTAGGTCTACAGTCTCAATAAATACACTTCCAACCTCAAACGTTCAAACTCCAACAAAGGATAGTCGTGTTACACACACTACTACCCCATCTATCTTTATATCTTATATTGGAAAACATAGGTACAGGTAACCCAAAAGATAGGTAGGAATATATATATATATATTTAGATATATTAAAAATTACAAATACGCTCTCTCAAGAAAGACACTACTACAGATCCTAGGTATTCACTCAACCTAATGCTCTTATACCAAGTGAAACGATCCGACTTTCTTACCATAGAAAATCGCATCATTTTTAAGAAAGAAAGGGATATAAAAGAGAATAGAAAGAAGAGAAGAAAGAAACAACATCAGAATCTAACAGCGGAACGAATAAACTATATTAATAACATAAATATTACATAGTTTACAACAAATATCAGAGTTACACAGACATACATCATATACTAGACAGTTATAATCACCTGTCTGGTTATACAACTCAATACAGTACAAGAAACAACTTAGAGAAATCTACACAGTGGAAAACTATATATATCTACACGCAGAAGCCTCCTGCTCCATTTTTTCCTCCATAATTCGTCAAAGCTATCCTGAATCCTAACTTGAATCCCTTGGCTACTCGTAAAAATTTGAGTACCCAAGAGTTTATGAAAACAAAAATAAACTCCGGGTCAGACATGGATCTGGTGTGAGTAACAGGTTAAAGCTGCTTAACTTTTAAAAATCTTTTGAAAAGAAAGGTATCACGTAAGACTCCACACACATAAACATGGAACAGATTTTACCTTACGCTAACCAAAACATTTGAGAGGAAATCCGATGATATTATAATAGTGTCTAGGGTTTTCAAAGAAATAAGAAATAGCCAAAATTGTTACGTGATTAAATTCCAGCTACTAGCCACAAAAGTGGGTAATACGATCAAAACCGTTAGCACATATTGAATTTTGGATTCCATACAATGGCAGGGCTACTGGGGTACCGTCCGTCACAGTACGTGGCCTAGATCAACGTACCGAGGAGTACGCCCGCTTCCCTGCAACACAAAGCCGGACCCATTCCTTACTGAACAGTTCCGAACAAGACAACCCCGTGGTTGTAGCTAGCAACCACCCACACAGCCGAATATAAAGGGACTTCTAGATAGGGGTAAATCTTGCTCTCCAGTGGGAGCTACCCACGAAGCCTTGCTGCACCTCCCCTGTTTTAGCCATTCCCGGTTGATGAGGCTGGAGGCTACGATTATCTTTAAAGGACATATCATCTTAGAATGCTCATCGTCCACCTGACGATGTTCTGAAAGCATTCAATCCATACAAGTTCGTTCCGGGTTCGAACGAAACCGAAGGCATTACCTCATTACACTCATTTTTGGAATCACCCTCATAGTTAATGACGGTAACCCTTGCATTCTAAATCACCATCTCGAACCTATAAGTACTATTCCATCAAACTCATTGCGGAATCACCCACAGAGTTATACTGACGTATAGTCCTTACACCTCGAGTCTTCACAAAGCTCTACTTGGATTCACGACCTAACGTTAATTTGGATCGATGTGGTTTTCGGATATCCAAATATGGAAACCCGATCCCGGTCTCATCGAAATCAAAAGCATGTCTTTTAGGTCCAAGTTGTTTTAAAGTTTTTAAAACAATTCAATTACAATATCTATATGCACACAGATAGATAACTTATAAATCACAATTGATAATCAACATTATCAAATAACAGGTAATCCACATTATCAATATCACAATAAATAACCCATATATCACCATCACAATAGATAACCTTTGTTATCATCACAATGCGATCAAGCATTCATACCACACAACAATACTTATCTCATTTCTGAGATCACAAAGCATCCAAGACAATCAATGTCATCCATACATATGTATAAGCAATGATTTACTCAACACAATATAATTAATTTAAAATGAATTAAATTAACTATCTCTATTACTAATTAATTTAAAATGAATTAAATTAATTACTTCATTTTCAATTAATTTAAATAAATTAAATTAATTACTTCACCAATATAAATCTTGCTTACTCAATCATTTAATTGATTACAATCAATTAATTAATCATTCAAAATAAATTACCTTAATTAATCACTCTTGATTAATTACCCTTAATTACATTCATGTAATTATCCTTAATTAATTTCACAAATTAATTATTCTCAACCAAACAGTAATTAACCTTTAATTACTTTAATTAATTAATTAATCATAATTTTTTTTGGAACTAGGGAAACCTTTTCGATCACTACCGACCAGCGGTTCCTGAACAGTAAACCTAGGGAATAGCCGGAAGGCCCGCCACAACCAACTATTCCGGGCAGCCAGACCTTTCGGTTGGCTTTGGGCAGGAGGCGCGAAAATGAACCGGATACCTCCCAAGTGAAAAGTCGTTTCTCCTCCCACACAAGGTGTGACTCGAACCCTAAACCTCCCACTTGGGAGCCGCATCATCCCACCACCGCACCAAGCCCGCGGTCATAATTAATTACATTAATACTTAATTAGTTAATTACCTTTAATTACCTATTATTGATTAATTAATAATAATTAATCAACTTTAATTACTTCATTAATTATAATAATCAATGATCTTTCATTATACTTAATTAATTATCTTCTTAAATTAATTACCTTAAGTAGTTAACTTATAATTATTAATCCTCACAAATCAATCACATTTAGTAATTTACTAGCTTAATTACTATATTAAACAAATTAATTATCCTTAATTAATTTCTTAATTAATTCCTTAATTTATTACTGAATAATTTATCCAAATTACCTCATTCTTAAATATCTCCACTTAATTACAACCTGTAATTATTAAACAATTACTTAACTAAGAAAATTTCAAATCTTTTATTACATAAGGTAATTATCTTTAAATCTCAAGTGTTTAAAATTAATTAAATTTAATTAATTTAATTAAACAATCATATTAAACTAAATTAATTACATTAAGTAATTAATTTCTTAATTACTTTATTAAGTAATTATACTCAAACTATTCATAATTGATTATTATTAAATTAATTAATCTAATTTATTATAAAAATTAACCATATTAATTAATTGTTAAATAATCCTGGTTGATGACCTTCATTAACCATTCTAATTATTTCATTTAGTAATTAACTTAATTAATTACAATTTAAATTATCTTTAATTACTCATTAATTAAAGTTAATTATTAAATTAATTAACCTTGATTTAAAACTTAATTACATAACTAATAATATTCATTCGTCATTAATTAATAATCTAATTAATTAGCTTAATTATAAATTGATTAATCATTAATCAATTATTAATTCCAAATTTAATTAATTAATTAAATTAATTAATTAATCTTAATTACCTTATTAATTAAATTAATTCTAAAATATTAATCTTAATTTAATTTCAAGATAAAACATAACTTAATTATGTTAAAACAATTTAATTGAAACAAAGTACTTTTTGAACTACTTTTAAATTTTCATTTTAAATACAAGTTTTAAAATAGAATAATTTAAACTTATCAAAGTTTAAATAATTTAAAAACTTTTTAAATTGCAAATCAAACAAGTGCTATGAAAATTTTAAAGTTAAATTCATTTCAAAATTTTTAATAACTTAAATTTACATTTAATTTAAAACTTCAAATTTAAACCTTCTTTAAAATTTAAAACTGAAATTCAAATTTAACTTTTAAATTTCCAGATTTAAATAAAACTTCAATTCTTTCTCATATTTAAAAGGTTTAAACTATTTAACAAGTCAAATTTTTGAAACTTTTATTTTTATTTAAAAACTGGGATTTAAATTTGAATCTAAATCCAAAAATTCAAACTTGAATTTGAATTTAAACTTAAACCTTACTTTAGAAATAAAACTACAGATTTTTAAAAAATTTAAAACCCAGATTTAAAACAGGTTTCAGAAACCTGGAAATTACAGTGTAACCCGAGAATCAACAAAACTGCTTCGAGGCAAAACCACCTCCACTCCGAGTCACCCATCCATCTTCTTCGAGCAAACTTCAAACCTCCCCTACAACACACAAACCCAACATCACCATCAGTAATTCATCGCCGTGCATATGCACGACGACTCCAGCCATCGTTAATCGCCATGGATGATCGCTACACATCAGAATTCCATCCTAGAACCCATCACGAACATCCAAATCAAGCTACCACCCACGAAATCAAATTCAACCCCAAATTCAAAACCTGTAAACAGAAAACCAGGTTTCTGTCAAAATCTGTCAACGGCGAATGTTCGCCACTCCGACCATCTGAGTTTCCCCCGTTCCGGCCTCGAACTCCTTTACACTTCAACTACACGATTCCAAATATCAAAACACTCGATCAATTCTTCACCTCAAACTGACCCAATGCTTAACCCCATTCAAAACTAGGGTTTAACAAAAGATTTTCAAACTGCTCCCACCTCAATGGATTACATCATCATTTATGATTTTTCTGAGCATCTCCTATACTTCCTCTATTACTCAGAAGAATCCCAAAGCTTCTTAAGTCATATATCACCATGATTTGATTAAAACCAATTTTTAGTTCAATTTTAAACAGCAACTAAATCTTACATCTAAAAATCCTAATACTTGATTTAAAAATCAAGTTCCAGTTTAGATATTTGATTTACACTACTGAATTACAGTATTAATTTGATTGGGTTTTGATAAAAATAAACATGCATGATGTTTTCTTCTGTTTCAAGAGTCAAAACTCATATTTTTAACTTACTTGTAATTTTTAAACATGAACTTAAGAAAATATAACAACTTTACTTTGCATATTTCATTTTGACAGAAAACTAATTAAAAGGTAAGTGTAATTAATAAAAATTTTACCTGGAAAATCAAAACAGATCAGAAAATAAAAGAACAGTATGAACACAAACCATTCCACATTAACAACTACCGATAACACAAACAATACTATTTCAATTCAGTAAAACATGCAACCTATTTTAAAATTAAGATTTTAAATTACTCACCTTATATTTAAAAGAAGCAGAGCTCTGATTTGACCTTATGAATTTTGCAGAAGACATCAAAATGCATGCTTGACCCTTTTTACTTCATGTCTGAAATGAATATGCAATTTTGCTTATGGTTTCCTGACTAAAATGCTTGCATGCAGATGCTTTTGACAAGCTTCACATCTGAAGTTGTGTAGATAGAAGAAAATGCAGACAGATTTGTTCATCTTCATGCTTAAAAACAGAATGCAGGCTTCATTTCCAGGTTTCATAAAAATGCAGGTATTTTTTGATCTTGATTTTTGATATGAAGATGAGAGTTTGATTTTTGAGGACGTGCATATTTGATTTGAGATGAAGATGGGTTTGATTTTGAAGAGGAGTTTAACTTGCAATTTGTAAACTAATTTTAAACTTTGAACCGGAATTTAATATGCAGGGTTTGATTATGGATATGAAAAATGAGTTTTGATCTTTTCTTTTGATTAAGGAAATGAAAAAAAATGAATGAAAGGAAAAGCAGGTTTATATAAATGAATTTTCAGATTTAATAAAATAAAAGAAAAAAAAATTAAACTAAAATTTAACACTTGTACAAATTTATACAACACTTGTCAAATTGTTATGTAAATTTTAAACACTTGTCAAATGAATGAAATAATTGTCACTTTAAAATGATTAGTAGCTAATTTACAAATTAATGTGTGTGTTAATCTAATTTAATTTGTTAGTTTTTATTTAAATATGGGTATAAATTTATAAATGAAAATAAAAACAAATCATGTTTATAAAAAAAACTTTTACATATAAAAATTAAAACAATTAAAATTTTATACTTTGGAATTTCAAATTTAAATCAAATTCAAAATCAAATATTTTAAATCAAGTTATATATGTAAATTCAATTTGAAATAAAAAATTGCAAATTTAATTCAAAATCTATTTATAAAGACAATATACTATTAATATTGTTTTCATAAATATCTTATTATTAAATTAAGAATTATTTTAAAAGAAATTATATTTTTATTAATAAAATATCTATTTTATTAAGCCACAAACTTTTTTTATTAATTCATTCTAAATTTAGAACTCAAGCCAAATTATTTTAAAACATTTAATATTTTTTTCTTATCAATTTTAAAGTCATATATTTATTTATTATATAGTTTTAAAAACTCAATACTAATTAAAATCAAAATTTCCAAATTATAATGTATATTAGAAATTTAAAACATGATTCATTTATTAAGTTTAAACCAATGTTTATTTATTTATCTTTGGAAAGCTAATATTAAATAAAAACAAATTTTCAAAATTACTACAAATATTAAAACTAGAAAATATGCTTTACTTATTAAAATTAAAACAATGCTAATCTATTTAGAATATAAACCATATATATTTATAAATAGAAATCAATTTATTATTTTTAAAAGATAAAATAACCGATTTAAATATATATTGAAGATGATTATTAGATATATTTGAATTATTATTAACAAAATATCAATATCAATTTAATTTTTTTATACAGATTATTAAATTGATATTGTTGAAAATTCCGGGATATTACAATCCTTCCCCCTTAAAAGAATTTCGTCCTCAAAATTTAAAACAAAGGTAATTTAATAATCTTATCAAAGATTTTAAAACACAAGCATATATCAAACATATGCTAACAATCAAAGCAACCAATTCAATCAATCAAACAAATCTAATTATCCAGACAAATTCTGGATAAAATTTTATCGAGTTTCCCCAAGTATATATATATACATATATATATACCAGGTTACTCGCTCTAGAGAATCCAAACAATCAATACTATGAAACTACAAGACTCCTATTCATCTATATCTATAACACTTGACAAGATATCGGACTACAAACGAAACTGACTCAACAACCAAAACTCCAGAACTGCTGGTTCCACAACCAGAGATAGATCATACACGTACTCCCTCAGAGATACGTGAAACTCATCGAATCTCGGTTATCCAAACTGGCAATCCAATCCTGTAAATCAATCACTCATTTTCCAAGATACAGAAAAGATCCAAAACACTTCAGAGCTAGCTTCTCAGACTTACCCAAACTTATAGCCACTTTTGATTGGAGAAAACTTACCAAAATCAAATCTCCGACTTCAGAGTCCAAATTCCTCCGACTCTTATCCACAAAACTCTTCAGACGATCCTGGACTGTACACAACCTTACTGATCAGCTCAACCTTCGCTGATGCTTCTAGAAACAAACTAGACCAATCAACTCAACAAACTGATCTCCTCAAGATCAACCAAAACCAAGAACTCAAACCCTACTCCTCAACATCAGAAGACAACAACTTCTTCTATCCAGAAAAGAAAAGCAGATACACTTCCAAACTGCTTCCGCTGCTCAACTCTGATCCGAAGTAGAAGAGAATGCTAAAAAAGAACACGAGCACAACTCAACAACACACCCCAAAATATGGTTCAACAAATCCATAAGAAAAATTCAGAAGTTCCTCCAAAACTCTAAGCTGTTATACCAACTCAATCTCCTAGAACCATTCTTCTATAAAGCTGAACCACCGGTACCACTCCTGGAATTCCAGTCGATAAGAAAACTCAATCTCCAGATGCGGACAAAACTCTAGCTTCTCGGAAGACATCCAGAAAAATTCAGATAGCCCAAGAGATCACTCAAACAATCGCAAGTCACTTTTGCGATCACCCAAACCAAATCCAAGGAAAACCTATTCTCCCTTTACCAAACAGAACAGCTTACACTTAACCCGTCAATCCATCGAAGAAACGGGTCCACTTAACTGCTTCTGACCTCCACTCCAGAAAAACTGCTAAGCCAGAAGATCTCTTTCCAACACCGAGAACACTCCAAGCTGCACTGCTACCACAGATGCCAAAGAATTCGAAAACAAAGCTCTTCGAGAAACTCAAACCTCAAAGCAAACAAAAACATCAGCTGAACACAGCCACACACCTAAGCAGACTCACCTCCTTAACTTGTTCCAAAGAAAACATCTTCGAAAACATCCATAGTCACTGCATCTCATCACGCAGCTACTACTCCCTGAGGTATCCAAAATACCATTACTCACTTCTGCCCAACCGACAGATCCAAACTCTACTCATTCAACTTCAGAAATGAACTCCGAACCTTTATAGGTTTCCTTCAGAGATCAATGAAATCCTTCATCTCTGCAGAATCACTCGAGACGGTATTAGGTCTACAGTCTCAATAAATACACTTCCAACCTCAAACATTCAAACTCCAACAAATGATAGTCGTGTTACACACACTACTACCCCATCTATTTTTATATCGTATATTGGAAAACCTGTAGAGGTAACCCAACAGATAGGTAGGAATATATATATATATATATATATATATATATATTTAGATATATTAAAAATTACAAATACGCTCTCTCAAGAAAGACACTACTACAGAGCCTGGGTATTCACTCAACCTAATGCTCTTATACCAAGTGAAACGATCCGACTTTCTTACCACAGAAAATCACATCATTTTTAAGAAAGAAAGGGATAGAAAAGAGAATAGAAAGAAGAGAAGAAAGAAACAACATCAGAATCTAACAGCGGAACGAATAAACTATATTAATAACATAAATATTACATAGTTTACAACAAATATCAGAGTTACACAGACATACATCATATACTAGACAGTTATAATCACCTGTCTGGTTATACAACTCAATACATTACAAGAAATAACTTAGAGAAATCTACACAGTGGAAAACTATATATATCTACACGCAGAAGCCTCCTGCTCCATTTGTTCCTCCATAATTCGTCAAAGCTATCCTGAATCCTAACTTGAATCCCTTGGCTACTCGTAAAAATTTGAGTACCCAAGAGTTTATGAAAACAAAAATAAACTCCGGGTCAGACATGGATCTGGTGTGAGTAACAGGTTAAAGCTGCTTAACTTTTAAAAATCTTTTGAAATGAAAGGTATCACGTAAGACTTCCCACACATAAACATGGAAAAGATTTTACCTTACGCTAACCAAAACATTTGAGAGGAAATCCGATGATATTATAATAGTGTCTAGGGTTTTCAAATAAATAAGAAATAGCCAAAATTGTTACATGATTAAATTCCAGCTACTAGCCACAAAAGTGGGTAATACGATCAAAACCGTTAGCACATATTGAATTTTGGATTCCATACAATGGCAGGGCTACTGGGGTACCGTCCGTCATAGTACGTGGCCTAGATCAACGTACCGAGGAGTACGCCCGCTTCCCTGCAACACAAAGCCGGACCCATTCCTTACTGAACAGTTCCGAACAAGACAACCCCGTGGTTGTAGCTAGCAACCACCCACACAGCCGAATATAAAGGGACTTCTAGATAGGGGTAAATCTTGCTCTCCAGTGGGAGCTACCCACGAAGCCTTGCTGCACCTCCCCTGTTTTAGCCATTCCCGGTTGATGAGGCTGGAGGCTACGATTATCTTTAAAGGACATATCATCTTAGAATGCTCATCGTCCACCTGACGATGTTCTGAAAGCATTCAATCCATACAAGTTCGTTCCGGGTTCGAACGAAACCGAAGGCATTACCTCATTACACTCATTTTTGGAATCACCCTCAGAGTTAATGACGATAACCCTTGCATTCTAAATCACCATCTCGAACCTATAAGTACTATTCCGTCAAACTCATTACGGAATCACCCACAGAGTTATACTGACGTATAGTCCTTACACCTCGAGTCTTCACAAAGCTCTACTTGGATTCACGACCTAACGTTAATTTGGATCGATGCGGTTTTCGGATATCCAAATATGGAAACCCGATCCCGGTCTCATCGAAATCAAAAGCATGTCTTTTAGGTCCAAGTTGTTTTAAAGTTTTTAAAACAATTCAATTACAATATCTATATGCACACAGATAGATAACTTATAAATCACAATTGATAATCAACATTATCAAATAACAGGTAATCCACATTATCAATATCATAATAAATAACCCATATATCACCATCACAATAGATAACCTTTGTTATCATCACAATGCGATCAAGCATTCATACCACACAACAATACTTATCTCATTTCTGAGATCACAAAGCATCCAAGACAATCAATGTCATCCATACATATGTATAAGCAATGATTTACTCAACACAATATAATTAATTTAAAATGAATTAAATTAACTATCTCTATTACTAATTAATTTAAAATGAATTAAATTAATTACTTCATTTTCAATTAATTTAAATAAATTAAATTAATTACTTCACCAATATAAATCTTGCTTACTCAATCATTTAATTGATTACAATCAATTAATTAATCATTCAAAATAAATTACCTTAATTAATCACTCTTCATTAATTACCCTTAATTACATTCATGTAATTATCCTTAATTAATTTCACAAATTAATTATTCTCAACCAAACAGTAATTAACCTTTAATTACTTCAATTAATTAATTAATCATAATTAATTACATTAATCCTTTATTAATTAATTAATTAATTACCTTTAATTACCTATTATTGGTTAATTAATCATAATTAATCAACTTTAATTACTTCATTAATTATAATAATTAATGATCTTTCATTATACTTAATTAATTATCTTCTTAAATTAATTACCTTAAGTAATTAACTTATAATTATTAATCCTCACAGATTAATTACATTTAGTAATTTACTAGCTTAATTACTGTTTGCACCAAAATTGGGCAACACTCTTCAAAAGTTTTTGAAGAGATAATAAATGAAGAAATCAAATTGAAAATGAGGATTATCTAACAAAAACTCCAAAATGAAGAAATCAAATTGAAAATGTGGATACGAAATGAGGCTCCTCGTATGGCTGTTTGGTTCGAATTGATTCGTTTGAATCGATCGCTTCGAACCGATGGTGGCACGCGCCTTAGTGTTGACGTGGAGCACACACTTCGCCTCGATCCGGATTTTGCTCCGAGTTGACCGCTTCGACTCCATACATCTCGACGCGTTCGCATCGATGAATGACACGTCACCATGGCTAGTTGACTCGATGGGTTCGAATGGTGCCATATTCATGGATACGAACTGCAACTGTTGGTGAATACCAATCAGGGTAACTTGGTGGATACGAAGTGCTTTGACCTGATGGATTCGAACACGGCCGAGTCGAACCGGGGTTCTGCTTTGGATTCGAACCGATCGATACGAACTGAGGTACTTTGATGGTTTCGAAGTTGATCGATACGAGGGGCGGCACTTCGATGGATATGAAGTCATTGGAACCTGATCGATACGAACGTGATGGATACGAAACCTGTGCTTTTCCCTTCAAATTGAATCGATCATAACTTGAGCGTATGAACTCGGATGGGCTTGAAATTTGAGTTGAGCACTTCTATGATCTCTCTTGTCATGTCCTATCAATTGCAACTCGAACTGGACTCGGACAAAATTCAGCGATATCCATTGTAAAGTGAAGAATGACCAATCTCTGAGGCGATCTGTCCTTTGTTTTCGATCAATCTTTTGGTATCACGGCTTTGCCAAAAAGCAAGATAACATTTTCCCCTCAAAGTACGTCTTGTGGAAACATGACGTGCTTTGAAAAGCTGTGATTTCTCCCTGAACAATCATTGCTCTGTTGTCGAAGGTTGTAACCTTGCTTTGATATGATTGATTGCTGTAGAATGGTGTTTAGCTGTTGGTTGCTGTATTCGTAACAAGATGAGTATTCGATCCCTGTAAATGTTTAAAATCGAATGTTAGTCCGACATATATGCACATATGTTAGTTTGACCCTTGTTAACATCGTGCGTCCACGAGTCGTTGTCAGTTTTGTTTGTTGTTGAATTTCATATCGATTCTCTCCTGAACCGATTTGGAAATTTGAGTTGAAACGACGCTAGATGGTTGTTTTTTTAACTATTCTCCTGTATCGATCCTTTCCTGAATCGATGTAAAAGGTTAAAAAGTAGTTTTTCACATCGATGCGAGTCGACATGATGGATACGAAGTGACGGTTCGTATCGATGAGCTTGGATGAGTACGAAACGTCCACTCGTACAGATGAGAAAGGATGGATACGAAATTGCTGTTCGTATCGATGAATAATGATGGATACAAAATTTATGTTCGTATCGGTAGGTTGTGGATGGAGTTGTGAACTTGTTGATGTGAACGTGGGCTTTGAGCCGATGGAGTTCACAATCTTTGGCTGTCCCTGCCGCTTGCTTCGTATTGATGGATCTGTCGTTTACTTCGAATCAATGGAAGTTTTTGGTGATGGATTCGAAACTATCGTTCGACTCCAACGTTGGGGTGACCGGTGGTGACTAGTCACATGGACCGGGAGGCGAAACGACCAGGTTCTTCTACGGCTCCATATAAATAGAGTGGACTTAGCCACTTTTTCACTTTTTACTTTTATTGCTCCTTTTTTCTTTCGAATCGATAGAGAGAAAGAATTATTAGCCTTCGAATCGATTCGATCCTTCTGTTCTTCAGAGTTAAACATTAAAATCAGGTGATTAATGGATAGAAATATGCTTAGAATGATGAAACTCGAAATCTTAATCCATCCTCTTTGCGTTTATCATCGGTTTCAGTCAATCGAAGATCTGGGTGAGTGAGAGTAAGGTTGGGGATGGATGCGTTGCCATGGAGTCGAGGCCCTGTTTTGGAGAAGAAGGAGTTGTGAAGCTTTCGAATCGAAGGAAAGCATGCAATTTCGTATCGATACGAATGTGAGAGCGGCGATCGATGTGAAGCCGGTGTTCTCGGATCGATGCGAAATGGTGTGCCGCTGATCGATACGAAACTCAAAGTTTCGAACTGGATCGATACGAAACTCATCGTTTCGAACTGATCGATACGGAACTCATCGTTTCGAACCGATCGATACGAAACGTATCGAGTCGAATGCGATCGATACGAAGCGTATCGATTCGAAAATGGTCGATACGGAGCGTATCGATTCAAACATGGTTGATGACATTTCTCCGAATCGATACGAATTTGAACTGTAGCGACCGATTCCAAGTTGAAACTAAATGGACTTAGAGAATTTTTTTCACACAAAAATACTTGAATCCGACGAGCTTCTGCTTTGCATGATTGAACTTGACCGTAGAACTGCATATTGGACTACCCTTCGAAGCTCGTCGATGGAACTGTAACTTAACAAAAATGTAACGAACTTCAACTTGGGTCGATCGTTTGCAAGTGGATGGAACGGTTGTGACGGTCAGCGATGACGGTCATTTCCGGTTTGATTTTCTGAGTTTTATCGTTCATACATTACAGTTTGTTCCATAGAATTTGTTCAAGTAATGCACTGCACTGCACGACACATGCACTTTACACCGGGGAATGCACGGGCTTTTTAGCATCTAATGATGATTTCTCGTGAGTTAGCTAGTTATGGAAACTTCAAGTTCACAGCCGCAAGAAACTTAGAGTTCACTCCCTCCCGTGCTCGAAGTACCAGAGATTGAGGTTGAAGTTATCGGTCCAGCTCCGAACGAGTTACCTGACGCATCCTTCATTAATAACCCATCAGATTCTGTTCCGTCCAATATTTCGGAAGACATGCTAGGAAGAATATGCTTAAGGCATGGTTTGTCGATGGATGATGTGCTACTGCCGGGGCCAAATGATAGACCGCACAATCCACCGGAGGGATATACCGCATTCGATCGCCACGCGTGCGCAGTTGGGACACTCCCTCCGTTTAACCAGTATATAAGAGAAGTGTTTTCGTTTTTGAGGATCGCCCCCTCTCAACTGCACCCGAACGGATACGCGTCGCTCAATAGCTTGTTCATTGCATTTATGGAATATCTCCATCGACCACCACTTCCGATCGAGATCAGATACTTGTTTAACTTCAAGAGTCGGGCCGATAGTCCATCTTTCACATTATTGGAGGCGGTAAGAAATTGCCAAGTGATTACGGGGGCTTGGACTAGACTGAGCTACTTCAGAACGGAATGGTTTTATGTCAGATGCCCCCCAGGGTTCGCTCGACGATGGTTATTTAGACGTAAGTATTGTTATCTTTTCGGGTTGTTGATAGAACCGATGTATTTGAAGTCGTACTCACATCTATTTTCTTTTTCAGCCGTAATTCAGCGACCTGAAGGTGAATGTTTCAAAGAGATAGCTCGGGTATTTCAGGAAATCCCAAGTGAAGAGAGGAATATCGAGATGCTATTGACGGTTAGGAATCTTAAGATTCTCGGACTGATTGAAAGAAGACAAAGCATAATGCTCGATGGTGTCTTAAGGACTGCCTCGAAAGAATGAGTCAAACGGAGAAAGCCTAAAGCTATCGTGATTGAGGAGGCTGACTCGGAGAGAACTCATACTGATGATGAGCCATTGGGTGAATCTGCGGATGTAGCCCAAGATACCGAAGAATAAGGAAAAGGCAAGGTAGCCGTCGTTGAGTCATCTAAAAAGAGAAGATGGAAATCAGTTGTTACGGCTCGATCCGCTCCCAGAGTTAGAATTTCGAAGATGTCTCCTCCGAGAACGGAGAATCTTTATGAAGGGCTTGCCGATATTCCAATTCCGGATGATGTGTCCTTGCAGCACGGCACCGGATTGGAAGAATTTTCTGAAGCCTTAGTTTTGAGCGAGTCTCTGCGTACAAGTGCGGTTGACACATCTGGTTAGTCGGGGGGTTGCACCCACATTCACACTTCACGACACTACACGATTTCTAAGTGTAATACGTTCACTGTGAGAGATTATTAATTTTTCTCTATGTTTTTACTTCGCAGGTACTATAGCAGGCAGAGGTTCGATGCTCGGCAGTCTCCGTAAGAAACGCCGGTCTTCTTCATATTACGAAGCGTATAGGAGGGAAGGAGACAGAGATTATGACTATGGGCACTCGAGTCATGAGCGCTCTGACAGAGAAAAAGATTATAGGCGGCGGTCTCGATCTCGTACGCCACCTCCTAGAACTCACGCACCGCCTCCAGTTCATGTCTCGAGGCCTCCAGAAACATCACGGCCCAAGCCGTCTTCCCAACCACCGAGGTCTGATACTCACCGCAGAACGGAAATCGCGGCCTCCTCGTCAACAGACCAGACATTGACGGAGCCTTCGGGGGAAGGATAGGTTAGGCTTGCCCAACTGAGGAAGGAATTTCCTGAAATTTGCTTCGACGGGTTTGTTTTTCCTCCGCATCTAAAGAGGGTACCGTCGACAGTTGCTCCTATGATGCACGATTATCTCTCGGACGTATTCTTCCAGTATCAAGAGTGGTCGAAGACCGCTAAGAAAGCATCAACAGTGGCCTTTGATCGAGCGGCTACGATCGAGAAGTTGGAGAAAGAACTTGGTCAAAAGGACCGCATCATTCAGGCGCTCAGCAGTGAGGCCGAGTCTTCTCGAAAGTCGGAGATTGAAGCTCTCAGAAGAGCGGATGAAGCTCGGGCAGCGATGGATAGGATGAAGCGTGAACATTACGCTACGGTGGAGGACATCGGCCACCAAAATACCATCATGACTGCCGAGCGGGATGCGGCCTTGAAAGAGCTAAATGAGCTCAAGGCCAAAGTTGCAGAGATTTTGAAGGCAAGAGACACCGCTAATGTTTCCACACAGGAAGCGTGTGACCAGGCGGTGGAATTCCGGAAAGAGAGAGACACGGCCTTGGAGAAGGTCCGCGAGACAGAAGCCGAAGTCGATGAGAAAGTTCGTCAAGCAGAGACTAAGCTAGAGATAGAGATAGAAGAACTTCTCATCACTTATAATGCTAATGTGCTGAGGCAGAGAAATTTGACATGGCTTGATGACTATCCGATGCATCTGTTATCCCGCTTTTTGGACAAAAGCCGTGATACCAAAAGGTTGGTCAAAGACAGGAGACAGTTCGCCTCAGAGATTGATCGTACTTCAGTCCGCTATGGATATCGATGAATTCTGTCCGAGTCCGGATTGGGCCGCAATTGATAGGGCGTAACAAGAAAGACCATAGAAGCCACCGATTCAAATTTCAAGTCAATCCGAGGTCATATGCTCAAGATATGATGGATTCAAGTTAAGAAGGTGCACATTGCTCGGTCCGAACCCATCATGATTCGAACCCATCATGATTCGAACCCATCATATTCGAACCCATCGCGTTCGAACCCATCGTGTTCGAAACCATCCGTTTCGAACCCATCAGCCAACGCCTTCCTTCGAATCCATCAAGCCAATTGGTACTTCGAATCCATCCATCAAACTTTGTATCCATCACCGCCTAAATACGCTTCAAATCGATGACAGCTTCGAATCCATCACAAGCTTCGGGTCCATCACAACTTCGAATCCATGCTGTCCTCGAACCCTACACGTTAAAAACAACTTCGAATCGATCTGGAGCCATCGATTCGAAGCGTCACCGCCCCCTCATACAACAGGTTCGATTCGAACCTATGGGTTCGAACCATATGGATTCGAAACATATGGATTCGAACCTAAGGGTTCGAACCATATGGATTCGAAACATATGGATTCGAATGACCCAGAGGATCGATTCGAACTAACCAGCGTACCGAGATGCCTCATCTCGAATCGATCATAACTCCCAATCTACTGATCCAAATCCCATGAAATTTTTACAGAAGTTTGTCTACATGACGAAGAACGTCCACGCCAAGTTTCATCGCAATTGGACGATTTTTTGATCGATTCGAAGTTCACTTCGAATCGATCCCAAACTGGGCACGCACTTCAAGAACTCGGGCCTGTGGGTCCCCCGTCACGTGCCGAGCAGTCTCTCCATGATTTAGGCGGGATTTTGGCCTTCCACACCTATAAATAGAGCCCCCTGGTCATTCAGAAGGGGGGTCGGAGAATTTAGGGAAGAAAAACAAGTCTAAACGCTGCCAGGATCACTCCATGCTGTCTCAATTGCTGTCAATTTGGAATTTAAGTCCATTTCCTGCTGTAATTTGCTGAAAAGCACTTGTAATCTTCAAGTATTAAGAAATAAAGTGAAAAAACTTCATAGTGGACGTAGGCGCATAGCCGAACCACTCTAAATCCTTGTCTTCTGCGCAATTTATTTTTCTGTGACTTGGAGTTTTTGTTAGATAGTCCCTATTTCCAATTCAAGTTCTTTATTTACTATCTCTTCAAAAACATCCGAAGGGTGTTTGCCCATTTTTGGTGCAAACATTTTGGTGCTTTCACTGAGAAAGAAAAAGAACCAGTTCTTTCTCCCGCTCTGTGGATCTATCTTCGATACCGGATTGCACAAATCTAAGAGGGAGATCCAGACTTCAAATTCAGATTCCATCCATTCTTTTCAGGTTTGCTCAAAATCTAGGATAGGAATCCAACCTTCAGGATGGTTAGTACGAGAACCACTTCCAACGTTGGTAACCAAGAAGGTCAGGATAGGCAGAATCCCGCACAGCTACAGTCAGCCAATCAGAATGCCGTTGGGCAAGCGGATCAGTCGGGTCCGGTTACAAGACAGGAGTTCCAAACATTACTACAGGAATTAACTAAAAGCCGACAACAGCTGACTGAGCAGCTACGTGTCAATGCTGAATTGGCTAACCAACTAAACCACCAAGGGCGAAGGAGATCAAAAAGGGACCACGCTCCCACGGAAAGCTCTGCCTCATCCGACTATGACGGCAGATCTACGCGCCCCAGGCTAGACGGAAGTCATGCGCATGCTTCTGGCCCCCGGCAGACATTGACTGTTGGGCAAATAAGAGTTGGCCCCTCTGCCAGTTTTCATACGGGACCCTCCTCTCGAGGAGGCACTGTTCCACAGCACACCGCAGATAACCAAGCCACCGCAGTTGGCACAGGAGTTGACACCCGAAATCACTCCAGTCCAAACTACCACCCACAGGAACGTGTCCCAGGACCGAATATCCCAGAAGATGTCGAGCCAAGGAGGCGAGATTCGGATCGTCGACAGCGCCCGATCCCACCTCGCACTGTGGAGTCCGACCACACTTTGGCTCGACACCCTTCGAATACAGCAACACCTGATCTCTCAGCTATGGTCCGCCAAATGGTTCGCGAAAGTCAAGGTTTGACAAATGACGATTGGGGGATCTCTCGAAGTCACACCCCATTCACCGATGACATATTATATGCTGAGCCTCCCCGGCGATTCAGAATGCCGGCTTTGCCCATGTATGAAGGAAACTCCGACCCTAGCCAGCATATTCTAAAGTACGAATGTCAATGACTGCTGCAAGAGCTGATGATGCAGTAAAGTGTCGTAGTTTTCCTATTTCCTTGGGGGGGATTGCGACAATGTGGTTTACACGATTACCACCACGGTCTATCTCCTCGTTTGACCAGTTGGCAACCAAGTTTATCGAACAATTCCGTATGCACATCGCTAGGCCTAAAGACGTAAACACTTTATCTAGTGTCACTCAAGCTCCTGGAGAAACACTCAGGCGATACCTGGAAAGATTCAACGCCGCCTGCGCAGAAATCACTAACCTCAATGATAATTCAATCTTGATGGCTCTGACTAAAGGGATTGACCCCGACTCTGATTTTGGTAACTGGCTAGCTGGAAAACCTCCCGCGTCGTTGGATCGTTTCTATTCCAAAGCCGCCCAATTCCTGAGGCGTGAGGATGCGAAACAATCTAGGAAGCAGGACGATGCAAGGCACAACAAGGAAGGGGTTCAAAGCAATGTGGCGGTTAAACAGTCAGGAGAGGGCTCAGGAAGGGTGCAGTTGAATATTCAGAACAAGCAAACCCAGCCAAGGAATGGCGATAATAGGAATAAGAAGCAGGATCAGAACCGTGGCCCGCGACGTAGGGCGCAAATGTTTGAAAGCTATACACCACTGAATACGACATTGGAAAACGTATATCTGCAAACCTGTAATGCGATGCAATATAAGAAGCCGACTCCGAAATTATCATCGGAGAAACAAATTCAAATGGGGAAGTTTTGTAGATTTCACGAAAGCTATGGACACAACACCAATGATTGCAGGCATCTGCAAGACCTTATTGAAAAACTGATCAGAGAGAGGAAGTTGGATCAATTTGTGCGAGCACCACAAACCGGTGGTGTGGGCCCGTCAAACCAAAATCGTGCGTAGAACCAAGAAAGACAGGAAGAGCCCGCTCGTACAAGCGGAAGGTTGGTCATAAATACAGTCAGTGGTGGCCCTCATCCAGCGGATCGAAGTTGGAGGGAAATGGAATCATACGCCAATTCGATCAGGCACGTAAGTTTTGAAAGCTGTAGTACACTTGATGAAGGGGCTTCGGCTAAACAACAGAAGACGATGACGGATGATATCATATTTAGAAACCGAGATGCTGACAAAGTCGAAGCCCCGACCATAGACCCACTGGTCATATCCGCACAGGTTGGTCCTGCTTGGATGAAGAGGATCCTGGTAGACAGTGGGAGCTCAGTAAACATCTTGTTTAAAGAGGCATATGATCAGATGAAGATGGAAGCTAAAGATCTAAAGCCTTGTCAATGTAGGATCCACGGCTTCGATGGAAGTGCTAATATACCCACCGGGATGGTGGAATTGCCAGTAGAATTGGGAAACGGAGAACGCCGTAGAGTCCGAATGTTACAGTTTGTTGTCCTGGATATCCATTCACCCTATAATGCCTTTTTGGGCCGACCAGCCCTTGCAGAATTTAGGGCAGCAATTGCCCCGTGGTGTTTGACTCTAAAGTTCCCTACTGACCACGGGATTGGGGTCATTCAAGGGGACCAGGCTGCCGGGAGAGCCTGTTATGTTGCTGAACTACGAGAAGCGCAAAAGAAGGAGAAAGGAAAGGGCGTGGGGGAATCTCTCCGCGTCCGCTTTGCCGACGATTGACAATTAGCGCCTGGGCCTCGGCCCGGGCACCACGACCAATTCTAGAAGGATCTTGACCCTCGAGACACTGAAGATAATGACGAATCCAAGGAAAGTCAAGCTTCTCCAGCCGAGCTGACGATCGAGGTTCCAATTGATGACAATAACGATTCGAAAATATTGAAAATTGGGTCTCAGCTAAACCTACAAGCACAACAGGAATTGGTCGAATTTCTCCAAGAGAATCTAGATGCATTCGCCTGGACGCACTCCGATATATGTGGAATCTCGTCGAACATCGCGAGCCATACCTTAAATATTGACCCGCGATACATCCCGGTCAAGCAAAAGAGACGCGGTATGGATCCAGAGAGATCTGCCGCCCTCAAAGAAGAAGTCGATAAGTTGAAGACGAATGGGTTTATCCGAGATGCTTTATACCCGGAATGGGTATCCAATCCTGTACTTGTCCGCAAACCAAATGGAAAATGGAGAACGTGCGTCGACTACTCTGACTTAAATAAGGCTTGTCCAAAAGACAGTTTTCCACTTCCTCGAATCGATCAACTTGTGGATTCGACGGCCGGACACGAATTATTGTCTTTCATGGATGCTTACTCCGGGTACAATCAGATACCCATGCATGTGCCCGATCAAGAACATACAAGCTTCGTAACTGACCTAGGACTATACTGCTACATGGTCATGCCTTTTGGTTTAAAGAATGCCGGAGCAACTTACCAACGCTTAGTCAACCGGATGTTTGCCGATCAGATCGGGAAAACCATGGAGGTTTATGTGGATGACATGTTGGTAAAATCACGATACTCCATTGATCATGTCAAGGACTTGGAGTCAATGTTCAATGTCCTCCGGAGATATGGGATGAAGCTAAATCCGTTAAAATGTCATTTTGGGGTTGCTTCCGGAAAGTTCCTTGGATTCATCGTCAACGCCCGGGGAATAGAGGCCAACCCCGAAAAGATCTGGGCAATCAGGAATCTTCAAACCCCGAGGACCATAAAACAGGTTCAGAGTCTCAACGGAAAGGTTGCAGCGCTGAGCAGGTTCATCTCGAAATCAACGGATAAATGCATACCCTTTTTCGATCTGATCCGAAAAGGGAAACGAAACTTCGAATGGATTACGGAATGTGAGGGCGCGTTTCGATCGCTAATCCAGCATCTTTCCACACCACCGATTCTTTCAAAACCTGTTGATCACGAGCAATTATACCTTTATCTGGCTGTATCTGAAAACGCTGTTAGTGCTGCATTGGTTCGAGAGGAAGACCGAACACAAAAACCAGTCTATTACGTCAGTAAACGATTAACCAGGGCCGAGAGAAATTATCCAAGGCTAGAAAAGTTGGCATACTGCCTAGTCATCGCCTCGAGGAAGCTCCGTCCATATTTTCAGGCTCACCCTATCATTGTATACACCGACCAACCGTTACGACAGGTCCTCACACGACCTGAGACGTCTGGCAGGTTACTAAAGTGGAACATTGAGCTGAGTCAATTCGACATCGCATATATTCCAAGGAGAGCCATACACGGTCAAGTCTTAGCAGATTTCATTGCCGAATTCACTGTTCCTGAAGACTTACCCGAAACTAGTGACTCCCCCGAAGATATATGGAAACTATACACTGATGGCGCATCCAACGATCGATGCTCGGGCACAGGGATTGTGCTTGAGACCCCCGAGGGCCGATCCATCTGCTACGCCTTAAAGTTTGATTTTCGGGCAACCAACAACGAAGCTGAATACGAAGCCTTGCTCACCGGGTTGAAGTTGGCCCGAGACCTGAAAATTATCGCTGTGGAAATCTACTGCGATTCCCAGTTGGTGGTATGTCAAGTTCGGGGTGAATATCAGGCCAAGGATAGAAGGCTAGCCGCTTATCTAGCCCGGGTCCGAGCAATACTGGATCAGTTTGATTATTATACCATTTTCTACATACCCCGAGAGCACAATCAGAAAGCCGATTCATTGGCAAAGCTGGCAAGTACAGGCGAAGCTCAACACTTGGGTCTCGTCCCTGTCGAGACATTATCCTCTCCGAGCATTGATCGAACGGAGAATGAATTCACATTAGAAGCTACCTCCGAGAAGGAATCATGGATGACTCCCTACCAAAATTATATTAAGCATGGCACACTGCCCGAACGACGAAGTGAAAGAAGACAGATTCTTCGAAAGGTGTTACGATTTGTCATTCAAGACGGAGTTATGTATCGAAGAGGTTACTCTGTTCCTCTTCTCCGTTGTATCGCGCATAACGAAATCAAGCGAGTGTTGCGTGAGGTGCACGAAGGAGAATGTGGCGATCACACTGGGGGGCAAGCGCTTGCCAAGAAAATACTTCGATACGGATATTACTGGCCTACCGTTAACCGCGATGCTATGGATTATGCCAAGAGATGTGATAAATGCCAGAGACACGCTCGGATCCCTAGAGCCCCGCCTTCTGAAATATCCCAAATGGTCAGCCCGTGGCCATTTGCAATGTGGGGGATGGATATAATCGGTGCATTGCCTTTAGCTAAAGGGGGTGCAAAGTACGCCATAGTTGCGGTTGATTACTTCACCAAATGGGCTGAGGCTGAGCCCCTTGCAACGATAACAACAAAAAAGGTGATCAACTTCGTGGTGCGCAACATCATCTGCCGGTTTGGTCTCCCGCATACTATTATCACCGATAATGGAGCCCAATTCGACAGTACTGAATTTAGGGATTTCTGTCTGCGATTTCACATCCATAAGAGATTCTCAGCAGTAGCGCACCCACAAGCAAACGGTCAGGTCGAGGCCGTCAATAAGGTTATCAAGTCTATATTGAAGAAAAGATTGGAGAAAGCCGGGGGCAAATGGGTCGATGAACTACCAATGGCTCTGTGGGCATACAGAACAACTCACAAAACTGCGACCGGACACACCCCTTTTTCTCTATCCTATGGCTCCGAAGCAGTTATCCCGGTCGAAATGGAAGTTCACTCTCACCGTGTGACATACTACGACCCGAAAACGAATGCTATATTACTTGCTGAATCCCTAGATCTGCTTGATGAGAAACGTGAAGAAGCCGACGTGAGGGCAGCTGCATATCGAAGTCGAGTCGCTCGAATATACAACGCCAAGGTCCGCCCACGGACTTTTGAATCCGGCGACCTGGTACTCAAAAGAGTTTACCCGGTTCCTTCGCACATGAACCCAAATTGGGAAGGGCCGTATATGATTTCACAAAAACTCAGAGATGGCACGTTCAAGTTATCGACCGTTGATGGTCTCACTTTACCAAGAGCCTGGAATAGCGGAAGCCTCCGTCCCTACTACACCTAACAGGCTTTATTTGTCTTTCTATCAATTTCTTCCTTAACATTTTGTTTTTCGCATTTTGAAATTTGAACTTGTAATAAGGCAACTGATGTTGTCATGCTTCTTTTGTTTCAGCAATAAAACGCCATCTCTTCGAGCCAAAAGTTGTGATTCACTGAAAATAGCACATAATATTACATGGCACGAAGAGCTAAATTCCATCACACGGTGGGATTTATCTAAATAGGGAGTAACTGTGATACGACCAGTCACTTACTAAATAAGACCCGAGCTCGGGGGCAAAACACAATACCAGCATTCACAGGGATTGATACACGACAATCCTTTTACTAACTCCAACTTCCCAGAGTGTGAATTGGAGTATAAAACATCCAATAAATCGTTCCCAGAGTGCGAACGGACTCCAACTTCCCAGAGTGTGAATTGGAGTATGAAACATCCAATAAGTCGTTCCCAGAGCGCGAACGGACTCCAACTTCCCAGAGTGTGAATTGGAGTATAAAACATCCAATAAGTCGTTCCCAGAGCGCGAACGGACTCCAACTTCCCAGAGTGTGAATTGGAGTATAAAACATCCAATAAATCGTTCCCAGAGTGCGAACGGACTCCAACTTCCCAGAGTGTGAATCGGAGTATAAAACATCCAATAAATCGTTCCCAGAGTGCGAACGGACTCCAACTTCCCAGAGTGTGAATTGGAGTATGAAACATCCAATAAGTCGTTCCCAGAGCGCGAACGGACTCCAACTTCCCAGAGTGTGAATTGGAGTATAAAACATCCAATAAGTCGTTCCCAGAGCGCGAACGGACTCCAACTTCCCAGAGTGTGAATTGGAGTATAAAACATCCAATAAATCGTTCCCAGAGTGCGAACGGACTCCAACTTCCCAGAGTGTGAATCGGAGTATAAAACATCGAATAAGTTGTTTCCAGAGCGCGAACGGACTCCAACTTCCCAGAGTACGAATTGGAGTATAACCATCTAATCCAGATTCCCGAAGCGCGAATCAAAGTACAAGCAACAATTCGAAGTTCCCAAAATACGGGCCGAGATATCAATATCAACTCCCAATTCCCATAGCGTGGAATGGAGTGTAAACATCGATAACCCTCAGATTCCTGGAATGCAGGACAGATTATCAATCTCAAATTGTCATGAATCCCCAGAAGGGGGGGCATGTGTTCAGGGCTTGCAATAAACGCAATCAGCCACCAGAATATGAGTATTATTCCCCGCAACTAAGGGGCAAAAAGCTGAGTGCTAATCGCTGGCTTAAGTAATAATATACTCAGAATCCGACTCATTCATTAAATCACGACACGAAGCTATATAAATACTGAGCGGATACAACACAAATACTGCAAGGCATTCAGGTAAGAAGAAAAGTGTAACTTCCCATTTCATCAACCAACAAAAACAAGTTTGATTACATGGCAAGTAAAGATGTTTCAATTAAGTGGAGGCCGCATCCGTACATACACATGGCCCAAGAAAGAACAAAAGAAGAGGCAAAAGAATTGTTATCCGTAAATCTCACGACAAAGCGAGGGGCTCACTCTTTCTTCCTCCGGTGTTTCTTCCTCGGAGTCGAGCCGCTAGACCCACTGCCTGGCTTCCTACGAGACTTTTTGCCTTTCTTTGGAACATCCTCCGGTTCCGGCATGATATCAACATCTTCCTCAGAACTGGAAGGGATGGAGATCCTTTTATAAGGACGAACCGGGGGCATGGGAGCAATAACAGATACTTGTTCAGCAACACTCGAGACGGTTACTGTGCCACCAGGAGAAATCATCATTAGAGAAGATAAGCTTGAAGGAACGGCGTCACCACCGGGACCAACTGTCACTGTCTTGGCCATCTCGGCACTTATCTCTGCTAAAATCTCCTCCTCTCGAGACAGTTGAGCTGCGCTAGGTACGCCAGTGGTCATCACGATCGAACTAGAAACTGGAGCAGCTTCGCTCGTCACAAAAGAGAGGTCGGGCATGGGGTCAAGAGGATGACCAAATAGCTCTTCAAACATTTGAACATCGAATGACATTGAGCCTCCCTCTCCCATATCACCAACCATGGCGGCAGTTGAAATCGCCTCGGTGACAATAACTCCATGTGTAGGATGTAAAGCCGAAGGGACAGGGAGCACGGGTGCGACACTCTCGGTCACTAAACAACAAAAATTAGAGCTATCAGACCAAGAAATTCCCTCGAAAATCAATGTTTTAAGACGTAAAGGGAAATACCTACTTTACCTTGCCTTGGAGCTTGAACAAGCTCGGGGACGAGCGTCTTGCCCGAAGACAGTTCCGGTTGGTCCGGATTGTAGGCGGGAATAGCTTGTGAATCAACCACGGCAGCAGCTTCGGGTGAAGTCGAAACAGGGACTTCAGTATTCTCGCTATGGTGCACGATACCCGAACCTTCGCCCACCTCCGTTTGATGGACGACAAGTCTTTCTTTTTCAACAGAAATGATTGCTTCATGAAGGGTCCTCCTCTCATCCTCGCTGAGCAGACGTGACTCAAGCTCAAACTCATCTAATACCGAATCCGGACAAGACATCCTCTTGTTTTCCACTAATTTCTTCCAAGCGTTGTAGAGAGGCATCGAGTAATCCCCTAGCAAGGAGAGATTTCTATGCTCCAATACATTGGCATTATATGTGTCCAAAAGATCGTCGAATTCGGCCTCCATCTTGAACCTCTCTGCTTGGACTCTCTCCTCCAACTCCGATTCAACCTCCTTAACCCTTGCAATTGCCGCATCGCGCTCGGCCCGAAAAGATACAGCCTGCTCACACGCCTCTTGCGCAGCCACGTTCGCGTCGTCTTTTTCTTTATTCATGTCAGCGAACCTAGCCTTTAGCTCCTCTAGTTCCTTCACTGCCGCATCCCGCTCAGATTCAACGTTCTTGTATCGATGGCCTAAGTCTTCAACTAAAGTACAATGTGCCTGTTGCATTTTCGCCATTTCAGCTAATGTCTCATCAACCTTCTGTAACGACTCGACCTCGGCCTTGCGGGAAGATTCCGCCTCAGATTGGAGTATGTCGACGATGCGACTCTTTTGAGCCAAGTCGGCCTCTAGCTTCTCAATGATTTGGGCCCGGTCGAAGGCATCTTTGGAAGCCTTAACAGCCGCTTTGTACCATTCTTTGTACTGAGCAAAAAAGTCACGGGTGTAGTTGAGCGCCGAAGTCGCGGCATCATCGGGAATTCTTTTAAGATTGGGAGGAAAAATACAAGCATCAAAGCAAATCTCTGGAAAATCTTTCCTCAGTTGTGCAAGCCTGATGGCCCCTTCGCCAGAAGACTCAATAAGGGTCTCCTCCCCAGACATAGACGTTGCGACCCCGGTTCGAGAATGATGTGGCTCAGGCCTCGAAACCTGCGAAGATGACTGATGTCGCAGAGGCTCGGATGCCTGGACATGACTTCGGGATTGCGGAGGAGATCGAGATGGGGATCGATGCCTACGATCTCTGTCTGATCGTTCCTGGCTGGAGTTACCACGGCGATGATCCTTTGCATAATACGCCTGGCCATATTGCCTCCGATCACGATCACGATCGGGGCCTCCACGACGAGATTCATAATAGGTTGAGGGGTGATGCACTCTCCGGAGTTTGTCCAATGTAGTCTGACGACCAGCCATGTTACCTGGAAAAGAGATACAGTTCAGTTAAGTACCAGGAAAAATCAATAGGGCGAGTGAAGCAGTCATGTAGTGTCATGAGAGTGTATGCAAATGTGCAAAGCCCCCGACCAACCAGAGGTTTCGACTGCACTAATGGGTAAAAGCCCGCTTATGTCTAACGCTTCCCGGAGCTCAACCAACCCGGACTTGTGATAAAGAGAAACGCATTCCGGGATGGGAACGTCATCCAGTCCTATGAAAATGTTTCCTGATTGACAAAGAGCGGAGTCAGAAGAAATAATTCCAGGAATCAAGCGAGACACGATTACAGACTTCTGTCTCGCAAATTTAGGAACAACGGCCTTGCCTTTCCGCTTTTTTCCTGCTTGGGGAAAATCAGCCGCTAGCCCGGTGTCAGTAGGCGTCCTCTCATCATCGCCCATTCCTCTTATCGCTACACCGGTCCTCTTCTTTGCCTTCGGATCCGATTTCACAAACCCTTCAACGACAATACTCTGGTTCGTCTCAATTAAGCCCAGCGTCCTTAAGTTATCATCGGTTAAGACCAAGTCAATGTGCCGCAGGTCACTCGGAACCTCTTGTAGACTTCGGATGACGTTTCTGTATCGACCACCGTCTGGCCTTGATATGATAGCTGCAAGAAAAAACACCTGATGTCAGTTCAAGTGTTGACAATGACCATTAAAGAAGGCTAACACGATGTACGATACTTACGTCTGGACAGCCATCGCCTAGTGAATCCTGGGGGGCATCGGACAAAGAAACATTCATTCTTAAAGTAACCGAGTCTGGTCCAGGCTCCCGTCATAATCTGGCAGTTTCTAACTGCCTCCAGAAAGGTGAACGATGGACTATCACCCCTGCTCTTGAAGTTGAATATATGTCTAATCTCAGCTGGCCTAGGCGGACGAAAAAGGCGGTCCATGAATAAGATGAAAACACTGTTCAGTAACGCGTGTCCGTTGGGGTGAAGTTGTGCGGGAGCGATTCCAATGAACGATAGCATCTCCCTGATATATTGGTTAAACGGGGGGAGAGTTCCAGCCGCACAAGCGTGGCGATAAAAAGCAGTATAGCCCTCGGGTGGATTGTGAGGCCTATCATAGACTCCCGGTAGCAAAACATCATCCGGGGATAAGCTATGCTTCGAACATATCCGACCCAATAATGCTCCAGAAATATTAGATCGGACGGAATCTATGGGATCCTCGATAAGTAAGGCCTCCGGCAATTCGTCCGGAGCAGGATCTATTACTTCAGGAATGATCTCTGGAATTTCTAGCATCAGAGGAGGCAAGCTTTGTAACTCTTGCTGTTCAGAACCCAAAGACTCCATAACTAACTAACTCACGAAAAAGCAGCGTTAAAAACGAAGAAAGCCCGTATATTCCCCGGTGTGAAGCATGTGGATATGCCGTGCAATGCAAATACATAACTAAAACAAATTTTACAAGAGTAAAACGCGGTGCCTGAACGACTAGGCTTTTGAATCAGAGAACGAAAACGACCGTCATCACTGACCGTCGCTTTCGCGTCCCTCGGATACTACTGACCAATTCAAGTATGAATTCGTTTAAGTCACGGTGCCATCGACGAGCTCAAAAAGACAGGTCAGGTCAACTTTGATCATGCGAAGGACGAAGCTCGTCGGAATCAAATATGCTAAAAATTTAGTGAGTTCGTTAAAGTTCGATTTAAAAGTGGTCGTAGTTAAGGTATTGGAACGAATCGATGAGGTGGAAGTTCCAGAAGCAAGAACGTTCGAATCGATCGACTCGATTCGACACGAGTCAGATCGGTGAACCTCGAATCAGCGCAGTTCGAACCCATGAAGCCCCACCTGACTTCGAATCCATCAAAGTCGGGCTCCTTCGAATCCATCAAGAGCGGTTCGAATCCACGGAGCCCCACCTGACTTCGAATCCATCGAAATCGTGCTCCTTCGAATCCATCAAGAGCGGTTCGAATCCACGGAGTCCCACCTAGCTTCGAATCCATCGGAGTTGAACTCCTTCGAATCGATGAACGTATCATTGCTTCGAATCGATCAGTAGTGAGCTCCTTCGAATCGATCAGAATGCCACTGTTTCGAATCCATCACAGCACGCCTTTTTTGTTGTGTTCTCCTGCAATCATCGGTTCGAAGCTACACATTCGAAACCAACTCAAAGCGCGCACCCCTGATCGATACGGCTTAAAGGTTTGCATTCCTCAGTTCCATGGAGTCGGCCTACTTCGTTCAAACCTCGTCACTCTCCAAAGATTTCCAGAAGAAGGGGTTGAATCAATGCCAAAAAAGATTAATCTATCATTCTCAAAACCGAATCGACCCCTTGATTACCTGATTTAGTTTGATTACAAATGGAAGCTAGAAGGAATTTGGTCGATTCGTGAAAAAGCACGTTTGATTTGGCTCTGGGAAATCGATTCGGAGAAGCAGCTAAAGCAATGGTAAAAGGTAAAAAGTGAAAATGAAGTCAACCTCATGTATTTATACGGATTCCAAGAGGGATTAGTGTCACTTCGACTCCCATCGATTCGAACGACCACTTTCGAATCCATCCCAGTTTCGAATCCATCGGAGTCTTCGAACCCATCACTGATTCGAATCCATCTAAGTTTCGAATCCACTGGAAACTTCGAATCCATCTAAGTTTCGAATCCACTGGAAACTTCGAATCCATCTAAGTTTCGAATCCACGGGAAACTTCGAATCCATCCAAGTTTCGAATTCATCAAGGGCTTCGAGTCCATCAGAGTCCTCGAATCCCATCACTGATTCGAATCCATCCAAGTTTCGAATCCATCAAGGGCTTCGAGTCCATCAGAGTCCTCGAATCCATCACTGATTCGAATCCATCTAAGCTTCGAATCCATCAGGAGTTTCGAATCCTTCTAAGCTTCGAACCCATCAAAAACCACTAATTAACAACACTTTGGCTTGAATCTAAAATCGATTCAGGAGAAAACCGGGACGGAGTTCGGCAGCAAACAAAGACCGACATGACTGATGGACACACGACGTTAATAAGGGCGGAGCTAATGTATGTACACACATAACGAACTAATGTTCGATTTTGAACATTCGCAGGGATCAAATATTTACCCTGTTATAGCAACGACAGCCAACGGTTAGGCACAATCATACAGTAATCAATCATATCAAGGCATGGTTACGGCAATACGGTATATGAGTCTCGACGAAAAGGGAGCAATAATCTTCAGAATAAAATGGCGACTATTCAAAGCACGTCATGTTCTCACAAGACGTACTTTGGGGGGCAAAATGTTATCCCGCTTTTTGGACAAAAGCCGTGATACCAAAAGGTTGGTCAAAGACAGGAGACAGTTCGCCTCAGAGATTGATCGTACTTCAGTCCGCTATGGATATCGATGAATTCTGTCCGAGTCCGGATTGGGCCGCAATTGATAGGGCGTAACAAGAAAGACCATAGAAGCCACCGATTCAAATTTCAAGTCAATCCGAGGTCATATGCTCAAGATATGATGGATTCAAGTTAAGAAGGTGCACATTGCTCGGTCCGAACCCATCATGATTCGAACCCATCATGATTCGAACCCATCATATTCGAACCCATCGCGTTCGAACCCATCGTGTTCGAAACCATCCGTTTCGAACCCATCAGCCAACGCCTTCCTTCGAATCCATCAAGCCAATTGGTACTTCGAATCCATCCATCAAACTTTGTATCCATCACCGCCTAAATACGCTTCGAATCGATGACAGCTTCGAATCCATCACAAGCTTCGGGTCCATCACAGCTTCGAATCCATGCTGTCCTCGAACCCTACACATTAAAAACAACTTCGAATTAATCTGGAGCCATCGATTCGAAGCATCACCGGCCCCTCATACAACAGGTTCGATTCGAACCTATGGGTTCGAACCATATGGATTCGAAACATATGGATTCGAACCTAAGGGTTCGAACCATATGGATTCGAAACATATGGATTCGAATGACCCAGAGGATCGATTCGAACTAACCAGCGTACCGAGATGCCTCATCTCGAATCGATCATAACTCCCAATCTACTGATCCAAATCCCATGAAATTTTTACAGAAGTTTGTCTACATGACGAAGAACGTCCACGCCAAGTTTCATCGCAATTGGACGATTTTTTGATCGATTCGAAGTTCACTTCGAATCGATCCCAAACTGGGCACGCACTTCAAGAACTCGGGCCTGTGGGTCCCCCGTCACGTGCCGAGCAGTCTCTCCATGATTTAGGCGGGATTTTGGCCTTCCACACCTATAAATAGAGCCCCCTGGTCATTCAGAAGGGGGGTCGGAGAATTTGGGGAAGAAAAACAAGTCTAAACGCTGCCAGGATCACTCCATGCTGTCTCAATTGCTGTCAATTTGGAATTTAAGTCCATTTCCTGCTGTAATTTGCTGAAAAGCACTTGTAATCTTCAAGTATTAAGAAATAAAGTGAAAAAACTTCATAGTGGACGTAGGCGCATAGCCGAACCACTCTAAATCCTTGTCTTCTGCGCAATTTATTTTTCTGTGACTTGGAGTTTTTGTTAGATAGTCCCTATTTCCAATTCAAGTTCTTTATTTACTATCTCTTCAAAAACTTCCGAAGGGTGTTTGCCCATTTTTGGTGCAAACAGCATCTGTTCAACGCCTGGAATTTATTAGTTGAAGAAGAGAAAGCATCACATCCGGGCGAAGGGTTTGATGAATTCGAGTTGGAGAACCGTATACCGACTGATGATGAAAAGAAGGTTCTCCACGATTTCATGATCTCTCACGCAAAAGAGAGACTGGGCACCCAACACTTGGAAGTTGGTGAGGGATCTGGCGTTGCGCATCCATCTACAAGTTCAGAGATGATCACTTCATCTGGATTGGAGCCGACGCCAACGACAGAGCCACAGTTGGTCCCAGGCTACGTCCCGGAGCAGCTACGCTTATCTCCCATCAGGGAACACTCTTGTGAAGCTGCTCGGTTAGGTATGAGTCAAGTTGAGGAAGGTACTCTGCACAAATCTACTTTGTGTTTGAACTGAAGTACTTGTATTGAAGCGTGTTCTGACAACTTCTTTTCTTTCTTGTCCAGTGAGTAAAGCAACATCGACAGCGCCTCTTGCAGTCCAAGAGCCACATCAAGAACATGAGGCCATTATTACTGAAGCGATCGCCACGACGACAGCCGCACCGACTGAGGTGACACAAGGGGGTTCAATTACTTTTGACGAACAAATGATGAATGAGCTCTTGAGCCAGCACAGTGACCCCTTTGTTGACATCTCTTTTGTTCTTGGCACGTTCCCACCTGCTTCTATTGCATCGTCACAGTCCACCGCTACCTATCGTGAGTCTCTTTTGCTGCTTGTGAGATTGAGATACTTGCTCAAATTGAAGCAAAGATGGAAGCGGTAGCGCACGGAGGTAATTCCGAGTGTGCTACGACGGCGGTTGATCCCACTCCTCTTGTGGTGACATCTTCTGGGGACACGCTAGTCGGAACCAGCGCGCCCGTTCCTCCCCCGATGTTAGACCCGACTCCTCCGACTCCTCGAGAAGAGAATATTCCTTTAAGTTCAAGTTCGGAGGAGTATATCGATATCATGCCTTCGTCAGAGGAAGATCCGCCAAAGGGTACGGGGTCGAAGCGGAAGATTGCTAGCGGTTCCAGTGGTCCCGCGCTGAAGAGGAAACCGAAGAAGAAGAAGTAGATGATTCCCTCTAGTGCATTTTTGGAAGCTAGGAAGTCATCTTAATTTTCCTTTTGTCGGCTATGTATAGATGCAGGCTTGGCCCCCTGCTAGTAGGATTTTTTAGAAGAACTTTGTACATGAATCTTCACACACAATTAGTTGAAATAAAATTCAATTTCTTTGTTTTAATTCTCATTTCTTTTGTGCTTAAGTATTTGCAGTGTTTGGCTTTCAGTCCGGCGTACTTGTGGTGTTTTTACCGTCAAGTAGAGTTCGCTTTATTTGCCAAGTCTGAAAATCTATTGTGATTGATGAATAAGTTGAACTTCGGACATTGTATCGCTTTGGTTAGTGATTAATACTTAGCTTTTTTGCCCCCCAGTTTCGGGGAACAACATTTGTATTCTGGTGGTTGATCGCACTTATTGCAAATCTTAAGCACATGTCCATATTCTGGGGACTTAGGATAATTTGAGATCTATAATCTGGTTCGCACTTTGGGAATTTGAAAGTTATCGATGTTTGTAACACGGTTCGCGCTCCAGGAACCTGGAACTGATGTTTATACTCCACTTCACGCTCTGAGAACTTGGAGTTAGTATTGATATTTCGGTTCGCACTCTGGGAACTTCGACTTGGTATTTGTGCTCCAATTCACACTCTGGGAACTTGGAGATAGCATGTATGTTTGGGTTCGCACTCCGGGAACTTGTAATTTATATTTATACTCCAATTTACACTCTGGGAATTCGGAGTCCGTTCGCGCTCCGGGAACGAGTTATTTGATGTTTATACTCCAATTCGCACTTTGGGAATTTGGAGTTCGTTCGCACTCTGTGAACGAGTTATTTGATGTTTATACTCCAATTCGCACTCTGGGAATTTGGAGTCCATTCGCGCTCTGGGAACGAGTTATTTGATGTTTATACTCCAATTTGCACTCTGGGAATTTGGAGTCCGTTCGCGCTCTGGGAATGATTTATTTGATGTTTTTACTCCAAATCGCACTCTGGGAATTTGGAGTCCGTTCGCACTCTAGGACCGAGTTATTAGATGTTTATACTCCAATTCGCACTTTGGGAAGTTGGAGTCCGTTCGCGCTCTGAGAACGATTTATTTGATGTTTATACTCCAATTCGCACTTTGGGAAGTTGGAGTCCGTTCGCACTCTGGGAACGATTTATTTGATGTTTATACTCCAATTCGCACTCTGGGAATTTGTAGTCCATTCTCACTCTGGGAATGAGTTATTGGATGTTTATACACCAATTCGCACTCTGGGAAGTTGGAGTCCGTTCGCGCTCTGGGAACGATTTATTTGATGTTTATACTCAATTCGCACTCTGGGAATTTGGAGTCCGTTCGCACTCTGGGAACGATTTATTGGATGTTTATACTCCAATTCGCACTCTGGGAATTTGGAGTCCGTTCGCGCTCTGGGAACGAGTTATTTGTAGGACTGTCGTGTGTCGGTCTAGTTCAGCCATTGATGTGATGGCTTGCCCCCGAGCTGGGATTTCACTTAGTGAGTGGCCGGTCGTATCACAGTCACTCGCTATTTGAATAAATTCCATTGTTTAATGGAACTTAGCTCTCCGTGTGTCATGATTGTTGAATGTTGCATTCGGTGAATCACAGCTCTAGCTTGAAGAGATAGTATTTTATTGCTGAAATGACAAAATATGGGGAAGTCAGTGCCTTATTACAAATTCAAATTTCATAATGTAAAGGAAATTGCAAAGTATTCATAGATTGAATGAGCCTGTCATGTGTGACAGTGACGAAGATCTTCGTCGTTCCAGGCTCCTGAGAAAGTTGGTCCGCCACTGATGGCGTTTATCACCAATCTTCCGCGGGGACAAGTGGGGCCCTCCTGTCTCGGTCGATCGGGGTCATTGTTTCGATTTGATGGGCCCGCTTCTCTAGGCTGCGGTTCCCGCACAAACTGTTCCAGGTTCCTTTCTCTGATCAGTTTTTCAACAAGATCTTGTAAGTGATGACACTCGTTCATATTGTGTCCGTAGCTTTCATGGAACCTGCAAAAATTTTCCGTCTGGATTTGCCTCTCTGACGACGGTTTTGATGCGGGTTTTTGGTACTGAATTGTATTACAGGTTTGTAAGTACAAATCCTCCAGTGATGTATTCAAAGGAGTGTAATTGTCAAACATAGGATTCTTGCGCTGCGGGCCACGATTTTGATCTCGTTTTCTAGTTTGATTTACGCTCTCTCTTCGCCGAGCTTGTTTGTTTTTAACGTTCAACTGAACTTTTCTGGAGCTCTCACTGGACAGTTTGATTGCGACATTGCTCTGGATCCCTTCTGTGCTTGGCCCCGCATCTGTTTGCTTCCTGGATTGTTTCGCATCTTCCCTTCTCAGGAATTGAGCCGCCTTGGCGTGGAAATGGTCCAATGATGCAGGTGGTTTTCCAGCTAACCAGTTGCCAAACTCAGAATCGGGGTCAACCCCCTTAGTTAACGCCATAAGGATGGAGTTATCGTTTGGATTGCTGATCTCCGCACATGTAGTATGGAATCTCTCTAAATAATGTCTGAGCGTCTCTTCAGGAGCTTGAGTGACCCTAGACAGAGTGTTGACATCTTTTGGCCTTGCGACGTGCATACGGAATTGTTCAACGAATTTTGTGGCCAACTGGTCAAATGAGGAGATGGATCGAGGTGGCAGTCGAGTGAACCACATGGTAGTGTTGCCCCCCAAGGATATGGGGAAAATATGACACTTCACTGCATCGTCATCTCTGGCAGCGGTCATTGACCATTCATACTTCAGAATATGTTGGTTGGGGTCGAAGTTTCTCTCGTACATGGATAGAGTTGGCACCCTGAATCGCCGTGGAGGTTCGGCAATAAGAATATTGTCCGTAAAAGGAGCGTGACTTCGGGAAACTCCCCAATCGTCATTTGTGAATCCCTGGCTCTCACGGATCATATGGCGTATCATAGTTGAAAGATCCGGCATTTGCGCGTTTTGTGCGGCTTGTGCCGGAGTATGATTACATTCCATACTTTGGGGTTAGACCGGATGTGATCTATGGTCTAAGTCTTGCCTTCTTGGCTCATAGTCTTCTGGGACGTATGGTTCAGGGGTATGTCCACTATGACGACGGTCCAGGTTTGACTGATCTTGGGCATCGACCCTTGGTTCAGCCGCAACGTTAGTGGTGCGGTATTCTGTGGTGTTGAGGAACGAAACCTCCTCGGGAGGACGGTCCGGTTCGAAAACTGGCTGATGGACCAACTCTCAGTTGTCCGATGGTCAGTGTCGATTGATCTCCAGCGGCTGGCATGTGACTCCCATCTAGCCGGGGTCGTGGAGATTGATTATGATAATCAGAAGATGAAGAACTTTCGCTGGAGGAGCGAGAAGCATGGTCTCTCTCGGATCTCTTTCGCTTGTGGAGATCCAGCTTGTTGATTAGCTCGGCGTTAGCGCGTAGCTGTTCTGCTAGTTGTTGCCGACTCTGGGTCAGCTCTTGGAGTAGCAATTGGAGCTCTTGTCAGGTAACCGGACCTGATGGTTCCGAATGTCCAGTAGAATCTTGATTAGATGGAGGTAGTGGCGTAGGATTCTGTCTATCCTGTTCCTCTTGATTGATAGTGTTAGAGGTGGTTCTTGTGCTAACCATCTTGAAGGTCGAATTCCTTTCCTAGACTTTATGCAAATCTGAATAGAAGGGAAGGAATTTGGATTTGATCTGGATCTCTCTCTTAGATTTATTCAATCCGGTATCGATGACAGATCCAAGAAGCAGGAGAAAATCTGGGTTTTCTCAGTGAAAGCACCAAAGTGTTTGCACCAAAATTGGGCAACACTCTTCGGAAGTTTTTGAAGAGATAATAAATGAAGAAATCAAATTGAAAATGAGGATTATCTAACAAAAACTCCAAGCCACAGAAAAGTAAAATGCACGGAAGACAGTAATTTAGAGTGGTTCGACGTTTCGCCTACGTGCACTATGAAGTTTTATCACTTTATTGCTCGATACTTAAAGATTACAAGTTTTCTAGAGCGAAGTACAGCAGATAATAAGCTTAAATTCGAGATCAGTAGCAGCGATGATGATATGGAGTGATTCTGGCAGCATCCGGGCGTGCTTTATCTCTAAAAATTCTCCGATCCCTTTTCTGAATGATCAGGGGCTCTATTTATAGGCGTAGGATGCTGATACTTCGTTGAAAATCCGGTAGACCACTTCTGGCACGTGAGGGGGCCCACATGCCCAGCCTCAGGAAATTTGGGCCTACTTTGGGATCGATTCGAACTCCATTCGAATTGATTAGAAAATCATCCAATCGAGGTGAAACTTGGTGTGGACATTCTTCAACACGCATGCAAGCTTCTGTGAAAATTTCATGGCATTTGGATCAGTAGATCTCGAGTTATCGTGGATACGAAATGAGGCTCCTCGTGTGGCTGTTTGGTTCGAATCGATTCGTTCGAATCGATCGCTTCGATCCAATGGTGGCACGCGCCTTAGTGTTGACATGGAGCGCACACTTCGCCTCGATCCGGATTTTGCTCCGAGTTGACCGCTTCGACTCCATACATCTCGGCGCGTTCGCATCGATGAATGACACGTCACCATGGCTAGTTGACTCGATGGGTTTGAATGGTGCCGTATTCATGGATAAGAACTGCAATTGTTGGTGGATAAGAATCAGGGTAACTTGATGGATACGAAGTGCTTTGACCTGATGGATTCGAACACGACCGAGTCGAACCTGGTTTCTTCTTTGGATTCGAACTGATCGATATGAACCGAGGTACTTTGATGGTTTCGAAGTTGATCGATACGAGGGGCGACACTTCGATGGATACAAAGTCATTGGAACCTGATCGATACGAATGTGATGGATACGAAACCGGTGCTTTTCCCTTCAAATTGAATCGATCATAACTTGAGCGTATGAACTCGGATTGGCTTGAAATTTGAGATGCTGACTTCTATGATCTCTCTTGTCATGTCCTATCAATTGCAACTCAAACTGGACTCGGACAAAATTCAGCGATATCCATTGTAAAGTGAAGAATGACCAACCTCTGAGGCGAACTGTCCTTTGTTTTCGATCGATCTTTTGGTATCACGGCTTTGCCAAAAAGCGGGATAACATTTAGTAATTAACTAGCGTAATTACTATATTAAACAAATTAATTATCCTTAATTAATTCCTTGATATAATTTATCCAAATTACCTCATTCTTAAATATCGCCACTTAATTACAACCTGTAATTATTAAACAATTACTTAACTAAGAAAATTTCAAATCTTTTATTATGTAAGGTAATTATCTATAAATCTCAAGTGTTTAAAATTAATTAAACTTAATTAATTAAATTAAACAACCATATTAAACTAAATTAATTACATTTAGTAATTAATTTCTTAATTACTTTATTAAGTAATTATACTCAAACCATTCATAATTGATTATTATTAAATAAATTAATCTAATTAATTATAAAAATTAACCATATTATTTAATTGTTAAATAATCCTGGTTGATGACCTTCATTAACCAGTTTCTAATTATTTCATTTAGTAATTAACTTAAATTAATTACAATTTAAATTATATTTAATTACTCATTAATTAAAGTTAATTATTAAATTATTTAACCTTGATTTAAAACTTAATTACATAATTAATAATATTCATTCATTATTAATTAATAATCTAATTAATTATCTTAATTATAAATTGATTAATCATTAATCAATTATTAATTCCAAATTCAATTAATTAAATTAATTAATTAATCTTAATTACCTTATTAATTAAATTAATTCTGAAATATTAATCTTAATTTAATTTCAAGATGAAACATAACTTAATTATGTTAAAATAATTTAATTGAAACAAGTACTTTTTGAACTACTTTTAAATTTTCATTTTAAATACAAGTTTTAAAATAGAATAATTTAAACTTATCAAAGTTTAAATAATTTAAAAACTTTTTAAATTGCAAATCAAACAAGTGCAATGAAAATTTTAAAGTTAAATTCATTTCGAAATTTTTAATAACTTAAATTTACATTTAATTTAAAACTTTAAATTTAAACCTTCTTTGAAATTTAAAACTGAAATTCAAATTTAACTTTTAAATTTCCAGATTTTAATAAAACTTCAATTCTTTCTCATATTTCAAAAACCTCGTATTTAAAAGGTTTAAACCATTTACCAAAATGAAATAGTTAATTAAGTCAAATTTTTGAAACTTTATTTTTATTTAAAAACTGGGATTTAAGTTTGAATCTAAATCCAAAAATTCAAACTTGAATTTGAATTTAAACTTAAACCTTACTTTAAAAATAAAACTACAGATTTTAAAAAAATTTAAAACCCAGATTTAAAACAGGTTTCAGAAACCTGGAAATTACAGTGTAACCCGAGACCAACAAAATTGCTTCGAGGCAAAACCACCTCTACTCCGAGTCACCCATCCATCTTCTTCGAGCAAACTTCAAACCTCCCCTACAACACACAAACCCAACATCACCATCAGTAATTCATCGCTGTGCATATGCACGGCGACTCCAGCTATCGTTGATCGCCATGGATGATCGCTACACATCAGAATTCCATCCTACAACCCATCACGAACATCCAAATCAAGCTACCACCCACGAAATCAAATTCAACCCCCATTTCAAAACCTGTAAACAGAAAACTAGGTTTCTGTCAAACCTGTCAACGGCGAATGTTCGCCACTCCGACCATCTGAGTTTCCCCCATTCCGGCCTCGAACTCCTTCACACTTCAACTACACGATTCCCAAATATCAAAACACTCGATCAATTCTTCACCTCAAACTGACCCAACGCTTAACCCCATTCAAAACTAGGGTTTAACAAAAGATTTTCAAACTGCTCCCTCCTCAATGGATTACAGCATCATTTATGATTTTTCTGAACATCTCCTATACTTCCTCTATTACTCAGAAGAATCCCAAAGCTTCTCAAGTCATATATCACCATGATTTGATTAAAACCCATTTTTAGTTCAATTTTAAACTGCAACTAAATCTTACATCTAAAAATCCTAATACTTGATTTAAAAATCAAGTTCCAGTTTAGATATTTGATTTACACTACTGAATTACAATATTAATTTGATTAGGTTTTGATAAAAATAAACATGCATGATGTTTTCTTCTGTTTCCAGAGTCAAAACTCATATTTTTAACTTACTTGTAATTTTTAAACATGAACTTAAGAAAATATAACAACTTTACTTTGCATATTTCATTTTAACAGAAAATTAGTTAAAAGGTAAGTGTAATTAATAAAAATTTTGCTTGGAAAATCAAAACAGATCAGAAAATAAAAGAACAGTATGAACACAAACCATTTCCACATTAACAACTACTGATGACACAAACAACAATATTTCAATTCAGTAAAACATGCAACCTATTTTAAAATTAAGATTTTAAGTTACTCACCTTATATTTAAAAGAAGCAGAGCTCTGATTTGACCTTATGAATTTTGCAGAAGACATCAAAATGCATGCTTGACCCTTTTTACTTCATGTCTGAAATGATATGCAGTTTTGCTTATGGTTTCCTGACTAAAATGCTTGCATGCAGATGCTTTTGACAAGCTTCACGTCTGAAGTTGTGTAGATAGAAGAAAATGCAGACAGATTTGTTCATCTTCATGCTTAAAAACAGAATGCAGGCTTCATTTCCAGGTTTCATAAATGCAGGTCTATTTTGATCTTGATTTTTGATATGAAGATCAGAGTTTGATTTTTGAGGAAGTGCAGATTTGATTTGAGATGAAGATGGGTTTGATTTTGAAGAGGAGTTTAACTTGCAATTTGTAAACTAATTTTAAACTTTGAACCGGAATTTAATATATAGGGTTTGATTATGGATATGAAAAATGAGTTTTGATCTTTTCTTTTGATTAAGGAAATGAAAAAAAATGAATGAAAGAAAAAGCAGGTTTATATATATGAATTTTCAGATTTAATAAAATAAAAGAAAAAAAATTAAACTAAAATTAACACTTGTACAAATTTATAAAACACTTGTCAAATTGTTATGTAAATTTTTAAACACTTGTCAAATGAATGAAATACTTGTCACTTTAAAATGATTAGTAGCTAATTTACAAATTAATGTGTGTGTTAATCTAATTTAATTTGTTAGTTTTTATTTAAATATGGGTACAAATTTATAAATGAAAATAAAAAGAAATCATGTTTATAAAATAAAACTTATACATATAAAAATTAAAACAATTAAAATTTTATACTTTGGAATTTCAAATTCAAATCAAATTCAAAATCAAATATTTTAAATCAAGTTATATATAAATTCAATTTGAAATAACAAATTGCAAATTTAATTCAAAATCTATTTATAAGGACAATATACTATTAATATTGTTTTCATAAATATATTATTATTAAATTAAGAATTATTTTAAAAGAAATTATATTTTTATTAATAAAATATCTATTTTATTAAGCCACAAAACTTTTTTTTTATTAATTCATTCTAAATTTAGAACTCAAGCCAAATTATTTTAAAACATTTAATATTTTTTTCTTATCAATTTTAAAGTCATATATTTATTTATTATATAGTTTTAAAAACTCAATACTAATTAAAATCAAAATTTCCAAATTATAATGTATATTAGAAATTTAAAACATGATTCATTTATTAAGTTTAAACCAATATTTATTTATTTATCTTTGTAAAGCTAGTATTAAATAAAAACAAATTTTCAAATTACTACAAATATTAAAACTAGAAAATATGCTTTACTTATTAAAACTAAAACAATGCTAATCTATTTAGAATATGAACCATATATTTATTTATAAATAGAAATCAATTTATTATTTTAAAAAGATAAAATAACCAATTTAAATATATATTGAAGATGATTATTAGATCTATTTGAATTATTATTAACAAAATATCAACATCAATTTAATTTTTTATACAGATTATTAAATTGATATTGTTAAAAATTCCGGGATATTACAAAAATTATATACAGACACCGTCGTCTATATATAAAATATTTTGAAATGATTTCTATGGTTTTGTAAAGAAATATATGGTTTTAGATAAATATTATTTTTAGATACTATATAAATGTTATTTTATCCTTGATTTAGAGTTATGTATAATTTGTTTTAATATAGAATAAGCTTAATAATAAGTTTGATTTTTTTATTAAAGATTATATGGTTGAGTGTTTAAATTTTATTTTAATATAGAGTTTGTAATGATTTAAATAAATTAAGGTTGGAAGATAAATTTTAGATTTATTTGAAATTGAACTTATTAAAAAAATTAAACTCAAATAAGTTTGATGTGAAATCTATTAAATGTGAAATTTCAGAAGGTATGATTTTTATAACTTGATTTTGGTTTAAGGTGAATTAAATGAATATTTCAAGTATAAATAAATTGAATGAAATATTTAGTTATATGTAATTTGAGTTTTATTTAAATGATAATGGATTTATTATGTAAATTGTGATAACCCGGATTTTCGGACAGCTGTTAATTTGTAATTAACAGGATTTAATTTATTAAACATTGATTTATTAATTTGACCAAATAAACCTGATAATATGTGTGTGTATATATATATTGGATGTGTATATAGATACATTAGAACTAATAAATGCTAAATTATAAATATCAGGATAAATATGAATTTGATAATCTCCAAATATAATTATTTAAAAAGGGGTAAACTTAATACCTTCAAACAGAATTATTATTTCCAAATTTAATAATGTGTTAATCTAATGTAATATATATGTTTAAGATGAATTTAAATTGGGTTTTTAAATTTGAGTTTGGAATTCAATATTTGGATTTGAATTTGAAGGATAATTATTTTCAAATAGTTGGGTATAAAAAAATTATATGAATAAAGTTTTCATTGGGATATAATTTGTTCTATATTGTTTTTCCTTAAAAGAAATTTATTTATATAAATTATGAATGTATTTATTTAAATAGTAAATAAATACAAAAGTCTTGTATTTACATTTATGAAGGGATTAAATACACTATGCATGATTTTATTTAAGATATGATTGGTTTTATATTTAATTTTCTTTAAAGGTTTATTTTTATAAATTTACAAAAGCACTTATTAATTAAGAAATGTATTAATTAATTAGGATATTTATATAAAAGCTTTTAAAATCAATTTAAAAATAAATGAAAATACATTAAAAAAAATTGTGACATATAACATCCATTTAAAACAAATGTAAGGTAAATATAGTACAAGATTAACAAGTGTAATCATCTCTTCATAAATTAAACATTTGTAGGGTTAATAACATGCAAAATTAACAAGTGTCATGTTTGAATTATATTTTACATTTTCTTTTATTTTGATGAATAAAGAGGAATCAAAATTTTCTTCATTAAAAAAAATTCATAACTTGTTAACATCCTCAAACCAGAAATTTGATCAAGAAATTAGCAACTTCAATCTTCTCAGTTTTTAAAGCTAAATCTTCCAAACAACTAGCAGCAATATCAGATCCGAATTCAAAAGATCAAAGCTTCAAAGTAAGATTCTACTCAGAAAATTCAAGCAGATCAAAAATCAAACCCAACTGTCCAATTTTTTTTTCAAAGTTCAGATCAGTTTCATGCCTTCTCTGTTCAAACTGAAATGGTGAGTAATCTCTTAAAATCTGGCATACATTGAATTGTCATGTGGTGATTTTTGAAATGTGATTGAATTATGTTGAGCATTTAAAGAAAATGAAATGATGATTTTTTTTAGTACCTGTGAACTTGTCTGGAACAGGTGAATAGGCCTCTGTTCAATATTTCCAGACTTTAACCCTGATTAAAAGTTCAAATTTGCTGCATGCAAATTGTTTTTAGGCATCAGAGTTGATAGCAGTAAAATATCGATAGTAAAAATGGTTTTCAGAATTTTATTTTAGTAATAAACTCAGATTTAGAAATAACAGAGAATTTTTTTTTATAAATAAAAAATCTAGGAACATGATTTCGTGTTTGGATTTTGTGAATAGATTCATGTTGGGAAAACATGATTTTTGATATAGGTATCATGAATTTTAAGATTTGAGTTTGAGAGAATTATCGAGATAAACGGAAACAGAAATTTCGACGATTTCAAGTGATCGCGGAAGATTTGGGCAGTGGGGTTTTGGTCGGAAGAGGCCATGGGGCTGGCGAACTTGGCAAAAATGGTGGTTGGACCCATAGGTTACCGTGGCGTCGATGGTTTGACGAACTAGGGTTTGTCTCAGTTTTTGATCAAGGAAGAAGATCGTGCTGTTGCGCCATTGTCGGTTCATCGGGGAAGGCCAGTCATGGGAAAAAGGGGGAGTTGGACTTCGGCTAACTTTGGGTGAAGTCTCGCGACCTTCGGTGGTCAGATGAGACTGGACGAGGCGATTTTTGGTCAGGATGTGTTGTTCCTGTAAGTTCGACTTTGTTGATTTTCGTTTTCTTGTTATTTTTGGAGGATTAACGGTAGAGATAGGTTGGGTGGGTCGCCGTCGTCTTGTCGACGGTGGATGAGTAGGCTGGAGCACCGCCGTGGGTTGGTGCAAGTGCACGGTATATCTGCTGTGTCGGTTTGGGTTTGAGAGTTTTTCTCGAGTTTAAGCCCGGGAAAAGGAATGATTTACCTCGGGTTCAACTTCGAGTACATGTGAGTGTTTGAGAGTTTTTCAGTTAAAAATAAAAAAAAAGATGAAGAGGGAAGGTTGAGCTCGGGTTTGAGGCTGGGTAAACTTACGTTTGACTCGGTTATGTTGTGAGTTAATTATCCAATTAAAAATTTTAAACAAAACTTTAAGTTTAGGCTAATCTTCCTGGAACAATTTCTAGATAATAATAGTCTATTTAAACGATGGGTTAAGAAAAATTTTGTAGTTCATTTTAACTTAGATTTAGTTAAATCTTAAGTTCATTTATAATCGATATATAAATAATTAAGAGGGATAAAGTGTTTCATCATTAAACTTAAGGACTCGTGTTAATTTAAAAATTAGTGAAAATCAATATCAAGTTTATTAATTTCGGATAAGATTAAGAAGTGGTTAAGATAGATGAATTATCTTATAAATTAATTAAGGTTGAATGATCATGATGTATTAATATATTATTAATTAAAGATTTATAATTAAGGGTTATAAATTAATTAGAGGTTAATTAATTGGAAATTAGGGATTAAGTAATATAAGTAATTAAGGATTAATTATTTAGTTATAAATTTAAGGATCAATGTAGGTGATTAAGTGTACTTAATTACTGGATGAGATAAATTAAGCTTAACCAATAAACGTGATTAATTTATAAATTACTTGTTAAATGTAATTAATTAAAAGAACAATTAAGTAAGAGAAGTGATTAGAGGATCGTTAATTAATGGAACTAATCAATTAAGATTAATTAATTGATTATAAAATTAATTAAGGATTTATTACCTTGTATTGAAGGAGATTAATTAATAATTAAGGATTATTAATTAATAATTAAAGGGGTTAATTAATCCGTGATTAGAGATTAATCAATTGATTGATAGGATAATAAAGGATTAATTAATTATAGGGTTGTAATTAATTAACGATTGTTTGAACAGGATTAGGGAGTTAATTCTTGAGTAATTAAATTAATTTAAGTTGATTAAATTAATTATATCATGGATTAATAATTCATGTTTATGAATGTTTGTTTGAGTAGAATGTCTATTGGATGATTCTATTGGATGATATGTTATGATATTCTGTGATATGATATTGGATATATTAGTGATAAATGTGTGATATTCATTTATGTTAAAGGCTGTGTAAATTCAGTATATTGAATTGAATTGAATTGTATTGTTAAACCTTTAAAACAACTTGATATTGATGTGTAACATGTGATATCTTGTATCTAAGTTCAATTAAATTTCACTTGAATAATTTGGATTAAGATTCGAAGGAACCGGGATCGGGTATCAGTAATACCCGAAACCACTTCGATTTATAATTCTCTATAAATTTCTTATGGATTTAATATGTGAAATCAATAGGCTGGAAATGGAATGATTTAAGTAATTGAACCCTTTAAACTATGAAGAGGTACATTGATATTGATGTGTGCAAGTGATGACTATAATAAATTGAGAACTCGTGGCGAAGTATGAGTTACCTCGGGTTTGAAAATAAATTTTATGTTGTTGAATTGTTTGTTAGATGGGTTTACTCACGCTGGTTTCCAGCCTGACCTGGGTGTTACTTTGATGTAATGCTCGGGTCAGACCGAGTATTACAGATTTTCAGGTAAGGACGTTCTGGAGCTCAAGAGGCGAGCTGGATGACAGGAACGTTTGGAGTGTTTCCGCTGTATTATATAGTTGTATATCTAGGACTTATTGTTTTAAACTGTCCAATGCTTTGTAAATGTTGTAACTCTGATGTATTAAAGTGAAACTTGACAAGTATAGTTTTCTATTGTATAACTGTTATTATTATTTGCTATTATATTTTATCCGCTGCGAATGTGAGATGTTGGTATTCTTGTTTTTCTTTCTTCTTTCTCTTCTTCTGTTTCATAACTATCTGGAGTTTTCAGGATCGAAAATTTCGGGTCGTTACATTTTGGTATCATAGCGAAGGTTAAGCGAGAACCTTGGCTCTATGTGGAATACTCATTAAGGATAGGGTCTATGGTACCGTAGAATGAGTTGAGTGTGTGTGTGTGTGTATGAGAGCGTACTTGTTATTTTCCAATATAAAGATTTTAAATGATTTCATATAAGAATATATTTTGATATATAAGGTAATATATCTTTGAAATAAATATTAAGGTAATGGGATGCTAAATTATTGAAATTAAATAAGAATTTAAGTGGTAAGTTTATGTATCCGAGTAGTAATTGAATAGAATGTACCATTCATATAAGGAACAATAGAAATTAAATTTGGTTTCAAATAGTTAAAGGGAATGATAAATATTATTCAGAATAGTTCTGGAAGTAATCTTATGTTGAAATAAGGTGTTGTTTGAAACTTTTTTTGAAATTAAAAACCAAAGATGTTAAAACATAAGGTATAATTTGGTAAGCAAATTGATATAAGAGTAAAAGTTGAATTCTTCTAATTAAGTCTAATTTATAGGTTAGGAAGTCCCTCTAGAATTCAGTCTTTGAGAGAGATGACTAAGAGTGGAGAATGGAAGGTTAGGCGCAGAGAGCAAAGAGTAGCTGCACGTAGGGATCGAGGAGAAAAAATTCAAGAGTATGAGAAACAGATTAAGGAAGGGGCTGACCCAGGACCTTATGATAATGTCACCTGTTACAGATGTTTAAATAAGGGTCATTATGCAGCCAAGTGCAGTAAAACAAGGGAGGAATTGAAGGGTACATTCCATGGTTTCGCTCTGAGATCTTGTGCTTTGAGTGTCATAAGAAAGGGCATTTTCTAAATCATTGCCCTGAAGTGAGGAAGGCAAAGTGTAAACCAGTTGGACCGGTCAATGAGTCGACTATTTGCTATCATTGTAAGAAGCCGAGACACATTGCTAGGAATTGTTCCGAGAGGAAGAAGAGGAGTAAGGCTGTGGAACGTACTGTTGGAGGCGTGAAGGTTATCCAGATTGATGACAGGGTAGAAACATTTTATGGCAAATGTTATAAGTGGGGACACCTCGTTGAGAAGTGTATAATCAGGCTTTGCCCTTTGGAAGGAAGTCCATAGGAAGGGTTCTTGCAGGAGTATTAGGGCTCTATTCTTTCTAAACCTCTAGGTAATAGGAAGGCATTTAGATTTATGACTTCTATAAGACTCTTATTTAGATAAATGTACGTAATGTATGAACTACTAGTATGTAGTTAATTAATGTATGGAATATTTTGTGGTAGTACAATCTAACATAAATTTTCTTTATGTATTGAGAATTGGACTTAGAATTAAAATTGTTTAAAGATTTGGATTATTGATTTAAAAATAAAGGTTAATTTGAGTTAAGGGGTTAAATCGACATTTGGAAATTTAACTCGAATTTATATAATTCGAGATGATTTAAAGTGAGAATGAATTTGAAATTAGTTCGAATTGAAATTTGATTTAAATAATTTGGAAAGAATAAAAAATAATTCAACTTGAATTGGGATTAAATTCAAACTGGAGTTGAAATGAATTGAAAATTGAAATTGGTTCAATTTGAAATTTATTTGAATTATTTGGAATTATGACGTAAGATGGATAAGTTAAAAATTCAAATGGAAATTTGAATTGGATAATATGAAATGAAATTGAAGTTGAATGAGTTCAAATTCAAATAGGAAGTTGATTTGAATTTGGGATGAGAGTGGAAATTTAAATTGAGGTCATTGAAATCGAGTAAATTTAAATGGAAGTGGAAATTTAAATTGAATTGATGAGAATGGAAATTTGGAGTTAAACTGTTTGGCTCCGGACCATTTCCAAAATATATTGTTTTAATATAAATCTATTTTTTCAAACTATTTACTACACAACTTTTCTCTTTAAATCTAAAACTATCTTATACTTGTTTTACAATTCTTTTTTGGATACTATTTAACAATTTTTCAACTATTTTATAAACTAATTACTGTTTTTCAACTACTTTATAACTAATTACTCTTTTATAGCTATTTTGCAAATATTTAAAAATTTCTATAACTATTTAACTATTTTCCAACTATTTTACAATTACTTAACTATTTTGCAGCTATTTTACAAACTAATAATTTTTTTTTATTACTTATCTATTTTTTTACCTTTCAAGCTATTTTCTAAATTTATCCATTTGGGATAAGGATTGAAGTGATAATCCAATGGAATTGAAACAATTGTGATTATGTGGATAGAAATTAAAGGAAATGTGAATAAAAAGAGAAGTTGATTTGGGTAATAATCAATGAAGATAAATACGTAGGATGTACGTATATTATTCTGTTCACATAGTGATTTGATACAAATTCGAGCACAAAATTTCTAGATAGTTATATCCATCCGAGTTGGGATTTTTCATTCGATTTTCGACGGTGAACCTGGATATGGATTGTTGATTGGTTCTGGATATTCTCTATCATAATTATAGCTATGCAAGGAGAATGACGGTTTCTGATCAAGAAACCAGATCCGAGTCCGCACTAGGAAGTCGGGTGGACGATACTAGTCCGAAAGTAAAATTGTGTGATCGAGTGAGCGATCAGATTTGTATAGCGTACGGACGATATGTGTACATTGAAAGGATTTGAATGAAAATAATATTAGAAGAGTAATCAAAATTTGAATATTTGTTTTGAATAAACAAAGTTATATATCTTTGTTATGTAAGATAAATCTCCCCTTGTTGAATCTATTGCTAGAAGGAAAGGATTTTGAAAGTATTTGAAGTATAAAAGAAATTTTATACAAGTTTGAAATGATCCAAAGTTTTAAAAATTATATATATATATATATATATATATATATATATATATATAAAGGATCTTATGAGGATTTTGCAAAAGGTTTTGGGAAACTTTGGATTTGGAAAGGCTTTGGATTTTTGGGTAAAATCAATATTGGAATTTGGAAAGCCTAGTTTGGGAATTATCGATTTTGGGATAATCGATTGTGTGTAAAGGAGCTTTATATAAGATCATACTAGGTGTATATTTGAAAGATACTATATGTGTATAGTATAAAGTGTTTTGATGATGGCTTTGGGGAAAAAGGCGCTTCCTTGAAATGAACTTCTCAGGAGTGCCACCTGGTGGTGCGGCCTTGAGCCCCAAGGGGGGGTTCTAAAGTTGATCCTGTGAGGAGTCCGGACAAAACTAGTTCCTGGGGATTATGAGTAGTGTGTACCATAGCGAAAGTCATGTGTACCGCTGAGAGCCAACAGTCTGCGTTTGATTTTATATCGGTAGACCGCGACCTATGGTAACATAGAAGAAGTCGTGTGTGCCGCTGAGAGCCAACAGTCTGCGTTTGATTTTATATCGGTAGACTGCGACCTATGTAGGAGTGGAGAAGTTTCATTTTGACAGCGAAAATCATGTGTGCCGCTGAGAACCAACAGTTACATGGACTTTTGCTGTGATGGCAACGTAACCCTGGAATGTAAATGCGATCTGTTGTGGGTTCCATGGCGTAATCGAGGGGCGCGGAGTGCCTACAGTTACATGGACTTTTGCTACGATGGCAACGTAACCCAGGATGTAACTGCGATCATGGATGGGGAGTGATGATTTCCAGAGCATTCTTACCAAAAGATATTTCCTCTATTTTCAAAAATGTTTTCGATATTTTCAGTAAAATATTTTCCAAGTATTTTCACTGGATGTTGAAAATGGGTTTACCGAGTACTTATAGATTTTCAGTCTTACGCCTGATCAACATTTTACCGAATTTCTGTGAGAACATGGATGGACTGATTGAGACATCGAGTTATAAAAGTATTTTCATAAAAACTATTTTCGTAATATTATATAGATTTTAAAAGTGTTTTAAAAATGATCAAAGAAAATTTATCTGATTTTAAGCATTTTTATAAATTCTGGTTTCGTTCCTTTTCGAGGACGAAAAGATTCTAAGGGGGGAGGAATGTGATAACCCGGATTTTTGGATAGCTGTTAATTTTTAATTAACATGATTTAATTTATTAAACAGTGATTTATTAATTTGAACAAATATACTTGATAATATATATATATATATATATATATATATATATATATATTGGATGTGTATATAGATAAATTAGAACTAATAAAAGCTAAATTATAAATATCAGGATAAATACAAAAGTGGGTAATACAAAACAAAACCGTATGTTCTCGTAGGGAAAATGGGTTTCCAATAATGGCAGGGCTACTGGGGTACCGCCCGTCACAGTACGGGGCCTAGATCACCGTACCGAGGATCACTCCCGACCCCCTACAACACAAGGCCGGAACCATTCCTTACCGAACAGTCCCGAACAAGATAACCCCGCAGTTGTGGCCAACAACTGCTCACACAGCCGAAATAAAAAGGGACATCTAGACAGGGGAATATCTTGTCCTGCTTGGGCATGACCCACCTAACCTTGCTGCATCTCCCCTGTTTTAGCCATTCCTGGTTGATGAGGCTTGAGGCTACGATTACCTTTATTGAACATTATTCTTAGAATGCTCATCGTCCGCCTGACGATGTGTTGAAAGCATTCAATCCATACAAGTTCGTTCCGGGTTTGAATGAATCCGAAGGCATTATCTCGTTACACTCATTTTGGAATCACCCTCAGAGTTAACGACGATAACCCTTGCATTCTGAAACACCACCTCGATCACCACTTGATAAGTCACGACTTATCGTTTAATTTGGATCGATGTGATTTTCGGAGAATCAAAATTGATTCTTCCGATCCCGGTCTCATCGGAATCCAAACACCATTTTAAAGGCCAAGTTGTCTATTTAACTTAACAGTTCAATTTAATATCAGAATTCACATAGCAGGTATAACATATAGATCATACACAGTCATCACAGATATCCATAATATTTTATAACATATCACAGAATTATCATCAACAGATATCAAAGTCAATCAAACAGAATTATCAATGCATACCAAACAGTTTGGTTTACTTAACTTAATTTATTGCTTAAGAATAAACTACTTCATTCTACTTAATTAATCACTGATTAATTAGCTTATTAATGATCAATTAATTAATTAGTTATCATTAATTATTAATTTATTAATCATCTAATCTTCAATTAATTTTCTTAATTAATTAACTCTTATCCATTAATTGTTACTTAATTACTCAGTTAATTAATTTATTTTTAATTGTTAATTAATAACTTACTTATTAAAAATTAATTACTTATTTAATTATCACAAATTACTTTAATAAATCAATTATTATCAATTCAATTAAAGTATACTTCCTAATTAATCACTTAAGTTAATTTCCATTAATTAACTTCAAGTAATTAGCTAACGTTCTTAAGATTTAAATTGATTTAACATATGATTTATTTTAATTACCAAAATTAATTTAAAGTTATCAATTTAAAATTTTAAGTATAAATAATTAACATTCTAATTACTTATTATTAATCACCTATCTTTACATACTTACCTTATTAAACCTTTAAAACAAATATTAACCTAAACTACTAATTGCCTAGTTAAGTTAGTTATAAAAATACTAAAACAAAATTATGTTGTACGTTCATTCCGAAAGATACCCTGGGACCGCACTACCTTTACTCGAGAAAACTCGAGTTTCCCTTGTGCCTTTCCCATGTCTCTCTCCCATCTTCTTCTTTCTTCTTTTTCCTGTAACTTTCTTCTTTCCATTTTTTTTTAGTTTAAGTTAAATGAAACTGCAGAAGCCACTCTCTCTCGCATGCGACCCGAAGACAAGTTCGAAGCAACCACCCAAATGTCACGAGCACGTGTACGCGACCGCCCAGGGTAACTTGCCAGACACCTCTTCACCACCGTGCACGTGCACGGTGGTTCGCTTCGCCTTCGGCGACTCGCGACAGCCCCCACAAACCCCAAATCGTCCCTAGCATCAAAATGAAAACCCAGATTCTCAAATACAAGACGAAAACAAAAATTTGCCTGAAGCTCGAACACGAGCCATGAACGCACCACAAAAAAAACTGTAACAACCCGCATATTTATCGATTTTATATTTAAATATTTTATTTAAATATTTTATCGTTCGTCGGATTTTGGTCCGAAAAGCTACTTTTTGCAAACAGTCGAATTGGGACTCGAGACCACCCCCATTAAGTTCAAAATGAGGACCTTTTTGAGTATAAACTTCGATATGTTTGGAGTTAGTCGAATTTGGCTACTTTTTCAATTAGGGCTTTGGGTTTAGGTTGGGTTCAGCCCAATGTTCTAACTTATTACCCCAAACTGAAACCCCCCCTCTTCATTCACTCCCTCTTCCACTAATTTCAGTTCTAAAGAGATTAATGGTGGAAGAGAATGGGATCCAAAACCCTAGTTTCCATTTGCAAATCAATTTCTAGCTCCAAACTCAAGAAGAACCCATTAGTAAGCATCTCCTTCTTATTCTCCAACTCATTCTCTCTTTGATTTCAGAAAATTCCTAAACCTAATTTAGGAAATGTTTCTCTTTTAAGCTTAGATTGAAGCTTCTTGAGTTGTTATTGAAGAGGAATTGACCTTTGCTTGTTTTTAAAGCTTCTCCTTCATTGATTTGGGTTCAAAGGTGAGATTTTTAATCTCACATCTAGGTCTATGATTATCTTTGATTGTTAGGTATGAATTCCTAATACTTATTCATGTGTATTTGATTTTGATTTGGATAGGTTTTGTGAACATTCCAAATTTTAGTGTTTTGAGTTCAAATCTTCAAAAATCATAGCTTTGTTGTTTGAACTTGTTTTGGTGATGCATCGAAGAGCTTATAGGGCCGGGTAGTCGATTTGCATAAACCCCTAGTGACCGTGCTCGCTCGATTGCATTTTGAAGAAGATTGCATCTTCATTTTATAGGCTGGAAAGCAGCCTTGATGCCAGTCAGTCGACTGGACCTTTGAGTCAGTCGACTGGCTGTAGCACATAGGCATTCCGTGGGCAACTAACAGAGGCTCGGGTCCTCTGTTTTCCCTACATTCAGTCGACTGAATTTTTAGGTCAGTCGACTGACTGCAGGAAATTATTTTTCATGCCCCTGGTCCAGTCGACTGGACCTTTTAGTCAGTCGACTGACCTGCACCTATTTGCCTAATTGTGCATATTTGTGCATATTTTTGCTTGGTTTCCAAATCCCATCGATTCGTGTTATTTCCCACTTGTTGTTGCTATGACTTTAATGACTTCTATTCTTGGAATTTTTGGGAATACCCATTTTGATGGATTCCGATCGATTTCTTTGGATTTATATTCACGTCTTTGAATGTGAATTTTGGTGGTTGATTATTCTACAATCATTTTCGTGTTTTGTCACTTTAAAAATATAAAGGTTTCAATACTAGTAGTAAATATCAAAACTCTTTCCTCAAACGATTTCAATTCTATTTTAATACCAAATTCGTTTATAAAACCGTTTTCCAATCTATTAGTATATACAAACCTTTACCTCACTCGTATGAGAAATCTAATTAAACGGCTTAGTAAAACAAGTGATATGAAACGCTTGCGTTTACTTCGCCGGTTAATTCTTGGACTTGTTCGATTGAATCTCTTGTGACAATTTTCTAGTGGAGATCTACAATTTGTTCGTAAATATTTAAGTTAAGCTAGTGGTTATGGGACATGAAGCTAAGCTCATATATTTACTAGCTTACTGTAATTGACACTTCTTGATGATCATGACGATCATTTTTATGTTTTAGACTAGCATGTGCAATGTCTTTGCTTTTGATTCATTGGATGTATCGTTTGCACTACATCAATGATATACTTTTGATACATTGGATGTACCGTTTGCACTACATCAATGTCTTTTCTTTTAATACATTGGATGTACCGTTTGCACTACATCAATGTCTTTGCTTTTGATACATTGGATGTACCGTTTACACTACATCAATGTCTTTGCTTTTGATACATTGGATGTACCGTTTGCACTACATCAATGTCTTTGCTTTTGATACATTGGATGTACCGTTTGCACTACATCAATGTCTTTGCTTTTGATTCATTGGATGTACCGTTTGCACTACATCAATGATATGCTTTTGATACATTGGGTGTATCGTTTGCACTACATCAATGTCTTGGCCATCCTTTTCTTGTGATTTCTGGATTTCGTGTGTTGAATTCTGGAATTTATGTTTCACTAACTTTTACGATTGGCATTTATACATATGTCGTTTATTGTGGCCTGGTGAATGAAATCAGGAGTATGACATTCCTTTTTATCTTTGAGAAGATCTTTGCGATATTGATTAATCTCTTATTGACTTTTCAAATATTTATTTATCACAACTTGGCATTGTGATTATTATACGTTTAGTCATATCTCTTATTCTATATCATTTCATCTGATATTTATAGCTAGACTGATCCGTTTATTATATTCTTCTTAAATAATACTCGGGTCAGACTGAGATATTACAGGTGCTTCCTCATGACTTCCTATCTGGAACTATCTTCTGACTTTTGGCTAACTACTTTAGTTTAGTAGTTTTTGTTGTATACATTTGAGATACAGACTCTATGATGTATATTTATTCTTTTGTCTAGCACTTGTATCTATTCTTTTTGATATTGTGGATCTTTTTTACCACTACTCTGATATACACTTCCATGTGTTAATTATATATTCATATCTTCTTCCGCCTTTGTGATATGAATTATCTGTGACTGATTTATGTTATGTTTATTTCTGTATTTGTTTCCGAAGATATTATAGCCACTGTGTAGTAGCTTTGAGTTTGTGTCAATATGTCAGATTTCCTCTTGATAAAGTATTGCATGTTATACTATCTGACATATCGATGCTCGCACAAAGCAATTACACGGATGGTCGCTCCTCAATAGCCTTATTCTCCGTGCTAGTTGACAGCATTCACCGTAATGTTCTTGGCTAGCGTGGGTATAGAGGTGGGGTGTCACAGCTTGGTATCAGAGCGAAACTTCGAAACAATATGGAATGTTATAACAAGGATCATCGTCCTAAGTCTTTCTTAGGAGTCACGCTTTAGGATTTAATTCGAGTCTTCGTACCGATTCATCATGTTTTCTTTATGATTCCTTGTTTTATCAATCAAGTTTGATTGAAATTTATTTTGAGAATAACTTTTTCTCCTTCTTTCTTTTCTAAAGGAAGAGAAATGGTTAGATCAGGCCGTCCCAGCGCCGGTCAATCTAGTGCTACTCCTCAGGATGGAGTATTTATGTCTGTCCAGCAGCTTCTTGATCTAGTAAAGAACGCTCAAGCAGCCGGACCCAATCCAGAGCCTACTCATCCTAGATCCGGTTTTTCACGCTTGTGCAGAGACTACACCGATTTGGGTGGAGGGCCATTCAAGGGATCCGAGAGTGTTATTGAAATTCAAGCTTGGCTCAAATCATGCGATTGTATCTTTTCTCGCATGAACCTTATTGATCTACATCGAGTCCAAGTGGCTTCTAGCATGCTCCAAGAAAGAGCGTTAGATTGGTATGAGCTCTTGACTTCGGAGATTATCGAAGCGGATCTTACTTGGGAGCAATTCCGGGAATGATTCGAATTAAAGTTTATGCCGGAGGCTGAGAAAGTAACTTTAGCCCGGCGTTTCATAGACCTTGTTCAAGGTGAATCTTCTGTGACAGACTATGTCGCATCTTTCGAATCTCTGTCCAAATACGGGGTTGAATACATCAACACCCCATTGAAGAAAAATCAGAGATTTGTCTATGGCTTGAATAAGAATCTTAAGAAGCCATTACTCCTGAAACTCGAGGTTTCATTTGATCAGCTTATTGATATCGCTCTTCGTCTTGAAGAGGCCGATAGAGAAGGTGATGTTGAAGTTGTGCGTGCCCAACAAAACTGCAACAACAACATGAAGAAGCCTATTAAATTCAAAGGCCCCATTCCCAACAAGAAAGGGAGGCAAGAAACCCCGGTAGCAAAAGCACCTACCTCTAGTCGTGGACGATGCTACAATTGTGGTTTCACAGACCACTATGCAAGGGAGTGCCCGAAACCCCTCTTTTGTCGTTATTGCAAAGGTTTGGGTCATCTTTTATCTTCGTCTCCTAAGCTTCCAAGCAAGAGAGAAGGAGAGCAGCAAGAACCTAGCAACTCTTCTTTTGGTCAAGGTATTTTACATTCAATCCTTGATGGCATTGTTTTATTTCGTGATCTTCTTATTCGAATTCTTTTTGCTATGGGTTTCATCTCATTATTTTTATATCAAAAGAACTTGTCGATTCTATTTTTCTTTGAATATTTTGGGCTTGATGACTTCTTTGAGGATTGTGAATCCGGATGGTAGATCCGCAACACTCAATTTGCTTTTTATTGATGTCGAAATTATTTTATGAGATTTTTCTTTCCGAGCCGATATTTTTACTTAGGCTTCGGAATTGATTTTTTTGAAAGGATAGGCTTAATCATTGTGAATCCCATATCCTATTTTTCGAGTGGACTATTCATCTTCGACATTTTCTATCTGTTAAGCAGCTTTCTAATTTTTCTTTGTGATTCCGATTTCACATTTTTGGTGGAATCATTTTATTCCTTAAGCCCACTTATATGGAAAGTGTTGTTTCTCTTATCTAAATAATTTGTGAAACTTTTCCGGTATTTTTGAGTTTGTCTTAGGATTATCACCTAAGAAATCTTTTGTGTGGTGTTAAGGTCTTTTTAGTTCGACAATGTCACCGATTTTCATTTAGCTACAAGTTGCGGGAGTTCACATTTCACTTACCGCATTCCGCATTTGTTACGGTTCTTATGAATGACTTATTTTGTCATTCAGTTTGTCCAGCTTATTTCATCCATTTTATAGATCGAATATTCTATGAATATCTAGATGACTCCATTCTTGTATTTATTGATTTTGGATGAAAATAGCAATTTAAAATTTTGCAAATCTTTTTCATAAGATTTATTTATAAGTATAAATGGATTTTTGTTCTTAAAATGAACAAAGAATATTCTTAAAAGTTTTTGAGAGACATTTTTGTCATATAGAAGATGATTTTGTGATTGTATTGCCCATTTAGTGTTTTAAGAATTTTGGTCGATGCGCTTGATCAACGTTATCGATAGGAATTTCCTAAACGCTTTGATGAGACAGTCAGACACGATATATTGACTTGTAAAAAAAAATCTAGAAATATTTTTTCATTGAGATGATTGTGATTTTGAAAGTTTTAGCTTTTCGGGAAAGAAAATTATTTAAAAGAAGTTCTTTCTTTTCGATACTCTTATTCTTGTGATTCCTAAAGGGGAACCAAGACTTTGCTATTTGTACCGATACTAGTCGTATTGGTTTGGATGTCATTCTCTTGCAAAGGAGAACGTGCTATCACTTGTGCTTCTAAATCATTATAGATTATCGTGACTAGATGTGCCACTCATGATCTAGTGCTCGCGGCTATTGTTTTTACTTTTGGAATTTGGCATCATCATATTTGGATGAGAAATTTGTTCTCTACCTCGATCATAAATCTTTAAAATATTTATTTTCTCATAGGGAACTTCATGTCGACTCGAGTTCCTGGCATCTTATGATCTTGATATTCTGGAAATCGTGTTGCCAACGCGCTTTGTCATAGGCAACAAGGTGTTGATTCTTTGATGATGTCTGAATGGAATTATCTTTTTATCAAGTTCATCAGACATTTTGATGTACTTCGTTTTACTAAGTTTCATCTCGTTTCTTTTATGGACTCGCGTCTGATGTTCTTTTATGGTGTTCGGTTCATCGGATGTACTGTTATTATACTACATCGATGTTCCATCTTATCTGGATCAATGGATGTAACATTATTATACTACATCATTGTTCCGGTTTATCGGTTCATTGGACGTACCGTTTTTGTACTACGTCGGCGTTCCGAAATTATTCGGGCTTTGGTTCATTGGGCGTACCGTTTTTGTACTACGCTGATGTCCCAAATTATTTGAGTTTCTAGTTTCTCGGGCGTACCGTTTTTGTACTACACCGTTGCACTGGCTCAATTTTCCGCTATTCTTGACGTTTTCTGCGTCTTTTAACTATGGTAATGCTTTTAGGTTTCTTATTTTTATTCTCGAGCTGGTGTTATTGATGAAATTGAAGTTTCACCAGATTTGATTTATGAGCAACATTCCATTCGCATCATTACTTCGGAGGTTGAGCGCCTTCGGAATAAAGATGTTCCTCTTGTGAGAGTTCAATGGTTCTCAAATCCTAAGGATTGCTCTTGATAAATCTTGAGAATTAATCGAACGAAAACTTTCGGATTTGCTCCTTCGTGCTCTTTATGGTGGACTTCTTGATTCGAATTTTCTTTTGTGTAGATATGCTTTTATGGTTGTTACTCTTTATTTTCTTCTTAAGTATTGCGAGGACGCGATTTCTTTAAGGAGGGGAGTCTGTAACAACCTGCATATTTATCGATTTTATATTTAAATATTTTATTTAAATATTTTATCGTCGTCGGATTTTGGTCCGAAAAGCTACTTTTTGCAAACAGTCGAATTGGGACTCGAGACCACCCCCATTGAGTTCAAAATGACGTTTGCGACCTTTTTGAGTATAAACTTCGATATGTTTGGAGTTAGTCGAATTTGGCTACTTTTTCAATTAAGGCTTTGGGTTTAGGTTGGGTTCAGCCCAATGTTCTAACTTAATACCCCAAACTGAAACCCCCCCTCTTCATTCACTCCCTTTTCCTCTAATTTCAGTTCTAAAGAGATTAATGGTGGAAGAGAATGGGAAATAGAAATCCAAAACCCTAGTTTCCATTTGCAAATCAATTTCTAGCTCCAAACTCAAGAAGAACCCATTAGTAAGCATCTCCTTCTTCTTCTCCAACTCATTCTCTCTTTGATTTCAGAAAATTCCTAAACCTAATTTAGGAAATGTTTCTCTTTTAAGCTTAGATTGAAGCTTCTTGAGTTGTTATTGAAGAGGAATTGATCTTAGCTTGTTTTTAAAGCTTCTCCTTCATTGATTTGGGTTCAAAGGTGAGATTTTTAATCTCACATCTAGGTCTATGATTATCTTTGATTGTTAGGTATGAATTCCTAATACTTATTCATGTGTATTTGATTTTGATTTGGATAGGTTTTGTGAACATTCCAAATTTTAGTGTTTTGAGTTCAAATCTTCAAAAATCATAGCTTTGTTGTTTGAACTTGTTTTGGTGATGCATCGAAGAGCTTATAGGGCCAGGTAGTCGATTTGCATAAACCCCGAGTGACCGTGCTCGCTCGATTGCATTTTGAAGAAGATTGCATCTTCATTTTATAGGCTGGAAAGCAGCCTTGATGCCAGTCAGTCGACTGGACCTTTGAGTCAGTCGACTGGCTGTAGCACATAGGCATTCCAAGGGCAACTAAAAGAGGCTCGGGCCCTCTGTTTTCCCTGCATTCAGTCGACTGAATTTTTAGGTCAGTCGACTGACTGCAGGAAATTATTTTTCATGCCCCTGGTCCAGTCGACTGGACCTTTTAGTCAGTCGACTGACCTGCACCTATTTGCCTAATTGTGCGTATTTGTGCATATTTTTTCTTGGTTTCCAAATCCCATCGATTCGTGTTATTTCCCACTTGTTGTTGCTACGACTTTAATGACTTCTATTCTTGGAATTTTTGGGAATACCCATTTTGATGGATTCGGATCGATTTCTTTGGATTTTTATTCACGTCTTTGAATGTGAATTTTGGTGGTTGATTGTTCTACAATCATTTTCGTGTTTGTCACTTTAAAAATATAAAGGTTTCAATACTAGTAGTAAATATCAAAACTCTTTCCTCAAACGATTTCAATTCTATTTTAATACCAAATTCATTTATAAAACCGTTTTCCAATCTATTAGTATATACAAAACTTTACCTCACTCGTATGAGAAATCTAATTAAACGGCTTAGTAAAACAAGTGGTATGAAACGCTTGCGTTTACTTCGCCGGTTAATTCTTGGACTTGTTCGATTGAATCTCTTATGACAATTTTCTAGTGGAGATCTACAATTTGTTCGTAAATATTTAAGTTAAGCTAGTGGTTATAGGACATGAAGCTAAGCTCATGTATTTACTAGCTTACTGTAATTGACAATTCTTGATGATCATGACGATCATTTTTATGTTGTAGACTAGCATGTGCAATGTCTTTGCTTTTGATTCATTGGATGTACCGTTTGCACTACATCAATGATATACTTTTGATACAGTGGATGTACCGTTTGCACTACATCAATGTCTTTGCTTTTGATACATTGGATGTACCGTTTGCATTTCATCAATGTCTTTGCTTTTGATACATTGGATGTACCGTTTGCATTTCATCAATGTCTTTGCTTTTGATACATTGGATGTACCGTTTGCACTACATCAATGTGTTTGCTTTTGATACATTGGATGTACCGTTTGCACTACATCAATGTCTTTGCTTTTGATTCATTGGATGTACCGTTTGCACTACATCAATGATATGCTTTTGATACATTGGGTGTACCGTTTGCACTACATCAATGTCTTGGCCATCCTTTTCTTGTGATTTCTGGATTTCGTGTGTTGAATTCTGGAATTTATGTTTCACCAACTTTTACGATTGGCATTTATATATATGTCATTTATTGTGGCCTGGTGAATGAAATCAGGAGTATGACATTCCTTTTTATCTTTGAGAAGATCTTTGCGATATTGATTAATCTGTTATTGACTTTTCAAATATTTATTTATCACAGCTTGGCATTGTGATTATTATACGTTTAGTCATATCTCTTATTCTATATCATTTCATCTGATATTTATAGCTAGACTGATCCGTTTATTATTTTCTTCTTAAATAATACTTGGGTCAGACTAAGATATTACAGGTGCTTCCTCATGACTTCCTATCTGGAACCATCTTCTTACTTTTGGCTAACTACTTTAGTTTAGTAGTTTTTGTTGTATACATTTGAGATACAGACTCTATGATGTATATTTATTCTTTTGTCTAGCACTTGTATCTATTCTTTTTGATATTGTGGATTTTTTTGACCACTACTCTGATATACACTTCCATGTGTTAATTATATATTCATATCTTCTTCCGCCTTTGTGATATGAATTATCTGTGACTGATTTATGTTATGTTTATTTCTGTATTTGTTTCCGAAGATATTATAGCCACTGTGTAGTAGCTTTGAGTTTGTGTCGGTATGTCGGATTTCCTCTTGATAAAGTATTTCATGTTATACTATCTGACATATCGATGCTCGCACAAAGCAATTACACGGATGGTCGCTCCTCAACATCCTTATTCTCCGTGCTAGTTGACAGCATTCACCGTAATGTTCTTGGCTAGCGTGGGTATAGAGGTGGGGCGTCACAAAAACCCTCTTGGCCCACCGACAATGATCACCGGAGGTGATGGAACTCAACCAAAAATTCAACCACACTCACCCCTCACCCCTCCTGGAGTCGCGTTCAACTCGGTTGCTTAATGGAGCCACAAACAAATTTATTACAGAGCATTGAAAATATGAGCACTAAACCCTACCTTCGATTCAAACTCAAGATTCCTTCGTTGAATAAAATTTTCAGCATTTTTGTTGTGTTAAACAAATTACAAGCTCGCTTCATATCGATTTACAACAATTAAAATTAACCCAAACATCCAGGATTGACAAAAACCCATTTTAGATTCATTTTAAAACTGCTCTTAATACCCTTGCTTAAAAATCATAATTTTTATGCTAAAAATCATAATTATGTGTATGAAATCTAAATATGCTATTGAATTTATAAATTTAAACATTCGAATTTTGATCCTTTTAATTATTTTACCTGTAACTTGAAATACAGTATTTATAACATAATGTTAAACTCTAAAACAAGTTTGCAGGCATATGTTTAAGAGAAACAACTTGAATCAGCAACAACACCAAAGTTCAAACAATTATACGAATAAGTGTTTATAAATTTCTTTGCCTACTTTGTTCAGATACTCAATATTTCTGAAGAACAATTATATATGCTACCAGAGCAACAGAAAATACTCAGGGATTCTTATGCAAGCAGACATCAAGTACCTACCAATTGTAAGCTAAAGATACAATTTTAAATTGAAGATAATTAAGTTTACTCACCAAGTAAACTTTAAAATAGAAGGTAAGGTATAGATGGAACTGCAGAAGAATTTCCTGAAACCTTCTTTTTAGTTTCCTGTTTTGAATTAATTTTAAGTTTTCAAAGCAACAAATGTTTATCTTTCCTCCTTCTTTGATTCTCAGGTTTTCTTTAGGTTCAGTTAGGTTTTATATACGAACATAATATATAGGTGGATATATATATATATATGTTGAAGCTACTTAACAGGTTGTATCTAGACAGTTGGTATTTGTATTGCTATTCTTTCTTTTTATTGGCTAAGTGTTCTACACAGCAGAAGGAAATTATTACAAGAATTTCGGCTGTAGTACTTGTTTAACAAGAAGTTGTGCTAATTAATGTTTATGCACTTATTTATGATAACATGTAGTTAATGTTTACTGATACTTACTTATGTGTTGTATAAAGATATTTATTTTATTTCGACCAAACATACTTTTGTATAAGACACGGATTTTGTTTTATTATATTTGAAGTGAAAACTTTGTTTTTTTTCTCATGCATATAAACTTACAGCAGCACCTAAGTTTCATTTTTAGTTTATATATATTTTTATTTCTGGACAAAGATCTTTTTGAACATCTTGTGGTACATATGTATATGTGTACATAGGCTATGCATAAAGATATCTTATATTAAATTTGTATACTTTGACTTCTTTACACCCTTGTTTGCACAGCAACTTGATATGATCTTTATTAAAATTTATGTTGTTCATGTATGATTTCCATGTTTATGCTTTCTAAATTTATCCTATTTGTAGTTTAATTATCAAACATTGATTTATATCATATACTTGCATTTTTATACTTCAAGTTATAATTTATATTTGTAGATTTATCTCTTTAGTTACATTCTATAATTTATGATTATGTTTTATACTAGTTTTGTATGTTTATGTTTATAATTATTTATATTGTTTTATACTTATGCGTTAGATTTTCATGTTTATGTTTAATATTACTATGTTTGTTTATTTTTAAACTTTATCATTTTAAAAACTACAATTGTATTCATATGTATATTATCAAATAATAAAATATAGAATCTTAGATTTTATTGAATAAGAGAGATTTTATTTTAAATGGTTTTGAAGCATTCTATTTTAAATTTTCAAATCAAAACTTTCTTTTACAAACACATATATGCTAGTAAATAATTAAGATCTCATCAGTTTATAATTTGAGGAACTTGTATTTGATTTAAATTAGATTAAATATTTATTAAAATATGCTGTTAAAAATTCCGGGTTGTTACATTCCTCCCCCCTTAAAAGAATTTCGTCCCCAAAATTTAAAACAACAGTTAATTCAAAAGCTTTTATATCAACAATCCAAACATACATATCATACATACTATAACACAATCAAACAGTCTATCTTAACAAACATCACTCGTTATCCGAACATAAATCCGGATAAGCATTCCTAAAACTATCGAGAGTCTCCCAGGTACAATCTCTGGGATCCTCACTCCATTGCACCTTGACGAGTTTCACCACTTTGTTCCTGAGTTGCTTCTCGTCTTGATCCACAATTCGAACTGGATTTCTGACCACAGTTAAATTGGGTTCAACTTCCAAATCTTCTTGAACTACTGGTTCTACAACCAGTGATGGATCATGAGCAAATTTCCTCAAATGAGATACATGAAACACATTATGAATCCCAGACATCCGCTCTGGCAATTCAATCCTGTAGGCTACAGCTCCAATTCTATCCAACACTCGAAATGGTCCAATGTATCTCGGAGCAAGTTTTCCTGTCATTCCGAATCTTATAGCACCTTTAATTAGGGAAACTTTAACAAAAACCAAGTCTCCGATCTCAAATTCCAATGGTCTTCATCTTCTATCAGCATATTTCTTATGTTGATCTTGAGCAGCTTTCATCCTTTTCTTGATAAGCTCAACCTTCCAGAAGCTTCTCGAATAAGATCGGGTCCGAGCACAAGTCGATCCTTCGATTCAATCCAACAAGCTGGGGATCTACACGGTCTTCCGTATAAAGCTTCATAAGGAGCCATCTTAATACACGCTTGATAACTGTTATTATAAGAGAATTCCACTAGATGAAGATGGTCCTCCCAAGATCCTCCAAAATCTAAAACACAAGCCCGCAGCATATCCTCAAGAATACGATTAAGCCTCTCCGTCTGTCCGTCCGTTTAAGGATGATAGGCTGTACTCAATCTCAAATCTGTTCCCATTGCTGATTGCAGAGCTTCCCAAAATTTGCTAGTGAAAATAGGATCACGGTCACTTACTATGCTGACTGGACACCATGCAATCGAACTATCTCCTTCAAGAAAATTTCCGCCAAAGAAACTGCAGTGCGGGTTGCCTTAACTGGTATAAAATGGGCACTCTTAGTTAAACGATCTACAATAACCCATATACCGTCATTCCTCTCCTGGTTCTAGGCAAACCATCGATAAAATCCATCGAGATCATTTCCCATTTCCAATTCGGAATTTCCAGAGGTTGTAATAGCCCGGTAGATTTCTGTTGATCACCTTTAACTTGTTAGGACTTTTAAATGAGATTAGTAGTATTCCAATTTAATTTTAAAAAATGAAATCAAGTACCTTCTAACCATGCATGACCGTGAGGACTTTTAAATGAGATTAGTAGTATTCCAATTTAATTTTAAAAAATGAAATCAAGTATCTTCTAACCATACATGACCGTGAGGACTTTTAAACTGTTCACAAATCTAGCAACATCCTTTTTCATGCCCGGCCACCAGAAGACTCTCCTCATGTCTTTATACATCTTCGAAATTTCCGGATGAATGTTCAATTTGGAGCGATGACTTTCAGACAACACTTCCTGCCTCAAATCCTTGAAATTCGGAACACAGATTCTCCCGTTGATCCTTAACGTTCCTTGGCCATCAATTTCAAAACTCGGACACTGACCTTTCCTGACTCTCTTAATGATCCTCCTCAACTTCTTATCAGATTCTTGCTTTCTTGAAATCCTTTCAATAAGAGATGGAACCACTTCCAGAAGAGATAGAACTGCATTCCTACTGAGAGCATCGGCTACGACATTCGCTTTTCCTGGAGTATACAAAATATCCAAATCATAGGATGCTAGAAATTCAACCCACCGCTGCTGTCTCAGATTAAGATATTTTTGAGAGAATAGATATTTCAACGGTTTGTGATCCGTGAACAATTCGAATTTCTCTCCAAAAAGATAATGTCTCCAAATTTTCAAAGCAAAAACAATGGCTAGGAGTTCAAGATCGTGCGTAGCGTAGTTTTTCTCATGAGGCTTCAACTACCGACTAGCATACCTAATAACCCTTCCGTTCTGCATCAGAACTGCTCCCAATCCAACTATACAAGCACCAGTGTAAACCTCGAATTTGCTTTTCCCATCCGGAATAGCAAGTACTGGTGCACTAGTATGCCTTATCTTAAATTCTTGAAAAGCTTCTTCACACTGAGGTGTCCATTTGAATTTTGCTCCTTTCCTGGTCAGCTTAGTCATATGTGAAGAAATCTTGGAATAATCCCTGATAAATTTCCTGTAGTAGCCAGCCAATCCTAGAAAACTACGAACTTCCATCGGTGTCTCTGGCTGTTTCCATTCCAGAATAGTTTCAACTTTTGCCGGGTCTACAGAAATGCCTTCACCAGAAACAATGTGCCCTAAAAATTTAACCTTCGATTTCGAGAAATGACACTTCGAAAACTTCGCCTTCAACACATGCTTTCTCAGAGTCTCCAATACAATCCTCAAATGCTCCCTGTGCTCTTCTTTGGATTTGGAATAGACCAAGATATCATCAATGAATACCAGCACAAACTTATTCAACACATCCCTAAAGACACGGTTCATGAGGTCAACGAAGTAGGCAGGAGCGTTGGTTAATCCGAACGGCATAACTAACCACTCATAGAAACAATTCGGTCCCCTAAATGCAGTCAAGGGAATACTGTCTTCAGCTACCCTCAACTGGTGGAAACCTGAAGCTAGATCCAATTGAGAAAAGGTAGAAGCACCATGCAACTGGTCAAAAAGATCATCGATGCGAGGAAGAGGATATTTATTACAGATAGTCACTTTGTTCAATTCTTTATAATCCACACAGAACCTCAATGATCCATCCGATTTGGTCACAAACACTGCCGCCGAACCCCAACAAGAAAAACTGGGTCTAATCAACCCCTTCTCTAAAAGATCCTGAGCCTGCTTAATCAACTCTTCTATTTCTCTAGGAGCCATTCTCCTACTGGGCTGAATTACTGGCACAGCTCCAGGAATCAAATCAATACGGAACTCTATTTCTCGATGCGGTGGCAGACACTTAACTTCTTCAAATACATCAGCAAAATCTTGAACCACATCGATATCTTCAATCTTATCTTTAGGGGTTTCAATTCCATGCAAAAGACTGCTCAAGTGAATTTCAGAATTATCACACGACACTCTGGCAATTCTACCCAGATCAGTTTCTACGAAACTGTTCTTTCATCACAATTCAAAACGGCTTTATACTTATCCAGCCAATCCATACCCAAAATAAGATCAAATCCTTTAAAATTCAACACATACGGGTCATAAGAAAAACTGTAGGATAGATAAGAGATCTTCAAGTCCTTACAGATAGTGCCTAATTTGGTCACCACTCCTATTGGATTAGATACCAAGATAGGACTGTCTACAGAACTAGGGGTAAGAGAGAACTTTTCAACAGAGTCCAAAGAAATAAAACTCAAGCAAGCACCCGAATCAAACAAAACTTTAATATATTTCCATCTAAAAGTAAGGTACCTTCTAATACTCCTTTGCCCATCGAAGAAGAAGATGGTCCGGCTTCCAAAGCAAAAACTTTATTCTGAGGTGCCCTCTGCAGAAGTGGACAATTCTTGATCATGTGCCCTGGCTGATGACAATTAAAGCACAATGATCTCCGAACCATAGCTGATCCTGGGCCACTTTGATGCGGTTGCTGGAATCCTTTTCTAGGACACTTATTTGCCAAATGCCCTTCATGTTGACAAATATAGCACCTTCGGGGTCCGTTGTTATTTCCAGGTTTCTTCTTATTCGGCTTTCTCCATTTGGGATCGAAATTTCGCTTATTCGAATTAGTGAAATTCCCACCTGAAGCTGCAACTGGAGCCACCGGTTTCTTACTCATCAAACTTTCATATCTCAATGCCATATCAATCAAATCAACAAAAGATCCCTTCAAAAGCACTGTCAATTTTCCATGGAATTCAGGCCTCAATCCTTGCACAAATTTCTCATTCTTTTTCAAAGGAGTATCGATGAGTCTTGGTCCATAACATGAGAGTTCGTTGAATCTGGTTTCATACTCCGAAATAGACATGCTACCCTACTTCAAATACAGAAAATCCTGATATCTCCCTGCCGTTGGCATAAACTTCTCTTCAAACAACTCCTTAAATCTGTCCCATGAAATGTCATCCTCAGAAATATTTGCAATTGTTGAATCCCACCATGCTGCTGCACCACCTTGCAATCGCCATGATGCCATATGCCTCTTACGCTCATCAGACAATTTCATGCTCTTGAAAATGCGTTCGCAAGAGCGTAGCCAGTCTTGAACTTCAATTATTGACTCTGAACCTTTGAATGATTGGCCTCTGAGATGTTTGAAATCTTTGCATAAAGCTGCAAAACTAACTTGAGACGGTACTGGATTGACAGCCTCACTAGCATTTTGGCTCCATCCATCATCTGTTGAAGTACTGACCCTAACTCTACCTCTTCTTCCGGAACTCATGTCAGTCACCTGAACAAGTAACTCAACAAATTTAGATATATATATATATATATATATATATATATATATAATTATATGAAAATACAAATACGCACTCTCAGGATAAATATAACTCAAGAGCCTAGGTACTCGCTCGACCTAACGCTCTGATACCAACTATGACGACCCAACTTTCTAACCCCAGAAAGACGTATCATCATTAAGAAAGAAAGGGATAGAAATAGAAAAGAATAGAAAGAAAGAATAAAAACATCAGAATCTCACGGCGGAATGGAACAAAATATAATACATCACATAACTATTACATAGTTATACATATATCAGAGTTATACAATATCATACAACAGGATTGTCATATACATATATGTCCATACATACATCCAAAATACAGCATACACTAACTACACAGCGGAACTACATATATAGATACATACGTCGGGTCTTCTTTCCAAAATTGCTTTTCCAGAAAATCAACACTCCCAAATACCTATCACTTGGCTACTCATAAAAATTTGAGTACCCAAGAGTTTATGAAAAACACAAAATATAAACTCTGTGTCAGACATGGGTCTGGTGTGAGTAAACAGGTTAAAATTGCTTAACTTTGAAAATCATTTGAAATAAAGGTATCACGTAAGACTCCCCACAAATAAATACGGGTAAGTTTTTACCTTACACTAACCAAAACATTTTATAGGAAATTCAGTGATATTATAATAGTGTCTAGGGTTTTCAAGTAAATAGAAAATAGTCGAAATTGTTACATGATTAAATTCCAGTTACTAGCCACGTAAGTGGGTAATACAAAACAAAACCGTAGGGTCTCGTAGGGAAAATGGGTTTCCAATAATGGCAGGGCTACTGGGGTACCGCCCGTCACAGTACGGGGCCTAGATCACCGTACCGAGGATCACTCACGACCCTCTACAACACAAGGCCGGAACCATTCCTTACTGAACAGTCCCGAACAAGATAACCCCGCAGTTGTGGCCAACAACTGCTCACACAGCCGAAATAAAAAGGGACATCTAGACAGGGGAATATCTTGTCCTGCTTGGGCATGACCCACCTAACATTGCTGCATCTTCCCTGTTTTATCCATTCCCGGTTGATGAGGCTTGAGGCTACGATTACCTTTATTGAACATTATTCTTAGAATGCTCATCGTCCGCCTGACGATGTGTTGAAAGCATTCAATCCATACAAGTTCGTTCCGGGTTCGAACGAATCCGAAGGCATTATCTCGTTACACTCATTTTGGAATCACCCTTAGAGTTAACGACAATAACCCTTGCATTCTGAAACACCATCTCGATCACCACTTGATAAGTCACGACCTATCATTTAATTTGGATCGATGTGGTTTTCGGAGAATCAAAATTGATTCTTCCGATCCCGGTCTCATCGAAATCCAAACGCCATTTTAAAGGCCAAGTTGTCTATTTAACTTAACAGTTTGATTTAATATCAGAATTCACATAGCAGGTATAACATATAGATCATATACAATCATCACAGATATCCATAATATTTTACAACATATCACAGAATTATCATCAACAGACATCAAAGTCAATCAAACAGAATTATCAATGCATACCAAACAGTTTGGTTCACTTAACTTAATTTATTGCTTAAGAATAAACTACTTCATTCTACTTAATTAATCACTGATTAATTAGCTTATTAATGATCAATTAATTAATTAGTTATCATTAATTATTAATTTATTAATCATCTAATCTTTAATTAATTTTGTTAATTAATTAACTCTTATCCATTAATTGTTACTTAATTACTCAGTTAATTAATTTATTTTTAATTGTTAATTAATAACTTACTTATTAAAAATTAATTACTTATTTAATTATCACAAATTACTTTAATAAATCAATTATTATCAATTCAATTAAAGTATAATTCCTAATTAATCACTTAAGTTAATTTCCATTAATTAACTTCAAGTAATTAGCTAACGTTCTTAAGATTTAAATTGATTTAACATATGATTTATTTTAATTACCAATATTAATTTAAAGTTATCAATTTAAAATTTCAAGTATAAATTAATTAACATTCTAATTACTTATTATCAAACACCTATCTTTACATACTTACCTTATTAAACCTTTAAAACAAATATTAACCTAAACCACTAATTGCCTAGTTAAGTTAGTTATAAAAATACTAAAACAAAATTATGTTGTACATTCATTCAGAAAGATACCCTGGGACCGCACTACCTTTACTCGAGAAAACTCGAGTTTCCCTCGTGCCTTTCCCGTGTCTCTCTCCCATCTCCTTCTTTCTTCTTTTTCCTGTAACTTTCTTCTTTCCATTTTTTTTAGTTTAAGTTAAATGAAACTGCAGAAGCCATTCTCTCTCGCATGCGACCCGAAGACAAGTTCAAAGCAACCACCCAAATATCACGAGCACGCGTACGCGACCGCCCAGGGTAACACGCCAGACACCTCTTCACCACCGTGCACGTGCATGGTGGTTCGCTTCGCCTCCGGCGACTCGCGACAGCCCCCACAAACCCCAAATCGTCCCTAGCATCAAAATCAAAACCCAAATTCTCAAATACAAGACGAAAACAAAAATTAGCCCGAAGTTCGAACACGAGCCATGAATGCACCACAAAAAAAAAACCCTCTCGGCCCACCGACAATGATCACCGGAGGTGATGGAACTCCACCAAAACTTCAATCACACTCACCCCTCACCCCTCCTGGAGTCGCGTTCAAATCGGTTGCTTAATGGAGCCGCAAACAAATTATTACAGAGCATTGAAAATATGAGCACTAAACCCTACCTTCGATTCAAACTCAAGATTCCTTCGTTGAATAAATTTTTCAGCATTTTTCTTGTGTTAGAAAAATTACAAGCTTGCTTCATATCGATTTACAACAATTAAAATTAACCCAAACATCCATGATTGACAAAAACCCATTTAAGATTCATTTTAAAACTGCTCTTAATACCCTTGCTTAAAAATCATAATTTTTATGCTAAAAATCATAATTATGTGTATGAAATCTAAATATGCTATTGAATTTATAAATTTAAACATTCGAATTTTGATCTTTTTAATTATTTTACCTGTAACTTGAAATACAGTATTTATAACATACTGTTAAACTCTAAAACAAGTTTGTAGGCCTATGTTTAAGAGAAACAACTTGAATCAGCAACAACACCAAAGTTCAAACAATTATACGAATAAGTAATTATAAATTTCTTTGCCTACTTTGTTCAGATACTCAATATTTCTGAAGAACAATTATATATGCTACCAGAGCAACAGAAAATACTCAGGGATTCTTATGCAAGCAGACATCAAGTACCTACCAATTGTAAGCTAAAGATACAAGTTTAAATTGAAGATAATTAAGTTTACTCACCAAGTAAACTTTAAAACAGAAGGTAAGATATAGATGGAACTGCAGAAGAATTTCCTGAAACCTTCTTTTTAGTTTCCTGTTTTGAATTAATTTTAAGTTTTCAACAAATGTTTATCTTTCCTCCTTCTTTGATTCTCAGATTTTCTTTAGGTTCAGTTAAGTTTTATATACGAACATAATATATATGTGGATATATATATATATGTTGAAGCTACTTAACAGGTTGTATCTAGACAGTTGGTATTTGTATTGCTATTCTTTCTTTTTATTAGCTAAGTGTTCTACACAGCAGAAGGAAATTATTACAAGAATTTCGGCTGCAGTACTTGTTTAACAAGAAGTTGTGCTAATTAATGTTTATGCTCTTATTTATGATAACATGTAATTAATGTTTACTGATATTTACTTATGTGTTGTACAAAGATATTTATTTTATTTCGGCCAAACATACTTTGGTATAAGACACAGATTTTGTTTTATTATATTTGAAGTGAAAACTTTGTTTTTTTCTTATGCATATAAACTTACAGCAGCACCTAAGTTTCATTTTTAGTTTATATTTTTTTTTTTGGAAAAAGATCTTTTTGAACATCTTGTGGTACATATGTATATGTGTACATAGGCTATGCATAAAGATATCTTATATTAAATTTGTATACTTTGACTTCTTTACACCCTTGTTTGCACAGCAACTTAATATGATCTTTATTAAAATTTATGTTGTTCATGTACGATTTCCATGTTTATGCTTTCTAAATTTATTCTATTTGTAGTTTAATTATCAAACATTTATTTATATCATATACTTGCAACTTCAAATTATAATTTATATTTGTAGATTTATCTCTTTAGTTACATTCTATAATTTATGATTATGTTTTATACTAGTTTTGTATTTTTATGTTTATAATTATTTATATTGTTTTATACTTATGCGTTAGATTTTCATGTTTATGTTTAATATTACTATGTTTGTTTATTTTTAAATTTTATCATTTTAAAAACTACAATTGTATTCATATGTATATTATCAAATAATAAAATATAGAATCTTAGATTTTATTAAATAAGAGAGATTTTGTTTTAAATGGTTTTGAAGCATTCTGTTTTAAATTTTCAAATCAAAACTTTCTTTTACAAACACATATATGCTAGTAAATAATTAAGATCTCATCAGTTTTAATTTGAGGAACTTGTATTTGATTTAAATTAGATTAAATATTTATTAAAATATGCTGTCAAAAATTCCGGGTTGTTACAGTTGGACTGTTCCCTATTATGGAGAGGATTAGGAAACTCGCATACTAAGTAGAATTATCGAGTAGTTTGGAAAGTGTCCATAATGTGTTTCATGTTTCTCATCTTAGGAAGTATGTGCATGATCCAGAGATTGCTATTGCTCTGACTGCATTGAAAGATTTAGTAGTAGAATAGGATCCGACTTTTGTGAGACAACCAGTTCGAGTTGTGGGGAGGGATGAGAAGAAGTTAAGGAATAAGACAGTTAGATTAGTAAAACTCCAGTGAAGTGACAACGATAAAGACTGTAGCTGAGAGACAGAGGACATGATTAAGAATATATATTGTGAGCTATTATGATGGTATGTTCTATATTTGTTGTATATAGACTTTATAGCTGATAGGATATACTAGCAGGGTTTACATGTTTGATATGCTTGTTTTGCAGTCCTTACTGAATTTCAAGGATGAAATTCTTTAAGGAGGGGAACTTGTAACACCCCTAATTTTAATTAACATTACTTAGGATATTTAATTAGATATATTAAATAGAATAATGTAAATGGTTAAGGAAAATGAGATTTGAAAATTTTGTAAGGTCGAGTCACTACTAATGAACTAAGCAAGATTGTTTAATATTTATCATATAAGAGAATATACGAGAGAGGAAAAATAGTTAGATCCAACTTTCACTCCTTAAACCCCCATCCCTCGTATCATTCTCAATTTTCCTAACATCAAAACAGTCAAAGTAAAGAGAGGAGGCATGCCATTAGCAAGCAAGATAAGGAGCGAAATCAAGGGGATTCAAAGAGAAGGAGCTTAGGGAAAACTAAAGCAATACCAAATCTCAACTCCAACTTCTAATTCTAAGATGAATAATAGGTTTTCCATCCCTATTGATTAATCTTGAATTCATTTATGGTTAACACCCAAATTGTTTTAATAAATTATGCAATTTTTTGTTTGATTAATTATTGTTTGGATAGAAAATGATTTATGGGATTTTATGAAAAATATTTAAGTGGGTTTTAAGGGTATAATCTAAGTTTTTAATCTCCAATAGCTTTGATTTTCCGGGATGCTGAGTAAAATATTATTTTGGAGACGGGGTTTAATTTCTCAATTTTTTAAGTTATATTAAATATTTTATGAATTTCCTAAAGTGGAAATAAGGTTAAATTCAGTTTTTAATTATAAAAATATTTAAATACAGTTTTTGGCCCCAAATTATTTATATGATGAAGAATATGGTATTTTGGATTTTGTGATTTCTGGAGATTTTTCCCAAGTGGTTTCGAATTATAATTAAATTATTGTATTGGGCAAGCATTTAAAAGGATAATTAATTAAGGATATTAATTAGTTTGGTATATGTTTTGGAACTTTAAAAAATATATGCGGTGGTATTTTTGAAAAGTATTGAGAAAAATATTTTATCATCCAGCAGAAGTAGGACAAGAGTATGAATTTGGTGAAAAGTAATTGCTTTTAGTAGTGATTAAATAGTTTTCACAAGGTTTACATTAACGCTATTGAGGGGCGGTAACGCCATGAGGTTCGGCGTCAATGATGACAGATGGCAACAACATGGATACTTATGTTCTAAGTGTGGGATGTGTTGGGGCCATGCATGCGGCAACAACACCGCATATCAACAACATCGCCAAGCATCTTGCCACTCTTCATCTGTGTCGGCAAGCTTATACCCCTACGTTCAATCTCTTTTTCGTGTTTCTTAATGTTGCGTTTCTTATTGCTACATCTTTTCCCCACCACTCATTTTAACTTCGCACTTATACATTTGGCAGTATAATAGCCGAAGTAACTTAAGTATAAAAGTTTCATAGTGACCCTCGCATTGAAGCCGCTAGGCATCAGTGTTGGTGACCTTATATACCAAGGTTTTATAATGTATGGGATTAGCAACGATGCAGCGTAGCATTGACGTCGCTCTTCTTCCTTTTAACACCACCAAGGCTTATTTCTATGTAAGTTAAAATGTTTTAAAGAGGCGATATAGCCCAGGTTTAAGTTGATGACCCCATGTTTTCGGCAGTTAGTCATTTGTTTTATAATATCTTAAAGCGTAGTTTTGAAAGGTGGATAACCTACATCCTATGAAAGTTGACAACATCATTTTTGACATGAAATTTTTATACTTAAAAGATTTTAAGTTTAGTCTTCGACCTTGGGTAGAGGTCGACAATGTCTTGACGCTGTATGAGGTATGTTATCTTATTAAAGGCGGAGGGCCTTAATCCTCTTTGTCGCTGCACATTAATATACAATAAAATATTTAATGGTGGTTAGCCATATGTTTTATGATTTTGACTTTACACCTTGGAAGTACCAAAGTAATTTTTTTAAAAGTTCAACATAGATCATTTGGGATACCAATGTATTGCACTTTGAGATGTTATAAGTTTAAGGGGTAAATAACCTAATTGGGGACACCAATAGGTGTAGATTAAAATTTTGGGTAACATGAATTAAATTGTTAAATGATGGGTTCAGAGTCATCCCGGGAAAACAATGGGATATTAGATGGACAGTCCACATCATTCTGGATTTGGATAGTCTCCACAAGGTTAATGAAGGGTTCATAGTTATCGTCGGAAAAAAAATGAGAAGTGTGGTGGACAGTCCACATCAACTTTAAATGAAAGGGATATGTGTGATGGATAGTCCACATATAGTTAAACCATATATAATGCGTAGTCCATATGGTAAGGGATGGCTAATCCGATCGACAATAACCATGAGATGGATAGTCCATAAAATTTTGTTAATGAAACCATGGGTGGTGGGTAGTCAACATGGAAGGGGATGGGTAATCCAAAGGATTACCATAGTGAGATGGGTAGTTCACAGAAGTATGAGACAGATAGTCAATGAATAATTATATGGGTAGTCTAAAAGCTTGGGATGGGTAATCCAGTGTTTATTGCATGTTTGCATATCAGTATATTATTATGTTATAACCATTGTGGATGCAGGAGCATAGTATACGGTTAAAATGTTATGGTTAAGATACCAGTGAGGAGAAAACCCGTTCCACTCAATGGCATGGTCTCACTAGATATCTATTTGGTACGAGATGGTAGGTTATTATTTACACCAGACTGTTGTCTGACCCAAAGTTTTTTCCCCCTTAAACTCTTGGGTACTCATTCGAGTAGGTTAGGAGTAAGGGTTTTTAGGTTTTCAGTTAGATGAATAAGCTTTCATTGATGTGCAAGAGGCAATCTATCTATTTAGGAGTACTTATCTAATTTTCTATGTTGTTTGGTTTTGTCTGTATGGATGTTGTGGAAAGTTATATAATTGCCAAGTATTAGAATCTGATCAAACAAAGAGGCATCTTCATATGTCGCTCTTGGAGTATTTTGTATAGTCATATTTTCTTTTACGTAGAATCACAAATGAGATTATGTAATGAATATGGAATCATATTTTGAAATGGAATGTAAAAGTTATTTCTGCATTGTGTTGAAAATATTTCATATTCATATGCTCATGGTTATTGATATGATTAACATAGTCGTATTTTATTGTTGGGCATTAATAACCATGGATGACTGCAGCATCCATAGCGGTTAGTTTTAGGCCTCAAAATGGAGAATGTTACAATATGATATCTTTTCTTTAACTCTTCCTATGCGGTAGGTTGCCAAAATATTTCTATGCTTAAATAGCACGGTTTGTGTTTATTTTATTTTATCGAATTATTATTGTCTAAGGATGTCGTTACTCAATTTTCCCACAAGTAATTAGCAAGCTGATTGGGGCATGGTCAGGCCCAATCAAAGTCGACCCAACTATTCAATGATCGGCCCATATATGCCAGCCCAAAATTAGGTTGATCTCAGACTAGCCCATTTACTCAAGTTGCACGTCAAGCCGGCAACCGGCCGTCTCACCCGAAGCATTCAACAATCAACTCTACAAACAAGGACGGAACCAAGTCTAGCCAAAGCGATGCTCATCGTCCAAGCTCTCTGACGATTGGATCTCTCATGACGTTCCACACCCAGCATGGCTCTACATCCATCATCAGCCAATCCATCTATCAAGACCAGCTCAGGCAAGAACTATCTTTACCCTGACATAACCACGACCCATCTCGTCATATTACAACTGGTCTGACATATTTTTTACACCCTAGTCCTTAGTAGCATTTAGATTCCTTCATAGATCTGAATAATCGCCCGACCAGCTTATCCCGTGTAACAAATCGTTCTTCGTAAAACCCAAAAATCAATGACTTACATCGACGGCCGACTTTCAAATACAACAAAAGACATCTTGTAATGGAAAAGAAAAAAGAAAAGAAATAAAACATTATACCAAAGCATAATGAAATAATCTCACAACAGAACGAGAATATATAATATATTGAATATGCATGAACAGAATAGATGATATTGTATAAGAGATTGCATTGGTGGAAGCAAATAATCGGTGAATATCAATACAAAAAGTCATAATTGAACATCTAATACAAGTATTACATACAAATAATATATATTTCATGTACTACTACAATATCAAGTATATATACAAAGCATTATTTTTGCCTCCAAAGCTCCAATTGTACAACTATGATAGTGTATCTCCAAAAGTAGCTATGACGCCCCACCTCTATACTCACACTAGCCAAGGACACTACGGGACAATGCGTCGACTAGCACGAAGAATAAGGCTGTTGAGGAGCGACCCTCTGTGTAATTGCCTTATGCGGGTACTGATATGTCAAATAGTACGACATGCACTTCATTTCAAGAGGAAATACGACATATCAAATACGAACTCAAAGATACTACACAGGGCTATGCAGACTTCGGAAACAAATATAGAAATAAGCATAAGTGAAATCAGTCACAGATATTCATATCACTAAGGCGGAAACAAATATGAATATATCACATATAAGTATACATCAAAGTAGTGGTCATACAAGATCCACTACATCACAAAAGAATACGTACAAGTGCTAGACAAAAGAATATGTATACATCAAGGAGTCTCTATCTCGAATGTATAATAACAAAAACTACTAAACTAGAGTAGTTAGCCAAAAGTCAAAAGCTAGTCCCTGCTAAGAAGTGAAGTGGAAGCACCTATTACACCACGGTCTGACCCGAGTATTAGTAAAACGAAAATAATAAATGTATCAGTCAAGCTATAAATATCATATAAAATGAGATAGGATACGAGATATGCCAAAAAAGTATGATAACAATAATGTCATACCGTGTCAAGTATACACTAGATAACGACAAAAATCATACAATATCTTGAATATACTCAAACACCAAAAAGAATGTCATATTCTTTAACATATTCACCAAACCACAAATATTGATAAAACTTATCAATGTAAATCACAAAAATTGGTGAAACACAAATTCTAAAAATCATCAATTAGAAATCCAAAAAACACAAAGGGGGAGGCCTATCACAAACGGGAGCATGAAAACTCACCAACACGTACATTACAATCGAAACGCTATTCCATGGTCGCTAACCATCAATTTTGAGCCGAGGACCCATAACCAGCCCGAAGACCATGGGTCGCTACCCCATTAATTTTGAGTCGAAACTCCACAAACGGGGTTTAGTCGCCCCCACACAAACAAATAGACATCGCACATCGCTAGTCAAAATCACAAAATGATCATCATCGATCATCGAGAAGTGTCGATTACACTAAGCTAGTAAATAAATGAGTTTAGCTTCATGTCCCATAACCACTGGCTTAACTTAAGTATTTACAAACAAATTGTAGATTCCCACTCGAGTGTTGTCATAAGGGTTTCAATCGAATGAGCCTAAGAATTAAACGACAAAGTAAATGCAAGCATTTCATACCACTTGTTTTTCTAAGTCATTTAATTTGGATTTCTCGAATGAATGAGGAAAAGGTTTGTATATACTAATAGATTGGAAAATGATTTTATAAACAAGCTATGTATTAAAATAGAATTGAAATCATCTTTGTGAAAGAGTTTGAATATTTATTACTAGTATAGAAACCTTTGTATTTCAAAGTGACAAATCACAAAAATGATTGTAAAAACAATCAATCACCAAAAATTCACATACGAAGACATGAATCAAATCCATAGAAATCGATACCGAATCCATCAAATGGATATTCTCAAAAATCCTGAAAAAGAAGTTATTAAAGTCAACAAAAGTGATAACAACTAATCGGATCAATGGGGATCGATTAAAAATTGGAAATCCACACAAAACGACAATTTGGCTTAGACAAGAAGATTCAGTCGACTGAACACAGTGGTCAGTCGACTGATACCGAACCCAGAAACTTTCGGTTTCTAGGTTCAGTCGACTGAACACAGTGGTCAGTCGACTGATACTGGTGCAGGAAATTTTTTGATTCCAAGTTCAGTCCACTGAACTCTATGGTTAGTCGACTGACACAGGGCCAGATAATTTTCTGTCCCCGGGTTCAGTCGACTGACCTTATAGTTCAGTCGACCGAACTTCCATTTCCAGTATTTTCAGCCTAGCCCCAAGAAGGGCAAAAATCCCAACCGAAAGCGATCGAACGAGAAACGGAGACTAGAGATTTATGCCAAGCGACAACCCAACCTTACAGGCTCTTTGACACACCCCAAAAACATGTTCAAACATCAAAAATAGGATTTTAAAGATTTTTGTCTTCAAAACACCAAAATTGGAATATTCATCAAACGAATTCAATTCAAAGGAAAATAGACAAGGAATAAATGTTAGAATTACTACCTAACAACTATCAAAGATATAAACATAGATGTGAGTTCAAAACTCACCTTTTAACCCCGAAACAACAAATGAGAAGCTCTAGAACAGGCAAAGATTGATCTCTCTTCAACAACGCCTCTAGAATCTTTAATCTATTATCAAAGGTGAAGTTTTTCCTATGTTAGGTTATAGGAATTTCTGAAAATTGAAGAGGGATTGAGATGGAGAAGATGGAGAGGATGCTTACCTAAGCTGCTCCTTGATTTCTAGCTTGAAATTGATAATTCCTAAGAGAATTAGGGCTTAGAAATTTTAATTTCCTCTTCTCTCCCCCATTTTTACCTTAGCTTGAGAGTGTTAGGAAATGAGGAGTGGAATGATTGAAGAGGATTGGAGTTGGGTAATTTGTTAGGTTGGTGGACCGAAACCCAAACCCAAAGCCCTTAATGAAAATATCAAACTTCTACTCAACTCTAAACATACCGATGTTTGTACTCAAAAAGGTCGCAAACACCATTTTGGAATCAATGGAAGGGGTCTCGAGTCCTAATTCGACTGTTTGCAAAAAGTGACATTTCGAACTTAAATCTGACTGACGATGCTATATTTAAATAAAACATTTAAGTGTACAATCGTAAAATATGCAGGTTGTTACAGACTCCCCTCCTTAAAGAAATTGCGTCCTCGCAATACTTAATAAGAAAACAAAGAGTAACAACCATAAAAGCATATCAAAACAAAAAAAAATTTTGAAATAAGAAGTTCACCTCAAAGTGCTCGAGAGAGTAAGTCCGGATGTGTTCGCTCGATGAATTCTCTGGATTCCCAAGAGCAATCCTTAGGATTTGAGGACCATGAACTTTCACAAGCGTGACATCTTTATTACAAAGACGTTTAAGCTCCTAGCAACGATACGAATATGATGTTGCTCATAAGTCAAATTAGGCGACACTTCCATTTCTTCAACAACACCGGGCTCAAGAATAGAATCGAAATCTCTAAGGCATTTCAGTAGTTGAGAAACGTGAAACACTTCATTAATAGCAGAAAATTGAGCCGGTAATAAAAGGCGATAAGCCACGGAACCAATACGTTTGGTGATGGAAAATGGACCAATATATCGAGGCGCTAATTTTCCCGATCAACTAAAACGCACAACACCCTTCACAGTGAAACATGAACAAACACAAAATCTCCCTCGGAAAATTTTAATTTCCTTCTTCGGTTATCGGCATAGAATTTTTGTCCACTCTGAGCTTCTTTCATCCTATGACGAATTAGGTCAATCTTTTCTATGGAATCATGAATAAAATCTAGACCTAAAACCAGCTTCTCACCCGCCTCAAGCCAACAAGAAGGAGATCGATATGGCCTTCCGTAGAGTGCCTCAAAAGTTGCCATACCAATACTAGATTGGAAGCTATTATTATAGGAAAATTCAACAAGAGAAATATGATCTTCCCAACTTCCACCGAAATCAAGAACACATGTACGAAGAAGATCTTCAAGAGTTTGATTCACATGCTTGGTTTGTCCATCGGACTGAGGATGATAAGCGGTTGTAAAATTAAGCTTCGTTCCCAAAGCTTTTTGAAGACTCCTCCAAAATCCACTAGTAAACAATGGATCAAGATCACTAACAATAGAATTAGGAACTCCATGCAATTTAACAATTTCTTTAACATAAAGTTTGGCTAAAAGAGGTACGGTCTGATTAGACCGAACGGGAATAAAATGGACGGATTTTGTAAGTCTATCCATAATCACCCATATACTGTCATGGCCCGAATGATAACGGGGAAGACCGTCAACAAAGTCCATGGAGACTTGATCCCACTTCCAAACTGGAATGTCCAAAGGTTGCAATAACTCACCGTGCCTTTGATGCTCGGCCTTTAAAAGTTGGCAATTCATGCAACGCTTAATGAAGTTAGCAATATCAGATTTCATTCCATCCCAATAATAAAGACGCTTCATATCCGCATACATTTTACTACAACCGGGATGAATAGTAAATTTCGAACGATGAGAATCTTCTAAAATATCTTTACGAAGATCACTAATATTTAGCACGATAAGTCTACCAAATTTTCGAATTCCGCCAGGAGCATCGATTTCGAAGTCTTTCAAACCATCAATATTACTAACCCGACAACTTTGCCTAAGATGAGCCAATTCGGGATCACGCTTTTGAGCATCAAGAATGTAGTCTAAAAGAGATAGATGAGCCACAAGGTTACATAAAACAAAATATGAACATGAATCGGATTCACGATCTCGAATCTCACAAGTGGACAAAATTTCGAGATCATTCCATTCGAATAACATCATAGAAACAACCGCTTGTTGCTTACGACTAAGGGCATCGGCAACATGATTTCCCTTTCTGGGAGTATAAAGGATATCAAGATCATAAGATGCAAGGAATTCGAGCCAATGTTGTTGATGCAAATTAAGTTCTTTTTGAGAAAATAAATACTTCAAAGATTTATGATTGGTGTAGAGAACAAATTTCTCTCTCAAAAGATAATGACGCCAAATTCTAAGGGTTAAAATAATAGCCGCGAGCTCTAAATCATGAGTGGCATATCTAGTTTCAGCGGGCTTTAATTGCCTAGAAGCATAAGCAATAACACGTTCTCTTTGCATGAGAACGGCTGCCAAACCAACACGACTAGCATCAGTATAAACAACAAATTCTTGGTTCCCTTAGGGAATCACAAGAATAGAAGCATCGGAAAGGAGTTCTTTTAATCTTTAAAAAGAAGCTTCACATTTGTCTGACCAATTGTACTTAACTCCCTTCTTTGTCAAAATAGTCAGAGGCATGGAAGTTTTAGAAAAGTCTTTTATGAATGATGGTAATAGTCCGCCAATCCAAGGAAACTACGGATTTCCGTCACACTCTCCGGTCTCTTCCAATTTTGAATCGCTTCAACCTTTGAAGGATCCATGGAAATTCCAGATTCAGAAATGATATGTCCTAAAAATTTCACACAAGATTGCCAAAAGTGGCACTTAGAAAATATTGCTTTCAATTGATTGCTCCTAAAAGTTTCCAACACAATCCGAAGATGTTTTTCATGCTCTTCCTCAGTTTTAGAATAAACAAGAATATCATCTATAAAGATGAGAACAAATCGATCGCGAAAGTCTTTGAAAACTCTATTCATCATGTCAACGAAATAAGCTGGAGCATTCGTTAAACCATATGGCATAACAAGCCATTCATAAGATCCATAACGAGTATGGAATGATGTCAAAGTAATGCTATCCTATGCAATACGAAGCTGATGAAAACCGGTTGCTAAGTCTAACTGTGAAAAGACTCTAGCACCACTAAGTTGATCGAATAGATCATCAATCCGAGGTAAGGGATATTTATTCTTAATGGTGAGATCATTAAACTTGCGGTAGTCAACGCAAAGTCTAAGTATACCATCGGATTTCTTTACAAAAAGAGCCGAAGCTTCCCAAGGAGAGAAACTAGAACGAATAAACTGCTTTTTTCCAATTCAGATAATTGTTTACGCATCTTCTCATTTTTCTTATTGGACATACGATAAGGAGGATGAGTTATAGGTAGAGCTCTAGGGATTAGATTAATTCTGAACTCGATTGCTCGCTTAGGGGGTAATCCTAAAACGGGCTCAAATATGTCGAGAAATTCACGAACAACATGAATGAGAGAAATGACATCTTCCTCATCATCATTATCGTCATCCTGAGGGTTTAGAGAATATAAGGATGCCATCGAATTAGAACCTAAATCTTTAAGAACAATAGAAATCCGCTTAACAGATTGAGGATGTCGAAGACCGATAGTCCTCTCGGGACATTGGATGTGGGCTTCATAACGGTTAAGCCAATCCATTCCCAAAATCATTCTGAAACCTAGGTAGCGCATAACATGCAAATCGGCTCGGAAAGAATAATCACATAAAATAATCTCGACATCTTTACAAAGTAAACTGAGTGTTGCGGATCCACCAACCGGATTCGCCATTCTCAATGAAGTCATCAAGCCTATAACATTTAAAGAAAAAGTATCAACAAGTTCTTTTGATATATAAGAGTGGGATGCACTCGTGTCAAGAAGAACTCGAATTGGATGATCACAAAACATAATAATGCCATCAAGGATAGAATGAGAAATACCTTGACTACGAGATGTGTTACTAGGGGCCTGCACAACATTTAGCTTTCCCTCGTTCTTTCTTTGAAGTTTGGGACATGCAGATATGTAATGATCCGAACTTCTGCAATAGCGACAAGTAAGGGGCTTTAGACACTTATTTTCATAATGGTCCTTAGAGCCACAATTGTAGCTTTGCCCACGACTAGAGGTAGGAGTCTTTGCTACCGAAGTTGCTTGTTTCCCTTTCTTGTTGGAATTAGGGTTGAACTTAATAGGCCTCTTCTTGTTGTTGTCGAAGTTCTATTTGGCACCCATAACTTCAACATCACTTTCTTTATCAGCCTCTTCAAGTCGAAGAATGATATCAAAAAGTTGGTCGAAAGAAACTTCTAATTTCAAAAGTAATGGCTTTTTGAGATTCTTATTCAAGCCATAGATAAACCTTTGATTTTTCTTCAATGGGGTATTAATATACTCGATCCCATACTTTGGAAGAGATTCAAAAGATCCAACATAATCTGTCACAGAAGATTCACCTTGAACAAGGTCAACAAGCGCTGAGCTAATGTTACTTTTTCAGCCTCCGACACAAACTTCAATTCAAATCATTCCCGGAATTGCTCCCAAGTAAGATCCACTTCAATAATTTCCAAAATTAGAAGCTCATACCAATCTAATGCTCTCTCTTGGAGCATACTAGAAGCAACTTGGACACGATGTAGATCAATAAGATTCATGCGAGAAAAGATGCGGTCACATATTCTAAGCCAAGCTTGAACCTCTATAACGCTTTCGGAACCCTTGAATGGCTTTCCACCAATTGGTATAATCACTGCATAAGCGTGCAAACCCCAATTTAGGGTGAGTAGGCTCTGGAATTGGTCCTGATGGCTTGAGCATTCTTTATGAGATCTAAAAGCTATCGGGCAAACATAAATACTCCATCCTGAGGAGTGGCACTGGATTGACCGAAGCTGGGACGACCTGGTCTAACCATTTCCCTTCTTTAAGAAAGAAAGAAAGAAGAAGAAAAAGGTTATTCTCAAAATGAAAATCAAACAATCATGATTGATAAAACAAGGCATCATAAGAGAAAATAGGATAGAATGGGTCCTAAGACTCGAATTAAATCCTAAGGCACGATTCCTAAGAGAGACTTAGGACGATGATCCTTGCTATAATATTTTACATTGTTTCGAATTTTGGCTCTGATACCAAGCAGTGACGCCCCACCTCTATACTCACACTAGCCAAGGACACTACGGGGTAATGCCGTCGACTAGCACGAAAAATAAGGCTGTTGAGGAGCGACCCTCTGTGTAATTGCTTTATGCGGGTACTGATATGTCAAATAGTACGACATGCACTTCATTTCAAGAGGAAATCCGACATATCAAATACAAACTCAAAGATACTACACAGTGGCTATGTAGACATCGGAAACAAATATAGAAATAAGCATAACACAAATCAGTCATAGATATTCATATCACTAAGGCGGAAACAAATATGAATATATCACATATAAGTGTACATCAAAGTAGTGGTCATACAAGATCCACTACATCACAAAAGAATACGTACAAGTGCTAGACAAAAGAATATGTATACATCAAGGAGTCTCTATCTCGAATGTATAATAACAAAAACTACTAAACTAGAGTAGTTAGCCAAAAGTGAAAAGCTAGTCCCTACTAAGAAGTCAAGTGGAAGCACCTATTACACCGGTCTGACCCGAGTATTAGTAAACAGAAAATAATAAATTGATCAGTCAAGCTATAAATATCATATAAAATGAGATAGGATACGAGATATGCCAAAAAAGTATGATAACAATAATGTCATACTGTGTCAAGTATACACTAGATAACGACAAAAATCATACAATATCTTGAATATACTCAAACACCAAAAAGAATGTCATATTCTTTAACATATTCACCAAACCTCAAATACTGATAAAACTTATCAATGTAAATCACAAAAAAATGGTGAAACATAAATTCTAGAAATCATCAACTGGAAATCCAAAAAACACAAAGGGGGAGGCCTATCACAAATGGGAGTATGAAAACTCACCAATACGTGCATCACAAACGGAACGCTATTCCATGGTCGCTAATCATCAATTTTGAGACGAGGCTCCACAAACGGCTCGATGACCATGGGTCGCTACCCCACCAATTTTGAGTCGAAACTCCACAAATAGGGTTTAGTCCCCCACACACAAACAAAGAGACATCGCACATCGCTAATCTAAATCACAAAATGATCATCATCGATCATCGAGAAGTGTCGATTACACTAAGCTAGTAAATAAATGAGTTTAGCTTCATGTCCCATAACCATTGGCTTAACTTAAGTATTTACGAACAAATTGTAGATTCCCACTCAAAAGTTATCACAAGGGTTTCAATCGAACGAGTCTAAGAATTAACCGACAAAGTAAACGCAAGCGTTTCATACCACTTGTTTTGCTAAGTCGTTTAATTTGGATTTCTCGAACGAATGAGGAAAATGTTTGTATATACTAATAGATTGGAAAACAATTTTATAAACAAGCTTTGTATTAAAATAGAGTTGAAATCATCTTTGCGAAAGAGTTTGAATATTTACTAGTAGTATAGAAACCTTGTATTTCAAAGTGATAAATCACAAAAATGATTGTAAAAACAGTCAATCACCAAAAATTCACATACGAAGACGTGAATCAAATCCACAGAAATCGATACTGAATGCATCAATGTGGATATTCTCAAATATCCCGAAAAAGAAGTAATCAAAGTCAACAAAATTGATAACAAGTAATCGGATGAATGGGATCGATTAAAAATTGGAAATCAACACAAAACAGCAATTTGGCCGAGCCAAGAAGATTCAGTCGACTGAACACAGTAGTTGGTCGACGGATACTGAATCCAGAAACTTTCGGTTTCCAGGTTCAGTCGACTGAACACAGTGGTCAGTCGGCTGATATTAGCTCAGGAAATTTTCTGGTTCTAGGTTCAGTCGACTAAACTTTATGGTCAATCGAATGATGCAGGGCCAGCTAATTTTCTATCCCCAGGTTCAGTCGACTAACCTTACAGTTCAGTCGACCGAACTACCATTTCCATTATTTTCCGCCTAGCCCCAAAAAGAGCAAAAATCCTAACCGAAAGCGATCGAACAAGCAATGGATACTAGGGATTTATGCCAAGCGACAACCCAGCCTTATATGCTCTTCAACACACCCCAAAAACATGTTCAAACATCTAAGATAGGATTTTAAAGATTTATGACTTCAAAACACCAAAATTGGAATATTCATCAAACCAATTCAATTCAAAGGCAAATTGACAAGGAATAGATGTTAGGAATTACTACCTAACAACTATCAAAAATATAGACATAGATGTGAGTTCAAAACTCACCTTTTAACTCCAAACAACAAGTGAGAAGTCTAGAACAAGCAAAGATTGATCTCTCTTCAACAAAACCACTAGAATCTTCAATCTATTATCATAGGTGAAGTTTTTTTCTAAGTTAGGTTATAGGAATTTTTGAAAATTGAAGAGGGATTGAGATGGAGAAGATGGAGCGGATGCTTATCTAAGCTTCTTCTTGATTTCTAGCTTGAAGTTGATAATTCCTAAGAGAATTAGGGCTTAGGAATTTTAATTTCCTCTTCTCTCCTCCATTTTTAACTTAGCTTGAGAGTGTTAGGAAATGAGGAGTGGAATGAATGAAAAGGAGTGAAGTTGGGTTATTTGTTAGGTTGGTGGGATGAAACCCAAACCCAAAGCCCTAAATGAAAATATCAAAATTCTACTCAACTCCAAACTTATCGATGTTTATACTCAAAAAGGTCGCAAACGCCATTTTGGACTCAATGGAAGGGGTCTCGAGTCCTAATTCGACTGTTTGAAAAAAGTGACATTTCGAGCTTAAATCCAACTAACGATGCTATATTTAAGTAAAACATTTAAATATACAATTGTAAAATATGCGGGTTTTTATAGTACCTGACTCCTAAACTACACAATCGTGCACTCAAGAGTTGTCATGACATAAACAATGAAAAAATGCGAGCCAAACATAAAGCCTGGTGTGATGGAACTATCTCAGAATGATGTATATCAAAACTATATACATATAGAATAGGAACTGCTAAGGTACAACCGTACCTCTCTGTAAATGTGGGTCGGGGATAATCCAGACTCTGTAAACAAGAAAAGTAAACATCTCAAAAGTAGGGAATTATACCATAACCTGCTCTTCTCCTATAATCAACGAATCAACACAACTAATATAATGTGATTGATACGTAAAAGTATACATGATAAGGTAACCTAATATACAAATGCCAAGACAATATAAACATTGCTATATAAGCATATCCTAGAATGCACAACAATTTATCAACCAATTCATTTAACACACACAATACAACGATAAACGATAAATGATAAACAGAGAATATAAATTGGTACTTGTTATTGGTGATGGGTGGAGTCTGCTACAAACACTAATTGATTCAATGATCCCTATCTAGGATCTAAAATAAATAGTGTTAATATTGAATTGTATAATGGACATTAATCACAATCCATGATTCCTATTGAGAGTCCAAAATAAACAGAGTCGGTACCGAATTGCACCATAGATCCCAAACAGCATCCTTATGATCGAACCTGTGTAGTTATTTCCCTGTTATTACCTTTCTATGACCCTGCTATATCTCATAGCAGATTTCTACCGCTATAATTTTTTCAAATAGCCTCAAATATAGCCTTTCCGCTTTACGCCCTACTATATCACGTTATTACCGCTATATTCCGCTATTTTCGCTCTATCTTCTTTAAAAGAAATGAATTGAAAAATGACATTTATGCATTATAAAAATTAATAAATTAATTTATTTAATCGAATTTTTAATATATTTTCATAAATGAAAATAATATAATATTCTACTAAATTCAATTATGTTATATAACATTTTACGCGTTTATTTATAGTATATTCGCACATGTTTTTACTTAAAATTATTTATGTATTAATTATAATTCAATTGAATATTAATTTTTCATTTAATTACCATTTATATATTTGTAAAAACATTAAGTACGAGTTTTATATGCTATTTTTGAGTCATCCGCTATATCCCGCTATATCCTTGCTGTATCTTCGCTATGACTATTTGCAGCTCCCCGAATAGAATCTGCCTCGCGCTTTAACTGCATAGTACCAAACTCATGTAGATCTCACCGTATCCCTCATCAAGCATAAGTGATATATGACCTACTCTAGATATCTAAAAAATATGTGGCTTCCGTCATGTCTCTCATTGAGCATAGGTGGTATCCAACCCACTTGCAGATTTCATTGTATCCCTGATCGATAATAGGTGATATCTAATCAACTTGTAGATGATCGTCATCATATCCCCCCTAGCCATCATGGATTTCTTAATAAATTCTCGCAACGTCTCAACAAAAGAGAACGATGTTCATTCCGTATAATACGCTATCGAGACCACAAAGGAACACCGATACCATGTGTGTGGGTGTATGAAATATAGCATCACGTAATCAAATACACCTATAACAAATGAAAACCCATATCACGTTATTGTTTATCTATACGTATGGTCACTACTGAAAGATCAATAATATGTACTACTACTAATGTAAGACCAATACAACGTATGGTCACTAATGTAAGGCTAATACAATGTACGTTAAAGCCAAATACTATAAATCTAAGCTTGTCCAGTCAAGATCAATACCAAGGGGCACATAATAACTTTGCTCAGTTGTACACGCTCATCAAGTGTGACCGTGTAACCAATCATTGCACCGATATCGTATCCAATTGATATTGATCGCACACGTATTACTAAACATTGTATCTAGATTCCAAGCTTTGCCACTTTCTAGAGTAGCTTAAAATCTTCCGAATGTCAAGTCAAAGCATGATGCCAACTTGCATCCGGAACAGGGAAAGAATCCCCATAAATCGCACCCTGCTTGGGGTTTACTGCCTAGGTTTGTGCACTATCGATCAATCGCTGGTAAGTCACCAGCTGATCGGTGGTGTCCTGTCCAAGGCAGTAAAGCCCGAGGAAGTGCTAATCATTCCACTGATAGCCGATTCGGACTCCATCTTCTTTGTTTCTTTTCCGATGAGTCAATTCCCCTAACTATCTTTGTAGCCTAGGACCTCTTCTGGAGTCTATTGATCATTATTTTGGAAGTTTTTTGTATGTACTCAAAAACTTATCCCCATACGAAAAACCACTCTTTTACGTATAGAGTTCCATCGAACGATTCTAGCGACCCGGCCTCCTCTAATATGCTAAATTAAACTCAACCGACCTTATTACCATACGTGATTCTCACATGTGTGTCAATGCACCTACTTCTGCATGCATATTCACACACGAAAAAACATGCTTTCGCTACACAATCCACATTTTGGGCTTTACTGGAGTGTTCGACCAAGTATTCTCTCATGCAGCTTAGCGTACCTGGAAGTCGCTATGGCTACACGAGATTGCTTATAACATTCTTATATTTACGTATGGATATTCTCATACACACATAATCAATCACACAAATATACTTATATATTCACACAATCACAACCATTATCACAATTATAGCTACAATACAAGAGTTGTATTATTATTATATAACTTTAAATACACATATATGTATACTTATCCTTATACATGAACATAAACATATTTTAATTAACAAATTGATTTTTTAATAATCACATCTTACTTTCATTTATCAAATCCTTTCTTAAAAAGTTAAATATCGTTTTCTACTATTTTGTAAAACCATTCTATTATTTTATAAAATACCAAACTAGCATATAAATCATTTTAAGCCTTTATAATACTTAATTTCTTCATTAAAATTAAGTATTCATCTTATATTTATTTTATAAAAGCTTTCAACTATTTTATAAAATAATTCCTTCTTACTATTTTATAAAATTTCATTTATACTATTTTATAAAATCTCATTTTATTTTATAATTTTTTTACTATTTTGTAAAATCTTATTATATTTTATAAAATAGATATTTATTACTATTTTATAAAATCTCACTTCATTTTATAAAATATATTTTTTACTTATAATATTATTTCCTCACTTAAATAATATTTATAAGTACTAAGTAAGCTTCGTTAGGCCTCTAATCAGCTTAATAATAAGTATAGAGCACTAACTCGCTTAATTAGCTTACCAACTTCATTTTATAAAATATTCCACTGTTTTATAAAATAATCCATACTGTCAAATAATATTTATAATTAAGCTTGGTGAAGCCTCTTGTCACTTTAACAATAAGTGTAGAGCTCATAGCTCGCTTAATTACCTTGCTAACTTCTCTTCAATTAATCCAAATGGTTTAATTAATACTTGCTAATATCATATACATCATTATGTCACCTAATTAATCACAAATCAAACCACGACATCATACAAAATCATCCAAATAACCACAAATCCATTACAAAACTTACTAATTTTCTCAAAATTAGTAATTAAGGTCTCTTATTAATCATGAGATGATATAATCATGTTTATAATATGAATACAAGCCTAAATTATAACATAGAATTCTCTAAATCATATCATGTAACTTTATAACCATTACTAAACAAATATATGAAGTATAACATGTAAATAGGTATGGAGAATCATCCCACTCACCTTCTCTTTTTACCAAAACAAGCTCTAATCACTTTGACACAAATCTTAGCTCTCTTTAAATTTGGGATTAAGCCCCGTATACTACTTCATGCCAATTCCTTGTGGGTTATATGAGGAATGAGTAAGAGGAATATGGTTATTTTGTAATGAAGTTAGGAATTTATGTGGGCTTTATTTAGTGGAATAGAGCTTAGTGGATTAAGGAGCAATTAGAGATGGTTTAAGAGAGGAGGTAAGTTAGGGCTTAGGGGATTAAGGGGCAATTAAAGAAGGATTAGGAGAGGAAGAGGAAAAGAAACGGGAATGGAAAGTGAAAATGAGAGGAATGAAAATAATAAAGAGAGTTAGCCAACTAATAGGCTAGCTAATGGGCCATCGCCCCAAATTTAATTCTCATTCCTTTCTAGAAATCATTATTCACTTCATAAACTTATCGACTCCAAACAAAGCCAAGTTTATACTCATATTTCTTGCGTCAGAAAAGTGGTGTCAACTATGGGTGTCTCGAGATTCAATTCATCTATCTTTGAAAAATTGAGCATATTGGACATTCCATTAATCAACAATTAAATATTTAAATTAATCGTTTAAAAATTTAGTCATTAAAATTGCGATTGTTACATTCTCCCTTCCTTAAATGAATTTAGTCCCCGAAATTCCTATGAGTACGAAAAATTAACATGACTAACCGACATTCTCGAGTCTAAACCTTAGAAAATTTCAATAGTACTCCCCTTATACAACAAACATATTGAAATTCCCAGAATAAAATGCATCTCACACCTTAAGAAATATGTGAAAACCTATATTATCCCACATATCCTTTAGTACTACCCCTCCTTTGAGAAAACTTTGCACTATTTAAATGCAAATTTAAAAAAATAAGAATTTGAATAGCTAAATTTCTATTGTCAAGTACCTAATTATGCTATATAAAAAGGATAATGCACCAATTCTATAGCAACTCATAGTTAATACATGTACAATTTTAGCGTAGTAACCGATACTATCACAACCATCATGACTATTTACTGAAGAGAAAGCTAAAATAAGTCAGTATCTAAGTATACTATTGTTAACCCAAAAAGTGGATCAACACCTTGGTTTGAGTGTGAAAGCACCAGCCTTAACTGTAATCCAGAAAACAGCAACACGGATCACAAAAATAAGCAAATAAAAAGAAGAAAAGATAAAAGTGACACGGAATTTTTATAGTGGCTCGGCGAAATCTATGGCCTACATCCACTTTATAATTTATTTGTCACTTGTAGCTTCATATTACAAGAGATTTTGAGGAGGAGATGAGAAATCACATTTTCTGTTTCAGTTTTTCTTTTCTTTTACAATACTAGGTGTATTTATAGCTGTAAGCCTTGACCCAATGCTGGTGTGGAATTGCAGTGACGCTGACTAGGCTGATATTAATTGCACCATAATCTTCTTATTTAAGGTAAGGATGAAGAGAATTAAGGAATATTTGATATGGAAATGGTTGGCATTAATTAGTAATGAATAAGCAGGTTATCATGGCATTTATTGGGCATTAAATCCGGCTTTGATGGGTAATGAATTGGTATTTATAGTGGAGATATGGTTGGTTTTTATTAAGTAATGAATTGGTATTTATGGTGGATATATGGTTACTTTTTATTAATTATTTGAGATAATAAATGTAAGGAAATCAGGAAATAAATCTTTAATTTCTTCGTCAAGGATGGTAACTAATTTGTTGGATAATATTTTCCCCCCGAAGTATGCCTTGTTGGCAATGGGGTACGCTTCGTTCAAGAACTTATGTTAGTGAAAGCAAATTTTTGGCATCAAATTCTCATATCTTTAGATGTTTGACAGATGTTAGGTGTCAGACCATTCCTGCACAAGGAGATAGAGTTAATCATTCCTATTCGAGAGCATTCACATTTAAGAGATACTTTAGAGAGCAGTTCTCAGTCGCTTCTATAACCTTTGATTGAAAGAAAGAACGATGCTGTAAAGAGTTTTGAAAGGTGTCGCCCTTAGGAACGAGTTAGAGCATGGCTGTAGAACGTTCAGGGTTGCTCATCACATGTGTAAGTCATTCTCTAAGCACTAACCTGTAAAACTTTTTTTATGCAAGGAATAATTTTATTATGAGGTGTCGCTCCTGAAAAGGAATTACAGCATTGGATAGCTTACATTCGGGATCACTTACATGAGTAAATCGCTTCCCAAATGCTAACCTTTAAAGCATTTTTTGATGATGCACAATTCAAATGCAGAAAGGAGTCTAAATTCTTGATCTCATTTTTTTTTAATTCAGTTTGGTTGATGATAATTTCTATTTGATTAGTAGACCCTAGAGTCCAGTACTTATCTGAGTGAGTGGCTTTGCATGCCCCTATTATTGGTCCTTGCTGGTTGCCCCCAGCTATTTTCTTCATGGTTGACGAAAAGTTTGAATGAGAGGACGCCTCCTAGTTGCCCCCTTACTGAGTTCCTTCCATAGCACTTTTCCTTGTATGAGGCTTCTTCATCTTCTAAAACCTAGATCTAGGAACCTGTATTCTAGATCTAAATTTTTCCTTTCAGATCTGGAGTTGGATCTTCTTCCTAACATAGAATAAGCTTCAGATCTGAGATTACCTTATTCTTCTCAGTGAAAGCACCAAAATGTTAACCCAAAAAATGGATCAACACCCTTGTTTGAGTGTGAAAGCACCAGCCTTAACAACAATCCAGAAAACAACAACACAGATCATAAAAATAAGCAGATAAAAAAAGATAAAAGGGCCATGGAATTTTTATAGTGGTTCGGCAAAATCTATGGCTTACATCGACTTTATAATTTATTTATCACTTGTAGCTTCATATTAAAAGAGATTTTGAGGAGGAGAGGAGAAGTCACATTTTTTGTTTCAGTTTTTCTTTTCTTTGGCAATACTAGGTGTATTTATAGCTGTAAGCCTTGATCCAGTGCTGGTGTGGAATTGTAGTGAGCACAATTCAACACCCTAGTTTGAGTGTGAAAGCACCAGCCTTAACGACAATCCAGAAAATAGCAACATAGATCATAAAAATAAGCAGATAAAAAGAAGAAAAGTTAAAAGAGACATGGAAATTTTATAGTGGTTCGGCGAAATCTATGGCCTACATCCACTTTATAATTTATTTACCACTCGCAATTTCATATTACAAGAGATTTTGAGGAGGATAGGAGAACTCCCATTTTCTGTTTTAGTTTTTCTTTTCTTTTGCAATACTAGGTGCATGTAAGCCTTGACCCAGTGCTGGTATAGAATTGTAGTGACGCTGACTAGGTTGATATTAATTGCACCATCATCTTCTTATTTAAGGTAAGGATGAAAGGAATTAAGAAATATTTGATATGAAAATGGTTAGCATTAATTAGTAATAAATAAGCAGGCTATCATAGAATTTATTGGGCATTAAATCCAGCTTTAGTGGGTAATGAATTGGTATTTATAGTGGTGATATGGCTGGTTTTTATTCAGTAATGAATTGGTATTTATGGTGGAGATATGACTGCGTTTTATTAATTATTTGAGGTAATAAATGCAAGGAAATCAGGAAGTAAATCTTTAATTTATTTTTCAAGGATGGTAACCAATTTGTTGGATAATAACCGTAGACTCTAAGTCACACCAAAAAGCAATCGACTTGTACTGATCTCATCTTGTCCCCTAGAATGGCCATGGATGACATGTGATCTATCCTAAATAGCTATTGCTATTTCTCTCCGTACATGCTATAACATGTAATTATAACTTGCATTCAAACTACCAGACACAAGAAACAAGCAACAACAAATTACAACAATCAATAAAAATCAATCAATAACCGATTAAAACAACACAAGAACAATAATTAATCTATCAACCAAACAATAACAAGAAATTAACAAGCAACGATAAGCAATGGCAAACAATAGCAAACAATAACAATAAAAAAACAAGAAATAAAAAACAACAGAAAGCAACAACAATCAATAAAAATCAATCAACAATCAACCAAAAAGTAACACAAGTAACAAAATCAAGAAGTCAACCAATCAATCAACAAACAACAACAATCAGTCATCAAGCAACAATAAGCAGAAACAGACATCAACAAACAATTAATCAATCATGACAACAACGAACAATATAAGCAAAAATAACCAGCACATGAAAAAAGTCTATATTAACACGCATTGTAACCAGCAATGGTTTATGGGTGCATGCCAAACTACAAACTCTCATGAGCTTGATCGACTCCTAACGTGGACAAAATGCTTAAGTAGTGTATATCCTTTCGTTAATACAATACACGAAAGACTATTACACCTCCTACTGTGCAACAGAAAACCTCTACAATATGCTAGATCGTTTAGTTTCAAACTCTTGAATAAACACCGCAACCTAAGCCTCTATTTTCCTTTCCTTACGGACACGTTATCGCCTAGGCAAGGTCAACTCACCAATTAGAAGATTATCTAAATTTTCAAAAAACTAGTTGAGAAGTCTTTCCCCAAACTATCCTAAGTTATCCAAAGTGACTACCCTATAAATTATTTCTAAAGGAATAAAGATCATCCAAAATAACATACGATGCCTGATCTCATCCTTTTTTTTTGCTCGTACGATTTCTTTGTTAAGCTAAGGTCGGCCCCTCAACTCCTCTTATGCAAACTCTGATTCAGTTCCTTAGTATGACCACTAAAACTTCCTCATACAACTAGAGTCATGCTTCAAAAATCTCTTAGTCACTTCAAGAAGCTGATTCAAGTGCTTGTCTTAAGGAATCGAGAACCCTTCCCTAACTGGTGCAAATCGCCTATAAACCTTGCACTCAAACTAGTGATTAGGAACTGGTATGCGAATGGACCGACCCTTAGAAAACAACTTTCATCACATAGGATTACACCTATCAGCTAAGTTTTACAAACATAAGGACAATGATTCAACCACGAATGACTCCGCATAAAGTGTTAATAAGCCGCCCACTCGGTCATTTCTCATTACAGAGCAACCACCGAATTCTACCAGTATGTGAATCCAAGTGACACTTCATCGACCAACTCCACTCAACTCGAAAGCTCATGCATCGAGTCCAAATGGTAATACTCTCAGTCACTATACCACCCTTAATACCTACTGCAACTGCATGTGTATCATATCTGCTCATACTGATAGCCTGAACATAGATACCTTAGCAACTGCAATGGAAATAAATCAGAGTTCAGAAGACAAGTGGAGCAAGCAATATTATATAGCAGAAAAATACAAGTATGTCCTCTCAGTGTATCTCTTTTATTAGGTTGTTTTAACTCAAACTGGTATACTTGGTCATAAGTGTTGAACCTAAGCTCTGATACCAAATGTAACAAACCGTCCCACGTAAAACCCAAAAATTTGCACCTTACATCATTGCCTGAATTTCAAATACTACAAAAGACAACTTGTCGTGGAAGAAAAAGAAAGAAAAGAAACTAAACACTATATCAAGGCATAACGATATAATCTCACAGTAGAATGATAACATATAATATACTGAATATACATGAACAAAATAGGATGAACAGTATATGAGTAGTTGCATTGGTGGAAGTAATTGATATGTAAATATCAATATAGAAAGTCAAAATAAAACATTTGATACAAGTCTCGTATGCAAAGAATATATGCATAGTATCGTCATCACCTCCAAAGCTCCAGCTGTGCCACTCTAATAACATATCCCCAAATGAACCTAACTCCCGAACTACTCGATAGAGTACCTAAGAGTTTTCATGACATAAATAGACAAAGAAAAATGCGGATAATACATAAAGCCTAGTATAAAGGGAATTATCTCAAATTACCGTATATCAAAACTATATACATATAGAATAGGAACTACTAAGATACGACCGGTCCTCTCCATAAATGTGGCTCAAGATAACCTAGACTGTCCATAAACAAGTAAAGTAAACTCATCTCAAAAGTAAGGAATCTTACCATAGCTTGCTCTTCTCCTATAATAAACGAGTCAGCATAACTAATACAATGTGAATGATATGTAACAGTATACCATGATAAGGTAACCCAATACAAAAATGCCCAGAGAATATAAATACCACCATATAATAGGATCTAGATTAACCCTAGGAGGGGGGTGAATAGGGTTATAGCAAATTTTCTCGATTAAACACAGAAACAAACTGTAGAAATAAATATGCTGAAAAGTAAATCACACACAAAATTTACCCAGCTTCGGCAACCCCTGCCTACTGCTGCATTCCTAGATTTCTATTAGAATTAAATAGTCTCCCGCTTACAAACACTCTAACAGACTCCCAAACCCTGCTCCCGCTTACAAACACACTAATAGACTCGCACCCCCTGCTCTCGCCTATAGAGTTTTGCAAACTCGCAAACCCTTGCTCCCGCATATAGAGTTTTGCAAACTCGCACACCCTGCTCACTGAACTAATTCTAACTAGACAATCTGACACTACCTACAACCTAGGTGGTGATTTACCAAGAATTGAACTTTAAAGAAAATTTAAAACAAACTAGAAAAAACAGTTTAAAACTTAAAACACTATTTGAAATAAAATAAATCCCCTTTTAACAAATAAGGCCGGCCCAAATGTTTTAGTCTCTAGCCCGTTCTCTTTTCTCTTTTGCTATGGCGGCTTCGTTCTTCTTTCTTGAATTAGGGCTTCGGCTCTTGTGAGATTTTGTGATGCTCTCTGCTCACTGCTTCTCCGATAATCGATTATCTGGTTTGTGTTGCTCTTGCTTGCTCGTTCTCTGATGATCGATTCTGGTTGCTTTACTTGCGCTTTGTTTCGCAGCTGCTCCTTTGATCGATTTCGATAGATTGGTATGTATTCTCTTTTGTTGCTGGTTTAATTGCTTGCTTGAACTCGATGCCTATGATGAATTCTTGGGTTTGGTATTTATATGAATTCGACACTTGAGTTTGTTCATATCAATTCGATACTTTCCAAAATTGTTGCTTTCCTGATGCGCACGACTTTCCTGATATATCTTCAACTTGTTACTCATGGATTTGATTTTCAAACGTTTGATTTATCTTGTGTCAAACGGCAAAGACTTTTCTGTTTTATTTTGCTTGACTTTCCTATTTTCGGCAATTTCCATTTTTATACATACTTGATTTTTTTTCTTGATCATCTGATTTTGTGACTATGACTCCATGACTTGCCATTACAATTGCGTTGACATTTAACTGCAAGTATTGTGTAGCATGGTCGTGGTTCATCTTGTAGTCTTCTTCGAACTGTTTTGCATTTCAGCTGTACTTGTTGTTTGTAGCTTTCCACTGACTTGTGTTCCATCTGTGGTCATTGCTGTATTGCCTGGATTGTGTACATTTGTGCACTTGTTGTCCTATGTCTGATCATCCCTTCTGTTTGCTTTGGCTTCATTGACTTCGGCCATATGTGTTCATCTGCACTTGCACACTCCTGCTTGTTGTTGTATACTTGTGGTCTTCATTTGGCCTGCACTTGTGTATATTTGGCTTCACTTGTGAACTTTGGCTCTGGTTGTTGCAATATTCATTTGTGCTGTTATGTTGGTGGCAATTTTGTACAAATTGCACTAGCTCACTGAAGTTTTCATGGTTGCACATACTTATTTGAGTTTGCACTTGCACTTGATATTGTAGTCTCTGGCCTTGCATCATGATGCAGTCTTCATTAGCTCGTGTACCTAAACTTGATTCACTTGGTCATCTTGTACTTCTGGATGCACTTGTCTGATTGTTTGGACAATTGTTTTATCACTTTGGCTTCACTGAGTTTGTTGTGCACTTGCTTGTGTTTCACTGTCATACTTGGTCGTGCTGTAGTCTTCAAGCATATTGTTGTGATTGTAGTTTGCATTATGTTAATCTGGCTTGAACTTGATAGTCAAGTTGCACTCATGTCCACTGCATAGTGGTCTTTATTGTTGCTGTGTCATTGTTTACCATGTTGTTGTTCCCTGAACTTTCCTTGTACCACTGTAAAACTGCATGTTACTGTCTTGTGAGCCTGTGTCTTGTATTGCTTGTGACATCCATGTTGCAGCTGGTCTTTGCATCCATTCATGTTGATTTTTGAAATTTTACTTGCGTTGAATCCAGTTTCAAAACCTCGAGTTTTGACCTTGTGCTCGTGTCGTGATTGCACGTGAGTTGAACCCGGCTTTTCATTTGGGTTTGACCTGTGCTCACCTGTCCCCATAAATCGATCAAGTGTATATCGATGTGCACGGCCCTGTGGCATGTACAATGATACACTGTGCATGTCACATTATTCGTGTGTGATGAATTCAAATGTAAATGATGACGAACAACCCAAATAACTGAGGCAAATCATATTTTCAAAAATCATATTTTATTTTATATTGCAAAAATATTTCTTTTTCAATTTTACCGCGTTAGTGAATATTTTTGTAGATTGCTCAGATGTTGGATTCAAACTGGAATGCAATTGAAGACAAAATACGAGTGTGAGTGATATGTAGTGAGGTTATTAATGTAAAGATAATTGTGATGTATTCAAAAATGTATATGTATAGTGAGAGCCTGGATTTGTACTATTCAATATTGTAATAAATATTTGTTTGAATAAAATTTCTGTTTGAATTCAAATTCCATTCAAATTCTGTGTAATTTATTTTATTCAACAAATATTTATTTAATCTATGAAAAATAGAATAGTACATTAACAAATACATTTAAATGAATGTATATATATGTTTATTATCATCAAACAAAAATCATATACTCGCATATTCCACAATCTCCCCCTTTTGATGATAACAAACATATATTTAAGATTTTGACTGTGTTAAATGTATTTGAACAATGATATACACTAATTGCTTCCCCTATTTAAATGCTTTCTCTCTACATGATGCTCCCCCTACATATATGCATACAAATAGAAATATATAAATGAGCCTAGATGCAAATGGAAAAATTATTTGACCTTTGCTTGATTCTATTTGACAAAATCTTAACTTTTCTCTCCCCCTTTTGTTATCAGCAAAAGAATAATAGTGTTTAGAGAAAAATAGAGATAAAGTGATTAATATTAATCCAACATTAAACTCAATTTGGATATAAATATTAAACTTCAATAAAAATCAAACAAAAATCATAACTACCCTTGTTAGGCGCATATTCCACTTTTATGCATAACCATGCATAACCGTTAGGACTTTTAAATGAGATTAGTAGTATTCCAATTTAATTTTAAAAAAATGAAATCAAGTATCTTCTAACCATGCATGACCGTGAGGACTTTTAAATGGGATTAGAATCAACTTGTCTATTTAATCAATTAATTTTGATATGCGTTCCATACATGCATAACCGTAAGGACTTTTAAATGAGCTTGGAAGCACATAATCAAGAATCCAAGTAATTCACCCATGCATAACCGTGAGGACTTTTAAATGAGAGTGAATATTTGGATATTGTTTATTTTTACAAAGAAAAGATGAGTGAAAAACAAATGATCCCTGATTATAGTACCACATATCGACAAACTATATTTAAGTTTTGATAAACAATGGTCGATAGAAATATGATAGATATAGAAATGGTCATGGAATCTTTACCCAATAAAAAGTTTTATAACTCTTGTTTGAGTTCCTAAAGAAATTTTCCAAATATACTCTCTTGAGTAATGTATGTTAAATATCAACACTTATCACTTTTTCAATCACATTTATCTTTTTGATAATTAGTAGGGAGTCGGATTAGTCAAAATTTGTCATTTAAAATAAAAAAAATGACTAATCTGAAAATATGGTCAACAATGATTTTCTCGAAGGGGTTATATGAGAAAGAAAATTTCTGCTATTTGAAAATTATTTGTAATGAAAAATATGCAGATATTTTCTTTGAAAAACGATGCAGTTACTAAATGTCTCACCATAAATCACGTTCAACTAGAAGTTTTCTGTCAACTAGATTACCAGTATGTTCTGCATCTGAATTTCTCTTTCACTCCAAAATATTACTAACTCAATTTGTTAAACCAGACCATGAAGTATGCATAAAAAACTCAGACTCACAAATTTTTACAGCATTCTTGAATTTGATTTGAAGTCGTGTAAATAATCAGAAACTGTGAATATAGAGTTAGCCGAATTATAACCTAATGCATTATCATCCAATAAAACACTAAGCTTAATCCAAACGTATATGTATGAATTAATTCGAAGAATAGTGTTTTTGGCATAAATATAATTGGCCAACTATGTTGAACAAGTCAGAATAAAAAAACATCATCTTTACAACATCTCAATATTGGCTGATTTCATTCAGAATATGGTGTAGATTATCACATTTAATATACCTTCACCTGTTTTACCTTTACGATAATTTTTCGTGGTTGCCCATTGTGATTCTTTCACCTTTGTACTAGGCTAAGGAACTTTTGCTTTGTTTGCCCGTTGTGTTTCTGGAACAGCCAAAATCCAGAAAACACTGTTGTTATTCCTTAGCCTGCCACCATACCTATATGAGAAAAGATTTACGTGACCTATTTGTTTTCATAGGTCCATGATTGTTAGTGGTAGAATATTTTGAAAAAATAATTTTGTGGAGACCCAAAACTATTTATAATTGCTCCCTTCGGCACCCAAATTTGTTTAACTTAGAGAGATTTTATATTTGTGCCCTTTGGAACCCAAATTGATATAGTTTTCATGTGTTTGGGTCTATACCAACAATTATTTTGATTGTGTCCAAATTTTATACAAATTGTGCACACTGAATTTTCTTGATTAATCTTGCTTTCAACATTTTCAGATTTATTATATCCAAGACCTTGTCTAACCGTATTAACAGTTTGCTTTCCTAATAGCATATTCAACGATTTTTCACTTTTTGAGAATTTATCTAAAGTCATTGACATTTGTTGGACTTGTGTTTTGAGAGATTCATTTTCATTTATCAATTGTGTGCACTTTTTAATAGAATTCTCTCTCCTAGTATTTTCATTCTCTTTTAAAATCAGAATTTCATTTTCAAGTGATTTTATATTGATTTCTGATTTTTTAATTTCCTTTTCGAATGTTGGACACTTATCGCACTTAGGGATCTTACTTTGATAGGTTTTAACTAATTTTTCGAGTTGTTCATTTAATTCTATCAAAGTATCTTTTTGTGATTCAAGTTTGGCATACTTCTCCCTAAGTCGTTCAAAACAGCCATTCACTTTGTGGAAATAAATAAGTAATTCAGAGTGAGTGAGTTTTGATACCTCCCTTGGCTCGTCATCGTCGCTATCAGTTATATTCCCATGAAGGCACATATCTGCTTTCTCACTCTTACTGCCAGTACTTTGATTATCTTCATCATTTGTATTCCAAGTGGCTGCAAAACTTTTCCGTTTTGATTTCTTATCTTTGTTGAGTTGAAATCAGGGATAATTGGGCTTGATATCACCGGGTTTGTTGCAAATGATGTCGTGTTCTTCCGAGTTGTCTAGTGCTTTGATCATTCTGTTTTTTAATTTTTGATTTAGAGCTGGATTTCCGTATTTGCGGTTCCACTTTTTGTATTTCTTCATTAGTAATGCCATCTCGGCTGCTCCATCATCATCACCCTCATCACAACTGCTATTTACCAATCCTGTTAAGCACATTTCTTTAACTGAGTTGGTTGTGGAGGACATTTCATTGCTGTTGACTTTTGCACCATCTATTGCATCGAAAGTATTCCAGATTTTCTGTGCATTTTTACAATGAGAGACGAAATAAAAATTATCACGATTAATATGAGAATATAATATATGCATAGCAAGAGCATTAATCGAGATAATTTCCTTATTTGTTATATCACACCCATTTTCAATAATATCCCAACATTTAATATTAACAGATTTTAAATAAAATTCCATTTTCAATTTCCAGTTCAAAAAATATGTTCCATCGAAAATAGAAGGAATAATATTGGAACGACCCTCAACAAAAGTATTATTTGGTGGATTCATGACTCTAGAGTTAAAGAAAAAAACCATGCTCTGATACCACTTGTAGGATCTAGATTAACCCTAGAGGGGGGGTGAATAGGGTTATAGCAAATTTTCTCGATTAAACACAGAAACAAACTGCAGAAATAAATATGCTGAAAAGTAAATCACACACAAAATTTACCCAGCTTCGGCAACCCCTGCCTACTGCTGCATTCCCAGATTTCTATTAGAATTAAACAGTCTTCCGCTTAGAAACACTCTAACAGACTCGCAAACCCTGCTCCCGCTTACAAACACTCTAATAGACTCGCACCCCCTGCTCCCGCCTATAGAGTTTTGCAAACTCGCAAACCCTTGCTCCCGCCTATAGAGTTTTGCAAACTCGCACACCCTGCTCACTGAACTAATTCTAACTAGACAATCTGATACTACCTACAACCTAGGTGGTGATTTACCAAGAATTGAACCTTAAAGAAAATTTAAAACAAACTAGAAAAAACAGTTTAAAACTTAAAACCCTATTTGAAATAAAATAAATCCCTTTTTAACAAATAAGGCCGGCCCAAATGTTTTAGTCTCTAGCCCGTTCTCTTTTCTCTTTTGCTATGGCGGCTTCGTTCTTCTTTCTCGAATTAGGGCTTCGGCTCTTGTGAGAGTTTGTGATACTCTCTGCTCACTGCTTCTCCGATAATCGATTGTCTGGTTTGTGTTGCTCTTGCTCGCTCATTCTCTAATGATCGATTCTGGTTGCTTAACTTGCGCTTTGTTTCGCAGCTGCTCCTTTGATCGAGTTCGATAGATTGGTATGTATTCTCTTTTGTTGCTGGTTTAATTGCTTGCTTGAACTCGATGCCTATGATGAATTCTTGGGTTTGGTATTTATATGAATTCGACACTTGAGTTTGTTCGTATCAATTCGATACTTTCCAAAATTGTTGCTTTCCTGATGCGCACGACTTTCCTGATATATCTTCGACTTGTTACTCACGGCTTTGATTTTCAAACATTTGATTTATCTTGTGTCAAACGGCAAAGACTTTCCTGTTTTATTTTGCTTGACTTTCCTATTTTCGGCAATTTCCATTTTTATACATACTTGATTTTTTTTCTTGGTCATCTAATTTTGTGACTGTGACTCAATGACTTGCCATTACAATTGCGTTGACATTTAACTGCAAGTATTCCTGTAGCACGGTCGTGGTTCATCTTGTAGTCTTCTTCGAACTGTTTTGCATTTCAGTTGTACTTGTTGTTTGTAGCTTGCCACTGACTTGTGTTCCATTTGTGGTCATTGCTGTATTTCCTGGATTGTGTACATTTGTGCACTTGTTGTCCTGTGTCTTATCATCCCTTCTGTTTGCTTTGGCTTCATTGACTACGGCCATATGTGTTCATCTGCACTTGCACACTCCTGCTTGTTGTTGTATACTTGTGGTCTTCATTTGGTCTTCACTTGTGTATATTTGGCTTCACTTGTGAACTTTGGCTCTGGTTGTTGCAGTATTCATTTGTGCTGTTATGTTGGTGGCAATTTTGTACAAATTGCACTAGCTCACTGAAGTTTTCACAGTTGCACATACTTATTTGAGTTTGCACTTGCACTTGATATTGTAGTCTCTGGCCTTGCATCATGATGCAGTCATCATTAGCTCGTGTACCTGAACTTGATTCACTTGGTCATCTTGTACTTCTGGATGCACTTGTCTGATTGTCTGGACAATTGTTTTATCACTTTGGCTTCACTGAGTTTGTTGTGCACTTGCTTGGGTTTCACTGCCATACTTGGTCGTGCTGTAGTCGTCAAGCATATTGCTCTGATTGTAGTTTGCATTATGTTAATCTGGCTTGAACTTGATAGTCAAGTTGCACTCATGTCCACTGCATAGTGGTCTTTATTGTTGCTGTGTCATTGTTTACCATGTTGTTGTTCCCTGTACTTTTCTTGTACCACTGTAAAACTACATATTACTGTCTTGTGAGACTATCTCTGGTATTGCTTGTGGCATCCATGTTGCAGCTGGTCTTTGCATCCTTTCATGTTGATTTTTGAAATTTTACTTGCGTTGAATCCAGTTTCAAAAACTCGGGTTTTGACCTTGTGCTCGTGTCGTGATTGCACGTGAGTTGAACCCGGCTTTACATTTGGGTTTGACCTGTGCTCACCTGTCCCTATAAATCGATCAAATGTATATCGATGTGCACGGCCCTGTAGCATGTACAATGATACACTGTGCATGTCACACTGTTCGTGTGTGATGAATTCAAATGTAAATGATGACGAACAACCCAAATAACTGAGGCAAATCATATTTTCAAAAATCATATTTTATTTTGTATTGCAAAAATATTTCTTTTTCAATTTTACTGCGTTAGTGAATATTTTTGCAGATTGCTCAGATGTTGGATTCAAACTGGAATGCAATTGAAGACAAAATACGAGTGTGAGTGATATGTAGTGAGGTTATTAATGTAAAGATAATTGTGATGTATTCAAAAATGTATATGTATAGTGAGAGCTTGGATTTGTACTATTCAATATTGTAATAAATATTTGTTTGAATAAAATTTCTGTGTGAATTCAAATTCCATTCAAATTCTGTGTAATTTATTTTATTCAACAAATATTTATTTAATCTATGAAAAATAGAATAGTACATTAACAAATACATTTAAATGAATGTATATATATGTTTATTATCATCAAACAAAAATCATATACTCGCATATTCCACAATCTCCCCCTTTTGATGATAACAAACATATATTTAAGATTTTGACCGTGTTAAATGTATTTGAACAATGATGTACACTAATTGCTCCCCCTATTTAAATGCTTCCTCTCTACATGATGCTCCCCCTACATATATGCATACAAATAGAAATATATAAATTTGCCTAGATGCAAATGGAAAAATTATTTGACCTTTGCTTGATTCTATTTGACAAAATCTTTACTTTTCTCTCCCCCTTTTGTTATCAGCAAAAGAATAATAGTGTTTAGAGAAAAATAGAGATAAAGTGATTAATATTAATATTAATCCAACATTAAACTCAATTTGGATATAAATATTAAACTTCAATAAAAATCAAACAAAAATCATAACTACCCTTGTTAGGCGCATATTCCACTTTTAGAAAGAATGGAAATGATGTTCTAATATAAAATTATACAATTGTATCAACTTGTGGTACATTTATATCAGGAATTTGAATATCTACTAATCATGCATAACCGTTAGGACTTTCAAATGAGATTAGTAGCATTCCAATTTAATTTTAAAAAATGAAATCAAGTATCTTCTAACCACGCATGACCGTGAGGACTTTTAAATGGGATTAGAATCAAATTGTCTATTTAATCAATTAATTTTGATATGCGTTCCATACATGCATAACCGTAAGGACTTTTAAATGAGCATGGAAGCACATAATCAAAAATACAAGTAATTCACCCATGCATAACCGTAAGGACTTTTAAATGATAGTGAATACTTTGGATATTTATTTATTTTTACAAAAAAAATATGAGTGAAAAACAAATGATCCCTGATTATAGTATCACATATCGACAAACTATATTTAAGTTTTTATAAACAATGGTCGATAGAAATATGATAGATATAGAAATGGTCATGGAATCTTTACCCAACAAAAAGTTTTATAACTCTTGTTTGAATTCCTAAAGAAATTTTCCAAATATACTCTCTTGAGTAATGTATGTTAAATATCAACACTTATCACTTTTTCAATCACTATTTATCTTTTTGATAATTGGTAGGGAGTCGGATTAGTCAAAATTTGTCATTTAAAATCAAATAAAAATGACTAATCTGAAAATATGGTCAAAAATGATTTTATCGAAGGGGTTATATGAGAAAGAAAATTTCTGCTATTTGAAAATTATTTGTAATGAAAAATATGCAGATATTTTCTTTGAAAAATGATGCAGTTACTAAATGTCTCACCATAAATCACGTTCAACTAGAAGTTTTCTGTCAACTAGATTACCAGTATGTTCTGCATCTATGACTTTCTCTTTCACTCCAAAATATTACTAACTCAATTTGTTAAACCAGACCATGAAGTGTGCATAAAAAACTCAAACTCACAAATTTTTACAGCATTCTTGAATTTGATTTGAAGTCGTGTAAATAATCAGAAACTGTGAATATAGAGTTAGCCGATTTATAACCTAATGCATTATCATCCAACAAAACACTATGCTTAATCCAAACGTATATGTATGAAGTAATTCTAAGAATAGTGTTTTTGGAATAAATATAATTGGACAACTATGTTGAAAAGGTCAGAATCAAAAAACATCATCTTTACAACATCTCAATATTGGCTGATTTCATTCAGAATACGGTGTAGATTATCACATTTAATGTACCTTCACCTGTTTTACCTTTACGATAATTTTTCGTGGTTGCCCATTGTGATTCTGTCACCTTTGTACTAGGCTAAGGAACTTTTGCTTTGTTTGCCCGTTGTGTTTCTGGAACAGCCAAAATCCAGAAAACACTGTTGTTATTCCTTAGCCTGCCACCATACCTATATGAGAAAAGATTTACGTGACCTATTTGTTTTCATAGGTCCATGATTGTTAGTGGCAGAATATTTTGAAAAAATAATTTTGTGGAGACCCAAAACTATTTATAATTGCTCCCTTCAGCACCCAAATTTGTTTAACTTAGAGAGATTTTATATTTGTGCCCTTTGGAAACCAAATTGACATAGTTTTCATGTGTTTGGGTCTATACCAACAATTATTTTGATTGTGTCCAAATTTTATACAAATTGTGCACACTGAATTTTCTTGATTAATCTTGCTTTCAACATTTTCAGATTTATTATATCCAAGACCTTGTCTAACCGTATTAACAGTTTGCTTTCCTAATAGCATATTCAACGATTTTTCACTTTTTGAGAATTTATCTAAAGTCATTGACATTTGTTGGACTTGTGTTTTGAGAGATTCATATTCATTTATCAATTGTGTGCACTTTTTAATAGAATTCTCTCTCCTAGTATTTTCATTCTCTTTTAAAATCAGAATTTCATTTTCAAGTGATTTTATATTGATTTCTGATTTTTTAATTTCCTTTTCGAATGTTGGACACTTATCACACTTAGGGAGCTTACTTTGATAGGTTTTAACTAATTTTTCGAGTTGTTCATTTAATTCTATCAAAGTATCTTTTTGTGATTCAAGTTTGGCATACTACTCCCCAAGTCGTTCAAAACAGCCATTCACTTCGTGGAAATAAATAAGTAATTTAGAGTGAGTGAGTTTTGATACCTCGCTTGGCTCGTCATCGTCGCTATCATTTATATTCCCATGAAGGCACATATCTGCTTTCTCACCCTTACTGCCAGTACTTTGATTATCTTCATCATTTGTATTCCAAGTGGCTGCAAAACTTTTCCGTTTTGATTTCTTATCTTTGTTGAGTTGAAATCGGGGATAATTGGGCTTGATATCACTGGGTTTGTTGCAGATGATCCCGTGTTCTTCCGAGTTGTCTAGTGCTTTGTTCATTCTGTTTTTTAATTTTTGATTTAGAGCTGGATTTCCGTATTTGCGGTTCCACTCTGTGTATTTCTTCATTAGTAATGCCAGCTCGGCTGCTCCATCATCATCATCATCCTCATCACAACTGCTATTTAACAATCCTGTTAAGCACATTTCTTTAACTGAGTCGGTTGTGGAGGTCATTTCATTGCTGTTAACTTTTGCACCATATATTGCATCGAAAGTATTCTAGATTTTCTGTGCATTTTTACAACGAGAGACGAAATAAAAATTATCACGATTAATATGAGAATATAATATATGCATAGCAAGAGCATTAATCGAGATAATTTCCTTATTTGTTATATCACACCCATTTTCAATAATATCCCAACATTTAATATTAACAGATTTTAAATAAAATTCCATTTTCAATTTCCAGTTCAAAAAATCTGTTCCATCGAAAATAGAAGGAATAATATTGGAACGACCCTCAACAAAAGTATTATTTGGTGGATTCATGACTCTAGAGTTAAAGAAAAATAACCGTGCTCTGATACCACTTGTAGGATCTAGATTAACCCTAGAGGGGGGGTGAATAGGGTTATAGCAAATTTTCTCGATTAAACACAGAAACAAACTGCAGAAATAAATATGCTGAAAAGTAAATCACACACAAAATTTACCCAGCTTCGGCAACCCCTGCCTACTGCTGCATTCCCAGATTTCTATTAGAATTAAACAGTCTTCCGCTTACAAACACTCTAACAGACTCGCAAACCCTGCTCCCGCTTACAAACACTCTAATAGACTCGCACCCCCTGCTCCCGCCTATAGAGTTTTGCAAACTCGCAAACCCTTGCTCCCGCCTATAGAGTTTTGCAAACTCACACACCCTGCTCACTGAACTAATTCTAACTAGACAATCTGACACTACCTACAACCTAGGTGGTGATTTACCAAGAATTGAACCTTAAAGAAAATTTAAAACAAACTAGAAAAAACAGTTTAAAACTTAAAACCCTATTTGAAATAAAATAAATCCCCTTTTAACAAATAAGGCCAGCCCAAATGTTTTAGTCTCCAGCTCGTTCTCTTTTCTCTTTTGCTATGGCGGCTTCGTTCTTCTTTCTCGAATTAGGGCTTCGGCTCTTGTGAGAGTTTGTGATGCTCTCTGCTTCTCCGATAATCGATTGTCTGGTTTGTGTTGCTCTTGCTCGCTCATTCTCTAATGATCGATTCTGGTTGCTTAACTTGCGCTTTGTTTCGCAGCTGCTCCTTTGATCGAGTTCGATAGATTGGTATGTATTCTCTTTTGTTGCTGGTTTAATTGCATGCTTGAACTCGATGCCTATGATGAATTCTTGGGTTTGGTATTTATATGAATTCGACACTTGAGTTTGTTCGTATCAATTCGATACTTTCCAAAATTGTTGCTTTCCTGATGCGCACGACTTTCCTGATATATCTTCGACTTGTTACTCACGGCTTTGATTTTCAAACATTTGATTTATCTTGTGTCAAACGGCAAAGACTTTCCTGTTTTATTTTGCTTGACTTTCCTATTTTTGGCAATTACCATTTTTATACATACTTGATTTTTTTTCTTGGTCATCTGATTTTGTGACTGTGACTCCATGACTTGCCATTACAATTGCGTTGACATTTAACCGCAAGTATTCCTGTAGCACGGTCGTGGTTCATCTTGTAGTCTTCTTCGAACTGTTTTGCATTTCAGTTCATCTTGTAGCACGGTCGTTGACATTTTTGCAGATTGCTCAGATGTTGGATTCAAACTGGAATGCAATTGAAGACAAAATACGAGTGTGAGTGATATGTAGTGAGGTTATTAATGTAAAGATAATTGTGATGTATTCAAAAATGTATATGTATAGTGAGAGCTTGGATTTGTACTATTCAATATTGTAATAAATATTTGTTTGAATAAAATTTCTGTTTGAATTCAAATTCCATTCAAATTCTGTGTAATTTATTTTATTCAACAAATATTTATTTAATCTATGAAAAATAGAATAGTACATTAACAAATACATTTAAATGAATGTATATATATGTTTATTATCATCAAACAAAAATCATATACTCGCATATTCCACACATATAAGCATATCCTAGAATGCACAACATTATCAAGCAATTAATATAACACATATAATATAAGGATAAGCGATAAACAAAAAATATAAATTGGTACTCAATATTGTCAAGTAGATGAAATGAGAATATATGGATTATTGTGGATAGATTGACCAAGAGTGCCTAATTTATTCTAGTAAAGTCGACCAGGATGAACACATGCTTTGGCGAAGTTGTTCATGAAGAGCATAGTTAGTCTTCACGGGGTTCCTTATAGCATAGTCAATGACAGATATGCTTTATTCACTAGCGAATTCTAGAAGAGCCTACAAGATGTGTTAGGCACTAAGCTCAAAATGAGTATTGCATATCACCTACAGACGGATGGGCAGACAGAGAGAGTTAATAAGGTACTCGAGGATTTATTATGAGCTTGTGTGTTGGAGTTTGGAGGATCTTGGGAGGATCATCTACATTTGGTTGAGTTTTTCTATAATAATAGTTATTAGATTAGTATAGGAATGGCGCCTTTTGAAGCTTTGAATGGGAGGCCATGCAAATCACCAGCATGTTGGTTAGAGACTGGAGATAAATTGGGCGTAGGTCCAGTTTTGGTTAGGGAGGCATCAGAGACGATTGAGTTGATCCGAGAACATATGAAGGAAGCTCAATCCAAATAGAACAATTATGCAGATAAGAGGCGTAAAAACCTAGAGTTTCCAATTGGAGATAGGATTTTCATTAAAGTATCACCGATGAAGGGTGAAGTACGATTTGGAAAGTCCGGGAAACTGGCATTGAGATATGTTGGTCCATTCCAGATTATAGAAAGGATTGAAAGGCTCGCGTACAGAGTAGAATTTCTGAGCAGTATGGCAAGTGTCCATAATGTATTTCATGTGTCTCATCTTCGCAAGTATATGCATGATCTAGAGGCTACTATTCCTCCAACAAGGTTGGAAGTTTTAGTAGTAGTGCCTAATTTGACTTTTGTTAGAAAACCAATTCGAATTGTAGCAAGAGATGAGAAAAGATTGAGGAACAATACAGTCAAATTAGTGAAAGTTCAGTAGAGCGACAACGAAAAGGACTGTACTTGGGAGACAGAGGACAGAATTCAAGATACTTATCTTAATTTTCTTTAAGGGTATGTCTATATTAGATTTATATTGATATTAGCTAGTAAAGTAGACTAGTATGGTGGTTAAGAGTCGTTATAGATGATTGCTATGTTTAATATTTAGCCCTTACTGAATTTCGAGGATGGAATTCTTTAAGGAGTGGAGCCTGTAACATCTTTAATTTTTTGATAACATTATTTAGAAGATTTAATTAGATAAATTAAATAGAATAATGTAAATGTTAAGTGATAAGAGGGTTGAGATTTGAATAAACTCAATTAAAGCCGTGCCTAATTTAATAGCTAATGAGCTTAAGAATGGGTTTTTGGGTCAATTAAATTACATAAGGATATATTAGGAAATTTTCCGCCCATAACCCTTACCCTTATATATTTTCATTCCTACCATTTTACTAGCCCTTCATGTCATTTTGAAAAATGCAAATCAAAAGATTAAAGGAGAGGTGACCATTAACAAGAGGAGTACAATTTAATAGCTAGAGAATAAGCCTAGGGGAAATAAATCTCAATCTAATCTCCTTATCTAAAGCAAGGTGAATAAGAATTTCATCTTTATTTTTGTTTTGAAGCATATGTTTCGGATTTAAGGGATAAATTCGATTTTAAGATGAATTGAATGATGATATGCTTGAAATTCGATTTGTTCAATATAAACAAGATTGTTTAAATAGGGTTACACAAGGTTTTAAGGTAAAATAGATTTTTATTGATGTTTAAACACCATGAAATTTTTTTATGCTGTATAAAACATGATTTTGGAGTTGGGTTTCAATTTTAATTTTCCAAGCTATGTAAAAATTGTTATGAATTTTCAATGGGGTTATTTGGGTTTATAAATTTATTTTGAAAAATATATTAAGAATTTGAGTCTAGAATATTAATATGTCGGACAACATGATTAAAGTGAATTTCTGGAATTTTTGTGGATTTTTCCAGCAATTTGCTATGCAAATTAAATTATTTTAGAAGAGTGACTTCTTTGCAAAATAAGTTTTTCTTACTGGAAGGGCTTATTTGATTAACTTAACCATGGTTTAGACTTGAAATTAGTGGCAGTTATTTTAGTAAAGGATTTGAAAAAGTTAAGGCAACCAATCTGGTGTTGGCACGTGATAGGTTAATCAGAAATTGACTTGCTTTAAGTAGCATTAAACCAAGTTTACACAGAAAAGTGGGTTCCGCCAACTTTGGGAAGTACCTTTCGGCACAGAAGCTTTCGCCTTCAACCTATCTAAAACCAATACACAAGGTATCACAAAGATGGTACGCATTGGTTTGGAGAAAGGTGAAAGGTTAGGTGTCGAAAGCATGGCTTTCGAAGGAGTCAATACCTTGTTTGTTTTAAAAAGCGAAGCGCCTGCCTTTGTTTTGTTTTAGCCTTCGAAGGAGTCAGAGCATGTGGTTTCAAAAGAGGTTTTAAAAATGTTTCAGCAGGGTTGCCATTAGCATAAGTTTGCTTTCGAATTGGTTATGAAAGAATATTTTGAAAGAAGGGGTTCTGACCCGGTTGAAACCCTACTGCGTTCTTTAGCCTTTTGAAGGTATTAAAGTCATCGATGCTGTTAAAAGGTAGTGTTTGCTTGAACGATGTTTTAAGTCACTTCCTGTAGCTTTCGAAAGGGTTTATAGGTTTCGAAGACAATGGTTTCGAAAGGGGTCTCGAAGCCAACCTTCTACTATTTTACCCAGATGGTTTATGCTTTTGAAATGATGGTGCCGAGGCCATCATGTTTTCACCAATATTTTTGTATGATAAAGGATGGTTTCAATGATTTCAGAAGGGTTACTTCTAATGGTGTCGAAAGGGGAACTTTCAACTGGTTTGGAAGCTATGCTTCTAATGTTAAACATTATTACTTTAATATAATCAAAAGGTTTTTAAGGGAGGTTTTAAAGTATTAGAAAGGCAGGAGCCTAATATTTTGAAGATAGATTTTAATGCTTTCAAAGGAGGTTATCCTATGAAGTCGAAAGCAAGATTTCAAAGGTTTCGAATGGTTTTGTAATCCAAACTCATTTTTAAAAGAAAAATCCATGGCCAAATTAAAGGAGTTTTTGTAATGGTTTGATAAGAAGCTTTCCTTGATAAAAATAATAGGTTAAAGTGATTAAGCATGTTTTATATTAAACCCACATGAGTGGTATCTTATGTAATTATGTTTTCTTCTTCAAAATAATTATATTCACATTATAATGTACCCATAACTATATTTTGGGGATGAAGGGTAAAAGAACCAGCTAGGTTAACTGGTAGTGAATATAAAGTGATTAAACTCCTAGATGAGTAGATTTGCATCCAAGAGGTCAGGGAGACCAAAACCTAGGATGCCTAAATTTGGAAGTTATCAGCAAGACAGGTTCATAGCGATTCCATGAAACTATGACTAGGAAGTTATTTTGGTTACCAATAGGATCATAGTGCTCCCATGAAAACTATGTTATAAAGAGTGGTTGGCAAAGGCCAATTGGTTTGTAGTGCACTTATGAAAACTATATCCGGATTAAGTTATTGACAGTTGTCACTAGATTCCTAGTCAACCCATGAAAAATAAGACAAGAGAGAAGTTATTGGAGTCACCAATAGGCACGGGAACCCATGAATTAATTAAGTTAATTAGCAGGAGGCCAATACGTTCATAGTGCATCCATGAAAACTATGAAATGGGATAGGGAGTCCATACATTATATAAAGATTAGTAGTAAGGCCATGAAAACTAGCAGGTTAATAATGACCCTAGAAACTATAAAGTATGACAGTTAGTCAATTTAAACAGAGGATGGGAAATCCAGTATGTTTAAAAATGTTTGCATATAATCATAATATTTCGAAATGACTATGTTTTTAACCATTGTGGATGCAGAAGCACAATATATGGTTATATAAAGATTTTGAGATAACTAGTGAGGGGAAAAACTGTTCCGCTAAGCGGCATGGTCTCAGTGATATCTAAATGATTTGAGATGGTAGATTATTATTCATACCAGGCTTATGTCTGGCTCGAAGTTTATGTTTTCTCTTTAAACTCTCGGGTACTTAATTGTTGAGTAGTTTGAGGGTTGAGGTTTTTTGGTACCTCTTAAGACGAATAAGCTTCTAGAGACGTATAGAGGCATGATTGCTATATATAGTTCTCTTTTATTTGATTCCGCTATGTTGTTTGTAATGGAAAGGTTGTTATATTGCCTATATATACTCTGATCATCCAAGAGGGCGTCTTCATATTTTGCTCTTGGCATATGTTGTAATAAATATATTTTCTATGAACGTGATTTGCGATTATAGAATTATGTAATGAATTGGAAAATTTTTGAAATGGAATGTGATTTTGTTTGAAGTTTAAATTTTTCCCATATCCATGTGTTTCTGTGTGTCAATGAATCTAATACCGCCGTATTTGGTCACCAAGGATTAATGGTTATGGATGACTGCAGCATCCGTAGCCGTTAGTTTTGGACCTCCAAATAGGGGTTGTTACAAGTTGGTATCAGAATATAGGTTTATCAAACTTTAAACGAAAGTTAAACCTAAAAGATTTTCAAACATAATCCAATGAATTTTAAATAATGATTGGGGTTTGGGTCAACGTTATAGTAACGCACTTGTATTTGACACATATATATATATATATATATATATATATATATATATATATAAGTATGTTTTCCCCTTCCTCTTAGACCGTTCTTCTTTAAAGATATGGAAGCAGGAAATGGAAGAGGAAATCTAGGCGGAGGAAGCCCCACAACCAATGGAAATGCTTGACCTAAATCCAGGCAGAATCAAGGTCGACGCTAATGCTAACCAAAATTTTGAAGCAAATATAGGTGATGGAAATCCGCCAGTAGATGCAGGGATGGTGTATTAGTTGTTAGCCAATATTTTGCAAGATGGAGTTGTTGGTAATGTTGGAGGAGCTAATCATGTGGCTCCAGTTGGGAATAACTAAGCTAAGTTGAGCAGAGGCTACACCAGTCTGCATGAAAAGTCGTCTGTTGGAATAGAGGATGTTGTCTAAGTTGAGATTTGGCTATTGCACTGTGAGAGGATCTTCACTTATCTAGGATTGGATGATGGGAAAAAGAGGAGGCTAGCCTCTAGGCAGTTGCTAGGGGCAGCGCTTCACTGGTGGAATAGTGTGACTACCGGAGTTCCCAGGGAAGAGCTAATATGGGCTGATTTCAAGATGAGATTTGAGTAAAAGTTTTTATTTGAGGCTGCTAAGTCGGTGTTGATGAGGTAGTTTATGGATCTAGTCCAGGGTAATACATCAGTAATTGAGTATGCTGCTAAATTTGATGAGCTGTCTCAATATGGATATGCCACTATAGACTTTAACATCAGAAGGAATGAGAGGTCCATTCGAGGACTGAAACTGGAGCTTGCTAGAATGACCATGACGATATCCGTGATCCTTGTAATGAAGTAGTGGAGATTTCCATTCGCCATGCAGAGATGCTGGCTGGTTATGTTGGTGAGAAGTCAGTTGAATCCCAGGGTCCTCAGGAAAAGAAAAGGAAGTTCTTTAAGAAGAAAGGAGCATAGAAAGTGGATGCTGCCAAGAAGGTAAAGGCTGATTTGATGTGCTTCAAATGTGGCAAGAAGGGTCATTATGCTCATAAGTGCCGGACAAGCAAGTCGAAAAAAGGCTGCAGATAAGAAGAATGTGAAGTGCTTCAATTATGATCAAGTTGGGCATTACAAGAACCAGTGTCCAGAGCTAGTTAGAGCGAACAAAAGGAAAGTTTTTGCTGTTGGATCATCTGCTAAGCCAACTACAGCTGATAAGGGAAAGACTGTGATGGAAGGTATGCTTTTGATTCAGAGTATACCGGTTAGGGCACTATTTGATGCCGATGCATCGCATTTATTTACATCCCAGTGTTTACTTGATAGGTTATGCTTAAAACCCACATACCTTGTTGCTTCCTTAAGGGTTGCGAGTCCAATAGAAGGTTATGCAACTCTGGGGGTGGAATGTGACCAGTTAGAACTTGATTTGTTAGTTCATATGTTTGTATTCAGTCTGTATGTTTTCAATTTCGTAGATTTCAGAATCATTTTAGGTATGGATTAGTTGAGAAGATACGAGGCCATGATATTTTTCCTAGACGGGGAGATATCTTTGAGACACCTTGATAGTCATAATCGAATTATATTTTCAGTAGAGAATTCCAACAGGAGTAGTTGTGCTTTATTAAGTGCAATGGAAGTGGGAGAAGACCTAAGTTAGGTTCGAGTAGTAAAAGAGTTTGTAGATGTCTTTGAGCCAGTCATAGGACTACCACCAAAATGATTTATTGAGTTCCGAATAGATCCTATGCCAGGAGTTGAACCTGTGAGTAGACCACCTAGTAGGATGACACCAACTGAGATGAAGGAAATGAAGGTGCAGCTAGTGGATCTAGAAGGAAGGAATTTCATTAGACCAAGCAGTTTGCCTTGGGGAGGGACCCTTGTTTTCGTAAAGAAACTAAATGGGTCGTTGAGGATGTATATCGACTATCATAAGCTGAACGAGAGGATGATAAAGGATAAGTATCCTTCGTCGAGAATTAATAATCTATTTTATCAGTTGAGTGGAGCCAGAGTGTTTTTCCAGTTGGATTTGGCGACGGGGTTCTATCAGTTAAGAGTGGCATAGGATAACATTCCTTTGATAGCATTTCGAACTAGATATGGTTTATATGAGTGGTTAGTAAGCCATTTAGGTTGACAAATGCACCTGCTATCTTTGTGAATTTGATGAACCGAGTCTTCCGAGAGTATTTGAATAGATTCGTGTTGGTGTTTATAGATGACATTTTGGTATACTCTAAGGATAAGAGAGAGAGCATGAAGATCATCTTAGAGTGATGCTTGAGATGTTTAGGCAGAATAAGCTAAATGTGAAGTTTTTCAAGTGTCATTTTTGGAAGAAAGAGGTTAAGTTTCTTGGTCATGTGGTATCAAAGAAAGGATTGTCAGTCAATCCAGATAAGATCGAAGCTGTGAACAATTGGAAGAGACTAGAGATGCTAACTGAGAATAGAAATTTTCTTGGACTTGCTGGCTACTATCGGAGATTCATCAAGGATTTCTCGCAGATAGCAGCACCTTTGACTAAGCTTACCAGGAAGGCGGTGAAGTTTTTTTGGTCCGACAAATGTGAGGAAGCGTTCCTTAAGTTAAAGCATTTGTTAACCAATGCACCAGTGTTAGTAGTTCTAGATGGAAACTAAGGGTTCTTAGTATATACTGATGCATGTAGAACTAGATTAGGAGGTATATTGATGCAGAAGGGTAAAGCATTGCATATGCATCTAGGCAGATTAGATTGCATAAAGTGAGATATCCTACTTATGACTGAGTTGACTGCGGTGACTTTTGCCTTGAAGATTTGGAGGCATTATATTTTAGGGAAGAGATTTGATCTATACACCGATCATAAGTCTTTAAGATGTTTATTCTCTCAGAAGGAGTTGAATATGAGACAATAGAGATGGCTAGAGTTTTGGCTGCTTATGATTTTGGTATAGAGTATACCCCAGGGAAAGGTAATAAAGTAGCAGATGCTCTTAGTAAAAGACGTCGAAATGTGGTGCTGGCTGTGTTGGCAGAATGGAAGGATCTAGAAGTTTTAGCCAGTTGCAGTGTATAGTTAAGATCGCCTGCTAGTTCTAGTCGAAATACTGCCATGTTGTCCTGTTTAGAAGTTCGACCAGTATTGATTGAAAGAATTACTTCTAAGTAGAGGGAGGATCCATTATTAGCCAAGAGAATCAGAAGGCTTGAGGTTGGAACTGAGCTAGATGATTTGAAAGATTTTTGTCTTGACCAAAGAGGATGATTGAGAAAGAAGGGATGGTTATGTGTTCCAAATGTCGAGAACTTGAGAAAAGAAGTTCTTGGGGAGTGTCATCGATCTAAGTTTATGATTCATCTTGGGGGGACCAAGATGTATCAAGATATGAAGAGGAACTTCTATTAGGAAGGCGTGAAGAGGGATGTTAGATTGTGGGTTAGGTAGTGTGTAAGCTATCAACAAGTGAAAGCTGAACATCAAAAGCCGAGTGGATCACTTTAGCCTTTAGAGATTCCAGTTTGGAAATGGGATTCGATGTACATGGATTTTATAGATGGGTTGCCAAGGTCAAATAGAGGAAATGAGAGTATATGGGTTATTTTGGATAGATTGACGAAGTGTGCCCATTTTGTTCCAATATGACTCGGACGACAACTGTTTTGGCGAAGTTGTTTATGAAGAACATAGTTAGACTTCATGAGGTTCCTAGCAACAGTTAGCGACAGAGATGCTTTATTCACTAGCGAATTTTGGAAGAGCCTACAGGATGTGTTAGGCACTAAGCACATAATGAGTGCTGCATATCACACACAGATGGATGGGCAGACAGAGAGTAAATAAGGTACTCTAGGATTTATTGAGAGCGTGTACGTTGGACTTTGGTGGATCTTGGGAGGATCACCTACATTTGGTTGAGTTTTCCTATAATAATAGTTATTAGCCTAGTATAAGAATGGCGCCTTTTGAAGCTTTGTATGGAAGGCCATGCAAATCACCAATATATTGGTTGGAGACTGGAGGCAGATTGGTCTTAGGTCTAGATTTGTTCAGGGAGGCGTCAGAGAAGATTGAGTTGATCCGAGAACGGATGAAAGAAGCTAAATCCAAACAGAAGAGTTATGTAGATAAGAGGCGTAAATACAAAGAGTTCACAGTTGGAGATAGGGTTTACATTAGAGTATCACCGATGTAGGGTATGGTATGATTTGGGAAATCAAGGAAACTGGCACCAAGATAAGTTGGTCCATTCTAGATTATAGAAAGGATTGTAAGGCTCGCATATTGAGTAGAATTGCCGAGCAGTAATGCAGGTGTCCATAATATATTTAATGTGTCTTATCTTTGCAAGTATGGGCATGATCCAGAGGCTACTATTCCTCCGACAAGGTTGGAAAATTTAGTAGTAGATAATTTGACTTTTGTTAGACAACCATTTTGAGTTATAGTGAGAGATGAGAAAAGATTAAGGAACAAGATAGTCAAGTTGGTGAAAGTTAAGTAGATCGATAGCGAGAAGGACTGTACTTGGGAGAAAAAGGACATGATTCGAGATATTTATCCTGATTTGCTTTGAGGGTATGTCTATATTAAATTTATATAGATATTAGCTAGTCGGGTAGACTAGTATGGTTGTTAGGAGTTGTTATAGATGATTTCTATGTTTAGTATTTAGTCCGTACTGAATTTCGAGGACGAAATTCTTTAAGGAGGGGAGCCTGTAACACCCCTAATTTTTTGATAACATTATTCATGAGATTCAATTAGATAACTTAAATAGAATAATGTAAATGTTAAGAGACAAGGGGGTTGAGATTTGAATAAACTCAATTAAGGTCGTGCCTAATATAATAGTTAATGGGCTTAAGAATTGGTTTTGGGTCAATTAAATTACATAAGGGTATATTAGAAAATTTGCCGCCCATAACCCTTACCCTTATATATTTTTGTTCCTACCATTTTACTAACCATTCACATCATTTTGAAAAACGCAAATCAAAAGGTTAAAGGATATGCCGGCCATTAACAAGAGGAATACAAATTAAAAGCTAGAGAATCAAGCTTAGGGGAAATCAATCTCAATCCAATCTCCTTATCTAAAGCAAGGCGAATAATAATTCCATCTTTATTTTTTTTGAATCATATGTTTCGGATTTAAGGGATGAATTCATTTTTAAGATGAATTGAATGATGACATGTATTAACCCGCCTTTTAGCAATGCCGTGATACCAAAAGATCAACTGAAAACCAAGGCAGATCATCCCTACGATTGGTTGTATGCAGACTTGCTATGGATATCGATGAATTTTGCCCGACTCCGGATCAAGCTATAGTTGACAAGACATGACCAGTAAAGCCGTAGAACCCAACATTCCAAATTTTCAGTCAATCTGAGTTCGTATGCTCAAGATATGATCGATGCAAAATTGAATATTGTTCTCATTTGCACCCATCAAGTGCACGCCGTTCATATCCATCAAGCGCACAATATTCATATCCACCGAACATACACTGTTTGTATCCATCAAGCTTGCCCACTTCGTATCTGTCCGAGCTCATCCTACTTCTCATCCATCATCACCGGCTAATTTGCACCCATGGGAAGTTGTCGCTTCATATCGATCATTATAAAGGATCGATACGAATGCCATCCCTTTTGTCAGTCAATACGAGGAAGCAATTGAATCATCGATACGAAATAAGCATTTTAGGAGCGATACGAAGTGAAGCCCACTAAATTGAAACGAACAGAGCCACGACCGATCGATGTGAACAACGTATCTTGCTCTTATAAGTGATCGATACGAATTACGCTGTAGCAATCGGTACGAACAAGGTGCTACCAATCGATACAAATAAGGCCTATGCACAAGGAAGACTAGATCGTTCGACACAAAAAGTGGATCGATCCAAGAGTCCCGTACCAGCCACCTTGCGCACACGTGCTCGAGATCGAGTCAAACAAATCGATACGAATGTATCGATTCGAACCAGACAGCCAACCGAAAAATCAGATTTGCATCAATCATATCTCACAATATACAAGTCCAAATGCTATGAAATTTTCACTAAAGCTTACTACAACCTAAGAATGTTCATGCCAAGTTTCGACTCGACTGGATCAAATCTTGATTGATACGAAATTCGTTCGTATCTATTACGGATCAGGTCGAAATCGAGTGGGATTGATCGCCTGGGCCCACACACGTGCCAGAAGAGGTCTCCCGAGATCTGTGGAAGATATTTGCCTCCTATGCATATAAATAGAGACCCAGGGCCTACAGAAAAAGGATCTTTTGGCTCTTCAACGTCCAAACTCTACCGGAACCATTTTCATACTTCAAAGTTGCTATTGTACTCGAATTTTATCACTGTGATCCGCTGTAATCGGTTGTAATCGGTTGTGATCATCAAGTGAATAGCAAAAAAGTCATCAACTTCAAAGTGGACATAGGCCAGAGCGCCGAACCACTATAAATTTTGTGTTCTTTACTGCTTTCATCTAAATTTTATGAGTGTTCTTCATTTTTAGTTCTCTACATAGTTTTTACCTGTGATCTGTGTATTGGTGCTTTCATTGGAAATTAGGTGTTTGTGACCAATTTTGACGCAAACATTTTGGTGCTTCCACCGAGAAGGCTAATCAGCGATTCTATCGCTTGGAAGTTGAATTTGAAGGCTTAAGGATTCAGGTATGAATAGCTATGACAAGGCAATCAAGTAGAAGGCAAAGAGCAGAAAGGAGTCAGCATGAAGTGAGTCAGGAGGCTTCCTTAGGAGCGAACCAAGCTTCGGTCTTCATCACCAGAGATGAGATGGAGATGATGATGGGAGCTATGCATGAAGAGCTACTGAAGGGACAGGAAGAGATGATGCAGAATTTACTTCGATGAACTGGACTAACCGGAGTGCAGAATCAAGCTAACACAATTGCAGGAGATGCTGGAGATAGGGATCGGGAGCATGAAGCAACCAAAATTCAGAATGGAGTAGGACCATCTAGCACAGCACCAGAACTAGGGGGCACTTACCAAGAACATGTTGACCCAAACACTGGTAGAATATCAGGTGGAGCTGCGCAACACGGCGGTGACAAAGAAATGAATGCTCATTCAGGAGGGAAGATTCCAGGAGTCCCTCGTGAACTCGGGGGGCAAATCAGAAGCAACAAATAAGGGCTACAGCTTGACGATAACGGCGGATTGGAGAAGATGGTCAGACGAGCCATAAGAGGCTTGGAAGTGTGAATAGGAGTCCCTTTGCTCCTACGATCAAGCAAGCTAGGAATCCACCAGAATTCAAGTTACCAACATTAGAGATGTATGATGGGAGAACGGATCCTGCAATTCGTCTGACATGATACATGAGGCATATGGAGGTGTTGGGGGCATCGGAGGAGGTAATGGCCCAGTGCTTCCCATTGTATTTGACGGATAATGAGCGCTATGGTTCACACAAATAGAGAGTGGCTCCATTGGGACATGGACTGATTTGACTGAGAAGTTTATGAGGCAATTCAAAGTTCACATTTCAAGACCCAATAATGTGATGAGTTTGGAAGCCCTAAAGCAAAGAGCCGGAGAATCTTTGAGGAGCTTTCTGACGCGATTCAATGCAGCGGTGGCATCAGTGGATCGACCAGATCCATCCATGGTTTTGATGGCAGCTGTATCTGGCATAGCTGATGGCACATAATTCAAGAATTTATTGACAAGGGATCCCCCTATGGATCTAGGAGAATTTTACAATGAGGCTGAAGGCATTTTACGATTAGAGGATGCAAATGCTGAAAGAGAAGAAGAAGGAATCGATGTTTATACGGTCAAAGGCGGAAATCCTCCTGAAAATGGTGCAGGAACTGATAAAGGGAAACGAAAGGCTGAGGATAGCAGTGATGGGCCAACACGACCACAAAAGGAACCAAGATTTACCTCTTATACGGAGTTGAATGAGACTTTGGAGCAAATCTATCGGGATATCAGGGGGCAAACTCCTTATCGAAGCCAATGAGGAGGGATCCGACCAGCAATGAGAGAAAATCGAATAAGTACTGCTTATTCCACAAGCTGAATGGTCATAACACGAATGATTGCATGCACTTGAAGGATGAGGTTGAGGGGCATATCCGGAATGGTCTGCTATCGCAGTATGTGAGAAGGGGAGCAACCACGATGGAACTAGAGCGGGCACCACCCGCATCAACTGAGAATGGCTCAGGATCGGGGCGTCAGCTTGTCATCAATTGATTGAAATAATGACGAGTAAGTGGAAAACTCCACACTTATGCGATTAAGTCATTTACACGTACAGGATCGCGAACGATCCTCATGCATGCTCTAATACGGGTATAAATCGTGTCAATGTAGGTGTTTGCACTTTGACGTCCCTATTTTGCTTTTGTTTTCCATTTCTTGTGCTGGGACTTGATTTTATCGGACATTTCTGTTGAAAAACTCATTCTGAATGTAAATCTACTATTTGTGATTCCATAACGTCTAAGCCACTTACACATGCATGGGATCGTGAACGGTCAATGGCATGCTCTGAGATGGCGATAAACCGCCATAACAAACAGTTTAGAAATTCACTCGAACGTGAAATCTGACATTAATGATACTAAGTCTCCCCCGGGCACACACAACACGCCTTGAACGGCACCCGACCGCGAACGGTCACAATTCGCCTCGAACGGCACCCGACCGCGAACGGTCATAATTCGCCTCGAATGGCACCCGATCGCGAACGATCACAATTCACCTCGACGGCACCCGACCGCGAACGGTCACAATTCGCCTTGAATGGCACCAGACCGTGAACGGTCGCCATTCGCCGCGAACGACACCCGACCTCAAACGGTTACATACTACCCCGGATAACCTACGATCCCGAACGATCGTCATTCGTGGTCAGATAAGACTATCAGTCTCTTTTACAGGTCATTAACAGGATATGAACATCTAGGCTATAGAACTATAAAACGCACCTTCCTATCACAAGGCATGTTTTGGAGGGCAAGTGTTATCCCACCTTTTAGCAAGGCCATGATACCAAAAGATCAACTGAAAACCAAAGACAGTTCATCCCAAAGGTTGATTGTACGCAGACTCGCTATGGATATCGATGAATTTTGTCCGAGTCCGGATCAAGCTACAATTGACAAGACACGACCAGCAAAGCCGTAGAAGCCAACGTTCCAAATTTCAAGTCAATCCGAGTTCGTATGCTCAAGATATGGTCGATGCAAAATTGAACATTGTTCTCGTTCGTATCCATCAAGCTCACGTCGTTCGTATCCATCAAGCGCACACTATTCGTATCCACCGAACATACATTGTTCGTATCCATCAAGCTTTCCCACTTTGTATTGGTCCGACCTCATCCTACTTCGCATCCATCATCACCGGCTAATTCATATCTATGGGAAGTTTTCGCTTCGTATCGATCATTCCATGTGCGTCGCATCGATCCACCCGACCCATAAAGGATCGATACGAATGCCATCCCCTTTGTCAGTCGTTACGAGGAAGCAATTGAATCATCGATACAAAATAAGCATTTTGGGAGCGATTCTAAGTGAAGTCCATTAAATGGAAACGAACAGAGCCACAACCGATCGATATGAACAATGTATCATGCTCCTATAAGTGATCGATATGAATTACGCCGCAGTAATCGATACGAACAAGATGCTACCGATCAATACAAACAAGGCTTATGCACAAGGAAGATTCGATCGTTCGACACAAAAAGTGGATCGATCCAAGAGTCTCGAACCATGTCACCTTGCGCACACGTGCTCGAGATCGAGTCGAACAGATCGATACGAATGTGTCGATTCGAACCAAACAGCCAACCGAAAGCTCGGATTTGCATCGATCATATCTCACAATCTACTAGTCCAAATGCTATGAAATTTCATGGAAGCTTACGTACAACCTGAGGAGTGTTCATGCCAAGTTTCAACTCGATTGGACTAATTCTTGATCGATACGAAATTCATTCGTATCGATCACGGATCGGGTCGAAATCAAGTGGGATCGATCGCGTGGGACCACACACGTGCCAGAAGAGGTCTCCCGAGATCTGAGCAAGATATTTTCCTCCTACGCCTATAAATAGAGCCCCAGGGCTACACAAAAAGGATCTTTTGGCTCTTCAATGTCTAAACTCTATCGGAACCATTTTCATACTTCAAGGCTGCTCTTGTACTTGAATTTTATCACCGTAATCCGCTATAATCAGTTGTAATCAGCAAGTGAATAACAATAAAGTCATCAAATTCAAAGTGGACGTAGGTCGATTGCCGAACCACTATATATTCCATGTTTTTTATGGCTTTCATCTAAATTTTCTGAGTGTTCTTCATTTTTAGTTCTCTACATATTTGTTATCTATGGTTGTGTATTGGTGCTTTTATTGGCAATTGGGTGTTTGTGACAAATTTTGACGCAAATAACATGCTTGAAATTTGATTTGTTTAATCTGAAGAAGATTGTTTAAATAGGGTTACACACAGTTTTAGGGTAAAACCAGTTTTTACTGATGTTTAAACGCCATAGAAAATTTTTATGTTGTATAAAACATGATTTTGATTTTATCTTTAATTTTGATAATTTTCCAAGCTATGGAAAAATTGTTATTGATTTTTAATGGAAAATATAGTTATTTGGTTTTATAAATTTATTATGGAAAATATATTAAGAATTTGGGTATGTAATTTTGATATGTTGGAAACCATGATTAAAGTGAATTCCTAGAATTTTTGGAGACTTTTCCAAAATAATTTGCCATGCAAATTAAATTATTTTTGAGGAGGGACTTCTTTGTAAAATTGATTTTGCTTAATTGATGGGCTTATTTGACTAACTTAACCATGGTTTAGATCTGAAATTAGTGGTAGTTATTTTAGTAAAGGATTTGAAATAGTTATGGAAACCAATCTAGTGTTGACATATGGCAGGTTAGTTAGAAAAAGGTTTGCTTTAATTAGTACTAAACCAGATTTACACAGAAAAGTGGGTTCTGCCTACTTTGGGATATACCTTTCAACACAGAAGCTTTCGCCTTCAACCTAGCCAAAACCAATACATATGGTATCACAAAGATGGTATGCAGTGGATTGGAGAAAGGCGAAAGGTAAGGTGTCGAAAGCATGGCTTCCGAAGATGTCGGTACCTCGGTTTGTTTGAAAAAGAGAAGCGTCTGCCTTTGTTTTGTATTTCCTTCGAACGAGTCGAAGCATGTGGTTTCAAAAGAGATTTTAAAAAGGTTTCGAAATGGTTTCCATTAACATAAGTTTGCTTTTGAATGGATTATGAAAGAATGTTTTGAAAGAAGGGGTTCCGACCTAATCGAAACCCTGCTGTCGTTCTTTAGCCTTTCGAAGGTATTGAAGTCATCAATGCTTTCGAAAGATAGTGTTTGTTTTAAAGATGTTTTAAGTCACTTCCTGCAGCTTTCAAAAGGGGTTAGGGGATTCGAAGATAATGGTTTCGGAAGGTGTTTCGATGCCAACCTTCCACCATTTTACCCATATGTTTTATGCTTTCGAAAGGATGGTGCCGATGCCATCATGTTTTCCCCAATATTTTTGTATGATAAAGGATGGTTAAAAAAGAGATGCTTCGCCTATATTCTCTCTGACCTAAATAATATTTCAAGTATAAACCCAATGGTTTCGAAAGAGGGATTTTCAGTTATTTCGAAAGGGTTACTTCCAATGGTGTCAAAAAGGGTACTTTCAACTGGTTTCGAAGCTATGCTTCTAAAGTTAAACATTAATAATTTAATATAATCGAAAGGTTTCAAAAGGGAGGTTTTAAAATATTAGAAAGGAAGGAGCCTAATATTTTGAAGATAGATTTTAACACTTTCGAAGGAGGTCATCCTATGAAGTCGAAAGCAAGATTTCGAAGGTTTCGAAAGGTTTTGTAACTCAAACTCATTTTTAAAAGAAAAACCTATGGCTAAATTAATGGAGTTTTTGTAATGGTTTGAGAAGAAGCTTTACTTCTAAAAATAAAAGGTTAAAGGGATTAACCATGTTTTATATTAAACCCGCAGGAGTGGTATTGTAACGACTCAATTTTTCGACGCCCGAAGGTCGACATCGATACATCCACGTATCCAATGCCGCACAGTCGAAAGTCAAAAAACCGAACCGTTAGGGTTTAAGAAGAAGAAGATAGAAGAAGAACAGAAACAATAAACAGAATCTCACATTTCGCAGTGGAACAATATACAATAGATAAATGAATAATCTTTAAAATAAAAGCACTATATCAATTTATACATCACATTATCAGAGTTTACAACGACACAATACAATCAATGGCAGTTATAGTAACTTGTGTACAATAAAATTTGACTTGCACTAACCCAGACGCAATGGACACTACATAGTATAATTGGTACGTTTCGCCTTCCAGCTTGACTCCAGATCTCCACAGCAATTTCTTGACTTCTCTCCCGAATAACTGATAACCTGACTCTAGGCTGCCCGTATGGAAAATTATGGGCACACAGAGTTTAGAAAGGGAACAATAAACTCCAGGTCAGTAATGGGAGTGGTGTGAGATCTTAAAACAGTTATTTTTCACAAAGAAAGGAAAAGAAATCCGCTATGCTTTTTGGAAAATGAAACTATCATAAGGCCTCCTGCCACACATACAATGCAAACACAGAATTGGAGGAGATTTCTCCTTATGATAGTAAAACATGCTTGATACGCAAAATCCTTTGATATTATTATTATTAGTGCATAGTGTGGAAAACATTTCGAAAGTATAATATTAATCTTAGCCAACATAGGCATTTTGCACTTATGTCTACTATAGCTACCATGTTCAATAGCAGGTTACCGCCACATTCCATGGCAGGTTATACAACTAAAACCGCACAGGGAGTGTATTGTTTCTTTGGATTTCCGACAAATGGACAGACTAAGGAACTTCCTACTGCCACATGGGTATGCCTCTGGAGGGACGTCCCGAGAACTTAACTAGCTCTCTGCCAACACAAAGCCGGGTTACCTCTGTAACTAGGTAACTATTTCACGAGTATGCCATCCTACGGTCATTTGCGACCTTTATCCGAGGATCCTCAACCACAAAACAACAACCACAAAGTGTAATAGATTTGCAGCAACCACATAGGTTAAATATCTGGGCTCCATACTATGATACCACCCTTTTCCAGAAGGAAATGACATAACCTAAAGGGCGCGACCCTCATAACCTTGCCGCATTCTTCCTGTTTTGACCATTTTCGGGGTGTGAGGTCCGACGAAGTCTCGTCCACAAAGCTACATTTTCACAAAGTCATGCTTTGATCAACAAATGATCAGCAGCACTTCGTATGCCACATTACCAATTTGGGAACATATCACTAGTAACCATTAACTACATAACCTCTGAGCTTGTACGTCTCAGAGAAGGGTGTTAAGCAAAGATAATAAATTCTCCGCCACCAACAGAAATGTATTTTATAGAAACCAGCTTTACATCCCAAAGTGTAGTGTCAAACACATATCCATACAAGTTCGTTCCAGGATCGAACGAAACCGAAGGCAATTCAAAAGAAGCCCTTGTAAATCCGGATATTCACTAAACACGTTCGGAATCCCCATCACAAAGGGTGATAAAATCTCTATACTGGAGCAACCTGGTGCAGAGACATTTGATAGGTAATCCTTTTGTTTTCGAAAATACCCGGTCTTCAACACCGTCTTCAAATGCAATCCCATTTCGTCGTATCATTATAGGAATGGGTTTTGTGACACAAAGTTCTCTCCCGGCTAATCCGAATAACGAGCGCTTATTTTAAAAATAAGTGTTCAATCAGATTTCAAACAAATCACAACAAATTTTCCACTTTGATATTTTAAACAAAAGATCCATCACAATCACAAAGGTTCGATGTAGGTTTTGAATATCCATTTGGAATCCGATCCCCGGTCGCATCGAAATTCAAATGACATTTAAAGGCCAATATTGATAGTCGGTTATTTAACTATCAATCAACATTCACAACAATCGCCAGGATTTAAATAATTTTTCCCTCAATTATTATTATTTTCAATATATCTTCACAAGATATAATTTTAACGCTCCAACCATTTGAAAACAAATTTCAAATCAATTTTCACCTTTCAATCCTTTGAAACAAATTTCAAATCACTTTTCCACATTTCAATACCTTGAAAACAAATTTCAAATCATTTTTCCCTGCGTGGAAAAAATTTCCAAATATTTATTCGTTACCACTGAAAATCTGCCGAGTTCAAATATTTTAAATAATTTAAAATACTTATCCAAAATATACTTGGAAATATTTAAAATAAAACTATTTTAAATAATTTCTTAAATATTAGTTATGAAAAAAATGTTATACTAATATGGCATATAAAAATTCAAGTCCAAAACAAATTTTAAACTAAAATTAGTAGGTAGGATATAACTATTTAAATATCCAATTTCTAAAACAAATATCAATTTAAAACTTTAAATAATCACTTCTATAATAGTTTAAAATATATTTTTACTTTAAAGATTTTAAAAATAACCTAAGTAAATAATTTTTCCAAAACATTCTTTCCATTAAACCATCGTTACAACTTCAATTTATATTTATAAACTATATTGAAAACATTCTCGGCTTTCAGGGAAAATACACATTCCATTCTAAAATGGTTCATTCAAATCAACATATAAATCTTTCTGGATTTATTTTAAATTTACGTCCCAAATCCGTAAATTCTTTTCCACACTTTTAAAAATAAAAAAACATTTATTTTTAAAACAAATTTCCCTTTCTTTTATAAAATTCCCATTGTGGATTTAATTTTTTTAAATACACACTAATTTACGATTTTCAAATCGATTCCCAAGTATTTACTTTCAATATGAAATCAATTTTTCAAATTGATTTCCAAATTTATTTCAATTACCAAATCAAATTCCAAATTGGTTTCTAAATTTATTTCAATCGACAAATCAATTTTCATATCAATTTCCCAAAGGTTTATTTTTAAACACCAAATTAGTTTTCAAATTGATTTCTATAATCTTTTCAAACACTAATTAAATTCCAAATTTAATTTCTAAATTTTTTTCCTTTTATCTCTACCAAACTATTTAAAATCCATATTTTAAATAACTTCTTCAACTTTTGAATAATATTACCCGAAATCCATTGGTTAAGCATTTTTCTCATATTTTGGAATTTATGCAATAGGATTCAGAAAAAATAAAACTTTATTCTTTTTAAAATTCCTTCTTTTAAATTTATCCAATTTTCAAAAATAAATTTTTACTATAACTTTTCAACTTGAATTTCAAAAATCCAATTTTTACGTATTTCCGGTATCTTACAATACCAAAAATAAATTCGGCTAAACTATAGCCTTCAACGATTTCAATCACAATATATTCACACACAGATTATAAACAAATCAACACACAAATTATTGAAACAAATTCAATCATTTGAGGAACCTAGTCGGATCCCTCCAACCTGTTTCTCTGCATCCACAGACGTTAGCACAACAATTAAATACCCAGTTCACTTCGAGGTGGAATATCGCGGTATATGGGATTTATAAAATATCATCCGCTATTATGTGGCGCATAGAGTCTCATTCGCTATATAATGCGGGAAATCAATCACTCCAAATACATATATAATACCAATTCCACTTCGAGGTGGAATATTGCAGTATATGGGTTTATTACAATATCATCCGCTATTATGCGACGCATAGGGTCTAATCTAATATAACTGATAATAAACTAATCATCCAAGCATAAAGTCAATCAATTTTAAATATAACTATTTAAAATTACGTCAGAAAAACTTGAGTGAGGGAGAAGATCTCACCTTTGATTTTAAATTTGCAGTCCACTCCAACTCATTTCCATTCCGATTCCATTCCAGCTTGTTTTCATGATTTTTTTGACCTTGTATAACAATTATATGATTTCATTAATATTCGAACAAATAGAAAAATAAATTACCGTTTAATAGTTAAATTAACCGGTAGTTTTATTTAAACCAATTTCTCCTTTAATAAATTTATTTAACTAAAAATTAAACTTAAAACTAAATTTCCTTTTTTAAATAATTTGGTAACTAAAATAATTTTAATAAGTTAGTTAACTATATATAAAATTTGAAAAAAATGCATATATATATATATATATATATTTCTTTTCCAAAACATTGTCAATATATAACAATTTTTCTATTTTCTGTGTATGAACATTTAAATTTAAATCAAATCTACATGCATTGATATATATATATATATATATATATTAAAATCAGATAGTAAGTTCCAGATCACGTTTAAACTTAAATGTCATTCAATTTAAAATGTCTTTAAAAATTCAAATTACCTGACACAATGCAAACGCAGAATTGGAGGAGATTTCTCCTTATGATAGTCAAACATGCTTGATACGCAAAATCCTTTGATATTATTATTTTTAGTGCATAATATGGAAAACATTTCGAAATTATAATATTAATCGTATCCAGCATAGGCATTTCGCACTTATGCCTACTATAGCTACCATGTTCAATAGCAGGTTACCGCCACCTTCCATGGCAGGTTATACAACTAAAACCGTACAGGATGCGTATTGTTTCTTTGATTCCAACAAATGGTTAGGCTAACGAACTTTCTACTGCCACAAGGGTACGCCTTTGGAGGGACATCCCGAGAACTTAACCGGCTCTCTGCCAACACAAAGTCGGGTTACCTCTGTAACTAGTTAACTACTGCACGAGTATGCCGTCCCCCGATCGTTTGCGACCTTTATTCGAGGATCCTCAACCACAAAGTGTAATAGATTTGCAGCAACCACATAGGTTAAATATCTGGGCTCCATACCATGATACCACCCTTTTCGAGAAGGAAATGACATACCCTAAAGGGCACGACCCTCATAACCATGCCGCATTCTTCCTGTTTTGACCATTTTTGGGGTGTGAGGTCCGACGAAGTCTCGTCCACAAAGCTACACTTTTCACAAAGTCATGCTTTGATTAACAAATGATCAACAACACTTCGTATGCCACATTACCAGTTTGGGAATATATCACTAGTAACCATTAACTACATAACCTTTGAGCTCGCACGTCTTAGAGAAGGGTGTTAAGCTAAGAGAATAAATTCTCCGCCACCAACAGAAACGTATTTTATAGAAACCAGCTTTACATCTCAAAGTGTAATGTCAGACACACATCCATACAAGTTCATTTCGGGATCGAACGGAACCGAACGCAATTCAAAAGAAGCCCTTGCAAATCCGGATATTCACTAATCACGTTCGGAATCCCCAACACAAAGGGTGATAAAATCTCTATACCGGAGCAACCTGGTGCAGAGACATTTGATTGGTAATCCTTTCGTTTTCGAAAATACCCGGTCTTCAACACCGTCTTCAAATGCAATCTCATTTCGTCGTACCATTATTCGGAATGGGTTTTGTGACACAAAGTCCTCTCCCGGCTAATTCGAATAACGAGCGCTTATTTTAAAAATAAGTGTTCGATCAAATTTCAAACAAATCACAACAAATTTTCCACTTTTATCTTTTAAACAAAAGATCCATCACAATCACAAAGGTTCGATGTAGGTTTGGAATATCCATTTGGAATCCGACCCCCGATCGCATCGAAATTTAAATGCCATTTAAAGGCCAATATTGATAGTCGGTTATTTAAGTATCAATCCACATTCACAACAATCGGCAGGATTTAAATAATTTTTCCCTCAATTATTATTATTTTCAATATATCTTCGCAAGATATAATTTAACACTCCAACCATTTGAAAACAAATTTCAAATCAATTTTCACCTTTCAATCCTTTGAAAACAAATTTCAAATCACTTTTCCACATTTCAATACCTTGAAAACAAATTTCAAATCATTTTTCCTCGCGCGGAAAACGTTTCCAAATATTTATTCGTTTCCACTGAAAATCTACCGAGTTCAAATATTTTAAATAATTTAAAATACTTATCCAAAATATACATGGAAATATTTAAAATAAAACTATTTTAAAGTACTTGCTTAAATATTAGTTATGAAAAAAATATTGTACTAATTTCGCTTATAAAAATTCAAGTCCAAAACAAATTTTAAAATAAAATTAGTGGTTGGGATATAACTATTTAGATATCCAATTTCTAAAACAAATATCAATTTAAAACTTTAAATAATCACTTCTATAATAATTTAAAATATATTTTTACTTTAAAAATTTTCAAAATAACCTAAGCAAATAATTTTTCCAAAACATTCTTTCCCTTAAACCATCTTTACAACTTCAATTTATATTTATAAACTATATTGAAAACATTCTCGGCTTTCAGGGAAAATACACATTCCATTCTAAAATGGTTCATTCAAATCAACTTATTAATCTTTCTGGATTTATTTTAAATTTACGTCCCAAATCCGTAAATTCTTTTCCACACTTTTAAAAATAAAACAATATATATTTTTAAAACAAATTTCCCTTTCTTTTATATAATTGCCATTGTGGATTTAATTTTTTTTAGTACCCACTAATTTATGATTTTCAAATCGATTCCCAAGTATTTACTTTCAATACCAAATCAATTTTTCAAATTTATTTCCAAACTTATTTCAATTATCAAATCCAATTCCAAATTGGTTTCCTAATTTATTTCAATCGACAAATCAATTTTCATATCAATTTCCCAAAGGTTTATTTTTAAATACCAAATTAATTTTCAAATGGATTTCTAAAATATTTTCAAACACTAAATTAAATTCCAAATTTAATTTCTAAAATTTATTCCCTTTATCTCTACCAAACTATTTAAAATCTATATTTTAAATAACTTCTTCAATTTGAATAATATTACCCGAAATCCATCGATTAAGCCTTTTTCTCATATTTTGGAATTTACGCAATAGGATTTAGAAAAAATAAAACTTTATTCTTTTTAAAATTCCTTCTTTTAAATTTGTCCAATTTTCAAAAATAAATTACTACAACTTTTCAAAAATCCAATTTTTATTTATTTTCGGTATCCTACGATACCAAAAAATTTTTTGGCTAAACTATAGCCTTCAACGATTTCAATCACAATATATTTACACACAGATTATAAACAAATCAACACAAAATTATTGAAACAAATTCAATCATTTGAGGAATCCAGTTGGATCCCTCTAACCTGTTTCCCTATATCCACAGACGTTAGCATAACAATTAAATACCCATTCCACTTCGAGGTGGTATATCGCGGTCTATGGGATTTATAAAATATCATCCGCTATTACGCGGCGCATAGAGTCCCATCTGCTATATAATGTGGGAAATCAATCACTCCAAATACATATACAATACCAATTCCACTTCGAGGTGAAATATCGCGGTATATGGGTTTAATATAATATCATTCGCTACTATGTGGCGTATATGGTCTAAACTAATATAACTGATAATAAACTAATCATCCATGCACACAGTCAATCAATTTTAAATTTGATTATTTAAAATTAAGTCAAAAAAACTTGAGTGAGTGAGAAGATCTCACCTTTGATTTTAAATTTGCAGTCTATTCCAACTCACTTCCATTCTGATTCCATTCCAGCTTGTTTTCACGATTTTTTTGACCTTGTATAACAATTATATGATTTCATTAATATTTGAACAAATCAAAAAATCAATTACCATTTAATAGTTAAATTAACTAGTAGTTTTATTTAAACCAATTTCTCCTTTAATAAATTTATTTACCTAAAAATGAAACTTAAAACTAAATTTCCTTTGTTAAATAATCTTTGGTAACTAAAATAATTTTAATAAGTTAAGTAACAATTTAATCTCATTTATTTTAAACTTCGCTGTAAAAAATTTCTACATGCATACATACATACATACATACATACATACATATATATAATTTGAAAAACTGCATATATATATATTTCTTTTCCAAGACTCTGTCTATATATAACAATTTTTCTATTTTCTGTGTATGAACATTTAAATTTAAATCAAATCTGCATGCATTTATATATATTTATATTTTTAAATCAGACAGTAAGTTCCAGTTCAAGTTTAAACTTAAGTGACGTTCAATTTAAAATGTCTTTAAAAATTTAAATTACCTTACTGTAGAAAATTTGCGACCATCGAACGACCTAAATTCACGTGCGCTAAACCCTATCGAATTCGCCATCTCCACCTTTTTGCCGCTATAGGCAACGCCATGTCCAAGCCGAGCTCGAACTCTCGAAGCCCACATCCCCAAATCGACCTTCCACTGCTACGTGCTTTGACCTCGACTACAGCTTCTTAAAGGCGGCCCAAAACCCATCACCGAAGACCCACCTCCGCCATTGCGATCACGAGCCACTGCCGCCATAAACCTCGCGAGCTCTACGCCTCGCAACCTCGCACGCCGCCTTGACTACACTCGACATCTCTGCACGATTTGGGAATGACTCGATCGACCCTGGTTTTAATTTAATTTAAAAATTGAAGAGACTTCGACCTTGATTGATTTCGAATGCGGCCATGATTTTGAACTGCTCGATTTTTTTTTGTTTTGAAAATAAAAGAAAGGCTCGGCTTGTTATTTTGATTTGGACAAGAGAGAAAAATTACGTTCGTTTTCTTAATTTTTTTTCCAAAAAAATGCGTGTTGAAATTAAAAAACAAGTGTTTCATGATGAAGGACACATATTGAAAAAGCAATTATGTGTTAAATTCAACAAGCTACAATATTTTATTTATATTCAAAATTCAAATTTAAATCGTCTTTAATTCGAAGCCCAAAATTTCGAACTCCAATCGAGGCATGCCGCCAGGCGTTTATAATGTTAAACCCCTATTCCAAACCCAATGGAAAAAGTTTCGAGTCCAAATTCGATCGTATGGAGAAGATAGCTTCTTGAACCCAGTTATTAAATTAAATTTCAATATAAATTTTAGTGCGTTTGCTTATCGTACGGCCAAACGATCATTTCAAACACCACGAAAATTGAAATTCGATAATAATATAATATTACGGATCCAGTGGAACTTGTTTCATCTAATTCTGAGACTGTGCCTCGGAAGGCTATTTTTAAATATCGATTTAAATGATATAAATAAAAAACTGAACAAAATAGTTTTAAACTCGATTTTAAAACTTCTATTATCTTCCATATGATAAATATAAATTTTCCAAGCCTTTGAAATATTTTTAATCAGCTTAAAAATCAAGATTCAAATTTTTATTTAACTTTTAATAATTAAATCCAAGAACTTTAATTGCCAAATTCATTCTTATATCTGAAATTCAAGTTAAATTAACTTCCAAATATTTAAAATCAATTAAATAACTCAATTTCAAATGTTCAAAATTCTGGGTCGTCATAGGTATCTTATGTAATTATGTTTGTTTCTTCAAAATAAATATATTCATATTATAATGGAGCTATAACTATATTTTGGGAATGAAGGGTAGAAGAACCAGCTAGGTTGACCCAGTAGTGAATATAAATTAATTAAACTCTTGGATGAGTAGATTTGCATCCAAGAGGCCAGGGAGACCAAAACATAGGATGCCTAAATTTGGAAGTTGTCAAGGAGACAGGTTCATAGTGATCCCATGAAAACTATGAGTAGGAAGTTATTGGGGTTACCAATAGGTTCATAGTGCTCCCACGAAAACTATGTTATAAATAGTGGTTGGAAGGGGCTAATTGGTTTGTAGTGCACCCATGAAAACTATATCCGAATTAAATTATTGACAGTTGTCACTAGGTTCCTAGTCACCCCATGAAAACTAGAATAAGATAGAAGTTATTGGAGTCACCAATAGGTTCAGGGGAACCTATGAATTAGTTAAGTTAATTATCGGGGGTCCAAGAGGTTCATAATGCACCATGAAAATATGAAATGGGATAGGGAGTCCATATTATATAAAGGTTATTAGTAAGCCAGTGAAAACTAATAGGTTAATAGTGACCCTAGAAACTATAAAATATGACAGTTAGTCAATTTAAACTGGGGACGGGAAATCCAGTATGTTTAAAAATGTTTGCATATAATCATAATATTTCGAAATGACTATGTTTTTAACCATTGTGGATGTAGGAGCACGGTATATGGTTTTATAAAGGTTTTGAGATACTAGTGAGGGAAACCCTGTTCCGCTATGTAGTGTGGTCTTGCTAGGTATCTAAATAATTTGAGATGGTAGATTATTATTCATACCATGCTTATGTCTAACTTGACGTTTATGTTTTCCTCTGAAACTCTTGGGTACTCAATTGATTTTGAGTAGTTTGAGAGTTGACGTTTCTAGGTACCTATTAAGACGAATAAGCTTGTGGAGACGTGCAGGAGGCATGATAGCTATATAGAGTTCCCTTTTATTTGATTCCGCTCTATTGTTTGTAATAGCAAAGTTGTTATATTGCCTATATATACTCTGATCGTCCAAGGAGGCATCTTCATATGTCGCTCTTGGCATATGCTGTAATAAGAATATTATCTCTGAATGTGATTTGCAATTATGGGATTATGTAATGAATTGGAAATTTGAAATGGAATGTGATTTTGTTGAAGTTTAAATTTTTTCCATATTCATGTTTTTCTGTGTATCAATGAATCTAACACCGCCCTATTTGGGCGCCGAGGATTAATAACTATAAATGACTGTAGCAACCGTTGTTTTGGGCCTCCAAGTAGGGGGATGTTACATTCCTATACACATAATCAACAACAAACATATATTTACATATTGTAACAATCACAACCATTATCACAATTCTAGCTACAATGGAAGAGCTACATTTATTATTATATAACTTCAAATAGACGTATATGTATACGTCTCCTTATATGCATACATAAATGTGTGTTTAATTAACAATTTGATTATTTAATAATCAAATCTTACTTCATTTATCAAATCCTTTCTATAAAGAATCGAGTATAACGGGTATCTCGAGATTCAATTCGTCTGTCTCTACAAAATCGAGTATAATCGATGTTCCATTGATTAACAATCAAATATTTAAATTAATCACTGAAATATTTAGTCGATAAAATTGCGGGTTCTTACATTCTCCCCTTCTTAAAATAATTTCGTCCTTGAAATTCCTATGAGTATGAAAAAGTAGCATGACTAACCAACATTCTTGAGTCTAAAGCTTAGAAAATTTCACCAGTACTTCCCTTACATAGCAAACATTACGGAAACTCCTAGATTAAAATGCATCTCACAACTTAAGAAATACACGAAAACCAACATTATCCCACATATCCTTTAGTGCTTACCCTCTTTTTAAGGAAACTTTGCACTATTTAAATTCAAATTTAAAAAAATAAGCATTTAAATAGGTAAATTTCAGCTCTCAAGTACCTAATTATGGTATATAAACATGATTATGCACCAAGTCTATAGCAGCTCACAATTAATACATGTGCAGTTTTAGCACAGGAACCGATACTATCACAACCATACATGACTATTTACCAAAGAGAAAGCTAAAATAAGTCAGTATCCAAGTATACTATAAACTCTAAGTCACACCAGTAATCGACTTGTACGGATCTCATCTTGTCCCCTAAAATGGCCATGGATGACATGTGATCGATCCTAAATAGCTATTGCTATTTCTTTCCAAACATCCTATAACAGGTAATTATAACTAGCATTCAAACCACTAGACACACAAAACAAGCAGCAACAAATAACAACAATCAACAAAAATCAATCAACAGCCGATCAAAAGAATATGAGCAACAATAATCAATTTTTCAACCAAATAACAACAAGATTTTAATAAGAAACAATAAGCAATGGCAAACAATAGCAAACAACCATAATAAAAAAAGAAATAACAAGCAACAACAAGCAACAAAAATCAATAAAAATTAATCAACAATCAACCAAAAGTAACACAAGTAACAAAATCGAGAAGTCATCCAATCAATCGACAAACAACAACAATCAATCATCAGGGAACAACAAGCAGAAACAAATATCAACAAACAATCAATCAAGCATAAAAAAAGCAATAAAAAATAATTTAAGCAAAAATAACAAGCACGCAAAAAAGGGTCTGCGCTAACACGCACTGTAACCAACATTGGTTTAGGCGTGCAAGCCAAACTATAAACTTCCGTGAGCCTGATCGACTCCTAAGGTGGACAAAATGCTTAAGTGGTGTAACTACTTTCGTGAAAACAATACATGAAAGACTATTACACCTCCTACCATGAAAAGGAAAACTTTTACAAAATGCTAGATCATCAAGCCTCAAAACTCTCGAATAAACCCAGCAAGCCAAGCCTATATTTTCCTTTTTTTCCGAACAGGACTCACTCTATAAAGGATAAAGCTTCACTTATCAAATCATTATTAAATAAAAATTTACAAATTCTTAGGCTAGCTCAGGTTCAAACCCACCGTAATCGCACACTGTTAATAAGGATAATATACTAAGTGCACCCCTTTATCGCCCAGGCAAGGTTATATCACAACTTAGAAGATTATCCAAATCTTTAGAAAACTAATCGAGAAGTCTTTCCCCAAATTATCCTGGGCTATCTAAATTGACTATTCTATAAATTATTTACAAGGAATAAAGATCATCCAAAATAACATACAATGCTTGATCTAATACTTTGTTTGCTTGTACGTTTTCTTTAGTAAGCTAGAGTTGGCAACCCAACCCCTCTTATGCGAACTCTGATCAGTTCCTTGGTCTGACCACTGAAACTTCCTTACACGATTAGAGTCATGCTTTGAAAATCTCTTAGTCACTTTAAGAATCTAACTCAAGTGCTCTTCTTTAAGAATCGAGCACCCTTGCCTAAATGGTCCAAATCGCCTAAAAACCTTGCACTCAAACAAGTGATTAGGAACTGGTATGCGAATGGACTGATCCTTAGAAAATACCCTGTCATCACATGGGATTACACCCATCACCTAAGGTTTACAAACACAAGGACAATGATTCAACCATGAACGACTGAACACAAAAGTGTTAATAAGTCACCCGCTCCGTCTTTTCACATTACAGAGAAATCACCAAATACTACTTCTATGTAAATCCTAGTGACACTTCATCGACCAACTCCACTCAACTTGAAAGCTCATGCGTCGAGTCCGAATGGCAATACTCGCAATCACTATGCACCCTGAATACCTACTACAACTGCATGTGTATCCTGTCTTCTCATACCGATAGCCTGAATGTAGATACCTTATCAACTAGCGATAGAAATAAATTAGTGTTTAGAAGACAAGTGCTGTAAGCAATATTATATTGTAGAAAAATACAAGTATGTTCTCTCAATGTATCTCTTCTACTGGGTTGTTTTAACTCAAATTGGTATACTTGGTCATGAGTGTTGAACCTAAGCTCTGATAACAAATGTAGCAACCGTCCTCATAAAACCCAAAAGTTAGAGCCTTATATCAATGCCTAAATTTTGAATACTACAAAAGATAGCTTGTCAGAGAAGAAAAAGTAAGAAAAGAAACAAAACATTATACCAAGGCATAATGATATAATCTCATAGGGGAATGATAATATATGATATACTGAATATACATAAACAAATAGGATAAACAATATATATGAGACTGCATTGGTGGAAGTAATTGATATGTAAATATCAATATAGAAAGTCAAAATTAAACATCTGATACAAGTCTCATATACAAAATATATATACAAAATATTGTCAAGCTCCAGATGTGCCCCTCTGATAGTGTTTTCCCAATTGCACCTAGCTCCCAAACTACTCAATCAAGTACCCAAGAGTTTTCATGATATAAATAGACAAAGAAAAAATGCGGGCTTGGTATAAGGGGAACTAAAAATATTGTATATCAGAACTATATACATATAGAACATGAACTACTAAGATACAACCGGTCCTCTCCACAAATGTGGCTCAGGGATAATCTGGACTATCTGCAAATAAGTAAAGTAAACTCATCTCAAAAGTATGGAATTATATTGTAACTTGCTCTTCTCCTGTAATCAACGAGTCAGCACAACTAATATACTGTGATTGATCAGTAACAATATATCGTGATAAGGTAATCCAATACAAAAATGTCGAGACAATATAAATATCACCATATAAGCATATCCTAGGATGCACAACAGCATTATCAACTAATTAATACAACACACACAATATAAGGATAAACGATAAACAAAGAATATAAATTGGTACTCAACAGTGTTGATAGGTGGAGTCCACTATGGATACCAATTGATTCAATGATCCCTACCAAGGATCTATAATACATAGAATCAGTACTGAATTGTACTATAGACATTAATCGCAATCCGATGATTTGTATTGAGGGTCTAGAATAAATAATTCAGTACTGAATTATACCAAAGACCCTGAGCTGCATCCTCTTGATCAAACTCCCGTAGATCTCACTGTATCCTCATCGAGCATAAGTGATATATGATCTACTTTAGATATCTAAAACATATGTGGGTCCCATCATGTCCCTCGTCAAGAATAAAATGATATTCAACCCACTCATTGATTTCACCATGTCCCTTATAAGTGATATACCATCCACTTGTTGATGATCGTCATCATCTCCCCTATATCCATCATATATTTCTTAACAAATTATCGTAACGTCTCAACAAAAGAGAACGATGGTAATCCCATAAAATATGCTATCGGGACCACAAAGGAACACTAATACCGTGTATGTGTATGTGTGTATACATATATATCAAATATAACATCACAAAATCAAATATGCCTATAGAAAATGAAGACCCATACACGTCATTGTTCATCTATACAAATGGTCGCTACTGGACCAATAGTATGTACAACCACTTATGTAAGGCCAATACAACGTAAAGTCACTAATATAAGACCGATACTGGGTGTTGTTATTAATATAAGACCAATACCATAAATCAAAGCATATCTACCCAAGGTCAAAGCCAAGGGGCACAGACTAACTCTGCTCAGTCGTATATGCTCATAGAGTGTGACCGTATAACCAATCATTGCACCAATATCTTGTTCGATCATTATTAACCGCACACGTATTACTAAATATTGTATCCATATCCCAAGCTTCAACTTGTATTCCACCTTCCCGAGTAGCATAAAGTCTTTTCGAAGTCAAGGCAAAGCATCGCGCTAACCTACATCGAAAATTGGGGAAGAATCCCCATTAAATCGTACACTGACTAGGCTCTACTACCTGGTGCACCATCAATCGACTAGTGGTACGCCACCGATCGACCGGTAGTGGCTTGTCTCAGGTAGTAAAGCCTGGGGCAGGTGCTAACCATGCCACTAGTTGTTGCTTTGATCTTTGTCTTCTCCATTGCTTTGCTTGATGAGTCACCTAGCTCTTTTAATTGTCTTTGCCGCCTCAGACCTCTTTGGGAGTCCATTGGTTGATATTTTGGAAGTGGTTTCTTATGTATTCAACAACCAATTTCAATATGAAATCCACTCTTTTACGTATAGAGTTCTATGAACCATTCCAACGACATGGCCTCCTCTAATACGCCAAATTGAATTCAACTGACCTACTCACTTCATGGGATGTCACATATGTGTACATGCACCCACTTACGATTGCATATTCACACATGTACATGCAAACATGTTTCCACCAAACAAACTATGTTTTAGGCTTCACCGGAGTGGTTGCTCGATCCGGTATTCTCTCATGCAACTTCCCGGACTCGGAAGTCGCTATGGCACATGAGAATTCTTGTAACATGCTTATATATAGTATGGATATTTCCATACACACATATAATCAATAACACACATATATTTACATTTGTAACAATCACAACCATTATCATAATTCTACTTACAATGCAAGAGCTGTATTTATTTTTATATAACTTCAAATGCACGTATATGTATACTTCTCCATATACGTATACATCTATGTATATTTAGTTAATAATTTGATTATTTAATAATCAAATCTTAATTTCATTTATCAAATCCTTCCTATAAAAGTTAGATATCCTTTTTCTACTATTTTTATAAAATCATTTTATAATTTTATAAAATCATTTTATAATTTTATAAAATACTAAATTCGCTTATAAATCATTTTAAGCCTTTATAATACTTAATTTCTTCATTAAAATTAAGTATTCATCTTATAATTATTTTATAAAACATTTCAACTATTTTATAAAATAATTCCTTCTTACTATTTTATAAAAATATCATTTATACAATTTTATAAAAGCTCATTCTATTTTATAAAATATATCTTTGTTACTATTTCATAAAATCTCATTATATTTTATAAAATAATCTTTATTAATATTTTATAAAATCTCACTCTATTTTATCACATATAACTTTTACTTACAAAATTATTTCCTCTAATTAAGCTTTGTTAAGCCTTTAGTCACTTCAAAAATAAATATACAGCCCACAACTCGCTTAATTAGCTTAATAACTTCATTTTATAAATTCTCCATCATTTTATAAAAATAATATTGTACGTACCAATTAATCTTCATGAAGCCTCTAATCACTTTAATAACAAGTGTCGAGCTCATAATTCGCTTAATTAGCTTACTAACTTCTCTTAAATCAGTTTAAATGATTTAATTAATACTTTCTAATGACATGTACTTCATTATATCACTTTATTAATCACAAATCAAACCATAATGTCATACATAATTGTCCAACGCCAAAACATTTCATAGCTTACTAACTTTCTCAAAATTAGTAATTAAGGTTTCAAATTAATAATGAGATGGTATAATCATGTTTATAACATGAATACAAGCCTTACCATTACATGGAATTCTCTAGATCATATCATATGACTTTATAATCATTACTAAATAAATATATAAAGTATAACATGTAAATATATTAGGAGAACAATCCCACTCACCTTCTCTTTTACCGAAACAAGCTCTAATCACTTCAACCTAAACCTTAGCTCTCCTTAAATTTGGGATTAAGCTTCATACATAACATCATGCCAATCTTTTGATGAGCTATGTGGGGAATGAGTATAGAGAAATTATGGTTATTTTTTCATGAATATAGACATGTATTTGAGCTTGATTTAGTGGATTATGGCTTAGGGGATTAAGGGGTAATTAGGGAATTATTAGGAGAGGAAAAAGAAAAGAAACATGAATGGAAATTGAAAATAAGAGGAATAAAAATAATGAAGAGAGTTAATCAACTTATAGGTTAGCTAATGGGCCTTAGTCCTAAATTCAATTTTCATTCCTTTATAGAAATACTATTCACTCTAAAAACTCATCGACTTCAAACATAGCCAAGTTTATACTCATTTTTCTTGCGTCGGAAAAGTGGTATCATCTATGGGTGTCTCGAAACCAAATTCATCTTTCTATAAAAAATGGAGTATAATGGACATTCCGTTAATTAACAGTTAAATATTTAAATTAATCATTTAAATATTCAGTCCTTAAAATGGTAGGTTGTTACAAACCGCCTTGCCACATAGGCATGCAAAAGTAAATGGCTAATCATATAGCGAGCTGAACAATGTACTATAGCAAAGCGGAAAAAGCATCTATGCTCCAGTAGCAAGCCATCAATAATTAATGCGCATTAATGCAAAGCATGCACATATCACAAAAGGCAATTGGCTTGCTTCTTAGCCACATGTTCTATTCCACCTTACAACTGTCTCCTCCTAGCCTATGTGATCAGTTCGACGACCAAGCACGCTTCTTGCCTTCTCTACTGCATCATCTCAGCCATCCATCATCCATATCGTTACTATACATACCCCATGTATTACCACTTCAAGTAGGGTGAAAAATATTAGAATTTTGGTTATTGTCTCCTTTCCAAAGCTTCACTCATAGAAAGTCAAAGCCTCAAGTACTTAAGATTAGCTTCTACTTTAGTCTCAAGTGCTTAGTTTTTTATTATTCTCTAGTAATTTTCTATAATTGTAAGAGAGAATTATAGTAAGAGATCTTCACAACAGACGTACACAATCTTGCCGAACTACTCTATATTTGATGCCATTTACTTTACTTGCATTCTTCCTAATTTTACATTTTCTGAGCCTACTTATTTGCAGGTAGTTTTTGTTTCCACAACATAATCGGGCTAATTTCGAGGTCTGATAAATCTCTAGTCAAAAATTTTGTGATAAAAGCAGGGCCTCCCCCTAAACCTCTCACCTTTCATTACTTTACTTCTCTAAAAAATCCGATCTAACTTGCTGCCATGGACCTGGTTCATGGAATAGATGGTAACAACTCCAACGAACATGAAACCAATGGCAACACTGCCTCCAATGTCGCTCCTCTCATTCCTGGGCTCATCAATGAGATGTCGTACTATATTGCAACAATTAACAAATATGGTACCATGACCCACGAAGTACAAAGTTCAAGGACATGGTTGGACGCCCAAGCTACTGTAAATTTTGTCCCATCGACTCCTCCTGCAATCAACTTGGCCAACCCGTCTGTTCACCATCTTACATTACTCGGGGACAACGCCCTCACGAACACTATTGAGGTCTTTGGAAGTTTGGTGCCTGAAACTCAACTCATGGATTTTGTTCATCCAAGAAGATATACTGCATGCCAGCCAGCTGATATTGCTCCAGATGTAGCCATGCCTAGAGAACCAAGGCATTACCATATCCCATCAGCAAAAAGGCCATCATGTTATGAGTATCGACATATTTCTGGTTCTGACCGTCTCATTGATGTTTCCTACCATCGATAAGGAGCATGTGACTCTCTTGACACAGTCCATATCTCACAAGAGTATAGTTAGAGACAGATCAAGAGAGGGGCATGCAAGACATTTAAGGTCTCCCTCTATGCATAGGGAGAGGAGGTCGCCTAATCCAGCTTATCATCATCATCACTCTCCCTCGTGTTGTCGATCAAACACTCTACCCAGGCAGAGGTTAAGTCCTCAACCCATGGTTGGATAGAATTGTAGGGTCGATTTCACCCTAGAGGGGAGGTGAATAGGGTGATGTAAAAATTATTGCGGAAGTTTATATAAAATAATTTCAGCACAGATACTAGTCGTGTAACAACTGCAAAGATAATACCAGAATAATACAAAAATTCAGAAATAGAACACATAGATTTACCTAGCTTCGGCAAAACCCTACATACGTGCTGCCCCCAAGGTTTCTACTAGAAATTAAGTAGTCAGACGCTTAAACACGTAAATTTACAACACTCGCTATCGACTAAGCTAACTCTATGCTCAAAACCCTACCACAACTCAACCATTGAGTTGCGAATTCTCGAACTATACCACCTTAGTTCGTACCTTAGTCACACGATTAGACAATTAAAAAAGTTTAAAAGAAAAACACAGAATAAAAACAATTAAACAATAATAAAAACCCTAATTTAAGTTAAAAGCCCAAATTGATGTCGGCCTAAATAAAATGAAGTGATAAACGGCTATCCCCCAATTTATTTTATCTCTAACCGGCCTGACTTCTTACTTCCTTTAGCTCGTTCGTTCTTCTATGAAAATTAGGGTTTATTGAATTTGTTGAAGCCGTTGACTTATGTAGTTGATTGAAGGTTGAACTATACACAATTTTCTTTGTCAAATGACTATCTCTGTGAGTTGCACACGACAGCTTCTTGATCGAGTTTAATTTTGACTTCGGTATGTAATTTATTTCTTTTTCTTTACTCGTTAGTTTGCCTGAATTTGATCGATCGTTCGAGTTATTGATTATGCTCTGCTGTTACTTGAACTCGAATACCCTTAAGTCGATGATGATTATGTGTTTAAATAGGGTTTATCTCCTTAAATTTTGTTCATATATTTTATACGAATTCATCTGATAATTTTATGCTCCGCCGTTCGATTTAGCCTGAATGTTGGTGATTTCTTTGGACTTGTTCCAAATCGTATATTTTGTGTTACTTGATTCCCACGGCTTCGATTGATTTCTTGGCCATCGCGGCTTGTTTGATTTGGTCTCTTTGACTTCATCCATTTGAAATGATTTCTGGACTTTGTTCGAATTCGTATATTTGTGTGATTACTGGTTTCACAGTTTTGGTTTCTGACTTGTTCATTCTTTTTGCCTTGGTCATCACGACGTTGATTTTTAGTTAACATCGGCCACTGACTTGTTCAATTTAAAACTGTTACATGACTTTGTTAATTCATGTTCCACATATGCATTGTTCGGTTCAATTTTTGCTCTGTGACTTGATTACTACAACTGGTTAGATAAGTATATATTTAGGTTTTACTGTGTTTACTAGTTTCGAGTATTGTCTACACTTGATTCTTCTTGTCTTCAACGATGATGTATTGAGTCATGCGCATTTGAGTATGTTGCAGTCTTCATGTTTTTACTGGTCTGGTTGCTCCTTTGTTTCTGTGCTTATATATGTTCACCGATATATACATATACACACACACTGCCTCCATCTTTATGTTGCATATTATATTGGTTCACCACTTCAATAAAAATGCCTTTGCAATGTTGCTGTCCTATGATCATATACGTAGACTCCTTTCATGTTACATTGCATTTGAACTCATGTCTCGTTTTCATATAGTTGATGTGGACTATTGCATATACACTGCTTACTGGTCTGATCATGCTACTTGTATGTGGTCTTATTGACATTGTCGCATATATAAGTGTATGTATGTACTTGTGAAGCTTTGGTTTGCATCGTGGAGAATGCATTACATTGTTCATATGTATATTAGTGCTTGTCTAGTTTTTCTATAGATCGATGTCACCTCTATCCTTTGTAGCATGCATTCAGTACCGTGATGTTCACCATGAACTTGGCTCTGTACATTCATATGTTTGGTTCAGGTTGCTGTTGTAAGTGCATTTGTAGTTGAAGTGACATTGTATTTTAGTCCGGACATGTGGTTCATTATGTAGCCTGGTTTTGGTTTCTTGATGCACTCTTTTTGACTTTGTTCACTGCCGGTCGACATGTATATGTGCAGGGACTGTCTAGTGTCTGTTTTCATGTGAACGACTTGAACTTTGGTCAAGGCTTGATTTTGGTGTCTTGACCATTTCATTTGAATTTGCACCTGTGTTGAATCCAGCTTATAGCTCGGCTTTGACCTTGTTCTCGTGTCGTGACTTTATTTGTATTGCACTGGAGTTGAACTCGGCTTTTCATTAGGGTTTGGCCTGTGCTCACTTGTCCCTGTAATTTTATCAAGTGTATATCGGTGTGCACGGTCTTATGGCATGTATAGTGACACACTGTGTATGTCACAAGTTGTTCGTGTAGATGAATTCAAAAATAAATGATGACGAACAACCCAAATAACCGAGGCAAATAATATTTTCAAAACACATTTTATTTTACACTGCAAAAATATTTCCTTTTCAATTTTACTTCGTCGGTGTATATTTTGCAGATTGCTCAGATGCTGGATTCAATCTGGAATGAAGTTGAAGACCAATTTTGAGTGAACGAATGATATGTAGTGAGGTGCTGATGTAAATGATAATTGTAATGTAATCAAAATTGTATATTATAGTGAGATCTCAAATTTGTAATATTCAATCATTGTAATAAATATTTGTTTAATAAAATATCTGTTTGAATTTAAATTCTACGTTATTCAATTTATTTAGCAAATATTTATTAATTACGTGAAAAATAAAATAGTGCATTAACAAATATATTTAAATGAATATATATATATGTTTATTATCATCAAACAAAAATCATATACTGGCATATTCAGTAATCTCTCCCTTTTGATGATAACAAACATATATTTAAGATTTTGAATTTATTAAATGTATTTGATCATTCAATTTGCTCCCCCTATTTGAATGCTCCCTCTCTACACAATGCTCCTCCTTCATTTATGCATGAATAAAAATATGCAAATGAGCCTAGATGCAAATAAAATAGTTAACCTTTATTTGTTACAAAATCTTAAATTTTCTCTCCCCCTTTTGTTATCAGCAAAAGAGTAATAGTATTAGAAAAATAGAGATAAAGTGACAGATATTAATACAACATTAATTCCTAATAGAGTATAAATATTAAATTTTAATAAAAATCAAATAAAAATCATAAATACTCTGTTTGACGTATATTCCACTTTAGAATAATAGGGATTATGTCATCAAATAAAACCATATAGTTTAGGACTTTTAAATGAGAATAGTAGTATTCCCAATTTTTTTTTAAAAATGAATTCAAGTATCTTCTAGCCATACATAACCGTGAGGACTTTTAAATGGGATTAAAATCAACTTGTCTATTTAATTAATCAATTTTGATATGCGTTCCGTACATGCATAACCATGAGGACTTTTAAATGACCATGGAAGCAAATAATCAAAAATTCCAAGTAATTCACCCATGCATAACCGTGAGGACTTTTAAATGAGAGTGAATACTTCGGATCTTTTTAAAATATAACAAAATGAAAAACGAATGATTTCCTGTTTAAAATACCACATATTGACAAACTATATTGAATTTTGATGAGTGATGGTTGATAGAAATTTGATTGAATTAGAGATGGTCATGGAATTTTTACCGACAAAAAGTTATTATAACTCTTGTTTAAATTTCTAAAGAAATTTACTAATTATACTGTCTCAAGTTGTAATATATGATTAATATCAACACTCATCACTTTTTCAATCACTATTTATCTTTTCGATAATCATTAGGGAGTCAGATTAGTCAACGTAGTCATTTAAAATCAAATACAAAAATAATTATAAAATCAGATTTTTCAAAATGACTAATCTGAATCAAAGTCAAAAAAGATGATTTTCTGGAAGGGGTCTTATGCGAAATTTTTTGCTGTTTGAAAATATTTGAAACGAAAAATATGCAGAATTTTTTTTGAAAAATGCGATGCAGTTAATGAATGTCTCAACACAAATCACATTCCACTAGTAATTTTTCTATCATCTAGATCACCAGTGTTATCTGCATCTGAATTTTCCTTTCACTCAAAATTATCATTAGTTGAAGTCATAGACCAGACTATAAAGTTGCAACAAATACCTTAAATTTTTTTACAATGAATTCTTTTGATTTCGTGCAAATTTACGAACAGTGGCCATCCTGTGAGATCTATAAATATATTCACGTGTATCATCAAAAATCAATACAAGACAATATTTCTTATCATCTAATCTTGCAATATCATTAGTCTAAAAACTATCGGCATATAAAGATAAGTGGCCAACTATCAAAATCAAAAATAAGAACATATCAGAATAAGTTAGAATCAAAATCATCATTTATTTTATTATCACATAACTGGCTGAACAAAATCAAACTAGGGTGCAGATTATCACATTAAATATAGCGTTCAAGATGGATGTATCGTTACCTATTTTACCTTTACGATAATTTGTCGTTGTTGCCAATTGTGATTCTACCACCTATGTACTAGGCTAAGGAACTCTGATTTGTCGCCCATTGTGTGTCTAGAACAGCCAAAATTCAGATAACACTTTTGTTGTTCCTTGGCCTGCCACCACACCTACACAATAAAAGATTTTTGTGACCTATTTTTTTTATAGGTCCATAGTTGTTATTGGCAACGCGTTTTGAAAAAATCAAAATATTTTTCACTTCTATTCTATCACACACATTTTCAATAACATTCCAACATTTATCATTAACAGATTTTAAATAAAATTGAATTTTTAATTTCCAAATCAAAAAATCTATTTCATCAAAAACAGGAGGAATAATATTGGACCGACCCTTAGCAAAAGTAGCCATTTTAAAAATTCAAATTTGTAAAAAAAAAATCGATCTTCCAAAAATCAAACTTTTTAAAAAAATGGCTTTTGTACCTAGTTCTAATACCACTTGTAGGATCGATTTCACCTTAAAAGGGGGGTGAATAGGGTGATACTACTAATTATAAAAATTATTGTGGAAGTTTACATAAAATAATTTCAGCACAGATACTAGTCGTGTAACAACAACACAGATAATACCAGAATAATAAAAAAATGTAGAGATAGAACGCACAGATTTACCCAGCTTTGGCAAAACCCTTCCTACGTGCTGCCCCCAAGGTTTCTACTAGAAATTAAGTAGTCAGACGCTAACACAAGTAAACTCGCAACACCCGCTATCAACTAACCTAACTCTACGCTCAAAACCCTGCCACAACTCAGCCACTGAGTTGCGAATTCTCGAACTACACCACCGTAGTTCGTACCCTAGTCACTCGACTAGACAATTACAAAAGTTTAAAAGAAAAATACAGAATAAAAAATTAAACAATAATAAAATCCCTAATTTAAATTAAAAATCCCAAATCGATTGATAGAAGAAGACGGCCCAAATAAAATGAAGTGATAAACGGTTGTCCCCCATTTTCTTTTATCTGTAATCGGCCTAACTTCCTACTTCCTTTAGCTCATTCGTTCTTTTGTGAAAATTAGAGTTTAGTGAATTTGTTAAAGCCGCCGACTTATGCAGTTGGTTAAAGGTTGAAGTATATACGGTTTGCTTTGTCAATCGACTGTCTCTGTGAGTTGCACACGATGGCTTCTCGGTCGAGTTAAATTTTGACTTTGGTATGTAATTTATGCCTTTTGCTTTGCTCGTTAGTTTGCTTGAACTTGATCAATGATTCGAGTTATTGATTCTTCTATGTTGTTCCTTGAACTCGAATACCCTTAAGCCGATGATGATTATGGGTTTAAATAGGGTTTATTTCCCTAAATTTCATTCGTATATTTTATATGAATTCGTCTGATAATTTTATGCTCCGCCGTTCGGTTTAGCTTGAATGTTGGTGATTTCTTTGGACTTGTTCAAAATCATAAATTTTGTGTTACTTGATTCCCACAGCTTCGATTTATTTCTTGGCCACCACGGCTTGTTAGATTTGATCTCTGTGACTTCGTCCATTTGAAATGATTTCTGGACTTTGTTCGAACTCGTATATTTTTATGATTACTGGTTTCACAGTTTTGGTTTTTGACTTGTTCGTTTATTTTGCCTTGGTCATCACGAAGTTGATTTTTAGTTGACATCGGCCACTGACTTGTTCAATTTAAAACCATTACATGACTTTGTTAATTCATGTTCCTCGTATGCATTTTTAAGTTCAATCTTTGTTTTGTGACTTGATTACTGCAACTAGTTAGATAAGTATACATTTGGGTTCCACTGTGTTTACTGGTTTTGAACATTGTCTGCACTTGATTCTTCTCGTCTTCAATGATGATGTTTTGAGTCATGTGCATTTGAGTATGTTGCAGTCTTCATGTTTTTACTGGTCTAGTTGCTCCTTTGTTTCAGTGCTTATATATGTTCACTGATATATATATATATATATATATATATATACACACACACACATTGCCTCCATCTTTATGTTGCATAGTATGTTGGTTCATCACTTCAGTAAAAATGCCTTTGCAATGTTGCTGTCCTCTTATCATATATGTTGACTTCTTTCATGTTACATTGCATTTGAACTCATGTCTGGTTTTCATATAGTTGATGTGGACTATAGCATATACACTGCTCACTGGTCTAATCATGCTACTTGTGTATGGTCTTGTTGACATTGTCGCATATATAAGTGTATGTATGTACTTGTGAAGCTTTGGTTTGCATCGAGTAGAATGCATTACATTGTTCATATGTATATTAGTGCATGTCTGGTTTTCCCGTACATCGATGTCACCTCTTTCCTTTGTAGCATGCATTATGTACCATGATGTTCACCATGAACTTGGCTCTGTACATTCATATGTCTGGTTCAGGTTGCTGTTGTAAGTTGTAAGTGCATTTGTAGTTGAAGTGGAGTTGTATTTTAGTCTGGACATGTGGTTCATTGTGTAGCTTGGTTTTGGTTTCTTGATGCACTCTTGTTGACTTTGTTCGTTGCTTAGTCGACATATATATATGCTTGGACTGTCTAGTCTCTGTTTTCATATGAACGACTTGAACTTTGGTTGAGGCTTGATTTTTGCGTCTTGACCATTTCATTTGAATTTACACTTGTGTTGAATCCAGCTTATAGCTCGGGTTTGACCTTGTGCTCGTGTCGTGACTTTATTTGTATTGCACTTGAGTTGAACCCGGCTTTTCATTTGGGTTGGACCTGTGCTCACCTGTCCCTGTAATTTTATCAAGTGTATATTGGTATGCACAGCCTTGTGGCATGTACTGTGACACACTATGCATGTCACAAGTTGTTTGTGTAGATGAATTCAAAAATAAATGATGATGAACAACCCAAATAACCGAGGCAAATAATATTTTCAAAATACATTTTATTTTACACTGCAAAAATATTTCCTTTTCAATTTTACTGCGTCAATGTATATTTTTATAGATTGCTCAGATGCTGGATTTAGTCTGGAAAGAAGTTGAGATCAATTTTGAGTGAACGAATGATATGTAGTGAGGTGCTGATGTAAATGATAATTGTAATGTTATCAAAATTGTGTGTGTGTATATATCTATTTATAGTGAGAGCTCAAATTTTTTCTATTCAACAATTGAAATAAATATTTGTTTGAATAAAATATCCGTTTGAATTTAAATTCTGTGTTATTCATTTATTTAGCAAATATTTATTAATTACGTGAAAAATAAAATAGTACATTAACAAATACATTTAAATGAATATATATGTTTATTATCATAAAAAAAAATCACATATACTAGCATATTCAACAAGAATATCCCTTAATATGCCGATGTAGGCCTTTGGGAAGAAATGCACATTCTTGGCTAGCAACATAGCAGAATGCAAGCCCATAATACTGGGGGTAAAGCATTATCTAATAATGAAAATGGAGAAACATTTTCCAACGAGATTCTGAGCACTATCATCCACTAATGGTATGCTCTTCTGTCCATATACAAGTATGAGGGTGTTAACCCATCAGATCACATCATTGTCTTTAACTCCATTACTCATGCTAGTAGGTTTTCTTGCCCAACAAAGGGCTTTCTCTTTCCATCCACTCTCATAAGACTGGCCTCCCATTGGTTCTTGCATCTTCCACCGAAAAATATCAGTTATTTGGCCCAGTTGTGTGCAAATTTCAAGACTTGATTCCTTACTTCGAAGACCTATGTAATGATAGCTAGTGAGTTAGGTAAAAATCAAGTAGATTCCTACTAAATACTTGCGATCGTATGTCAACCTCTTCAATGAGTCCACCGAGCTAGGGTGGAGATATGAACAGCTTAGTTATGGCCTTATGTTTAGGGGTCAGATACAAGTCTAGAATGTGGAGAGAGCTTCAAAAGCAGCGGCTATGTCCTTAACCAACTTTTATCAGTGGGCGAACAACATAATGTAAATGGAATATGAAGATCTTTCAGATTGCAACAATGAAACTATGTATTCCACCCAAGCTGGTCCTTGCAATGACAATGACGAAACAATGATCGTCAAAATGAAACCAGAAGGTAAGCAGAGCTTGGCATTCGATGCAAGCCAAAGTATGCTAGTTATGTTACCTTGAACAAGGATATCGCAATAATATATCTCGCCACTAAGGACGAGGAGTTGTTTCAAAGACCCAACACTACCAGAAATGGAAAAGGGGAGGAACCTTGCGGTAATACCAAGTACCGTGAGTTCCATCAACTTAAGACTATCCACAGTCAAGTGTTGGGTGCTTAAAGACAAAATTGAGAGACTCGTCTGGAAAGGAACACTTTTGGAGTTTTTTCAGCTTTATGTAGAGCAAATGAAAAAATGCGACGAATGGCTAACTCAACCCCAGCAACCCAACAACAACATCATAGTAATCACCAACATCTTGACCATATGCAAAGGCCTGCATGTGGCCAGCAATAGCAGAAGAGCATAGTCCCAGTATCAAAGGGAAATAGGCATAGGCGGTTAGATCTATTTGTCAGACCATCGAGTGTCGAAAGCACCCCAACTAGAATTAGACTAGTTGATCACTCTCGCTGCCGATGGCAGGAAGCAATATCTTACGCACACCAATCAATGGGGAGGCTTTATATCTATACATAGCAGTGTCTGACATGCTGTATTAGCGCTTCCTTAATCAAAGAAGATGAAAATGTAGAGTGGTCTGTTTATTATGTTAGTAAGAGGTTGACAGACCTATTGAAAAGATACTCCAGGCTGGTAAAGCTTGCCTTTTGCTTGCTCATTGAAGCTCGAAAACTCTGGCTATACTTCCAAGAACATCCTATTAAGGTTCTGATTAATCGGCCTTTGAAGAAAATCCTTAGTTGGGCCGATGCAACGAGCCGACCCTTGAAGTGGTCCGTCGAGCTTGGGCAACATCGCATCCTTTCCATTCACATTTCCATCAAGGGCCAGGTCGTAGCTAATTTTATTGCCTAGTGCTAAAGCATGGACCATTTGGAAAAGGTGTCGTTCATTTGCCAGCCGCTTGGTGTTTGTATATAGACGGAGCATCAAATGAGAAGGGGGCAGAGGCTGGCATGGTCCTTGTCATGCCCAAACGAGAACAACCGTGTCTTGCGGCCTGTCTTACTTTCAAGGTGGCCAACAATGATACTGAGTGCGCAGCCATCCTGACTAGAAAAGGAATTGCACGTGGAGTCTATCCATGTTTTCAATGACTCATCATTAGTCGTTAATTAGATTGACGATCACTCCCAAGTGAAGAACAAGATGCCGGTCTTGTATTTTGTCCAAGCCAAGAAGTTTATTAATACCTTTGCCGAGTTCAAGTTGGAGTAGATACCTAAGGGACAGAACACTAAGGCCAATCAACTAGCCAAGGCAGTAAGTAATCCAGAAGAAGTCATTCCTTGGGTCCACGTAGAGATTCGAGGAACCCCTTGTTACGAGCTTGGTGCAACAACAATGGAAATAGACATGTCGTCCTAAGACAATTTAATGGTGCCCCTTATTAGGTATTTAACAAGTAAAGAGCTTCCTATTGGCTACAAGGAAGCCATAAAGACTCACTACCGAGCTCCCAATTACATGATCATAGATTTATGCTCTACAAACGTGGGTACATGAAGGATTTTGTGGCGATCACACCGGGGGACAAAGCTTGGCAAAAAAGACCATGTGGTAGGGATACTATTCACCTACAATGATAAAAGATTTTATGGACTATGTGAAGAAATGAAACCAGTTCCAATAGTTAGCCAAGATCCCTAGAGCCTCTCCTACCCTCCTTGCTTCAATGATCTGCATGACCATTCGACGTTTAGGGAATCGACTTTATAGCGAAGCTATCGAATGCCAAGGGAGGGTAAAATCATGCTATTAGTTGCCATCGACCACTACATCAAATAGGTTGAGGCTGAACACCTTACTGGGTCACCATCCAAAGGTCATCATCTTCGTCATCTAGGACATCATTTGTTGTTTTAGCCTGCCTAAGAAGGCCATCACCAACAACGAAACTCAATTTGAAAGTAGCTTATTTCAAGATTTTTTTCAAGGAACAAAATCGAGAAGTGTTTCTCTTCCATTGCTCACTCTTAAGACAATGGACTAGTCGAGGTCGTAAAATAACCACTAGATCCACGCTCTAGAAACACATCACAAAAGGTAAGCGAAACTGGGTCAAACTACTACCACTTGATTTTTGGTTATATTGCACTTCCAGCCACACTTCAACTGGCCATACTCTATTCTTAGTATCCTATAAGTACAAAGCTATGCTATCCATAGAAGTAGACGGCCCCTCACCTTAGCGTCTAACCTTCGACCAAAACGATGAGTTACTCAAGTTCAGACTGGATATCATAGATGAACAAAGAGGAAAAGCCAAACTTTGCACTAAATCCTACAAAAGGATGCCAAGCGCTACAACTCAAGAGTTGTAACACCTAGAAATTTACGTAAAACTTAACAAGAATTTAATAGGAGCATAAATGGAAATTTAATAAGGAAAGTAAATTAGATTAAAACAAAGGCTAAAAAATTTCACAGATGTCCGAATTTGGCTATGAAACTTGCGCCATTGCATTCATAGTGATTTTCCTAATGATTTTCATGTATAATACTCCAAAAACAGAGTTGTATGGAGAAGTTACAGGCGTCGCAATATATAAGAAAAAAATTGAGAAAAATAAATAATAAAAATAACATATAGGTATAGGTCGATCCTTGGTTGGTCAAGTCGATTGGTATCGGTCGGCTTTGAGCCTTCATAGGTCAACCAAGCATTTAAAAAATCAAAAACCTGGATGTTTTTTTGAGCTTTTCTTTGATGGCTATGATTCATTCCTTTGTTGCTACATACAGATGATCACATCTGATCATTCCTTCATGGCCAAGTATTGATAACTGGATCAGATGTAAACAAAATATTCCCTAGTCCAAATTAATGCCTTAAATTCACCCCACCCACTATAAACTAGAATCTAAACTAACCTTAAAATCAATAGAGAAGTTTATAGAAACCAAACTATGCTAAAATATTTAAACTTCTCCAAACTTTATAATTTTTTCAGATCAAATAAAACCAAAATAGCAGAATTCAGCATAGCGAATCTAGGAGAAGCTAGCAAATAGAGGGAAATTCTTGAATAAAGAAAATAGAAAGAGCTTAGGCTTGAGGTGAGTGGGAATAATTTTAATAAAATAATCAGTTCAATTAAATTTAATCTATTTTATCCCATCTAGGATCTTAGTAATATAAATAGTAAATTAAAAACCTTATTTGAATAATGTAAACTAGATTAGAGTTAAATTCTATAAATTGTTAAATCTGATTTGATGCTAGTACACCCCTTTATGACCATATTGTAAACTCTGATTAGAATTACAGAAATTCTATGATTAACTTTTTAAATAAAAATTGAATTTTCTAAACCTTAAATCCAAGAATTTAAATTGTAATTAAATTATGAAATTGGTTAATTTAACATCTTTTGTTGTTAAATTTACGTAACGTAAATTAAAACCTTGATTGAATTGCCATTTGGACACTAAGATGAGATTAGAAAAATTAGGGTTAATTGAAATCAGTAATTACCTAAAATTATTAACTTCTGTGATTAATGAAATTAAATAAAAATTAATTACATTTAAAAGTTGAACAACCTTAAAAAAATTGCATAACCGACGACCTGAGGCAAGTCTGGGTAAACCATTTGATTATAAAATGCACAAATTTAACCTCGGCTTGAGGCCTAGGTTTATAAAAAATTATATAATTTAGTAAAAATTGTTTATTTAAGCCTATTTCTGAGCTAAGTAGACAGATTAAAGATGGTAGGGCCGTAAATCCCCTGCTAAAGGACTATAGGTCATTGTGGTTTAGGTAATAGTTGAATACGCAAATGAGAGATAAGAGTTCACTAGGGTGACGTATTTTGCAAACACTCAGAAGGTATTCCACCATGGTAGCACAACACTTATAAAGATATCGGGTGAGAGAGCTTGATCTTGGTGGGAGTTCTTTACGCACGGTTTTGGCACGACATGGTACAGGTGGACGCTGATGTAGGATGATAAGTGGCTACTATAAGAGATGTTTGGCACTATAATGAGAGATAGACAGTGGGTGCATATGGTGAGTCACTTTGCGAGTTTGCATTTTGGGGTTCTCCACTCGCGTGTAGTAGTGATAGATATTTTTGAATAATTCAAACGACATTAGCCGATCATTAGTGTGAGGTTCGACTTGTAGTTCGATCCCTATAGTAGTCTACACAACTAGTAGTATAGATATGTATTAAACAAGAACCATTAAGTAATGGACCATAGGAATTCACAAACACTTGTAGCACTCCCTATGTCATTTAGAATAGTTTTGAAGTTAACTGCAGATGATCATCACGTATTAAACTTATACTCATTCACTGGACTTTATGTCTGACCCACCCCCTTCTTTTTATTTTTCCCTTCCACATAATGATATGTTAGTAGTTGAATTTGGCATAATACGTGGAGGAAGGAGCTTCACATTAGAGTTTCCTATATCATTTATTGTTCTTCTTGTAGTTTTATGTTGCATATAATTTTGTAAACCTTGTATTGTAACTTGAAAATAGCGTATATTTAAATCAAGTATTTTTGGAAGTTGTTTTTATGAAATATCTACTTTCTATATTTATTTTTAATTCTTTCCATTGTGAGATCTGACATTGTAAAAAATCTTAGAACTCTATCCCTATAATTGTGCTCTATAATGTTTTAAAAACCCAACATTTCGTATTCGTCATGATTTGTGACGGGAAGTGCGGGTTGTTACATTTAGTTACAAAGCTTAGGTTTTGGATCCCATAGGATTTAGACACATATTGAGCGAATATACTTATAAAGTTTGAGTAATAAAATGGTTTTTCAAAAAGGTTTTCCAAAATGTTTTCTGAAATGATTTCAAAATTGAGTTTTACAAATATATGAATATATATATATATATATATACACATATACATATAAGTTTTTAAAGAGATTTCCAAAGATTTTATCTATATATCAGAATTTCTTTTATTTGTGCCTATACTATCCATGGAAAGTTGAAACAATTCCCCAACATAGATAGGCAAATGAGTGCAAGCCTTAGGAGGATGGCTTAGAGAATACAGTTGAGATTCCAAGCATGAACATCCCTATATGGGTCTGTCGGTATCTAATATGAGGAGACAAAATGAGCCTAACTTGGCTAAGGAGTGTAATTATAATTTTTTTGATAAGTATATTAATACACAATAACCCATATATTTTGACTCATAAAGTAGTTGTTTGCTTATCTTTTATATAAGCAAACAATTGTAGGTTAGGATAAATGTTAAGGTTATAGCGATTGAGGTGAAAAATAAAGTTTTTGCATTTATTTGAGTTTACCTCATAAAGAAAGACTAATAAAGGTTTTTCCATACCAATTAGCAGTAGCAAGTAAATTATGGAATTAAGGGTGAATGAGGAAGGTTAGTATTAAGAGACCGATATAAAAAGAATAAGATGTCAACAAAGCGAAAAAGGGAACATGGAAGAGGATTTTGCAAACTTAAGGCAAGGTAGAAACTCTATCTTCGTATTGGTCATAGTTGTAAGAACTCACGTTTACTTAAAGGTATGACTAGGGTCATTTCATATTCGAGTGGACACTATATTGAGAAATAAACTTTAGGTAACCGTCTTTGAAAAAGGAGGGCATAACCTTATGCAATTGGAGCATTATTATATATAAGTGGTCCTAAGTAATTAGGATGTTATTGTCTACTCCAACGTAATGATAAACTAGTGAAAATGTTTCCTAGAAAGTTAGAAATAGTAGGTACCTAATATTTTTAATAAAAAAATTTGGTTTGTGGTTTTATATAAAATAGTCAGATATACTTTATGGGTTTGTTTAAAAAAAATTAAAGAATTTGATGAAAAGTTATTTTTAATATCCATTTTAACATATTTTGTTTTGTTTTTAGGCACAATTTTACACCTACTTCAATGTGCACTTTGCTATTGGCAAAAGACATTTTGTGAAATAAAATTTAAGAGGTAAGTATGACCCAACTTTGAACTCTGTTATAGATAAGAAATTGTTGGTATTTGAAAATATCTTTTATCAACATTTTATCAAACTTGAAAATAACAATAATAAGTTAAAAATACCACATTATCTTTAAAATATGCTTGTGTGTAAATTTCTTATTTATAAAATAAAATTTTAGAAAAGTGTGTTTTATAAACATTTTTACAAAGTTAAGTTAATCATTTTTGATAATTTGATTAAAGAATATGTTATGACCTTAGTAAAAAGAAAATGGTTGTTAAAAATGAATGAAGGGTTATAAAGTTTTAAAAACTTACTGGTTTTGTAGTAATGGTAAAAGTCAAGGTTTTGACTTAAGAAGGTAAAGTGCAATTTTTTTGACTATCGCTTAAAACTTAAAAGAAAAGAAATAGATTAAAGTTAGATAAATATGAGTAAACAGCCCATTAAGACGAAGGTGAGTATGGAATTTGAAAGCATTGGAATGGTTAGGACAAAGATAAAAAGATAAAATGGGAATTTAATAAACTTTCCAATTAACGGTTAAAACGGAAGGATAAAGTATTCAGCCAAACTTCCCATTGTAGTAAAAAGTAAGCACCACCTTGTGTTTCTCCACCCAAGTATGGTTGGAATTGTATAATCTCTTATGTAAGGAAGATTGAAGAGTATGATTTGACAAAATCTATTTCAAAATAAGGAAAGAGTCGGTCAAGAAGTTTTAGTTGTATCAAAGAAGATCGCGGATGCAAGGAGTGTACAAGCTTGAAATGTAAAAGGGACAAGTAGGATCTACTTCAATCTGTATTAAGAGTGTTTAGTATCATAGGCATTTCCTTAATTACATTAGACAACCTTAAATGGAATAGTAAACATAGGTTTAGGCACTATAGCAATAGGATATTAGTTGATACCATATAAATGAGAATAGGATACCTGTAAACTACGGGCATACCAGGTGGACAAGAATAGGAAGGTACCTACTTTACAGATGTCATTGGATTTTGTCATAGTAGTTGTTTTTCATGAATGCCTAGAGGTGAATCTTGGAATTATAGGATTGAATGTTGCACGTACTTGAGAATGGAAAATAGTGGAAAGTAGTAGTTTCTGGAACTAATAGGTTATGTTATGGCTCCATATTTTTAGACTCAAATTACTTAAGCAGTAGGTTATGTGAAATTAGTCATCATCGTAAATGGATGGATAATTGATATGGATTTGTAAACACAAATTAGAACTTGTAGTTAAATGAAAATGGTATTTAAGTAGTATTTTGATTCATTGGGATGAAGTGTGTAACGATGTAAATTTCTATAAATTATCTAGCTTTAATATAAAGTATATCATTTGAAATAAAAAGGAATATACCCAAAGGGAAGAGATGTACAAATAGGGATAGTCACCATGTTTTGTACTCTCTATTTCAATAATAAAACAAGAGAGATAATTCCTTGTAATTGCAAACATTACACAAATCCTCTTTTAAATAATTTATGGAAAGTTATAGCGATCACATTCCTTTTGGGAAAGGTGCAGTTCCAATGCAGTAAAATGCAAAAATCCCTAAGCACAGATCAAAGGATTTGTCATTTTCTCAATTGGATTAAAATGGCAAGATCCCATTTATGATATGACATCCAAGAATGGAAAAGTTAAACTTTTAGAAATAAAAACTACAAAAGATATCCTAGATAAGAATTTAGTTCAAGATTTTTGCAGTGGATAGTAAATTCAAAAATTTGGGTCTCAGCCAAAAAAAGGTATTATTATAAGTACGCGTTGAGAATGCAAAAGCGATTTTCATATAAAAGAAGATCAAAAAAATTTTGATAAAATTTGAAGGAAGGGATAAAAAAAAATTTCTCAAACATTTCTTGGATGGAGGAAGATTATTTTATTAAGAAAAGTTCATGGAAAACTAATACATAGTACCTGGTCGTGTGCATAGCAACCGCATGCAAAGGAAGTAACCCTTAAGTGGATATTATGTTGGTTAGAATGATCTTAGATTATAACTCTAATGAATTTGAGGACTTTTATTATTAAGACTAAATGAGAAGATAGACTAAACTTCCACTTGTAGAACTTGGAATAGATCTATGTAGACCATGAAAGTGTGGCTAAGGATCGTAATACTGAATATAATCTAAGTTATCTACTAGTGCGGTATGAATATAAAAAGTAAATAGTAAAGTAAATGACACCATGGATTTTTATACTGGTTCAAACTCCTGTTCTATGTCCAATCCCAAACTCCTTCTGGAATTTAACTATCAACCTTCTCTTAACCCAGAGGAGTAGGTATGACACCGCCTAAGCGACCGAACAGGACTTCTACCACCTAGACAACTGAATAGGATTTCTACCACTTTAGCAACCGAACAGAACTTCAACAATATAGAGAATTTTCTTGACTGATTGTGCTCTTTTGATAGCACAGATAAGTCTTTAGAGTACACCCTTCCTATAATCTTCTCCTTTTTGATATATAACGTAGTTCGTGAAGATTGTAAGTTAATTTAATCTCAAATGAATTTTCGCTTGAATGTGCAAGTGATTAGAACGAGATTTGAAAGCAAATGGAAAAATATTTTAGATAATAAGTATATGATAATAGAACCAGAAATTAAGTAATTAAAACAACTTAAATGAAGGCTGTATATAGTTTTTAAGTGTCGCAATTCTTCGTGAAAATTTACAGTCAAAAGATACGAAAACAACTCTTGAATAAAGGGTTGTTTCTGTTCGTTGAATGGAAGTGACCGTTCAGAAAATAGCTGTTATGCATTTTCAGTCGACAGAGGAAAAGATTTTAGTCTACTGAGTATTCAAAAAATTTGGAATTAGAAGTTTTATATTGAAAAGACTCATAATTCAGTCGACTGAATAGGGTGGTTCAGTCGACCGAACCTTCAAGTGCACTGTGCACATGAACGAGTATTCAGTCAACTGAACCTCCTAATTCAATTGGATGAATTCTCTATTTCTACCATATTAAAGGTTCTTATGAAACTTTTTGCCAACAGAACTTGAAATAAATGAAGTACTTTGTGTGTATATGATTTGGAAATAAATTTAAATACTTGTGTGTATGCAAATACCACCTAGGAGAGATGTTAACAATAATCAACTACTAGACTAGAATATAGACAAACCATTAATAATTTTGAAATTACTCTCTGAATTCTTGGTCTACAATCTGTTGTCGAGTAGAATAGCATCTTCTCTTTCAAATATGGTGAGTTCACATAATATTTACTTATATAGTTGTCATGATCAAAACATCAAAATACATGGTTCTAACATTCACCCTCATTTTAATGGTGATAACTATGTAAGTCTAGAAAATTTTATAAAACGATTGTTACCCTCTATGAATAAATATTCTATTTGCTTACCTACTGAATAATTATATTTTTCCCCTTTGTCATCGACAAAAAGGAATATATAAATAGAATGATAAGTATATATATAAACCCAGACACATATGCATAGATAAATAACAACAACATCTAAACATGTTTTAAAAAAAACAACACCAAACAAATAACATTAAACAACATCAAATGTGCAATGTAACATCATAAGGAATAACATGAATTAAAACAACATGAATTAAAAAGATAGATGGGCATAAACTAAGATGAAGAAATCTAAACCTCCCATTATCATACCCTTCCTCTTCTTCTTCCCCCTTGGATGTAGACCATGTGAAGGGAGCAGGATTCTCGACAATACTTGTAGACGTAGAGCCGGTACATAAAAACCTCTCCCATATCCTGTTCAAGAAGCCTTTGATGGAATCAAGCTTCTTATTGGTCTTGATGACATTCTTTTCAATGGTGACACATCGTTGTTCGAGCTTGCTTTGATTTCAGGAGAGAGTGGCAAGGGATTGCTTCAAATTGAATTCTCCTTGAAGATCTTGGGTTTCGTTATCTCCTTCTTCTTCCATTTGATGGGAAGGTTATGTGGAGGAAGAGGTATTGTGCGTATCTCGGGGTTGTGAAATCCCTTGCTCTCTATTGGCCGCCCATTGTTGGAAACTAATGGTTTGTTTAGGTTGGGGGTGTTTGAGCTAATTCATAAGACTTTAAGTCTTAGAATTTAGTTCGCCAACAGTAATGAAGTTGGCATCGGGTAAGGTGACTCCAAAATTCTTAAGAATGCGGATTATATAAGCTCGGTAGAAGATGGTCGCTTATGATTGACGGATAGGAATTCATCAAGGATAACTCTAGCTTAATTTGCAGTTTGGGAAGAGTAAATGGCATTGAGTGCTTAAAAATCTCTCTTGCAAACCTCCTCTTAACTCCTGGTACAAGGTTGAAGAGATTAGATAAGAGCATGGCGTTGAATAAGCGCCTTTGGTCGCAAGACAATGGATTTGAGTACGGTCAAGTCGTCGGATAGGAAGGCATGGGGGACAACATCTCTATTATCCATATCGACGTCAATGTCATTGATATCAGCTCCATCAGATGGAAAATGAAGAATATGTCCGAGTCATTGAAGTGGGAGATAAATCCAAACACCGCAAACTAACGTCCATATGCAATCATCTTTATTTTTTGGATCATGGTGATCCAAGTTCATGTTTGCAAAGAATAATTTGATGAGAAAGGGATAAACCTTAACATTGTTGGCGTTAAACCCAATCAAGCTATCGATCCCACTAGCATCATTAATCTCATGAATGGCATTGGGGTTGAAATCGAGAAATTTCACAAAGGAGCCATAAAAATTTCTTGAGTTTTTCAGAACATTAAATCTTGTAACAACAGTTTTGTTATGGAGCTATGATCTGATTTGACATTCCGAATGTCGGGTAGAGGATTCGCATGCTCTTTTAGTTCTTGGAGCCATTGAATTAATTTGATCTGAAGGTAAGAGGATTGATTTTAAAAATGGAGGCTAGGGTTTTGTTTGCTGAAAGAAGTAAGGGTTTAATGGGTTAAAGAGATAGTTATATAGGGTTGGTGAAAAGGTATGTTAGGTAGTGTATAGGCAGTTTTTTTTTTAAAGAAACAAAATTTGTAAGAATCAGTCGACTAAAATCAAGCAGTCAATCGACTGATATGTAGGAAAATCTAACCCGCGTGTTTGCAGTGTAAAAAAAAGCAAATTCGGTCGACTATTTTTATATAGTCAGTCGATTGGTTGCTGAAACAAGTTGAATTACATATGAAGATTCAGTCGACTGAATTTAAAGTTCAGTCGACTGATATGCAGGAAAAATGAGGCTGCAACTTTATAGTTGAAAATTAGGACATTTCAATTGACTGTTGAGATGAGGACCGTCGACGGAACTTGGAACTAAAAATATTTTTCTTTGAATGTTCAGTCGACTGTCTTGCTCTAAATAGTCGACGAAAGCTGCTATTTTTTTCTAAACAATGCTTTACCTAAAGTTTTAATTTAATATAACTAATTTATATATAGATATTAATTAGTTTTCAAATTATAGTCTATTGGAAAAAAAAACATAAATATATCCTTATTTAATAGAGAAACGTACAACTCATACGAAATATAATATACAACAATATACAAGAAGTCTTATATTTTAGAAGAGTTTGAATCATCCGAATGCGGTTCAACCTTCGTAATTTCTTATAATTGATGGATTGGTAGCCATACATTACTACGTTCCTAGGAGTTTGGCGTCACCTCAGGATGTTGAGGGTTTTATTCCTAATAGTTTGGTGGCACTTGAGAACGTTGTGGCGATGTTTGATGAACGCATTGCTTCGAGGATGATCCACAAAATTTCGAAGAAAATTGTTCTAAGAAGCTTGACGCTTAGCATTCACTTTCTTTTCATGGTACATCTCGTGTTGAAGTTCTAGACTCTCTTTGATAATGGTGAATATCATCAATTTTATCTTTAGTGGATAAAGAGCCAAAACCTAAGTTAAGTTTTTCTCTTTTCCCCTATGACGTATATCCGGTGTGATGTTTCGGTGAAGGTGTAATCTTTACTGGGACGTATATAGGAGTTGAGTTGTTGGAGTTTTTTGACGATTCAGAAGTGGGAGTGCTGAAAACTATAGAAGATTGATTTGATCCTTCTTGGGAAGAAATTATAGAGATTATGCAAAAGTTGAAAGAGATTGAGCCAAAAAAATTTTTGAATGAAATAGGTTATTGAAAAAGGTGAGTTGAACAATTTAGAATTGAAGCCTTTATATATAAACACCATTCTCAGGTGTGCAGCGGAACGTTTGAATGTTTTTAACCAAAGAAAAAATGAAAGGTAGATAATTGTAAGGAATAATGACCGAACATGTAACTAGAGGTAGGTAAAAGGTGTTAAACCAAGAAATATTATAGCATGACGGAATAGCATACAACTTCCTTACTAGTGACCTGAGATCGAGTGCCAATAGCTCCATTTTTCAAAAAAAAAATTTGGAAAAAAATTTGTTTTCAAAATTTGATAAAATAAATTTTAATCATAAATCATGCAAAGATATAATACCTAATTCTTGACATAATTTAATAAAAATATTTTGATTTAATGGTTTAGTAAATATATCAACTACTTGATTTTATGAAGGAACAAAATCTAATGATATATTGCCTTTTTCTATATTATCTCGAAGAAAATGATGTTTAATATCGATGTGTTTAGTTCTAGAACGATTAATTGGATTTTTTGATAAATTTATTGCACTTGTATTATTACATAAAATTGTTGAGTTAGAAAGGTTTATTCCAAAATTTGTAATGTTTGCTGCATGTAGATTATTTGAGCACATGCCAAAGACGCAGAAATATATTCGGCTTCATATGTCGAAAGTGGGACGCAATTTTGTTTCTTACTAAACCAAGATACTAAAGATTGTCCAATAAAGTGACAAGTACCACTAGCAATCTTTCGATCCATTTGACATCCTCCAAAATCGACATCATTATATGATACTAATTCAAATGGACATTCTTTGGATAAAAGAGAGCGTAGTCTTTAGTCTTGCTTAAGTATCGCAAAATTCACTTCACTGCACGCAAATGTGATTCTTTAGAATTTGCTTGAAATCATGCACACAAGCATACACTCATCGTTATATCTGGTCGACTAGTAGTTAAATATGGTAATGAACCAATCATACTACGATATAGTTTTTGGTCAACACTTTTGCCATTTTCATCTTTATCGAGATGTACTATAGGACTCATAAGAGTTGATTTTGCAGAAGTGTTTTCCATAGCAAATCATTTTATGAGATTATTACAATATTTTGCATGATTATTAAAAATTTCATTACTAGATTGTTTAATTTGTAAACCAAGAAAATATGAAAGTTCTCCAATGTGAGACATTTCAAATTCTCTTGTCATAATTTTTGAAAATTCTTGACCTAATTTTTCATTTGTAGAACCAAAAATAATATCATCTACATAGATTTGAATTATTAAAATATAATTTTTATCTTGTTTTATAAATAAAGTATGATATACTCTTCCAATTTTAAAACAATAATTAATTAAGCAATTTTTAAGATGCTCATACCATGCACAAGGTGCCTGTTTTAGACCATATAAAGCCTTTTTTACTTTATAAACATAATCTGGAAATTTCTCATGTGCGAATAAAGAAGGTTGTTCTACATGTATATTTTCTTTTATAAAACCATTTAAGAAAGCACTTTTCACATCTATTTGGTATAGTTTAAAATTAATAAAACATGCATAAGCCAATAGAATACATATAGCTTCTAGACGAGCTACGGGTGCAAATGTTTCATCATAGTCTATTCCTTCTTGATTATAACCTTGAGCAACCAGCCTAGCTTTATTTCGAATAATATTTCGTTGCTCGTCGGCTTGATTTTTGTAAACCATTTCGTACCGACAACCGCTTGATCACATGGTCTAGTAACCAAGTCCCAAACGTCATTACGTTCAAATTGATTTAATTAATTCTTCTTGCATAGCTATAATCTAGTAATAATCAATTAATGCTTCTTTAGCATTTTTGGGTTCAATGTTTGAATGAAAAGTTACGTGACCCATTTGATTTAGTTGATTTCGCATTCTTACGTTAGTATTTATTTCTTCAATGATATTTTCAACAGGATGATTTTTTAGAAGTCTTGATGGAGTTCTTATTTCATTAGTGTTGTTGTCTACACTATTTTTTATATTTTCAAAATCATCATCCAAGTTATTTGATTTAGAAATAATTTCTTCAGCTTTAATTTTATGAATAAATTTGACATTTTCATCGAATGACACATGAAGTGTTTCTTCGATAACTTTAGTTCTTTTATTATAAATTCTATAAGCTTTGCTTCGTTCGGAATAACCAATAAATATTTCTTCATCAGATTTTGGATCGAATTTTCCAAGTTTATCTCTTGTATTTTATATAAAACATTTTGAACCAAAAACTTTAAAATAAAATATGTTGGGTTTCCTTCCATTAAAAAGCTCATATGGGGTATATTTTGTTAATTGTCTAATGGAAATTCTGTTTAAAACATAACAAGCCGTTACTACAGCTTCTGCCTAAAAAATGTTTTCGTAAAGTACTTCCATTTAATAAAGTTCTAGCACATTCTTGAAGTGTTCTATTTTTCCTTTATTCAACTCCATTTTGTTGTGAAGTTTTGGTAAATGAAAAATTGTGAACAATTCCTTTCTTATTACAGTGAGTTCCAAAAAATTCATTTTCGAATTCACTATCGTGATTGCTTCGAATATTTTTAATTTTCAGATTTTTAATATTTTGGATTATTTTAGCAAATATTTTAAATTTTTCAATAGCATCACTTTTATTTTTCAAGTAAATCTTGAAAAATCATCTACAATTACAAAAACATATCTATTATGGTTTATTGACTAAACTTGACTTGGTCCAAAGAGATCCAAATGTAATAACTTAAGTAATTGTTATATAGAAATCATTTTCTTTGATTTAAAAGAAGATTTTGTTAATTTTCCTAATTAACAAGCGTCACAAATACTTTTTACTTTGAAATGCATTTTTGATAGACCTTTAACTAAATTATTCCTAGATAATTTGTTTATAGCTTTTAAACTTATATGACAAAATCTTTTGTGCCATAACCAATAATCATTTTCTTTGGCTATCTGACACACATTTGTGTTATGATCGACTTTCATATTCAATATATATATATATATATATATATTTCTTTGGTTTCTTCAAACATAAATTATTATTATGATCAAATATATTGCATTTATTTTCAGAAAAAGTTATATTAAAACCTTTATCACAAAGTTGACTTATACTAAACAAATTATGTTTTGAATTCTTAACTAGTAAAACATTTTTAAAAAGAAGTAATTAGATGTACCATCATTGCTCGCATCGCCTTTGCCCATGATATAGCCTTTGGAATTATCTCCAAACATGACAAATCCTCCATCTGAGAGATAATGTTGGTTAGCATATCTTTGTTTCCTGTCATATGTATTGAGCAACTACTGTCTGGTATCCACTTTCCTCTTTACTTAGTTGGTGCCTGCAAAACATATAGAGATGACGTTGGTGCACACTTTTTATTCGAGCCTTAGGAAGCCAAATCGAAGAGGGTTTAGAATTCCCTTTATGAGTAAAATCTTTATTTTTATGAACATAATTTATAAAAGATTTTATATACTTATTTCTGATTAAATTGTTATTAGTTTTTGGTACCCAAATTTTTATAGTATTTATGTTGCCAATATCTTTCTTTTGAGTAAAAACCTTTGGTTTTGGTTTTTATTTTACAAAATTATTATGTAAATTGAAATTTTTATAATATATAATATTCTTCTTTGAGCTATTTTTTAAAGAATTTTTATATCATAGTCCATTCTTATTTGTAGTAGTTTGAGAATTATTGATAATCTTAGAAGATTTTCTCTTCCTTTATTAAAATTTGAAACATTTTTAGTGACATTCTCTAACTAAGTTTTGAGACTGGAATTTTTTTAACTCAAGAAATTTGACATTTAATTTTAAATCATGATTTTTTGAAGCTATTGTCATATTCCTTTCTTTTTGCACTTCTACTTCATTTGAAAGCATAGTGAATTGAGTAGAAACATTGGACAAAGATTCTTGTGTATTAACAAGTTCTTATTCTAGGATTTTCTTTTCATCTCTTAGAATATCAACTTCTATTTCAGTTCTGTTTAATTTTTCTAGTTCATTTTTATACTTTCTTTTAACTTATTTGAGTTTATCTGACATCGCTAAATTTGTATCAATCAAATCATCAAAAGTTAAGTCGCCTACATCATTAGTTGGAGCCATAAAACGGACGTTGTCTTGTTTAGAATCGCTGTCTATGTCACTATCTTATGAAGAAGACGATTCCAAATCATACCATGTAACTGAGAATGATTGCTTCTTTTTATACTTATCATTTTTATTCTTGAACCTGTCTTTCTTTCTATCAGGACAATCTTTCTTCATGCGACGCTTCTTATGACATTCATAACATTCGAGATTCGAAACTGGCAGTTTACTGGAATTTTTCCTCCTGTTATTTCCGAACTTCTTGTTCTTTTTAAATTTAAAAAACTTTTTGAAATTCTTTGCAATTAATGCCATGTCATCTTCATTTGGATCTGAATCTTCTTGTTCATCTTTGAAGGCAATATTCTTTTTATCTTAGGCTTGATCTCATTTTGCCTGCAAATTAACTTCGTATGATATAAGGGTTTCAATTAACTCTTTAGGTTTAATGGAAGAAATGTCATTAGCTTCTTCAATAGCTAAGACTTTTTATTCCCATTCATCAGTTAAAGAGTTTAGAATTTTGAGATATCAAAATCTAAAAAAATTTCTCCTAGTGCTAATAATGAATGATGTATGTCTTGCAATCTAGAATACATGTCATTTATATTCTCATATTGTCTCATTCTGAAATTTTGGAACTGATTTTTGAGCATAATATTTTTCTTTGCTTAACTTTGTTAGTTTCTTCGTGTGTGACTTTAAGAGTTCTCCAAATTTCATAAGCAGTTGTACACATACTAACTCTATTGAATTCATTTTTATCTAAGGCATAAAATAACATATGCATGGCTTTTGCATTTGGTGTAGCATCTATCTTTTCTGTATTTGACCATTCTGCAAATGGTGTAGTAGGTATAGTTTATTCACTCTGAGTAATATTCCAAGCATCGTATCCAATTGCTTGCATAAAGATTCTTGAGTCGACCAATAATTATAATTCAAACCCTTAAATAGTGGTGGTCGTGCAGTAGATTGACCTTCAACAAAACTTGTGTCAGTGTTATTTTCCATATTAATTGAAAATCAAATAACTGCGTTATGGTTATATGATGGCCTTGCTCTGATACCAAATGAAAGTGCTTCTAAGGATCGTAATATGGAATATAATCTAAGTTATCTACTAGTGCGGAATATGAATATAAAATGTAAACAGTAAAGTAAATGACACCAGGGATTTTATACTAGTTCGAACTCTCATTCTACGTCCAGTCCTAGACTCCTTCTAGAATTTAAGTATCAAACCTCTCTTAACCCGAAGGAATAGGTATTACATCGCTTGAGAAATCAAAGGACTTCTACTGCTTAGACAACTGAATAGAACTTCTACCGCCTGAGCAACCGAACATGACTTTAACAAAACAGAGAATTAATTCGACTGATTGTTTTCTTTTGATAGCACGGATAAGTATTTAGAGTACACCCTTCCTATAATCTTATTCTTTGTGGTATATAGTGTAGTTCGTGAAGATTAGAAGTCAATTTAGTCATGAATGAATTTGTGCTTGAATGTGTAAGTGATTAGAACGAGATTTGAAAGAAAATGGAAGAATATTTTAGATGAGTAGCATATGAGAATAGAACCAAAAATTAAGTAATTAAAACAACTGAAATGAAGGCTATATATAGTGTTTAAGTGTTGTAATTCTTCATGAAAAGTTATAGTCAAAAGATACGGAAACAACTCTTGAATCAAGGGTTGTTTCTATTTATTGAATAGTCGTTATGCATTTTCGGTCGACTGAGGAAAAGATTTTAGTCTACTGAATATTCAAAAAAATTTGAATTAAAAGTTTTATATTGAAAAGACCAATAATTCAGTCAACTGAGTAGGGTGGTTCAGTCGACTGAACCTCAAGTGCAACGTGCATTTGCACGAGTATTCAGTCGAATGAACCTCCTGATTCAATCGGCTCAATTCTCTATTTCTGCTATATTAAAGGTTCTTTCGAAACTTTTTCCATCTGAACTTTAAATAAATAAAGTACTTTGTGTGTATATGATTTGAAAATAAATTTAAATACTTGTGTGTGTGTGCATATACCACCTAGAAGGGATTTTAATAATAATCAACTACTAGACCACACTATGGACAAACCACTAATAATTTTGAAACTTCTCTCTGAATTCTTGGACTGCAATCTATTGTCGAGTATAATAGCATCTTCTCCTGCATATATGGTTAGTTCACATAATATTTACTTATATAGTCGTCATGATCAAAACATCAAAATACAAGGTTCTAACAGACCATAAACATGATACCTAGGTATCATGACTTTTAAAAGTTTGGAAAACAATCTAAGAGTAAAGAGAAAAGACTTTAGTCAGGCCAAATTATAAAAGAAGTTATGTTATTTTTGATATTTATAAAATCACTAGTATGGGAAACCTTTAAGGAAATGGAAGTATAGCAAAGGGCTAAGCGGGAAGTGCCAAAGAAAGAAGAAGTAGAATCCACAGTTGAGTTATCCCACTTGGTACCTAGGTGTTGGGGTGATTAGGCACACCATTGAAAGTGCTAAGACAGTATGTTGTGGAATAGAGGTTTTATGGAGCTATAGTTAGCACGAGCATACTAATGCTCAAGTGATTTAGCGTGGTGCAAGATGATATCATTTGGATTAGTAGCAAGGATAATTTAAGGTCACCAATGCGCATATAATTGAATTGGAAATTATGCTAGTGGTGAAAGTTGGTTAGTATAGTCAGGATCCAATCGGTAGAAGGGCAAGGTTGCACCAGATAAGCAGGAAGTAAGTACTGATAGTAGATACATGGGTAGTCCATAGAGCTGAGTTTATATAGAGTCCTTGAAGCCGAGTCCACGGTAAAGAACAAATAAGTAGGAAATTCCCAAGGAAAGATAAAATGCGGCTAATTTATTGGGAAGTCGTCATTAGGTACTTGTGGAAGTGTCTATGTAGTGTGGCTGCCATAGTCAAACCATTTTTAGTTAGGAAAGAATAGGTTACTTTTGTATTTAGATTCTAGTTGAGGTTGAGATCGTTGGATGGTAGGAATGGTTGCAACGTGTCAATAGGACATATTGTGAATGATGGATGCTAATGGATGTATTATTTGGATTGTATTTTTTTTACACGTGTAGGACAATATATCCTCTAGGTAGTACACACGCTCACATCATCTTTTATTTATTGTCTAGCTATTAGATAGGATATGCATGGATGTTTAATTATTGTTATGTTAGTGGATGTTGTACATGTGGATGTTGCATATGGATATAATGGTTGCGCATACTTGTAGAATTACAAGAATACTTATTTAGGATGTTGCATACATTTAGATTCATGGCATAAGAAATTTCATTATAGGAGATTGACTGAATCAGTAGACCGCCTACTCTTTTGGATTAGCATAGGTCTACATGCACTTCACATTGCATATATGTACATATTGCATTAGAAAATTTCCAAGGACAATGATTTCTCATGGACAATGGGTGAGTAGATAGTTGTAGCCATTGTTTTCCGTGTGTATAGTTTACATTTTTCCATCCTTTAAGATTTTGGGGACGAAACCCTTTAGGGGAGAGAATGCAATACCCTGGAATTTTATGTAAAAACTTAACAAGAATTTAATAGGAGTTCAAATAAAAATTTATTAAGGAAAGAAAATTGAATTAAAACAAGGGGTAAAAAGAAAAAAATTCCTACAGATATCCAAATTTACCTACCAAACTTACGCCATTGCGTTCATAGCGATTTTCGAATGATTTTCATATATAATACTTTCGAAAATGAAGTTCGTATAGAGAATTACGGGCGTCGAAAGATATGAGAACAAAGTTGAGAAAAATAAATAATAATAACATATAGGCATGGGTCGACCCTTGATTGGTCATGATCGACCAGTATAGGTCAACCATGGGCCTTCTTAGGTCGACCTAGCACTTGAAAATACCTAGACATCGTCTTAAGCATTGCTTCATTGGCTTTGATTTGTTCCATCGTTGCCATGTACAGATAAATGAATTTGATCGTTTCTTTATGGCCAAGTATTGATAAACGGATCGGATGTAAACAAAATATTCTTTAGCCCAAATTGACGCCCTAAATTCACCCTTAATCGTTATAAATTGGAGTCTAATCTAACCCTAAAATCAATTGAAAGTTTACAGTAACCAAACAATGCCAAAATATTTCCTTTCTCCAACCTCTGAAATTTCTTCGAATAAAATCAAAATAGAAGAATTCAACAAATCAGATCTAGGAGAAGCTAGCAAACAGGGGGAAATTCTCGTTTAAAGTAAATAGGAAGAGCTTAGGCTTGGTGAGTAGGAAGAATTTTAATAAGATAATTAGTACAGTTAAATTTAATCTATTTTATGTTATCGATGGTGCTAGTAATATAAACAGTAAATTATAAACCTGATTTGAATCTGTAAACTAGATTAGAGTTATATACTATAAACTGCTAAATCTTATTTGCTAGCACATCCCTTTATGATCATATTGTAAAACTCTGATTAGAATTATAGACATCCTATGATTAACTTGTTAGATAAAAATTGAATTTGATAAACCTTAAACCCTAGAATTTAATTTGTAATTGAATTATGAAATTTTTTAATTTGACAAATGTTGTTGTTAACTTTGGGAACCCTAAATTAAAACCCTAATTGAATTGTCAATTGGACACTAAGATGATATTAGAAAAATTAGAGTTAATTAAATGGAAAATAGGGTTAATTGATATCAGCGAGTAATTGGAATTATTAACATCAATGAATAATGAAATTAAATAAAAATTAATTGACATTTAAAATCAAACAAAAAATTTATACACGATCGGTCGACCAGATACCCTAGCGGTCAACCTGGGGCAAACCTAGGTAGGCCGTTCGACGGTAAAATGCACAGATTTAACCTTGGCCTTAGGCCCAGGTTTATAATAAAAAATTATATAATTTAGTAAAACTATATAAATAGAAAATTGATTGTTTGAGCCTATTTCTTAGCAAAGTGGACAGACTATAGATGGTAGGGCCATAAATTACCTATCAAGATAATTGTAGGTCCATAAATCCCCTACTAAAGGACTATAAGTCATCATGCTTTGGGTAATAGTTGAATACCCAAATGAGAGATAAGAGTTGGCTAAGACGATATATTTCGTAGACACTTTGGGGGTACTCTATCGTGGTGGCGCGCAGCCCTTACAGAGATACCAGGTGAATGAGCCTGACCCTAATGGGAGTTCTTGTACGCATGGTTCTGGCACGATGTGGTGTAAGTGGACGTCGATGCAGGATGATAAGTGGCTACTATAAGAGACGTTTGGCACTATAATTGAGTGGTGGACAGTGGGTGCATACGATGAGTCACTTTGAGCGTTTTAATTTCGAGGTTCTCCTCTTGCACACAATAATGATAAGTATTTTTGAATAATTGAAAGGAAATTAGCCGATTGTTAGTGTGAGGTTTGACCTGTAGTTCGATCCTTGTAGTAGTCTACACAAGTAGTAGTGTAGATATGTACTAAACAAGAACCCTTAGGTAATGGACCTTAAGAATTCACAGATACTTGTAGTATACCATATGCCATTTAGAATATTTTTGAAGTTAATTGCACATGATCGTCGCATATTAAACTTTTACTCATTCACCAGACTTTACGTCTGACCCACCCACTTCTTTTCATTTTCCCCTGGCCACAGGATGATAGATTACTAGTTAAACAGGGGATAATACAAGGAGGAACAAGCTTTACGTTAGATTTTCCTATATCATTCATTGTTCTTCTTGTAGTTTTATGTTGTATATATTGTTGTAAAATTTTCATTATAACTTGGAAACGGTGTATATGTAAATCAAGTATTTTTGGAAGTTGTTTTTCTGAAATGTCTATTTTCTGTATTTATATTTTAATTACTTCCACTGTGAGATATGAAAATGTGGAATGTCTTAGAATTCAATCCCTATAATTATGCTCTGTAATATTTTAACAACCCAACAGCTCGAAATTTTTGCCATGATTCGTGTTTTGAAGTGTGGGTTGTTGCAAAAGTAAAACTCCAAAATTTCATTGTTAATGACCTAATGCTACGTTGGATCTTCACAAATACAAATATGAAATAAGGCTAGATGAGTGCATGGCCCAAAAAGGGAGGGTCGTATGTCATTAGCGCAATCCTAAAAAGTGGCGCTCACCGCCTCTCTCATCCGAATGGAACCAACGTCTCCGCACTTGGAATTCCATTCATCTCCAAGCATATCACATATGAGAGCCTGTAACAATTATGAGGCTGTGTAATACATCTTTTGGCGAATACATCGAAGACTTTAGAATTAATATCGTTCAACTCTCACTAAGGCTATCCAACGAAGGATGAGTTTTTATATGCTCGTTACCTCATTGGAGACTGACGATCTTTCTCACCAAGTGCTTGGCGAGCCATGCTCCTTACTTGTTAGCCAGCTATCCATGAGGGTGAATTACCATGCATTAATTTCTTATTAGTGATTGCCACCTAGTGTTTAGGTTCGTATCCGGCCCAATTACTGCTTTCAATTGGAATTGTGTTGCCCTAAAGAACCTTCGAGTAGGCCAGGCTATCCAATGCAGGATGAGTTTTTATGTGCTCATTTATCTTGTTGGGGACCGCTAACCTTTATAATCAAGTGCATAATAAGCCATGCTCCTCGCTTGCTGGTCGGCTATCCACAAGCGCTAATACCCTGCATTCACTTCCTTTGTAACGACCCTAAATTTTACACTTCTAAATTAAAGTAATTAAAAATGAATTTCTAATAGAAGAGTGAATTGGGTTTCATATTTATAATCGTTGTGAAGATCTTTCCGAGATGATCAATTTGATATATAATTTTGATACATTTGGTGTGATAATTTTTAAATAGAGGTGTTACAGTTTTTAAGCAATATACATAGTTGTTTCGGGTCAAACTGGACACACGTCCCATACCTAGCCTAACAACTATATAAGTGAGGCTATGAAACCCTAACCATCACCTCTATCTTCAATTTTCTTCTCTAATCCCGAATTTTCTTAATCGACTGCTAATTGTGATTGGCAAATTAATTAGAAGTGATTAAAACTCGAAGTATCCAAACCATTTTGAATTATATATCGTTGGAAAACTCTCAGCGAATGAAAGAGATGGAAAGTGTTTTTATTTTGGCTACAACATTCGAGGTATCTAGAAAGATGGAAATTAAGTCTCGGCCATTCCTTTTAAGGCTAGTGATCAATGGTGGATCTATGACGATTGGGCGATCAAAGGCTACTAACGCATAGAGGAAGACGAGTGGAGCTCATCGGTATGGTTAGATATTGTCAAAGGTGCACAGAATTGCTAGATTTTGCTTAGGAATTGGTGACATAGTGGTACATTGGGGTGAGGGGGCAGTGCCGAAGGTAGAGCAAGGGGATTCTAGTCAATGCGGTGGATCATGGGTAGTTGGTGATGGTGTTGGGTATTAACGATAACGATAGAGAGACTGACGGTTTTACTTTGAAGATGGTTGCTCGCACAACATCATAGTTAAGAGGTAATGTTGAAAGGGTAAAGAAATAATATTTATTATATTTAATTACTAAATTACTAATTTTCCCTATAACTTCTAACCACAATAACTTTTGTATACGAACTCTGATTCACATGTGATTTCTTCCGTTGGACTTGTAGAGAAATTTTAAACATTTGGCAATAGGTTTGCTGAGTTTGGGGACTAAAAAAATCATGTTTTTATGTAATATTTAATTTAATTAATTGAAATTTAAATTATAAAACCTATCATTATTGATGAAAAATCATATGCGTTGATGTATGTTATATTCTATGAATGTTTATTTAATTAAAATATTTCGAATGTATTGCGCCATTGTTGGGTAATTATTGTTAGTTGTAATATTTTTGGGTGTTTAATTATAATTAATTGTTGATTTGGATTGGAAAGTAATTAAATAAATGAATGAATAATGATGAGACAACTAAATAAATAAATGATAAATAAGGTTATTTACATATTTTAGATGGTTTCTGTACATAACGATGATTTAACAAATTTTGCAAAAACTAAAGTATGGAATTAAATAAGGCTATTATTTATAAATTTTCGAGGAAATTCATAAATAGTAATAAAGATTATACTTAATTGATATTTGGGAAGTTGATTATTTAGAACGAGCTTTTACATAATAATATAGTTTTAAAAAGAAATTTAGTGAAAATTGTTATTTTTGATCAAAAATACATTGTTTTAGGGTATTCGAAAAATGGAGTGCAGTACAGGAAAAAAAGCAGATTATCATTTTTAAAGAAGTATTATTGTTTTGAGACGCAATAAATAAAAAAACCCTTGTAATAAAAAATAATGAAATGATGTAATATTTAAAATGATAATGGATGCAAATATATTATTTGGATGGTTGTTGAATGTGTGATTGATTGTCTATTATTAATTTTCCAAAATACTTGATGGTTTGATGACTACATCCATTAAGATGTGGATGCGATATTTTATCATTATTGCTAATAGATGATGGATAGTTAATTATGGTCACTAGATGGTTGATTTTGTGCCACTATTGTTGATTGGACTAGTACACATTTGATGGATTATATTTACATTGATAATGATGTATGTAAGTATATTTGTGCATTGTCATTTTCTTATTTGATGGATTGGGGTTGTCATTGGATGTTGTTATGTTTGACGACTATGCGCTGTTATTATTGGGGTTGCCTCATATGATGATTTGTTAAGATGGATAAGTAGTACTACTATTTTCTGCTTCAGCTAATTGCGATAGTTGCATGGATGCTATGGTTGCAACGTACTAACAGGAATTTGAAAAAGAGCAGAAAATAGAACTACGTGAGCTTAATCCCTCAAAAGGGGTACGTAGCCCGTCTTTTCCTATTCAATAACTATCGAGCCTACAACCGTAGTGTATAGGGTTAGTTGCAATCCAAACATAGTTAAAAATATTTTCCCTTTTTATTGCACACACACATATACATACATACACACAGGTGTTAAGTTTCTGGTAGGAGCAAAAAAGTGGAAAGCTGAATGAAGGCTATATCATGGATAGTTGATTTGGTATATTCTTTTGTACCATGGTTATATAATTTCTGAGTTAATAATAATTGATGTACTAAATTATAAATTGGTGTAATAATGTTGTAAAGTAATTATATTATTGAGGCAATATTCATTTCTATTGATGTATGGTTTACCCTTTTTATTCATTGTTTTAGAATTCTTTTTTTAGTTTTTGTCTACCCACGGTCCACTCTTTTAATATCTGAAATTAGCTATAAGTTTATTTTGACTTGGTTTATAATCAATTTTAGATTAAAAATAGTGGATAATCACACTCTTGTTGGGGACTACCACCTAGCATTCAGGTTTGTGTTGGGCTTGACTACCACTCTCAACCAGCATCATGTCGCCCTGGAGAACATTTGAGCAGCCTAGACTATCCAATGAACGATGAATTTTTATGTGCTTATTTATCTAATTGGAAACTACCGACCTTCACCACCAAGTTCATAGCGAGCCATGGTCCCCACTTTCTGGCTAGCTATTCATTAGGGCTAATTACCGTGCAATTTTTTTTGCAGAGACTACCACCTAGCATTCAGGTTCATGCAGGAACCAATTGCCACTCTCAACTAACATTGTGTCATGCACCCTGGAGAACCTTCAAGCAGCCCAGGCTATCTAATGAGGGAAGAGTTTTTATGTGCTTGTTTACCTTGTTGGGGACCGCCAACCTTTATTTCCAAGTGTATGGAGAGCCATGATCCTTGTTTGCTAACCATCTATCCACGACAGTGAATTACTGTGCATTGACTTTCATGTTGAGGACTACCAACTAGCATTTAGGTTCATGTCGCGCTTGACTGCCACTCTCAACAGACATCGTATCAGCTTGGAGAACCTTCGAGAAGCCCTGGCTATCCAATGAAGGATGAGTTTTTATGTGCTCATTTACCTTGTTTGGGATTGCTGACCTTTGTTGCCAAGTGCGTGGTGAGCCATGATCCCTACTTAATGGTCATCTATCCATGAGAGTGAATTATCATGCACACGCTTCCTTATTAGGGAGTTCCACTAAGAGTTCAGGTTCGTTTTGGGCCAATTGTCATTGTGTCACCCTGAAGAATATTCAAGCATCCCAGACTATCCAACGAAGGATGAGTTTTTACATGTTCATTTACCTTATTGAGGACTACCAAACTTTGCGTCCTAGTGTGTAGCTTGCCATGCTACCTTCTTACCTGTTGGCTATGCACTAGGGTGAATTAATGTTCATTCACTTCCTTGTTGGGGACTATAACTAATCTTGCACCATGTAACCTAGAAGAACCTTCAAGCCATTCGGTGCTTAGATTCATGTCGGGATCACCTTCCATCCACACTTACCATGTCACCTAGGTGAATGTAAGGACCCGATTCTTTGACTTTCGAAAATCGACATCAATACGTCCACTGTATCAACTGCCAAGCAATCGAATGCCGGAAAACCGAACACTTAGGGTTTAAGAAAAAGAAAGAGGTAGAAGAAGAAAGAAAAAGATAGAACAGAACAATATCAGAATCTCACAATTCGCAGCGGAACAACATATAATAGATAAATGAATAATCATTTAAAACAAAGAACTATATCAGTTATTACATTACATCACATTACATTACATTATCAGAGTGTACAACAAACAAACAGCGGAAAATAAATACTATATACTAATAATATGCTACGCCATCTAGCTTACCTCCAGATTTCTGCAGTAACTCCTGAATCCAGAATATCCTGATAACCTAACTCTAGACTGCCCGTGTGGAAATTGGTGGGCACCCAGAGTTTAGGAAGGGAAACAATAAACTCCAGGTCAGTCACGTGACTGGTGTGAGAACTTAAAACAGTTATTTATCTTTAAAACAAAGAACATGATAATTTTAAAATATATTCGCAATGCTTTTTAGAAAATGAGACTACCATAAGGCCTCCCGCAAACACACACAATGCAAACGCAGAATCGGAGGAGATTTATCCTTATGATAGTCAAAGATGCTTGATACGCATTAAAAAGAAACATTTGATATTATTACTAGTGCATAGTGTAGGAAAAATCATTTCGAAAGTAAAGATATAAATCTTAGCCAGCATAGGCATTCCGCACTTATGCCTACTATAGCTACCATCCAAAAAATGGTGACCACCATAAGTGAATGATAGGTTCTACAACTAAAACCGTACAAGATCGTATTGTTTCTTTGGATTTCCAACAAATGGTCAGGCCAAGGAACTTCCCATTGCCACATGGGTACGCCTCTGGAAAGACGACCCGAGAACCTAACCGGATCTCTGCCAACACAAGGCCGGGTTACCCTTCAAACTGGGTAACTACTGACACGAATATGCCATCCCCCGATCATAACCGATCTATATCCGAGGATCCTCGATTCCAACAACCACAAAGTAATAAATTTGCAGCAACAACATAGGTTAAGTATCTAGGCTCCATACCATGATACCACCTCTATCCAGAAGGAATGACATACACAAAAGGGGCGCTACCCCCTAATAACCTTGCCGCATCCTTCCTGTTTTGACCATTTTCGGGGTGTGAGGTCCGACGAAGTCTCGCCCATAAAGCTACGCTTTATACAAAGCCATGCTTCGATCAACAAATGCACAACGGCACTTCGTATGCCACATTACCAATTTAGGAATGTATCACCAGTAACCGTCAACTACATAACCTCTAAGGGTGTTAAGCTAAGAGAATAAATTCTCCGCCACCAACGGGAACATATTTGATAGAAACCAGCTTTACATCTCAAATTGTAACGTCAGACACACCTCCATACAAGTCCGTTCCGGGATCGAACGGAACCGAAGGCACTTACAAAGAAGTCCTTGCAGTCTGGATATTCACTAATCACGATCGGACTTCGCATCACGAAGGGTAATAAATTTTTATATCGGGGATCAGCCGATGCAGAAACATTCGACGGTAATCCTTCCGTTTTCATAAATATCCGGTCTTCAACATCGGTCATCAATGCTATCCATTACGATGTATCACATATTCGGAATGCGTTATACGACCCCAAGGTCCTTTCCCGGCTAACCCGAATAGTGAGCGCTTATTTTAAAATAAGTGTAGCATTCAAATTCAAGCAATCACAACAAATACCTATTTAAAGGTAAATATTGATAGTCGGTTATTTAACTACCAATAGGTATGCACAACATCAACAGATTCCAAATTATTTATTTTCCAAAAATATCTTTACAAGATATATATATAATTTCCATACTTCAAAAATAAATCGATATTTATTTTTAAACCAAATTTTCCAATTTCATTTATAAATTCCATATTGAATTTACATTTCCAAAATATCTGTGAATATACGATTTTCAAATTGATTTCAAATATTAACTTTCAATTTATCGTTAAAAAGATAATTCTCAAAACATTCATTTCATATTGGAAAAACATTTACCTACTTATTTAATAATAAGTATTTCACAAATCTATTTATTTTCAACATTTGGAAAATATTCGATATACTCAAATTAATATTAAGTATATATTTCATTTCTTAAGGAAAACATTCTATTAAACCCATTATTTGGGTCAAAATGAATGTTACGTAAAACATCATTACGGCAACCCAAAATCACTAGTATAGGGATTCGAATTTAAGATAGATATATAAATCCCAATACTATATAAAGCAATTCCTTTCAGAAATCATTTACTATAACAATAGAGTTATAGTCCACCATTTCCTTCTTTCTCGAAAACGTCTATTTCAACAATGAATGTTGAAATCTATGGTTTCGATATTTAATATATTTTAAAACATCTCTAATCGTTTTAATTCTATTTAAAATATCATTTTCCCAAAACATCTCTTTAATATATTATTCACTATCCAAAATCGTGAATATACTTCGTTAATCCAAATTCAACATTTTCTACACATTTTATTTAAAAGGTTATCCCCTGTCCGAAATCGTGGATACATCTCCTTTAATAAACTTTTATGTTTAAACTATCGAATTCAATTGATTTTGGATTTATAAAGTAACGTTTATAAATTCACATCTATATATTTTATAAAAACTTCAACTTATAAAATCCCTTAATTAACAAATTCTATTTATATCTTATTTAAATGCTAAAACCCAATTTATAAGTAAATTATTTATAGTTCTCTTATTTTACAAAAATCATTTCCTTTTATAACTTCACAATTTTATAAATTTCATTCACTTATGAATTCATTTATAATTCATTTTAACGCTTATAAAAACTCGTTTTATAATTCTAGTATTTTTATTTATAAATATCCATTTTATAAATCTTTTTATGTAAACCATTTATAATAATTCAAATATCCCAATTCAAACCATTTTACAAATTTATCTACTACTTATTTCAAAAATCAAATTTTATTTATTTCCGGTATCTAATGATACCAGAATTTTATTCGGCTAAATTTTAGCCTTCAACGATTTCAATCATAAAGATAATCATACAGGGATTATAATAAAAAGAAATCAACACACAATATTGAAACCAATTCAATTATTTGAGGAATCCAGTTGGATCCCTCCAACCTATTTCCCTGCATCCATAAATGTTAGCACAATACCAATCCCGTTTCAAGACGGGATATCGCGGTATATGGGATTTGTAAATTATTATCCGCTATTATGCGGCGCAATAGGGTCTCATCCGCTATATAATGCGGAAAATCAACTCCAAGTACATATATAATACCAATTCCACTTCAAGGTGGAATATCACGGTATATGGGTTTAATAAATAACATCTGCTTAATAGGTGGCGTATAGGGTCTATTTCAATACAATAGATAATAATTATCATCCAAGCAAAACAATCACACAATAAAGCAATTTTAAACCTAACTATTTAAAATTTAAACAAAACTCTTTGAATGAGAAGTTCTCGCCTTTGTTTTTAGTTTGCAGTCCATTTCCATCTTCACTCGGTTTCCTTGTTTTATACCTATTTAATTATTTACACAATTCATTAATATTCAAATCAATTGAACAATTAATTTTCGTTTAATAGTTTTTTTTTGATTAGCTGATAATTCTTTTTAAACCAATTTTCTCCTTTAATAAATTTATCTAACTAAAATTTAATTTAAACAATTAAATTTCCTTTTTAATGGATTAATTAACTGGTGATTTATTTTAAAATAACACTTTTAATTTTTTTGAACAAATTTCTAGTTGATAATTTTAAATTAACCAATGATTTTCTTTTCAACTAAAAATTTAAAATTCGAACTGATTCTTTTTAAATAAATCTATCCAACCAAATTTTATTTTAAATTAATACCTTTATTTTTAAATTAATTCCTTTTAATAATTTTCTTAGTGACTAAAATAATTGAGTAAATTGATTAAACATGTTTATCATCCCTATATATTTTGATAAAAATAATCCATGTAGATTTAAAATATTATTTCACATACCCTTATATTTTCCCAAAATCTTATCCATAATCTTCTATATATATTAAATTATAACAAAATGGCCTTAATAGATCTTACTGTAATATATGTATTACTCTACATATATAAATTTATCTCATAGTAAATAAATGTATGTATATATTTTATTAAATCATGATTTAATTTTGTAAATTTTTTAAAAAAAATACGTCACTGCAAACTGAAACCTCGGCTACCAAACACCGCAGCCCTCGTCGCTCGAGCATAACCCCTTCCATTCGAACGAAACCCCAAATTGCTCGACCAACAGCCATCATTGACCATCACCTTCAAAACTCGACCACAACCGACGAAGAACGCTACCGCCTCCACAACGATGTCGAGCTTCCTGAACTCGCGTGCGCCACCCACCACACCTCGCCATCGCCTTCGAACTCGAGTTCGATATCAAAGTCGAACAAACCAAATCCATGGCCGCACCCCAAATTTGCGATCTCCTCTGCATCGAGCCCTTCCTCATGCTCGTGACTCAAATCGCGTCGCCAATCCAACCGCCTCCTATCATCCAGGTCCACACGACCGTAACTCCCCTGCTCGCGTGCTTGACTACGTTGTTGTTCCAGGCCTTAAATTCGGTTACGACTTCACCTCCCTCTTATTTTTTTGATTCGAAGTCGATTTCGGTTCTGCTCGACATTGGAGGAGGAAGAAGGGAGCGGCATTTTTTTTTTCTTTTTGATTTTTGGGCTTCGGCCATTTGATTAGAGCGGCCATTGTTATTATTTGTTTTCGTTAGAACTGATTTGAGCAAGGGGCGTGATTTAAAATGATGGGCAGAAGTATCGGCATTATAAAATAAAGAACGACGTGATTTTGCAGAGAAAAAAAAAATCTTTGATATCAATGTGCTTACCTTACCTAGCTATAGTGTTTTGATGGGGAAGGCAAAGTACTGATGTTGACTAAATTTAAATTTAAATTTAAATTGAATTCGATATAAATTTCAACGCGTTTACTTAACGTACGGTCGCACAATAACTCCAATCACTACGAAATTTGAAATTCGATAATAATACAATATTCCGGATCCAATGGAACTAGTTTCGTTGAATTCCGAGACTGTGCCTCGGAAGGCTATTTTTAAATATCGATTCAAACGATATAATTTCAAAACTGAACAAATAATTTTCAAATTCAATTCTGAAGCTTCTATTATCTTCAGTATTATCAATATGAATTTTAAGCCTTTGAAATATTTTTAATCAGCTTTAAAACTGAAGATTCAAATTATTATTCAACTTTCAATATATTAAATTCTATAATTTAATTGCTAATTTCAAAGTTATATTGAGAATTCAAACTAAACCATCATTCAAATATTTAAAATTAATTAAATATTTTCAAATTAAATTGTTCAAAATTCTGGGTCATTACAACGAATCTTTAAGCCACTCAACATTAAGGTTCCTGTCAGGATATCCCAACTAAGGGACAACACAAATAAGCCAGGCTATCATTTGCCAGCCTTGACACTAAGCAAGCAACTAGGTTATATAGTCAATGCCTGCATCCAAGTCCATTGACTAGATCGACCTATCAAATAACATAAGTTGATCAATTCCGTACAAGATTTGCAAGAACATGCCACACTCACCGAACGTCAGTTACCTTACTTAGCTAATATGTCTTCTGAAAAATACGAAGTGCAAATACATGGGGACTATCGACTACTCAAAGTATGCTACCCTACAAGCTAAGCATGAATAGGTAAGGTTAGATATGGCTATCAAAGTACTTTAATAAATTTCAACTAAAATAAAATCTATTTTAAATACCAAAAGTATATAGGCAAATAGCCTGCTTCACTAGGCTTACAAAAGAGGAAAATTAAAATGTCTACAAGTCTGGACCCTCGGCTTGTCGGGTCAAGTAGTCTAGCTACTCCTGGGTGAACATAGTCGACACCGTAATGCCCTCGGGCCACATCATTCTCCCACCTTCGCTAGGGCCCTCACAAAAACCATAGCATCAAATTTGCTGATAGAAATGGGGAACTGGTAATTCTCCCTAATTAAGGTCCTTACCATGTTCTTTAATAATTTTTCCAATTAACTTCCTCCTATTTCCTAGCAACAGCAACATCCTCGTTCGTTCGACCCCCAAACGCATGCATTGTCAGGTCTACTCGCAGTTGGTCGGCCTCCTTTTCTAAATTCATAAGTCAGGCATGGTTCACGAGTCTAAATCTAGAACTCTATATAGATAAATTAAAATTTCAGCATGATATTAAATTCAAAATTCCCGCCTACAACCAAATTTTCTCACCCAAAGTAATTCCACATGCATATATCTACGTAAGCAATCCATGCACAAATTGACAAGCTAGTGAATGGGTGACATGTGGAAAGATCCAACTATGGAGAAAGAAGGCTAGACCATGGTACCAATGATCTGCATTATGTCATAATACTATAAATGAGGGATATTGTAGTAAAGAAAATGAATTTTTGACAATTTCTCTGAATTTACTAAAAATACTTGTACACTTTCTGCAATTAAAAGCTTGTAATAAGAATAATATAAGGAAAAGCATCGATTCATGGATGTAAGATTCCTTAACATTTAAATCACGCAAATCCTTGCGTCCTTTACTTTTCTGCATTTTATTTCTTTGTTTTCAGTGCTAGATTTTGTTTATTTTTATTTGAATTGATCATTAAATTAAAACCGATGTTTTAACAAACAGTTAAAGTATGGCTACCTAATTGTGTAAGAATTAAGCAACATTATTACTACATTTCAAGACAAATTTAATATCAATAAATTTTTTTGATTCCTAACGATGAAAGTATGTGTCACCGTAATTGCTTCGTATTAAATTGGTGTTATGAGATGAAAAATCTCCTAACAAATGGGTCAGCAATGAGGCCATCGGAGGTGACCAAAATGGCAGGACTAGGGGTGTTTTGGCTCGACGGTGGATGGGGAAGGCGGTGCTGGTGTCGGATCTGGACGGAAGTGGATAAGGTAGTAGCAGCTTGGTTGCGAATGTGGTGGTGATAAGAGCACCATGCTTTGAGTGGTACTATACCTAGAAATATTTTAATATAATTATTTAATTTAATTGTTAAATAAACAGATTTCCCCTATATCTTATAACTTGAATAACTTTTGCATTGAACCCTGATTCATGTGTGGTTTGTTCCGTTAGCAAAATTCCAGATGATCTATCAGATGGTTTGCCGAGATTTTGGAGTTGTTTGCAAAAAGCACGTTAGTATGATTTATTTAATTTTAGTTAGTTTGAATTTTAAAATATTAAATGATATCCATTTATGAAAATTTATAATTATTGATATATGATATGTTATATTGGTGGCAATTCAGTTATTGTGATGTTTTAGATATATTATGCCTCGATTTTGTTGTTTATTTCGATTGTTGTATTATTGGATGTTTAACTATAATTAATTTTGGATTTGGATTGGAAAAATATTGATTAAAACAAAATAGATGAAATTGTATAGTGATAGAAAAAAGTTATAAATAAACAAAAATTAGATTATTTATAAATTTTGTGTGATGTTTGTAAATTACAACGATTTAGTGAACCGAATTGAAATAAATATGATAAACTCAACAAGGTTATTATTTATGAAATTCTAGGATAACTCATAAATAGTAACGAAAATCTATTTCAAATTGAGACGGAAATTTATCGTTATTTATGAACTGAAGTAAGATTTCATAAATAATATATAGTTTTTGTCAAATTTATATATTTTTAAGTAAATAACAATAGAAAAAACATCATCGTTACTGTTTGGGTAATAAAACAAAATACATTTTCAGAGTAATGATAATACTAGTAAAAAAAAAATTAAAAGTGTTATAGGTTAGGTTGTTACTTTTCTTATGATAAAAGGGGTTTTGAAATATGATATAGAGTATTGTTGTTTAAAAGTAAATACTAATAAATTGGTTTTGGGAAGTATTAACATGGTTTTAATATATATTATTATTTTGATGTAAAATTATAATATTATAGGGTTGAAAACTAATTTGATGTAAACTACTATTTTTGATTAATATACGATGTTTGGAAGTATATAAAGTAATAACGGAATTTGTAAGTATATTATCTTTTTGAAGGATTATAACTCTTTTCGAATGGAATAAATAATATAATAAACAATAATAAAAAGACTTTATGCTTAAGGAGAAACAATGGTTGTAAATATAATGTTTTGAATGTGTTACTACTATCACCATCGTCGAAGATGTTCAAAGAAATAGTGCCGAAGAATAGGGACGTCGTACGAAATCCATTGGCCTTGATAAAGCCCAGAACTATGAAGTGTGAGCATCGTCTTCCATGAACCACGACAACTATCGAGTAGTACGTTGATTAGCGTCGAGAGTCATGATTTCAAAGGCAATGTTGCATAAAGACCTCTCCTATCAACACCAATGTTGTCAATGTCATCCATGCTTAGACCGCATGTAATCGAAGTTGTTAAATAATGATAGCATATTCATTGAGAGGTCATCGTTAATTAAAGTCATTTCGAAAGAGAAACCATAAGGTATGAATGTCGTCGATGGTCAATATTGTTACAACATCGGCTTTTATAAATGCCTTAGAAGATGCCACAAATCTACATACGCGATATTGATGACTGTCGCCATCAATGTCCATAAGTGTTGTTAATGCAGCATTTTTTTCAGCTACTGAATATTGACATCCAAGGTTATCAATGTTGCCGTTGTTCAATACCTACAATGCCATCAACCATCAATCAAAGAAGGTTTCAAGATATGGAGTAATCATCGTCAATATTCATTATCCATGTCAAGAACCATCATTACATCCAGAAGGGTTGTCGAAACCGCTTTTACTAATGTCTCCTTTCATCAGTTTTAACATGTGGAGGTAAGGAAGGTTGATTAATGAAGAAAAGAGTATCAACGCAGATTTTATAGATACTGAGTTTCGACTCTATTGAACCAATGTTGAAGTTTAGCTATGTGAACACAAGAATGCTGGTCTTGATGTTCGACGACGCTGCTAATGTCAAAACCAATAAATTTCCAACCTTGATGTTCGAAGATGTAGCTAATGCCAAAGCCAGTGGATGTCGATGCCTGCCGCTTACCGAACCCTATAAGTATAGACCTAGGGGCATTGTGGAAGGGGACGGATTCTCTTATCTAATTTCTTACCTTTTCAACTTTGTAAACTCTAAATTCATTTGGGGATTTTTAGAGCCTATTGTACTATTTGAACCTTGTACACATACGGATTTGGAAATTAAACAAGTGCATAGCATATCATATTGATTGATTCAGACTTGTGACTTGTGACTTGAATGATTATGTGACTTCTATTTGATACATGCATAGCATACGTGACTTCGAACCGAAACTCACATAGCATATGTGAATTCAGACTGTGTTTGCATAGTATATTAGACTTCGAACTTGAACCTTGCCAACAAATTTGACTTCGACTTTGAATGACTACATCAACGAATGCTATGGAAACTCTCTTCGACTTTATAACTTCGATAAGCCTTAACAAGGCCTCTCTTTGAGTCTACTCTACTTTATTACTCTTTTGGGGTTAGCGAATTTATTTGTTACCATTTTAGCACTAGAAGGAAGGTCCAAACCTCCAACTTTGTTAAAACCTCAAGTGGAATCTCCCTAACCTGCATACTTAGGGCATAAAGAACTTTCCTAACTAAGAATACCCCATTCCAAGATCACCACTCTTAATCCTTAACACTACGCCATTCAATCGTGTTAAGATGTCTGAGTAAGGGTCCTCTGAACCTCGAATTATTAGGCCCACCTATTAAGTACTAGTGACCTTCAATTTCATGAAGAAGAAGTGTTGAGATTAACAACCTTGCAAATTATAAATGAGACGAAGTAGGCAGCCTTTTATGATCCAGACAATTAGAGCATAAATCAATTTCATATTAGCCCTACTTCAATTTTTGCCTTGGGTAGAGAGAACCCGAAGAAGGATAACTTGTTCTTAGAGATAAGGAGGATCATCCAGTCCCAAGCCAAGGGAATTATATTTGAGAAAGAGATAACAAGTGATTTTGACATGTTCCCTCAGAAATGGCATAGAGTCACGAGTCATTCATTGACCATGAGTGAAGTTCAAAGGACATCAAAGAGGAAACTAATTGTAAAAGATGAGATACATATAGCAAGTGGGAAAAGGGTTAAGCATTAGCCAAGAGGGCTACCCTCCAAATCACGACTTATAAAAGATTGTATTCTCACTGCTTCTCTTAAAAACATCTATTTCCTGACTATGGATGAGCTTAACTATTGGCCTTCGCAAAAGAGGAAACCCAAGTTTGAAAGGAATCATGGAAAATCATATTGTTAATATCACCTTGCAAATGGCCATGAAACTAAACAATGTAGAAACTTGGAAGGAATCATTCCTAATTTTCTAAGGTAAGGGAAACTCAACAAGTTTGTACAAAGAGGTTAAGTCAATCATCAATAAAGGTTTTTTTGAACAAAACAAGTATATCTACATAGCCATCAAAGGCTCATGATCGCATGAGGTCCCTAGCCATCTAAGGCTCATGATTGCAAGAGGTCCCTGGCCCTAAGCCTTCAATGTCGTCATCAAAGGCCTCACTAAAGCGCCTCCTAGAAGGAGCTCGGAGTAAGCATTTAGTGCTTCCAACAAAGGCCTCACTAAAGCACCGGAAAAGACTTCAACCCATGTCTATTCGGTTTAGTTGAAGCACCTCTTGGAGGAAGGATGGAATAAGCCTTTAGTGTCGTCATAAAAGGCCTCACTAAAGCACCAAAGTAAGCTTTCAATGTCATCATCAAAGGCCTCACTGAAGCACCTCCTAGAGGGAGGCCAGGTAAGTATTTGGTTCTGCTTAAGATAGCAAATCATGTGCACCGGACAACAGACTTAATTCATCACCTAAGATTGTGATAAGGGGTCCGAGCCAAGTAGTGCTCCTAATCTATCAAAATCAGAGCCAAGTAATGCTCCTAATCTATCAAAATCATAGCCAAGTAATGCTACCAATCTATCAAAGTCCAAGCTAATTAGTGCTCCCTATCAATCTATCTGGAGGAAGGTCTTCAGATATGAGCTTTTTATGCTCCCCAAACAAATGCAACATTCAGCTGCCAAATATGTATTTCTGGTTTTCCACTATTATTGCCAGATATGGATTTCTGGTCTTCTACTATCATTGCCAGATATGGATTTATGGTCTTCTATTATTTCCAAATATGGATTCTTGTCTTCTTCTATTATTTCTAGATATGGATTTTTGGATTACTATTATCATTGCCAGATATGGATTTTTTGGTCTTATTCTATTTTCAGATATGGATTTTTGGATTGTTATTATTATTGCCAGATATGGATCTTTGATCTTCTTCTGTTATTTTTGGATATGGATTTGTGATCTTCTATTATTATTACCAGATATTGATTTCTAGTCTTCTATGAATTTCAGATTTGGGTTATTGGTCTTCTTCTGTTATTATCAAATATGAATTTCTGGACTCTTTCTATTAGATAGATTTTGATTTTCTTTTACTAACTATGGAACAGATTTCTCGATGAGAAAGAAAATTCTAATACAAAACTTTAAATTATCTTAATGATCAGAATGTTGATCCAGGCTCCAAAAGGCCAGAGTACAAAAGCAAGATAATCGTACAGTTCAATTCAGAGCCACATATTTTATGTTTGAGGTAACGTTCATTCGAATACAAGTTCATTTAAAACTAATGTATTAGATACAAAATTACAGGTACAAAAATCAGAAGAAAATAAAATCTATTCAAAGGCAGATCATTGCTAGAGCTCAAGGCATCTTGTTGATTTTTCCAAGTCCTTGGCAAGTAAAGGATCAGTAATGTGGCAAACGGCCACATTCAAAATTTCTTTAAATTTATTTTCTTTCTTCCGAATGATATTTACGTCGTCGATCAAAGCAATCTGAGTTTTTAAAGAGCGTTGGAGAGCCTTTTTGGCACCTTGCAAAATAAGAACCATACTCTGTAACTCATCAATCTTCTGGTTAAGATCATATTTCTCATGCTCAAATTTTTGGACTTTTCATTCATGTTCACTAACGTGTTGAGATATATTCTCATCTCATCTCTTGCTAAAATGCTGGATACATTCAAATTTAATCTTCCTACCCCGCTTTGAGGTCATTTCATCACTAAAGACCGGAGGGGGATTTACCAAAGTTGGTAATTCCCGACTCACCAAAGACTAAGATTTGGTCATTTTGCCAGGAGTAAGGGTAGGAAGGCCGAATTCACCTTCGCTCGCAATGAGCTCTAACGATTGAAAATAACTTTAGCTCTTTATTCGATCTACTTCAAGATCACTTATTCTTTGGTGTCATTTAGCAATCTCAATGTCAGCATCAATTGGAAAACCGGATCATTGACCATGTATGATTTTTATTCATTATCTGAAGTTCATTTTCTTTTTCTTTAAGATGCTCCTCTATGCAAGTAGTCATTTCTTCATAAGTCCTAAATGTTTATTTTAATATGAAGTAGTTCCTATGCCACTCCCGCACCTGAGGATTATCTGGGAATCACAAAGTTGAGTCGTCTTGGGATGATCGTTTCTCTTCTACATAGGAAAGCAACCTATCTTTAATTTCAATAATTCATGAAGCATCTAGAGAATCATATGTACGCGTTAACCCAGTCTCCTATTAAGAATAGGGGATGCAAGAACTAATATATGAGGAAAAAAAACTTTTCTATTGATAATAAGCAGAGTTCATAAGTGATACAAAACCTAAGGTTACATCGCAATTCTATTTCAAAAAAATTCGACGCTACGGTTTTAGCATTTTCAAATGACTTAGCAGAAAACATAAGTATAGGATCAAAGGAAGCCTTAATTCCTTCTGGGGTGTAAACGGGAAGGAACCGACAATAATCCCATTCCCCAACTAGAGGGCTATCACGGCCACATATTATTTTGGTGTGATAAGGTCAGATTTTTCTGAGCAACATATCCTTTTCATCACATAAAAAGTCAAAGCATAAACGAGGGTAACAGAGTAGACTTCTTGTAAATCTCTAAGGAAGCAATGTCTTTCCAATTGTGATGTTTTGAAAATCAAAGATTTTTCCATAAAATCTCTATTTAACTTGACAAATTTACTCAAGAGGTCCTTTGGAACTAGATGCTCGAGAGGTTTTTATTCTGTACAACATATTGAAATGAAATTAAACTAAGTGTAAGAAATTAAAATGGTAAAATTCATAAGCGAACCAAGTTGAATACTACAAATATTCGAGTTCATACAAGATTGATTTCTTATACATTTCAAAAATAAATCTCTTCCTATTGCACTTTAGTTTTTTGGAAGGTAGAGAGCAAAAAGAAAGCGAGATTGGGGCCACTCTAGGAAGGTTTCAACACAACCCCGAGTGGGGATCAGACCCATATTATCCAAATATCTATGACGAAAGCGTCTAATGCAACCACACAATTGTCACCTAAATATGATTAATCAACCAACTTACCCCTACAATAAGCCTTGTACAAAAACTCTACTAGGATGTTTCTATCATCAATTAATATCTAAAAAAGGGTCATCAGTTCAGAATTTTCTTTCATAAGTATTTCCCAGCGACGGCGAGCTTTCTTCATCCGTGGAGCGATTTCTCTTTCTTTGAAGAATCTCAACTTCGATGCGTTTTCAGCAAGTTTCTTATATTTTCGAGTAGCTCATTTTAATCTTTCATTTTCTATCCAACTCTTTATTTAACGAATAAATTTGTGCTTGTTTCTTTCAGGTATAGTTTCATAGCAGTATTTCGATTTTCTTCTTAACTAAAACAATCGATGTTAACTAAAAATTACTTCATAACTTAACACATTTGAATGGAATGACCTACACTTAAGAAATTGGACCTGATGGCAAGAAGATTTTCCTTTTGTTCTTGGGTCTTTGATCTTGAGAAGCGCTGCCTATCTTAATAGTATCATTTTTTAGTAGATCGGATAAGTTGGTGGCTTCAGCATTTTGGATAGTTGAGTCCAAATTGGCTTCACTAGATCCATCGTTGTCAACCGGCACTTCCAGAAAATCCCACTCCATCACCTCCATTACCTCCATCATCAACATTTCATCATCATCATGATCATTTCCGTCACCGTGATCATCATTATCGTCATCGTCGTCATTGTCATCTTCCTCTTTTTTAAGTTTTGGCTTTCATCCACAGGAGCACCATTGAATGATAACCACTTTCTAGCGTCAATTTCTTCCTAGGCAGGGAATTCTGCCTCAAGATCCTTCTTGTCTTTCCTTATTCTAAGATTGACTTTCCTCTTGCATATTTCATTCAAGGCAGGAAGAGATGGGAAATACAGACCTGGGCATTTCCTAATGTTGGCAGTCATTGATAATGTTATTTGAATTTTCTAGGAGGCTAGACTTTCTTTGCAGTTGATATTCTAATGATTTGCTCTTATTGACTAGTTCTGAGTTTTCCTTGGCAAGCTCAGAGTTTTGTTTTGTCACCTTCTCTAGATCTGCTTTGAGTTTGTTGAACGACTCGAGATCAACTTCCATTTTTTTCATTTTCTCTTCCAATAGCCGCCTGGCTTTCTTTTCTTCATCAAGAGAAGAAGCAAGTTTGCCTTTTTCTAAGATTGCCTCATCTCTTGCCATGGCAATGTTGATCATATCATTTTAGTGTGAATAAACCTTCTCTTTAAGCTCAACTACTTCATTGGAAGGCCCCTTGGAAGTGCCTCGTAGAAGGAACATATGCTTTTCTACCTAAAATATATAATCTGTATAAGTTAAAACAGAATATATAAAATTAAAGATGACCTAGTAAATAGGAAAATGTACCGATATGAGCTATTTGAGAATATGGAAGAGTTGGTCATCATAATAAACTGGAGGCTACGGTGTTCCAAGAGAAGAAAGGAAAGGAGATTGAATAGCCAATTGTGCAAGATCTTTAAAATTCAATGCCGAAGTCTAAGTTTGAACCCTTAAGGGAAGAGGATCATTTGGAGAAATGAGCAAGTCGAGTTTGGCACATATGCAGGTGATAGATGTTAGAGAAAAAGGAAAGGAAATGTTAAGTAGGGGGTTGGAAGTCTGAGTTTCTTTTGGATGTCTCGTTCCGAATCTTTTTAAGCTTCTCCAGAGCTTTATCGCTTCGGGACTTGGATCAATATTTACATCCCCTATCTTGTCTACAATAGTAGGAGTAAATTCACTCACAAGTTTTGGTCTTTTACCCTTAGGGGAAGGAGAGGTATCGTTAAGAACATCATCATCTGTTTCATCTTTATCTATTTTTTCAATAGCTTGGGCAATGGAATCTTTAAAGGAGACAGTCTTGGTTGGTTGAGATGAAGCCATAACTTCATTTTAAATTTTCTCTTTTCATAAACTTTTCTTTGACCTTTGTTTTGGGAGCGATAACAAGAGCAGATGAACCCAAAATGAAAATGTATTATTAAGATGATAACGTTAGAAATTCTGTTTTTATCTATACTAAAACTTATTAGCAGCATCAGAGTTAGTGGTGAAGGATTCTGGTTTGCCCATCCCCAATGAGCATCCTCCTCTAACATTGAGTCTAACCTTCGAGGGCTCTCCTAAGACCTTATGACCATCCAAAATGATAGAATACTTATGGAGTTTAACCGAAGTTGGTAACATAAGCCTATTTCCTATGCTTTCTGCTGCTTTAGTTAAGGATGGCATGATTTCCTGGTCTTTAGGTTTTAGCTGTTTAGGAGAAGAATCTAGAAAGAAACATCCATTAGTAAGAGATAATGAGTAAGCATGATATAAAAAAACAACAACATACTGGGAGTAGAGAATGTCACCCTAATGGTAGAAAAGCAATTAATGATTGAGTCTCAATTCCCTTACTTTGTTAACACCGTCAGAGATCATGCCTTTTGGGTAAGGACGAATGCTGTATAGTTGAACGGTATGGTTGGTCACCAATTTTAGCAGGGATTACTGTGGATTAGAGGATTTCAACGCTAAGGGAAAGGATCCTTACTCCTTGAGCCAGAACGTCTAAGAAGGTCAGGTTGTGTATGAGTTAGGCAGAAATTGGATTGGAGCAATGTCTAAGTGCTCCAGATATCTTTGAAGGAAACCCAAAAATGGAAGATAGCCAGTGTGCCAAACGTGCATAGTAGTAAAGGAAAAGTAACCTTCAGGTGTATTTTTGATAATGTCTGAAGGAGCTGTAGGAATGGCTTCTACTCCGGTAATGATAAAATTTCCAAGAATAAGATCCACTTCTTCCTGGATCGTTACATACGATGGATTCAAGAGATTGTCTTCTTTCTTGTTAACTGAAGGCGAAAATTTGGACCCCTTGCTAGGCATTTTAGTAAGCTTCTTGCTAACTTGTTGACCTTCCATTTATTTGATATTATTATAAAGTATTAGAAAGTAATGACATTCATGTTACATTGAAAATCATCGTGTATTAAATGAGAGTCGTTATTTTAAAAGGATTTTCTTATGAATTAACAATGACATTGAAATGATTAAAGGATATGTTAATTGCAAATCGATAGTCCTTAGTAACACATGTTAAGTTTTATGAAGAAACTAGGCATTAGCTTTAATAAAAGAAGTTTGACAAAAAGCTAGTTGGAAGTTAGCTTTTTGCTCTACGTCGAGAAGCCTATAGCCACATCAACGTTAAATGACAATTTTTTTAAAAAGTATTAAAGTATTGGAGAACGCCATAGCTGTAAACAATATTGAAATGGTAGATGTCTTTGACATTGATAAACAGAGATGAAATAAGTTGATAATATAAATAATATCAAAAATGGAAACAAGATAATGGAAGCAAGTAATATGGCTGTTGTCATGTCAAAGTAATGAGGGTAATTGACGTTAATAAGTGACTAAGACGTGAGTTAATAAATAAAAATTGTATGAATAGTTAGAATGGTATTGCAACATGAATAAAACTAAGTTAGGGTTATGATGCAAATGAATATCACAAAACGTTAAGGAACGCTACTACTATAGCTAAAATTAAAATGATAAAGGTCACTGACATCAATGAACGTCGACGATGTGAGCCGATATGTATTAGTGAATGAAGATTTCTTCAAAAACTATATAACACCACACTTAATTGGTATACACTATATCTCAACAATACAAAGTTACCGCATCACATCTTGATCGATAGTAAGTTAAAGAAGAGCCTAGTTGATGTCGAGGATCATGCCAGTACTATAACATCGACGTTAATTAAAACCAAACTTGCTGATGTCACATCTAATTGATTTAAGTGTGCTAGTAATAGCAAAATTTGGAATTCTACATGGACTACTTACAATATAAAATCTTTGAATCAAAAATGTCAGTTGATAAAATAATAAGGTGATAAAACAGTTTGTTAATTTTAAGTGTAATGACGACATTGATGAGCATTAACATCGACATCATTGTAATATCGTCATAAATGAAGATAGATAAAAATTATTTAGGCTTAGTACGTTGCTTTCGTTGATGAGTAAACTTAGAACACACCAGTTTCATACCAACATCGGCTAGTATCAAGGCCTATTTGTGTGACACGGAAACATTACACTAACGGATTAACAGCTACTAGGTTAACCAACCTACTTTGAGTTTATGGCATCATAAGTGACGACATCAACATAAGACTAAGTAATAGTAGGTCCGGGTTCAATATGCTACCGGTTTTGACTTAAGAATAGAAAACCCTCAAATCCCCAACCAATACCACTAAGCAACCAATCCAACATTGGGAAGATTAATAATGACGACAGACGATAAAATTTAAGTAATTAAACCAAATGATTGAATTTGATTGCCGATTTCAAGATTAATAAGATCTGAGCAAAACCCTGGTTATAATTTTAGCATAAAATCCGTGAAAACTAATTTATGAGTTAGTTAGACAAGAGCTGTACCTAAGCGTTGGAAAGCTATCAAAAAACTTGGGTTCGCAACTACTTTGAAGAATTTGATTCTTCGTTCAAGTTCTTAAAATTGCAGGTAATAGAGGAAAGGAAGAAAAGCTTTCGTATTTATAAGAAGAAGTAAGCAAATGGGAATTTTTGGATTGGAATTGATTTGAATGTATGGATAGATCAGCACAAGAAGACCAAAAGGCAAAAAAAAAGGATGACGCCGAGATTATTGACTTGAAAAGTCAATGATTCTTTTACACTAGGGAGTAAATGTACTACTATCACCATCGTCAAAGAAGTTCAGAGGGATAATGCCAAACAAAACCATTAGCCTCAATAAAGCCCCGAACTAGAAGTGTGAACATCGTCTTCCATGAATCATGATTTTGAAGGCAATATTGAATAAAGCCCTCTTCTATCAACGCTGATGCCGTCAATGTCATCCATGCTTAGCATCACATGTAATCAAAGTTGTTAAATAATGATTGCACATTCATTGAGACATCATCGTTCATCAAAGTCATTTTGAAAGAGGTACTACAAGGTATGAATGTCACTGAAGGTCAATATTGTTACAGCATCAACTCTCATATATGCCCTTAGAAGACGCCGCAAATCTACATATGCAGTGTTGATGATTGTCATCATTAATGTCAACAAGTGTTGTTAATGCCGCATTCTATCAGTTACTGAATATTGACATCGAGGGTTATCAATGTCGCCATTGTTCAATGCCCACAATGCCGCCAACCATCAACCAAAGAAGGTCTCAAGATATGGAGTCGTCGTCGTCGATATTCATCAGCCATGTTGAAAACCATTAATATATCCAAAAGGGTTGTCTAAGCCACTTTTACTAATGTTGCCATTCATTAATGTTAATATATGGAGGTAATGAAAGTCGATCAACGAAGAAAAGACCATCAACGTTGAGTTTAGAGATACTGGGTATTAACCCTATTGAACCAATGCTGAAGTTTAGCTATGTGAACAAAAGAATGTTAGCCTTGATGTTCGACGATGCTGCTAATATTGAAGCCGATAAAGTACCAACATTGATGTGCAATGATGTATTTAATGCCAAAGCCAATGGATGTCGAAGCCTGTCGCTTCTTGAACCTGTAAATATGGAACTAGGGGCTTCATGGAAGGGGATGAATTCTCTCATCTCATTTCTTACCTTTTCAACTTTGTAAACCCTAAATTAATTTGGAGATTTTTAGAGGCTATTGTACTATTTGAACCTTGTACACATAAGGATTAAGAAATTAAACAAGTGCATAGCATAGCATATTGATTGATTCAAATTTGTCGCTTGAATGATTACGTGACTTCGAACTGATAGTTGCAAAGCATACGTGACTTCGAATCGATACTCACATAGCATACCTGACTTCGGACTGGTGTTTTCGTAGCATATTAGACTTCAAACTTGAACCTAAGCAACATATTCGACTTCGACTTTGAACTTATCTAAGCTCGTATGACTTCGACCATGATGACTACATCAAGGAATGCTATGGAAACTCTCTTCAACTTTATAACCTCGATAAGCCTCAACAAGGCCTCTCTTTGAGTCTACACTACTTTATTACACTTTTGACGTTAGAAAATTTATTCGTTAAAAGAATAGATGTAAATATGTGATTAGTTTCTAATTTGAATTATCATATATGTTGTTTTATGATGATAAGATCACAGTTGGATGTCTGTGTGATATTTTGCGATTATTACTATGCTCCCTGTAGTTAATCATGGTTTTGTTCTGTTGATAATTGTGCAACTAATATAGTGGATTAGCACACATTTGACGGTTTGGTGTTTGTTTTCCTAACATTGTAAGTCAATATACATTTGATGATTCGATGTTTTTGTTACTAATGTTGGTTGGTTTAGGTCACTTTGATGGTATTGATTTGATGCATTTATTTGATTTGTACTTGCATGGATGATGTATTACTAATAGTTAATGATTAGTACATATGAAAGAATATTTGTTGTTGATTGGTTATTTGATGCTGGGGGTTGATATTGAGAATTGTTCATTTGATGGTTGTGTTGCTATTATTGCTATTACCCAATATTTTTTAAGATTAATTATGATGACTTAGTAGGAGTAGTATTTATTGCTTTCATTTGTTGCATGGATGCTATGTTTATTATGTGTTAACAAGTATTGTGATGCAGGAGAAGAGCGGGAAATAGAACTATATGGGCTTGATCCCCAAAAGGGTACGTGGACGGTATTTTCTAAGCAATTGCTCTCGAGCTTATGGTTGCAGTATATAGGGTTGCACGGAGTCCAAACATAGTTGATCACTATTTTCCTTTATTACACACACGCACACACACACGCACACGCACACACACAGATATATATATATATATATATATATATATATATATATATATATATTCGCTGTTGGGAGCAAAGAAGGAAGCAGAGGTCTGGATATTGATCATATCCACAAATGCTTGGCTTGGTATATTATTTCTTCCACCATAGTTATACTATTATTCATTGATGGTGGTTAACGTATTAGAAAATGTCGATATAATTCATTGTATTGAATCCATGTTAATTAAGCTTGCTGAGATATTGTCTATGCACCATTCTTCAATTCCATTATGAGGTTGCCTTCTTTTGTTCATTATTCTAGATTTTTATTTTTTATATATAACTACAGCCTTTTTTTGATGGTGCTTATTACTGATTTTAGACATTAAAAATAATAGGACATTACACTTGGTTCAAAGCTTAGGTTCTGTGATTCCTTGAATCTTGGATAAGTTTATACCATTTAGAGTATTGTATTCTACTGTTTAGGTTGATTTAGAATATAAGATGGAATAGTATTATGATTGTATGTTTTGTGTGTATGGTATATATGTGTAACCATAGTTACCTTACCCTAAAACATTGTTTTTTTGTGTCCTTGATATGGAAGATAGATAATATACGGCTGAGGGTTGAAAGAGCACTTATAGAGGGGATTAAGTGTTGATTATTACCCGAGTGACATACACAGGATGTTAAATTATAATCAAACGTAACCTTAACAAATTGAACTACTTTTTTTATTGAATTTTTAAGTGAATAAAATTTGTTGGGGAAAGTTATTTTAAGTATACGTTTTTTATTTTTAATAAATTTTGTTAAAAAGAAAACTGCATATTTTGGGCATAAAGTAATTTGTTGACATTTTTCTACATAGGCAAAAAATGGACAATTTAACTTGAGGAATAAAATATTTTTATGGAGGCAATTTTATAAGGAAAAGTGATTATGGTAAAAATATTTTACTTTTGTGGAAGGATGTTAAGTTTTAAATATTTGAGTATATATATCTCTGTGTGTGTGTGTCTATTTATGTCTATGTATGTGTGTGTGTATATATGCATATGTATATTGAAAAGTTTTTATAATGGTATTTTGATTTGGAATGCTTTGTTGAAAGTATTTGTTAATGAAGTTTAAATAAAATTATTATTTGAGGAGAGGAAAATGTTTAAAAATATTTACCAAAATTTTGACTAAATTGGAACCAGTGATCCATTATAATATGGATCGTTGGTGTTGGTAAACTATAGTAAACATATGTATATCAAAGAACGAACTCACGGCAGAGTAGTAATATATAATAAAAAAATATATGCTGATTAAGACTACTATCTTGGAATAAATATTATTCCTTTAATATCTGATTGTTTTGCTAGCGCCAAGCATGAATGAGAAGACTTCACCATCTGCAGTTCCCGTCTTAGACCAGTAGCCCGTCCCTTTAAATCTATCCTGTAAGTGGTAATTAGGAGCGGGTTAGAAGAACATTCTAGTGATGGGAAAATTACATACTTTAACTATAACACTAATTTATGCCGATTGATTTCTATTTAAGTGTTATGCCCATTATTCATGGCTATTCTATATTATGCCATCTATGCGTAAGATGTATCTGACCTTCTTCGAGTCATAACTATATGTTAACTGGGTTTTTAACTAACTAGAATTCCACCAGAAGTAGAAGGCCAATATAAACACAGAACGACTTGTGAACTTGGAAATGTGCTTAGAAGGACGACAGGATGGAACTTAGGAAATCTCAAGTCCATCAGAGCAATAAAAAGCTCTCGATACCAAGAGGTCCTCTCACTACCAAGAGGTCTATTTTGCCCTTTAGACCCCACTATCCTCTTGTACTTCATATATTCTTCCATCTAATCGTCATCAAGTTCTTCTCTTGGAGAATAGGCTAGCAAATCTCAAAATTAATGAGGTGAAAGCAAGGAAGGCAGGATAATACAAGTGTTATCGAGACAATCATAATAAACAACTCTAAGTCCATGGAAAAGAACTTGGAATACATCGAATAGAAGATAAGGGAGCAAGACAAGTGAAAACAATAAGTTTTCACCAAGTCAAAGCTCTCGGTACCTAGATGTCATGTCGGTACCGAGAGATCGTTTTGGACAATTAGGGCAGTGTGCTCATTGGTGCATCCTTGAGCTTGCTTCTGGACATCAATTCGAGTGAGCTCCTGAACGTGTACAGCTATTTCTCTATAAATACTAGTCTTACAAAAACAAAAAAGGATCTTGGACTCTGCAATCTTCTTCATATCCTATCTCTCGCCCCCTCACAATAGTCACCTAGGTAGATACTATTGGCAGTTCAAGGATTAAGAACCTCCCAATCCTTTTTACTACTGGCACTAAATCTCTATCAAATCAATAATCAATAAAATTACAAAGTGGACATAGATCAGAGATTGCTGAACCACTATAAAAATCTTATGTCTCTCTACTTTTCTACGCTCATTTTCATTTCTCTATTGTTTACATTGAAGATGAAACAACCAACCACTATGGAGGAATTCCAACAAAAGGCAAACCAATTTCTACGATTGGAGGAAGTGAGTTTGGTTGAAGGAAAGGTTGGCGATGAATAATTAAAGGAGGTAGTTCAAAGCAAGGTGGTAGTTAAATAGAATGTTGAAGGCTTCAAAACATTGTAGGTAATGTTTGAAATTCTAGAAACCATAAGAAGAGGAATAAAAACCCTAACGGGGGGTGTAACGAGAATAGCAAGCGTTCGAGAAATCTACGGCCCGAGGATTATACACCTTTGAATGATACGCTGGAGAATATATATGTTACCACTCAAGGAATTGGGCAATATAAGAAATTGACCAGAAGGGAAGTGACAGAGTAGCAGAAGCGATCTGGGAAGTACTGTCGCTTCCATGAAACTCATGGGCATAACACCAATGAGTGTTATCACTTGAAGGATTTGATTGAGGAGCTGATACGGAAGAAAGGGCTTCAACAATATGTGAAGAAATAGCATAACCCTAACCAAGCTATGGGACTATAAGGGCCTCCTGCCTAAAGGAAACCACCTAGACCCATCGGAGTGAGCCCAGGCAGACGAGTGGAAGACTGGTTATCAACATGATAACGGAAGGACCTTACCCAATAGAAAGAAGGTGGGGTGAGATGGAAAGATATGTAAGCTCGCTAAAGCACACAACATAAGTGAGTTGTCATGTCGTTGAAGACGGAACTCCGGCTAAACAACAGAAGATGATAACAGATGTGAAATTGTGTTCAGAAATCAAGATCCTAAAGGAGTTGAGGCACTGACTCTCGATCCTATCGTGATAACGGTCAAAATCAGACTGACAGTTATGTTGGTGGATAATGGAAGTTCAGTCAACATTCTGTTTAGAAGGAAATTTGACCATATGATCAGTATGAAAGATGTGACCGCTTATAAGACGAAAATTCATGGATTTATGGGCGATGCTAAGCAGCCGATCGAGACGATTGATTTTCCCGGGATCGATAAAGGAGAATGAAAGGTGGTTCACATCTAGAAGTTTGTTATCATTGTTGAGTTTTCAACATATATGCTTTCTTAGGCCGACTGACCCAAGTTGGCTTTAGGATTACTGTGGCTCTATAGTGACTGACATTGGAGTTCCCTACAGAGAATGGGAATGGAGTGGTGCGAGGAGATCAAAGCATGAAAAGAGAATGCTATGTTGCAGAACTGAGCATCGAGGGAAGGGAAAGAATATGGAGAGAACTCTCTACATTCAAGAACCGCAAGCATAACAATTACAGAGCAGCCCTGGGCTCAGGAACCATAGACGCTTCGACAAGTCTATGGATCCTATGAAGAAGTCAGGGGAAGTACTAGCAGCACTAGAGGAGCATACGATGAGTGTCCCTATTGACATGGATGACCCGACTCGAGTATTGAAAATTGGTTCTCGGCTTGGAATTGGATTACGGAAAGAATGGATTAATTTCCTTCGAGGGAATCTGGACGTGTTTGTTTGATGCATTTTGATATATGCAGGGTAACGTCGAAAATAGGGTGTCACGCACTAAATATCGACCCCATGTTCACACCAGTGAAACAGAAAAGCATAGCCTGGGTCCACAATAATCCGCTGTATTGAAGAAAGAAGTGGATAAGCTATAGCCTATAGGCTTTATCCATGATGCTTTATAACCTCAATGGATGTCTAACCATGTATCGGTCTACAATTCAATTTGAAAATGTGCATCGATTACTTGGATCTAAACAAAGCTTGCTTGAAGGACGACTTCCTTTGCCCAGGATCGACCAGCTTGTTGCTGGAACAATGGGGAATTATCTCGTTTATGGATTCTTATTCCGGATACAATCAGATCATGAGCATGATCCGGATCAGGAGAATACTAGCTTTATCACCGATTTGGGATTGTACTACTACCGGGAAATGTCGTTCGGTTTGAAGAAAGCTAGAGCTACGTACCAACGATTGGTAAATACAACGTTCAAGAATCAAATATGACAGATGATGTAGGTGTACGTAGACGATATGCTTGTGAAGTCACGGGTGTCTCAAAATTATTTGGATGATCTCTCGAAGATATTTGAGATTCTATGAAAATTTGGAATGAAGCTAATCCATTAAAATGTACCATTGGAGTAGATTTTGGGAAGCTTCTAGGATTTAATATGAATGCATGGGGCAACAAGGCCAATTTGGAGTAGATTAACGCTTTAAGAAATGTTACAGGCCTAACAATGAAGAAACAACTTTGAAGCTTGAATGGAAAGATCGTTACATTAAGTCGATTCATCTCAATGGCAACAGATAAATGCATACCTTTCTTCGACGGCCTTAGGAAAGGAAAAAATGAATTTTGAATTAAATCAGGATTGCCAAACTGCTATCGAAGAGATAGTGAGGCACATGGAGACGCCACCAGTTTTATCCAAACCGTTAGACGTGGAGGATTTATTTGTTCACTTAGCAGTGTCTTCTCACGTACTGAGCACAACATTGGTACGTGAAGAGGCAAGAATTCAAATATCGGTCTACTACATCAGCCATCGGTTTACAGGAGTAGAAAATAATTACCCAAAGCTGGAGATACTTGCGGATTACTTGCTGATTGCATTAAGGAAGTTGCGACCATATTTTTAAGCCCATCCAAATAAGGTGTTGGTAGATCAGTCTCTGAAACAGGTATTGTACAGACCAGAAACTTTAGGAAGGTTGCTGAAGTCAAATTTCGAGTCGAGTCAGTACGATGTTACCTTCCATCCAAGGTAAGCGATAAATGGGCAAGCATTAGCAGACTTCATCTTCGATTTTACCACACGTGATAATAAAGAGGATGATGTACTCGCAACTACTCACTAGAAATTTTTAGTAGATGGTGCTTCGAATGAATTAAGCTAGGGGCAGGAGTAGTTTTTGAGATATCGAAGGATGATCAATCTATTACACGCTGAAGCTAGAATTTCCTAAGACTAAAAACGAAGCAGAATATGAGCTGTTAACAGCAGGATTGAGGATAGCGAGGAACTAGGGACAGATACGCTTCACATATTTAGCGACTCCCGGTTAGTGGTTTGCCAAATCAGGAAGGACTATCAAGCCAAGGGTGCGAGACTAGCCCCTTGCATGTCAAAAGCACTGGAACTGGTTGAAGACATGGAGCAGTATGTAATGATGCACATCCCTAGAGAAGATAACCTGAAGGTTGATTCACTAGCAAAGTTAGCTAGCTCGTGGGTAATACGGGTAACAGGATTGGTTCCAGTGAAGGTTTTAACAGCTTTGAGCATTGAAGAGATGAACATCGACTAGATTTTGGAGATTATAAAAGAAGAGGAGTCATGGATGACTTCGATCAAAGGTTACCTGATTGGAACACTCCCGAGAGATAGGAATGATTGGAAGAAACTCCTTCGAAAAGTTTTACGGTTCATGATGCAAGATGGGATACCATACATGAGAGGATTCTCAGCTCCCCAACTTTGGTATGTGGCTAAGAATGAGGCTACAAAGATCCTTATGGAAGTCCTCGGGGGATGCTATGCTGATCCACATCGAGCGATAGATTCTGACAAAGAAGATACTTCGCTATAGATATTTTTGGCCAACAATAATTCAAGATGCGGCTAACTACACCAAATGGTGTGGTCGATGCTAGAGATTTATGAAGATAACAAGAGCCCTATCCTAAGAACTTACACAAATAGTCAGCCCATGACCATTTGCATTTGGGGCAATCGACATTATTGGTGTGTTATAAACAACGAATTGAGGAGCCAAATATGCTATCGTTGTAGTGGATTACTTTAAGAAATGGGTTAAAGAAATGGGTTAAAGAGGAACCTCTTACCACAATTGCTATGAAAAAGGCAATCAATTTTGTAACAAAGAATATTATTTGCAAGTTGGGAGTGCCCTAGAAAATCATCACAGATAAGGAATTCGGCTCAAGGGTAATAATGAATCGAGAAGAGCTTCTCTGTGTCGGTACATCCATAGGCAAACGGGCAAGTGAAAGCAGTGAACAAGGTCTTCAAATTCACCTTGAAAAAGAAACTGACTACAGCAAAAGGCAACTAGGTTGATGTGCTTCCACTAGCACTATGGGTTTATAGGGAAACTAGTAAGTCTGCAACTCAGCACTCGCCTTTCGCTTTGGCCTACGAATCAGAAGCAATCATCCTGATAGAACTGTAAGCTCCTTCTCACCGTAATAGGCATTTTTACCCCAAAGTTGAACAAGGAGCTCATGCTCAAGTTTCTCGACCTGGTTGATGAGAAGAGGGAAGAAGTCAAGCTAGGGATAGCTGTACATTAGAAAAGGAATACATGGCCAAAAAATTCCAAACTTTCCCCTTTGATCTCTTCTAATCCGTAAACAATTATGAAAAAGTCCCAACTAGAAAAATATTAAGCCCGTCGAGAGCTACGCATTCAACGGTCACGATCGAATTTAAGGCGATGGATCAACGGCAATTTCAGTTTGGAGGCAACACGTTCACACATGATTCTCGAGAGAAATAGGTGGCTGAGCCCTTCGATGTTGTAGGCGTTGATGGAGTGGAGGTCGCTCTTCCATTTGGTAGTAGTGGATCATCGTCAAAACGATTGAAATGGTCGTGGAAATTCAAAGAACGAAGGCGGCTAGTGGGCTTTGTTACGTGCGTATGAACGAAGGAGGGAACAAAAGAGACGCGGTCGAGATTCTAGGGTATCAAAATCAACGGCTGTGATTTATGCAGGGTTATAAAAATAAAAAGAAATTATAATTTTCTTATATATTAATTCATATAAACTTTAAAATTGCATAACTTCTTCATATGAGGTCCCTTTTTGACAAAACAAATTGCGTTGGGTATGTATTGATGAGCATAACATTATAGAGCTAGTTTGGAGTTGATTGGAGCTTGTGTAAACTTTAGGTAAAATTAAACGGCTGTTTAATTTTATTCGGAATAAAACACTATAATTGCTATTGGGAGCAATATGAATACAACTCACTCTTTAAGTGAGAATAAATTTATTCTGCGATGATTGATGATTGTTTGGATGATATATGATATATTGTATAAATATTGATTGGTATTTGAATATATTCCTGCCTATTGGAGAAAATGAGACCCTATACGTTCCCGTGTATGAGCGGATGACTCTTTGTACGGGCGTCTGCCTCAAAGCGGACATTATACATATTTTTTAACATGTATATTTATTGCAGGTGACAGGTTGGAGGGATCCAACTGGATTCCTCAACACTGTTGATTTATTTACAGATGATGATATATATGTTGTTATCATATCATATATGATGTTTGGATGTCGTGGTTGATGTATTTAGTACTGTTGCAGTTGGGCCTATTTTTGATAATTTAAAAATATTAAAGTGATGATTTCGAATTAAAATGGATTTTCAAGTGATTTTGAAAATGGATGTTTTATAAAATTTTGAATTGTTAAAGGAATGAATTTGTTTTAAATAAAAGTTATAATTTTTATGTTATAAAAATTATGATTTTTATGAAATAAAATCAAAATGTAACTTTTCGGAATAAGGAGTTAACTATTTGGTAAAATAGTTTACATTGAGGTTTTTGAATTATTATAAATAGTATATATATATGATTTATAAAAATATGGAATTATAAAGAAGTTTTGTAAGTGTTAAAATGGAGTTATAAATGGATTTCATAAGTAAATAAGATTTATAGAATTGATGAAGTTATAAAAAGAAAGAATTACAAAAATAAGAGACTTATAAGTAATTAACTTATAATTTGAGTTTTGGCATATAAATGAGATAAATGGAATTGGTTAATAAAAGGATTTTATAGGCGGAAGTTTTTATTAAAATATAAATGGAACTAAAAAACATTGTTTTATAATGCCAAAATCAATTGAATTGGATAAGTAAAATATAGAAGTTTATTAAAGGAGATATATCCACGATTTTGGACAGTGGATAATCCTTTAATGAATATATAGAAGCGATGAATTTAGTAAATGAATTATATCCACGATTTTGGACAGTGGATTATCTTTAATAAATGTGTAGAAGTAAAGAATGTGGTAAATGAAGTACATTCACGATTTTGGACAGCGAATAATCTTTTTAAATAAATAAATGTTTTGGGAAGTGATAAATTAAATGGAGTAAAATGGTTTGAAGATGTTTTAAAGTGTGTTAAGTATCGAAACCATAGATTTCAATATTTATTGTTGAAATAGACATTTTTGAGAAGTAAGGAAATGATGGACTATAACATTGTTGTTATAGTAAATGATTTTCAAAAGGAAATGTTTTGTATAGTATATGGGATTCATATTTCTATCTTATTTTTGAATCCCTATACTAATTATTTTGGTTTGTTGTAACGATGTTTTGCACAATATTCGTTTTGACCCAAAATGAAGATGTTTAAAAGAATCTTTTCCTTAAAGAATAAAATATATAGTTAATCGTGATTTAAGTATATGTAATATTTTCTAAATATTGAAAATAAATTGAATTGATTACTTATAATAAGAATATGGAAATGTTTTTTAATATTGAAATGGTTTTGAGATTATATCTTTTTAAAGATAATTTGAAGTGGATATTTGGCAAGTGATTTAATTAATAAAAGATTAATTGAAAGGGCCTAGTGATTGCATATGGTGCTAAATATTGTTTGTTTGCTTTGATAGTTAAATAACCGACTATCAAATTTGGCAATTTTAGTTCCTCGACTTGATGTGGGAACTATTTAGTCATACACTTAGTACGTAGCCTTCTGTGTAGGCTTGATTATCGTTTGGGTTGAGGATGTTGATTCGTACAGTGCGGTGTATTACTCCAATCTACCGAGCTTCCTTCTTGACCCGAAGGATGGCAAGTTGAAAGTTGGAGACGTGATAAGTCTATGAGATTTAGTTTCTATGTGAGGTTGAGAAACGCTTTTGTGTTGTTGGTGCGAATAGAACGGGATCGGTTTATCCGAAAACCATTTCGTACCAACATATATGCGATGATTGTACTGGTTGGTTATGATGTTATTGATATTTAGGATTTTCATAGCGGGGGACTGCATGTTGATCGTTTGGGGTTAAAATCCCAATATACATATAGTAGCAGTGGTCTCTTCATTATGAAATATCCAATGCAAGGACTATACTCTACTAATCCTAAGGATTTCCCGACGAGATGTGGTAGGTAAGTACCTTTGGTTTGTCCAATTCTTGGACAACTTGTATGGATGTTTGTCTGACATTGCATTTTTATAGATTACGTACATTGGTTTTTACAAACGTACATTAATGGTGGAGGAGAAGGCAACTTCTCTTAGCTTAACACCCTCCTTAAGACGTATGAGCTTAAGGGTTGTATTTTTCTGGAAGGCAATTAGTAGTCAAAGGAAATGGCCATGTGGCATGTAAAGTGATGTGATTGTGATTAGTGAAAGGTGATCATACCTTAGGCCTCATCAACCAGAAATGACCGAAATAGGGTTAGATGCAGCAAGGCTAAGTGTGTCGCTTCCAAGTATGATATGATCATCCTCTTCTAGATATATCTTTACACACTATGATGTAGTGTATCCGATTATTGTAGTTTGTATGCTTTGAGGGCCCTCGGTAAAGGTCGGTAACGACCGGAGGATGATATATTCGATACCATCTAGTTATAGAGGTGCGTCGGTCTTGTGTTGGTAGAGGATCCTTTGTGATGGTCTTTGGTACATTCCTCTAGAGATGTATTGCCCGAAGACAGTCCCTTCACCTAGTCATTTGTATGCAAATCCAAACTCCACTACGTACCTTCCATTTTGATTGTATTACCCATTTTGGGCTATATGTTGGAATTTAGTCAATGTAACAGTTCGACTATGATTAATATTATTTGTATAGTAGACACTAGTGTAATATCAGATGATTTGATATGAAATGTTTTAGTTATCGTAAGGTAAAAACATGTCCATGTTTATGTGTGGACTTGTCTTACGAGATACTTTTGTTTTGGTAAAGGAAAAGTTTAGTGATTTAATCAATTCAGTTGAGTGTGTTTCTCACGCTGGTTTAATAGACTAATCCGGGAGTTCTTCTCTTTCAATGCTTGGGTCAGACCGAGTATGTATTACAGGTTAAAATTTGGTGCTTTTGGAGCTTTAGCAGGAGAGCTGGAGATCTTCATTTTCACATACACGTATATATTTTGATTATTCGCTACTTTGTTGTTTATATTATTGGCAATTGTGAGGATAGGTTATTATAACTGTCTAGGTTGATGATTATTGATTGATTATGGTACTCTGATTGATGTATGTATATACAGTTTCTATTTTGTAAAGATCATTGATATGATATTACATGTTTTCCGCTGCGATGTGAGATTCTATATTGTTCTGTTTGGTTCTATCTTCTCTCTTTCTTCTCTTGTCTTCTTCTCTCTTCTTTTCTTTCTCCTGACTTTCTGTCAGTCTGTGCTTTTTGGACGGACATGTGTGGATTATTGTCGATTCAAAGGGTACGGATTTGTGGGTCGCCACACCTTGAGCCTCACATGGACTCCCTGCGAGTCAAGTCCGGCCCTACTTCTTACTGGATAGGGCCGAATACGTCATAACCTTCGTTGGGATCAACAACCTAAATGGGCCCCGAGCATACGTGATCTATAATATCGATCTAGATTGGATGATGACCATACCCTAATGGTAGCAAATCAAATAGCCTTGAAGCATCTCCACAGTTTTAGTCATTCCCAGTTGATGAGGCTTGAGGCTATGATTACCTTTTATATAGCACTTCCCACTTGAAATGCTAGCGCTGCCCTTCAAGCAACAATGCAATGCCAGATTCATCCATACAAGTTCGTTCTTGGACTGAACCAAACACTTGAGAGCTTCATCTTTGAATTCCCCATAATCCTCAAGATATCTTCACTTCTCAACGCTTAAGTTGGATCGAAGTGGTTTTTAGATAACATATCTGATCCCGGTCTCTTCGAAACAACATTTAACTATTTCTGGTAAACTCAACCCCGGTTCTTTAGGAAATAAACAGACAAAGATAAGAACAGAGTTCACCTCCTAACCATTTATGGATGGATTTTCTTATTATTCATCCTACAAGAATGAAACGAGATTTATACGTACAATAAGCATTTTCGAAGATGACTGTACCACTTAACTCACGTGTTTCTCCTAAACATTCTCGAAGTTACCTTGGGGTCCAAATTCGATAGTCGGTTATTTAACCATGAATAAACAAACATTCAAATCATAGATTTCATTACCATAGAACCTACTGAGCCTCACATTCATTAATTTGAAATCATTTTCAAATACTTGGAAATCACTTCCATATACTTATCTCAACAGAATAAGTATATTCACAAAATGAAATATTTTTCGATATTTAGAAACTATAACCATGTACTTATCTTAATGGTATAAGTATATTTTCAAATTATTCTTCTCGAAACTTAAAGAACCTTTTCCATATACTTACAAAATGGTGTGAGTATCTTAACCAACCACTTAGAAAGATTTACTTATTTCATGATCATACTAAAATGATTAAACACATCCTTTAAACAAAGATATAAATATCAAAGAATACCCTCTCTTTCTTTAACTATCTTTTTTTTTAATTTAAAATATTTCTTTATAAATCTCAAAAATCTATTTGTTGAGTTCGTTATAAATATTTTCAAAGGTACTCTTTTATAATATTCTAACCCATTTTTTCCACAATCATTAAGAATCTAACTTCTTTTCCAGTTTCAATTCTCTTTCCAAGTTTATAAATTCCTTTACATAATTCCTTTTTGTAAAAGAAATCCTTTTATAACAATTTATTTATTTTATAATAAATAAACTAAAACATCATAAACTTAGCTTTAATCTTTTTACATAATATAAAGAAATATAACTAAAAACATTTTAATAATATAATAAATAAACTTTTAAACCTTTAAAACATCTCCAATAGGTAAATAAAATAAAATAACTTTAAACAACCTTTTAAATAAAATTAATTATCTTTAATAATATTTTAATGAAATAATCATCTAGTTTTAAATAACTAATAACAACATAATTATTACCTTGAAAAACATAAATAAAATAATTTATTTTAAAACATTATAGATAATATAGTAATTAACTTACAAAAATAATTTTTACAAACATTTGTAATTAATTATTAATAGAGTCCTTGTATATATAGAAATAATTAAAAACATTTTTCCTTCCAATTTATAAAATTAGAAGTTAATCAAATCCAAAGTTTCCGAATCTAGAGAAGGCTCGGCAATCCCAGTGGTAATTATCAAGCTACCACTACCTTCCACTTAATTTCTCAAATCAAATTGCTGGTATTTACATAATCAAGCATAGTAAACCATACATAATTAACGATCAATTGACACTTAAATAAGTGTCCAAATTAATATTATAGCAGAACCGGGATTTATTCTACTAACTAATGTCGTTTATAGGTAACTCGTGCATTTATTAAACGAGGTCTATTTGGCCAAATAGATAACACCAAAAAGTATACTTACATTAACTTCGTTATAATTTTAAACAACGTAATTATATTAATCAAAATCAATATCAATTTATCACCTCATATATGATCCATTACTTAAAATAAGTTTGGATACAAATTTAAAACTCAAACAATCTAATAGCATTTCAAGATGCTATATCTGAATCCTTGATTAAATTCAACCAATCTAAGAGCATTTCAAGACGCTATCGTGATTCTATACAAATTCAATCAACCAGCAAATTCAATAATACAAACAGGCAGAAATAAATTTTATTTATTATAAACATTCTAATTAACCAAAAAGAGTGAGTTTTAACTCACCATAGTTCCAGTTGTCGCTGAAGCGTTTTGGTTTTCGTCTAAATTGAGTGATGTTCGATTAGTGCGAAATTTCTACAAGCTTCAAATTCCATTAATCCAATTCCTAAGCGAAGCTATTGTTTATACAACCGCAACGCGATTGACCAAGTTTGATTTGGACCTAATATGAACAAGATATGCAATTTATAAGATTCGAAATTAAATAATATAGTTATTCTCTAATTACAACACTTAATCATTAATCCCCCTACCTAAACCTTCTTCCTAATCTCCCAAAGCCGTGCACCCTGAACATTCATGTACACACAAATAAAACACATAACCGAATCTTTCTTCTATCGATAACTTCCCTGTTTCTCGATGAAATCAACTACCGACTTCGCCTTCGATTCCCTCTCCACGAGCTCCACCTTCTCATCACCCTCATGTTTCACTCAGTCCATCCCAGTGAAAAACGACCTGAAGGTCGAACGCAACCTGGCCAACGATGCAATCTCCTATAATGAACCGCTTCCCTTCAAATCCAAGCGCTAGAAGCTATTCAACATGAGAAACGACCCTATATCCTCCAAGTAGCCTAAATCGACCTTAATTCCCACAAATCATAACCTTAAATTGCGTAGAACCCATGTTAAACAGTTGGCCTCCTCCAAATCTCTATCGCACCACTCAAAAGCTTATCAACTTGAAGACCAATCCCTTGGGATTTCAAAAATATTTATTTTGCAATTTTTCGGTTTTTATTTTATTTGTTTTTGAATTTTTGTATAAGAGATCTTTGGTTTCTTGTTTCTATGATTTTCAAAACGGAAGAAATAATAGTGCTAGAAAGAGAAAAAGTGTGAGCTAATGTACTTGTTGTCTAAATTTTCGGTTATATTTATTTTAAATTTTCCAGCAACTCACCGCACAAATTTTCGTTCACTTATGGATCCTGAATGTCAAAACAAAAATACGGTTGCACTTAGAAAAACAATGCGATCCCAAAAAATAATAATATATCCTGATTATTGAGTTATGCAAAATCACGAAAACATCGTTCTTTGTTGAAAAATAGTCAAACAACAATTTAAATATTTTTTAATTTAAAATTATGGAAAAAATCTAATAAAATAAATTAAAAATACGTTAATAAAATTCAAGTCATAAAATAAAAATAAATTCTCCGATAATTTACCATTTATTACTGTAAATAAATTAACAAAGGAATTCATTGATAGCATTTGATAATTAAAAAGAGTTAAATAAGTCCACTAAAATCATAGAGTTAATGTTCAACTTAAAATAAAAATATTCACGTCATCATTTCAGTAGTAAGTCCACGATTCCAGCATTTAAATCACTATAACAATTTTTATCCACACTTCAAAGATTTTAAAACAATCCCATAATTTAATTTAAGTTTTAAAGCTTTTAAACCATCATTTTAATAATTAAAATTAATTAAGTTTTTAAAATCAAATGACTAAAATTTTGAGTCGTTATACTCTCCTCCACTTAAAAGAATTTTGTCCCCGAAATTCTAAAGTAAGGAAAAAGCTTCCAAACCCGTTAACTTTTCAAAATCAATTAGTTGGACTAGGTTATTAATTTTTCTAAGTCTTAAAATTATGAAAAATTTCGGCAGTGTCCCCTTTGCGCGGCTTGCTCGAAAAATCTACAAATTGCCACTATGGGCTCAAACTATTCAAAAGGAAACAAAAGCCAAGTGGCCTCCTATATCTGGGGCATAAGATCATCAATTCAAACGACAATATAAACACGTACCTATTTTTCGGGGAAATAACTCAACCCATAAAACCAAAGGCATCAAACTAGCCTTTGCTTCCATAAACCTACATTTCAATTTCAAATATGACCAACCAAATAATTTGCATAACTAAATGTCAAATATATCATTATAATAAAGCCCATAAGATGCACATATACCATCCATATGCAATATCAAATCTGATCGCTCACTCGATCACACAATTTTACTTCCGAACTAGTATCGTCCACTCTACTTTCCTAGTGCAAAGTTCAATCCGGTCCCTTGGTTAGAAATTTTCATTCTCCTTACATAGCCATATACTATTATAGAAAACTTTGTATTTAAATCAAAAATCCATATCGAGTGTTCGCCATCAAGAATCGAGTGAAAAATCCTTGTTCAAATCTGTGTAAATAACCTCAAGATCATGTACTCGAATCTGGATCAAAACTAATTATGCGAATCAAATGGTCTTCGTACAACATACATCTTTATTTCAGTAGGTTCCTTAATTATACCAAATTCTTTTAATTCACATTCGCTTTCAATCACAATTAATTATACCAATAGTATATCCCTTTTATACTAAAATTCATTTATAAACTGTTTCATAAATCGTTTTATTCAACTGTACTAAAATAAAATTTAACCTCATAGCCCATTCACTTTTCTTGACTATACCACTTATTTATTAACTATTTCATAAATCCATTTTCATTAAACCTATATTTATTTTAACCCATTCCAGAGAACATTACTTGAGATCTTAAATATTTCACAACTTAAGTTTATAAACATCTGATAAAACACAACTTAGTCTTATCAAACTTTAAAACTCAAGTTTATACACATTTTAAAAGCCACAACTTTATCTTATAGCTCCTTAATACTTAAGTGTATTATAACATTTTATCAAGAACACTTATGTTTATTATCCATTTTAAAACTTAAGTGTATATTCTCGATTAATTCTAGAATTTCATTTTTCCAAGTTATTTCATAACTTGTTACTCCATGCCTACAAACATTTTATAAAGTCTTATCATCCTTAGTAAAAATATTCTCCAGATTTTTATTACTTCAAAAGAATCAATATTTTACTTAAGAAATATTACTTAAGTCTATTAACATTCTATTACTCGAGTTTATACTTGCAAAATACTCTTCTATTCCCTAAGAGTATATATAGAATAATAGATTTGTTTTGCTTAGTATGAATGTTCAACACATTTAAATATTGTTTTAAAATTTCCGTCCCTTCAAATTTATAAGTTATAAAAACTTATTTTCTTATGTTTTCACAAAACACTTCGCTTAGTTTACAATTCAACCTAGAAGTTTTTGACCATCCAAAACTTTCGAAAATTCCATTTCATTTAAATAAATGAAAATTCCCTAACAACATCTCAAACGAGATGCAAAAACCATACTATCCTAATGGATATGATACATGGGTACATAATATCACTTAACTATAGGTTTCAGAATTTAAACACCCGGTTTAAAATAATAATATATAAATAAATCCCCTGTATAACAAATCATCCTCTAGAAAATTTAACAAATTTTTTTCCCAAAACAAAAAAGTAACAAATTTCTATTTCGGTAGAAATTCCTCTTTTAGAAACTCAAAAATGAACGCCTATGATGCTACAGACATCACCGAAACTATTTCCCAACAATCGAAGTGAGTTCAATGCTTTTTACCTGCTTTAAGATCTATTTTAACTTCCTCTATTCATTTATACTTCCAAAACAATACTAATATTATTTTTCTCAAAATTTGAAATAAATTTCCCAAATACCGATTTTTGAGTTCTAAATTTCTCGGTTTAAACCCAATTTTATTTATAACCATATTTTAAGAAAATTTCTATTCCAAAAAACTCTTCAATAATACTATTATTATTCTTTCAAACTTTTCAAAAATAATTTCCAAAACACATGAATTTAAGTTCTCAAATTCTCAATTCTAAATCCTTATTTATAAACTTATATTTATATACCCTGCTTATATAGTTTCACTTCTTATATAAGATCCTTTCCTAATTTTTTCTCTTTGTATAGATTATAATAAATTACTCTTATTATAATCAAAATTCAACTCCATATTATCATCGAGCACCTTATAGTCAAACCGTGAAATTGAATTCACAACGTGTTCGTACTTATTTTAACAAACAATAAAGGCTCATAAACTATTTGAGCACAACTAATCACAATAAATGATAATATAAAATATTATCATTTTCTAACAACTAAACACACCATATATAACTATAATAATTTTCTAGAAAATTACTCTCATATATATAAAATATAATTTAGGCAAAAATATTTATTTACCAAATTCAAAACAATAATGTGTCGATTTGACTTGTTCAAGTGTTTAGAAATCCTTATCTATATAGTTTTTCCTTCTGCATCGGCCAGAGTTCATAACCACTTAATAGATAAATCAACATAATATAAATCATTTTTATATCACTAAGAAATATGCACTCTTAAGTATATGCACTCAAACTCATCCTAGGGTCTCACTTACCTTATGTCAAATGAGTTAACCCTACCAAAGCCTAGGTGTTCGCTCAACCTAAGCTCTGATACCATGTGTACCGACCCGCTTTTCCGTACCATTCAAGCTGACCATAAAGCACACATGTCCAACCCAAATTTAACATAAATGCAGATAGTTATGGGGAAGAAAGAAGAAAGAAGAAGAAAAGAAGAGGAGAAAAGAAACTAAAAAACACACAGAATCACACAATCGCAGTGGAACAACATATAATATAATATCAATGATTTTTACAAAAGAGAATTGCTATATACATGCATCCATCAGAGTACAACAACAATTACAACTATCAACTTGGACAGTTATAAAAACATGTCCTCACAATTGTTGATAATTTCAATAACAAAGTAGCGGAAAACCAACATATATGAGAATACAATTTGAAGACCTCCAACTCGTCTCCTGAGCTCCAATGCATCCAAAGCAATCTGTAAATATGCTTAGTTTGACCTGAACATTATAATAAAATAACACTCGAGTCATTCTGGAAAACCAACGTGAGAAAAACTCATCCAACAAAATTTTAAAGTTATAAAAACCTTTGAAAATCAAGGTGTCTCGTAAGACCATGCCGCACATAAACACGGACAGGTTTTACCTTACGATAACCAAAACATTTCATATGAAATCCAGTGATACTATAATAATGTCTAAGGGTTCAAAGTAAGTATGTAAAGTAGTTAAAATGCTCGCATCTCACATTCCAACATAGTTGGGCACAATCATAATCGTAATGGCTCGTATTGGAGATTGGTTTCCATAAAATGACTGGGCTACTAGGGTACCGTCCGTCACGGTGCATCTCTAAATAAAATACACCGAGAACCTCACATGGACTCCCTGTGAGTCAAGACCGGCCCTACCCCTTACTAAGCCGAATATGTCATAACCTTGGTTGGGATAAACAACCAAAGTGGGCTACGTGCATACTTGATCTATAATATCGATCTACTTTGGATGATGATCATACCTTAATGGTAGCGAGCCACATAGCCTTGAAGCATCACCTTAGTTTTAGTCATTCCCGATTGATGAGGCTTGATGCTACGATTGCCTTTTATATAGCACTTCCCACTTGAAATGCTCTTCAGGCAACAATGCAATGCCAGCATTCATCCATACAAGTTCGTTGTGGAACTGAACGAAACACTCGAGAGCTTCATCTTTGTATTCCCTATCATCCTCGAGATATCTTCACTTCGTAACGCTTAAATTGGATCGAAGTGGTATTCAGATAATATCTCTAATCCCGATCTCTTTGAAATAACATTCGATAGTTTCTAGTAAACACAACCCCGATTCTTTATGAAATAAACAGACAAAGATAAGAGCGGATTTCATCTCCTAACCATTTGTTGATGGATTTCCTTATTATTCATCCTAGAAGAATGAAACAAGATTTATACGCATAATACAACATCATCGGAGATGACTGTTCCATATAACTCACTTGTTTCTCCTAGTTATTTTCAAAGTTACTTTTGGGTCCAAATTCGATAGTCCATTATTTAACCATCGAATAAACAAACATTCAAATCATAGATTTCATTTCCCATGGAACTCACTGAGCCTTACATTCATTAATTTAAAATCATTTTTCAAATACTTGGAAATCACTTCCATGTACTTATCTCAACAGAATAAGTATATTCACAAAACGAAATATTTTTTAATATTTAGAAAATATAACCATGTACTTATCATAACGGTATAAGCACATTTTCAAATCATTCTTCTCGAAACTTGAAGAACCTTTTCCATATACTTACAAAATGGTGTAAGTATCTTACCAATCACTTAGAAAGATTTACTTATTTCAAGATCATATTAAAATGATTAAACACAAGTATCCTTTAAACAAATATATAAATATCAAAGAATTCCCTCTCTTTCTTTAACTATCTTTTGTTTTTAATTTAAGATATCTTCTTTACAAATCTCAAAAATCTATTTATAGAGTTCCTTATAAATCTCCAAGTTTTATTTTCAAAGGTGTTGAATATGCTAGTATATGATTTTTATTTGATGATAATAAACACATACACACACACACACACACACATATATATATATATATATTCATTTAAATATATTTTAATTGTACTATTTTATTTTCACATAATTAAATAAATGTTTGCTGAATAAAATAAATAATGCAGAATTTTAATTCAAACGGATGTTTTATTCAAACAAATATTTTACTACAATTTTGAATAGTATAAATTTGAGCTCTCACTACATATGTACATTTTTCAATTACAATAAAAATTCAATTAGATCTAAAATTTCACTTTACATTGTTCACCTCACTCATTCACTCATATTTTATTTTCGACTTTGCTCCAGCCCAAATCCAGCATCCAAGTTATCTGCAAAATAAACATTGACGTGGTAAAATTGAAAGAGAAATATTTTTGCAGTGTAAAATAAAATGTGTTTCGAAAATAATTTGCCTCGGTTTTGGATTGTTAGTCATAATTTAATTCTGAATTCGTTAAACAAGAATAACCTGTGACATGCACACTATATCACTGTACATGTCACAAGGTCGTGCACACCGATATACATTTGATAAAACTGTAGGGACAAGTGAACACAAGGTCAAACCCAACCAAAAGCTAGGTTCAACTTAAATGCAATATAAATAAATTCACAAAATGAGCACAAGTCAAACCCGAGCCAAAGCTAGAACAACTCAGGTGCAATACAAATACATCACAAAATTGACGAGTACAAGAAACCAAAACCAGACCATGCTAACAAGTGCACCACTACCATATCAGCTCCTAAAATCAAAATGACAAGTGCAGTGACATAATCAACTGAAAACAATGATATAGCAGCTCAAGTGAACACAACATTTGTAACAAGTGCTCAAGTACAGAATGTACAAAATCAATGCAGTAAAGAGCAGACCCAAATCAATAATGAAGACAACAGCTCGAATGAGCAAATGTAGACTCAAATATCAATGGCATCAGGGTAGTGCAACAGTGGTGAACAACACATAAAGGAGGCAAACAAGTAAAGATATCAAGTGAAGGCCGAACAAGCTCAACTGTATACAAATGCAGAGCACAAATGGAACCAGACATATGGAACCAAAATCAAAATGTACAAAATTAATATGTGCACCAGATTGGAACAACACCTAACACAGCAATACAAAAGCAACTAAACCAACAAAGAACTGAAATGAAACCAGACCAGACTCTATAGAGTATACAAGAACCAGCACACACGCACCAAAGACTATACGACCACATGATACTGCAACTACCAGAGTCCATCAAGCAACAACAAAGTGTACAGGTAAACTAGATTACATACACAGAAATCAGACTCAACCAAATGATCAGACCATAAGTGTCGAAATCAGAAGACTCGTCGAAATGCACATGTCAACAGTTGTGACTTCATGAAGCTTCAAACAAAACCAGACATGTACAAGTTTAAGACATTTTTCAGAGCAATACAAATTAACAGTACATAAGCACATGTATGATATTTTATACTTAAGCATATGGGACAACAACACAAATTTTATACTTAAGCATATGGGACAATAATGTCAATTCTTAAAGATCGGATTTCAAAAATTTGTAATGTTGATTAGTTTATTGGTTCAAACTAATCGTTTTTACTACAAGTTATGTATGTTCTATCGAAAGCAACCCGTTCTAACTGAAATTTTTAGATATGTAATGACATTTAATGATACAATTTTTTTCTAATCCTGATTCAATGATTTCTAAAAGGATATAAAAAACATATTTTCTATCGTAAAATCTTCAAAATATAAAAACATTAAAGAAACACCGGAATGACATCTAACAAATTTTGACTACCCATCAGATGCCTTTCTCTTCGTACCCAAATAAAGCCCCGTCTACTTCTTTTCTCATTTTCATTTTACGCGGCCAGGCGTAAAACAAAGTTTAAAAACCTTAAAACCTAAACTTGACTATCGTGTCGCTGGCGGAATAGCCTGCCTCCACCTCGCAACCGCTTATCACCCCTTCGCAACCACAATAGCGCTAGACTCCGCTTTGCTGACCACGACCGACGTAGCTAGAACCGCCTGCTCCCGCTTTGCTAGTAACCGGTATGTTTATTAACTGAATAATGTTTTGTTTTTCACTTCCTCTTACCCGAAGCACTAGCATTGCTACACTGAGCAGACTCCGATTTAGTTGAGTCTTCTTTTGGATCCAGTTTTGAACATGTATAGTTTTCATGCAGCCTTTTTGAGTTCCTCCCTTCAAATTAGGATGCGAACAAAAGTTTCATTTATGTACAATGTTATTCTTTGCAGAATAAATTTATTATTTTCTCATTTGTTTGGATTTGTTTGTGACCTTTTTTATGTGCACGATGCAGTTAAATCCCGGTTATAATATGCTTTCACATCTACAGGATAAATTTACATTAATTTTGGAACATTCAAATTAGATGAAAGATTCCTTAAGCAATTATAAATCAACAAATCATTTTTAGCCTTTCAGAACATAAATTACATTAAATTAAGTGTCTTGAGATACAAATTAGCTAAAAGGTGTTGAATTTATGTGATTCAAATATTTTCCAAAGAAAACAAGAAAATAATTAATTGATTCAGTCAATCAATTAATTAGGCTATATATGGAAAGATAAAGAGGAAAGATGTATATGACATCTTTTAGAGAAGGAAAACTAATTAATTGCTAACCAAGTAATTAGTCAAATAATTTGTTATATGAAGAAAGAAAATATTGCTGATGGAGATTGATTCAAGCAAGGAAAATTATGAAAATCAAGATCACCATTATCCATTTAAATAGAAATCAAATCATCGATATTCGGAAAGGTTTCAAACATAATCTGGAAATTAATTTTCTTTATCTCCAAGCATCCTTCATTTTCATGCCTATTTAAATGAAGGAAGTTCATCTTCATATTTGTGTGAGCATGTGAGAGAGCATCCACCATTATGCACTTCTTTAGTAAACCCTAATTTCTGCAGTCAATCAATTAGGGGTTTTGAGCGTAAGCAAGTCTTTGGATAAATTAATTATTCAATTTATAACTATATGTTAGTCTCTCCACTTTGCTACCTATAATTTTGTAATCTCTCTCTTTTGTACTCTCTTTCCTCAGTGAAATAAAGAATAGTTGTTGGGTCTGTGGACGTAGGTAATCTAGCCGAACCACGTTGTGTTTTTGTTTGATGAATATTATTCATTGAATTTGTGGTTGGTAATTAATTGACAAGCTAGATCCTTCTTTTGATTGTTTTCGCGCATTAGCATTCCGCTGCGTTTTTGGAGTTAGTGCACAACAATTGAATTTCCGCACAATAGTTTGGTTTCGGAGCTAGTTGTCTTGTTCTAGATTAGTTATCAATGGAAAGTTCTTTTTGTAGAAGTATGAATAATTATGGCAGCACCAAATTTGTTAGAAAAGAATTTTATGGAACATGGAAGGTGAAGACTAATAATGGTGTTCTTTAGCAACAATTTCATTCATCTAAAGAAACAGATAAAAGCCAGAAGCATCTTAGAGGTAGAGATATGCATGGGTCTCATTTCATGGGTCCTAGAAGGGGTGCTTGCTATTATTGTAAAAAGAAGGGACATTTCATATGGGATTGTCCAGCTCTTGGAAAGAAGAGAGAGAAGAAGGAGAAAGCTTCAGTTTTGCCAGCAGTTAGATCAGATGCGGATAGAAGTGATTGTAATACATCATTACTTTCAGCCACTATTTCACCTTTAGAGCATACAAGTTAGGTGATTGATTATGGATCCTCTTGTCATATGACGCCAGATAGGCTGTTTTGTTAGTTACAAGAAAATTGATGGCAGAGCAGTTCATATGGGGAATGACACATCTTGTCATGTTGTGGACGTTGGAAGTGTGAGTTTTAGGATGCATGATGGTGTTGTTAGGACTATCACGGATGTTAGACATACTCTGATGCTGCGTAGAAGTTTGTTTTCAGTTAGAGCTTTGAGTAGACTTGGTATGAGGATAATAATAGATGGAGAGAATTTGAGAGTGGCGAAGGGTTCCTTGGTAGTGATGAAAGGGGTGCGAGTTAATGAAATTTATGTGCTTCATTGAGAGACAGACTAGAAGAGTCGGTAGTTTCCATTGATTCTAGTACTTTAGATTCTACTCATTTATAGCATCTTTGTTTAGGTCATGTTGATGAGCGGTGTCTTGAAGTATTAAAGAAGCGTAGGTTGATTGATGGTATTTGTCAGTCCAAGCCTAGCTCTTGTGGAGGTTGTTCTTTTGGATATAAGAAGCATGTCACATTTGATGTTGGAAGACCTAGAGCTACAAAGTTTTTAGAGTATGTTTACTCTTATGTGTAGGGACCCACTCCAGTTACATCTTTTGGTGGAGCCAGTTACTTCATCTTGTTTGTGGATGATTTCTCACGTAAGGTCTGGATCTATTTCTTAAAGGCCAAAGACAAAATATTTGCCCAGTTTTACAAGCGGAAGACCTTGGTAGAGAAGCAGTCGAGGAAGCGTTTGAATGTTCTCAAAGTTGGAAATAGTAGTGAATTTATGTTAGAAGAATTCACTAACTATTGTGATTCCGAGCATGTAATTAGAGAATTTTCTATATCTGTTGAGTCACGTTATTATGGAGTGGCGGAGAGCATGTGTCGGAATTTGTGGGAGAGAGCTATGAGCTTGAGAACGACTGCTGGTCTAGAAGAGGGATTTTGGGTAGAAGCGATATCTATGGCTGTATTTCTCATCAACCGCACACCTTCTATTACCATAGATATGAAGATCTTAGAAGAGTTATGGAAAAGAGAGCATGTTGATTATTCATTCCTTAAAGTGTTTGGTTGTACAGCTTATTTAGAAGATGAGAGACATGATAAGTTGAAGCCTAGAGAAAGCAAGCACATTTTGTTAGGCTATAGAGAAGGAGTGAAGAGGTATCGGTTTTGGTGTAAAACAACTAGAAGAATTGTGACTAGCAGGCATGCGATATTTGATGAGAGGTCTTTGTTGAAGGTGGAGCCTCTATCAAGTGATGACATTGTGAGGACAGAAAATTGCCAAACACATTTGAAGTCATCAGATTATTTCCAAATAATGATTACTTATATATATAATTATAAATAGATTTTAATTAGAAATATTATTACAAATGGGTTTTGTGTTTGTTTATATCTATGTATATATTTAAAAGTTAATTTTAAATTGGATTTTTAAAATTTAAATTTAAATTTGATTTGAATTTGGAATTTAAAAGATTGATATCTCAATATATTTGGAATGAAGGGTATACTATATATGATTTTAAGATATAATTGATTTTATATTATTTTCGTCAAAAAGATCCAATTTATATAAATTAAGGAAAGACTTTTATTAATTAGGAGATTTAATATAAATAAAATAAAATTTTATGAACTATTTTAAAATTTACCTATACATGCATATTTACAAGTGTATAGTATAATTTAGCAAGCGTTAAAAAAATTAACATGCCTTCAACCATTTGTAACAATTTTATTATGAGATAAAAACAAGTGTCACCATTCTATTTTTCTTATTTTCTTTTTAATAAATCTTGATTAATCTATAAAAATTGATATCTTTTCCTTATCATCTTTCTTTTTTCTATCTTCTTGTTCAAAAGCCTTAAAAAACTGTAAAAGGATAAGCAGGAATAGATAATAAATTCAAACACCATATTCAATTAAATCATGCAAAGATCTTTAAGCAATCAAAACAACTTCATTTCAATTTAAAAGAAAAATCAACTCAACTTAAATAAAGAAGATCGGAAAAATCTGGAAACCTTCAGCCTGGAAAACAAATTGCTCCTCTGTTTGTGGCATATGCAGGTGAGTAACATCTTTTCTAAGAATTTAAGTATAAAATTTGGTTGCCTGTAAATTGTGTGATGAAGTATGAATTGTGTATGAATGTTTATGAAATGCTTGTGTATATATGAATGTATAGGTGGATGCTTTGCTGTTGTATCCATTTATTGTCTGTTCCTGGTTCTAAAAGCCAAAATTTATGTTTGAAATTCCTTTCTCTTGATCCAGTCACTTTTAGGACTTAAGTTATAAACAAAAGTTGTTTGTCATCTTAGATTATAGCTTAAATTTTTATTCAAGTTAAAAATAAGTTGAAAATCACTCTGGAAACCAAAGAACAGTGAAAATTTATGGCATTGCTAAAAATTCAAGCATCTTAATTTAATGATTCAGGTATATGATCTTAATCCTTAAACTAAATCATTATTTTTGGAAGTGGAATTACAATTTTTAGAAGAGAATCAAACGAGCAGTTCGTGTTGAACTGAAGTTGTTGTTTTGGGCGGTTTCTGATGATCAAGATGATCTGGGGGTCGCGATCATTAGTGAAGGTAGAGGGATGATCAGGGAGTTTGGGAAAAATATCAGGACGGTGGTCACGGCAAGGTGGTGATAGGGGTTGAACGAGGAAGTCAGTTGACCTAGTTTTGGTTTAGTTGGGGTTTTTGAGTTGGTACGAACCCTCTGGTGGATCGAGTTTCATGATACTTTGGGAAAGGGAAGTTTTGGGGTTGTTGATGACGTGTCTAAAGCCGCTGGCACTCCGGTGGTCGGAGAAGCGAAGGAGAGGTGATTTCAAGTTTCGATTTTTTTTCCAGCTATGTGTCAGGTAGCTCGTTTTGTCTTTCGAGTGGGAATCGAAATGGTGATGGCCGGGGTATGATGCAATGTTGGTCGCCGATGTGGGGAGGTCATCAAGGGTGACCGGAGGTGGTCGGCGACACGGTGCAAGTGCACGGTGCACATCGTGGTTTCTGGTATGTCTGGGTTGAAAAAGAGAAGTTGGACTCGAAGCCTTTTTCGAGTAGATGCAAGGGAAAGCTCGAAGTATTTGAGGCGAGCTTAGGTAATGGTTGGTTTGATCAGTGTAAAAGTCTCGAGTTTTTTTTGTAGTTTGTTGTTTGGCTCGAAGGTTAGCTAGGTTTGCTTGAAGCAACGTGATGTGTGGCTCGGGCATTGAATATGTGTCAGATTTTAGAGCCTGTTAGTTTTGAATTCAACTGAATTAAAAATGAAGGGTAGAGGATTAGACTAAGTATGAATCAAGTTTTGGAATCTGGATTCAAAATCTAATTTGTATCCCAGATTTTAAAATAATCAAAGTTTTTTTTTATTTAAATGTCTTAAAACAACTTTAAAATGTCAAAGCATATTTTATGAGGGATTTGAGTTTAAATAAATTTGGGTTAGAAACTTTTGTAAATTTCTTTAGTAAATAAGAGTGTGTCTCTAACATGTGGATTAGAAGGTTTAAATTGTTTCTAAAGCTATGTTAAAATTAAATATGTTGATTTTTTTCAAATCTTAAATAATAATGATAACAATAATAATTAATCTACAATTAGGATTTATTAAATGGGTTTTAAGGGTAATTAAGAGATGGATTACCCGATTGAAATTAATTTGCAAATTAATTAAAGGTAATCTCTTGGGAGATTAATTAAATATAAATACTTGATGAGATTTAGTGAAGTAATTCATAATTACAGGATGTAATAAATTGAAAGGAATTACTTAATGGGAAGTAATTAAAGGGTAATTACTTAGTAGAAGTAATTAAGGATAAATTACTTGGTGTAATTAATAAAAAAAGATTAATAATTAAGTAAGGGGTTAATTACTTAAGTAGGTATTTACAGAGAGGTAATTACTGTTTATGAGTAATTGGGGTTGATTAATGGATGCAATTAATTAAGGATAAACATTCGTGGAGTTTGGTTAAGTATAATTACTTAATGGAAGTAATTAGATAATGATGATAATCTCAATGTAATTAAAGAATAATTAATCACGGAGGATTTACAAAATGAATGATTATAGGATGGTGAATTAATTTGGTTGTAATTAATTAATAAGCAGGATTTAAAGGTGATTGATTTAATTCCATTTTGGTTAATAAGATTTATTCGAGATGGTGTGATTGATTTATCTTGCTTATGTATGATTAAATGATAATTAAATGCCCTGAATTGATTGATACCCCTGATATGAAATGGTTTGTGACATGGTGTATTGGGCGGAAAATGATAATGTGGTTATCTGTCAATGATGAATCGCTGAGTGAAAAGGGTGAGATCTTTTATTTAAAAGTTGGATTGCATTTCACGTGAATAACATGTGTTAAGATGAACTGAATTCGAAGAGACCGGAGTCGGGTATTAGTTAATACCTGAAACCACTTCGATTCTACATAAACATGATACGTGGAATCAATAGGGTGTAATGGAATGATTTAAGTGAATTGGACCGTTTAATCTAAGTTTTTGTACTTAGAAATTGATGGATAAAATTAGTGAGGTTTATGACAAATTGTGAATTTGTAAATTGATACGTGTTACCCGGGTTTTAAGTAAATCTTTTGCACTAGATTTCTTTTTATATGGGTTTACTCACGCTGATTTCTAGCATGACCCGGGTGTTACTTTGATGTAATGCTCGGGTCAGACCGAGTATTACAGATTTTCAGGTAAGGACGTTCTGGAGCTCAGGAGGCGAGCTAGATGGCTGGAACGTATGGAGTGTCTACCGCTGTGATATATTATTGTATAACTAGGACATGATGTTTAAAACTGTCCAGTGATTGGTAATAGTTGTAACTCTGATGTATAAATATAAGTGTACTGATATAGTTCGTCTTTTGTAAACTGTTATTTATGTGATATTATATTTTGATCCGCTGCGAATGTGAGGTTTCTGTGACTTGTTCATGTTTCTTCTTCTTTTCTAACTATCTGGAATTTTCGGGATCGAAATTTCTTGGTTGTTACATTAGTGCAAAGCAATTGAAATTTAAGTTGTGTTAAGTCTTCTTTTGGATCCTGTTCTGAACATGATATAGTTTTCATGTAGCCCTTTTGAGTTCCCCTCTTCAAATTAGGATGCGAACAAAAGGTTCGTTTATGTACAATGTTATTCTTTGCAGAATAAATTTATGATTTTTTTTTTCATTTGTTTGTGGCCTTTTTTATGTGAACGGTGCAGTTAAATCCTAGTTATAATATGCTTTTACATCTGCAGGATAAATTTTACATTAATTTTGGAACATTCAAAACAAATGAAAGATTCCTTAAGCAATTATAAATCAACAAATCATTTTTAGCCTTTCGGAACATAAATTTCATTAAATTAAGTGTCTTGAGATAGAAATTAGCTAAAAGGTATTGAATTTATATGATTCAAATATTTTCCAAAGAAGACAAGAAAATAATTAATTGATTCAGTCAATCAATTAATTAGGCTATATATGGAAAGATAAAGAGGAAGGATATATGTGATATCTTTTAGAGAAGAGAAACTAATTAATTGCTAACCAATTAATTACTCAAAGAATTTGTTATATGAAGAAAGGAAAGATTGCTGATGGAGATTGATTCAAGTAACGAAAATTATGGAAATCAAAATCACCATTATCCATTTACATAGAAATTAAATCATGGATATTCGAAAAGGTTTCAAACATAATCTGGAAATTAATTTTCTTCATCTCCAAGCATCCTTCATTTTCATGCCTATTTAAATGAAGGAAGTTCATCTTCATATTTGTGTGAGCATGTGAGAGAGCATCCACCATTATTTTCTTCTTCAGTAAACCCTAACTTCTGTAGTCAATCAATTAAGGGTTTTGAGCGTAAGCAAGTCTTTGGATAAATTAATTATTCAGCTTGTAATTATAGGTTAGTCTCTCCACTTTCCTACCTATAATTTTGTAATCTCTCTCTTTTGTACTCTCTTTCCTCAGTGAAATAAAGAATAGTTGTTAGGTCTGTGGACGTAGGCAATCTAGCCGAACCACGTTAGATCTCCGTGTTCTCTGCACTTCTGTATTTTCTTTGTTTGATGATTATTATTCATTGAATTTGTGGTTGGTAATTAATCGACAAGCTAGATCCTTCTTTTGATTTTTTTGCGCATTAGCATTCCGCCGCGTTTTTGGAGCTAGTGCAAAGCAATTGAATTTTCACACAACAATTTGGTATCGGAGCTAGTTGTCCTGTTCTAGATTAGTTATCAATGGAAAATTCTTTTAGTAGCAGTATGAAAAATTATGGCATCATAAAATTTGTTAGAAAAGAAGTTTTTTGGACATGGAAAGTGAAGACTTATGACGGTGTTCTTCAGCAACAATTTCGTTCATCTAAAGGAAGAGACAAAAGCCAAAAGCACCTTGGAGCACTACTACAAAACATGCCATTTGCATCGGTTGTTCACCCCCCTGTTGCATCAGTTCTACAACCGATGCACATGCAACCGATGCAACAGGCTTAACAGTTTTGCATCAGGTTAAAAACCGATGCAAAACAGTCCTTTTTGCCTCGGTTGTTACTAACAACTGATGCAAAATATGGTTGCAACAAAGGAACATGTTGCATCGATTGTAATGAAAACCGATGCAACAAAGGAACTTGTTGCATAGGTTGTTGTTGGAAACCGATGCAAACTAATCCCTCTATTATTGATTATAATAAACAATTATTGCATGCAATATAACAATCATTCAAAATTAAATTTAATGGAAAATACAAACTGAATAACATAATACCAAAATAAACATATATCAATTAAATTGTTAATAATCTATACAAAATAATGGTTCATACATTCATTTTTGCATCCACCCAATCCCCTCTGACTGCATTCGCCACATTCCCATCTCCATTGACAATAGCAGACACGACCATACACAAAAACAGTCTGCATACATGTTCATCACTTCATCTACACATCTCCACTGACAGCAAACCACCCACCACGGCAATTCAACATTTCATTACATTCTCCTCCTGTAACCTTGCCGTTTCTCTAACGACAACTTCTGCAACAAAATACATCTGCATAACTGCCTGCACCAACCTCTCACAGCAACTACCCAGTGGAACAAAACTGCTGCTCATCCATCAAACCCCATACCACCACTGCTTATTCCCTTCCACCAACCACTCACTGTTGCGTCTTCTTCAAACATACCCAGTCAAAACACTGTCGAAATTGCCTCTTCTTTAAACTCCTTCAGTCAAACACTTGCCAAAACAATCCACCCAAACACAGTTAAACATCCCAACCACCTCTCAACATCACCTCTTCCTGTCAACTACAGTAGCCACAACCACAGTTCACCACAACATTTCATTACATTCTCCTCCTTGACCATCACTGTAAGACTTAAGTTCCATAGCTTCCCCATAGATCTAATAGCGTCTCTAGAAGACTCAATCACACCATCAGAACCTAATTGTAGTTCACCTGGGTCCACTACTTCGGATGTGAAGTTTGTATCAAGTGACAAATCAGCTGGTGGAAAAGGAAAGTAATTATTCGATGCCACTGATCCAGGACTCACAGCCATCTCTGACATGGAAGACATGGCATTGGACTGGGGGACTTGTCCAGTTGTTGCTTCTGCCATAGTATTATCCATCATGGTACTGCAGAAAGAATAAAACAATGATATTCTATGAACATAAATGACTGCATATATTTTGATAGAATCAAATTGTACCACATTTATATTATGTTCAATATGCATGCTAGGATCGCCCGTTCGAAAATTTTGGGTGTTTTAGGACAAAAGATCGAGATGCTCTTATATTTAAGCGAAGTCATTGATCAAAGAATATGCATTTTAGCAAAAATGTACACTGTTAAACAGCTGCGAAGAGGTATAAACCCCTTCTCATCAAATTTTCAGCATTTGTGCCAACAGACATTCCTTGTACCAATCAAATGAAAAAGAGGAATGTACTTTGCACAGAAACTAATAAGTAAACTGTCTTTGTTAGAGTTGCTCAGTTAAGTACATCACAAATGAAGTACTTTCTCATTTCCAATATTAACACGCACTGGATGAAACAGTCCATGAGCATGAGCAAGAATTCCGTTAACAGCTGCGTAGAGGATAAACATCTTCTCATCAAAATTTCCGCCTTTGTGGTAACAGACATTCCTTGTACCAATCCAATAAAAAAGAGGAAGTACGTTGCACAGAAACTAATAAGTAAACTGTCATTGTTAGAGTTGCTCGGTTAAGAACGCATCACAAAAGAAGTACTTACTCATTTCCAGTTTTAACATGCATTGGATGAAACAATCCATGAGCATGAGCAGGAATTCCGTTAACAACATGAGCATTTGGCATTCCTATTGCATCCATATGAGGTTGAGCTGGAGCTGGCATTTGATGCTGTGGCATAACTAGGTATCCCATTAGTAAGTTGTTGACTGCACTGCATGCAATCATGTAAAAATTGAATAAATAATTATGGTACATTATAATAGTTGATTTAATGTTTTTTATGAAGTAGGGTTGAAAGTTATTTTACACAAGGTCTCTTTTTAGAAAGCAAAAAAAAAGAAGAGTTTTTTACCCTGGATGCGCCCTTATCCTTTTATGACATAAAAATGCTAATATTAATATATAAGGAAAAAGTAAAGTACCACAAATCACAGGTTCTTACTATGTCAACTCCACAATTCATCAATTCAAGAGGTAACTAATGTGTGAAATGACAACTATCTATAGCAATATTCTAAGGCAATAATCTCAATTAGAATTACAATAGATGGGAGTACCAATAAACTATCAAATGGTGCCTGTAATTCATATGAGACGTCGTCTTACGAAGGGGCACATAAATTTCAAATACCAAACCAATGTCAGACGGAAACAAGAAGAAGAAGCTTAAACTAAGATAAGATCAATTTCAAATTTGAAACAATGAGAACATTGATTTTCACTGATCTACGAACTTATTGTTAACTGCAGTATGCGAACTTTTTCTTTAAACCTCTATAGAACGGAAGAAGCAATTTAAACCTTATCTCCTTGACCATCATTGTCATTCATACAATCAGTTTCAATGCACCACCCTTAACCACACATCATCTTCAATTTGCAGCTGGAAAATTACTTAATTATTTAATTATTTCAAATTACTTAATTATTTCAACTATGCATTCAGCAATGCAAAAATGAACTGCAAATTGCAGTTGGAAAATTCAAATGTTTAGATGACAACAGACGAGAGCAGAAATCACGGCCATATACTCTTTATTTTTCTCACACTTATATTAATCTACAACTATTAATTTCCAAGCAATTAATAATAACCGATGAATCAACATCAAATCCAATCAACACTTAACATTACCAAGCTCACCGTTCTGGCCAACGGAACCCTTAAACAAAATGCCGGTACCAAAAAGAAAAAACCCAATTGCATGCCCTAAAACAGCGACAATCAACACGCCGACGTTGAATGACATCACGGAAAGCATCACCGTGTAAGATAGCAGCTGAACTAAGATTAACCATAATTTGATTACAGTGAACTAAGATTTGAGATTTGGAAGCATGTGAATCTGGAGGTGAAGTATGAGGTGTTGCGTATGTGCGTTAGCGGTTGGATTTGTAATTTAGGCTTAAGGAAAGATGGGAAGCGGAAAACGAAAATAAAAGGGTGGCAAACAACCATTAGCATCGGCTATAAAAAATTAATGCAAATAAAGGTAGTTGCACCAGTTGTAAATAAAATTGATACAACTAACACTATTTGCATCGGTGTATTTTCTTCGGTTGTTAACGATAACCGATGCAAATTGTATTTTTGTACTATCTGCAGCTTTCCACATACCAAATGCATCGGTTGTTAAAACGTAATCAATGCAAATACTTCTATTTGCATCGGTTGTGGTAACAACTGATGCAAATGAGGCAAAGCAACATGCGTATTGTCAGGACCCGATTCTTCGTCTTCCGAAAATTCAACATCGATACTCACTTTATCGACTGCCGAGTAATCGAACGACGGAAAACTGAACACTGAGGGTTTTTAAAAGAATTTAAGAAAAGAAAAAGAGAGAAGAGGAGATATGAGGATAGAAAAGGTAGAAAAGATAGAGGGAAAAGAAAACATAAAATAGAACAGAAAGAAAATAGATCATTTTAAAATAGAAAGAAAAGAGAATAGAACGGAACAGAAAACAACAGAATCTCACAATTCGCGGCGGAACAACATATAATAATAAATGAATAATCTTTAAACAAAGAACTATATCAGTTTTTACATTACATCACATCATCATTACATCATATCATCAGAGTGTACAACATCATACAACATCAAACAGTGCAGCGGAAAGGAAATACTATATAACTAGTAATACGCCATGCCATCTAGCTTGCCTCCAGCAACTCCAGAATATCCAGAATATCCTGATAAACCTTAACTCTTGACTGCCCGTGTAGAAATTGGTGGGCACCCAGAGTTTAGGAAGGAAAACAATAAACTCCGAGTCAGTCATGCGACTGGTGTGAGAACTCAAAACAGTTTATTTATCTTTGAAAACAAAATAGAGGAATATTTTTAATTCAATTCGCAATGCTTTTAAAAATGAGACTACCATAAGACCTCCTGCCACACACACAATGCAAACGCAGACTTGGAGAAGATTTCTCCTTATGATAGTCAAAGATGCTTGATACGCATTTAAAAAGAACATTTCATATTATTATTAGTGCATAGTGTAGGAAACAATTTCGAAAGTAGAATATAAATCTTAGCCAGCATAGGTACCATTATATTATGCCTACTAATAGCTACCATATTAGATGGCAGGTTCTACAACTAAAATCGTACAAGTCTCGTATTGTTTCTTTGGATTTCCAACGAATGATCAGGCCAAGGAACTTCCCATTGCCACATGAGAATGCCTCTGGATGGACATCCCCGAGAACCAAACCGGATCTCTACCAACACAAGGCCGGGTTACCTCTAACTGAGTAACAACTGACCGAATATGCCATCCCCGGTCCTTTGGGACCTTTTACCGAGCGCTCGCAATCAATTCACACAATCATAACAAAGTGTTTTCAACATGAGTAAGTATCTGGGCTCCATACCATGATACCACCCTTTTCCAGAAGGAAATGCACACATCTTAAAGGGCGCTACCCCTCATAACCTTGCTGCTTCTTTCCTGTTTTGACCATTCACGGGGTGTGAGGTTCGACGAAGTCACGTCCATAAAAACATACTTTATACAAAAGCCATGCTTTGGGTCAACAAATGATCATAGAAATGATCACAAAGATAGACGATCAAATAAACGATCCTATCACAAATAATCAACACAATGATCATTTACAGCAACACTCAGCATGTCACATTACCAAATTGGGAATATATCGCTGATAACATTCAACTACATAACCTCTGAGCTCGTACGTCTCAGAGAAGGGTGTTAAGCTAAAAGAATAAATTCTCCGCCACCAACAGAAATATATTTGAAAGAAATCGGCTTTATATCTCAACTTGTAATGTCAGGCATACAATCCATACAAGTCTGTTCCGGGCTCGAACAAAACCGAAGGCACTTACAAAGAAGTCCTTGCAATCCGGATATTCACAATCCTGATCGGATTCACCATCACATATGGAGAACTCAATACCGTAGCTACTCGGTGTAGAGTCGATCGACAGGTCATCCTATCGTTCTTGCAAATACCGGGTCTTCAACACCGATCTTCAATGCAATTCACAACGACGTATCACATATTCGGAATGGGTTATACGACCCCATGGTCCTTTCCCGGTTAACCCAAATAGTGAGCGCTTATTCAAAAATAAGTGTGGCATTCAAATTCAAACAAATCACATCAAATACCCATTCAAAGGGAAATATTGATAGTCGGTTATTGAACTATCAATGGATATGCACAACATCACCAGATTCCAAATAATTTTCCAAATCATTTATTTTCCAAAATATCTTTACAAGATATAAAATTTCACACTTCAAAAATAAATCAATATTTATTTTTAGACAATTCCCCTTTCCTTTATAAATTCATTAGTGAATTTATATTTCACAATATCCATGCATATACGATTTCAATTATTCATTTCAATATTCCTTTTCAATTTATCTTCAAAAAGATAAACTCTCAAAATATTCACTTTATATTGGAAAACATTTCCATACTTATTAAATAAGTAATTCACGAATTTTATTTATTTTCAACACTTAGAAAATATTCAATATACTTCAATCGAAATTAAGTATATATTTCATTCTTTAAGGAAATCATTCTCTTAAACATATTTACTTGGGCCAAAACGAATGTTACGTAAAACATCGTTACAACGTCCCAAAATCACTAGTATAGGGATTTGAAATTAAATAGATATATAAATCCCAATACTATACAAAACATTTCCTTTCGGAAATCATTTACTATAACAACAGTGTTATAGTCTACCATTTCCTTTTATTTCTCGAAAACGTCTATTTCAACAATAAATGTTGAAATCTATGGTTTCGAATCTTAATGCATTTAAAACATTGTTAGATCGTTTTAATTCTATTTAAAACATCACATTCAAAACAATTTCTTTAACATCTTATTCACTATTCAAAAACGTGAATATTCTATGTTAACAAATTTCATCCTTTCTATACATTTTATTTTAAGGGATTATTCACGGTCAAAAATGTGAATATAATAGGTTTCAACAATTTACTTATCAAAATAAGTCGTTTGCGAATTTATAAAACAACGTTTATAAATCCTTTTTTCTATTTATCTTATAAAAACTTCTTTTTATAAATTCCTTTATTAACCTATTCCAGTTTATAACTCAATTATAAACTAAAAGTTCATATTATAAGTCAAATGCTTATAAAACGATTATTTTACAAAATCGTTCTTTTAAACTACATAATTATGAATCTTATAACTTATAAGATTCAATGATTTATTCAAAACTATTCTTTTAATAACTTTATAAAATTTATAAATCTTATTATTTATAAATTTCATTTATAACTTCACCATTTAAATTCTATAAATTCCATTCATTTACAAAATTCAATTTCACTTCATTCAAACACTTATAAAAACTCGTTTTATAATTCAAAGGTTTTAATTTATAAATATCAATTTATAAATCCTTTATAAAATCAATTTATACTATTATTTTAAAACATCCTTAATCTCCTTCATTATTTCACCATTTTGATTCATAAAATAATTAAATTTTATAAATCCTATATTTAAACTTTTCACAATAAATTCTAAAATCCCGATTAAACTATTTTATAAAATCAATAGCATCTTATTCTCAAAAATAATTTTTTTTTACTATATTTCTCAAAAATCATAATTTTTATAACTTTAAAAATTATAACGTTTATTTATTTAAAATAGATCAAATTCCAAACATATAGTATATTTTCAAAAAATCACTTTATAAATCATTTTAAAATTCCAAAACTTGGTCCAATGATGCTACATACCAAATAGTCAATCACGACAACAACGATATCATATATCAATATGATAATCCATCAAATATCAAAATATCTGAAATCAAATAAAAACTGTTGAGGAATCCAGTTGGATCCCTCCAACCTGTTTTCCTGCATCCACAAACATTAGCACAATACCAATTTCGCTCCAGTACGAAATTATCGCGGTATATGTTTTTATTAAATATTATCCGCTTACTAACGGCGCAATAGGGTCTCATCCGCTAAACAAATAAATACGGGAAATCAATAACTCCAATATATACATATGCCAATATATATATATTGCTATTATATATAATACCAATTTCACTGTTTATGAAATATTCGCGGTATATGTTTTTAATAAATAACATCCGCTTACTAACGGCGTATAATGTCTATTTTAACAATCAATAGATAACAATCATCATTCAAACATGCATACAAATATTTTTAAATCTAACTATTTAAAATAAAATCGAAACTGATTCGATTGAGTGAGAAGTTCTCACCTTGATTTTAAATTCCGTTTTAGCGATTTATTTCGAATAAAATTAAACGGACGTTTAATTTTACCCAAAATTCTCACTAACTCCAAACGACTCCAAATCAACTCCATCGCGTAGTGCTCGTCCATACGATTCCAACGCAACTGGTTTCGCGCGTTTTCGACCTCGTATGAAAAAGTTATGATAATATGAAGTTACACGATTTTATAATTTAATAATTACAACTAAATTTATAATTTCTTTTAACCTAGCTTATCCCAAGCCACAAGATCCCTAGCCTCCAAATCACGACCGTCCACTGCATCTCCTTCCCCTCCGTTGTTCACGCGTGCAGTATAGAGGCCGAACCCATGATTGATTTTTAGGGTTTAGGAAATCAAACACCACGTTGAACTTAAACTCGATCAGCTTGCTCCATGACGTGCGCCTCACCTTCCTCTATGCTCGGCCCATGACCGGCCACGTGCGGCTCCTCCATGAATCTCGAAATGATGTGCAGCCGACCCCCTTCTTCCACGATTTGCCGCCAATCCACTCACCCATTCGCGATCATAGCCGTTGAATCTCTAGCTCTCATCGCCCTCTTCAATACTCTAGTTGAAAGTTTAGCCTAATAGTCGACGGATTTGGAGAAATCGAGGGAGGAAGGTCGAACGTTTCTGGCCATTGAACCCTACACTGGCGGCTAGGGTTATAATTTAGGTTTTTATTATTTTTTTTTTCTAAAATTATGAAGGCTCATGTCTATTTATAGAAGAACGAACGAACACTATTCATCCGTAAATTCCGAACTCCGATTTACGCGCCGAAACTGACATTCCTAGGGTTTATCCCGTGTTCCGGACACAATGGAACAGGTTTCGAAAGCTAATTCGGTCATCTGTGCGAGTTATGGCTATAAACGTTCAATTTAAATTAAACCGATTTAAACGATTTTCTATGCGTTTTAATTTGTACCGGACAAATGGTAAATCCAATTGACTTGAAATTTGAAACCTTACAATAATATCACATTACGGATCCGATGAAACTGGTTTCGTCGAAATCTGAGACTTTTTGAAAAATGGCTATTTTAACTCGCCAAATTAATATTAAAAATAAATCGATGCGTTTCGAGCTGCCACGCTCAAACGATAGCTCCGATTGACACGAAAATTGAAATCCGGTAATAACTAACTATTACGGATCCAATGGAACTAGTTTCGTTCAATTCTGAGACTGTTCAAAAATTGACTATTTTACAGTCGATTATTAAATATTAAAATATTCAATTTTCACAAATTAACTTTTAATTCAATTTTAAAAGTTCTAAAATATCGTTCTAACTCCAACATGATAAAATAAAATTTTACAAATCATTTTCAATCATATTTAACTCAATTTTCAATTATTTCCATAATTTAACATATTAAATTATTGATTTAATTATTCAATTAAATCCAATAATTCAAATAAAAATTTATTCGACTTATAAATTCACTTATTAATATTTAAAATAAATTAAATATCCAAATTTTAATTATTAAAAATTCTGGGTCGTTACAATCTTCCCCCCTTAAAAGAATTTCGTCCTCGAAATTAACTAGAAAAGTTATAGAATTTATTAATTTTCCAAAATTCATAATTAAATTTCTTATAATAACTTTACTAAGTTTCCAAATCATACTTAGTTATCCTTTCAAAAACAACTACTATTGTTTAACTTTCAATTCTAAATCAAAGTTAAAGTTTTCAAAATATTCCAAATTTTCTTAAAAAAAATTTCTAACGCCTTAAATTTTCGGAAAAATTCGCCATAGTCTCCTTTGCGCGGCTCGATCCGAAAAAAAAAATGACAGTATATATATCACAAATATACATCTCATCAAGTAATGAGGCATCCCGAAGGGAAAAAAGTATAAAAGTACGATATGTAATCCGAGATATGTACCTTATATTTTATTAGCAAGCATATACGGCTAATATAGCGCGAAAGCGAGCTCCAAATGCGAAGCAAACGCGATCCGCACCTACTAATCACTCAACAAACAACATGAGAATCATGCATATAGATAATAGTATCAATATACAACATATAGCAACATAATAACTATACATGTCAACATAGCAAATGCAACAAACAACAAATGCAATATATTCAACCATCAACCAACTAACATTCATAACCAAAATATATTCATTCATATTCTCATTAATATTCAATGAAATGGTTTTCAATTTAATCACATTTGATTTGTTTACATTGGATGTTTGCTAACATTCATTTTCAATTAGTTTATATTTACTAATTCATATTCAAGTTGGTTCACTTCCAAATCAAATTCAATTCTATTTAAGATTCACTTAACTTCAAATCGAATTTCAATTACTTTAGCTTTCAATTTCATTAACACTTAATGAATTATATACAATCAATTAACAACCATATAACAATCAATGTATATTAATTACAACCAAATTCCTTTGCTTACAATTGGTTTAATTAATTGATTTTTATTCAACTTCCAATAACATTAGATTTTAATGAATTAACACTTACATTCATTATTACATATCAACTTAATTTACATTCAATTGATTATTATTCAATCCATTAATTCAATTCAATTACAAAAGTTGAATTTCATTTCTTTATTACAACTCATATTCATAAATATATTCATATAGTTTCACTTCTTATATATATAAGTTTATTTCACAATTGTAAATCACTTTAATTATAATTCAATTCTCATAATTCTTTTGCTTATACAATTATTCTTTTATTTAGATTATTCAAACAACTAAACAATCCACTTATATACACTTTGATAATTCTGAAAAATTATTTCTTTATATATAAAATATACTCAAGGTAAAATTATTTCATTTACCAAATTTAAAACCAATATTGTGTCGAATTGTTCTATTCAAGTGTTTAGAAACCCCTTCGGCATAGTCTTGCGGACCACGCTGACGAAAGTTCATATGCCACTCAACAAACCAATCATCACAATATAAAACAATTTCATATTCATTAACAAATACGCACTCATAGCTATTATTACACTCAAACTCATTCTAGAGTACTACTGGCTCTATCTCTAATGAGTAATACCCAACAGAACCATGGTTGTCGCTTAACCATATGCTCTGATACCAAATGTAACGAACGCGACGTCAGCGGTCACAACCGGTAGGCTTTTCAACCATCCCAGCCCCACCGTGGCTTACATTGATATCCCAAACTTGCTTTTACGGCCAGCCTCTCGACTGTCTCAGCTTACGCCTAACCAACCCCGTAAAGAGGACGTGTGGGGGCAAGAGTCTCCCATTTGCCACCAAACCGCGAAGCGAGAACCCCCCATCACGTTTCACCTAGACAAAGCAAGACTGGTGTGAGAACTCAAAACAGTTTATTTATCTTTGAAAACAAAATAGAGGAATATTTTTAATTCAATTCGCAATGCTTTTAAAAATGAGACTACCATAAGACCTCCTACCACACACACAATGCAAACGCAGACTTGGAGAAGATTTCTCCTTATGATAGTCAAAGATGCTTGATACGCATTTAAAAAGAACATTTCATATTATTATTAGTGCATAGTGTAGGAAACAATTTCGAAAGTAGAATATAAATCTTAGCCAGCATAGGTACCATTATATTATGCCTACTAATAGCTACCATATTAGATGGCAGGTTCTACAACTAAAACCGTACAAGTCTCGTATTGTTTCTTTGGATTTCCAACGAATGATCAGGCCAAGGAACTTCCCATTGCCACATGAGAATGCCTCTGGATGGACATCCCCGAGAACCAAACCGGATCTCTACCAACACAAGGCCGGGTTACCCCTAACTGAGTAACAACTGACCGAATATGCCATCCCCCGGTCCTTTGGGACCTTTTACCGAGCGCTCGCAATCAATTCACACAATCATAACAAAGTGTTTTCAACATGAGTAAGTATCTGGGCTCCATACCATGATACCACCCTTTTCCAGAAGGAAATGCACACATCTTAAAGGGCGCTACCCCTCATAACCTTGCTGCTTCTTTCCTGTTTTGACCATTCACGGGGTGTGAGGTTCGACGAAGTCATGTCCATAAAAACATACTTTATACAAAAGCCATGCTTTGGGTCAACAAATGATCATAGAAATGATCACAAAGATAGACGATCAAATAAACGATCCTATCACAAATAATCAACACAATGATCATTTACAGCAACACTCAGCATGTCACATTACCAAATTGGGAATATATCGCTGATAACATTCAACTACATAACCTCTGAGCTCGTACGTCTCAGAGAAGGGTGTTAAGCTAAAAGAATAAATTCTCCGCCACCAACAGAAATATATTTGAAAGAAATCGGCTTTATATCTCAACTTGTAATGTCAGGCATACAATCCATACAAGTCTGTTCCGGGCTCGAACAAAACCGAAGGCACTTACAAAGAAGTCCTTGCAATCCGGATATTCACAATCCTGATCGGATTCACCATCACATATGGAGAACTCAATACCGTAGCTACTCGGTGTAGAGTCAATCGACAGGTCATCCTATCGTTCTTGCAAATACCGGGTCTTCAACACCGATCTTCAATGCAATTCACAACGACGTATCACATATTCGGAATGGGTTATACGACCCCATGGTCCTTTCCCGGTTAACCCGAATAGTGAGCGCTTATTCAAAAATAAGTGTGGCATTCAAATTCAAACAAATCACATCAAATACCCATTCAAAGGGAAATATTGATAGTCGGTTATTGAACTATCAATGGATATGCACAACATCAGCAGATTCCAAATAATTTTCCAAATTATTTATTTTCCAAAATATCTTTACAAGATATAAAATTTCACACTTCAAAAATAAATCAATATTTATTTTTAGACAATTCCCCTTTCCTTTATAAATTCATTAGTGAATTTATATTTCACAATATCCATGCATATACGATTTCAATTATTCATTTCAATATTCCTTTTCAATTTATCTTCAAAAAGATAAACTCTCAAAATATTCACTTTATATTGGAAAACATTTCCATACTTATTAAATAAGTAACTCACGAATTTTATTTATTTTCAACACTTAGAAAATATTCAATATACTTCAATCGAAATTAAGTATATATTTCATTCTTTAAGGAAATCATTCTCTTAAACATATTTACTTGGGCCAAAACGAATGTTACGTAAAACATCGTTACAACGTCCCAAAATCACTAGTATAGGGATTTGAAATTAAATAGATATATAAATCCCAATACTATACAAAACATTTCCTTTCAGAAATCATTTACTATAACAACAGTGTTATAGTCTACCATTTCCTTTTATTTCTCGAAAACGTCTATTTCAACAATAAATGTTGAAATCTATGGTTTCGAATCTTAATGCATTTAAAACATCGTTAGATCGTTTTAATTCTATTTAAAACATCACATTCAAAACAATTTCTTTAACATCTTATTCACTATTCAAAAACGTGAATATTCTACGTTAACAAATTTCATCCTTTCTATACATTTTATTTTAAGGGATTATTCACGGTCAAAAATGTGAATATAATAGGTTTCAACAATTTACTTATCAAAATAAGTCGTTTGCGAATTTATAAAACAACGTTTATAAATCCTTTTTTCTATTTATCTTATAAAAACTTCTTTTTATAAATTCCTTTATTAACCTATTCCAGTTTATAACTCAATTATAAACTAAAAGTTCATATTATAAGTCAAATGCTTATAAAACGATTATTTTACAAAATCGTTCTTTTAAACTACATAATTATGAATCTTATAACTTATAAGATTCAATGATTTATTCAAAACTATTCTTTTAATAACTTTATAAAATTTATAAATCTTATTATTTATAAATTTCATTTATAACTTCGCCATTTAAATTCTATAAATTCCATTCATTTACAAAATTCAATTTCACTTCATTCAAACACTTATAAAAACTCGTTTTATAATTCAAAGGTTTTAATTTATAAATATCAATTTATAAATCCTTTATAAAATCAATTTATACTATTATTTTAAAACATCCTTAATCTCCTTCATTATTGCACCATTTTGATTCATAAAATAATTAAATTTTATAAATCCTATATTTAAACTTTTCACAATAAATTCTAAAATCCCGATTAAACTATTTTATAAAATCAATAGCATCTTATTCTCAAAAATAATTTTTTTTTACTATATTTCTCAAAAATCATAATTTTTATAACTTTAAAAATTATAACGTTTATTTATTTAAAATAGATCAAATTCCAAACATATAGTATATTTTCAAAAAATCACTTTATAAATCATTTTAAAATTCCAAAACTTGGTCCAATGATGCTACATACCAAATAGTCAATCACGACAACAACGATATCATATATCAATATGATAATCCATCAAATATCAAAATATCTGAAATCAAATAAAAACTGTTGAGGAATCCAGTTGGATCCCTCCAACCTGTTTTCCTGCATCCACAAACATTAGCACAATACCAATTTCGCTCCAGTACGAAATTATCGCGGTATATGTTTTTATTAAATATTATCCGCTTACTAACGGCGCAATAGGGTCTCATCCGCTAAACAAATAAATGCGGGAAATCAGTAACTCCAATATATACATATGCCAATATATATATATATTGCTATTATATATAATACCAATTTCACTGTTTATGAAATATTCGCGGTATATGTTTTTAATAAATAACATCCGCTTACTAACGGCGTATAATGTCTATTTTAACAATCAATAGATAACAATCATCATTCAAACATGCATACAAATATTTTTAAATCTAACTATTTAAAATAAAATCGAAACTGATTCGATTGAGTGAGAAGTTCTCACCTTGATTTTAAATTCCGTTTTAGCGATTTATTTCGAATAAAATTAAACGGACGTTTAATTTTACCCAAAATTCTCACTAACTCCAAACGACTCCAAATCAACTCCATCGCGTAGTGCTCGTCCATACGATTCCAACGCAACTGGTTTCGCGCGTTTTCGACCTCGTATGAAAAAGTTATGATAATATGAAGTTACACGATTTTATAATTTAATAATTACAACTAAATTTATAATTTCTTTTAACCTAGCTTATCCCAAGCCACAAGATCCCTAGCCTCCAAATCACGACCGTCCACTGCATCTCCTTCCCCTCCGTTGTTCACGCGTGCAGTATAGAGGCCGAACCCATGATTGATTTTTAGGGTTTAGGAAATCGAACACCACGTTGAACTTAAACTCGATCAGCTTGCTCCATGACGTGCGCCTCACCTTCCTCTATGCTCGGCCCATGACCGGCCACGTGCGGCTCCTCCATGAATCTCGAAATGCGTGCGCATCCGGCCCCCTTCTTCCACGATTTTCCGCCAATCCACTGACCCATTCGCGATCATAGCCGTTGAATCTCTAGCTCTCATCGCCCTCTTCAATACTCTAGTTGAAAGTTTAGCCTAATAGTCGACGGATTTGGAGAAATCAAGGGAGGAAGGTCGAACGTTTCTGGCCATTGAACCCTACACTGGCGGCTAGGGTTATAATTTAGGTTTTTATTATTATTTTTTTCTAAAATTATGAAGGCTCATGTCTATTTATAGAAGAACGAACGAACACTATTCATCCGTAAATTCCAAACTCCGATTTACGCGCCGAAACTGACATTTCTAGGGTTTATCCCGCGTTCCGGACACAATGGAACAGGTTTCGAAAGCTAATTCGGTCATCTGTGCGAGTTATGGCTATAAACGTTCAATTTAAATTAAACCGATTTAAACGATTTTCTATGCGTTTTAATTTGTACCGGACAAACGGTAAATCCAATTGACCTGAAATTTGAAACCTTACAATAATATCACATTACGGATCCGATGAAACTGGTTTCGTCGAAATCCGAGACTTTTTGAAAAATGGCTATTTTAACTCGCCAAATTAATATTAAAAATAAATCGATGCGTTTCGAGCTGCCACGCTCAAACGATAGCTCTGATTGACACGAAAATTGAAATCCGGTAATAACTAACTATTACGGATCCAATGGAACTGGTTTCGTTCAATTCTGAGACTGTTCAAAAATTGACTATTTTACAGTCGATTATTAAATATTAAAATATTCAATTTTCACAAATTAACTTTTAATTCAATTTTAAAAGTTCTAAAATATCGTTCTAACTCCAACATGATAAAATAAAATTTTACAAATCATTTTCAATCATATTTAACTCAATTTTCAATTATTTCCATAATTTAACATATTAAATTATTGATTTAATTATTCAATTAAATCCAATAATTCAAATAAAAATTTATTCGACTAATAAATTCACTTATTAATATTTAAAATAAATTAAATATCCAAATTTTAATTATTAAAAATTCTGGGTCGTTACACGTATTTTGTAGTAGTGATGGTAGATATATGCATGGGTCTCATTTCATGGGTCCTAGATGGGGTGCTTTCTATTATTGTAAAAAGAAGGGACATTTCATACGGGATTGTCCAGCTCTTAGAAAGAAGAGAGAGAAGAAAGAGAAAGCTTCAATTTTGCGAGCAGTTAGATCAGATGCGGATAGAAGTGATAGTAACACATCGTTACTTTCAGCCAGTATTTCACCTTTAGAGCATACAAGTTGGGTGATTGATTCTAAAGCCTCTTGTCATATAACGCCAGATAGGAGCTGTTTTGTCGGTTACAATAAAGTTGATGGCAGAGCAGTTCATATGGGGAATGACACATCTTGTCATGTTGTGGGCGTTGGAAGTGTGAGGTTTAGGATGCATGATGGTGTTGTTAGGACTATCACGGATGTTAGACATATTCCGATACTGCGTAGAAGTTTGTTATCAGTTGGAGCTTTGAGTAGACATGGTATGAGGATAATAATAGACGGAGAGAATTTGAGAGTGGCAAAGGGTTCCTTGGTAGTGATGAAAGGGGTGCGAGTTAATGATATTTATGTGCTACATTGAGAGACAGTCTTAGAAGAGTCAGTAGTTTCTACCGATTCTAGTACTTCAGATTCTACTCAGTTATGGCATCTTCGTTTAGGTCATGTTGATGAGCAGAGTCTTGAAGTATTAAAGAAGCGTGGGTTGATTGATGGTGTTTGTCAGTCGAAGCCTAGCTCCTGTGGAGATTGTTCTTTTTGAAAGAAGAAGCATGTCACATTTGATGTTGGAAGACCTAAAGCTACAAAGTTTCTAGAGTATGTTTATTCTTATGTGCAGGGATCCACCCCAGTGGCATCTTTTGGTGGAGCCAGTTACTTCTTCTTATTTATGGATGATTTCTCACGTAAGGTCTGGGTCTATTTCTTACAGGCCAAAGACGAAATATTTGCCCAGTTTTGCAAGTGGAAGACCTTGGTAGAGAAGCAGTCGAGGAAGCGTTTGAAGGTTCTCAAAGTTGGAAATAGTAGTGAATTTATGTCAGAAGAATTCACTAACTATTGTGAGTCCGAGCATGCAATTAGATATTTTTATATTTCTGTTGAGTCACATTATTATGGAGTAGCGGAGAGCATGTGTCGGAATTTATGGGAGAGAGCTATGAGCTAGAGAATGACCGCTGGTCTAGAAGAGGGATTTTGGATAGAAGCGATATCTATGGCAGTATTTCTCATCAACCGCACACCTTCTATTACCATAGATATGAAGATCCCAGAAGAGTTATGGAAAAGAGAGCTTGTCGATTATTCATTCCTTAAAGTGTTTGGTTGTTTAACTTATTTAAAAGATGAGAGACATTATAAGTTGAAGCCTAGAGAAAGCAACCACATTTTGTTAGGCTATAGAGAAGGAGTGAAGAGGTATCGGTTGTGGTGTAAAACAACTAGAAGAATTGTGACTAGCAGGCATGCGATATTTGATGAGAGGTCTTTGTTGAAGGTGGAGCCTCTATCAAGTGATGACATTGTGAGGACAGAAAATTGCCAAACACATTTGAAGTAATCAGATTATTTCCATATTCGGAGAGTTATTGGTATTTCCGATGATACCATGGTTGTGAGAATATTACAGAGGTTCGGGCTCTAGGTGGAGCTCACTTGCTGGAAAGGCCTTTTGGTTTAGTTGGCCATATTTGTAAGCATATTTGTAGTGATGATTCTTCATCTTATGATTGGAATGTTATGGAGCTTGTTGGCGAGTCTGTTGATGTTGACTTAGAAAAGTCTAGCAAAATTCTTGTAGAGGAGATTGGAGTAGATAATATTGAGTATGTCCTCTCAGTTTGTAATGGAGAAGGTGAAGCGTGCTGTTAAATCTCCATTGGTCTCTCGAAGATTAGTATCTACATGTTCGTCTCCAACATCGGATTTGTTGAAGAATTTTGGTATTTCTCATATGTATTATGTTTGCTGATGTGCATACTATCTTTCTTGTGCTTGGAAAAGATTTGGAAGCTCAGTTTGGGCAATATTGCCCAAACTAGTTCACATTGAGTTTGTTGACGTAGACCCAAAAATTTGTCAAAAAGTGGTGATACAGAGAGATAGTTATATTTGAGTCAAGGTGGAGTGTTGAATTTATGTGATTCGAATATTTTCCAAAGAAGACAAGAAAATAATTAATTGATTCAGTCAATCAATTAATTAGGCTATATATGGAAAGATAAAGAGGAAGGATATATGTGATATCCTTTAGAGAAGAGAAACTAATTAATTGCTAACCAATTAATTAGTCAAAGAATTTGTTATATGAAGAAAGAAAAGATTGCTGATGGAGATTGATTCAAGCAAGGAAAATTATAGAAATCAAGATCACCATTATCCATTTACATAGAAATTAAATCATGGATACTCGAAAAGGTTTCAAACATAATCTAGAAATTAATTTTCTTCCTCTCCAAGCATCCTTTATTTTCATGCCTATTTAAATGAAGGAAGTTCATCTTAATATTTGTGTGAGCATGTGAGAGAGCATTCACCATTATCCTCTTCTTCAGTAAACCCTAATTTCTACAGTCAATCAATCAGGGGTTTTGAGCGTAAGCAAGTTTTTGGATAAATTAACTATTCAATTTGTAATTATAGGTTAGTCTCTCCACTTTTGTAATGACCCGTAAAATTTTGTTAATTTTTAATGGTTTTATTTAGCGTATTTAATTTGTTTTTTGAGAAATTTAAAAAAATAATATTTTGAAATAAAATCATACATTTGGATTACGTATAGTTAAATGTGGCAAATGATAAATTTTCATCAAAAATTAAGAAAGTATATTTTAGGGTATGATTTTGTTCAATTTAAGTCAGTAATAATTGATGTTCATAAAATAATTTATTTTGGAAAATTCAAGGCATAGCTATTTTATTTGCCATCATTTCTTTTATTTATTTTCAAACGGTTCATTTTGCCTTTATAACGTGTCCTTCCATATTTATTCTTGCTGTCTAATCAAGCTATTAATTGCTTTGATTGTTTCTAAAACAGTGTGTAGCTGTTACTTTTTCTACCGATTTCAATTGCTTAATAATTTTTCCAATTCGTAGATAGACTTCCCCATTCCTAGCCATTAATAAACTTTGAAATCATCGTCCTTGCCTTTCGTTATTCCCCGTTTTATAATAATAATTGAAATTTATAGCCATTTCAATATATAACTTTTACACGTTTTATACTCATTTAATTTCAGCAGTCCATTGCCTTTACTTTTTAAACTGTTCCATTTTCTTCCTAGGCAACAGCTCACATTCCATTTCGCTCATAAATCAGTTCCCACTTTTACTCACCTGCTCACCTTTTCTTCCATCTATCCGTTTAATAGTTATATATAAGTTATAATACGTTTCCCTGATTCATCTCCTTTCCTTTTTTCATTGACATATTAATTCTGGGAAGTGATTAATTTAAAAAACCCATCTTCCCCTCATTTCTTCAAACTTTCAGCTAAATTTTAGCTTGTGACCGTTGTTGTACATTTCATTAAAGAGGTACGTTACCTTATTAATCTTCGGAATTTAAGGGTGAAAATTTTATTTTTCTAACCTTTCCTTTCCTACGCTCCCTGTTTCCACTTCTTTCATTATGACCGTTCATTATATATATACATTACAGCTGGAAAGTTATAAACGTATAAACTTAGATACGTTTTGTATTTATTAAAAATTTAAAGCTTACCTTTAATTGTGACCTTTTGATTTCCTTGCTTTCAGAAAAATTGAACCATACCCACGGTAATAAATTATTATAAAATTTTCAACTTAATCTAAGATGACCGTTGCTACTAGAATTGTTACTTTTCTAATATATCCATTCCAACTTTCACTGAGCTTTTATTTCTTCATTTTTCCACCGTCTAAAATAATAAATAAATGGTTATTCATTTTATTTTATTCGGTAATCAGCGTGACTCTTGCCATTTACACCGCACCATAATTGACTGTTGATTTTCGTTCAGCATTCTTATTTTAAAAATATAACATAGAGTAACGTTGCCTTCACAATTTAAAATTTGCTTTAATAGATCTTGAATAAATGTGTAGCTGTTACTTTGATATTTTTCCGAAATTGTGACTTTTCTCTTTCCTTCCGTTCAAATTTGAAACGTGCTACCATTTATTTGCTTTGGTTATTTTCCTGAATCAACGTGAATATTTTTCCTTAAATCCTCCACTAAATCATAGCACGTGATTGTGCTATTTCTTTGGTTACTTTTATTTAGTCGTTCCCATTTACTTATGTTCGTATTTTCTTCCCTTTTTTATTGCTGCTTCCCAGATTTCTCTTCTTTCCCTCTCTATTGTTTCTTCCTCTTCTATATAAACTTGCCTGGCACTACAAATTTCGGCCTCTCCTTCACCATTTCCAAACTCCGCTCCTCCACCGAACCCACTCTTCCCCTTACGCAATATCCATCGAAGATGCAGCGACCCTCCCCTGTTTCCTCTACTATTCGCATAACCAGGCATAGGTAAGTTAAGTTTATATTTGCAAGTGTTATATATATATATATATATATATATATATATTATAGTTTTATATTTAGCTGTGATATGGATGATTTTATCAATACACGTCCTCTGTACGTGCTGTTGATGCATATTCTAGCATTCAAAATTGGTATGCATATTTGTTTATATGGAGTATAGTTATGATATACTGATAGTAGTATAAAAATATAAGATGCATACATATAGTGGATTATATAAAGTTGTTGGATTTGAATACATATATATACCAAACGTGGTTTCCATTTTTTTTGAAAAGTTTGTTTTGTTTCTAGAAGTGTATGCATATTTAATATGTGTGAGTTGTGTTGGATCTGCAAATGGAGTCTGCATATTTGGCAAGTAGATTTATATTCATTTTTGTTTTAACTTTGAGTCGATATATGTATATTTTACAAACCATATTGTATGATTTATTTTATAAGTTTTGTAAATCCATTATTATATATATAGTTTTATAATAAGCAGGTTTATAACTTTTATTGAAGGTCAATTTACATCTTATTATTATGGAAGTTGTATAGGATTTTTGAAGTTGTTTATTTTCCTAAGTTCGTATATGACATATATTTATATAAAGTTATAATAATTTTAGATATATCTTTATGGCATTATATATATATATATATATATATATATATATATATATTTGTATACTTTGCATACACTTATGTATGGAGTTAGTTTTCCAATATATAAGTTTTCATTTCAGTTGGCATGCATGTTTGCATAAAAGTTAAGGGTATATATGTGTTTTAGTGTAGACCAGTTGCTTTCGCCAAAAAAAGTTATGTTAGTTGCTATTTATATATATTGTATAAAGTTTACATTCTAACTTATACTTTCGGTCTGCACAGGTTACAGTATTATATATATTAATAAAATAAGTTATAATATAAGTTATATAAGTAATTCGTTCGTACATCCGTTGTCTAAAATTTTATATAAGTCTGTGTATAGGCTTTACTGTTTATGTATGGGTTTATATAGTGGTTTATATAAAGTTGTTGGATTTGAATACATATATATACCAAACGTGGTTTCCAATTTTTTTGAAAAGTTTGTTTTGTTTCTAGAAGTGTATGCATATTTAAAATATGTGAGTTGTGTTAGATCTGCAAATGGAGTCTTCATATTTGGCAAGTAGATTTATATTCATTTTTGTTTTAACTTTGAGTCCATATATGTATATTTTACGAACCATATTGTATGATTTATTTTATAAGTTTTGTGAATCCGTTATTATATATATATATAGTTTTATAATAAACAGGTTTATAACTTTTATTGACGGTCAATTTACATCTTATTATTATGGAAGTTGTATAGGATTTTTGAAGTTGTTTATTTTCCTATGTTCGTATATGACATATATTTATATAAAGTTATAATAATTTTAGATATATCTTTATGGCCTTATATATATATATATCTATATACTTTGCATACACTTAAGTATGGAGTTAGTTTTCTAATATATAAGTTTTCATTTCAGTTGGAATGCATGTTTGCATAAAAGTTAAGGGTGTATATGTGTTTTAGTGTAGACCAGTTGCTTTCGCAAAAAAAAAAAGTTATGTTAGTTGCTATTTATATATATTGTATAAAGTTTACATTCTAACTTATACTTTCGGTCTGCACGGGTTACAGTATTATATATATTTATAAAATAAGTTATAATATACGTTATATAAGTAACTCGTACATCCGTTGTCTAAAAATTTATATAAGTCTATGTATAGGCTTTACTGTTTATGTATGGGTAGTTATATATTAGTTTATATACATAGGTAAAGTGTTTAAAGTTTATAATTGTATTGAGAAGTGGATTTTGTACCATATGTATATAGTAGTTTATAAATGAGATTTGAACAGTGTAATTTGTTGAAGTTTTATATATTAATCTTATTTTAAAATATAAATCTCAATGATATTATATACATAGGTCGTATGGGGTGGTTTGGGTCTTAGATTTGTAAATAGAAATTTTGATCTATGTGTAAAAATTAAAATGGTTTGGAAAAACTATAAGGATTTTTATTTAACATATATGTTTTATTTCAAATGTTAAAAACTATTGGTTTATGTATGGAAAAAAAGGTAAATTATATATATGTGTGTGTGATTCGACTTTAAATTTTTCTTAGGGATGCAATTTTTGATTTTTATTAAAATAGCAAAAACTTCTGTATATATCAGACTGATTCTGATTCAATTCATAAATTCTTGATTATCAGCCTCGTTCGTCCAATTCGTGCCAATCCTACTTTGCTTTGAAATTCATGCTTGGATTTATAATTGAAATTTCAATGTCAGTATCAGTGTGCATATCCATGTCATCTTCTGTATTCTCTGGCCTCGAAAGGTGAGCAATCACTCACGATTAACATTCATTTATTTGTTAAATTTGATTAAATTGAAACGACAATTGAAATACGATGCTGCAGTTATTTAAATTTTTATATATGCTATTATCGGTAACTGTTCACTTATGGGATATGACACCATATCTTATTGTTTATATTTATTTTTGATGATATATTCCTGTTGTTATTATTATTTTCATATCTATTATCACTCTGCAAGTTCCCTGTTAGTATAGAAATCACGATGGGTTGAAATGATACATACCCGAACAGATTTTAGAATAGGAGAATTTCGTTATGGGTTGAAATGATAAACCCAAGCGATTTTCATTTGAATTGAATTTGGGATTACGGGTCGAAATGATATCCACCCGTATATATTTAACTTACGGATTGAAATGATAAATATCTGTATCTCTTGTACATAGAACAAAAAATTTTACATCGACGTCGTGGTCTAGATGAATGTTTTGAAAATAATTTCTATGGTCTTGAAAAGAAATATATGGTTTTAATAAATATTGATTTAAAGTAGTATACATAAAGGTTATTTTATATATAGATTTAATTTTAAGATAATTTAATTAAGATTGATTTTATTAATATGAAATATGTTTAAGGATTTATTAAATTTGTATTTCTGAAATAGATTTGCGGAATAAATTTTATAAGCTAAGGTTTGAAGATATATTTGGGACTTATTTGAATTTGTCATTAATTAAGGATTTTATTTAGTTAAATCAATTTGAAATTATTAAATTCGAAACTTTAACATATGATCCTATAACTTGAATTTTTATTTAAGAAATTTAATGGATGACTCATGTCTAAAGAAATCGAAGCTAATATATAGAAAATGTAAATTTAAGGTCATATAAATAATATTGAATTTATTAAGTGAATATTTCAAAACTAAAAAATAGTGAAGTCAAGTTGGGAGATAAATGTAACTATCAAAGTTTAGTCTTTGAATGTTAAATATTTAAAGCTCCGAAATATATTAACTTTGAATTATATTGAAATTTAAATGGTTTATTTTATGGTTCAAATCCGTATTTAAAATAGATAAAATTTGAATTAGTTTAGCCAGAAACTAAATTGAATGGAAATTGATAAATTTTGATTTAATTAAATTTGAACGGGAAGGTCGAGTTGATTTTTGAAGCGATTTGTGAAGTTTGAGGAAATAAAAATACTTTACGTCATAAATTATTGGATATATATATATACTAATTTGGAAAATAGAGATATTTGAAATGAAAATGATATTTTAGTTTTGAAATATGTAACGACCCGTGTAAATTCGATGTTTAAAATGAATTAAATTAATAGGATTTTTATTTAAATTTAGAAAGGAATAGAAATCTTATTTATTTATATGAAAGAGAATGTTGAAATTTGATGTATCAAGGGTAATTAAAATGTACAGATTTAATTATATATTGCAATTAATAATAAATAGCGGAAATTGTTGCATTTGATATAAAGTTTGAATAAGTAAATTAAGGCAAGTATTGAATTCATCAATGAAGATAAATTTTTATTTAGTACAATCCCTTTTTATTAACTATTGTAAGGTGTTAATTTATTGAAATGGAAAATTTGACAATAGATTCAATTTGTATGTTGGATAATAAATTGCAATGACTAAAGTTAGTAATTAATGGGTTAAAGGGAATACCAACTTACTCATAAAGTGAATATAAGTGAATGTAACAAAATAAATAGGAAACGATAATTATTCATAAGTGATGGTTGATGTAAAAGGAATAACTAATTGGATTTAGAATCTTAATTTGTATGTGTGCATATATTTAATGGAATATGAGAAAAACAAATGTAAGGATTTGATTAATATATATGTTATTTATTCAGGGTATTGAATAAAATTAGGAATCCAACTGTAATTAATGGTAATAATGTTGGTATTAGTTAATAAATTTAATTTCAATACAATACCCATAAATGAATGGGATGAAATGAATGTATGTAAATGTATACTAGGTTATTTATCAAATAAAAGGAAAGAAAAGTAAATATCGAATTTGATTGATGAATAAAAATGCGTTGAATAGTAATTGAATATAAAGTTAATGGTAATTGTATAAAATCAAAATAAGATAATGAATTGCAATAATTGTGGGTTGATAATAAGGTGTGAATGGGAAAGTGATTGTTATATATATTGAATGGAATTCAAATTTGATGGGAAAAGTAAATGGGTACTTAGTAATAAATTAAAGGACTTAAAAATGGAATTTATTTAATTAATAGATATAACGGATAAGGATATACTTATAAACGTGGGATTAAGAGTTTTACAACAATCGTTATGAGTTATATACTTAGTTCGTTCAATTAAACCAGGAACCATTGCAATAAATATAAATTAATGTTATGCAATTGAGATAAACAATGGAAAAATGTAAAGTATCTGGATATATATATATATATATATGTATATATATATATATATTAAAATAAATGGTACCTAGGATGGTAATTGATAAATAGTGAATATAAAGAATGGAGGTAAAGCTTTATAAATTGATTTGAATCTAAAATTTAATGAAAGGAGTAATTGGAATTAAAAGGATCAAATGTTTGAAGTTACGAAAATTTTAATTTAGATAAAAGGGGTATGCATTTATGCAATAGAGTATGAATCTATTATTAAGTTTATTTATAAAATGGCAATTGGGAAAATGAAAGGGTGCAAAAGTAAGCTTGTCAGTATATTGAAGTAATGTATGATAATAGGTTTAATTGAAATAAATGAAAATTTAACATCTAAATATTACGTTAATAGGAAGTAATTGTTCTACTTATCATTTCATTCATTTAGCCATTTTGAAACTTAATCAACGGAAATTAATGTAATTGAAAATTTTCAATTAATGGGAGAGAGAATACTAATTGTAATAGGTGCAATTAAAAACAGCTTATGTTTTGTGAAATATTAGGAAAGTTTTGATTCAATGAAAAAAAAACATTTACATCAATAAAATGAATGTTTCATCTGTGAATGTAGGTTTAATTTAATTTAAATAAAAATAGAAAGATTGATTTTGTAGAAAGAAATATATGTTTATTTGAACTGTGTTTAGCTTACAGACTGATTACAAGAATAGGAAAATAATCTTTTTATTACTCTTGTATATAAACAATTTTTCTATTTTTTTTTATGAATTTTAGTTATCTGTTTTAAAAATTTAACCTTGTAAGTGATTGCAATAAATGTAGTTCAAATATTTCAATTAAAAGGAAAGAAAATGGTGATTTCAATTAATAGATTTAATAAAAAAAAATGCGCGTTCTGTGGTAAACAAAAAGGGTGTTTCAATGGTAATAAGAGATAATTTTGGGAAAAACAAATCAAATGTTTTCATTTTTAAGGTAAGTATAAAAAAATTATTATGCATAGACAAAAACCCAAATGCATAGAAATTCGAATATTACTTGAGTTAATGAAGTAATTTTGGTGTGTTTAAGGTTAACAAAATTTATTAAGTAAACAATTGTTTTGAAATTTGAATTCTGAAAGTTTGTTTACAGTATAGAGTTAGTCCATTCATTCCCTTTCTAATTAATAATTGCCTCTTTTTAATACCTGCTACTTTTAAAAAGGCTGTTCATATTTACTATATTTCAAAACCAAGTTTGTTCATATTTACTTTATTTCTTTCCATTCATTTTCCAACTTCATTTTTCTGAAACGTCGTTTCATTTATTTCTAATTAATAGCGGTCTTTCTTTTCAAATATCTTTGATCCTAAACCTAATTCTAACCTTATAAATAAGATATGACGCAAATGAAACCACAACCTCCATTCTAATCTTCTTCTTTTTTTCCTTTTTTTTTCTTTTCTTTTCTCTTCAAATCTCCTTATTATCTCTCATTTTAATTTTTCCTTCCTCTTCAAATATTCTTCTTCTTCAAAATTTTCTTCTATTTCAAACTTTCTTCTTTCTTTTCAAATCTAGATCTTCACTTCCATTTTCAGTTCTTATTTTAATCATTTTCTTTTTCAATTCTTTTTTTTTCTTTCTACCTTTTAAAAATACATACATTCATATAATAAGGAGGAAAACTAAAGTAAATCGAAATAAAAGAAAAATTACGGAAAAAAGCTAGCAATCAAGAAGAAGCATACACGAGGGAAGAGTGGATGTGGCACAGTATTTTATTTTTGTTTTAATTTAATTTCAACTCGTTCAAATTTTCATAACTTCCGCATACAACATCCGTTTTACGCGAAATTTTTTTTTGTTAGGATTGAAATTAAATTCCAAATCTTTTGACACTGGTTTGGACAGGTTTGGAGATAGTCGAATTTTTAGGTTTAAATCGGATTTAAATTCAATTTAAATTCAAAAGGTGAGTGTTTTAACCCACTCACAACTTCTAAAATTTCTTATGTTTGTTAATTTGACTTAAGATATGAGTAGGAAGTTATTTATGACTGTTTGGCATGTTTTATTTATCACCTCTGTTAAATCGCATTTATTTAGTTTAACTGTTAATTAATTTTATTATTGCATATGAATTGACAGTTAAGAATTTATTTATTTGCATATAAACTGATAGTTAACAGTTAATAAATTTATTATTGAATATAAACTATTGGTTAATACATGTTATTTATTACCTGTATAATTTATATGCTCTATATCGATGATTGTTTAAATTGGATGATGATTGAAAAAAATGGTTGATGATTGATGTTTGGATGAATGAATGCTACATTTATATTGTATAAACTTCAAGTTCTCATGCATTTTTATTTCATTCGGGATTGCGGTTTGAAATGCTATACAACCGCATTTTTATTTTAAATTGCGGATTGAAATGATAAACATCCGTATCACTTGACCATAGGGTAGAAAATTTTATACAGGCACCGCGGTAAATATATAAAATTATTTTTGAAATGTTTTACTATGGTTTTGTAAAGCTATATATATATGGTTTATGGGATATTGATTTGGTTATTTATATATATATATATATATATATATATATATATATAGTAAATTTTCGGTTTTTAAGCTTTGTATAAATTTGATTTGAAGTATAAAATAAAGTTTGATTTTTAAGATCAAATACGATTAAGCCTTTATTTAAAATTAAATTTATGGAGTTTTAATGACTTAAAGGAGAATAAGGTTGGAAGATGAATATTAAGTTAAATTGAAACTAAATGAAAAGTTAGAATTTTTAAAGGATATGATTTTTGTAACTTGATTTTTGTGTAAAGTGATTTGAATGAATATCAGGTTGATTTAAAATTAATATATCAAGTTTAATAAATTGAAAGATTATCCAATTATGTGAAGTTATAAGTTTTACTTAAAGTATATTGAATTCATTAAGTAAACATTTCAGGTCTAAATAAAAAGTAACTGAATTTGATATATATGGGATGGTCAAATGAGTTTGTTTTTGAAATGGTGTAATATTTAAAGCTTTGAAACGTAAAAATTTAAAATGGTATTTGGAAGTTTAAATCGATATTTGGAATTGATTTGTGAAATGTAAAGAAGCTATTTTGTTTTATAAAAGTAATTTAATATTTAACCATTTGAGAGATGAAATTTGTTTCAAAGTTATGGCTTTCAAGGTAGTATAATTTGGAAATATTATATTCAAGAGTTTTGATTTCTAAATATTTTACTTTGAAACCACTATGATTTTTGGAAAGAATATATTGGAAAATAAAGATGATATCATATTGTTTTAGGCTTTAAAAGGAAATGATATCATATTTATATGGTTTTGAAATGGATATTATAGTCTGGTTTTAAAAGTATAAATTATTTTAAAGGACCGCGGTGTTATAATAACGTTTGGTTGTTGAAGAGACCGGGATCGGAAGTTGCCATACTCTCTGCCAACTCCAAAAACCACTTTAACAACCGTGTATGCGGTGGAGATTCCAGAATGAAGTAGGTTGGTGGAGGCGTTTCCTGCAAGGTAAATACGTGGACCCGACTCCCGTGAGTTGGCATAAGGTGGCTAATACAGGAGCGATTCTCGGACCAATGAGGTCATTCCTCTGATTGGACACTCCTCTTCAATATTATACTTTGACTTTGGATTGTTTCAGTGGCCACTTTTACTTTGTTTTTTGGGGGAGTTTGTTCGAGGTGGGCGGTAGCTGCGGCTGCGCGTTTCCACCAGCCCGGATAGCAATTGGTATATCTACCCCGGCATTGCCTAGTTGTGCCGTGTCACCTACCCTATCGCACCTTGTACGAGTTTCTATTTGTGTCATACCTATGGAGTGTCTTCTCGTAGTCTCCCGATCAGGAGATATGCAGGCACTGTATAGACTATTGGCACTATTACGTGTTAAGGTGGAAAATGTAAAGCCTTAACGCTATTTTAAAGTAGGTTTATTTTACAATTAGACACTATTATAATAGCGCAATATACTACATAGTAAATAGTTTAACGGATCCTTAGGACATGTAAATCCCGAGCATCTCTTGAGTTTCTGCACTCATATTTAATTCTGTTAATTTAACTCACATAAGATCTTTTAGTTCTTACTCGAGTGTTTTTGTCTTTTCAAATTCGCTCGGGTCAGTCCGAGCGTTTCAGGATCGAAGACTTTAGCTCCGAAGGACGAAGACGAAGATTTCATTATTATTATTATTATTACTATATGGTTCCACTATGTTTGCGTCAAAATTGACCACAAACACCCAATAGTCGTGAAAGCACCCGTTCGCAGTCACAAATAACAAATTTGTAGATAACAAAAATGATGAACATTCAACAGAAACAGCAGAAAACAAGTAAACGACACAGGATTTATAGTGGTTCGGCGATCTTGCCTACGTCCACTTTGAAGTTTTCTATCTTTATTGATTATTCTCTTGGTGATTACAGTGGTTACAGCAAGTTACAATGGATTATAGCTCTGAAACTCGAATGCAACAACGATGATAAGGTGTAGAATTGAATCTGGTAGAGTCTTGGCGCTTCAGAATTCCGAACCCCTTTTCCTGAATGACCTGGGGCTCTATTTATAGGCGTAGGAGGCTGATATTTCGCCTAAAAATCCAGGGAGACAACTTCTGGCACGTGAGGGGGCCCATACGGCCGAATTCTGGAGATCCGTGCCCACATTGGGATCGATTCGACCCTTGGTTCGAATCCATCAAGAAAGTGTCCAATCGTGATGAAACTTGGCGTGGATATTCTTCTATGTACACGCAAGCTCCTGTGAAAATTTCATAGCATTTGGACTCGTAGATCTCGAGTTACGATCGATTCAAGTTGGAGTTTTTCGCCCCAGGGACCCGTTCGAATCGATATGGTTCGAATCCATAGGGTCGAATCCATGCTTCTGCACGTGAAAGTGATGACGTGGTGCGTATGCTTCGGGTCAATCCTCCTTTTTCTCCGAGTTTTCTGGGTCATACCCTTTGTTTTAGCCGTGTTTTTGATGGATTCGAAGAGTTGGATTCGAAGGCACGCTTCCTTCGAATCGATGGAACTGGTACTCGTTCGAATCGGTCAAAGCATTTGATCGATTCGAGGTTGCCTCAATTGGGGGATTCGAAGACGAGTTTTGGAATGGAGCCGGGGCTTCTTCACTTGCATGGATTCGAGGAAACTTTCCCCCGATGGATTCGAGCTAGGGCATACAAGGATGGATTCGAACCAAGGCATAATGGGATGGATTCGACCTTAAAGCTTACTCGATGGAGTCGAAGCAAGGTGTGTTTTGATGGGTTCGAACCATGGCTGACTACTGATGGATTCGAACCAAGGCATAATGGTATGGATACGACCTTAAAGCTTGCCCGATGGAGTCGAAGCAAGGTGTGTTCTGATGGGTTCGAACCATGGCTGACTACTGATGAATTCGAACCAATGTGTGGTCGATGGATTCGAAACAAAACCACTTCTCACGGATTCGAAGCAATATATACCTGATGGATTCGAACTAAGGCATACGAGGGTGGATTCGAACTAGGTAGACGCGAGGCTAATTCCTTTCTGACCGGTGCGAATGCAATGGACACGAAGTAGCATGGATTCGAAGTATTCCAAAGTGATGGATTCAAAGTAGGTGGAGTCGAATCAATGGATTCGAACCGAACAAGGGCTATTTCTCTCATACTGAATCCATCATATCTTGAGCATACGAACTCGGATTGACTTGAAACTTGAAACATTGGCTCTTGTGGATTTGCTAGCCATGTCCTACTAATTGTAGCCTGATCCGGGCTCGGACAAAATTCATCGATATCCATAGTGAAGTGGAATGCGACCAATCTCTGAGGCGAATAGTCTCTCGTTTTCGACCAATCCTTTGGTATCACGGATTTGCCAAAAAGCGGGATAACATTTGCCCCCCAAAACATGCCTTGTGGTAGGAAGGCGTGTTTTGTAATGCCATGAGCCGGACGTTCATATCATGTTGATGTCCTGCAAAGGAAGTCATAGTTTTATGTGACCTCAAATAACGACCGTTCGGGATCAAGATATTTGAGATGAAGTGCGACCGTTCATGGACAAGCGCCTGACTTCAAATGACGATCGTTCGGGATCGAGCCATTTGAGGTGAAGTGCGACCGTGCGCGGTCAAGTGGCGGACCTCAAATGACGATCGTTCGCGATCGAGCCATTTGAGATGGGATGAGTTGTGCCGTTCGGGGCGATTCGTGCCTGTTCGAGGCGAGTTGTTCCTGTTCGAAGCGAGTTGTGACTGTTCGCGATCGTGTGCTGTTCGAGGCGTTTTTGTGATCGTTCGAGGTCGGGTGTCGTTTTTGGCGAGTTGTGACTGTTCGAAGTCGGATGCCGTTCGAGGCGAGAAAGTGTGCCCGAGAGGGCTTGGTATTAATGATACCAGGCTCACGTTCGTGTGGGTCCCTGGATCGTTTGTCAGGGTGGTTTATCGCCATCTCAGAGCATGCCTAAGGACCGTTCGCGACCCCGTACATGTGTAAGTAGCTTAGCCATTTCAGAATTATCAGGATCAAATATCTATTCGACAGATGAATTTTAAAACAGAAATGTCCAAACAAACCAAGTCTAAATGTCCAAATCAAAATGAAACAAAAGCAAAGTAAGGATGTCAAAGTGTAAGTTCCCACTACGAAACGGTCAATGGTCATTCAGAGCATGCCTGGGGATCGTTCGCGATCTCGTACATGTGTAAATGGTTTAATTGCGTTAGTGGGAAGCTTACGACTTGTCCATCGTTATTTCAATCAATTGATGATCAAACGGTGTCCCGGTTCAGGGCCACCCCTGGCTGATGTAGACGGTGGTCGCTCCGGCTCCACCGCTGAAGGTCGCCTCCTCACATATTGAAGGAGCATACCGTTCCTGATATGCCCTTCCACCTCGTCCTTCAAATGCCTACAATCATTAGTGTTATGGCCATTTAATTCATGAAATACAAAAAACTTATCTGATCTCCTTTCGTCAGAAGTTGGATCCCTTCGCATCGGTCTACGATACGGAACCTGCTCTTTGGTATCCTGATAAATTCGCTCCAGACTCTCATTCAGCTCGGTGTAAGTGGTGAATCGCGGATCCCTCCGTTGCCGCTTTGACTTGTCGTTGTAATCCTCATCCTTTCGTTTTCCTTTATCCTCGCCCGAGTCCTTTTCGAAAGGCTTTTTGTCTTTAAGCACATAAACTTCTATTCCCTCCCCTTCTTCTCTTTCTGCATTCGCATCCTCTAATCGTAAAAACTTTTCTGCCTCGTTGTAGAATTCCTCTAGATCTACGGGTGGATCTTTAGTCAATGAATTTTTGAACTCTATGCCGTCAGCTACTCCGGACATAGCTTCCATCACCACCATAGATGGATCTGCTCGATTCACTGAAGCTGCTGCTGCATTGAATCGCGCTAGATAACTCCTCAAGATCTCTCCGGCTTTCTGCTTTAGGGTTGCCAAAGTCATAACATTCTTGGGTCTTGTAATGTGAACCCTGAATTACCTCATAAATCTCTCAATTAAACCATTCCACGTTCCGATGGATCCATTCTCCAATTGTCTAAACCACAATGCTGCAATATCCGCCAAGTACAATGGAAAGCACCGGGCCATAACCTCCTCTGATGCCCCCAACACTTCCATATGCCTCATATACTTCGTTAGATGAACCGTGGGGTCTGTTCTCCCGTCATACATGTCCAATGATGGTAACTTGAAATCCGGTGGGTTCCTAGCTCGTCTGATTGCTGGAGTAAAAGGACTCCTATTAACGTCCTCCAAATCTTTGTTTACCAAACTGCCTCTCATAGCTCTTCAAACCATCTCCGCCAATCTGTCGTTGTCACCGAGATGCAATCTTCGTTCATTACTTTCAACCTGCCCCCCAAGCCCACGAGGGAATTCTAGGATTTTCCCCCTTGACTGAGCGTTCACTCCTCTACTACTCCTTGCTTGGGTAGAAGCATCTCTCTCCCTCTCAGGGATTGGATCAAAATTCTCCATGTGCGCGTCCCCTAGTTCAGGTGCTACGCCGGATGGTCCTGCTCCATTTTGAACTCCATTCGCTTCTCTATTCTGCACTCCAAGTTGCCCTATCTGTTGAAACAAACTTTGGATCAGCTCCTCCTGTTTCTTCATCATTGTCTCCATCTCATCCCTAGTGATGAAGATCGATGCTTGATTCGCTCCTGAAGAAGCCTCTTGACTTCCTTGGTGTTCAGTTCTCTCTGGCCTTTGTTTCTTACTTGTTTGTCTCGTCATGGTTCTTAGATCTAAATCTTTAAGCCTTCAAATTCAAATTATCCTGAATCAGCTATTCTCAGTGAAAGCACCAAAATGTTTGCGTCAAAATTGACCACAAACACCCAATAGTCGTGAAAGCACTCGTTCGCAGTCACAAATAACAAATTTGTAGATAACAAAAATGATGAACATTCAACAGAAACAGCAGAAATCAAGTAAACGACACAGGATTTATAGTGGTTCGGCGATCTTGCCTACGTCCACTTTGAAGATTTCTATCTTTATTGATTATTCTCTTGGTGATTACAGTGGTTACAGCAAGTTACAATGGATTATAGCTCTGAAACTCGAATGCAACAACGATGATAAGGTGTAGAATTGAATCTGGTAGAGTCTTGGCGCTTCAGAATTCCGACCCCCTTTTCCTGAATGACCTGGGGCTCTATTTATAGGCGTAGGAGGCTGATATTTCGCCTAAAAATCCAGGGAGACAACTTCTGGCACGTGAGGGGGCCCATACGGCCGAATTCTGGAGATCCGGGCCCACATTGGGATCGATTCGACCCTTGGTTCGAATCCATCAAGAAAGTGTCCAATCGTGATGAAACTTGGCGTGGACATTCTTCTATGTACACACAAGCTCCTATGAAAATTTCATAGCATTTGGACACGTAGATCTCGAGTTACGATCGATTCAAGTTGGAGTTTTTCGCCCCAGGGACCCGTTCGAATCGATATGGTTCAAATCCATAGGGTCGAATCCATGCTTCTGCACGTGAAAGTGATGACGTGGTGCGTATGCTTCGGGTCAATCCTCCTTTTTCTCTGAGTTTTCTGGGTCATACCCTTTGTTTTAGCCGTGTTTTTTTGATGGATTCGAAGAGTTGGATTCGAAGGCACGCTTCCTTCGAATCGATGGAACTGGTACTCGTTCGAATCGGTCAAAGCATTTGATCGATTCGAGGTTGCCTCAATTAGGGGATTCGAAGACGAGTTTTGGAATGGAGCCGGGGCTTCTTCACTTGCATGGATTCGAGGAAACTTTCCCCCGATGGATTCGAGCTAGGGCATACAAGGATGGATTCGAACCAAGGCATAATGGGATGGATTCGACCTTAAAGCTTACTCGATGGAGTCGAAGCAAGGTGTGTTTTGATGGGTTCGAACCATGGTTGACTACTGATGGATTCGAACCAAGGCATAATGGTATGGATACGACCTTAAAGCTTGCTCGATGGAGTCGAAGCAAGGTGTGTTCTGATGGGTTCGAACCATGGCTGACTACTGATAGATTCGAACCAATGCGTGGTCGATGGATTCGAAACAAAACCACTTCTCACGGATTCGAAGCAATATATACCTGATGGATTCGAACTAAGGCATACGAGGGTGGATTCGAACTAGGTAGACGCGAGGCTAATTCCTTTCTGACCGGTGCGAACGCAATGGACACGAAGTAGCATGGATTCGAAGTATTCCAAAGTGATGGATTCGAAGTAGGTGGAGTCGAATCAATGGATTCGAACCGAACAAGGGCTATTTCTCTCATACTGAATCCATCATATCTTGAGCATACGAACTCGGATTGACTTGAAACTTGAAACATTGGCTCTCGTGGATTTGCTAGCCATGTCCTACCAATTGTAGCCTGATCCGGGCTCGGACAAAATTCATCGATATCCATAGTGAAGTGGAATGCGACCAATCTCTGAGGCGAATAGTCTCTCGTTTTCGACCAATCCTTTGGTATCACGGATTTGCCAAAAAGCGGGATAACACACTACTCACTGTATTCCGCTACATTGGTATTTATTGGTATGTGAACTCTGATATTAAATTGTATAAAGAAGAATCAAAAGTTTTGTAAACAGATTTATAAACTGTATATTTTATTATTATATTTTATCCTTCCGCTGTGAGATTCTATTTTGTTTTATTTCTTCTATGTTTTTCTTATTTACCCCATAACGATCCATCCTTTCGTATGGTTTGAATCGGCATGTGTGTCGTTTTAAAGTGTGCGAAAAGGTGGCATGTTACAATGTGGTATCAGAGCTTTGGTTTAGCGATAAACCTTAGCTTTGTGGGGTTTGACTCTTTACTAATAGGGTAGTAATACCCTATGGGAGTCGCTGAGTGTATATATATGAGAGAGCGTATTTGTTAGTGTTATAAAGATTTTATTATTGTGTTAATCTGTTCCGTTTTGTATTTATAAATTCTGGTTGGTTCATGGGACGCTATGACATCAATAGGGATTTCTAAACACTTAATAGGACGGACCGACATAATATTTGTTTTTATATAGGTGAATGAAATAATTTTTCCTATTATATTTTCTATATATAAAATAAAATTTTCAATTGATATATATATATATTTGGTTGAAATAGATTGGTTGTTAGGTAGTAAAGTGAATAATAATAATAGAAATAAGATTGAGAAATAAGATAAATAAAATTTGGAAATTTAGAACTTAAGTTCCGGATTTTGAAATTTCTTTCAAATAAATTTTGGAACATAATAATATTGTTTATAAGTACTTTCTGATATAAACATTTAATATAATTTGGGAAAAATTGTTTTAAAGAAGATTTTGGAGAAAATAAGTTTTGTACTTTCCTCTCTGTCGCTGGAAAATAATTTCGGTGATGACGGTCGCATCATCGACTTTCATTTTTGAGTTTCGAAGGGAAAAGGCCACTGTAGTAGTTTTACTGCAGATTCATTTTGAAAAATTATATATATTTTGAATTGTTTTAAATATAATTAGAGATATATAAGTTGTAAGAATATATTTATCTATTATTTTAAAATAATTTAAAATTTAACCCGGTATTAAATTCTTAGATTTCCATTAGTTAATTGTTTCAATTATTGTAGTGAATTGAAACGTAGGTAATTAATAAATAAAACCTCTAAAGGAAATAAGAGATTTAATGATAGTTTATAAATGGTATTAAATGGAATTTGAAATTATAACCTACGAAATAAAGAATATTATTATTGAAATTTTAATTAATCATTGGTAATGAGAAAACTTGTATAACTTTCAAGTACATTCTTTAAAAAACATATATAACTTACCAAATATTAAAGGTTGAAATGTTTAATAGGTTGAAACTTAAGTATAAAAAAATTATTCCCGGTCTATTTAACAATCAAACGTTATTATTTGAAAGGTTGAAACTTAAGTATAAAAAAATTATTATGCATAGACAAAAACCCAAATGCATAGAAATTCGAATATTACTTGAGTTAATGAAGTAATTTTGGTGTGTTTAAGGTTAACAAAATTTATTAAGTAAACAATTGTTTTGAAATTTGAATTCTGAAAGTTTGTTTACAGTATAGAGTTAGTCCATTCATTCCCTTTCTAATTAATAATTGCCTCTTTTTAATACCTGCTACTTTTAAAAAGGCTGTTCATATTTACTATATTTCAAAACCAAGTTTGTTCATATTTACTTTATTTCTTTCCATTCATTTTCCAACTTCATTTTTCTGAAACGTCGTTTCATTTATTTCTAATTAATAGCGGTCTTTCTTTTCAAATATCTTTGATCCTAAACCTAATTCTAACCTTATAAATAAGATATGACGCAAATGAAACCACAACCTCCATTCTAATCTTCTTCTTTTTTTCCTTTTTTTTTCTTTTCTTTTCTCTTCAAATCTCCTTATTATCTCTCATTTTAATTTTTCCTTCCTCTTCAAATATTCTTCTTCTTCAAAATTTTCTTCTATTTCAAACTTTCTTCTTTCTTTTCAAATCTAGATCTTCACTTCCATTTTCAGTTCTTATTTTAATCATTTTCTTTTTCAATTCTTTTTTTTTCTTTCTACCTTTTAAAAATACATACATTCATATAATAAGGAGGAAAATTAAAGTAAATCGAAATAAAAGAAAAATTACGGAAAAAAGCTAGCAATCAAGAAGAAGCATACGCGAGGGAAGAGTGGATGTGGCACGGTATTTTATTTTTGTATTAATTTAATTTCAAATCGTTCAAATTTTCATAACTTCCGCATACAACATCCATTTTACGCGAATTTTTTTTTGTTAGGATCGAAATTGAATTCCAGATCTTTTGACACTAGTTTGGATAGATTTGGAGAGAGTCGAATTTTTGGGTTTAAATCGGATTTAAATTCGATTTAAATTCAAAAGTTGAGTGTTTTAACCCACTCACAACTTCTAAAATTTCTTATGTTTGTTAATTTGACTTAAGATATGAGTAGAAAGTTATTTATGACTGTTTGGCATGTTTTATTTATCACCTCTGTTAAATCGTATTTATTTAGTTTAACTGTTAATTAATTTTATTATTGCATATGAATTGACAGTTAAGAATTTATTTATTTGCATATAAACTGATAGTTAACAGTTAATAAATTTATTATTGAATATAAACTGTTGGTTAATACATGTTATTTATTACCTGTATAATTTATATGCTCTATATCGATGATTGTTTAAATTGGATGATGATTGAAAAAATGGTTGATGATTGATATTTGGATGAATGAATGCTACATTTATATTGTATAAACTTCAAGTCCTCATGCATTTTTATTTCATTCAGGATTGCGGTTTGAAATGATATACAACCGCATTTTTATTTTAAATTGCGGATTGAAATGATAAACATCTGTATCACTTGACCATAGGGTAGAAAATTTTATACAGGCACCGCGGTAAATATATAAAATTATTTTTGAAATGTTTTACTATGGTTTTGTAAAGCTATATATATATGGTTTATGGGATATTGATTTGGTTATTTATATATATATATATATATATATAGTAAATTTTCGATTTTTAAGCTTTGTATAAATTTGATTTGAAGTATAAAATAAAGTTTGATTTTTAAGATCAAATACGATTAAGCCTTTATTTAAAATTAAATTTCTGGATTTTTAATGACTTAAAGGAGAATAAGGTTGGAAGATGAATATTAAGTTAAATTGAAACTAAATGAAAAGTTAGAATTTTTAAAGGATATGATTTTTGTAACTTGATTTTTATGTAAAGTGATTTGAATGAATATCAGGTTGATTTAAATTAATATATCAAGTTTGATAAATTGAAAGATTATCCAATTATGTGAAGTTATAAGTTTTACTTAAAGTATATTGAATTCATTAAGTAAACATTTCAGGTCTAAATAATAAGTAATTGAATTTGATATATATGGGATGGTCAAATGAGTTTGTTTTTGAAATGGTGTAATATTTAAAGCTTTGAAACGTAAAAATTTAAAATGGTATTTGGAAGTTTAAATCGATATTTGGAATTGATTTGTGAAATGTAAAGAAGCTATTTTGTTTTATAAAAGTAATTTAATATTAACCATTTGAGAGATGGATTTATTTCAAAGTTATGGCTTTCAAGGTAGTATAATTTGGAAATATTATATTCAAGAGTTTTGATTTCTAAATATTTTACTTTGAAACCACTATGATTTTTGGAAAGAATATATTGGAAAATAAAGATGATATCATATTGTTTTGGGTTTTAAAAGGAAATGATATCATATTTATATGGTTTTGAAATGGATATTATAGTCTGGTTTTAAAAGTATAAATTAATTTATAGGACCGCAGTGTTATAATAACGTTTGGTTGTTGAAGAGACCGTGATCGGAAGTTGTCATACTCTCTGCCAACTCCGAAAACCACTTTAACAACCGTGTACGCGGTGGAGATTCCAGAATGAAGTAGGTTGGTGGAGGCGTTTTCTGGAAGGTAAATACGTGGACCCGACTCCCGTGAGTTGGCATAAGGTGGCTAAAAAAGGAGCGATTCTCGGGCCAATGAGGTCATTCCTCTGATCGGACACTCCTCTTCGATATTATACTTTGACTTTGGATTGTTTCAGTGGCCACTTTTACTTTGATTTTTGGGGGAGTTTGCTCGAGGTGGGCGGTAGCTGCGGCTGCGCGTTTCCACCAGCCCGGATAGCAATTGGTATATCTACCCTGGCATTGCCTAGTTGTGCCGTGTCACCTACCCTATCGCACCTTGTACGAGTTTCTATTTGTGTCGTACCTATGGAGTGTCTTCTCGTAGTCTTCCGATCATGAGATATGCAGGCACTGTATAGACTATTGGCACTATTACGTGTTAAGGTGGAAAATGTAAAGCCTTAACGCTATTTTAAAGTAAGTTTATTTTACAATTAGACACTATTATAATAGCGCAATATACTACATAGTAAATAGTTTAACGGATCCTTAGGACATGTAAATCCCGAGCATCTCTTGAGTTACTACACTCATATTTAATTCTGTTAATTTAACTCACATAAGATCTTTTAGTTCTGACTCGAGTGTTTTTTTCTTTTCAAATTCGCTCGGGTCAGTCTGAGCGTTTCAGGATCGAAGACTTTAGCTCTGGAGGACGAAGACGAAGATTTCATTATTATTATTATTACTATATGGTTCCACTACTCACTGTATTCCGTTGCATTGGTATTTATTGGTATGTGAACTCTGATATTAAATTGTATAAAAAAGAATCAAAAGTTTTGTAAACAGTTTTATAAACTTTATATTTTATTATTATATTTTATCCTTCCGTTGTGAGATTCTATTTTGTTTTATTTCTTCTCTGTTTTTCTTATTTACCCCATAACGATCTGCTTTTCCGTATGGTTTGAATCGGCATGTGTGTCGGTTTAGAGTGTGCGAAAAGGCGGGACGTTACAAAATATAAATAAAATTGAAATGACCACGGTGTTAGAGTGTATATTTCTACCCTGTAGATAGTTCCTTGGATCCTTAGAGGATGGGTATCCCAAACATCCTCTAAGTTAATTATATTTCAGTTGATATTTCACTTGAGTTGGATTTATAGATATAAGAATGTTAATCCTGACTCGAGTATTTTGTGTTTTTCTTTACGCTCGGGTCAGACTGAGTGATACAGCATTTGAGACTCACCTTCGAAGTTGGAGCTTTGCCTGAAGATCCAGCAATATATCCTTTCAGTCATCCATTCGATTGGTTCAGAGAAGTCATCTGCCCGTACTGGAAACTTCACTGCATCTGGGATTTTCTGATGTATTTTATTTCTAACTTTGTTTATATAGTAGCTTCATGAACTACTAGTCATTTATTCCGCTGTGTATCACTTTACTACTCTGTATCTGTGATTCTGTGATTGATTTATTTACTGTAGATGATAAGTTTTGCCAAATTTCAATTAAAAATCTGATATTTTGAGCAATTCAAGTCCGACATGTGCGGATGCGAATGGTTGAAAATATCAGGTCGTTACAGTAGGTATCAGAGCTATGGATCTAGGCAAAACTTAGCATATATGGTAAATCTATTTACAGAATCTCTTTCGTTCGAGTTGAATCTCTTCCTTTTTGACTCGATTTCCTTTGAATTTTGGAATGTCCCTCGGTTCCGAAATTCATCCTTGTCTCTTTTTATTTATATTCGTTTGATTCTGGAGTATCCCATAACTCCATTGAATGTTTTGTAAAGGGGGTGAAAACTCTTTTACAATTGGTATTGATTCACCGAAGATTTCTGTATCCTCGGTTTACGATGCTGCTATATCTTGATATGGCGAATTCTATCTTTGGCGATCGAATATCGATTTGTTTTGGAATTCCGCATCGATTATATTCCTGAAGTCACGGTTGACCCGATTAAGGTCGTCGTGATTTATAGAAGTGTATCCATCTTCTATTTTGTAATTTAATTATCTCATCTTCGATCGAGTCTACCTTCGAATCAGGATTCTATTGATTTGGAGTTCCTCTAATTTAAATCTCTATCTTTTCTTTGAAATCCATTCTTGAATCATCCTTTGAAAATCGGGTTATGTTTGAAATTATTTTATATATCGAAATTATTATTTGGATAACTATGATTTTATTCAATATATAAAAGTGAAATGTTATTCTATATATAAAAGTTTTGAAAGGATTTGAAATTTTGGAGATTTATAAGAAATTGATTTATATAAAAATGATTTATAACTGAAGGGTAAAATTTGAAATTCGAGAATTGAATTCGGGTATTTTGAAATTAGTTTTAATATTTTGGAAAATATATAAAAATAATACGATTTAAAAGTATTTTCCGAATAAGAAATGTTTCAAATGAGTTCAAATGAATTCCAATAATTTTGAAGAAATTTCAAAGAAGTTTTCAAGAAAATAGAAGTCCAAAACTCACTTATGCCGCTGGAAAATAATTTCGGTGATGAGTGCACGCATCATCGACATTGATTTTCGAGTTTCAAAGTGGGGGGCCACTTTAATAGCTTCGCTATGCGAGTGATTTTGTAAAACCCTTTTTGATTTCAAATTCCGAAGTAATTTGATATTTTCGAAAGATATATGTATATATTTGAAATAATTCAAAGTGAGACCGGTATTCAGTCCTCGAGTTTCGAATTTGATTTGGTATAATCCTATATATAATGGACTTTATATAAGTATGATATTTGAAAGTGATTTGAAAAGGTACTATATGATATATATTTTCGAAGTAAAGATATGGAAAGTGCCTTCTGCTTGATATCCTCTTTGTGGCCACATTGTGGATTCATTCTATCGATATTATTCTCTTTGATTTTTGGTTTTTCGGATGTGATACTCGAGTGTTCCCACCGTGGCGTAACCCATGGTTTTTTTGTCTCGCGACTGCATAGCGCAACTGCCTGGATGAGTCTGGCCTAGGGGTACAGATTGTTTCCTAGGGGATCCAGGCGTAACCATAGTGTATCCTGCAATCTGTGTAGGCCGCATTAGTAGCGAAACTGTCTGGCTGAGACGGCCTAGGGGTATGGATTGTTTCCTGGGGGACCCAGGCATAACCATTGTGTATCCTGCACTCTACTAGTCATCATGGCGTAACTCGCAGGGCTGAGAAAGCTTACGGATACGGATTATTTCCTGAGGGATCCAGGCGTAACCATTGTGTATCTGCGAACCGTAGTTGGATAAAGATTTCGGTTTGATTATTTTGTTTGGATTGTACTTTCCATATCTGTTTTTTAAGGTTTTTCAAGTATTTTCACTGGGTGTTGAAACAGGTCTACTAAGTACTTGAAGAATTCTAGCTTTGCGCCTGATCAACGCATGGCCAGAGTCGGCAAGAACGAGGATAAACTTGTTGAAACATCGAGTTATAAAAGTATTTTTGAAAGGAAAAATTCGTTTTGATATAAAAGTATTTTATTATAAAGGTATTTCCAACAAAGAAATTTTGTATTAATATTTGAGATTAAAATTTTATGGTTTGATTTAATTATTCGAGCCCGATACTATCCCTTTGAACCTACCTTGTCTGCTCAGCTTTATTTATTCACTTATATTCCGTTTTTCAAAATCTACCCTCATTTCCTTTTTGAATATAATCTTTAAAATATTGTTTATTTATATACTACATGGTTTAATAGTAAATCATTAGTGTCATTAATATTTCAAAAGTTATTAATTTAATATAACATATTTAAGAAATGAGTATTAATTTATCTATAATGTTGAAAGTGTCTTAAGATAAATTAGTAAATTTATAAACTATGGATTTAATGTTGTCAAATAACTTCCTTGAAAATATAACCAAGGATGTGAATAATTGTTTCCAAATAGTTTTCATATATATTTATAAAGGTGTTATTTAAAACTTATAAATGGTATTTATAAAGGAAGCAAGAAATTTTACAAATGGGTTTGAAAATATTTTTTAGGTATTAAAGAAAATTAATTTCAAATGAAGTTTTCAAATGAATATTTCAAGTAAAATTCATATGGTCTTGAATTAATTGTTTATCCTTGTCTTTCAATCTATTTATCTTTCTGGTTGTTTCTATTCTCCTACCTTCTTCCTTTTCGGGGACGAAAAGTTTTGAGTGGGGAAGAGTGTAATGACCCGTAAAATTTTGTTAATTTTTAATGGTTTTATTTAGTGTATTTAATTTGATTTTTGAGAAATTTTAAATAATAATATTTTGAAATAAAATCTTACATTTGGATCACGTATAGTTAAATGTGGCAAATGATAAATTTTTAGCAAAAATTAAGAAAGTATATTTTAGGGTGTGATTCTGTTCAATTTAAGTCAGTAATAATTGATGTTCATAAAATAATTTATTTTGGAAAATTCAAGGCATAGCTGTTTTATTTTCCATCATTTCTTTTATTTATTTTTAAACGGTTCATTTTGCCTTTATAACGTGTCCTTCCATATTTATTCTTGTTGTCCAATCAAGCTATTAATTGCTTTGATTATTTCTAAAACAGTGTGTAGCTGTTACTTTTTCTACCGATTTCAATTGCTTAATAATTTTTCCAATTCACAGATAGACTTCCCCATTCCTAGCCATTAATAAACTTTGAAATCATCGTCCTTGCCTTTCGTTATTCCTCGTTTTATAATAATAATTGAAATTTGTAGCCGTTTCAGTATATAACTTTTACACGTTTTATACTCATTTAATTTCAGCAGTCCATAGCCTTTAATTTTTAAACTATTCCATTTTCTTCCCAGGCAACAGCTCACATTCCATTTCGCTCATAAATCAGTTTCCACTTACTCACCTGCTCACCTTTTCTTCCATCTATCCGTTTAATAGTTATATATAAGTTATAATACGTTTTCCTGATTCATCTCCTTTCCTTTTTTCATTGGCATATTAATTCTGGGAAGTGATTAATTTAAAAAACCCATCTTCCCCTCATTTCTTTAAACTTTCAGCTAAATTTTAGCTTGTGACCGCTGCTGTACATTTCATTAAAAAGGTACGTTACCTTATTAATCTCCGGAATTTAAGGGTGAAAATTTTATTTTTCTTACCTTTCTTTTCCTACGCTCCCTGTTTCCACTTCTTTCATTATGACCGTTCATTATATATATGCACTACAGCTGGAAAATTATAAATGTATAAACTTAGATACGTTTTGTATTTATTAAAAATTTAAAGCTTACCTTTAATTGTGACCTTTTGGTTTCCTTGCTTTCAAAAAAATTTGAACCATAGCCACGGTAATAAATTATTATAAAATTTTCAACTTAATCTAAGATGACCGTTGCTACTAAAATCGTTACTTTTCTAATATATTCATTCCTACTTTCACTGACCTTTTATTTCTTCATTTTTCCACCGTATAAAAAAATAAATAAATGGTTATTCGTTTTATTTTATTCAGTAATCAGCGTGACTCTTGCCATTTACACCGCACCATATTTGACTGTTGATTTTCGTTCAGCATTCTTATTTTAAAAATATAACGCAGAGTAACGTTGCCTTCACAATTCAAAAATTGCTTTAATAGCTCTTGAATAAATGTGTAGCTGTTACTTTGATATTTTTCCTAAATTGTGACTTTTCTCTTTCCTTCCGTTCAAATTTGAAACGTGCTACCATTTATTTGCTTTGATTATTTTCCTGAATCAACGTGAATATTTTGCCTTAAATCCTCCACTAAATCATAGCACGTGATTGTGCTATTTCTTTAGTTACTTTTATTTAGTCATTTCCATTTACTTCTATCCGTATTTTCTTCCCTTTTTTATTGCTTCTTCCCAGATTTCTCTTCTTTCCCTCTCTATTGTTTCTTCCTCTTCTATATAAACTTGCCTGGCACTACAAATTTCGGCCTCTCCTTCACCTTTTCCAAACTCCGCTCCTCCACGGAACCCACTCTTCCCCTTGCGGAATATCCATAGAAGACGCTGTGACCCTCCCATGTTTCCACTACTGTTCGCATAACCAGGCATAGGTAAGTTAAGTTTATATTTTCAAGTGTTATATATATATATATATTATATATATAGTTTTATATTTAGCTATGATATGGATGATTTTATCAATACGCGTCCCCTGTACGTGCTATTGATGCATATTCTAGCATTCAAAGTTGGTACGCATATTTGTTTATATGGAGTATGGTTATGATATATTGATAGTGGTATAAAAATATAAGATGCATACATATAGTGGTTTATATAAAGTTGTTGGATTTGAATACATATATATACCAAACGTGGTTTCCAATTTTTTTGAAAAGTTTGTTTTGTTTCTAGAAGTGTATGCATATTTAATATATGTGAGTTGTGTTAGATCTGCAAATGGAATCTTCATATTTGGCAAGTAGATTTATATTCATTTTTGTTTTAACTTTGAGTCCATATATGTATATTTTACGAACCATATTGTATGATTTATTTTATAAGTTTTGTGAATCCGTTATTATATATATATATATATATATATATATATATAGTTTTATAATAAACAGGTTTATAACTTTTATTGACGGTCAATTTACATCTTATTATTATGGAAGTTGTATAGGATTTTTGAAGTTGTTTATTTTCCTAAGTTCGTATATGACATATATTTATATAAAGTTATAATAATTTTAGATATATCTTTATGGCCTTATATATATATCTATATACTTTGCATACACTTAAGTATGGAGTTAGTTTTCTAATATATAAGTTTTCATTTCAGTTGGAATGCATGTTTGCATAAAAGTTAAGGGTGTATATGTGTTTTAGTGTAGACCAGTTGCTTTCGCAAAAAAAAAAAAGTTATGTTAGTTGCTATTTATATATATTGTATAAAGTTTACATTCTAACTTATACTTTCGGTCTGCACGGGTTACAGTATTATATATATTTATAAAATAAGTTATAATATACGTTATATAAGTAACTCGTACATCCGTTGTCTAAAAATTTATATAAGTCTGTGTATAGGCTTTACTGTTTATGTATGGGTAGTTATATATTAGTTTATATACATAGGTAAAGTGTTTAAAGTTTATAATTGTATTGAGAAGTGGATTTTGTACCATATGTATATAGTAGTTTATAAATGAGATTTGAACAGTGTAATTTGTTGAAGTTTTATATATTAATCTTATTTTAAAATATAAATCTTAATGACATTATATACATAGGTTGTATGGGGTGGTTAGGGTCTTAGATTTGTAAATAGAAATTTTGATCTATGTGTAAAAATTAAAATGGTTTGGAAAAATTATAAGGATTTTTATGTAACATATATGTTTTATTTCAATTGTTAAAAACTATTGGTTTATGTATGAAAAAAAAGGTAAATTATATATATGTGTGTGTGTGATTCGACTTTAAATTTTTCTTAGGGATGCAATTTTGATTTTTATTAAAATAGCAAAAATTTCTGTATATATCAGACTGATTCTGATTCAATTCATAAATTCTTGATTATCAGCCTCGATCGTCCAATTTGTGCCAATCCTACTTTGCTTTGAAATTCGTGCTTGGATTTATAATTCAAATTTCAGTGTCAGTATCAGTGTGCGTATCCATGTCATCTTCTGTATTCTCTAGCCTTGAAAGGTGAGCAATCACTCACGATTAACATTCTTTTATTTGTTAAATTTGATTAAATTGAAACGATAATTGAAATATGATGCTGTAGTTATTTAAATTTTTATATATGTTATTATCGGTAACTGTTCATTTATGGGATATGACACCATATCCTATTATTTATATTTATTTTTGATGATATATGCCTGTTATTATTATTATTCTCACATCTGTTATCACTCTGCAAGTTCCCTGTTAGTATAGAAATCACTATGGGTTGAAATGATACATACCCGAACGGATTTTAGAATAGAAAAATTTCGTTATGGTTTGAAATGATAAACCCAAACGGTTTTCATTTGAATTGAATTTGGGATTACGGGATGAAATGATATCCACCCGTATATATTTAACTTACGGATTGAAATGATAAATATCTGTATCCCTTGTACATAGAATAGAAAATTTTACATCGACGCCGTGGTCTATATGAATGTTTTGAAAATAATTTCTATGGTCTTGAAAAGGAATATATGGTTTTAATGAATATTTATTTAAATTATTATATATATATAAAGGTTATTTTATATATAGATTTAATATTAAGATAATTTAATTAAGATTGATTTTATTAATATGAAATATGTTTAAGGATTTATTAAATTTGTATTTCTGAAATAGATTTGTGGAATAAATTTTATAAGCTAAGGTTTGAAGATATATTTGGGATTTATTTGAATTTGTCATTAATTAAGGATTTTATTTAGTTAAATCAATTTGAAACTATTAAATTGGAAACTTTAACATATTATCCTATAACTTGAATTTTTATTTAAGAAATTTAATGGATGATTCATGTCTAAAGAAATCGAAGGTAATATATAGAAAATGTAAATTTAAGATCATATAAATAATATTGAATTTATTAAGTGAATATTTCAAAACTAAAAAATAGTGAAGTCAAGTTGGGAGATAAACGTAACTATCAAAGTTTAGTCTTTGAAATGTTGAATATTTAAAGCTCCGAAATATATTTACTTCGAATCATATTGAAATTTAAATGGTTTATTTTGTGGTTCAAATCTGTATTTAAAATGGATAAAATTTGAATTAGTTTAGTGAGAAACTAAATTGAATGGAAATTGATAAATTTTGATTTAATTAAATTTGAACGGAAAGGTCGAGTTGATTTTTGAAGCGATTTGTGAAGTTTGAGGAAATAAAAATACTTTACTTCATAAATTATTGGATATATATACTAATTTGGAAAATAGAGATATTTGAAATGAAAATGATATTTTAGTTTTGAAATATAAATAAAATTGAAATGACCACGATGTTATAGTGTATATTTCTACCCTGTAGATATTTCCTTGGATCCTTATAGGATGGGTATCCCAAACACCCTCTAAGTTAATTATATTTCAGTTAATATTTCACTTGAGTTGGATTTATAGATATAAGAATGTTAATCCTGACTCGAGTGTTTTGTGTTTTGCTTTACGCTCGGGTCAGACTGAGTGATACAACATTTGAGACTCACCTTCAAAGTTGGAGCTTTGCCTGAAGATCCAGCAATCTATCCTTTCAGTCATCTAGTCGATTGATTCAGAGAAGTCATCTGCCCGTACTGGAGACTTCACTGCATCTGGGATTTTCTGATGTATTTTATTTCTAACTTTGTTTATATAGTAGATTCATGAACTACTATTCATTTATTCCGCTGCGTATAATTGTACTACTCTGTATCTATGATTCTGTGATTGATTTATTTACTGTAGATGTTAAGTTTTGCCAAATTTCAACTAACAATCTGATATTTTGAGCAATTCAAGTCCGACATGTGCGGATGCGAATGGTTGAAAATATCAGGTCGTTACAACTTTGCTACCTATAATTTTGTAATTTCTCTCTTTTGTACTCTCTTTACTTGGTGAAATAAGGAATAATTGTTAGGTCGGTGGACATAGGCAATCTTGCCGAACCACATTAGATCTCTGTGTTCTCCGCACTTCTGTATTTTTTTTGTTTGGTGATTATTATTCATTGAATTTGTGGTTGATAATTAATCGAAAAGCTAGATCCTTATTTTGATTGTTTTCACGCATTTGCATTCCGCTGTGTTTTTGGAGTTAGTGCAAAGCAATTGAATTTTCCGTTGCGTTGAGTCTTCTTTTGGATCCTGTTTTGAACATGACATAGTTTTCATGTAGCCCTTTTGAGTTCCTCTCTTCAGATTAGGATGCGAACAAAAGTTTCATTTATGTACAATGTTATTCTTTGCAGAATAAATTTATGATTTTTTTTCATTTGTTTGGATTTGTTTGTGACCTTTTTTATGTGCACGGTGCAGTTAAATCCCGGTTATAACATGCTTTCACATCTGCAGATAAATTTTACATTAATTTTGGAACATTCAAATCAGATGAAAGATTCCTTAAGCAATTATAAATCAACAAATCATTTTTAGCCTTTTAGAACATAAATTACATTAAATTAAGTGTCTTGAGATAGAAATTAGCTAAAAGGTTTAAAGTACCATTGGCGATTAAAATTAGTTTGATGACTGAAAGGCTTGCAAACCCTTGTTTATACTAGCACTGATATTAGCACATGCTTGTTAAATATTAAATGGCCTCACTTTCGATGTCAATTTGATTAATACAAGTACATGTTAACATCCTACATGTTCATCATCATATTGATTTTAAGTTTCTCGTTTGTGACGTTTTCACATTAGAAATTTGTGTGCATGCATCACCCTTAGTTAACCTTGTTTTTGGCCTTTTGTTTTGGAGAAGTGGCTGTTATATGTAGACAGCAATTCATTTGTGTTTGAGACTTATAATTTTGATTGTTGAGCTTATCATAATGGGATCATCCTTCAGTTCTTCTTAAATGCGTTCACATTCTTCTGAAGTTGTATCACCATGACTTGTTATTTAGGTTTGTAGGCTTTTTCCATTGCTACATATTGTTTTTGATGGGTCTTAACTTATTATTAAATTGAAACTGTGATTTTAAAGACAAACAGCTTTGAAAAATTGATGTATGTAGGCTTTGTTTTGCAATTTCGTAAAATCATGCAAGTACTAAAAAAATGATTGCACACAATTATTGATAACCAATACAAAGTAGTACTTTCAAGACATATTAAACATTAGTACTTTTAAGGTATATTTTTGATATTGTTGATTGTTTCATTGGTTAGTTAAAGAAACTACAGAGTTTGCATCTATTCACTTGTTTGAAAGAGTGATGTAGCGAGGATATGTGTTGGAGAGGTCATGATTTGAAATAATTAGGCGAAGTTAGTCTTTTTTGCAAATTATTGAAATTTACACAAATCACAATTAATTGGTTTGCTATAGAAATTTATACATGTCAAAGTTGTAACCTTCATATTCATTATTAAAGCGGATTCATTACAAAAACAAAATATAAATTTTCAACATCGATACTTCACTCCTTTATGTTGTAAACTTTTCAACTGGTAAATCCACTACACATTGATCAAATAATTTCTTATGATTTCAGATAAGTTTACGCACCACATCCGTGTCAAATAAGAATCATAACATAATTAACTCATAGGCGTATTTCAATTGTAGATTAATCCAGTTAGTCATTTATACATTGACAATTTATTCCTCACAAAATAGTTAAAATTTACTGCATAAAAGTACCTAAGTGAACTATATATTACACTACAAACTTATATGCTTTCACTTTACATATTTATCATAGTTGAAATTTATATAACGCTTCACTCATAGTGTTTCTGGGACAAAAATTAAATCAGTTTACATATTCGTACATATATATTAGTTTACACTTTGGAATATATAAGAAAAAATATATAAAAAAGAATAATCATATAAGTCTACTTGTTATTAGTAGTAATAGAGTAATGGTACAATATGATTATTGTTTCTTATACAATTTTTCGGTTTTATTTGTATACAGCAAATATGGGCTTCATCATTAGCAACACCTAAGGAATAGGAGCTCAGTAGTAGTGGAAGAAAATTCTACGGCAGTGGACTTCATTTGTGTTTTCATGTTGGTATTGATTGCTTTCACTGAATTTCTAATTAATATGCATGCCTTCCTTGAATGTTATGCAATATTTGATTTGCCTAAGGATTATGGCAATAATCGGCTTAGGAACACGTGGGTGGACAAACAACCAATCCCCATTAGGATCAGGACTACGCAGAAGATGGGTAAAAAAAATTTTTGACATGCAGTTATGTTTTTTTACTTTAAGCATCATGATGTATATATATCTGTCTACTACGTGGATATGATTTTCATTTAGACATAGATGTATGTGATATTAGTTAAGTTGTATAAGATAATACTATGAATACTATGTGTTATTTGAATGTTTCATCAACTATATCATTATTTTATAATGTTTTTTGTTATATTATTATATTTAGTTGAGATATATGTTTCATAGCATGTTTGGTATTGTTGAAATGAATGTATTTGACGTTGAGTTTGAGGATTACAAATATACCAAAAATGTTGAAAAATTGCTTTACAAATGGCATCGGAAAGGCATCGGTAAGGTGTGGAAACATTGAAAACTGTATCCTAGATTTGGTGTCAGTATGGCGTTGGAAAATGGTCAACACATGGCGTCGGAAAGGCATGGAAAATATTTCTGCCATGCAAGTTTTATCGACGCTAAAAAAGGCATCATAAAGACATTTTCCGACGCCATATCAATGCCATTTTAGTGTTTGGTAAATCAACTTTCTATTGTAGTACCAAAGATGGTTACAAAGGAACCCATACCCACGAAAGACACCATTTATGGTTGGTATCAGAGAGGGTTCGGAACAATACATCGTATACATAAGAGACATGAGTCTTGACCTTAGATGAGACTTAGAGTCCATATCCCTTTGGGTGTGTTGGATAGTTACCCTATATTAAAATGATAGAAGGAGTATACAATGGTTACAGTGGTAATCATTTGAGGATGTACTTGTTATTTTTCTATTATATATTATCCTTGTCTTTACTTATTTGTATTTCACTTTGTGCAAAAAGAAATTTATCAAAAGAGGCAGTGAAGGAAATTGTTGTTAGTCTAATCAGTGTGTCAGCATTAATGGAGGTGAATAAACCACTCTGTGGCTTTGAATAGAGTAGCCTGATCCTGTAATGATCAGAGTGCACAGTAGATGCTAATAAATAGCTTATCGCTGAAGTCGTTTGTTGCTTGTTTTAAAAGTGTATTGTTGTGCAATGCTTTTTTAATATTATGGATTAGTGTTGTATGATAAACTACATTGTTGTTGATGATTGATGAATTTAACGTATATATATACGAAATTTGGAAATAAATAATTTATTCAAACAAGCATATAATTTAAAATATGAAATTGATTTTTTGTAAAGTGGTTGAAAATAATATAGCAATTTATTCTCGTGTTAATTTGTCCGTCGAGTACTTTAAGAATTCTGGTCGATGCTTCTAGCCAATATTACCGATAGGATTCGTAAACACTAGGACAAGACATTTCGACATGATATTTTGAAAATGAACATAATATTTTGGAAATGAATACGAAGTATTGAAAGAATACTCTATATATATAATATGAAATTATATTTGTGGGGAAAAAGTTAGAAAAGGAAACAAGAAGGAAATATCTCTTTGAAAAACGTAGAATAGTAAATGTATTGAAAGAAGAATATATAAACGAGAGAAAGTAAAATATTGTGAATTAGATGTCGTGGAATAATTGATTTTGAAGTGAATTCATGTAAAGAATTTTTGGGGATTTTGTGAAATATATTTGAAAGAAGAGGATGTTATATTAATTTGAAAGAAATATATTTAATGGAGTTATCTTGAATTGCAAATGAATTGAATTTATTGTAAAGAAAATCAAATATTATACTTAGTTTATGGTAAACAAGCCAAGGTTTGGAAAATTCATTTAAAATCTTAGATTTTTGAATTACTTATATATACTGTTGAATATGCCAGTATATGACTTTTGTTTGATGATAATAAACACACACACATATATACATATTCATTTAAATGTATTTGTTAATGTACTATTTTTATTTTTCACATAATTAAATAAATATTTTCTGAATAAAATAAACAACTCAGAATTTAAATTCAAACAGATATTTTATTCAAACAAATATTTTACTACAATTTTGAATAGTACAAATTTGAGCTCTCACTATATACACAATTTCAATTATAATACAAATTCGATTACATCACAATTTTTCAATTTACATTTTTGCCTCACTACATATCACTCATTCACTCGTATTTATCTTCAACTCTATTCCAGATTGAATCCAGCATCTGAGCGATCTGCAAAATAAACATTGAAGCAGTAAAATTGGAAAAGAAATAATTTTTGCAGTGTAAACAAAAGTTAAATGTGTATTTTTGAAAATATTTTCCTCGGTTATTTGGGTTATTCGTCATCATTTAAATTTGAATTCATCGTACACGAACAGCTTGTGACATGCACAGTGTATCACTGTACATGCCACAAGGCCATGCGCACCAATATACACTTGATAAATCTACAGGGATAGATGAGCACAAGGTCAAACCCAATCAAAAGCCGGGTTTAACTCAAGTGAAATACAAATAAAGTCACGATACGAGCACAAGGTCAAACTCGAGCTATAAGATGGATTCAACTCAGGTGCACTACGAAAAATCACAAAATTGTCGAGTACATGATACAAATGCAACATGAAGATTGTAAATATATGAAGATCAATAACAATAAATGATCACCGTGACACAAAATACACAGTGCATACATATGCAACCAAACTAGGATGTACTCAACAAGACTGTCAAGTTCCAATGGAATCTAACTCGAAGCAATGCAATAGAAATGGCAAAGACCAGACTTGCGTACCACACAAGAATGAACAAAGCCTCAACAGTAAAGCCCTAGAAAAAATCAAAGACAACTTGATCATGGAAAAGTCTCAATAACATATATACACACATGCATATGCATGTGTACACATGGTGGCATGCAACAGTGGCCACAACCCATCCAGTTCAAATGTAAAGCAAGGCTACCAAGTTCAACAACAAAATGCGCATGTCAACAATCAACTGAAGTGAAGACCAAATTCAAGTGCCAACAGATCACCACAGACCACATAATCAAATATGTAAGCAGTGTCAACATGAAATACAGACTCATATACAAAGTGCAACCTGAACCAGATTATAGACCAACGGTAAAAAAATGGAGATGACCATCAACAAAAGAGCAAACTCAAATATCAATGGCACTGCCTCAGCAGTCAAAGCATACACATTGAAACCAAACTCGAATAACCATACAACATCTCTACCAAGTGATGAACCAACAAAAAAGCACCAAACTCCACCAAAACCATAATGCATCAGATGTCCAGATTAGACCTATAGTGGAAATATGTGATACAATGGAGGCAGCTAAATATGCAAGCAAGGCTACAAGCATACATCAGTAAACTACATAGAGCGGTATAACATGATATATACATGCGCAGTGAAACCAGAGGCAATAGAAAATAAATGATCAAACTACAAGACACTAGCACTTGAAGCAAATGGCAGTGCACATACCAGAACTGGAAACAAGATGCAGTGAAACAGGTAAAACACAAATGCAAACAAAACAATATCACAGAGAAATTTCAAAATGACCGAAGTTCCAGAAAATTAGAGTTGTACAAAATGCAATGCAGTATCTAGCAGCAGTTTCATACCAAAGTCAAAGCCGGATGAACAGTGATCAAGCATTAGGTCAAAAATGTACAGAGCATTTAACAATTATAACAAAATCAAGGCCGATGTCAACAGCATAAAGAACGAAAACAAATTCAAAACAAATCAAAACCGTGGTGACCAAGGAAAGGAATCGAACGAGTAAAAATCAAAGTCCAGATACTCAAGCAATGAATTATACGAATTTGAACAAGTCATTATAAATCTCAAGCATTCAAGCAAAATCGAACGGCCAAACTTAAGTAACTGAAGAATTGAAACAATATATCTGAACGATAATTAAGGAATTCGAATTCCTATTTAAAAACCCAATCATCACTGACATACAAAATAAATCGAGTTCAAGCATATCACCGAGAATAAAAGAAGAAATTACATACCAGATTTTTTCAAACGAACTCGACAATTTTGAAGCAGCCAAGAAATCAACCAAAGAAAGCAAAAGAAGCATCAAACAATGTTCGACAGTAGATCGATTAACCACAAAGTCGATGTGCACAAAAGCCCTAATTATTCTATAGAGGAACGAAAAGGAGCAAAGAAAAGAACGCAGCCATTTTCTCAACAAGGCCGAAGAGATAAAAATAAAGGGGATCGTTTTTTACTTAAATCTTTGTGGGCCGGCTCCTTTAAATCCTTATTTGGGCTTTAATATTTTAAAATTGGGGTTATGATTTTTAAATTGTTTTTAAATTTTGTATTTCTCTTTTGTACAATTGTAAAGTCTAGTCGTGTGACTGGAGGACGAATTATGGTGGTGTAGTTCGAGAATTCGCAACTCAGTGGCTAAGTTGTGGTAGGGTTTTGAGCGTAAAGTTAGGTTAATCGATAGCGGGTATCGTGATTTTACGTGTGTGAGCGTCTGACTACTTATTTTCAAGTAGAACCCTTGGGGCAGCACATAGGCAGGGTTTTGCCGAAGCTGAGTAAATCTGTGTGTTTTATTTTTTGCTTTTTATTATTCTGCTATTATCTGTGCTGCTATTATTCTGCTATATCTGTGTTTTATTTTATATACTTCCGCATTAAATTTTTATAATTATTAGTATCACCCTATTCACCCCTCCCCCTCTAGGGTGAAATCGATCCTACATATATGATATTTTAAAAATATCAAGACTATAAATCTCTAATGTATTTTATATCATTTGAATTTAAATTTAAAGGTGGGGTCCCGCTTACTTGTCTCAAAATCTTAGTTTTTATATTTATTTGTCAGGTATGTTTTTAAACATATACATCCTTACTTGTTTAGTTCTTGTTATTATTATGATATATTATAAGTAAGATTTTAAACATGTTTTCTTAGTACATATGTTTTGACAGTTTATAAATTAGGTTTGATAGTTTATATGTTCTTAAATATATTTTATTATGTTACATTCATCTTTGAGTCTTTTGACAGTTCATATGTCCTGATAAATATATCATGAATATATCATGTATATTTTTAAACATTAGTTTTGATAGTTTATAAGCTTACTGCTTGTGGTCTTGCTTTCAACTACGTGGCTGCTGTTATATTTCTACTATGCATTTATGTTTTGTATTGCTGGTGGATGGCAAAGAATTCAAGCATATTACTGAATTGTTTTGTAGTGTATCTGACCATGAACTTACTGCTATTATTGTTTTGTAGTCATGTATTGAAGTATCTGAACTTGCTATGAGCAATTAATTTATCTAAATATGTGTTGTGATTGCCTAATTGTAATAAATTACTTAAATAAATAAAAAAAATGATGATAATTTGATATGTTTGACATACATGATAACTATTATATAAAATATTAAATTTGAATGCTTATGAATGGTTTGGGTTCAGTTTGTAAATTAAGATGATAATAGGGTTAGCGTTTATGAAATAATACTTTCCAGAAGTGATTACCATTTTGTATTTCAAGGGTGAGACATGACTTCGGATTCTACAAGTTAACTTGTTATTTTATAGTCTATTATGCAACAATATTTAATGAGAAATTTTTTCCAGTCAACATTTAAATAGATGATGATTAGTTTTGACGATGACATGTAGAATGAGCTTTTACGCTTGCAAAATGTGTATACCCTGTTATTAAGATTTATACATATGAGACTTATGTGTTTAATTCGAGTTAAGCAAAGGTACATGAAGACTATTTGTATTTATTTTGGCGCAATATAAATCAAGCAAACTCGCTTAAAATGCAAAGATAAGGTATGTTGTATTTAAGAAGAGTGTTATATATTGTGAAATATATACCGTATAATAAGATTTTGTTATATAAATTATTTCCGATAATGTTTTGGTCGATGTACATTTTTTTATCATATTGTGATTTTTTGAAACGCTCTCCGTATAAAAGAGACTCTACTGAAATTTTTGAAAAATCCGACATTTAGAAAATTTCCACAAATATTATCGTATGTTATAAGTGAAAATCGTTAAATGAATCTTTTTAAATTGTAGCATATGATAAGGAAAATTGGAGAAAGAGTCATATAGAGGATTAAATAATTTAAGTTTGATAAAAGATTGTAGACACAAAGAAAGTCAGGATATGAGTTGTTTGACGTCTATTTATAAGAAATTATGAAAACGCAATTTTCATAAGAGGGAGTCTACAATAACCCTGCTTTCTACGCTGTATAAATAAATAAATTTAATTTGAATAAAGTGATTGAATTTGATTTGTGAGAGTTAATATTTTGAAAACAAACTTTTAGTTAATTAAATTCTATTTAGCAAAGGATTTTAACTTAATAACTTGAATCAAATTAATAAATAAAAATAAGCGGACATCGAATTAAATGAAATTGTCCGGTTATCGAAGTATAAATTATAGAATGAAGTGAAAAAGAAATTTAAATTTAATTGAAATTTAATTACAAATTAAAAAAGTGTTATTCAAAATATAGAAAAGAAAACAAATATTAATCAAAACAAGGTCCAAAAATCTAAACCCAAGTCCATTTAATTTCATTCGTTCTTTCTTTCTCTTGAAGCCACTCTTTACCACTAGGTAGGCAAGTCCAAACCATCTATCTCAATCCCAAACCACCTTGTAATTCGACGGAGCCTAAATTCTAAATCGCGAAAAAAGCACAAGACCTTGCTGCGTCGATGATGAAGCCTTGGGCGACGTCCTGGAGGAGGCACGGCAAGATGATGGCATGAGTGACGATAAGGCATAAGGGCGGAAATTTCAACTTTGTACAGGCGACAACATTGCAGATGATCTGGAGAATGCTTGGTTCGCACGACTGTGGCAGTTTGATGATGTTGTTGAGTTGCATGTACATGGATTGTGTTGGCTTGTGCAACCTAGGGCAGAGCGTTGTGAGTATAGGTGGTTGGCTGTACATGTAGACATTATCTTGGAGCAGGATGAGACGTTGAGATGATGGCTATCGAGGGACTAAGCATGGTGACTTTAGTCAAGTGCTAAAACTATTGGGTGTTGCATTTATCAATTTCGGTGAGTTTTCTACACTCATAACTATATCATTACTGCTATTCATATTAGATAATTATCCCTTATATATAGTTAGAATTGTCTTGTTCACAATGGGAGTAGTGAAATTTAGATTCCGTGACTTATTCCCCTTACTACTATGCACAGAAGGGAGGTGTTGCACTTTTATTCTTGGTAGGAATGAGTTGTGATAGAATACGTCTTGTTTATCTCGAAGAAATGGGGGAATATCTATTCCAATGCCAAAAATATTTACCATGTTTAGTAGGTACAGCCCAACTATGAGGTACATCAACGGGTGTTACAGTCATATGTAGATGAGTTTTGGCTGGTACAACCACTATATTGTCCACTTCTAATCAATTGGTTGGAATTATTGGTGATGAATGTGGTTGAATTGTTGTTGGTGTATTGATTTAGAATTGAATAATGTTGTGATAATTGGTTGATTGTATTGATTGGATGTGTCAATTTCCGAACTGAACTCTGTTAGATTGTGAATTGAACTACATGCTTATTAGTATGTCAATGTGTGTATTTTATAGATGACCGGAGTTTGATGCGACTCGACTCGAGTCACACAATAAACTCATAATGCCAATGAGTTGAAAAATATTTTTGGAGTAAATTTTAATCTATAATTTATAAATTAAGATATTTTTTTACTTTTAAAGATGTTTTGAAAAGCTTAAAAAATTTATATGAGTGTTTAAGGTTTTATCAAAAGTATTTTATAAATAATTTACTAAATTTTGTTCATTAAGCTATTTTTATATTTACAAATATAATTTGAATTATAAATATAAATATAGTTTTCTTTTGATTGTAACTTTTAAAATCAATATTATATATAATATAATATAAGTTTGGAGTTGTTTTAAAGGAAAAATAGTATATTGCTATTTATAAAATATATTATGAAAACAATAATATTATTTTAAGAGATTTTTTCTATTATGAAGGTTATTGAAATATTATTGAAGGAGTTTCAAAACTTGGAAAAATATAGAATTCTATTTGATGAAATAATTAAATGATTTTCGATAGTTTTGAATGTATAAATAGAAATCCCTTTCTATAATATGAGAATTTCAAACATAGTATAGTATAAAGGAAAATGTTTTATTTCTAATTATGTTGAGTATAAAACGAAAATTTTAAATTATATATATGTATGTATGTATTTGGAAGATTATAAATTTATTTTAAAATAGAATTTCATTATAGCAACCTCTATAAGTTATAATTGATTGCTAAAGTAATTTGAATGTTTTATATAAAGGAACAAGGATTTGAAAGCAAATTATAGTTTTTAACTTTTAATTTTTTTATATTAGATAAATGCGGTGAAATTATTTAATATTTGCATGTTTTACTAGTTTTATTAGTTTAAGAATGTAATTGATTAAAGAAAAGTTCACTTTAAATTAGTAATTCCTTAAAAAGTGAATTTCATATTTGGTTTTAATTAATTATTTAAAAGATATAAAATTATGAAAAATATAAAATATTATCTAATTGATCTTGCAAGTATTTTAAAGTGTATTTCGCTAATAATAATATGATTACTTGTGAACTAATAAAAAATATTATATATATATATATATATATTAATATTTGATTTAAATATTTAAAGAAAGATTTTGATGAACTTTGTTATTATTTTATTTTTTTAATTAGGTTGGGATTTTTATGTATGATTCCTACATCATATGTTTTCTCATCTTCCTATATTGATTTCGATATCACGAAGGATTCATTGTTGATATTGATCTTATTTGTGATTATGATATGATACTGTGATGACACCTTTCTTTATGACTTTGTGATATTTAATTCTGTGTAATGAGGAATTTGAATAAATGGAGTTATAATACCATTTGGGATGGGGCATTGGGTAATATTTCTTCGGTTATTCTTTGAACTCGTTATATAGAATATTATAGAGATTGAGTGTAGTTTATAAGCAATGAATAAACCTCAATGGTATAGGACGATGTTCTTATATTTATTCGGTTATTCATTGTAAGTAGATGGAACTCACATGATAGGATTAGTATGATGAGATTGTACTTACGTAAGGTGATGCTCGTAGGTGAGAGAAGGGTAGTTGCCCATGTATTTATTGATATTGTGTAAGATTATCATGATGTACTCCTTTTATTGGCATTGAAGTGAATCAGATGGCTAGAATCCACCCTAGCAACCTGATCTTGGGGTAGCGCCCCAGATCCACTGCATCGTCATTGGATATCATTTTTTATGCGCATCACAGGATTTGGATTATGTAAACCATTGGGTAAGTGCCTAATACTATAAGATTTGGTTTAGGTGGCCCAAAGGTTATATAACCCCTTTTTATGTTGCATAGGCCAACGGTCTGTTACCTATTAGGGAAAACCAGGGTCCTAACTAAGAGGCTACGCATTAACGAGTCACTGATGGATATTGTGACGACCTGAAATTTTGAGCAATATCAATTTAATAATCTTTGATAATAATTAAATTTATTTGATCATTATATATTACAAATTGGCAAGTTTAATTCTTTTGAAATATATATATATATATATATATATATATATATGTATATTACAAATGGGAAAATTGTATTGATTTGAATTTAATAAGTGTTTTCAAACTTTAATATATATATATATATATAATATGAAATTTTGAAATTTCAATTTGATTTAATACTTTTGAAAATGATATTTGAGATTTAAATTTTTATAACAAAGTTAATTTCTTATCTAATATAGATACATATATATTTTGTACTTAAGTTCTAAATAAGATTTAAATTTGAAGGTTCAATTGTTTTAATAATCTTTTCTTTTAAAATTTTACATAAGTTAAGCTTGTTTTAAAATTTTTACATAAAGAATTAATATAAATTTCTCAAATTTATAAACATATGATAGATTAAATTGAATCAAAAATATAAGTTATTTATAAATGTTTACATGAATTCATTTTTGAATATTTATTAAAATCTAAAACATATTTATTAAAAGATAAGTACACATTTTATAATCACATAAATATTTCATTCATAATTTAAATACATTATTAAAAAGAGAAAATAACATTTAAAATATTAATCAAACATTAAAAACATTTGTTAAACATTAATGAAACATTAAATAACACTTGTTAACTTTTTAATGTATGTTAAGACACTTGTAAATCAAATTGCATATGTGTAAGATCATTAAGGCATTAAAGAGACACATTTCATTCTCTTTAATAATTAAATTTAAAATTAAATTGTAAATTGAAAGATAAGTTTTATTCTTCAGCGCTGAAAACCTTTTCTTCATTTTTTTCAACTCAAACTTAATACAAAACAAATCAAGAATAAAAAAGAAGACATAAAAACATAAAATCTGGAAATTCAATCAAAGGGCAAGGGAAAATTCAACATAAACCTTCAGCTTTTCAAATTCAATCAATATGCAAAGTTGGAATCAATGCAAGATGTAAAACTTCAACAAATCATCAGTAGTAGGATTATTTCAACATGCAAGAACTGGAATCAAACAATTCAAGAACATGCAGTGAATTTCTAAAGCCTGGAAACCATTTTCTAATCCTCTGCATATATAGGTGAGTAAATGATATTTTAAAAGTAGTTTTAACCCTGGATTTTCTTGCTTTGTGGATGAATATCATGATTGTTCTCTGTAATACTTGAATTTAAATTGGTTGCATGCTTGAACTAAGTAAATCTGCTTAGGCAAATAAACAATGGGAAGCTATCTCTGTATTGTACAAAATAAAACATTGTTTTGAACATAAAGTTATCACCCTGTCTACTCTCTTTTCTATATATCTTAGTCTTCCCTTCTTTAGTTCGTAAACCAAAACAAAATTCTACTTGAACATAAATCAAAACTCAAATCACCAGAGAATCAGAGGAAGAGCTTCAGTTAAAATTTTCAAACCTGTTTCCAGAAGTGTCTCTGTTCTTTTAACTTGTGAGTAACTTTATTTTTAAAATTTAAAGGATGAAGTTGTTATAAATGAATATGGTTGTATCTACATCTATATGAATGCTTTGTGGAAATGATAGCATCTGTGAATATCAACTAGAAATTTTAACTTGTGAATATGATTGAAGTGTTGTGTCTATATCTGTTCTTCCTCTCTGTTTACTTTACAGGGTCCAAACCAACAAAAAAATCCATTTCCTTGTTTCTAATCAATATCAGGTTTTGGTTTCAAAACAAAATAGTTGTGTTTTAGTATGAGTTATAATCTAAAAATGGTTTCGTGAAGTATACATGCATATGAAGTGGAAAATCAAATTTTTACAGTAAAAACTTTAATTTCTGAAAATTTCGAACTTCACGAAATATTGATTCAAGTATATAACTTGAATCCTTACCGGATGCGGTGATTTTTAAGGTAGGTTTGATGATTTTTAGAGGCGGGATTTGAGGGCAGTTCGAGGATGATCGGAATGGGTAGTTTGATCATATTCCGGCGTTACAATGGACTAGGGAGGGCGAGTTGTCTCGTGGAGATGGAGGGGCCTATGGTGGTCCCAAGAAAAATATCGTGATGTTCGACCGATGACCATGGTGGTGGCAGGAGGCATTCGAATTTTGATGACCTAGTTTTAGCGTGGTCTGGAACCAAGGTGATTTCGTCACCACGAGACGATCGAGTGTAGCGAGCTTCGGGGTGATGGAAGCTGGGTTGATGACGAGGCCATGGCCGGGGATGATGGCTCTCAGATGGTCGGAGCGTCGAGTGAGAATCGGTGACAATGGTGTTTGCTGGTGATGTTGCTTCAGGCAGTTGTGGGTTGGAGTCGAATTTCGATTCGCGACCATATTCAAGTTTCTGGGTTGTGCGTTGAGTTGTAGGGGTCGAGTGCGTCGTGTGGAATGCCGGCGTGGAGATCGCCGTCGACCGGCGGCAACATGCACGTTAACATGCACAGATTCGTGATTCTACAGTGGGTGTTTAAGAAGGGGAGGTTCGTGCTCGAGTACTACTTCGGGTTTGTGATGTTTTGTCTCGAAGTATGATTGAGGAATGGGTTACTCGAGAAAGTCTCGGGAATTTGTAGGGTTGGCTCGGGTTTTTTTTGTCAGGTTACTCGAGATCAACTGGGTTTTGTATTAAGTAACCAGAATTTTATAAAATTCAGGGAAACAGTAATAGATGATATAGGGATTGATTTTGGAATGTTTACCAAATTTTGAACCTAAAGTTAAACAAGAATTTACTTATAAAAATAATTTATTTCAAGATTTTAGTTTTAAAATAAATTTTACATATATATTAAATATAATTTTTTTATAATAAACAAGTAGATTTCAAAATATAAGGATTGTATTAAATTTATTAAATAACTTTGGGAAGTTTTAAAGATTTAAAAGTTCAATTTAAAATGTATTTAATTATAAATTGATTTCTAAAATGTTATATTTTATTTTAAATAAAGTTTAATGATTAAGAATTTGATAATCAATTATAATAAATATAAATAAGTTTGTGAAAATAATTAAGATGGTTCAATTTTTATTAACAATTAAAATGTTTTGGTTAATATATATGATCTAATTAAGATAATGATTTTCTTAATTAAGAGTTTTTATAATATAAAAAGTTAAGAATCATTTAATTAAATTTAAATGATTAATTCAATAATTAATTAAGTAATTGATTTGTGATTAATTAAGATAATCACTTATGCGTTAATCTAATATAATTACTTGGTGAAGTAATTAGGTAATTAAGTAATTAATTACTGGAAGTAATTAAGAAAGATAATTACTTTATAAAAGTAATTAAGTGAATGTGATTAAGGGTTAATCACTTGTTTTATTAATTAAAGAATTAATTAATATAAGTAAATTAAGGTTTAAATTATTTAGTTAATGGTTAATTAATAAAAGAATTAAGAGTATTTAATAATGTGATTAATTACTTGTTAAAGTAATTAATTAAGGAAGAAATTTAATTAATGAAGTAATCATTAATTAATGGAAATAAATAATTAATTGTTAATTAATAATTAAGGATAATTAATTTATAATTAAGTTTTAATTGCTAAATGTAATTAAAAAAGTATTAATTAAATGTGATTAATTAATGAGGTAATTAATCAAGAGTGATTTAATTAAAAGCAATTAATCAAGTATGATTAATTAATGAGGTGATTAATTAATGAGGTGGTTAATCAGGTATGATTAATTTTAAAGGGATAATTAAGAAATAATTATCAGATAATCAAATCATAATAAATCAAGTGTGATTAATTTAAAGGGTAATTAAGAGATAATTACTTGGATGATTAAGAAGTAATTAATCAAGATGATTAATTAAATTTGTGATTAAGGAATAATTACTTAAAGTAATTAAGTAATAATTAATCAAGGATGATTAATTCAAAGTGAAAAATTAAGTGATGTTTAGTTAATTAATTTGTAATTAATTAATGAATAGTAAGATGGATTGATGATAGTCCAAGTAATTAAGTAAGAATTAATTTAATTGTGGATAAATTAAATTAATTAAGTTTGGATCAAACTTGTTTATGGATAGTTAATGATTGGTTGATAAGTATCATTGGATGAGTTAATGATATTGGATGGTATCATATGTCATTGGTTGATATATGATGATATGAATGTGATATATCTGAGATATATACATATTGCTTTGTGATATATGTATATATACTGCTTTGTGATATGTATGGATGAATGTGATAATAGTGATTATCTATCTGTGTAATGTGAATCATCCATTTATATTAAGTGATATTCTGAATATCTACTATTAAATCCCTTAAGTACAACTTGGACATTAAAATGGTGTTTGGATTCGGTGAGACCAGGATCGGGTTTCCATATTTGGATATCCGAAAACCACACTGATCCAAAATAAACGTTAGGTCGTGAATCCAAGTGGAGTGCAAGTGAAGACTCGAGGTGTAAGGACTATTCGTCAGTATAACTCTAAGGGTGATTCCGTGATGAGTTTGACGGAAATAGTACTTACAGGTTCGAGACTTTGATTCAGAGTGCAAGGGCTATGGTCATTGACTCTAAGGGTGATTCTAAAATGAGTGCAACGAGATAGTGCCTTCGGTTCCGTTCGAACCCGGAACGGACTTGTATGGATTGGATGCTTTCAGAACATCGTCAGGTGGACGATGAGCATCCTAAGATAAATGTGTCCTACAAAGGTAATCGCAGCCGCAATCCTCATCTATCGGGAATGGCTAAAACAGTGGAGGTGCAGCAAGGTTAAGTGGGTCATGCCCAAGTAGGACGAGATTCATCCCTGTCTAGATGTCCCTTCTTATTTCGGCTTTGTGGGCGGATGGATCTGCAACCAACTGCAGGGTGGTCTTGTTCGGGACTGTTGAGTAAGGAATGGTCCCGACCTTGTGTTGCAGGGGAGCGGGCGTACTCCTCGGTACGGTGATCTAGGCCACGTACTGTGACGGGCGGTACCCCAGTAGCCCTGCCATTGTTGGAAACCCATTCTTCCTACGAGACTCTACGGTTTTGTTTGTATTACCCACTTTTGTGGCTAGTAGCTAGAATTTAATGAATGTAACAATTTCGGCTATTTCATATTTACTTGAAAACCCTAGACACTATTATAATATCACTGGATTTCCTATCAAATGTTTTGGTTAGCGTAAGGTAAAAAGTTTTCCATGTTTATGTGTGGGAAGTCTTACGTGATACCTTTTCTTTTCAAAGGAGTTTCTAAAGTTAAGCAATCTTAAACCGTTTACTCACACCAGACCCCTGTCTGACCCGAGTGTTTATTTTCTGTTTTATTAAACTCTTGGGTACTCATATTATGTATGAGTAGTCAAGTGATTCAGGTTATCCCTGAAAAATTCTGGAGGAGCTTTGGAGCAGGAGGCTTCAACGTGTAGATATATAGTTAGAGTTTCCGTTGTGTGTTATTCTGTTTAGATGTTCTTGTATTGTATATTAGACAGAAATGTTATAACTGTCTAAATTGAGATGTATAGTTGTGTACTCTGATGTATATGATTTTAAATATATGTTATATATTATATTTCATTCGTTCCGCTGTGAGATTTTATGTGTTGTTGTTCTTTCTTCTCTTTCTTTTCTTCTTCTATCCCTTTCTTTCTTAAAAAGTGATGCGTCTTTTTCGTGATAGAAAGTTGGGTCGCTACAGTTGATATCAGAGCATTAGGTTGAGTGAATACCTAGGCCCTGGAGTGGTGTCTATCTTGAGGGAGCGTACTTGTAAATTTTATATATATGTATATTTATATATCTACCTAATCTGTTGGGTTATCTGTTCTGATTTTCCAACATAGGTTATAGAGGTAGATAAGGTAGGAGTGTGTGGAACACAACTACCACTAATGGAAGAGGCTCATATGTTGTGGTTGGAGGTGTGTCTGTCGAGATTGTAGATCTAATACCGTCTCGAATAAGCTTTGTAGATTGGTGAAAGGATTTCATTGATCCTAGAGGAAGTCTTTGCAAGGATTAGAATATATTCTTGAAGTGTGAAGTTGATTTGCTCTCGAGTGAGCGGGATTTCCAAGAGTTGAATCTGTCAGCTGGGCAGAAGCAGGTGATGGTATCCCGGTGGCTTCAGGAAGGAATAGCTGTGTGATGAGATGTAGTATCCTTAGATGGTTCTGAAGATGTTCTTTTGAAGCAAGATTTAGATAGTGTTGGAGGAACGTTGATGCCTACTGCAGTAAAGATTCGAATGTTTGGGGATTTTCGGGATCTCAAGTAAGGGTGTCTTATCTATATTGAAGTTTGAGACTAAGGTCGATGAGTTACCTCATTTCAAACATGGTCTCATTTGTTTTCATTAAGAAGGACAAGTGGTTGGTGTTTGGTTTGGAGCCGAGTTTCTTGAGGAGATGTCTACTCGTCTCAAGGATTTTTAGTGTAATTGGGTGATAGTTTTATGTTTCAGGAAGCTTGGGGTTAAGGATGATCTTTCGGCTTAGCAGTATCATTGAAGTGAAGTTTGGAAGCAGCAGCGTGGATCCGTTTCTTCGATGATTCAGTAATATTTGGGATTCTACTATCAGCAGACCAGGCAGATAGTGGAAGCTTATCCACTTCTTTGGTAGGCTCAGCGGAGCAGGATATTTGCTGGAAATGATCTATCAGTTTTTCTGGTAGATAAGCCATTCTTGAAGATTGATCTTGATTAGGAAAGTTGTCCTTGTTGGTAAGGATAGTTTCTTTGGTTTGGGAATTGAGGCATCTCAAGTGGAGGTAAAAGCTATGAAAGTAGTCAGAGATTTTCCAAATGTTTTAGAGGGAATTAGAAGTTTACCCAAATCAGAGATTGAGTTTTCTTATCGACTTGGATTCCAGGAGTAATTTTGATGGTTTAACCGTGTAGAGGGATGACTCTTGGAGTGAGAAGAGTTTGGGGAAGCAGCTCAGGATTCTTGAGGAAGGATTGACCATCTAGTTCTAGTTAAGTTTCTACTGGGATGTTTTGACCAAGTGAAAGGGTCACTAAGATTTTATGAGTCGGATGAACAGTGTATGAAGAAAGTTTATGCTCGAGTTCTTCGATAGCATTCTCATCTACTCCAGATCAGAGTTGTGCAGCGGAAGCGAGATAGCAATTATTCTAGAATGGGAGCAACCGGGAGTTGCAGTTTTCTTGGATTAAAGGATTGCTACAGGAAATTCAAGTATAAAGAAATTTTCCGGGATTTGGAAGGCAATGTTGTCAAGTGCAACTGATTGGCTATCCCAGTTAAAGAGATGTAGGTCTGAAGTCCACTAATGCTTGGGGAATAGGGTTGTGTTTTGGATTTCAGCAAATTTTTGAGAGAGTCATTTTGTTGAGTAGGACCTGGAGAATTGGTTTGATTTTTGGTACAGTTGTTTCATGAAGCAATCAGCAAGGGTTAAGCTGATCTGGAATATTGGAAGTGACTCAGGAGCATCAGAAGAGTTATGCAGTTAAGGATTGAGGAGATTTGGAATGAGAAGTTGGAATTTGGATATTGTTTTAGTTTTATCCGATCAAAGGAGATATAAGACTGGGTAAAACTGGAGAGCTAGCTTCGGAAGCATTTTGAGTTTTTCCTGTGTTCTCTAGAGATTAGATTTTGATCTATAGAATTGAATTGCCAGTTTGGATAGCTGAAATTCATTGAATTTCACATATCTCTGAGGAATATGTGTACGATTCATCGAGTAATAGGATCAGCAGTTCTGAAGGATCTGGCAGTTGAGCTGATTTTGAGTTTAGTCTGATATCTTGTTCAGATTTGTAGATCAGATGAGAGAAGTTCTTGGTTATAGTAGTATGGTTACTTAAGATTCTGTAGAGCGTGTATTCCAGTATAGGTACTTGGGAAACTCTAGATAATATTAGGAAGATCTATCCAGAATTTTGTCTGGATAGATAAATTGTTTGTTTAAATTGGTTGCTATGATTGATAGTGTATGATTGATAGTATTAGATTGCTGAATGAAATTTAAATTCTTTTGCTGGTTTATTAAATTATCTTTGCTTTTAAATTTCAGGGACAAAATTCTTTTAAGGGGGAGGAATGTGACGACCCGGAATTTTGAGCAATATCAATTTAATAATCTTTGATAATAATTAAATTAATTTGATCATTTTATATTACAAATTGGCAAGTTTAATTCTTTTGAAATATATATATATATATATATATATATCTATGTATGTATGTATGTATGTATGTATGTATGTATGTATGTATGTATGTATGTATGTATGTTAGAAATGGGAAAATTGTATTGATTTGAATTTAATAAGTGTTTTCAAACTTTAATATATATATATATATACATAATTTGAAATTTTGAAATTTTAATTTGATTTAATACTTTTGAAAATGATATTTGAGATTTAAATTTTTATAACAAAGTTAATTTCTTATCTAATATAAATACATATATATTTTGTACTTAAGTTCTAAATAAGATTTAAATTTAAAGGTTCGATTATTTTAATAATCTTTTCTTTTAAAATTTTAACATAAGTTAAGCTTGTTTTAAAATTTTTACATAAAGAATTAATATAAATTTCTCAAATTTATAAACATATGATAGATTAAATTGAATCAAAAATATAAGTTATTTATAAATGTTTACATGAATTCATTTTTGAATATTTAATAAAATCTAAAACATATTTATTAAAAGATAAGTACACATTTTATAATCACATAAATATTTCATTCATAATTTAAATAGATTATTAAAGAGAGAAAATAACATTTAAATATTAATCAAACATTAAAAACATTTGTTAAACATTAATGAAATATTAAATAACACTTGTTAACTTTTTAATGTATGTTAAGACACTTGTAAATCAAATTGCATATGTGTAAGATCATTAAGGCATTAAAGAGACACATGTCATTCTCTTTAATAATTAAATTTAAAATTAAATTGTAAATTAAAAGATAAGTTTTATTCTTCAGCTGAAAAACTTTTCTTCATTTTTTTCAACTCAAACTTAATACAAAACAAATCAAGAATAAAAAACAAAAGGCATAAAAACAGAAAATCCAGAAATTCAATCAAAGGGAAAGGGAAAATTCAACATAAACCTTCAGCTTTTCAAATTCAATCAGTATGCAAAGTTGGAATCAATGCAAGATGTAAAACTTCAACAAATCATCAGCGGTAGGATTATTTCAACATGCAAGAACTGGAATCAAACAATTCAAGAAAATGCAGTGAATTTCTAAAGCCTGGAAACCAGTTTCTAATCCTCTGCATATATAGGTGAGTAAATGATATTTTAAAAGTAGTTTTAACCCTGGATTTTATTGCTTTGTGGATGAATATCATGATTGTTCTCTGTAATACTTGAATTTAAATTGGTTGCATGCTTGAACTAAGTAAATCTGCTTAGGCAAATAAACAACGGGAAGCTATCTCTGTATTGTACAAAATAAAACACTGTTTTGAATATAAAATTATCACATTGTCTACTCTCTTTTCTATATATCTCAGTCATCCCTTCTTTAGTTCATAAACCAAAACAAAATTCTACTTGAACATAAATCAAAACTCAAATCACCAGAGAATCAGAGGAAGAGCTTCAGTTAAAATTTTCAAACCTGTTTCCAAAAGTGTCTCTGTTCTTTTAACCCGTGAGTAACTTTATTTTTAAAATTTAAAGGATGAAGTTGTTATAAATGAATATGGTTGTATCTACCTCTATATGAATGCTTTGTGGAAATGATAGCATTTTTGAATATCAACTAGAAATTTTAAATTGTGAATATGATTGAAGTGCTGTGTCTATATCTGTTCTTCCTCTCTGTTTACTTTACAGGGTCCAAACCAACAAAAAATCCATTTCCTTGTTTCTAGTCAATATCAGGTTTTGGTTTCAAAACAAAATAGTTGTGTTTTAGTATGAGTTATAATCTAAAAATGGTTTCGTGAAGTATAAATGCATATGAAGTGGAAAATCTAATTTTTACAGTAAAAACTTTAATTTTTGAAAATTTCGAACTTCACGAAATATTGATTCAAGTATATAACTTGAATCCTTACCGGAAGCGATGATTTTTAAGGTAGGTTTGATGATATTTAGAGGCGGGATTTGAGGGCAGTTCGAAGATGATCGGAATGGGTAGTTTGATCATATTCCGGCGTTACAATGAACTAAGGAGGGCGAGTTGTCTCGTGGAGATGGAGGGGCCTATGGTGGTCCCAGGAAAAATATCATGATGGTCGACCGATGACCATGGTGGCGGCGGGAGGCATTCGAATTTTGGTGACCTAGTTTTAGCGTGGTCTGGAACCAAGGTGATTTCGTCACCACGAAACGATCGAGTGTAGCGAGCTTCGGGGTGATGGAAGCTGGGTTGATGACGAGGCCATGACTGGGGGTGATGGCTCTCAGGTGGTCGGAGCGTCGAGTGAGAATCGTTGACAATGGTGTTTGCTGGTGATGTTGCTTCAGGCAGTTGTGGGTTGGAGTCGAATTTCGATTCGCGATCATATTCAAGTTTCCGGGTTGTGCATTGAGTTGTAGGGGTCAAGTGCGTCGTGTGGAAGGCCGGCGTGGAGTTCATCGTCGACCGGCGGCGACGTGCACGTTAACGTGCACAGATTCGTGATTCTGCAGTGGGTGTTTGAGAAGCGGAGGTTCGTGCTCGAGTACTACTTCAGGTTTGTGATGTTTTGTCTCGAAGTATGATTGAGGAATGGGTTACTCGGGAAAGTCTCGGGAATTTGTAGGGTTGGCTCGGGTTTTTTTTGTCAGGTTACTCGAGATCAACTGGGTTTTGTATTAAGTAACCAGAATTTCATAAAATTCAGGGAAACAGTAATAGATGGTATAGGGATTGATTTTGGAATGTTTATAAAATTTTGAACCAAAAGTTAAATAAGAATTTACTTATAAAAATAATTTATTTCAAGATTTTAGTTTTAAAATAAGTTTTACATACATTAAATATAAAGTTTTTAAAATAAACAAGTAGATTTCAAAATATAAGGATTGTATTAAATTTATTAAATAACTTTGGGAAGTTTTAAAGATTTAAAAGTTCAATTTAAAATGTATTTAATTATAAATTGATTTCTAAAATGTTATATTTTATTTTAAATAAAGTTTAATGATTAAGAATTTGATGATCAATTATAATAGAGATACATAAGTTTGTGAAAATAATTAAGATGGTTCAATTTTTATTAATAATTAAAATGTTTTGGTTAATATAAGTGATCTAGTTAAGATAATGATTTTCTTAATTAAGAGTTTTTATAATATAAAAAGTTAAGAATCATTTAATTAAATTTAAATGATTAATTCAATAATTAATTAAGTAATTAATTTGTGATTAATTAAGATAATCACTTATGGGTTAATCTAATATAATTACTTGGTGAAGTAATTGGGCCATTAAGTAATTAATTACTGGAAGTAGTTAAGAAAAGATAATTACTTTATAAAAGTAATTAAGTGAATGTGATTAAGGGTTAATCACTTGTTTTATTAATTAAAGAATTAATTAATATAAGTAAATTAAGGTTTAAATTATTTAGTTAATGGTTAATTAATAAAAGAATTAAGAGTGTTTAATAATGTGATAAATTACTTGTTAAAGTAATTAATTAAGGAAGAAATTTAATTAATGAAGTAATCATTAATTAATGGAAATAATTAATTAATTGTTAATTAATAATTAATGATAATTTATTTATAATTAAGTTTTAATTACTAAATGTAGTTAAAAAAGTATTAATTAAATGTGATTAATTAATGAGGTAATTAATCAAGAGTGATTTAATTAAAAGCAATTAATCAAGTATGATTAATTAATGAGGTGATTAATCAGGTATGATTAATTTTAAAGGGATGATTAAGAAATAATTATCAGATAATCAAATCATAATAAATCAAGTGTGATTAATTTAAAGGGAAATTAAGAAATAATTACTTGGATGATTAAGAAGTAATTAATCAAGATGATTAATTAAATTTGTGATTAAGGAATAATTACTTAAAGTAATTAAGTAATAATTAATCAAGGATGATTAATTCAAAGTGAATAATTAAGTGATGTTTAGTTAATAAATTTGTAATTAATTAATGAATAGTAAGATGGATTGATGATAATCCAAGTAATTAAGTAAGAATTAATTTAATTAAGGATAAATTAAATTAATTAAGTTTGGATCAAACTTGTTTATGGATAGTTAATGATTGGTTGATAAGTATCATTGGATGAGTTAATGATATTGGATGATATCATATGTCATTGGTTGATATGTGATGATATGAATGTGATATATCTGAGATATATACATAGTGCTTTGTGATATATATACTGCTTTGTGATATGTATGGATGAATGTGATAATAGTGGAATTATCTATCTGTGTAATGTGAATCATCCATTTATATTAAGTGATATTCTAAATATCTACTGTTAAATCCCTTAAGTACAACTTGGACATTAAAATGGCGTTTGGATTCGGTGAGACCGGGATCGGGTTTCCATATTTGGATATCCGAAAACCACACCGATCCAAAACAAACGTTAGGTCGTGAATCCAAGTGGAGTGCAAGAGAAGACTCGAGGTGTAAGAACTATTCGTCAGTATAACTCTGGGGGTGATTCTGTGATGAGTTTGACGGAAATAGTACTTACAGGTTCGAGATGGAGATTCAGAGTGCAAGGGCTATGGTCATTGACTCTGAGGGTGATTCCAAAATGAGTGCAATGAGATTGTGCCTTCGATTCCGTTCGAACCCGGAACGGACTTTTATGGATTGGATGCTTTCAGAACATCGTCAGGTGGACGATGAGCATTCTAAGATAAATGTGTCCTACAAAGATAATCGCAGCCTCAAGCCTCATCAACCGGGAATGGCTAAAATAGGGGAGGTGCAGCAAGGTTAAGTGGGTCATGCCCAAGTAGGACGAGATTCATCCCTATCTAGATGTTCTTTCTTATTTCGGCTTTGTGGGCGGTTGGATCTGTAGCCAACTGCGGGGTGGTCTTGTTCGGGACTGTTCAGTAAGGAATGGTCCCGGCCTTGCGTTGTAGGGGAGCGGGCGTACTCCTCGGTACGGTGATCTAGGCCACGTACTGTGACGGGCGGTACCCCAGTAGCCCTGCCATTGTTGGAAACCCATTCTTCCTACGAGACCCTACGGTTTTGTTTGTATTACCCACTTTTGTGGCTAGTAGCTGGAATTTAATGAATGTAACAATTTCGGCTATTTCATATTTACTTGAAAACCCTAGACACTATTATAATATCACTGGATTTCCTATCAAATGTTTTGGTTAGCGTAAGGTAAAAAGTTTTCCATATTTATTTGTGGGAAGTCTTACGTGATACCTTTTCTTTTCAAAGGATTTTCTAAAGTTAAGCAATCTTAAACCGTTTACTCACACCAGACCCCTGTCTGACCCGAGTGTTTATTTTCTGTTTTATTAAACTCTTGGGTACTTATATTATGTATGAGTAGTCAAGTGATTCAGGTTATCCTTGACAAATTCTGAAGGAGCTTTGGAGCAGGAGGCTTCAGCGTGTAGATATATAGTTAGAGTTTCAGCTGTGTGTTATTCTGTTTAGATGTTCTTGTATTGTATATTAGACAGAAATGTTATAACTGTCTAAATTGAGATGTATAGTTGTGTACTCTGATGTATATGATTCTAAATATATGTTATATATTATATTTCATTCGTTCCGCTGTGAGATTTGATGTGTTGTTGTTCTTTCTTCTCTTTCTTTTCTTCTTCTATCCTTTTATTTCTTAAATAGTGACGCGTCTTTCTGGTGATATAAAGTCGGGTCGCTACAGATATGTGTTACCATGTCTGTCGACGTAAATGAAGACTGTACGAGCAGATCCGGTTAGGTGACCCTAGGCTTCTAGAGCAGGGAGACGACCATCAGTCTCCCTTCTGGTTCAAACAAAGTGGTAGTTTGGCATATACTATTGATACTCCTCACTTAAGTATAGATACGGGTTAGGTGACCCACATATTGACATATATGACTCTACTTGGGACCTTATGTCTGTTATAAAGCCATTCACCATCATGATTTATTATGATTTATTCATAAATGAGGAGATTAGATTATATCTGGATAAGTGTCCAAAGTATAGTGGATTCTCGAATTTTTATCGTATATGATTTCTTTGATAGGAGGCCTATATTTATATTTATGTTGATGTTTTGTATTACTGAGATTGAGATATATTTGGGCGGTTTCTGTGTTCTAGCTCGATTATACTTAAGGATATCTCATTTATTGATGATTTCTGAACTTGGATGATGATTCTAGATATGGATGATTTACCAGTTGGATATTGTGTTGATTAGATAATATTCCATATGATTTATATGGGTGACGACATCTTTATGCTTTGTTTCATGATTGATACTATTTTTTATGCTATTATTGGTATGTCATCGGTATTATGCTATGTATATTTTATATCTGGTATTGTATATTTATTATAATTGATGATTTATTTGTGATTGCTACGCAATATTATTTGTATATTATTCGTGTGTTGTCAATATTTATTATTATTAATGTTTAAGCCTTGTATTGTATATTGGATATATGTGGTATATTTTGTATTATATATTATCACTATGATTGACTCTATGATTTCTGATATTTACTATATATATTGTGTATTGTTTTATCCTAGAGGCACATATGTTTTTTGCTTTATGTTGATATTGTGTGTATATAGGCGAGTTAGTTATTTGATGTTTTAATATATACCAGTGTTAACCCATGGGAATATTCGCATGTGTACCACATATCACCTCATTCTCCGTATTATCTGATAGTATCACATATGAATATTCTTGGACAGTATGGGTATAGAGGTAAGGGTTTTACAATATCTCTCTTACGTCCCATGAATGTCAATTTTCCAAAAAAAGGTTCAATATTATTGAAATTAGACAATCACTAATGACGTTTCTATATTCATTCTAATTCAACCTATTATGCCTATTTCATTTCTTTATAATTGCCATATTAAATTCTTTAATCAATCTCACTAAACACATTTATGTACCTAATTTCTATAACTCCCTGTTAATTGCACATTTATTGCCCTACTAATTTGATTGTTGATAAATTTTGAAGTTACTATTCCTTTTCCATTTCAACCTCATAATCCTATAACTGACAACGCTGCTACTAAGAACTAGTCATCCTAATTATAACTAATATGAATATCATCATATATTACACTACATATATTTATATTTTTAATTGATAAACACAGTTATACATATACATACATACATATATAAATATATAAATATAAATATAAATATATATATATATATTCCTATTTCTAATCATTAATTCCTACATTTAGGAATTTCAGAACATACATTTATGTGTACATCCTGCAAGGAACATTTATTCCCACATTTTAATATACTAGAGCTATCCTTCCCAAAATGGACTACCATTATAACTTTCCATAAATTACCTAAAAGAGAGACTTTTGTTCCATTTGAAATTACAAGGAATTATATATTTTCTTTTGTTGTAGTTGAAATAGACAGTGCAAACTACAGAGGAGAACCTTTGTACTTTACACATCTCTTTCCTTTTTGGTACATTTCTTATTATTTCAAACAACGCACTTTTTATACATAGTGGTGGAATAGATAATTTATGGAAATTACATGGAAATAGATGTAATTAAATTGTACCCACAGTGCTCCCAATAAATTAAAATGAATAAATTCATATTCCAAGTCAAATTAGGGCAATCTAGATTAAAACTAACAATTTACAACCCAGTTATCATAAATCTAGAATATATCTTGCAATCTTATCAACATTCTACTCCAATAAATTTAGGGGCTAATTTTCAAATTTTTAGATTAGGGAATAAATACCACTCCTTTTCCAATTAGCTAACTTACAAAACATGTAGGTGAGATTTGAAGTGAATACATTCTTCTATCCCTACAACTCCATATATCTTGCAAAGGCATAATAATTAAATAGAACTCAACGATATAAATTTCAATATTATATACAAATCATGTAATTTTCCACTCACCTTTCCAGCTTTCCAAATCTCCTAAATCGGAATCCATTCCTTTAATCTACTCCTTTTTCCTTTCCAATCAAAAATATGTATAACAAGATATATACATACCCATTAGAATTACAAATCCAAGAGGAAATTTTAATTAAGTGGAATATAGATTTATAATTATAAAATTTACCTTTTTTTTAGTATCAATTTGCTCCTTCTCTTTTATTTTCTGCCCTTCTTCAATTATATATATATATATGATATTTTAGAATTAATAGAAATAGTGAAGAAGGGAAAATAACAGAGCTCTACTACTTTAATTGGAAAATGTGAGAAAAAAGTAAAAGGCTAAGTCTACATTTATAGGTGCATGAATTAATTATATCCGTTAGATTTAAATTAGTTAAATCCTGGCCATTCGGTTAAGGTTCCACCCTAGTTGCCACGCTTCAACCAATCGAGCGCTCCCTTATAAGAAATCGACCAATAGTGATCAACCGGTGGGTCCACGTGGTTAATATAATTTATTTCCTTTTTAAATTCCAATTTAATTGCTTTTTTTCCTAAAACTTCAAATGCTACTAACTTCTTTGTTGAACTTTGATCGTAAATTCGGTATATGAAAGTTGCTTAGAAAATCTCCATGAACACAATGGTATAAATTTCGTGGACAAATTCCAAAGTTTTCTCAGATTCCATTTTTGAGCATTAATAATTATTTATTAATTACCGTTTATATTATGGGGTGTTAAAAAATAAATACTATCTGATTTATAAAGTATTTATTTGAAAGATGTTTAGTGAGAAAATATTTTAATTAAAAGTCCTAGGATTTGAATGTTTTATTAAGGTTACTTTATTGAAGAAGGTTTTTTGTTAAAGACGTTTTAAAAAAAGGGATAATAGACTCTGGAATAATATTTAAGAAATTATTGAAAAAAACCTGTGAAAATATTTGTTTGGAAATATCTTTATTAGACAAATATCGTTTTGAGTAAAGTATGCAGGAAACATCTTTATTTGAGAAAAGTTATTTATCTAAAATTTATCTTTGATTTTGAAAACTTTATATTCGAAAGTTAATTTTTGGTTATGAATAATTTCAACTAAAGGATATTTTTTGACAAACGATGTTTGGAAGGAAAATGTTTTTAGGGGGTAAAAGATTCTGATTAGGAAATACCTAATTTGAGAATACGTTTGAAAATATTTTTGTTGGAAAAAGGGTGTATTATAAGAAGTTTTAAAATACATTAGGGAAAATGTTTTACTTCCATCAAAGAATGAAAATGATTTATTTTAAAAGTGGATAGCTGAGAAATTAGAATATTTGACTTGAAAAATGAACTTTAGAATATTTGATAATAAAAAGTATTTTATAAAAAGATACATTATCAAAACGACATTTAGAGAACTATGATACTAAACCGAGTGTCATGGGATGTGAAACGATGGGTGGTGTGAGTTTAAGTTTTTCCAAAATCCATTATGATGATCTAAATTATGCACCTACAATATGTTGCTTCCCTACTGTGTTGTAGGGATGTCTAATCATTCCTCTTCCAAATTAAGAATAGGGATATAAGGTTATGATTACCCATTTTGATGTATGGGATTGTAATAATTTACTTTGCATGTACTTGTTTGCTCTAGTTGAATTGGTTGTATTGTTACATTGTTTGTTAAGTTGTTAGTTATATTAATTTGACTATTTCATTTGACCATGTTTACTTTATAGTCTATGATATGATTGTCTACTTTAAATTATTCTATTTGCATGGTGTTGTTATTTCTTAATATTTTGATAATGGTTGTTCATTTATTTAAGTTATACATGCTCGAATTAATCCTTTTTTCCTGCATTGTACTTTAGTTGATTGTTTGTTTTGCTATGATTTGTTTAATTGTTTGCTTGCTTATTAGTTTGGTTGATCATTGTTTTCATTGTTATGATTGTATACAAGGATATATTGCCTATTATTGTTGATAATTTTTTGATTAGGTAGCTATCCAATGTTGACTTTTAGTGGTATGCACATCGGAGAGACTAATAAGGAGCATATTTGGTTTAGTCATGGTGGGATGACATAGTTTCCTAAGCCGAAGAGGATAAGATATTTAGATTGACTAAGAGATTTGCGATTATCCTTAAGGATGAGTAATAATAGCTTAATTATTTTGGTGATAAGAAGGCTTCATGGATACCATTGGGAAATCAAAGCGACGGTGAGAGGTTCATTACATCATTTTTAGTAAATTTGGTGCTTTTACCAAATACATGTTTTAAAATTTATTTTAATACAAGTAAACATCGGCTTCCATAAGTGTTTTAAATTCGATGAAGACTAGTATTTGGATTTTTGCAAGAGTTTATATAGTTTAAAGTTTTCTATTGAATGTATTTTTGAAAATAGATGGTATCGAAAAATGTTGAAAATATTTTAAGAATATATATAGTTTAATGTAAGAGTGAATGAACTATTATATCTATAACCGCTACGTTGCTCTTTCCCAACCGATCAGTTTGGTATATTATTTGATGGATTTGGGTTTACATTTTGCAAAATAGAGATGTTACAATATTTAAATAGGGTAGGTACCCACTTTTGGGACAAACTGCTGCATATAACTGAACCTATCTCATTGTCTCTAATGTTAATAAACCTTAGGGGTAGTCGTCACATAGGTCTTCCTCTTCTAATCCCAAAATTCTCCTGATAGATCTCTAATGGTGGATTAACAAACTAATTAAAAATCATTCAAAATTTAGAGTGCTCGAACCCTAGCTTATAATATATGGATTTGATGACTCAAAGAGGAAAAAAGTCATCAATTGTTCGATCTTGTAAATATGGTTCATGGTGGCCAGAAATTGATAAAGAAGATTCAACCATCCATTTTAAGGTTTCTTGATCAATGGAGAAATGACAATACATATTGTTTTGAGTAAATGATAATATTATTGCTTTTACGATGTTTATAGAAGAAAACATTATTATTATTATTTAGGTAATAAAATAAAATATATTTTTAGAATAACAATAATAATACTAAAAAATGTTTTCAAAAGTGCTTTGAGTTAGATTATTTCTATTTTGATGATAAAAGGGGTTTTGAAGTTTAATATAGAGTATTTCTATTTTAAAGTAAATAGTAATAAATTGGTTGTTAGAAATATTAAAGTAGTTTAAATATATATTATTATTTTGATGAAAATTAATAACATTATTGTTTTGAAAAGTAATTTGATGTGAATTACCATTTTTTGATTAAAATACGATGTTTTGAAGTATATGAAGTATTAAAGGATTTTGGAAGTATATTATCGTTTTTGAAGGAATATTATTGTTTTGAGATGGAATAAAGAAAGGTATTTTTATAATAATTAATTATAAAATGATTTATACTTAAGATAAAATATTGGTTGTAAATATAATGTTTTGGATGGACGTAATATGTGATTAATTATTTATTTGATTTATTCATTATGTTGTTTTGTGACAATGAAATCACATTTAGATGTACATGCAATGTTTTTCGATTATTACAATGTTGTATGTAGTTAATCATGGTTTTGTTATATTTATGTTTATGTTACTAATATGTTGGAATAGTACACATTTGATGATTTGGTGTTTTTGTTACTAACATAGCGAGCTAGTACGCATTTGATGATTCGAAGTTTGTGTTACTAATGTTGATTGATTAGTATGTATTTGATTATTCGATGTTTGTATTACTAATGTTGGTTACTATTTTGAAGTGATTGATACACATTAATTTGATTTATACTTGTATGGATGATGTGATACTAATATTTGATGATTAGTATGTATGCAAGTATATTTGCTCCTTATTTGATGCCTATGGTTGATATTGAGAATTGTTGACTTTCGATGGCAGTTTTGCTATTATTGTTGTTACCCTCTATTTGTGATGATTAATTGTGATGACTTTGCAGGAATAGTGCTCCATGCTTGCACTAGTTTCATCTGGTTGCATTAGTTGCATGGATTCTATGATTGTTATGTGCTAATAAGTACTTGGAAGCAGAAGAAGAGCGGGATATAGAACTATATGGGCTTGATCTCCAAAACAGTGGATTGGTAGTCTTTTCCTATGCAACAGGCCTCGAGCCTATGGCCAAAGTGAATTGGGTTAGGCACCATCCAAACATGGTTGATCAAAAAAATTCTTTTGTTTTGTGTGTACGTGGATGTGTCTATATATATACATATGTATGTATACACATACATGCACACACATACATGTGTGTGTGTAAAGTCGTAGGCAAGAGCAGAGGTCTAGGTACAGATCATATCTACAGATGTTTGGCTTGGTATATTTTCTCTTCCACCAAAGTCATATTATATTGATTAATGGTGGTTAATGTATTGGAAATTGCATATGTAATTTGTGTATTTAATCCATGTGTTGCTTAAATTGCTGAGATAATGTATATGCAGTGTTGTTTAATTCTATTGTGAGGTTTCCTTTTTTATTCATTGTTCTAGATTTTTAATTTTTATATATAAGTCGGTCCGCTGCTTAAATATTTGAAATTAGTCATGGGCATATTCTAATAGCATTTATAACTGATTTTAGGCATTAAAAATGGTGGGATGTTACACTATGCGAGTCTTTAGTAATTGAATAGAAATGGGAAAGTGTACCATCTTCCTCATTTGCAATATTTTAGTTAAACAAGATCTAATCATTTAGAATGAAAGGGAAATATACTTTTTTAATTATCCATTAATATAATTATTTAACATTAAACATCGTAGATTTGACATATTACATAAAGATTATAAATTAAATTATCTTTTAGACAATGTTACAACTAAGATTATTCTAACATTTGAAATTTCATGTCAATATTCATAAACATTTTCAGCCACTGTCAAATATGTACCAAACAACAAACAAATTCTAAATTAAAAGGAATTAAATTAAACACGAAATATTTTAGATCTAAACATGTGCATGTTTATATATATATATAACACTATGTAATAACAAATCTTCTTTTGAACTAGATTTACATAAATTTGAGTCTAATCTTGCAAATTTAGTGATCAAATCGTAACAACAATAGTATACATGTATATAATGCTAAAATTCTAGGATCCGTCCACATATCCCTTCCTGAGAGCAACATAGAGTTTGGTCGGTACCTTTTAACAAAAAGAATCTCTTATTGTTACATGCGACCAAACTCGTTTATATACCACTCCACTTCCATTATTTTTCATGATGTGAGACTATTCTTCATTCCATTGTGAGCTTATTACCGACACACAATGTGAGACACCCCCTACAGATCTCCATCTTTCTCACATCTATATATGCAGCTTCCAATATGCCAATGCGATATCTGCTCCATATCGAGACTTTGTTCCTGTGCTATCCTACCAGATCCAATGTACCATGATCTAGCTCCACCTTAAGTCTGACTACTTAAGCCTACACTGTTAGCCATCATGGTTTACAAATCCCTTGCGCATTATCCATTGTTCTAGACATTACCATCGACTCTGATATCATGTTGAAATTCTAGGATCCATCTGCAATCCCTCCGTGGGAGCAACATAGAGTTTGGTCAACACCTTTTAACAAAAGGAATCCCTTGTTGTTACATACAACAAAACTCATTACCACTCCACCTCCATTATTTTTGTGTAGGACTATTCTTTTTCCCAATGTATGCCCATTACCCACACACAATACAAGACACCCCAACTGATATCCACCTTGGCTCGCATCCATATATGTGTCTTCCAATATGCCAACACGATGCATGCACCATATCGAGATTTTGTTCCCATGCCATTCTACCAGATCCAACGTGACATGCCTAGCTCTACCTTAAGTCTGAATTTTTAAGCCTACACTTTTAACCACCATGATTTATAAATCTCTTACACATTGTCCCAGGCATTACAATTGGCTCCTATACCAAGTTGAAATCGTCCACACATCTCTCCGTGGGGGCAACATAGAGTTTGGTCAACATCTTTTTAACAAAAGGAACCCCTTGTTTTTACATGCGACTAAACTCATATATGTACCACTCCATCTCCATTATTTTTCACAGTGTGGGACTATTCTTTTTTCAGTGTGCGTCCATTACCCACATATAATGCAAAACACCCCAACATATAATATATTTATTTGTAATTGTGGTAATTTTTAATTTAAAATGTGTCAAACGTTTACAATAGAATTTCGACAATTGAAAAATCACATAAATAAGTATTTAGTAATAGAAATAGATTTTAGGGTATGTAACTTATAAAATTAAGAGAATAATAATTATATCGCTAGATCTAGCCCTTTGTAATACCTTGATTTGTGAATTGCTTTACAGACTCCTTGAATCATCACCTGGTCATGTTATTATCGAACGAACCACCTTAAATTTATATTATTTGATTTGATTTTTGGTGAAGATTTTTAGCCATGAGAAAGAACAAGGGGCAGGGGCTATGGAAGATGTAGGGAAGGCGAAAGAAAATTAATGTAACGACCCTGAATTTTAGTCATCGGATTTTGAATATTTGACTGATTTTAAATTTTGAAATATAGGAATTATTTTAAAGTTAGTAACTGAAATTCAAATAGGGAGATTGTTTAAAATATTTGAATAGTAATTTGAGATATCTAGATTTTGTACTGAATATTAATTTAATAGATTTAATGGTCTTATTTAACTCCTGTTAAATTAAGAAATAAAAATGGTAAATTCATTTTGTAAATTTATATACAATAATAAATGGTTCAAATAAATAATAAGATGAATTATTTATATTTTAAAGACTCAATTTATTAACATATTTTTAATTTAATTTATTGGATTTTTCAATAATTTTGAATTTGAAAAATATTTAAATTTTCGTTTGATGATATTTCGGCAAACGACGGTATTTTTGTGATTTTACAGAATCGATTAACTAATGTATATCATTATTGTTTTGGATTGTGTTGCTATTCTGAGCTCGACCATATTTTTTATCATTCATGGCTCGTATACGAACAAATTTTTGTGTGTGAAATTTCGAGAATTTGGATATAAACTAAATTATAACTCCAACAAAATTCAGCACATCATTTTTCCTCCCTTTCGCTTTTATCTTTTTCAATCCATCAGTAAATGAAAACTAGCCCATACCTTCAAAAAACAAGAATAAATCGAATACTCAACCATAAACCTTAAAACAAGTTGTCTTACGTAGATCTACGGTTCCATACTCTTTTTGAAGGTATGACATTGTTTGAAGGGGATTGACAATATTATCAAATGTTAGGGTTTCGTTATATGGGTGGCTGAGGCGAAGATAGGGCACACAGCCACTGGACTCGTATTCTACATGAGGTAGCGCACGTGGGGAGAAGGTGCAGCGAGGTGCGATCGTCGTTCGAGGCTACAAAATGTGGTCATGTCGAGGTGAGGGTTCCTGTTCGCATTGTTATTTGGGGATACAGATTTGATGATCTTAGCAAGTACGGGTACGCCGTGTTTTGTAGAGGATGATAGTGGTGGTAGTGGGTGCTTGGGCGGTCCGAGGAGGGGATGGGATCTACAACTGAAGCCTATAAGAAGTTTAAGCGGGAGTATGGGTGTAACGACCCGCCTTTCACACCATGGAAAGACACATCATTATTTGAAAGAAAGGGATAGAAAAGAGAAAAGATAGAGAATAAAGAACTAAACAACATCAGAATCTCACAGCGGAACGAATAAATTATATTATATCACATAAGATATTACATGGTATTATATACATCAGAGTTATACAGCTTATACATCACAAACTAGACCGTTATAAAGATCTGTCTATCATACAACTCTAGTACAATACAGACATCATCACAGAGATACAACATAGCGGAAACTCTATACATCGACGCGCTAAAGCCTCTTGCTCCATATCTCCTCCAGAACTTGTCAAAGATAACATGTATCCCATGGCTACTTGTAAAAATTTGAGTATCCAAGAGTTTAATAAAATAGAAAATAAACTCCGAGCCAGACATGGGTCTGGTGTGAGTAAACGGGTTAAAGTAGTTTAACTTTGAAAAACATTTGAAAACAAAGGGTATCTTGTAAGACTTCCCACACATAAACATGGAAAAGTTTTTAACTTACGATAACCAAAATATTTGATAGGAATCTAGTTATATTATAATAGGGTCTAGGGTTTTCAAGTAAAATACAAAAATAGCTGGAATGTTTACATCTCACGTTACAACATAGTTGGGCACAATCAAAACGTATGACACTTATTGGAGATTGGATTCCATACAATGGCAGGGCTATTGGGGTACCGTCCGTCACAGTACATGGCCTAGATCACCGTACCGAGGATCCCTTCCGATCCCCTGCAACACAAAGCCGAAGCTATCCCTTACTGGATAGTCCGAATAAGACAACCCCGCAGTTGGCGCGCAAAACTGCCCACACAGTCGAAATAAAAGGGACCTCTAGACAGGGGAAAAATCTCATCCTACTTGGTTGCTACCCACTTAGCCTTGCTGCACCTCCCCTATTTTAGCCATTCCCGGTTGATGAGGCCTGAGGCTACGATTACCTTTTAGATCACATATCTTAGAATGCTCATCGTCCTCTAATGATGATGTTCTGAAAGTATTCAATCCATACAGGATTGTTTCGGATTTGAAAGAAACCGAAGGCACTATCTCGTTACACTCATTTTGGAATCACCCTTAGAGTTAACGACAATAGCCCTTGCACTCTAAATCTTCATCTCCATCGAAGGCACTATATCCGGTAACTCACTTTGGTATTACTCTCAGAGTTAACGACCATAGTCCTTCCTCTACATCTTGATCTTCATTTGAGATTCACGACCTATCGCTTAATTTGGATCGATGTGGTTTTCGGATGTCCAATTCGAAAATCCGATCCCGGTCTCACCGAAATCCAAAACGCCGTCTTAACGTCCAAGTTGTTTAAGTTAAAACAATTTAATTCAATTCAATACTTGAATTCACACAGCATTTATCATAGATAAATATCACACATTATCACAGATATATCCAATATCACATCACAGAATATCATAGATTATCAAACTATAGATATCAATCAATTCAGACATTCTACACAATCAATCATCCACAAACAAGATTTAGTAACCCATATTATAATTAATTTAATTAACTTAAATTAATTACTTAAGAATTAATTTTCTAATCCTGCTTAATCCATCATTAATTAATTACAAACCAATTAATTAATCATCACCTTAATTAATCATCCTTGATTAATTATCCTTTAATTACTTTAAGTAATTAACCTTCCATAAATTACACTAATTAATTATACTATAATCACTTCCATTGATTAATTATCTTTAATCAATTACATTCATAATTAATCAAACCTTTATATGTATGTATGTATGTGTGTGTCTATATATATATATTAACCCATTTTTAGTTTTTGTAAATCATAATAAACCCTTTTATTTAAATATTTTCTTATACTTAATATGTTTTTAAAAGTTTGAAATAAATTATGCTTTAAACTTCCATATACATTTACAAATTATATTTAAGCAAATTTAAAAAGAAAGTAAAACAAATTTTATAAAACTTATTTAAACTTTATACGTAAGTTAAATATTTTTATATAAATATGAATGTTATCTTTGTTTTTTAAGAAATATAAAGTTTAATTTTAAATATCCCTTGAAAAACATTATATTAAACTTCCAAATTCAATAGATATTAACTTTGAAAACATAATTTTATTTATTAGTTTTAAACTAAAGCTTTTCTATTTTCAATATATACATAGATATATATACATTATAATTAGAAAACATTTTAATACTAGCTTTAAAAGATAAATTTTACCAATTCAAATATTAAAAATAGAAGATTATTAAACCAAAATTGCCTATTTAAATAGTTATAAAACAAGATTGTCAAATTATATTGTTTATTCAAATTATTATAGATGAAGATTATCAAATTGTTATTGCCAAAATTTTCGGGTCATCACATTCCTCCCCCTTAAAAGAATTTCATACCCGAAATTCAAAAGCAAAGATAATTTGATAATCAAGCAAAACTTATATTTTCAACAGCAAAGCATATATATTAGCTATACTAACAACTATAGCAACCAATTTATCCAAAAAAATTCAACTATCCAGACAAAATTCTGGATAGGACTTCCTAATACTATTAAGAGTTTCCCAGATACAATCACTAGGATACTCGCTCTACTGAATCTAAACTAGCTACACTACTAGCTCCAGAGCTCCATCTTATCTAGATGTACCATCTGAATAGGATATTTGACCTCAGCCAAGTCCTGTTCAACTTCCAAATCCTCCTGAACTGCTGGTTTTACAACCAGTGATGGATCATACACGTACCCCTCAGAAATACGTGAAATACAATGTGAATCCCAGTCGTCCGAACTGGAAATTCAACCTTGAAGGCCAAAACACTTATCCTCACAAGAACACAGAAAAGGTCCAATATACTTCGGAGCTAGCTTCCTAGTCTTTCCAAATCTTACTACTCCCCTTTTACCAGAGAAACCTTACCCAAAAACAAAGGCTCCAACTTGAATTTCGGATCCCACCCAACAAAATGGTCCTCTTCAGATTCGTCAAAATCCAGAACACAAATTCTACTTAGCTGAACCATCGGTATTGCTTTTGGAACCAAGTCGATATGAAAACTCAATCTCCAGATGCAGCAAATCTTGATTTCCCTAAAGACATTTGGAAAATCTCTAACCACTTCTATAGTTCCAACTTCTTCTTGAGGTGCCTTGATCCCATGCCAAAGATTACTCAAAAGAACACTCAACTATCGCAAGTCACTTTTGCGATCAACCCAGCCTAATTTCCAAAGATATTATTCTCTCTTTACCAATCAGAATAGCTTATGCTAAACCAATCCATTCAAAATAGGGTCAAATCCCTCAAGAAAACCTTGCCAAACAAAAGAAGCTGACGGTCCACTTTGCTGCTTTTGAATTCCACCTCTATTGCTAAGCCAAAAGATCTTCCTGCTGGCACACAAAATACCCCGAGCTGCACTGCTACCACAGATGCCAAAGATTTCCTATTCATAATCTCTTCGATCCTCAAAGCCATATCAACCAATTCCACAAAGAGCAGACATCTTCACAAGAAACTCGAGTCCCAAACCAAGCACAAACACCCTGCTAAACTTAGTCTTATCATCGATACAGGCAACTCCTTGCTCGAGATCCAGAAATTCCTATACAGTCGAGTCTTCCCTACGGTAGGCACAAACTGCTCCTCAAAACTTCCTTAAAATTTTCTCCAAAAGAAAACACCTTCGGAAACATCCATAGTCACTACGTCTCACTATGCAGCTACTCCTTCCTGAAGTTACCAAAATGCTATCACTCACCTCTATACATCCAACAGATCCAAACTCTTGAAAATCCGCTCACACGAGCACAGCCAAGCATGTACTTAAATGATGGACTCTCCACCTTTAAAAGACCATCCTCTGAGATTGGTGAAATCCTTACACCATGCTGCATAGTTTACTCGAGGTGCCCAATACCGCCTCTGCAGATACACTTCCAACCTCGACACTCGGACTTCTACCATTAGTAGTCGTGCTACACACACCACAACCCCTTCTATCGTTAGAACTCATATTGGAAAACCCAAACAGGTAATCCAGCAAATCAGGTAGATTTAAATATATTTATGTAAAAATACATGTACGCTCTATCAAGAAAGAAATCACTCCAAAGCCTATGTATTCTCTCAACCTAGCGCTCTGATACCATAATGTAATGACCCACCTTTCACTCTACAGAAAGATGCATTATTAATAAAAAAGAATGTGATAGAAAAGAGAAAAGATAAAGTAGAAAGAACTAAACAACATCAGAATCTCATAGCGGAACGAATAAATTATATTATATCACATAAGATATGACATAGTATTACATACATCAGAATTATACAACTTATACATCGCAAACTAGACAGTTATAAAGATCTGTCTATCATATAACTCTAGTACAATACAGACATCATCACAGAGATACAATATAGCGGAAACTCTATATATCTACACGATGAAGCCTCCTACTCCATATCTCCTCCAGAACTTGTCAAAGCTAACCTGAATCACTTGGCTACTCGTAAAAATTTGAGTACCCAGGAGTTTAATAAAATAGAAAATAAACTCCGGGTCAGACATGGGTCTAGAGTGAGTAAACAGGTTAAAGTTGTTTAACTTCGAAAAACTTTTGAAAACAAAGGGTATTTCATAAGACTTCCCACACATAAACATGGAAAAGTTTTTACCTTACGATAACCAAAACATTTGATAGGAAATCCAGTTATATTATAATAGGGTCTAGGGTTTTCAAGTAAAATATAGAAATAGCTGGAATGCTTACATCTCACGTTCCAACATAGTTGGGCACAATCAAAATGTACGGCGCTTATTGGAGATTGGATTCCATACAATGGCAGGGCTATTGGGGTACCGTCCGTCACAGTACATGGCCTAGATCACCGTACCGAGGATCCCTCCCGATCCCCTGCAATACAAAGCCGGACTATCCCTTACTGGATAGTCCGAATAAGACAACCCCGTAGTTGGCACGTCCAACTGCCCATAAAGACGAAATAAAAGGGACCTCTAGAGGGGAAAATCTCATCCTACTTGGGTGCTACCCACTTAGCCTTGCTGCACCTCCCCTGTTTTAGCCATTCCTGGTTGATGAGGCCTGAGGCTACGATTACCTTTTAGATCACATATCTTAGAATGCTCATCGTCCTCCAATGACGATGTTTTGAAAGCATTCAATCCATACAAGTTTGTTCCGGGTTCGAACGAAACCGAAGGCACTATCTCGTTACACTCATTTTGGAATCACTCTCAGAGTCGAGGACAATAGCCCTTGCACTCTGAATCTTCGTCTTGATCGAAGACACTATATCCGGTAACTTGTTTTGGAATCACCCTTAGAGTTAACGACCATAGTCCTTCCTCTACATCTTGATCTTCATTTGAGGTTCACGACCTATCGCTTAATTTGGATCGATGTGGTTTTTGGATATCCAGTTCGGAAATCCTATCCCGGTCTCGCCGAAATCCAAAACGTCGTCTCAATGTCCAAGTTTTTTAAGTTAAAACAATTTAATTCAATTCAATACTTGAATTCACACAGCATTTATCATAGATAAATATCACACATTTATCACAGATATATCCAATGTCACATCACAGAATATCATAAATTATCAAACTATAGATATCAATCAATTCAAACATTCTACACAATCAATCATCCACAAACAAGATTTATTAACCCATATTATAATTATTTAATTAACTTAAATTAAATTAATTACTTAAGAATTAATTTCCTAATCCTGCTTAATCCATCATTAATTAATTACAAACCAATTAATCAATCATCACCTTAATTAATCATCCTTGATTGATTATCCTTTAATTACTTTAAGTAATTAACCCTTAATTAATTACATTAATTAATTATACTATAATCACTTACATTGATTAATTATCTTTAATCAATTATATTCATTAATTAACTAACCCTTTAATTATTCTTATTAATTACATTAATTAACGAACCCCTAATTACTTTCATTAATTAATTATTCTTCTAATTAATTATATTTAATAATTAATCTTCAATTAATTACCTTATTAATTAACCTTAATTAATCGCATTCAGTAATTAACTGACCTTTAGTTACTTACATTAATTAATTAACCTCTTAATTAATTTATACTTTAATTAATTACACTAAGTAATTAATCCTTAATTACTCCCCTTGAGTAATTATCCTCTAATTACTTCATTAAGTAATTTCTATTTATTTAATTACATTTAGTAATTACCCTTTAGTTGCTTACACTAAGTAATTACACTTTATTAATTAAGTAATTATACTTAATCATCTCATAACTGATTTCCTTAATTAATTTTATTAATTAATTAACTTAAACTAATTTCTTTAATTAATTAAATTAATTACACTGAGTAATTAATCCCTTTAATTACTTCCATTAATTAATTTTCTTTAATTAATTATCCTTTAATTACCAAGATTAATTACTCTAATTTAATTAAGTAATTAATAATTAATCATCTCCTAATTACTAGTTAATGATCCTTAAATTTCATTCATTCACTATCCACTAATTACTCACTAAGTAATTATTCTTCGATTATCAACATCAATCAATTTACCTTTATTAATCTCATTAAGTGATTATCTTTTAATTAATTTCACTAATTAATTATCTTTAATTAATCACAGCCTTAATTAAAGAAAATGCTTTTTCAATGATACAATGATGATCATGATACAACGATGATCTGAATATTTCTAAACTAATATCATCAATCATAACCATTTTAAAAACTTTTTCAAAAATCAGATTGTGAAAATTTGAAAACCTTGCTCTGATACCAAATGTAAGAAATGCGGATTACAGATCTTAAGGCTGGCTAAACACTAGAGGGGGTGAATAGTGTTTTTAAGGAATTATTAAATCTTTTTGAGTTTTTGTTAATTTGAACACAAATATATGCAATTTTCAAACACGGATATGATCACAGAATCAAAACACAGATGCAGAAATAAAATAAAAGCAGTAAATGAAAGAACACATTGGATTTTATACTGGTTAGGAGTTACCCTACATCCAGTCCCGCACACAAGTACGGATTTCCTTTCAAAAGCAATTGTACAATTCAACCATCGATTTCAAGGCAACGAGGTACACCCTCCAGATTCACAATCCTTTGGGTAGAGATACTTGATTTTAGGGCAACAAGTTCACCCAATTGAATTCCAAGGCTACAATCACACATTGTCTCGCTTGATTGATTTCCAAGGCCACAGTCACACCTTTTCTCGTTTAATTGATTACAAAAAGCCTATAACTTTGAATAGCACTAAGGATCTTTTTGAGATAGTGATAGAGAATCAAATCAGAGATAATCTAGTAAGATTCAATGTTGATTTCGGCAGAGTAATATAGGAATTTGTATAAAGAAAATATGGAAGAAGAAGAGAAATGAAAACCAGAAAAATATGATTGAAAATCCGTTAAAACCAACCTCTATTTATAGAAGAACAACAGCCATGTCTATTCGTGAAGAGAAATGACGAATAAACAATTCTTTTGAAATTTAAATTTTGAAATTAACTGACACTATGTCGACATGGGTGTATTGAGCATGTCGACATCCCAAAGGAATTTTTGGTAGTTTGTTTTTCTTTAAAAGTAACTTTTATCTTATATTAAAACTATTTTAAACTTTATAAATGTACTTGACTATAGTTAAAATTCATAAGTAAATATAGAGAATAATATATATAAAACTTTACTATAATTTTATATTTAAATCTATGTATAAATATTAATATATACTATTAAAAGATAGTTTAAAACTAAGGATACTTTGATTTTGAAAATAAAGATTATTTTGAGGCTAAAAGTATTCAAAACTAGGATATATGTTTTTGATCTTTTTCAAGGGAAGATTTTGAAAACAAGATATGATTTTGTAAAAACATTTTGAATTAAAGTTAGTGGATACAAAACAATGTTCCACTAGATTTTTCGTAGGTTCCATCCTACTCAGGGTTCCATCCCTTAAATGGGCTCGAAGTGGATTCCATTCCACAAATAAATTAGATTTTAAGATGCCGGTGCTTTTCTAGGAGTTTTAACAAAATTCCTAATAAATTAAAAGATAAATTACTTGAAATCTTGAACTCTTGATAATCTTGATATTCTTGTTACTCATGAGTTTTCAATCTTGATATCTTGAATCTCTATACTGTACAGTCTTCATTCTTGGTACCTGCATGGTTAAATCCTGCATATACATATATTTCTAAACTCTAATGTTAGTATTTATAATTTATAATCCTATACAAAGGTTGTTGTCATCAAAACCATCATCTCATGGACTAACAATGAAATCCCTTGGCCAAATCGAGCTGCGAAAATACCATGGCTCCTACTAGCTGGTCGAAGAGATCGTCTATATGAGAAAGAGGATAACGATTCTTCTTCGTCATCTTATTAAGCTCCCTATAATCCACGCAAAGTCTAAGAGAACCATCCTCCTTAGTGGAAAAGACGACGGGTGCGCCCCACTCAGAAATGCTCCTACGGATGAAGCCCTTCTTCAAAAGCTCTTCAATCTGCTTGCTCAACTCATGATGTTCCTTAGAAGCCATATGCCTTACCAGTAAAGTAACCAGTTTAGCATTATCGACAAGATAAATCTTGAAATCGATCTCGCTTCAAGGTGGAACGCTAGTGACCTCCTTGAACACATCTGGAAAGTCTCTAACAATAGGTACCGAACTCAAACTATCGGGCGATAAGTCAAGAGAATAAAGGTAGCTCAACATGACTGATCCTTTGGGATCACAAGATCCTCTAAGGTACGTCCACTACAAGTGCCTAACCTCACTACCCTCTTATAATAATCAATAATAGTACCATACGTTGATAGCCAATCCTTATAAAGAATCAACCCAAACCTAAACAAGCCCAATACAAAGGCACTACAGTCAAACTCAATCCCTAAAATAAAAAATTTCAAATCCCAACATAACATGAACAAATAGGCCGATTCTCCTATGGGATATGATACAACTACCAGGTTGGTCACTAAGCAAGCATCAAGACCGAGACTGTCTACAAGAGTACTAGATATAAAAGAGTGCGAAGCTCCAGAATCAAATAGGGTACGAACAAGAAAATTAGAGATAGATAACACACCTTCGATGAATACCTTCTTTCCTTTGTCCACAATTGGACAAGTACTAGAGGAAGGAGCTACCTCTAACGCATAAGCCTAAGGAGGCTGCAAAGGTGTCTGTGAACTATCCTTGGGATTCGACGGGCTGTCCTTCTTCATATGCCCAACTTAATCGCAAATATAGCACCTCAGTCTCGGTCGCTGTCTCTTGCCCCTCTACAGTTCTTAGCAAGATGACCTGGTTTCCCGAAAGTATTGTACTTCCAGTCCTGCCTTGGAACTTTCCTTTTTCCACCTGACCCTCCTCCTCCTCTCCTCTTTCCTTTCCACTGCTTCTTTAAATCACTCTTCTACGCCACATCTCATTTCTTCTCAGATCAGCAAGTAAAGCTATCTCTACCAATCCCTTAAAAGTGGATCTCATCGAAATGTGGCTCACTGCCAAACTCTACAGTGGCCGACTCAAAACCTTAGCGAACTTCAACACCTTCTTGTGAGGAGTATTGATCAGGTCTAGTCCAAATCTAGCAAGCTCATTGAATTGATTAACATATTTCTTAACTGTCATATCCCCTTGCTTGAGCTGTATAAATTTCTCTAGCCGCACTTCCTCTTTAGCCTACAATAAAAATTTCCTCTCGAACCTAGTACGAAAATCTGCCCAAGTCAAATTATCGGCCTCAGCCTCAACCTCCACAATCCCCCACCAACAAAGAGCCTCTCCCTACAACTGCCATGAAGCCAAGTCCTTCGATCCCTTAAGTCCATATATCCGCTCACAACTACGGATCCAAGTTCTCGCCTTATTATATGACTCAGTGCCGAGAAATGGCTTGCCTCCTAAGCTGGTGTAGTCCTTGCATAATTTTGGAAAATCGGGAATGCCTACCGGACGGGCTGGAGCCCCTTCCACCGGAGCAGCATCCCTACCTGGTGGCTCTGCTCGTGCAGTAGTATGCAAATAACGTTTAAACCAAGCAGGCATATTAAGGCCTGGAACTTCAAAGATATCTTGTGGTTAAGACATTTCTATCTGTGGATACTAAAAAGATGGGATTAAGTACTCCATAAATAGTTAAAGAGATAGGGAGGAAGAGATATGAGGGACCCATTTTTAAAATTTCTTTTCTTTCCAAAATATATACATATAATTTTAAAAGTATTATTTGGAATATCCTTTAAAAATTATTCGAAAACCATTATAGTTTTAAAATATTTATAGGATTACCAAAACCTTAGCACCGATACCAACTAGACACCCCGCACCTCTAGGCACCCCGAAAATCGGACATGACTAGAAGCACGGGTGGTTGGGTGAAATAAAAATCCATAACATAGCACGAATACTAAGGCAATAGCATAAAATGATTAAAATATTACAGAGGAAGAAAACTTTCACTAATAAATAGCAAAACAACTTCATTAAAAACAATATTATCCTAAATTTATTTCTGAAATCAGAAGTACCAAGTAGTCTCCACCAAAACATAAAACATAACAAAGTTCACAATTAGGTCCCCGTATATAGAGTAAAATACAGAAAAGAGAAATGAAATACATGAAATAAAAGAAACAAAAGCTGAATATAACAACTGCACCCATGACCCTCTAAGCTGCAAAGAACTGCAACCTAGACCTGCCCTCCTGTGATTTGGGTAAAATAGAAAAATGGGAATGGGTCACACATAAAGTCTGGTGAATGAGAAATAAAATGAAGTAGAAAGAATAAAAAAGTTTAATTGCATGTCTTCTCCAGATATCGCAGAGGGTGAATAATATAATGCAGTGAATCCTTCTTAGATACAGTTCCTAAAAAGCAAAGTCCAAGGTCACTTTAGTAAAGTCAACCATGCAGTAATACTAAACGTCAATCGACCTGTCGGACCTGCTGTCCTTACCTATCCATGTGCTACAGCGTGAAAGTCATTCTCTTCACCCATGCACTATGACTAAATGCCTCTTATGTCTGACCGGTGCCGAGTCAAAGAACCTCGCAGGACCTCGAAGTTCCACCCAGGCGCCGCCAAACTAGACTCCTATCCTCCTGTCTTCTTGGTCACCAACGTGGACTTGCCCCTATCCAAAGTGTCGGTCCTCCGAAAAAGCACCCGCAGTTGGGTCGGCTCGCAAAATCCTCCAACGATCTGCCTAAAGAACCCTATGTCGGACCACACTTGTCATGTTTCGTCCGTGTCGATCTGTCTGAAGAAGCCTGCGATTGCGGATGCTATCCATCCTACGTACTGGCAACGTATGAAAGGTAACAAACATCCTTACGAGCCTACTTGCCCACTCCTTGTACGTACAACCAAAACTAAACTATATTTTGGTCTTAACAGCATGAAACACCTATCCAGACCTTTACAAGGTCTGCCTACCAGAACGATTCCAGATTAATTAATTTTACCGTGATAGCTTACAGTTGTTTATTTCCATTAATCTTCTTTAGGCCATTTTTACATCCTATTTTGTTATTTCACAATTTCCCTTTTTCTTACATAAATGGTGTTTCAATTTCATGTCCGTTCAGTCCGTATAGTTTGTTTGTAATTTTTATACCATTTTTTTTACATATTTACACTAGCCTTTAGGATCCGTTTAATTTACATTTTTTTCCACCCTCATTTTACGTTCTCCTTTTAGAGATTTAATCTGTATATAAAAAATTTATCCAATAGCCAAAAACCATTTAATTACACAAAATTCCACTTTTACATTTTTAGGCCACATATGAAACAAACAATTATGCCAATTAGACTTTCCAATTTTGTTCCAAAATAATATTCAAAATTATGTAATTATATCAATCAAAAACCATAATTTTATTCATGTAACATATTCTGAATTTATTCAACTAACCTGTTCTACCATTAGAAATTGAATAACAATTCTAATTCAGTTTAACTAAACCGGTCTTATTTATGCCATGAAATGTGAATAACAATTTGTTTGTTCCAAATTTCAACCCAAACATGAATTCGAATTGAGAAGTGGTAGAAGGAGAAGATACAATAATTTACATAAATTTCAATCTTATTTATGCCATAAAACGAGAATAGACAATTTATATGTCTTATATTTTAAACCAAACATGAATTAGATTTGAAAAGTGAAAGAAGAAGAAGTTGCACTAATTTACATATATTCTTAATTAATAACAGAAATTAATTCATATTAATGTTCTAGAAAAGAACTGAAATTGAACTACTATATTTTTCTATTTCATATTAATTCCCACTGACTAGCACTTGAGCATGTACAAGTTTGAAAAAGCTTTGTTTTAATCTTTCTCCATTTGATTCTTCTAAATTCTCCAAATTGCTTGAATATATGTAGATAATTTAATTTGGTAGAGATTTTTTTTATTTAGTAGAGAAAATGAGGAAGAATTATACATACTAATTTTACTGTAGAATTATGGTGACGGCTGAATAAGAGATTAGGTTTAGGTTGGATGGTTTATTTTTAGATTGTTTGAGTGAATATAATCTATTAGATTATTTTAGATTAAATATGGTTCTTTCATGCACTTGATGGTTATCCATTCTAGCCTGTACACATCACCCAACCAATGAAATTTAGCCATCTCGTCCTATTACATCACTGGAGCGATTGGGAAGCCGCCACATGTCAGAAACAACGCTGAAATACGCAGGAAAATCGCTGGAAATGAACCAGCTAAAAAAAATATTACTCCAGATTTTGGGCGACAACGGGACTTGATCCCTGGTCATTAAGGAATTCAACATTCACCTTTACCAATGTACTAAATGCCCTTTTAATTTCTTTTTAATTATATTTTCCGTAAAATATTGGGGTGTTACAAGTTATGCAAATAAGAGACGTAAAGGTCTAGAGTTCTCATTTCAAGATAGGGTTTTCATTAGAGTATCACCGATGAAGGGTGTGGTATGATTCGAAAAGTCGGGGAAATTGGCATTGAGATATGTTGGACTGTTCCCTGTTATAGAGAGGATCAGAAAGTTCGCATACAGAATAGAGTTACCGGGCAGTTTGGCAGCTATCCATAACGTATTTCATGTGTCCCTTCTTCATAAGTATGTGCATGATCTAGAGACTACTATTTGTCCGACTGCATTAGATGACATAATAGTAGAGCCGGATCTGATCTTAATTAGGCAACTAGTTTGGATTATAGCAAAAGATGAGAAGAGGTTAAGAAAAAGACAGTCAAGTTGGTGAGTTCGATGGAGCAACAACAATAAGGACTGTACTTGGGAGATAGATACAGGATTAGAGATACATATCCTGATCTGGTTTAAGGGTATGTTCTATATTCGCTTTATATAGACTGTTTCCTAGTCAGGTAGGCTAGTGTTGTAGTTGGGAGATGTTGCAGATGATTACCAAGCTTAGTATATGGCCCTTGCTGAATTTCAAGGAAGGGAGCATGTAACACCCCTAATTTTAAATAGCATTATTCAAGATATTTAATTAGATAAATTAAATAGAATAATGTAGATATTAGAGTGATAGCGGAATTGAGATTTGAGATCTAATTAGGGTCATGCCTTAACTAAATGGATTTATAAGAATGATTTACAAGTTAAATACTTAAGAGAATAGGCAAGGGTAATATGGGAATAACCGAACCCTATAACCCCTAAAATCCTCACAACCTTTTTCATTCTCATTACAAAAACAAAAACGTAAACAAGAGGAAAACAAGGCCGGCCCTAACCCTAAGGAGAAGAAGAGAAAAATCCAATTAGAAGCTAAGATTCAAGCTAGGAAGATTAATGCAAGAACAAATCTCATGTTTCTTATCGAAACAAGGTGAATAATGATCTAAACCATCTCATATATGACTTCTTGAACGTTTAAAATTTGATTTTAAGGTTTAAAACCATTTAGATGGATGAATGATGATATGCTTTGAGTATATGTCATGTTATAATTTAAAGAAGGATTTTAGGGGATAATATGATTCAATTTGAAGGTTAAAATCAAGCAAAATAATTTTTGAATGCCATGATGTTTGAATATGTTAATTACAACATCAGTTTGGAGATGAGTTTAAATTCTCATAATATTCCAAGTTATAGATAATTATTATGAATTTTGAATGGAAGGAATAGATAATTTTGTGTTTAAATTATTTAAGGCAACTAAATATTGTTTTCAGGTCAGAAATTTATATATGTTAGAAAACATATTAAAAGTGAATTATTTTGATTTTTGGGGAATTTTCCTAAGTATTTTAAATGGTTACAAAATTATTTAAGTTAAGGGACTTAAATGTTTTACATGTTTTGTTAAGGAGGAGAGTTTATTTGTTAAAATGTTTTAATTGTAAATTTTGAATTCGATGGCCTTTTCAGAAAAGAATTCTGATAAAGAGTGGGCAATCTATCATATTTTTACAAATTGGGCGAGTTATGTAAAAAGGAATTTCTTTGAAAGGAAATAACCTGTTTTGTTTCAAATTACAACTTTGCTACTTCCTTAACTTGCTTCCGTCACCATGCCCAGTAGGCCGTTTGCACCCATTCGAAACCAATGCACATGATATTAAGCAATTGATACGTAGTGTATTGGAGAAAGGTGGAAGGGACCATGTCAAAGGCATGCTTTCGAAGAGGTTGAAGCCATTCTTATAAGCTTTTGAATCCATTACTTGCCTTTGTTTTTAAAAGATACTTTCGAAGGGGTTGAAGCCACTTTTATTAGCCTTTGAATCAAACAGCTTACCTTTTTTAATAAGAAGCATTCAAACAAGTTGCCGCTCGCCTTTGTTTTTAGAAAGGAGCTTTCGAAAGAGTTTCCGCTTACTTTGTTTTTAAAGAAACTTTTAAATTAGTTACCGCTTTCGAACCTATTCGATACCTAGCTGCCGCATTCATACCTTTCGAATTAGTTAAAGGCCGCTTTTCTTTACAGTATTCAAAAGGGAAGCTTTTGTCCTTTTAAAATTTAAAATCGCTTCCTCAATGCTTTCGAAAGAGTTTTTTAGCCACTTTTAATAAGAGGTTTGGAGGTAATGGTTTCAAAAAGTTAGTTTTGAAGCTATCCTCTTCCCCAATTCTTTTTCTCAAGATCAATGCTTTCGAAAGAAAAGCTTTTGCTTTTGTTCTCCTTGACCCAAAAGTTATAATTAATGTTAAACCCAATGATTTCGAAAGAGATACCTTCAATGATTTCGAATAAGATACCTTCAAATGGTTTCAAATCTAGGCTTTCATAAATTCTACTTGAAATAAATGCTTTTGATAGGTGTATCTTTAAGTGCTTCGGAAGGAATGTTTCAATGCTTTTGAAAAGTATGTTTTAATGGTTTCTAAAGAGAAGGCCTAAGATTTTAAGTAATGCTTTCAAAAGAGAGAATGACAGAGGGTAACTTATGATGTCACAATGATCCGAATGATCCAGTCGAAAGCCTTAGTTTTTAGATAAGAAATCCAATCTCATTTTAAAGTAAATGTATGGCAATAAGAAATTTTTTGGGAATGACATTTAACTTTGTTATTAAAGGAAGTTTTCCTTAATAAAGGTAGGTGGTTAAGTGTATTAACCATATTTCACTAGAAAAATGATTACAAGGAACAAAATCATGGATGTTTATATTGTTATGTTTTGATCAGTTGTCATGCATGCTTTTGTAAACATATTCACTTCATAATTAACCCATAACTGCATTTTGGGGAGCTAAATGTAGAATAACCATCTAGGTTGACCTTGTAGTGAATATACATTGAATTGACTTCGGTGTGAGTAGAATTGCTTCTGGGAGGTTAGATGGACCAGAATATAGGATGCCTAAAGCTGATTAAAGCTCATTGGTTTAGGCAGATTCTTAGTAAGCCCATAAAAACTATGTTATGGAAACTGTTATTGGCATAGGCCAATAGATTCTTAGTGATCCCATGAAAACTATGTCCAGAACAAGTTATTGATAGAGATCAATAGGCTCATAGTTAGCCCATGAAGACTATGACATGAGAGAAATTATTGAAGAATCTAATAGGTTCATAGTAAGCCTATAAAAACTATGGTTGGATAATGTTGTTGGTAGATACCAATAGATTCTTACTGATCCCATGAAAACTATGAAATCGGATAGTTATTCCGTAAATTTGGAACAGGTTAGTAGTCAGCCCATGAAAACTAATAGGTTAATAGTGACCCTAGAAACTATGACTTGAGACGGATAGTCAGGGAAATGGTGATGGAAAATCTGGAGCATATTGCATGTTTGCATATCATCATGGTATATTTATTATATTATGTCTTAACCTTTATAGATGCAGGTGCATAGTATATGGTTATTATACATTGGTTTAAGATACTAGTGAGGGTAAAATCCGTTCCGTTAAGCAGCGTGGTCTCAGTAGATATCTATATGGTTCGAGATGGTATGTTATTATTCATACCAAACTTTTTGTCTAACTCGAAGTTTATGTTTTCTCTTTAAACTCTTAGGTGCTCAATTGATTTTGAGTAGTTTGGGAATGAAAGGTTTTCAGGTTCTCCTTTAGATGGATAAACTTTCGTAGATGTGCAGGAGGCAAGCTAGCTATTAGAAGTTCCTTCTGTTTGATTCCACTGTGTAATTGGATGTAATGACAAAGTTGTTTAATTGCCTGTATTTAGACTCTGATTTGCCAAAAGGGGCATCGTCATATGTCGCTCCTGGCGTATTTTGTGATAATTATATTTCTCTAAACGTGGTTTAGGAATTGGGATTATGTAATGAATTTGAAATGTGATTTGAAGTGGAATGAGAAATTTGTTTAAAAAATTGAGTTTAAAATTTTTCATATCCATGTTTCTGGTATATCAATGTATCTAACATTATCGCATTTGGTCATCGAGAATTAATAACTATGGATGATTATAGCATCCATAGGAGTTAGTTTTGGAACTCGAAATGGGGGATGTTACAATGATGAATAATTGGTTAAAGGAATCTTCATCGTAATTCTGTAGTAAACGTACCCATTTTTTCTATTAAAAATACACACACACATATATTTGTATGTATGTGTGTGTTATAACTTTTATTGTTGCTTCAAGTACACATCCAAGAACTGGATCACGTTGATACAAAAAATTATTGAAACCAAGCATTATTAGGACAATTCGTAACTATTACATCAATGATTATACTCTAATAGTGGCATCTAAAAGTGCTAATAAAAGTTGAGAAACCAATATGAATATACAAAATAAACACTGTTAAAATCTTCGTTTATCTGAAAGCAATTAAAGTATAAATCTTAAGAGATATATAAGTACATGAATTTGAATCTACTCTGTCGGGTAGTTCTATAATAATAGGAAGTTTAGTAGTAACCTACAAATCTTTAATGTGACTACAATACATAGAGCATTAAAACATAGCCACCTTAGTTTCACAATAATTTAAGCTGGCGTGCGGTCAGTTTAAAACTGAGCATGAAAGCAACATATATAGGAGTTAATACTTGACAATCTTAGGCTCAGTTCTGCCCTCAATTATAGACTTAGCACTTGAAATGAGCACAAGTTCCCTTAGTTCTAAACTAAGCGCTTGATCCGAGTGCAAACAGTTGGTTCTAAACTGAGCGCTTGAACTGAGTGTAAGCACTCGGTTTGAATGAAAGCACTCGGTTCTAAACCAAATGTAGCTTGTGAGCATTTCTAAAAGGAGTGCATCTTATGCCTAGTTATGAAATGAGCCCGAGTGTTTGCTTTCACAGTTCTTGCATATAAAACAATGTTGGCAATACAAGACTAAGACACTATGATGGAATTAAGTCCTTTAATTTATAATTTATTTGTACATCACTAAAACATATAATGTACATACGTGGCTATTATTATATGTAGAGTTTTATCGCACTATGCAAAGTTAAATGTTAAATTTGTAGAAGATTTATGTTATGATTATGGTAACACACAAAAACACATTAAGGACTATAGAAGCCACTAGGTATAACCATGATAGCACAAATATTAGATAACAAAAGTTCTCAGCCATTTACTTAAGTTGTGGATAACTTTGAGCAGTTATTAATCCTTTATTTATTTTATCTCTAGATATATTCTAATCCACCTTTTAACTTTAATATGCATAAATCCATGAACTCATAACCTATGACATATAATAATATTCTTGCACGATGTAATGCAGTCAAGATGCTACAAGCCATTAATAACCAACTTCTTGCTCCACGATTATCTCTTGCAAGCGAGTCATTACTTCATTACATATGTATATAAAACATTGCTTTGCTATATGAACGATTGCTAGCTAAAATTGCTAACGAAATATCTGCTATCATGGAGTATATTTTGTAAATGCATATGAATTCGATCCTTCTTTTTTCATGTAAATGCATATTGAATTAGGGCATGTGAGAAAGCCTAACCGCGCAAAAGAGGTGCAGTTGCAATTTTATAAATCCGATAAGTTTATGAAAAATAACTAAATTTTATAGAAATTTAACTAATCTAATATTTCAAGCAAATTAACTAAGTTTACAAAAATTAAATAATTTTACAAAAATAACTATGTTAAGTAAGTTTTATAAAAATTAAACACATTTATAAAAACTAACTAATGTATAGGTTTTTATTTATCATTGTGTATTAGCATTTCAATCTATTTAATACATACTAAAATTAATTAAAAGTAGAGATCTACATCATTCGGTTAACCTGCAAGAATATCTCATGCATGACATATTAGAGTTATAGTAATTACCATTTTTAGTTAGTAATATTTAGTTAATTTTTCAATTAAAGCTTACTGCAATGACAGTAATTGGTTTTTAACAAATTTGTTCTATTATATATAAAGAGTATAATGGATTTTTGGTATTCTTATGTCACATTCACTCTCACTCAAAATACTCCACTCTCATCAACTCAAGGGTAAAAAATCATTTCCCCATAAAATTAATTATTCTCCTTTAAAACTAAATATGTGGTTTCTCTGATACAGAGTTTCATATCTACCTCACTCCATGCATTCATTATTCTTAAATAATCCAACTGTCGTTATCTTCACCTTTCTTCGATTTTATATTAAAAAAATTCAATTATCAATATAAAACAAATTAAAGTTCCTATCTAAACAATTTATGTATTAATATCATAGTTATCTTAGCATCACTATATTTTGTTTGGATTTGTTAATAGTTCTTCACCTTTGTATATGCCATAATTAATTTTGATTCTATTCATATTTTGCAACGTTGTTTTTCCGCTTGGTGCATTTAGGTTCTGGATTTTCATGAAAAATATTTAAAAACAGCCAAAACCTTAGCCTATTGTATTGAAGAGCTCAGATCCAAGGTTAAATATTATTTATTTTATTATTTTTCATTTAATTTGAGTTTGAATTTGTTGTTGGTTTTCCTAATTTAATGACTTTGGCCTTTGATTCAAATTTTCTAACCAAACCACATTTTTCTCTAATTTTTGTTTTGATTAGTATACTTATGAATATGATTTTCTTCGTTTATTTTGCAGGAGTTTATTGGATTTACTAATGCATAAGTATCTTGGAATATTTAGTTACTTTGAAAATTTTATTATAGGTAAGTTGAACTATTTTTCAATCTTCACATTTTGTATCAAAATCCATTTTTGTTTGATTTTTGTTTTTGTTGAAGATTATGACTTTAGCTTCGTTCAATTATTTTGTGAAGAATTATTGTGTTTGTTAACGTATAGATAAAAATAAACCTTAAGTTGTTGTATATAATTAATTAGAGGTAAAGTTGGTATTTTTTTTCATTCCCAAACATAAGCATAAGAAAATCAATTCATGAGAAAAAAATAACTAAAGTAAAAGAGTATATAAAAATAGTTTTCCAAAGAATAATCTAAGGGAAAAACATAAATGCACAAGCAACATTTTGTGCTATCTTTAGTAGACAACTTTGAAATCTTATTCAAAGTTTAATGTTAACTACATATATTACAAACTTAGTTTTTTAATATTCCTTTTGTAGTCTTAGTTATTTGAACTTATCTTTTGTAAATTTGGGTATTATCCTTCTTAAATAATTGTCACTTTATATCTTTTTACTATTTTGTTTAATATACTATGAAATGTTCACAAAAAACTCATATTCATAATTTCCTCCAAAATTTCTATGATATTACGAAATAATGAGGAAAATATATATGATTTTTATGATTTTTTTTATGTTACAATGTTTTTAATTTTCATAGGGATGGAAATGTTCATTCATAACTATACATTGTAGATGTAATTATATATAATGTTTATAATCGAACTATTTTTAAATAGGTAGGATTTTTTCAAATATTTTTACCATGCAATTATTAAAACAAATTAGTTGCTTTTGATTTTGACTAGATGAAATTCAAAGTAATTAAAGAATCAATTGCAGTTATTCTTTTTATTTATAATTCAATTTAATGGAAAAATTAGTTACATGATAATTCTCTTTAATGCTAATATATTATAAAATTAAACTATAATTAATTAATTCCTTATAATTATTTTTACAAGTAACTCCTAAAAATTAGAATTTTATGTGTTTCTACGAGTGAATTTTTATGATGAAACGTTATTTCACTTTGAATTATGTTAATTTTTATATTGGTTCAGTTAGTAGGTCTACATGTATACATGAAGTAAAAGAAAAAAATTATTTGGTTGTTTAATTTCTTATAATTGTTTCCATAAGTAATTATTTAAAATTAGAATTTTATGTGTATCTACAAGTGAATTTTTATAGAGATGCGTTATTTCGCTTTGAATTATGTTAATTTATATATTGTTATAGTTATTACATCTACATGTATGAAGTAAAGTAAAAAATTATTTGGTTGTTTCCAAAATTAGCCTACACAAAATTTATTTTCTACACAAATTTACCATGTTATGTTATGTTATGCTATATGTATTAGAAAATATTACATTTTAAGCTATAATAATATTTTTCTAATTCGAATAGCATTAAGTTGTGTCAAAATTGTGACTAGCTCTTTATTTCACATGTTTCTCCTTGCGGCATTCTAATTTCCATCTATAACTCTCATGCATATCATAATTTTTCTATCATGTCAGCTTTTTAGTTCTACTTGATTACACATTCTCAAAATTTACCTTTTATTAAATCATATTGTGTTGTTCCTATTCATATTATTTGCATATTTTCTAATACATATTTCGATTATGTTCAAGTGGTTGGAATCGTCATATTTGGAAGATACATTGTTCAAAAGTCAATTTTATTTTGGAAAAAATATACCAAATTGATTTATTAACTTGAATGATATGTTAGTTGTAAAAGTTAGTAGGTAAAGTTGTGTAACTATTAATTTACGTTTATTTTTTCAATTTTAGAAAATAATGTTAGGTTTAGTTTTTTTTTGCGCTTTTAGTTTTTAAACCTAAATGCTTAGCTTAAATAAATAGATTATTTTTATCACTAAAGCATATGCTTAATTCTATTAATTAGAAAATCTGATAGAATGTTTATTATTTGGTTTTTAATATTTTAAATGAATATGTTTATATTTTTTATTCTACGGTGTTCGGCAAGTTAATTGTAATTAAATGAATTTTCCTATTAATGACAATTAATTCATTTAGTTAGCATCGGACGGAAATAATTTGACAATTAACGTTTAATTAATTCTCTAATTAAAAGTAGAAATCAACACAAAAGGAATATACCAGAATCACGAATGATAATGTTGTATTTAGTTTGAATTAAAATATATAGTAGTAGATGTATTTGTCATCATTACTTTGACTTTCTATTGCATATATCAATGAATATATAGTTCTATATACGATTTTATATCTATTTGTAACAACAGATATATTCTTATTTATAATTTTTTGTGTGTGAAATCATTGTATATGATCTAATCATCTATAAATTGAGTTGGGTTTTATATAATTTATTTATTTCCATTTATTAACTTAGTGCAGATTGAATTTAATACAAAATTTATGTACTTAAATTATTTGCTTGCTTCAAAAGGGGCTACTATATACATCCACCTTTCTTCTTCTCTCACTCACCTTATTTCTCACCCCACCTATATTTTATAAATTACTTCTCTCACCCAATTGCATCCACCTCATATTTTCTTTATTTTAAATAAAAAGGCACGCATTCTTTCATCTTCTTAAAAATGTAATAATAAATAATAATCTTTAGCGTAACCACGCTCATTGTACCCAATCATTTTTTCTATAAATTTTCAACAATTCAAAATTTTGATAGTAAATTATACTTAATTTGATAATTTTAAAAAATTAATAAATTAAAATTTTAGACAGTTTTGTTTGAAATATCATTCCAAGCGATAAAAATTAAAATATTTGAAGGACGACCTATGAAGAAACAATTGTTAAGCTAATAAATAAACTGGAAGTGGGATTCACTGTAAAGTTTGTAGAAATTTAATCCTTTTGAGTTAACTACAGTAGTGGGTGTTTGAAATTTTTTTCTTACAAAGAATGGCTGTCAAGTCCCCAGAATTGAAAGATGATGGAAGAAAAGTCCCTCCCGAAAAAGTTTTGAAAATTAGGTCTCTATTTTTAGATTTTGGCTAATTTATGCTACTTTTGCTCCTGATTTTGATACTGGATCAATCTTTTAGGTTGGGGTAGTTTGGTAAAAAAAATAACAAAATAAAGACCTAATTTACATGGGTTTATGAATAGGGACTTTTTGTGCATGTGCTTTGGGAATAGGGACCTTTGATCCATAACCCCTTTTTCTTAATTCTTTTATTATATCTTTAAGTGGCATTAAGGAGTGTATTGGTGGGTGTATATAGTAACCCCCTTCAAAAATGACAATGTCAACTGGTGAAAGCATTAATTATGTATTCTTTTGGTTTTAAGAATAATATTAGTTTTGGTTCTTTCAATACTTTAAATTTTTTAAAACTCTTACTTTCACTTGGTTAATTATAAAAATATAGTAAAGTACACTTACGATTTTTAATATATATATATATATATATATATATATATATATATATATATATATATATATATATATATATTGGAGAATATTTGTAATTTGGTTAATTTATATTTTTACATGTTTTTTATTTAGGTTTAGTTGACTATAGGTATTATTAGTGATTTCAAAATAAGTTTCATTGTGATGTATATTTTTATATTTTTTCCATTTTTAATATTTAGTTAATTATATGTAGTTGAATTCTCAAACTAATGGAAATTAACTCATTCTAATTCTCAAACTAATGGCAATTAACTCATTTAACTCAGTTAATTATATGTAAAAAATAAATCATAAATTTATAATGCAAATTATTATACATAAGTTTGAATCGGTAAATATCTTTAAAGTAATTCTCTTCTATTGTCTATTCCATATGAAACTTACAACAAATTCATTCTCAAGTGGTATTTGTTCACACATTAATTTATTTGGATCATGTAGGCGGTGTGAAATTTTTTAACACCTTAGTCATTTTCATTTTCATTAGTTGTTCGCAAACTAAAAATGTTTTTGTGCCATAGATACTTTTTCTCAAAATGCACCAATGTCTAATTGATCTTACTACCTATTTTTAAACTACTTTCAAACTATCAGAAAATATATTTAATTCAAAATTTTAATTTTTTTTATATTTATTAGAAAATATACGCAATTTACCTAACATGTTTATTTTGTTTTGTTTAGTAGACAGTTGCTATTATAGCAGGTTGACCACTTTAAATTTTATGTTACGAAATTGAGTATATATATATGAATTTCAAGTAAAACTATTTTCTTAGCAGGTTAAATAATAAACACGGTTGGTTGTATGTAATGTCTGTATGAAATGTTCTTTCATTTTTATTTTAATATCTTGGTTCAGGTATTGTATGTGCACATATATGTCTTATGATTTGCAATAAAATAATTTTGTATACATGTTTATTCACATACGTACAATGAACGTGCTTACATGGTATTGATAATGTTTTTTAAGTTAACAAACTTCAAATATTAAAGATCATATCAAATAATACTACCATATAATTGATAAAAGGAATTGATTATCTTCAATTGAAATTAAATTTAGTGAAAGAATTGGATAAATTACAATCAATGCTAATAAATTAGAGAATTTATTTTTAATCTTTTATTTCCTTTTATGTATTTCCTTTTTAGAAATATTTCAAAAGCATTTACATTTTAGCTCCATGATAGAAAACATAACGTTTATTGTTCCATGACTTTAACAAGCGTTTCTTTACTATTTTTCATTTCTTTAGCAGCAAATCTAAGTATTGTAACTAAGATATATTTTTGGTTTTATAAGCAATATTACATTCTATATATTTGTGTATGCTTGAAAAGTAACATTATATATTCTATACATTATGGAATATGATTATATAATTTATCTTACATGAATTCCAGTTTGATTTGGTTATAAAAACCATATAATGTTGATATTTTATTGTGCAAATGAATAATACTGAAAGCATTAGTGTCAATTTTGGATTAATACTCCAAAAAATATTCATGCAAATTTCTGATTGGATTTCCAATGAAAGCTTATGGTGAATTTTTGTGCCACAAGTAAAAAAAGATAAGTTGAAAAGGAGAAATTATTGAATAAAAATTCAAAACTAAATAAAAAATTAATGTTGAGTTGAGTATTAAGTGCTATTGGTTTGATGAAGGATGAAAGATATGATAGTTGTTTTTTATTAAGTAAATTATTACAAAGAATTTTAAGAAAAATGAAGAAGGCATTTAATGCACAAAATTTCAATGCAAGTTTTATCTATAATTTTTGTGAATAAATATATCATTTATCTTTGAGTAAACCATAGTTTTTATAGATTTTACTTCACAATAAAACAAGTTAACCTTTTCTATTTCTTGTATTTTATAAAATCTTTACTTTACTACACAACATACCTACTTTCATTTCAATATTTGCTGCTTCTTTCCAAATGTTGATGTTTATTTATAAAATACTTTGTTTTGTATTGTAATATGGCCAACTAACAGTAATTTATTCCAATAATAACATTAATCATATTTTAGTAGTTCGTTTCATTGGTTGTGTTACTCTGCATCGTTTAATCTAATTATTATCTTTAATTAAATTTTACGTATTATTCTCATGTCATATTACGATATATGAGTATGAAAATATTGTACTTCCAAGCTACCGTAATATTTTTCTAATTTAGTTAATATTGTTTATATCAAAATGTGTAATAATGCAAATGTTGTAATTTTGTTTCTTTTAACCAAATTTGAGACATTATCTCACTTAGAGAATAATATCACAATTCTAGATTCAAAATACTATTGTCGTAGCGAGCTATATACATATTGAAATTCCTATGTTATTAGATAAACACATATTTAACTTATGTAACTTAAAATTGAAAAATTGATAAACACGCATAGTAATGTAATTGCCTACAAAGTTAAGAATAATAGAAAGTTGATGTTAACATTTGGTGTATAAAGTCATTGTGGTCCCAAAATATTAGTTTTTTTTTTCCGAAATGGTACTTAGATACAACATGCCACTGGAACAACATAACACGACTCACATGTCAATATATGTTCGAATCATGCTACGCAAGTTTCGAACTTGTGACCTCTCGTACTAAAGTCGAATCACTTTAACCACTGGGACAATGGTGCTTATCAAATGTTTGTTAGTAGCATTTAAGAAAAAGTTAAAAAGGTGGAACCCAGTGCATGAGGCTCCTACATGATAGCGGGCTCTTGGTTCGCACTAGTGTTTCTAAATATTCAAAAACAACCATTGATGCAGGCATAGATAGAAATTTTGAAATATTGAAATCAAGTTTTTGAAACATCCACTGTATGATGATTATATTTAAATTGACCACTAAGATAGATTTAGCATCCTATGTCCAACATATGAATGTTCAAGTGAAAACATGCTTTTATATTTAAATTTAGAATATTCTGTTATTCGTAAATATAAGAATAATACAATATGTATCATATGTAGGATCGATTTCACCCTAGATGGAGGGTGAATATGGTGATACTATTAATTATAAAAATTTAATGCGGAAGTATATAAAATAATCGCAATACAGATATAGCAGAATAATAGCAGCAGAGATAATAGTAGAATAAAAAAATTGAACAAACACAAATTTACTAAGCTTCGATAAAAACCCTGCCTATGTGTTTCCCCAAAGGTTTCTACTAAAAATTAAGTAGTCAGACGCTTACATATGTAAACTCGCGACACCCGCTATCGACTAACCTAACTCTGTGCTCAAAAATCTACCACAACTCAGCCACTGAGTTGCGAATTCTCGAACTACACCACCGTAGTTCATCCCCTAATCATACGACTAGAAAATTACAAAAGTTTGAAAGTAAATTACAAACAAAAAAACTTAAAACAATAGTAGAAACCCTAGATTAAATAAAAGCCCAAGTTAATTATTTGCCGGCCCAAAACAAACACTCGGTGATAAAAATAAACCCCTTTTTCTTTTATATTTGTTTGTCCCGTATCCTATACTTTGTGAAGTTAATGTCTACTTCTTCCTTTGCTTGAGAACGTTCGTTCCTCTTCGCTTAAAGTTAGGGTTTCCTAAAATTTGAAGGCGTCGATTGATTGTTAATCGATTAAAGTTCTCGCGTTGCTTTGTTGATCGATCGTTTTGCTGTTTTCTACACTCGACGGCTTCAATTCATTGAATTCGATTTTTAATTGGTATGTGATTTTGCTTTATTCCTTTTGTTGATATGCTTGAACTCGATTTCTTTGAATGCCGATGATGACTTAGGATTTTATAGGGATCAATTTCCCTAATTATCGTTTATATATATTTTATTGAATTCGTCCTTGGCCACTGATTTTCAATTGGACGCTTGTGAAGTTTTCTGACTTCTTCAATTCGTATAATTTCGTTGCTTGAATATCACGGCTTTTATTTTAACTTGTTTGATTCCTTGGTCACCAAGGCTTTGATTTTGACCTTGCTTCGTGAATTTCTGGTTTAACTTTGGCATCATGAATATACGAATTTATTACCTCTGTGACTTCGGCACTTTAACTTTTCTATCATTGACTTGGTTAATTCGTGTTCCTCATGTTATCTACTGACTCGGTCATTTAGAAATTATTTTCTGATGTCTACATGGTTTTTACTGCATCTGGTCTTCGAGCCAGTTCATGTACTGTCTGCACTTGATTCTCTCATCTTCAATGATGATTTTTTGAGTCATCTTCTTGTATTCATTATATAGTCTGGTTGTACTTGTTGTTGATCTTCACTTCAGTTGATTGCATTACATTGTTCACTGTCTTGTTGTTAATACATACATGACTGGTTCACCTGCTACTGTTTAGCTCTATTTATCAGTTTTGAAGCCTGGTGATATTCTGATTTTTCATTTTCTATTGCTTGATGGACTACGGTAGTTACATATTCATATGTATATACATTGCTTGTTATAGCCAGACTTGTTTATGTGCATGTTGCTTCATGGTTCACTTGAATTTTGTTTCGAAATTTGGAATTTCCCCTGAGTTGAATCCAGCTTATAGCTCGGGTTTGACCTTCTGCTCATGTCGTGACTTTTTTTTTATTGCACTTGAGTTGAACTTGGCTTTTTCTTGGGTTTGAACTTGTGCTCTTCCCTGTAATTTTATCAAGCGTACATTGGTGTGCACGGCTTTGTGGCATGTACAGTGATACCCTGTGCTTGTCACAAGTTGCTCGTGTATGATGAATTCAAAATGAATACGATGACGAACAACCCAAATAACTGAGGCAAATAAAATTTTCAAAAACACACATTTTGTTTTGCACTGCACAAATATTTCTTTTTCAATTTTACTGCTTCAATGTTTATTTTGCAGATCGCAGATGCTGGATTCAGGCTGGAGTAGAGTCGAAGATAAAATACGAGTGAATGAGTGATATGTAGTGAAGTGAACAATGTAAAGTAAAAATTATGATGTAATCGAAATTGTATATATATAGTGAGAGCTCAAATTTGTACTATTCAAAATTGTAATAAAGTATTCATTTGGATATAATATCTGTTTGAATTTAAATTTTATGTTCTTTATTTTATTCAGCAAATATTTATTTAATTATGTGAAAAATAAAATAGTACAATAACAAATACATTTAAATGAATATATATATATATATGTTTATTATCATCAAACAAAAAATCATATACTATCATATTCAACAATCTCCCCATTTTGATGATAACAAACATATATTTAAGATTTTGAATTTATTAAATGTATTTGATCATTTATAGACTCTATTTGCTTCCCTTATTTGAATGCTCCCTCTCTACAACAAAACTCCCCCTTCATATATGCATGAAAATAAATAAAGATATGCAAATGAACCTAGATGCAAATAGAAAATACAAAATAAAATATTTGACCTTTAATTGCCAAAATCTTAACTTTTCTCTCCTCATTTTGTTATCAGAAAAATAGTAATAGTGTTAGAAAAATAGAGATAAAGTGATAGACATTAATACAACATTAATACCCAATCAAGTATAAATATTAAATTTCAATAAAAAATCAAACAAAAATCATAAATACTCTGTTAGGCGCATATTCCACTTTGGAATGATAGCCAATGATGTCGGTATGTAAAACCATATAGTTGTGTCAATTTCTGGTATATTTATACCACGAATTTAAATATCTACTAACCATGCATAACCGTTAGGTCTTTTAAATGAGATTAGTAGTATTCCTATTACCCGGTTGATTGACCCAATAACATGAGGTTCACCAAACAAGTGCAACGCAAGAGAAAAGGCATCGCTCGGCCTATAAGCCTCGTTCGGCACACCAAGCCTTGTTCGGCACAAGTTTCATTCGGCACAATGCCATGTTCGGCACATGTCTCGTTCGGCACAAGCCTTGCTCGGCACATAAAGCCTCGCTCGGCACAAGCCTCATTCGACACAAGCCTCGTTCGGCACAATGCCTCGCTCGGCATACAAGTGTCGTTCGGCATGAATACATCGCTCGGCATTCTTTGGTTTGGCCAACCTCGCTCGGCACTCTATAACCTTGCTCTGCAATCTCCGCTTCCAACTGCCATTTGGCATCCCTGGCTCGGTGCACAGAAGCAACGTACTATGGGCCGAAGTATCTTGCCCCTGGGCCCGCAAAGGAAGTCCAGCCTATCTTCTCCTATAAATAGAGGGGCAGAGACACAGTGAAATGGACCTTTTTTCGAGAACACGGGGGAGACTCTACCACTTTCAAGACTTATTCTTTTTCACTTAGCATCTGCATTTGAGTAGTTGGTGTATGGATTGTATCTGTAATCAATTGTTTAGAAAAGCAATAAAGATTAAACTCAAAGTGGACGTAGGCAGTTACGCCGAACCACTATAAATCCGGTGTTCTTGTTCCCTATAATTATTATTGCATTCCACTGCGTTATTCCTTAGTTTTAATTTACCTTCTTCATTAATCTCACTACATAAATCCTTCTTCGGGTGTTAGTGACCAATTATGGTGCTAACAATTTCCAATTTTTACAAAAAATGAATTTCAAGCATCTTTTAATCACGCATAACCGTGAGGACTTTTAAATAGGATTTGAATCAACTTATCTATTTAATAATCAATTTTGATATGTGTTCCATACATGCATAATCGTGAGGACTTTTAAATGAGCATAAAAGCACATAATCAAAAATTCTAAGTAATTCACCCATGCATAACCATGAGGACTTTTAAATGAGAGTGAATATTTTGGATGTTTTTATCGCTAAAAATATATAATAAATTGAAAAACGAAGGATTTTCCGTTTAAAATATCACATATTGACATACTATATTGGACTATGATGAGTGATGGTCGTTAGAAATATGATAGAAATAGATGATCATGGAAATTTTACCCACCAAAAGTTATTATAAATCTTGTTTAAATTTCTAAAGAAATTTACTTAATATATTATCTCAAGTTATAATATATGATTAATACCAACACTCATCACTTTTTCAGTCGCTATTTATCTTTTCGATAATCAGTAGGGAGTTAGATTAGTTAATGTAGTCATTTAAAATCAAATCCAAAAAAGAATTATAAAATTAAATTGTCTAAAATGAATAATTTGAAACAAGGTAAAAAATATTCTAGAAGGGGTTTTATAAAAGAAAAATGTCTGCGAATTTAAAACCAGTAGATATGAAAAATATGCGGATATTTTCGTTGAATAAGTGATGCAACTAATGATTGTCTCAGCATAAATCACCTTCGAGTAGTAATTTTTCTATCAACTAGATTACCAGTGTAATCTGCATCCTAATTTTCCTTCGATTCAAGATTATCATTAGTTGGATGTTATTGACCAGACCGTGAGTCGCAACACATACTTTAAAATCTTTTTACATCTTTTAAAGGAAATTCTTTTGAACAGAAACCGTGCAAACAATGAACATAGTATCAGATAAGATAAACAAATATATCCACTTTTATCATGAGTAATAATCAATAAAACACCATCATTAGTCCAACCACATCTATATGAACTAATTCAAAGTTCTATAAATACTTATAGTATTCTTGGCATAAAGGAAATATAATTGGCCAACAATTTTCATAATTCAGAATCATAATCATCATTCATTGTCACATAACTGGCTGATTTAAATCAAATTATGGTGCAGATTGTCACATTTAATATATCGTTCAAGATAGATGTACATTTACCTATTTTACCTTTACGATAATTTTTCGTTGTTTCTAATTGTGATTCTGCCGCCTTTATACTATGCTAAGGAACTTTGATTTGTCGCCCGTTGGGTGCTTGGAACAGCCAGAATTCATGTAACACAATTGTTGTTCCTTAGCCTGCCACCACACCTACACGAGAAAAAAATATTGTGAACTATTTGTTTTTATAGGTCCATGGTTGTCAGTGGCAAATGATTTCGAAAAATATGTTTGAGTAGACCCAAAACAATCTATATATGTTCCTTTCGGCACCCAGATTTGTTTGACCTTAAGGGATTTTATATTCATGCCTTTGGGAACCTAAATTGGAATGGTTTTCACGTTTTGGGTCTATACCAGCAAATATTCTGATTGTGTCCAGTTTTTCCATATATCATGCACTTTGATTTGACTTGAATAATTTCATTTCTAACAAGTTCAATTTGATTATATCCAAGTCATTGTCTATCAGTATTAACAGTTCTTTTTCCTAATAGAAAATTTACGATCTTTCTCCTTTGGAAAAATTTTCTAAAGTTGCAGACAATTGTTGGACTTGTATTATGAGAGATTCATTTTCATTCAATAATTGAGTGCATTTTTTAATAGAATTTTCTCTCCTAGTATTTTCACTCTCTTTCAAAATCAGAATTTCATTTTCAAGCAATTTAATTTTAATTTCTGATTTTTTAATCTCTTCTTCAAATGATGGACACTTGTCATACGTAGGGCTTTTGGTTTGATAGTTTTTAACCAATTGATCAAGTTGTTTATTTAAATATATCAAAGTATCTCTTTGTGATTCAATTTTAGCTTATTTCTTCCTAAGTCGTTCGAAATAGCCATTTACTTCGTGAAAATATATAAGTAATTCTGAATGAGTAAGTTTTGATACCTCACTTGGTCGTCATCATCACTGTCAGTAATATCACTTCGAAGGCACATATCTGCTTTTTCACTCTCACTACCAGTGCTTTTATCGTCTTCATCAGTTTCATCCCAAGTGGCTGCAAAACTTCCCCTTTTCTATTTCTTTCCTTGGCTGAATCGATTCTGAGGACAATTGGGCTTGATATAAATGGGTTTATTGCACTTGTGGCATATGATCTCTTGCTCCTCTGAGTTGTCTAGTACTTTGGCTATTCTGCTTTTCAATTGTTGATTTAGAGCTCGATTTCCGTACTTGTGGTTCCACTTTTTGAATCTCTTTATCAGTAGTGCCAGCTTAGCTGCTCCGTCGTCGTCGTCGTCACTTTTTGTTGTTCCTTTAAGAGCTACTGATTTCTTTCGCGTATCACCTCCTTCGCATTCTTCCTTGAATTTCATTTCTAGCTCATAAGTGGTGAGATTTCCATTGAGCTCTTCAACTTTAACTTGTTTCAAATCTTTTTATTCTTGAATGGCAGTAACTTTTGCTTCAAAATTCTGTAGAAGGACTCTAAGGATTTTTCGAACTACTTCCAATTTTGTGTATGTTTTTCCAAGAGCTTTTGATTTGTATATGATATTGGAAAGTCGTCCATACATCTCTTTGACATTTTCTTCCTTGTCCATTGTGAAGTTCTCGTATTCGCTACTCAGCATGGCAAGGCAAGATTCTTTGACTTAAGATGATGTTCCTTCGTGAGTCACTTCAAGTGTGTGCTAGATTTCTTGCACGGTTAGACAATGTGAGACACTATTAAATTCAATTTGATCCAATGAACAAATAATAGAATTCATAGCTTTGGCATTAGCATTCTGTAATTTATTTTCTAGATCTATCCATTGATCCATCGATTTTTCAATTTCTCGATTGTCTACTATTATGGTTGGTGTCCTATATCATGTCTCAACAATATTTCAAGCGTCAATAGTTTTCATAAAAAAATTCATCCTATTTTCCAGTAGCATATTCACCACCAAACATTGATGGTCTAACAATTGACCGTCCCTTAGCAAAAGCATTATTAAAAGAAGCCATTTTAAATTTTTAAAACAAAAATTTGTTTTTGAAAGATCAAATTTTTTAAAACAAAAATTGACTTTTGTTCCTAGGTCTGATACCATTTATAGGATCGATTTCACCATAGAGGGGGGTGAATAGGGTGATATTATTAATTATAAAAATTTAATGCGGAAGTATATAAAATAATCGCAACATAGATATAGCAAAATAATAGCAACACAAATAATAGTAGAATAAAAATAGAAATGGAACAACATAGATTTACGCAGCTTCGGCAAAAACATTGCCTACGTGTTGCCCCCAAGGTTTCTACTAGAAATTAAGTAGTCAAATGCTTACACACATAAACTCGCAAAACTCGCTATCAACTAACCTAACTCTATGCATAAAACACTGTCACAACTCAGCCACTGAGTTACGAATTCTCAAACCACACCACCGTAGTTCGTCCCCTAGTCACACGACTGGAAAATTACAAAAGTTTGAAAGTAAATTACAAATACAAACAACTTAAAACAATAATAGAAACCCTAGTTTAAATAAAATCCCAAGTTAATTATTTGCCGGCCCAAAACAAACACTCAGTGATAAAAATAATTCCCTTTTTCTTTTATATTTGTTTGGCCTGTATCCTATGCTTCGTGAAGTTAATGTCTGCTCCTTCCTTTGCTTGAGAATGTTTGTTCCTCTTTGCTCAAAGTTAGGGTTTCCTCAAATTTGAAGGCGTCGATTGATTGTTGATTGATTGAACTTCTCGCGTTGCTTTGTTGATCGATCGTCTTGCTTTTACTACACTTGGCAGCTTCAATTAGTCGAGTTCGATTTTTAATTGGTATGTGATTTTGCTTTATTCCTTTCATTGATATGCTTGAACTTGATTTCTTTAAATGCCGATGATGACTTGGGATCTTATAGGGATCAATTTCCCTAATTATCGTTCGTATATATTTTATTGAATTTGTCATTGGCCATTGATTTTCGTTTGGATGCTTGTAATGTTTTCTGACTTCTTCAATTCGTATAATTTCGTTGCTTGAATATCACGGCTTTGATTTTTACTTGTTCGATTCCTTGGTCACCACAGATTTGATTTTGACCTTGCCCCATGAATTTCTGGTTTAATTTCGGCATTGTGAATATACGAATTTGTTACCACTGTAACTTCGACACTTTAACTTTTTTTTGTCAATGACTTGGTTAATTCTTGTTCCTCATATTATCTACTGACTTCGGTCATTTGGAAATTGTTTCCTTACGGCTACACAGTTTTTACCGTATCTGATCTTTGAGCCAATTCATGTACTGTCTGAACTTGATTCTCTTGTCTTCAATGATGATGTTTCGAGTCATGTGCTTGTATTCAATAGTAGTCCGATTGTACTTGCTGTTGGTCTTCACTTCAGTTGATTGCATTACATTGTTCACCGTCATGTTCTCACTGCATAAATGACTGGTTCAACCTGCTATTGTTTCATCGATATATATATATATATATATATATATATATATATATATATATGCATGTGTATACCTATGTATGTATATATGTATACATGTGTTTGTGTACTGTTAATTTGTATTGCTCTGAAACATGTCTTAAACTTGTGCATGTCTGGTTTGAATTCGCTGACTTGAGATCGACTTTGAGTCACTGAACATTTGACTTGTAGATTTCTTGTGTCTTTACTATGATTATTGCTGTTGCATTTCATGTGAACTACGCATGTCGACTTGTATTTTCATGCTTGGAGTCTTGATTGATTTTCTCACTGGTCTTCACTATTGAGGCTGCACTTGTACAATTTTGAAGTTAATCTGTTTTCATTTGAACTGTACTAGGTTGTAGCCTATACTGCTTCCTTTGTTTCCAAACACTTGTGTGACTTTCTCTGTTGCCTTTAGTCTAGTTTCAACATTGTGTTTACACATGTGTGAAGCTGCTTGTTTTATTTGATGTTGCTTTGCACATGCTTTGATTTAAACTACAGCTTTTACTCTTGCATTTGTGTTCAAGTGTATGTTTACTTGAGTCTTTATTGGACCTTGCTTGTTGCACTTGATCTGGTCTCTGTTATAATATTGTACTAACTTGGTTAAAGTTGTTTCATGACTCCATTATGTACATTTGAACATGTTGAACTGTTGTTGATTTGGGACTTTTATTTTTCATGTGTACAGTATTGTCTAGCCTGAACAGTTGAATGCATTAGTTATTGAGAGCCTAGACTGATTTGATTGTTTTGGTCGAGACTGTGTTTAGTTTGTAGCTGCAATGTCATCTCCACTTGTATACATACATTTATGTATGTATATATGTGTGTGTTTATGGAGTCTGGTTTCATTTTGTATCCACACATCTCTATTTTTTTCAGTTCTGGTATGTGCACTGCCATTTGCTTCAAGTGCTAGTTGTCATATGCATATTCTGGTTTACTGAGTCCTTTTCACTTATCTGGTTTAGCACTGTTTATCCATTTTGAAATCTGGTGATATTCTGATTTTTTATTTGCTGTTGCATGATGGACTCTGGTAGTTATGTGTTTATATTTATATACATTTATTGTTGTGGCCAGACTTGTTTATGTGCATGTTGTTTCATGGTTCACTTGAACTTTGTTTCGACTTTTGGAATTTCACCTGAGTAATCCAGCTTATATCTCGGGTTTGACCTTGTGCTCATGTCATGACTTTATTTTTATTGCACTAGAGTTGAACCTGGCTTTTGGTTGGGTTTGCCCTTGTGCTCACATGTCCTTGTAATTTTATCAAGTGTACATCGGTGTGCACGGCCTTATCGCATGTATAGTGATACATTGTGCATGTCACAAGTTGCTCGTGTATGATGAATTCAAAATGAACATGATGATGAACAACCCAAATAACTGAGGAAAATAAAATTCTCAAAAATACACATTTTGTTTTACACTACACAAATATTTCTTTATCAATTTTACTCAGTGTTTACCTTGCAGATCGCAGATGCTGGATTCAGGCTGGAGTAGAGTCGAAGATAAAATACGAGTGAATGAGTGATATGTAGTGAGGTGAACAATGTAAAGTAAAAATTGTCATGTAATCCAAATTGTGTGTGTATATATAGTGGGAGCTCAAATTTATACTATTCAAAATTGTAATAAAATATTCGTTTGAATGAAATATCTGTTTGAATTTAAATTCTGTGTTATTTATTTTATTCAGCAAATATTTATTTAATTATGTGAAAAATAAAATAGTATAATAACAAATACATTTAAATGAATATACATATATGTTTATTATCATCAACAAATAATCAAATACTAGCATATTCAACATCATACAAAAAGAAACAGTGTAGGCATTAGAAAAAGTGTAACGACCCAGAATTTATGTCAATTAAAATTCGTATATTTAATTGATTTTAAATATTAATAAGTAAAATTTATAAGTCGAATAAATTTTATTTCGAATAATTGGATTTAATTGAATAATTAAATCGATGATTTAATATTTGGAAATACAGAAATAATTGGAAATTGGGTTAAATATGATTGAAAATGATTTGTAAAATTTTATTTAATCATATTGGAGTTAGAATGATGTTATGGAACTTTTAAAATCGAATTGAAAGTTAATTTGTAAAAATTGAATATTTTAATATTTAACTGACGAGTTAAAATAGGCATTTTTCAAACAGTCTCGGATTTCGACGAAACCAGTTTCATCTGTGGTATTATTGTATGGTTTCAAATTTTGTGTCAATCGGATTTACCGTTTGTCCGGGGCAAGCCAAAACGCATAGAAATTGGTTTAAGTCGATTTAATTTAAAATCGATCGTTTATTGTCGTAACTCGCACAGATTATCGAATTATCCTTCGAAACACGTTCCATTGTGTTCGGAACGCGGGGTAAACCCTAGAAACGCCAGCCGGCACGCTTCGTTTGGTGTTCGAAAAATTTTGGATGAATAGTGTTTTGGATATTTTCTATATAAGGACGATTATATTCACATTTGCAAACACAACTCAAAACCCTAGGGTTTGAACGTTCAGCCGCCACCCTCGTTATCAATGGCCATAAACGCGAAATTTTTCTCCCTCAATATCTCGTGATCCGTTCACCATTAGACTTCGGCATCAGAACGAAAGTTGTAGAGCGTCTCGAGCTCGATAGATCCATACGGTGAGTCGACGTGAAGATCGTCGTAGTGGTCCCTGTGGGGCCCCGTTCATCATCAGTTTACACGCGGAATTCATGGCCATCATAGGGCCGAGCTTCACCGTTCTTCGTCCTAGGGTAGTATTTGCGTGGGGCTTCAATATGCCGTTGCCTAATCGTCGTCTAGGGGTCGATATGAGGTGCGTAAATTGGTGAAGCAAGGGCGGCTCATGGGTTGTCTCAACCTGGAAGTAACGTGAAGGAAGAAGAGGTGATACACGGCCGTGATCTATTGTTTTGAACGTGCGGCCAGACCATGTTGTAGGGTTAGAAAATAAAATTTTATTTGTAAATTGAATAATATTAAAATCGTATAATGCTTAAAACTGTATAACTTTTTGCTACGAGGTCGAAAACGCACGAAACAAGTTGCGTTGGGTTCGTATGGACGAACACTATGCTATGGAGCTGGATTGGAGTCGTTTGGAGTTAGTGAAAATTTCGGGTAAAATTAAACGCACGTTTAATTTTATTCGAAATAAACCGCTACAACTGTTATTGAAACCAAGGTGAGAACTTCTCACTCAATCGAATTGTTTCGATTTAAATTTTAAATAATTAGATTTAAAATTGATGCTTGAATGCCTGGATGATAAATTATTATCTGTTGATGATTGAAATAGACATTATACGCCGTTAGTAAGCGGAGGTTATTTATTAAAAACATATACCGCGATAATTTCACTGCAAAGTGAAATTGGTATTGTTTATGTACTTGGAGATGATTTCCCGCATTATATAGCGGATGAGACCCTATTGCGCCGTATAATAGCGGATAATATTTATAAATCCTATATACCGCGATATTTCGTATTGGAACGGAATTGGTATTGTGCTAACATCTTTGGATGCAGGGAAACAGGTTGGAGGGATCCAACTGGATTCCTCGCCAGTATTTATTTGATTATAGATATTGTGATATTTGATTGATTATCATATCGATGTATGATGTTTGGAAGTCGTGATTGACTATTTGGTGTGTTGCATCATTGGGCCAATTTTGGAATTATAAAAGGATTTTAAAGTGATTTTTGAAAATATACGTTTTATTAAATTTTGGAATTGATTGATTTTAAATAAATAAACGTTATAATTTTGATATTATAAAGATTTATGATTTTTGAGAAATATAGTTAAAATATGATTTTTGAAATATGGAGTTAACGAATTTTATAAAATAGTTTAAATTGAGATTTTGGATTTTTATAAACGGTTTATATAAAATATTTATAAAATTTATATTTATAAATTTAAAATATAGGAATTATAAAACGAGTTTTATTAAGGGTTAAAATGAAGCATAAATGGATTTCATAAGTAAATGAAATTTATAGATTTATAATTTGGGAAGTTATAAAATGAATAGATTTTGTAAAATAAAAGATTTATAAGTAATTAAATTATAAATTGGATTTTGGCATTTAATTGGAATATAAATAGAATTTGTTAATAAAGTAATTTTGTAGATTGAAGTCTTTATAAAATATAAATGGGAATTTATAAACATTGTTTTATAAATTCAAAACCGACTTATTTTGATAAGTCAATTATTTTAGATTTTTAAAAGAGATATATTCACGATTTTGGACGGTGGATAATTCTTTAAAACAAAATGGGTAGAAAAATGTTGAATTTGGTTAACGAAGAATATTCACGATTTTGGAACAGTGAATAATATATTAAAATTTTTTGGGGAAGTGATATTTTAAATAGAATTAAAACAATTTGAAGTTGTTTTAAAATGGATTAACTATCGAAACCATAGATTTCAACATTCATTGTTGAAATAGACATTTTCGAGAAATAGAAGGAAATAGTGGACTATAACATTGTTGTTATAGTAAATGATTTCTGAAAGGAAATGTTTTATATAGTATTGGGATTTATATATCTATCTTAATTTCGAATCCCTATACTAGTGATTTTGGGTCGTCGTAACGATGTTTTACGCAACATTCATTTTGACTCAGATAAATGTGTTTAAGCGCACGTTTTCTTTAAAGAATGAAATATATACTTAATTTCGATTAAGTATATTGAATATTTTCCAAGTGTTGAAAATAAATGGATTTGTGAATCACTTATTATTAAATAAGTATGGAAATGTTTTCCAATATGAAGTGAATATTTTGAGATTTTATCTTTTAAAGATAAATTGAAAATGAATATTAGAAATCGATTTGGAAATCATATATTCATAGATATTTTGGAATTGTAAATTCACTATGGAATTTATAAAAGAAAGGGAAATTTGTTTAAAAAATAAACATTGATTTATTTTTGAAGTATGGAAATGAAATTATGGATTTGGAACGTTAATATAAAGTAAATCGGTAAGGATTTATTTAATTGGTTTAAATGAACCATTTTGAAATGAAAGTATTTCTGCGTAAGGAAAATGATTGAAATTTGTTTTCAAAAGTGGTAAAGGTGAAAAGTGATTTGAAAATTTGTTTTCAAATGGTTGAAGTATGGAAATTATATATCTAGTAAAGATATTTTTGGAAAATAAATAATTTGGGAAATTATATGGAATCTGGTGATGTTGTGCACGCCTATTGATAGTTAAATAACCGACTATCAATATTTACCTTTGAATAGGTATTTGTTGTGATTTGTTTGAATTTGAATGCTACATTTATTTTTAAAATAAGCGCTCACTATTCGGGTTAGCCGGGAAAGGTCCTTTGGGTCGTATAACCCATTCCGAATACGTGATACGTCGTTATGGATTGCATTTGATGACCGGTGTTGAAGACCGGATATTTTTGAAAATGGAAGGATTACCGTCGAATGACTCTGCATCGGCTGATCTCCGATATAGAGGTTTTATCACCCTTAGTGACGGGAAGTCCGGACGTGATTAGTGAATATCCGGATTGCAAGGGCTTCTTTGGAAGTGCCTTCGGTTCTGTTCGAGCCCGGAACAGATTTGTATGGATTGTATGTCTGACATTACAAATTGAGATATAAATTTGATTTCTTTCAAATATATTTCTGTTGGTGGCGGAGAATTTATTGTCTTAGCTTAACACCCTTCTCTGAGACGTACGAGCTCAGAGGTTATGTAGTTGAAGGTTATTAGTGATATACTCCTAATTTGGTAGTGTGATATGCTAAGTGTTGTTGAGCATTTGTTGAATCAAAGCACAGCTTTTATATAAAGCGTGGCTTTGTGGACGAGACTTCGTCGGACCTCACACCTCGGAAATGGTCAAAACAGAAAGGATGCAGCAAGGTTATTAGAGGGTAGCGCCCCTTTAGTGTATGTCATTCCTTCTGGATAGAGGTGGTATCATGGTATGGAGCCCAGATACTTAACCTATGTTGTTGCTACAAATTTATTACTTTGTGGTTGTTGGAATCGAGGATCCTCGGATATAGATCGGTTACGATCGGGGAATGACATATTCGTATCAGTAGTTACCCAGTTTGAAGGGTAACCCGGCCTTTTGTTGGCAGAGATCCGGTTAGGTTCTCGGGTTATCTTTCCAGAGGCGTACCCACGTGGCAATGGGAAGTTCCTTGGCCTGACCATTTGTTGGAAATCCAAATAAACAATACGATCTTGTACGGTTTTAGTTGTAGAACCTATCATTCACTTATGGTGGTCACCACTGTTTGGATGATAGCTATAGTAGGCATAAGTGCGGAATGCCTATTCTGGCTAAGATTTATATCTTTACTTTTGAAATGTTTTCTATACTATGCACTAGTAATAATATCAAATGTTTCTTTTTAATGCGTATCAAGCATCTTTGACTATCATAAGGAGAAATCTCCTCCGATTCTGCGTTTGCATTGTGTGTGTGTGCGGGAGGCCTTATGGTAGTCTCATTTTCCAAAAAGAATTACGTATCTATTTTTAAATATCCCATGGTTTGTTTTAAAGATAAATAACTGTTTTAGTTCTCACACCAGTCACATGACTGACTCGGTGTTTATTGTTTTCCTTCCTAAACTCTGGGTGCCCACCAATTTCCACACGGGCAGTCTAGAGTCAGATTATCAGGATATTCTGGAATTCAGGAGTTGCTGGAGGCAAGCTGGATGGCATGGCGTATTAACTAGTATATAGTATTTCTTTTCCGCTGTTTGTTGTTGTTTGTTATTGTACACTCTGATGATGTAATATGATGTAATGTAATAACTGATATAGTTCTTTTGTTTGAAGATTATTCATTTATCTATTATATGTTGTTCCGCTGCGATTGTGAGATTCTGATACTGTTTTCTGTTTCTTCTTCTTCTTTGTTTCTCTTTTCTTCTACCTTTTCTTCTTCTTTAACCATAACGGTACGGTTTTCCGGCATTCGATTGCTCGGCAATTGATACAGTGGACGTATTAATGTCGGTTTTCGAGCGCTGAAAAGTCGCAACGTTACATTTGGTATCAGAGCTTATGGTTAAGCGACAACCTTAGCTCTGTTGGGTATTACTCATTAGAGATAGAATCAGTAGTACTCTAGAATGAGTTTGAGTGTAATAATAGCTATGAGCGCGTATTTGTTAGTGAATATAAAAATGTTTTATATTGTGTTTGCTTATCCGTTGAGCTATTTGTGAATTCTGGTCGGTAGATGGGACGCCATATTATCGATATGGGTTTCTAAACTCTTAAACGAGATAATATGACATAGTATCATTTTAAAATAGGGTAAATGAAATAATTTTACCTTGATTATATTTTATATATAAAGGAATAATTTTTCAGAATTATTAAAGTGTATATCAATTGATTGTTTGGTTGTTGAAAATGTAAGATATATGCAAGTTAATAAAAGTTGTTTAAATAAGTTAAATGAAACATATTGTAAAAGAATAAATTTTATAAGCGAATGAATTATAAGTATGAAGTTATAATTAAAATGATTTACACTTGTGAAATAATCTTATATATAATAAGTGAAATTATATAGGAAAAAGGTTTGTAAATGTGATTTATAATCCAAAAACAAAATTCCAGAGAAGTGTTTTGAAAGGATTTGATATTTTGGAAAATTGTTTTGGAGAAATTAAAGTTCTAAACTCTTTTCAGTCGCTGGAAAATAATTCCGATGATGATCGCGACATCATCGGTGTTCATTTTCGGGTTTCCTAAAGAGGAATTGCTGCCAGATTACTTTAAATGAAAGTTGTTTGGAAAATTTGGATTTGGTTTTCGAAATTCAAAAGATATTTTGAATTGATTTCAAAAATGGTTTTGAAAGGTTGAAAAGACTCTGGAATCCTATTTAAAATGTTTATGGGAATGATAAATGAGTTGATAACTTATACAATTTGAATTTTGATAGAATAAATTTAACTTAAAGGATGGAGTTAAATTAAAGGAAGTATAATTGAATCAATAAAAATCCAAGTGGTAATTGTTGAATATAAGTTGTATAACTTATGAAATGAGAAGATGAAAGTGAAACCAATTATTAAAATGGTTAAACAATTTGTTAAGCAAAATGAATCTGAATTTGAATAAGTGATGAAAATTTGACTTTGGTAAAAGTAAATAGAATTTACTTTAGAATTGAAATCTGAATTGGATTTATAAGTGGAAATATAAGTTAAGTTAAACAAATGATGTTTGAAATGGAATATAACTTAAGTAAGTATAAATAAAGTTGATTTTGGTGTCGAAGTAAATTAATAAGTGAATTAATGAAATGAAGTCATTAAGAATATGAACTTGAGTTATATAAATGAAATTTAACCTTATATTGTTAAAGGAATTAGCAATTGAATTGATAAATGGATGGAATATTAATCAATCGAATGTAAAAGAATTGATACGGGATAATGAATGTAAGTGTAAATTCATTAGAAGCTAATGAAGTTGAGAAATTGAATAATTGAATGGAAGTCAATTTAATATCAACCAATTGGAATTAAAAGTGTTAAACCAAATTGAATGAATGTAAGCGAAGTAAATAAATTTGGTAATGATTGGATATACATTGTTTGTTATATGATTGTTAGTTGATTTTATATAATTCATTAAGTGTTAATGAAATTGAATTAAGGAAAATGGGAATCTATAAAATCAAATAGGAAGTTAAGTGAATTTGATTTGAATGTGGAAGTAAACTAACTTGAATATGAATTAGTGAATGTAAACTAATTGAATATGAATAAGCGAATGTTAGTAAAAACATCCAATGTTAATGAATCAAATGTGATTTAAATTGGAAAACCAATTCATTGAATATTAATGAGAATATGAATGAATATTGATTTGGTTATGAATTGATTTGGATAAACATTGATTGTTGGATGTTTATTGGTTGGATAGTTGTTTGATGGTTGCATTTGTTGATTGAATGCATTTCTATGTTGGCACATGTAGTTGTTATGTTACTATATGTTGTATATTGATATTACTTTCATATATGCATGTTTCTCATGGTTTGTTGAGTGTTTAGTAGGTGCGGATTGCGCTTGCTTCGCATTTGGAGCTCGCTTTCGCGCTATATTAGCCGTATATGCTCGCTAATAAATATAAGGTACACATCTCGAATTAAATATCGTACTTTTACACTTTTTTCCTTACGGGATGTCTCGTCACTTGATGAGATGTATATTTGTGATATATATACTATCATTTTTTTTCGGATCGAGCCGCGCAAAGGAGACAGGCGAATTTTTCCGAAAATTTAAGGCGTTAGAAAAAATTTGGGAATTTTTGAAAATTTGGAAAACTATAACTAAGTATGATTTGAAAACCTAGTAAAGTATTGTAAGAAGTTAAACTACGAATTTTGGGAAAGTTAAACACTTAAGAGATTTGAAAAATCCAATTTGAATGGTTTGTTTTGGAAAGTTAATGGATTCTTAACTTTTTCTTACTTGGTAATTTCGAGGACGAAATTCTTTTAAGGTGGAAGCTTGTAACGACCCAGAATTTCTGTCAATTAAAATTCGTATATTTAATTGATTTTAAATATTAATAAGTGAAATTTATAAGTCGAATAAATTTTATTTCGAATAATTGGATTTAATTGAATAATTAAATCGATAATTTAATATTTGGAAATACAGAAATAATTGGAAATTGGGTTAAATATGATTGAAAATGATTTTTAAAATTTTATTTAATCATATTGGAGTTAGAATGATATTATGGAACTTTTAAAATCGAATTAAAAGTTAATTTGTGAAAATTGAATATTTTAATATTTAATTGACAAGTTAAAATAGCCATTTTTCAAACAGTTTCGGATTTCGATGAAACTAGTTTCATCGTATCCGTAATGTGATATTATTGTATGGTTTCAAATTTTGTGTCAATCGGATTTAACGTTTGTCCGGGGCAAGCCAAAACGCATAGAAATTGGTTTAAATTGATTTAATTTAAAATCGATCGTTTATTGTCGTAACTCGCACAGATGATCGAATTAGCCTCCGAAACACGTTCCATTGTGTTCGGAACGCGGGGCAAACCCTAGAAACGCCAGCCGGCACGCTTCGTTTGGAGTTCGGAAAATTTTGGATGAATAGTGTTTTGGAAATTTTCTATATAAGGACGATTATATTAACATTTGCAAACACAACTCAAAACCCTAGGGTTTGAACGTTCAGCCGCCACCCTCGTTATCAATGGCCAGAAACACGAAATCTTTCTCACTCAATATCTCGTGATCCGTTCACCATTAGACTTCGGCATCTGAACGAAAGTTGTAGAGCGTCTCGAGCTCGATAGATCTGTACGGTGGGTCGACGTGAAGATCGACGTAGTGGTCCCTGTGGGGCCCCGTTCATCATCAGTTTACACGCGGAATTCACGGCCATCTTAGGGCCGAGCTTCACCGTTCTTCGGCCTAGGGTAGTATTTGCGTGGGGCTTCGATATGCCGTTGTCTGATCGTCGTCTAGGGGTCGATATGAGGTGCGAAAATTGGTGAAGCAAGGGCGGCTCATAGGTTGTCTCGACCTGGAAGTAACGTGGAGGAAGAAGAGGTGATACATGGCCGTGATCTATTGTTTTGAACATGCGGCCAGATCATGTTGTAGGGTTAGATAAAAATTTATTTGTAAATTGAATAATATTAAAATCGTATAATGTTTAAAACTGTATAACTTTTTGCTACGAGGTCGAAAACGCACGAAACAAGTTGCGTTGGGTTCGTATGGACCAACACTACGCTATGGAGCTGGATTGGAGTCGTTTGGAGTTAGTGAAAATTTCGGGTAAAATTAAACGCACGTTTAATTTTATTCGAAATAAACCGCTACAACTGTTATTGAAACCAAGGTGAGAACTTCTCACTCAATCGAATTGTTTCGATTTAAATTTTAAATAGTTAGATTTAAAATTGATGATTGTATGCCTGGATGATAAATTATTATATGTTGATGATTGAAATAGACATTATACGTCGTTAGTAAGCGGAGGTTATTTATTAAAAACATATACCGTGATAATTTCACTGCAAAGTGAAGTTGGTATTATTTATTTACTTGGAGTTGATTTCCCGCATTATATAGCAGATGAGACCCTATTGCGCCGTATAATAGCGGATAATATTTATAAATCCTATATACCGCGATATTCCTTATTGGAACGGAATTGGTATTGTGCTAATATCTTTGGATGCAGGGAAACAGGTTGGAGGGATCCAACTGGATTCCTCGCCAGTATTTATTTGATTACAGATATTGTGATATTTGATTGATTATCATATCGATATATGATGTTTGGAAGTCGCGATTGACTATTTGGTGTGTTGCATCATTGGGCCAATTTTGGAATTATAAAAGGATTTTAAAGTGATTTTTGAAAATATACGTTTTATTAAATTTTGGAATTGATTGATTTTAAATAAATAAACGTTATAATTTTAATATTATAAAGATTTATGATTTTTGAGAAATATAGTTAAAATGTGATTTTTGAAATATGGAGTTAATGAATTTTATAAAATAGTTTAAATTGAGATTTTGGATTTTTATAAACGGTTTATATAAAAGATTTATAAAATTTATATTTATAAATTTAAAATATAGGAATTATAAAACGAGTTTTATTAAGGGTTAAAATGAAGCATAAATTGATTTCATAAGTAAATGAAATTTATAGATTTATCATTTGGGAAGTTATAAAATGAATAGATTTTGTAAAATAAAAGATTTATAAGTAATTAACTTATATATTGGATTTTGGCATTTAATTGGAATATAAATAGAATTTGTTAATAAAGTAATTTTGTAGATTGAAGTCTTTATAAAATATAAATGGGAATTTATAAACATTGTTTTATAAATTCGAAACCGACTTATTTTGAAAAGTCAATTATTTTAGATTTTTAAAGGAGATATATTCACGATTTTGGACGGTGGATAATCCTTTAAAACAAAATGGGTAGAAAAATGTTGAATTTGGTTAACGAAGAATATTCACGATTTTGGAACAGTGAATAATATATTAAAATGTTTTGGGGAAGTGATATTTTAAATAGAATTAAAACGATTTGAAGTTGTTTTAAAATGGATTAACTATCGAAACCATAGATTTCAACATTCATTGTTGAAATAGACGTTTTCAAGAAATAGAAGGAAATAGTGGACTATAACACTGTTGTTATAGTAAATGATTTCTGAAAGGAAATGTTTTATATAGTATTGGGATTTATATATCTATCTTTATTTCGAATCCCTATACTAGTGATTTTGGGTCGTCGTAACGATGTTTTACGCAACATTCGTTTTGACTCAGATAAATGTGTTTAAGCGCATGTTTTCTTTAAAGAATGAAATATATACTTAATTTCGATTAAGTATATTGAATATTTTCCAAGTGTTGAAAATAAATGGATTTGTGAATCACTTATTATTAAATAAGTATGGAAATATTTTCCAATATGAAGTGAATATTTTGAGATTTATCTTTTAAAGATAAATTGAAAATGAATATTAGAAATCGTTTTGGAAATCGTATATTCATAGATATTTTGGAATTGTAAATTCACTATGGAATTTATAAAAGAAAGGGAAATTTGTTTGAAAAATAAACATTGATTTATTTTTGAAGTGTGGAAATGAAATTACGGATTTGGAACGTAAATATAAAGTAAATCGGTAAGGATTTATTTAATTGGTTTAAATGAACCATTTTGAAATGAAAGTATTTCCGCGTAAGAAAAATGATTGAAATTTGTTTTCAAAAGTGGTAAAGGTGAAAAGTGATTTGAAAATTTATTTTCAAATGGTTGAAGTGTGGAAATTATATATCTAGTAAAGATATTTTTGGAAAATAAATAATTTGGGAAATTATTTGGAATCTGGTGATGTTGTGCACACCTATTGATAGTTAAATAACCGGCTATCAATATTTACCTTTAAATAGGTATTTGTTGTGATTTGTTTGAATTTGAATGCTACACTTATTTTTAAAATAAGCGCTCACTATTCGGGTTAGCCGGGAGAGGACCTTTGGGTCGTATAACCCATTCCGAATACGTGATACGTCGTTATGGATTGCATTTGATGACCGGTGTTGAAGACCGGATATTTTTGAAAACGAAAGGATTACCGTCGAATGACTCTGCATCGGCTGATCTCCGATATAGAGGTTTTATCACCCTTAATGATGGGAAGTCCGGACGTGATTAGTGAATATCCGGATTGCATGTGCTTCTTTGGAAGTGCCTTTGGTTCTGTTCGAGCCCAGAACAGACTTGTATGGATTGTATGTCTGACATTAAAAATTAAGATATAAAGCGATTTCTTTCAAATATATTACTGTTGGTGGCGGAGAATTTATTCTCTTAGCTTAACAGCCTTCTCTGAGACGTACGAGCTTAGAGGTTATGTAGTTGAAGGTTATTAGTGATATACTCCCAATTTGGTAGTGTGATATGCTAAGTGGTGTTGAGCATTTGTTGAATCAAAGCACAGCTTTTATATAAAGCGTGGCTTTGTGGACGAGACTTCGTCGGACCTCACACCCCAGAAATGGTCAAAACAGGAAGGATGCAGCAAGGTTATTAGGGGGTAGCGCCCCTTTAGTGTATGTCATTCCTTCTGGATAGAGGTGGTATCATGGTATGGAGCCTAGATACTTAACCTATGTTGTTGCTACAAATTTATTACTTTGTGGTTGTTGGAATCAAGGATCCTCGGATATAGATTGGTACGATCGGGGAATGACATATTCGTGTCAGTAGTTACCCAGTTTGAAGGGTAACACGGCCTTGTATTGGCAGAGATCCGGTTAGGTTCTCGGGTCGTCTTTCCAGAGGCGTACCCATGTGGCAATGGGAAGTTCCTTGGCCTGACCATTTGTTGGAAATCCAAAGAAACAATACGATCTTGTACAGTTTTAGTTGTAGAACCTATCATTCACTTATGGTGGTCACCACTGTTTGGATGGTGGCTATAGTAGGCATAAGTGCGTAATGCCTATGCTGGCTAAGATTTATATCTTTACTTTCGAAATGCTTTCTACATTATTCACTAGTAATAATATCAAATGTTTCTTTTTAATGCGTATCAAGCATCTTTGACTATCATAAGGAGAAATCTCATCCGATTCTGCGTTTGCATTGTGTGTGTGTGTGTGCGGGAGGCCTTATGGTAGTCTCATTTTCCAAAAAGCATTGCGAATCTATTTTTAAATATTCCTATGTTTGTTTTAGAGATAAATAACTGTTTTAGTTCTCACACTAGTTACATGACTGACTCGGAGTTTATTGTTTTCCTTCCTAAACTCTGGGTGCCCACCAATTTCCACACGGGCAGTCTAGAGTCAGGTTATCAGGATATTCTGGAATTCAGGAGTTGCTGGAGGCAAGCTGGATGGCATGGCGTATTCACTAGTACATAGTAATTCTTTTCCGCTGTTTGTTGTTGTACACTCTGATGATGTAATAAAATGTAATATGATGTAATGTAATAACTGATATAGTTCTTTTGTTTGAAGATTATTCATTTATCTATTATATGTTGTTCCGCTGCGATTGTGAGATTCTGATACTGTTTTCTGTTTCTTCTTCTTTGTTTCTCTTTTCTTCTACCTTTTCTTCTTCTTTAACCATAACGGTACGGTTTTCCGGCATTCGATTGCTCGGCAATTGATACAGTGGACGTTTTTATGTCGGTTTTCGAGCGTCGAAAAGTCGCAATGTTACAAAATGTATATGAAGGTAAAACCTTATCCTGCATAGGAGTAGTCACACTATTTTTGCAGCTGCTAATCATGTAAGTTGAGCCAATACAAAAAATTTAAGATTAAATTTAAAGGTAGAGAAAAAATAATGGTGAATCGTAATATTCTTGCATCAATGCATACATTCACAAGTGACCTAACTCTCGGTGAATTTTTCTTTTACAAAAGGCAATGACCTTAAGGGTCAAAGAAGTAACCATGAATAATGGTCATTCGTGCATGCACATAAATAATTCAAAGCTGATGTAGAGGGACATGCATTTTTCATTGCTAGTTACTACTACTGCAGAATCACATTCACATTCTTTTATTATCTCCTTACTGTTTGGTTAGATTCTTTCCTTTAACATACCATTTCATATGATAAAAATAATCTTTAGTTGATAGCTTGAATACAAAAGTTTACCATTTTTTTAAATTTATGACGTTTACCCACTACCTACGAAATGGAAACGAATTTGGTGTGATAAAATACAAGTAATATATTGTTCAATGGTTACACAATTTTGTCCAAACTATATATTTCAAAGACAAGAATGAAAAATTGTAAGTGGTTCTCTTTCAATCCCATATTAAACTTTCAATCCCATATTAAACTGAGTACTATCATTGCAGTATTGTGCCAATTACCATTGTACTTTGATTGTGTTCAATCCTATACTAAACTGAGTATTGTCTTGGCCTTTTCTATTTTAGTTTGTTCTTCACTGTTTAAGCTCTCGTCTTCATCATCTAAAAATATATTAATTTATGCTTCTTCACTTGCATTCAAGCCTCATCGTCTAAAAGTGTTTCATCTTCACATTTAATGTATTCTATATTGATTAGGCTGCATTATGTCAAGCTGACCCACATATCTTCACTTATATTTAATGTGTTTATGTTTTATTATATTTGATCACCAATTGTTATATTTCATCATTATAGGTAATTAAAGACTTTTGGTGCAAAACCTAAGCTAGTTGTCACGTTCTTCAAGTGTTTAAAGCTTTTTTGGCGTCGCAAGCATATGTTTTTTTGGGGTTTGCGCATTTTTGTGTGATGTATTCTTGGTACATATGTTATGAAAATTTGTCTTATGGATATTATATAACCTTTTATCGTTGTTGTGTAAATTTGGATATGTTTAATATGTAAATTATTTTGAATCATTTAAATGCATCTATGATGATCGTTGTTTAATGTTGATTTGAATATCTTTTATATATTGGTTAATGATATCATATTAAAATGTTAATAATATGTTTCTATGAAGGTACAACATAAAGCAAGGTGCTGCAAAAATAAAAATGAAAATAAAAGATAGCAGTTTTTACGTGCGATTAAAAATCATATGGTATTTATTAACAGAGTTCAGTAACTACCGTTAGAAATATAGAATTTGGCACTATGTGTCAGTTAACAGTATTTATAAAGCGCTGCAACATAAATATTTTACAGCATATAAAAATCGTTGTCAATTCAATGTTCTTAATAGCATTACCCTATATGTTGTTATATGTTTTGGATCTATAATAGCATGTCATTATACAATATTCATTAAAATGCTATTAAATTACGGCAACATTTTTTGTACTGTTAAAAGTCATTTCTGGTGTAGTGTACGAGTAAGTAACCCCTTGGTGCCTATCGAAAAAGCCTAAATTTTGGCAATATTTTAATTTGGCAATTAAAAATATTTTGGAAGTAATTTGAAATTTGATTATGAAAACAAAAGATAATTTGGGATTTGTTTTAAAAGAAAGAAAAAAAGGTTTTGTTTCCTTGAATATTGATAAATTGAAATGACTATTATTTTCATTGCTTGAATGAGAATGATTGCTTCTTAGAAATTAAGAGAAAAAATTCCCAGTAAAACATGAAAGAATTATCAACCTTACCTAATAAAATAGCATAATGAATGGACTAATAAAACAATAATATAAAACAAAATAGTATAATGGCATCCATAATAAATAAATAGTATAATTACCTACCTAATAAAACAGTAGTATAAAATAAAATAACATAATTATTTGCCAATAAAACAAAATAGTAGTTACTTGTCTAATAAAACAACAGTATAACATTGAATAACATAACTACTTGCCTAATAAAACAAAATAGTATAATTACTTGCCTAACAAAACAAAATATAATGATTATGCCTTGATTATGTATAAACACTTACCTCTCCTATCATTTCATTCAATCAATCATCTTTTTCATATTCTTCCACACCTCCATTGAAAACTCCACTGAGAGATCAAGCAAAAGCTTCAACTGGATAAGTAAACTTCTCTCATCTTTATTATTTACTTCCTTTATTTAAAATTCTTATTTCTTTTCTTGCGTAAAGTAAAGTATAAAAACTTCTTCATAATGGAAATTAAATCCAGAATTGTGTAGGGGGAAGTGCATCCCCTTTTATTCTATTCTGCTATTATTTATTTTGCTATTTTATTTTTCCAAGGGTAAGCTCTGCCATCACTACACTCTGTTATTTTTTTAAGGATAAACTCTACCACCACTGTATACTGTTATTTTATTTTCATAAGAGTAGGCGCTACGACCACCGCATTATGTTGTTTTATTTTTGCAAAGGTGGACTCTGCCACCACCGCACTCAATTATTTTTCTAAGGGTATGCTCTACTACCATCGCATTTTGTTATTTTATTTTTGGAAGGGTAGGTTCCGCCACTACCATACTCTATTTTTTCCAAGGGTAGGCTCTACCACCACCGAATTCAGTTATTTTATTTTTCTAAAGGAAGTCTTTGCCCCTACCGCATTCTGTTATTACATTTTTATAAGGGTGGACCCTGCCTCCATCGCATTCAGTTATTTTATTTTTGCAAAGGTAGGTTCTACCACCACCGCATATTAAATACGCTATGAAATGTTTAATTATTTGCATATATTGTTAGGAATGGTTGATCATGTATGTTATTTGCATGAAGTAAGAATATTAAACTTGTAACCTATAGTGACATTGGGTATGCAATAGTTAGGTGGGAATCAATATCATATATAAAAAGGTGAAATGTTATAAACCCTTTAGTGGCATCGAATTAATGACAGTTAGGTGGGATTATTGTCATATTGTAGTTTGAATATATTAAACCCCTTAGTGACATCGGGTTAATGATAGTTAGGTGGGATTACTATCGTATATAAACTTGTGAAAAATATTAAATATTGTAAATTGATCAATGAGTGTTACACCAGATATACTTAGTATCCATCCAAGCTAGATTGACTCATCGTAGCATCCTGAGTGTAGCATCCTTGTCCTAATGTCACTAGTTCAACGATCTGTAGTACGGGCATTGAGTGATGTGGCTACATGACTTAGATGAGACGATGGATAGAGGAGTGTTGTCATGTAGACTATAGTAGACTAGGGAGGGTCATGTACGGTATTGTAGATCGTGTGGGTGAACATACGATGCTGATTCATAGGTGATATTTGTTATCACTAGTTGTTGATTCGGTTTCTGGTATATTGAGTCGTAGGTGGTATTAGGTATCACTGGATTTCGATTTGATTTCTGGTATTTGATCAGATTTATCACTATTATATGATTATATGATGTGGTATTAATATCTCGTGATTAGGGAGAATCACAATTAAGTATATTTGCGATTATAGTCAAATCAAATAGAAACAGAACATTTGTAATATGAATTATATATGATACCTACATTGGGGTTGGATAATTGAAATATTAATATGATGATTTTTTTCTGTTCTCTTTTATTACTTGATATTGGAGTTTACTTACAACTAGTCTCTACCTGACTTAGGTTGTATTATTTGTTTTAACAACCTTAGGTCAGACTGAGGTAATATTTCAGGATGTACTTTCGCTATATCGTTCCTATCTTGTTCTTTTTGGAGTGGAACATGTATGGCCTACATATAGTATTCCATTTCTCATATTTTGATGTATTAGCCGCAGAAGATGAGGTAATCTCCAACCAGATCATTCGAGACTTTAGGATAGTACTCTAGTATTTAAAAAGGATGGTGACCATGTGCAAAGTTGTGTATATATATTCTTGATGGTGTATGTAATTGGATGTTTGCATCTATTGTATATAAGAATGTGATCTGTATATCTATATGTGTGACTTTTTGACCATAATGATGTTGTTGTTGATGAATTATTTTATGTAATTCTATCTCTATATTATTCACCTGGGAAACTCATGTATATTGCTTTATGCCGAGATAAGATACGTGTTTTGCAAAGATACAGGTATATGATATCACTATTCATATTTACACAAGGGATTATATACTAGATAATGCTCTTATTATATTCTTTACTCTATGCTTTCGGACGATAACCTCCCGAAGATAGCTTGGGTACTGGGCCAGAGTGTTACACTCCCATCAGTTATGAGTAATATATTGCCCAATATTTTGACGACGTTACATACTCTGGTGTTGACGTACCAATATCCTTTCTCGAAACTTCTTGACTAGGAATATTTAAAACAAATTGCTATTTTATTTTGTGATTAATTACTCACGATTGCAACTATTTGCAATGACAATCACATAACATTTTCATTGATTTTATTATTAATATATTTTAAATTAATTAATTAATTATACCATAATATAATAGAAATCAAACACCTTTATTACCAACAAGGTTGATTACAGGTTAGATATATATAACAAATTACATAGTTGCCCATAAGCTATACTATTAACTCTTTCAATCTCTCACTTGCACTTGGCATCAATTATGGAATCTAAATTCCATTTCTCTTATCAGTTCAGAACTGATCGAGCTAGCCGCTTAGTGAAAGGATCCACTACATTGTTTTACTATCTATTATGTCAGCCAATATCTCTCTATCGTTGATATATTGCCTTTATCGTGTGGAACTTTGGAAACATGTGTTTAGACATCCTGTGATCTCTAGGTTCTTTTGTATTCTGTATCGTGACATTGTTATCATAATACAATGTCATGGGATTCTCAACGTCTGGAATCACTCATAGTTCAGTTATAAATTTGTGCATTTATGTAAACTGCTTTTATTGCAGTGCAATTAAAGGCAATGTACTTGGTATTTGGTTGAATCAACCATCATGTCTTGTTTGGAAAATTTTCAACTCAAAGCTCATTAACTAAGGTTGAATAAGAATTTAGGATTGACATACAATATTCTATATCACTTATAAAGTTTGAGTCTTAATACTCCTTCATATGGAGTACATTATTTCCATGAACAATTCTCTAGCATTTCACAGATACTTGAGAATAATCATAGCTACCATTTAGTGATATCAATTCGGATTTAATGCTCGCTCAATGTATCAATTAAATATGTGAATAATAATATAGTAGATAACATAGTATATATAACCATTCCTGTTGCCAATGCATAAGAAATTTATCTCATATTCTTCACATTAAACATTTTAATATGGCGTATATTTATATCGCTCGGGACAATTCCAAATTCCTTACTTATAGTTTTAGAAATATTTTAGCTCCTTTTAATATGCATTCATAAAGAAACATGACATTTTATCTAATAATCAAACTATTTGATTTCTTGTTCAAAATATTTGCTCAATTCTAATGCTTGCTGAAAGATACTATCATATCAGTTCATGGATTATATCCAACATTAGAAAATCAATTATCCCTCCCACTGACGTCGTGACATTTCGATTATAATGTGAAAACAATCTATTCTAATCATTACGTAAAATTACTATTTCAACAAAGATGTACCAAAATTCAAAGTCGTGTGGATGATAATTTTACAAGTAGAATCCAAACTAACTCAAGCATGTTGACTGATGAACCTAATATGCTAATATCAAAAAATGAATTTACGAGGTTATTATTATCAATGTTGCTTACTACATTCCAATTGTATCGGTCTTCCTTTTAAAGACACACCCGCAATCGATGGATCATATCTCTCTTGGTACAACTATCAAAATGGTATTTTTATGATGTACTTAGAATACATTTTAGATTTGAAACATCATGCCATATGTCAGGGTTTATACTTTTCATGGCTTATTTACGACCAAGGAAATTATGATTACTAGCCATTCTTTTTTCGACATTGATAAGAAACTCATAGTTTTTCTTTTATTGTATGAGGTTTCTTATTAGACATTCTAATAAATTGTGTCCATTTTAGTCTTGGCTAATTTTTTTATCTCATATAATCAGTTTTCATCTTATAATTTTGGATCATATCTAAGTCCATTATGTTGCCACTAATTATTATTATTGGTCGGTTCCAAACTCCTTTATGGTAGTCCACACAAGGCCCCTCACGAGCAAATATTAAGTGCATCCTCTCAACTCACAGAACATTTTATTTCTTGAAACAACAATTGTTTCTGAGCATGACGAAATAGACATTCAGGAACATTTTATGAACCGCCTTTATAATTACAAAAAACTGATTCAGTTTTGAGTATATAAAACCTATCTTCATAATATAAATTAGATAATAGTACATATTAATCTATTTAAGATCGAGAATTCCTATCAACTCATATATTATTTGATCTCATAAACTAAAATTTGGATGAAATTGAATTTATTATATGTACTTACTCCTATGTACGTATCCTTATAGAAAGATGTTAACACAACCTCACTCATCATCGATCGTTCTTTTTCCAACAACTGTTGATTACTTCTTATTGATACATCATTATTTATCATAGGAAGGAGTGACTTTGAGATAGAATCTCATTCGTTTTAGGTAATTTTGGACCCCTTTCAAATATATACTTACCTATTCGATCAAAAAAATTATTTTATTACCTTTGCATGTTATGTTTCAACTTCTGTTTTATATTCTATGAACTTATCATGGCTATACTAGTTTGTGTATCAAATATACTTGTCCATGTCTATGATAATTCATTGGCAAATTTAACAAAGTAAGCGTATCCTTTTTGTTATATAAGGCCTTGGATTAAACATATCTATATGTATCAATTTAAAGAGTTTATAAACTCTTTTGTCACTTCCATTGAATATGTGTTTTCCCTATAATCTTTGAGATACAATTCATGAGTATCACATGATTCATAATCATATGCTAGAATAATTCTCTCAAAAATATGGCAAAGTCCATAATTCCAAAGTAACCGTATAAATTTTAGATAATTTAGTGTTTTGCATAGTTTAGTACATCACCATGGATGTGAAAAAAAATACCATTATTATAATAAATTTATTTTATAACTAGTATTAATACTATTTTATTAAAATAAAACTACATCTATTTTCAGCCAATACTAAAAACCATCATTATTTAATAAACATGCTTATTATACAAATGAAGCAAATCCACTCTTGGACATTCGCTTTCCTTTCTAAATGGTCGAACCATTCAAAACGAAACTCATACAACAAGATTGCATCGAATTCTTTATAACAAAACCTTTGTATATCCTTAACATTTTAAGGGTATCATACAAGTTGTACTTAAGTACATTAATCAAGATTGACATTTTAGTGATCGAATTCCTAGGTTGATCTTCTAATACTTGTTGTAACGACCCGTATTTTAGTATAGGAGGATCGTAAATATTTTTATTCAATTCATAAGAGGTAGTATGACCCAAAAATTTTGAGAAATGACTCTTAGGGACATTTATTACACGTATGATTTTTATCGATTCTATGTGACCATTTTAACCCTGAAAATCTTGTATGGGCTATAAATTTTGGTAGGAGTTAAGGGTCTGAAACCACTTCCATTACTTCAGTATGTTTGTTTCCCATTCCATAAAGTGATTAGAATAGTAAAATGGACTTACCGTTTGAAAGTTATGTTTGTTTTAAGTTTTGGCTGTTGCTAGCCAGTACTAGTGGGTAATTAATTAGACCCAAATCTAAGCCCACTAACTAATTTTAGATTTTCACCTAATTGAGGCTAATGGGACCATTCCAAGTCATTTCCACCTTCCCCAGAATAGTTCTATTAACCATAATCTCATTAAAAATCATCTTTTTTCTTACTAATCTTAGCTTACATCATCATTAGAGAGGTAATTAGAGAAGTGAATAGTAGATCTACCATTTTAGCTATCTTGGAATGTGTTCTTGTTGTCCCATCCTAGATTTGGTGAATATAAGTGGTAATATGGTATTAGGTGAGTGATTGTTGATCTCTCACCATTATATACTTGTCTATATATTTAAATTTGGTGCTTTGATAAAAATAATAAGGATTAAACAATATTTAACTTTAATTGCACATTTCAATCTATTTATGGGTGAATTAAAAAGATTAAAAATGGATTTCGCTGATTTAGTAACCCATTTTTGATTATATAGTCATTCTTGTGCAAATAATAAATCTAGGTTAAATTTTATGCACTAAACATGTTTGATTTGTTTGATCATGATGTATGAATGCTTATGTATGCGTTGTATGTTTGGATGAATTATTTTGATCTTGTTTGTTAATTGCTTCTAGAATAATCAGGCGTTAATCGATGAAATGAGCAAAACAAAATCAAATTATGTCGGAAGTGGATGAAACTTGGAGAAGAGGTTTTGGAGTTAGAGGGGATGCTACATTTTAGATTGCATGAAGCTTTGGTGGAGTAATTCAACTTGGTCATGAATTGAATTCAGGTCGGTGAAGTTACTTCAGGTTGGTTGTATTTTGCTTTGAGTCATGCTTCGAGTAATTTGTTGGAAATGTTAGGTTGACTTCAGGTCAAAGTGTGAAGGAATCAGGGTGAAGGCCAAAGGATCAGGTCGGTGGAATTTACTTAGGGAAATACTTTAGGAGAATGCTGAGGGTGCTTTGGGCTTGGCTTCAAGATATAAATGAAGTGGAGTTGGCAAATTGAAGGCTAAATTTTGCTAAGTGTTCAAGTCGGTACCGACTAGAACCATGAAGGGTTAGTCTAGAGTTTTGGCTTGGGGACTTCAGAAAGGAGAAGAGAAGTTCAAGAAAGAGCGAAAGACCAACGATGGGTTCAAAAGCTCAGGTTAGTATCGATCCCTTCAGGTCGGTACCGATCTAAAAATTTGTCTTAGATTGGGGCCAAACTTCTAGGAAGGGAAAGAAGGGTTGTATAGGTAGCGTTGGAGGTGTACGTTCGTTTGTCGTTCGATGGTGATATGACTGCAAGATGAAGATTAATGGTTAATACATGAAGCGATAATGGAGTGCTTCGATGTGATAGCTTTGGAGCTGAGCTAATGGTAACTCGACAGTGGATGGAATTAGGTTCTGCTGATAGTGGCTCAAAGAATTGAGTCGAAGTGACAATCAAAAGGGTGGGTTCAATAAGGGAAGCTCGTGGGTGGAATTATGACTATGTTTCACTATGGATGTGAGTAGGATGAAAATATGGTTGTGTTCCATTATGAAAGCATACGAAGGGAATGTAGACATTTGGAAGTTTCTTGTGTTCTCGAGTAGAGGGGGTACATGGGGACTCCTACCTAGATTAAGACTATGTTCAGATCCTATGACTGTAGTTTACCCTAAACCTTATGACTGGTGGCCTACTTCTTGGCCTTACGAAGTGGCATGAATTGGGCACTATGGAATCGAGATTTGATTGGGTCTCTAGCTTATAATCGTGCCATATGAGTTGTTTTATATCCGAAGCACTTGAGTGATAGTGAGGATTTTTTGATGAATGTTATGATTGCTTTGATTGTTTCCCTGTAATCTATCACTCTAGGGAGGTAACTTTATGTAAGTATTTAGGATGTGGATACCTAAACACCTGATATTGTACTTAGGATGTAGTACCTTTTGATGATAGTAGAGTTGCATATTAAAAACATCATGTGCTAACTCTTTGGATGTAGGGATAGGCCAGGTATGACTTTTATACCTTTTTGTTCCTTACTATATCATCTTGTATAGTATTTTGGTATTCATTTATCGCTCATACCAAACTGTTGTCTAACTCGAAATTTTATGTTTTGCTTCTTATTGTCTCAGGTACTCTTAAATAAGCACACTGGATAACAGTTCTGTGTTTACGCGGTGGCAATGTAGAGGATGAGTAGGATGGAGTTTTCTTGTATTATATATGGATATCATTCTTATTCCGCTTTGCAACACTGTAGAGCCTAGAAGTGTTTTCTTTACTACCATGAGAGGTGTTGGTGATATTTTTGGCTCCACCACACTCAACGAGATTGTGGAGCAACCTAGTGTCTAGTTGCCTCTACGAAATAGAATTGGAAAATTTAATCTATGTTAAATTCACCTTTAAGAAGCAACTATGTTAATTAATGCTCACACAGGCGAGTAGTCGCATTTCAACTGTTTGTTGAAATTTCGAAAATGGTTTGCAAACAGATAGAAATCAATCTTAAATAGTAAAAAATAAAGGGACATACAAATTTTTTGCGTGGTTTGGACTATTATTAATCCTACATCCACAGGATAATCCACTATATATTTGTTTTTATTTGTACAAATTATAATAGCCCTCGAATGCATATGGTGTTAGATTTTCTTTTTATCAAAGGAGAAGGCCGACTTTTTCGTCCTCTAGTATTTCCTTTTATAGAATGAAAAGTGTGTTACTAGTTATTGTAATCATCTTAGATCTTTTCTCTTTAATCTCTGCCTTTTTATTTTGCCACTTGTCATTTATCTACAACGCCTATTCATTATGCCTAGATTGATGACGGGTTCTCGGCGGGAAATTGAGATATTGGTGGGATCTTCGAAATTCGAAGAGGGTTGCTTGAAAAACTAGATGGGAAGCCCAAGTCTGTATGGGTCGATCCCCTTTCTCTTGGAATGGGAATTGTCCGAAGAGGAATGGTAAGGGACAACCCTGAAGCTTTGCCATGTCGTTGATCATTATGAAGAGGTCCAATGGTGAAAATTGACAGGTATTCAGATCATACTGTTCAGTTGATACCTTTGCTATCTTTGCTTGGCTTAATAAGCTATCGGGTCGGAATGGAGTAGCAGTTTCTCATTATATTCTAAGGGTTGACTTGGCATATGCCTGGAATGTGTTTGAGGCTATTCATGACTTGGACTGCCCTCTGTGCAATTATGCTTTAACTATTGATGAGAGAAAGGATAGAACTTCATACTTGTCGTTTGCCTATAAATTTGGTTTTGCATTGAAGCGTATTCCAAATGGCCTTGTATAAAGCCCTTTTGGAATGCTTTTGGCTCCATGTGGCACTATCTAGGTTGCCCTCGATATGTGCTGCAGCAGACATATTCCTGTAAGCATTAACAAAGTATGAGCTTTAGAAATTTGGTTGCCATAGTACATCTGGTACTGCTTCCTATGCCTCTGTTCACTTTATGTGTTTGATTTTGGATATTGTAACATCCCACCTTTTCGACCTTACAAGTCGACAGCAATACACTCATGATATTCGTGTGTTGAACAACCAAGTGCTGAAAAGACAGATCGTTAGAGGAAAGAAAAAAGAAGATAAGATGAAAATAAACATAGAATCTCACAACCCAACGAAATAATATACACTAATCAACATAAAAATTTACATAGTCATTACCAAATGATACATCAGAGTCATAATAATACAAATTCTACCCTAGGACAGTTATAACTGCCTAACCCAATTTAACTAATACAAGATACATAAGACACAGCGAAAACAAGATAAATAACTAGCTATCGATGGAGCCACTTGCTTCAAGCTCCTCCAAAATGCATCCATGGAAAACCTAAACTACTTGGCGCTCATACAAATTTAGGCACCCAAGAGTTTTATAGAAAGAAAATAAACCTCCGGGTCAAACATGGATCTGGTGTGAGTAAAGCATAAGTTTAACTTTGTAAAAACCTTTAAAACCAAGGGTATCTAGTAAGACCACTCCCTACATAAACACGAACGATTTTTTATGTTGCGATAACCAAAACATTTTTATATAAAGTCCAATGATATTATAATAATGTATAAAGATTTAAAATACCAATAATCAAGTAGTTGTGATGCATGTACATGACAGCAATAATAGTTATACAATAAAAAACCGAAGGTACTTATTGAAGAATGGATTTCCAACAATGGCAAGGTGGACTACCTAACGAATGCAGTACACCACTAGATAAAATGTACTGTGAGATCGAAAACCTTGCGACCTCAGCATGACAAAACCGGTTACCCTTGACTGGATAGTACTGAATATGATCACCCCTTGGTTGCGATCAAACAACCATAATGGGCCCCGAAGCATGCATGGATATCGACACTAGATCTTGGGATGATCATACCCTAATGGGAGTGACCCGCATAGCCTTGCGGCTACCCTGTTTTAGCCATTACCAAGATGTGAGGTTTCTGGGGTAAAAATTTACCTTTTGAATAGCAGACAATCTTGGAATGCTAACATTGCCCTCCAAGCAGAGATGCAATGCCAGCACTCATCCATACAAATTATTTCGGGATCGAACAAACGTTCAATATTTACTATCTTCCATTTTGGAATCATCCTTGGGAAGAATAGTATTGCTCCATAACATATTTCATCATGAATGTAAATAGTTTGGAGTGGTTTGGATAAATTCGGAAAACTGGTGTCTCCGAACTAAGCGATAATTTCCAGCTAACTCAATTCTGGTTCTTTGGATGTATGCAACAAGTATTCGAGTCCTCACCGAGAACTCAAATATACAATTATACTTCTTGAGTCAAAATGGGTCAAGATTTGATAGTCGATTAATTAACTATCAAATAATCAAACAACAACAAATTCTGGGATTTAATTATCCTTAGCAACCACTAAGCCTCATTTAAATAAATCTTTCATTTATTAAATCTCTTTTCAAAATATTTATAAAAATATTCATATACTTATCTCACTGGCATAAGTATATTCACAAAACATTGTTAAAGATCTCTTATTTCAAAATCATATTAAAAGGATCAAACAAGTGTTATTTAAATTGGAGATAAAGATAACCTCAACTATTATTCCTTTGGTGTTAAATATAGAGCGAATGTCCATATCACCAAAATTAAGAAGGTCGGTTAAAGGAAATCCAATCTCAAATTCTTTTATAAATTTCTTCAATAAAACCTTTTAATAAATCTCTTCATTTGTGAAAATCTCTTTTACTAAAATTCCAAACCTATTTATAAAACTCTTTTATAATTAGCAAAAATCATTTATATAACTTTTACAAATCTCAAAAATCATTTATAAAACTTCTTTATAAATATTCAAACCACTTTATCAAACTTCTTTATAAATATTCAAAATCCTTTATCAGGCTTCTTTATAAATATTCAGAACCACTTATAGAACTTCATTTATAAATTTTCTTTATTTTAAAACAAAATTTCTTTAATAAACTTAAATCAATAAAGTTCCTTTGATTAAACCAATTATTTAAAACAACTTTTAAATAAACAAGTTATTATTTATAACATCCTTTATTAAATTTACCTTTAATCATATTAACAAAAAAATGATTTTCTAACAAACCTTTAAAAAGTATTAACCTACTTCAAAACACCTTCAATAAAAACATTACTTAATCATCCTTTAAATATCTTGTTTAAAATGGTAATAAACATTAAACCATTTTTTTAAAAGGATAAAATAAACTTTTGACTTCATAAAATTAGAAAAAGGCTTAGTGACCATAATGGTTTATATTTTAATTCAATTTAACTTATCCAAGTTATATCATGGGTATTTACATAACAAACAGGTATGTAAAAGGAATTATCCAACAATAAACAAATCAACATATATGTAAGTTATCCAAGTTACTATAATAGCAGATGGGGATATGTTTTGCTAAACACATGTCCAAGTTAATATAATAGCAAAATGGTTTTTATTTTGCTTAAATAGATGTCCACATAATCTACTTGGGTGGCAGAACTGTGATTTATTCTACCAAACAAATGTCCAATATAACTTAACTAGCAGAACAGTGTTTTATTCTACTAAACAGATGTCATTGGGTTTCGTATTTAATTAGGATTACTTATGGGTAATTGACAAAGAAATCCCTTGAATTTAAAATATATAAGTTGCTTAAAACAAAACCGATCTTTGAAAATAAAATGGTTCAAAACTTTTTAACTTTTATTTAATAATTAATTAACATTTAAACTCTTTACTTATTAATAATTAAACCTTTAATTAATAATTAAACAATATAACTATTAAATAGTAATTATATTTAAATAAATAATTAAATAATATTTAACTGCTAAATAAATAATTAAACCATAATCAATATTTAATTAATTATTAAATAATAATTTAAACTTTTAAATAATAATTAAATATTACTTAATCTCAATTAATTAATTAAATAATCCTTAATTAAAGATTAATTAATAAACTAAAAATTAATTAATAAATTAAACCTTTATTTAAAAATAATTAAATCATAATTAAGTTTTTAACTAAATCTTAATTAATTAATACTTATTAAATAATTAAACCCTTTTAGAAGAAATAATTAATTAAAACTAATCATTAATGATTAATTAAAATAATTGTTCATCCTTAATTAATTAATTAAATAATAATTAACCCTTTAACACTTTAACTAATTATAATTAACTTACTTAATTAATACCTAAGTGCTAATTACCCGGTTAACTAATGATTAAGTACTAATTACCTTATTTAATTGGTTAATTAAATAACCATTAAATGAATGAGTGAATATATAAGTAATATTTATTTTTAAATACTTATAATAAGTTTTGCAAACGCTTTTCAAAACGATACTTAAGGTGAAAACAAATTTAAAATTTGTAAAAGAGTTCGTTTACGAACTGCGTTTATAGCGACTATCGCTATACGACCTGAAAATTCAAAACTTATTTTATAACAATTAGTTTTTTAAATCATTATCCTTTATACTTTAACCCACTTTATAATCTTAGGATAAAGTTTTGGAAAAAAATAGGTTTTGGAACGAAATTGAAGTTCAAAACTTGTAAACATTTTCAAACACAACCTTAAATGGAAACAAGTTTAACCAAGGATCTCAATGACACAAAATCGCAACTTAAAGTGTTATTCATTTTAACATACAATATCACATACATGATTTCAAACATATACATGCCATAACCCACAACAAGTAAAGATCAAACTTTTCTAAACTTAAACTAACTTACTTAACATTCATTCATCCCAAGTTTTATACAACATCACGACCAAGCATACATGTATACATATAAATCAACATCAATATCCAACAAATCAGACAATGATTTTAACAAAAAAGAATGCATCATATTAAAGTTAGAAACTTTAAATAAATTATTGTACTTTACTCACCAAAAAGTCAACTCAATCAAGGCTACTCCTTTTAGAACTCGAGCACGACCTAGGCCTTCTTTTTTAACTTGGAAAAATGAAGTCTTTAGTGCCTTAAGCAAGCTAAGGGGGTTTTGGCCTAAGGAAGAATAAGATTTGGCCTTGAAAAGTGGAGAAGGGTGGAGCTTGTTTAAGAGGAGATGTAGATGTAGAAATGGAAGAGTAGTGTTTAAATAAAGTTTTTAATAGTTTTAAAATGAAAAAGAATTTATTTTTATAACTTTGAAATAAGCATGGAGCCATGGAAGATATAAAGGAGTTTTGGAAGAAGTAAAAGCTTTAGGAAAAAATGAGAATAAGAATAGAAATAAATTAGGAATTTAGTTTTATACAAAACCTATTTAAAAAATTACCAAAATTCCCTTGCCCTTTGCCCTCCACTCTCCCTTTGCCACCTTATCATGTCCCCTCTACCTCATGATACAAACACCTCCAACGTGTCCACCCATTGCTTTCCATGCCACCGTGATTTAACGCCCATAATACTTATGTCTCCTTATGTTTCCTTAAGCATCTTCTCCTTTTAACACCTTTATATACATACACACACACTTAAGTATATATACACCTATGTATACACCAATACACACTAACTTATTTATATGTGTATGTATATATATTTACACTAGAGTTCACAATGTTTTCGACAATATTTAGCCGATGAAAAGTCGAAAATTCGAAAAACGAATTCCGGTCACATTTTTGATTTTTCTTCGAACTAATTATTTTGTAAGTAAATTTGGAAAGATATTTAACCATCATTATTTATAATCTAAAAAGGTTCTATTTTATTATAAAACCTACTATTTAAATATTTGAAATTAATAAAATAATCGTAAATCAAAGCAGTGAAATTCCGGGTAGCTACAGATATGGCCACTGTGGCTTGCCCCTGTTTCTTGATGCGTGCAATATTTGTTTTATGCCATGGTCCCTTGGTTGTAGGGCTCGGGTAAGGTTAGGTGTTATTATTTCAAGCTGGTTCTCTAACAATCTGCCTCATTTTCCTTTATTGCAGTTCGTGGTAAGAACGGGTGTAACACCTGCCTCCCAAGTCTACGATTACTGTAGGTCTAGACTTGTGTTAAGCACCAAGTTTGTATGTTTGTCTAATCTATCTTTTCGTTGTTGGGAAAGAATCTTTTCGGCAATACTTGCTTCTAATGCTCTTGTACACTCTTCAATTTCTCACTAGACCATCTTTAAACAGCTGTTTAATCTGGCCTTTTCATTTCTCTAGACGGATTTTCATAAATCTTTGTACTCATTATTTCTGTAGTGAATCCATGTTTGAAAAAAAATCTTTGATCACTTTTAATTGTGCTGGCACTATTCAAATTAAGTAATGTTTCTTCTTTCTTTATCTTCCTTAAATTTTATTTTATCCTTTTGCTCAAAAAGAACTGCTATCGGTTTAATTTCTAGATTTGGGGGTAATTCGACAGATTGAAAGTAGGAAAAATCGTTTCAATTCTTATGCAATCTTTTTTAAAGTAAATTTTGGGATTTTTACATCGATTCTTCTTCGTCTTTCCCTATGCTTCCCCTTCTAAAATCACTCGTCTGGAAGATGCTATTGGGGTTCTTAAAAAATTTGGATTTTTTTAGGTATGCGATTAAGGTTCCCGAATTTCATGAACGTATTAATACACTGCCGGAGGGATATATTTCCATTGCTCCCGATCATATTTGTTTCTACCTATTCATCCGACTATCTATCAATGACTTGCTACTCTAGATGTTGCTCCGGCTCAACTTTCTCCTCATTCGTATACCCTTGCTTCGGCCACTTTCGTCCTTTGCGCCGAAAATGGTACCAATCTTAATAGTGAGGAACTTCAGTTTCTTTTTGAGACTAGGAAGAATCTTGTAAAGGTAGGCAACGGCTTCTTTTATATTTAGGCAAGGGAATCCATTTTTCCTGATTGCCCGAGTAGAACCGAAAAATGGGCTGAATTTTATTTCTTTATTTTGAATTTTGACAGATTTCCTTCTTTCTCTCAACATTACTACATTCTCTCATTCTCTTCTAATGAGAATGCAGAATTATATGACTTTCACAAACGGCAGATTCGGGGATCGTCGGCAAAGGTCGAAAAGATAAAAGAGTTGTTTATTGAGTCAAAGCTGAAGGATTGCGGTTTACTGCATCCTGGTCGTATACTTTCTCGTAGCATATTCAAGCCTACTCCTTTCCTAATTGGATCTGAGGGTATAGGTTGCCTGCAATAGATTATAGGAATTATCATACCTGTAATTTTTATTTTGTCATTTCTCTTCCTTTGTAGATAATACAGATGTTGAAATTGCTGTTGAGATTCGTAGGGCTTTGGAGGAGGAGAAGAGGAAGAAGCCTTTGAAAAGACCGTGTGGAGGGTCTGGTGGTTCTCCTACCACTTCCAAAAGATTGACTATTTCTCCCCCATCAGATATTCCACTTCCTTCTTATGCAGGTTTTCTTTCTCCTTCGACCTCTACACTAGCCGAGTTGGTTGCTTCTTCTTCGCAAAGTGATCATTCCCCTGTTTGAGTAGCTTAACCATGTCTAAAGTTGTTGTGTATTCTTTATTAGAAAAAGTAGGAAAAGCTGCACCAGTTCCTCCTCTCCTTTCTAATCTAGCCTCCGAGATGTCTCCCTCTCCAATCCTGTCTGAATTTGAGAATCTTTGGTCTTGTGTGAGTGACTTTCTCCCCTTCCTTTTTCTTTCGTTTGTTGCTAGTTTGCTACTTATATTGTTCGAAATTCACATTTCTTGTAGTCGATGGCCTTGATAGTGAAGGCCCATGAATTAGGAAGTGCACAAGTCTTGCTTTCAAACCAGTGGCTAAACTTGAAGCTGACCTTGCTTCAGCTAATTCTAAGAAAGCGGTATAGGCTTTTGTTAGGGTCAAGGCAGAAGAGGAGACCCGATTGCCTCGAGAGAAGGTTGAAAGGGCTGATGAGGAAATTGAAGTTGCTGAGAATGCGCGGGCTTTAAGGGAGTGTGAGTTGAGGGTGAAGGATGGAGTACTGGCCAAGGTTGAGACAGAGGTAGGGGCGGTGAAGGAAGAGTTAGCCCAGTTGAAGAGGAAACTTAATTGTTAACCAGGTTTTTAATCCATTAGAATTCATAGGAGTTAGAACATTTAGATTAAGCTCAAATAACTTGAAACATAACCAAAGCACTTAAAAGAGCAAGAGGTTGGCCCTAAAGAAAATTCACCGTATAAGCAATCAATTCGGAATGGCAGCGATCCAATCGGGTCGTACCAATCCGAATTGTTGAATCTCGGGTTCTCCAGACCTTTTGCATCATGATCCTATACCTCTTCTAATCACACCTACCAAGTTTAATAACATTCCAAGCAACTTATTTCAAGAAACGAAGACTCTTCCAATCCATTTAAATGTTTACCCGCTTTTGGACCAGAGCAAATTAAAATGGACCTACATAACTCGTACCGACTCGGGTTGACTGGAAATTTGGAGAGAACATTTAGAAGACAAAACAGAAGCCTCATAATAAAAATCAACTAAATTGGCCAAGCTAATTTGATCGGTATCGATCCAAATTTTGGATCGAATCCGACCCAACTAAGTTGGGCTCCACTATTAGAGATTCATTATATGGATCCCACATGCACTCTAGAAGGTATTTGCAAAGTTTCATCTGATTTCGATAAGTATCAAGCGAGTTATGGATGGATCTCTTCTAAATTGATTTAGTTTGACGGATCAGGTCCGACCCACCTATGATGGGCTCTACCTCATGCTATCGGATTTGGAGGCTCCTCTATTAATGTACATTACATGCATGATGTTTTGTGTTATTTGGTTAAGTATTGAGTTTGTTATGGTTGGATCTCCTACGACCCAAAAGAAGAGATTTAAAAATAAGCTAAGGGTTTGGATCACCGCCGATCCGACTCAATTCGATCATCGCTGATCCAAATACTTAGCTCGGATCCTCATGGAATCCAATTAGGAGGCTCTCCTACTCGTTTACATTGCATGTATGAAGTTCCATATCATTTGGTTAAGTATTGAGTGAGTTATGGATGGATCTCCTACAAACGGATGGATTGGATGATCCATGAAAATGGATTATCAAACAAACACCAAATGACTTGATATTCTGACAAGGCACTCAATTATAGGATAGGAAGACAACTAGACTAAGAAGACTCTAAAATTCACCAAGTATTCGGATAAGTATCGGTCTGACCCCATCAGATAGGTACCGATCTGAATACTTAGCACATATAACCTCCAAAGGACTCAGACTCAAAATTTCACTAATTATTTGGATAGGTACCGATCCAACCCCATCGGATAGGTACCGATCCGAATATGTAGCTAAGATCACCGGCTAAAATTTTGGGCTCCTTCTACTTGATGAATATAGGCTCTTGGAAAAGCATCCCATGCCCAAGTTCTCTCCAAATCTTATAAGTGACATCCCATCTGCAACAGAAAAAGGATCTAATCTGGTCCCTGTTGAACTAATGGCAACAACTCTACCATTGTTTCTTCACTCTTCCTCTCCCACACAACAGCCATTGGGCTACTGAGACCCTTTCGGTTGTCTCTAACAATGGTGGCTTGATCTAATTTAGGAAAGAAGAATCATATTGTAATCCAAACTCCTTTGTAACAGCAGTTGATCGATAAAAGCTATAAAGTGGACGTAGGCTTCATTAACAACCGAACCACTATAAAAATCTCTTATCGCTTTACTATTTCTACTCTTTTTCCATTTATTTTCTAAATTATTTGCTTTGAGAAACAGGCTGGTGCTTTCACACTCGCACCGGTGTATTGATCCATTTTTTGGTTAACATTTTGGTGCTTTCACTGAGAATTGAACTTGGGCTTAGATCTAATTTCCTCTTTGGATCATGAGATCCAGAAGTTAGATCTGCAAAAATCAGCTTTAGGAAGTTAGAGATCTTACCATTGAGGACTAATGGAAAGAAGAAAAAGGACTACTTTCGGAAGATCTATAGGAATCGATGTCGCTGGAGAAGAGGCAAATATCTAGCAAAATGAAGTTAACAACACCGAAAACCTACTAATAAGGGACAGTACAAGGAATAATACTAAGGATCAAGCACCAGAATCCTCTACTCAACATGAGGTTGTTACCTAAGGAGGAATTGAACAAGATGGTTGATGAATTTAACTGGAAAATGGCAAATAGTCAAAAAGCTCTTATGGACAAGATAAATGCTCTCTTAGCGCTCCAACCACTAACCACTCCCAGAACGATACCCGAGGACATAGTTGTTATAGAGAAAGAGAATTCCTTTGTTTCTGCCTTGAAGGGAAGAAACAGACGACAAGCAAAAAAGAGTGATCGGCGGAACTGTAGGAATTATCATAGAAGAAAATGCAGACACTCCGTCTGTCGTAAAACCACCTGCTACAAACCCAAATCTAGGAGTGAAAACTCCATGGGAAAACATAGCAATAAATGTTTAGGATTCTGAAGATGACTTACACCTTGACGAATATGAATTGAATTTGGACGCAAAAGTCCAGAGTACTAGAAGGGAAATTCAAAATGCCCCCGTAAGACCGACTTAGTCCAGAATACCAGAAGTGAATGAATGGCACTCCCGAAGAATAGAGAGCCTTGGCTTCAACCATCCATCCAAGGCAGTTTGCGAAGTCAAAAACTTAGCGAAGCAACTAACAGTCGACCGATGGATCATCGAACTAGCAAGGCATACATCGCAAATGTGGTCAAGCGCTTAATAAGAAAACAACCATTATTTAACATTTGTGTGATTTAAGTCATTATAATCAACTCATGTCATACAATGATTGCATCTCAAGCCATCATATCTCATTGCGGAGATCGACTCACAATAAACTTTGGATTATGTTATCCATGAGATAAGATCCAGATTTCTATCTACAAAGTTTCCTACTCTATTCAGATTTGGAAAAAGCCTACAAGGAAACTAACTACAAAGCCTCCTAGGAAGGAAAAGGCCATTGTTACCTCCTTGCGACCTGTTGATGAAGCAGTAGAGAACACGAAGATCAGTTATAAACAATGGATCGTCATATTCATTAGAAGTGCTCCTACACCCGAACCCATGAAGTGGCGTGGTGCCAAGTAATGGATGAAGAACTACTACTCAAACGGCACTCTCAATGGAAGAAAAACCAAGGAGATTTGACATAAACCGATATCGATTACCGGACCAAGCTCCCATTGTAGATTGCGATCACTCTCAACTGACAGGCCTACAATCCCATCATGGAACTTCCATCGTCGAGTCACAAGTGGTCGTCATCAAAAATCACCAAAAATCATTAAAAATGTCGATGAAAAACTCACTTCAAGGTTGGCTTGAAGTCGAACTCGGGTAATCGCAAATTTGACTCGAAACAAATTCTAAGGGCCCTAACTCGAAGTCAAACTCACGTAATCGTCCATTTGACTTGAAGCGAACCCAGGAAATTTTGGCCTAAAATCCGACTCGGGTAAAACCAAGAATTTCTCCAACTAAACACATAAATGACTCCAAGCATTGTTAGTCACCAACCCATCATTTCAAATGTCGTGACTCCAAGCGAACTATGCGCTGACTCTAAGCAAACGGTAAATTTCCTCGGGTTGAACTCCAAGCAAAATATCTCCGATCTATCAATGTTGTTCCATCTTCTTTTTCCCATAACTCGATCATACGAACTCTAAATGCCTTGAAATTTGGAATGAAGTTTGATGAGGCCTTCCCTATCATCCCGTATAGATATCACCCAGTTTGAAAATATTTAGGGATCGTCATTGATTCGTGACTCCATCATAACTGATTCGCCATTCGATCGGCATTTCCAATCAATCAATCTTTGGACAACCATGCATATATCATTCATATGACTAGCATATGGATGAAGCGAGGGCGACGGATGTAGTCTACCGCGGGGCCCTTAGGAATCATTAAAGGGTGAAACAACCTACTACCGTAGAAGAATTCTATAAGAAGGAAAACCAATTCTAGAGACTAGAGATAGTGCAATTGGCCGAAGGCAAACCCGAAAATTTTCCAAAGAATATACCAAACGGTGAAGGAGCTGCAGGACCTCAGGGACCTTCTGCTGAAGCAAGGCCGCTAAGACCCAGCAAAAAAGCACCCTGGCTAACTAACGAATAGATGATTATCAAATAACACTCTGGCTTGCTAACTACTAAGGAATGGAGCAGTGACCTAAAGCGATGCCTTCTGAACTGTCCCTATCTACTTTCCTTTTAAAATGAGCCTTGCCGGACACTAGGGCTGTTGCAGACGGCACAGAAAAGGGAACACTTCTATGCCCTTGAACTATGAATGAAAAGCATAGGTTTACTAATCGCCAAATCGATGAGTTATATAGATCCCTCCCTCTAAGAACTGGCATTGCTTCGGTAGCATCGAGAAAGCTTATCCAAAGGATCATCGAGCAAATAGATCCAACCTCCTATTCTCTAAGAATCGATAAAACTGTGTTCCCACGAGCCCAGCCCCAAAACTCTTCTTGGAGTCAATGAATCATCGTTCCAAGGCCATTTGATCGACGTACATCCGACAAATATTCCTTATGGAGTCGACGAATTATCGGTCCAAGGTTGTTTGGTCGTCGAACATCCGACCACAAAAACCCTTCATGGCTGTAAAAGTCCTTCACGAACTAAAGCATCGTAAAGGCAAACCAGCGTATAGGTGGTCATCTGATCTAGAACTCCCCAAAGTTAGTGAAACCATGCTCTGGGGCTATGAATTGACAATCACATCTGTCACTCTATAGATACAACAGAATCGCTTCTAATGACTGAAGAAGCAAACATTATTGAATTCCATAGCTTCGAAGTCGCTTAAGAAACTAAACCAAAGCTGCATCGACCTCGTGATTAATCAGAGGCCGATTCAAATCAAGCCAAGATTCGACACCCTGGAGAACTAAGAATCTTGGATCCCTTATATATAAGTCTCCAAAGATAGAGGCTTTCCCATACTTTAATCATCTAGGAGGCATAGCCGCACCCACTGGACCGGGGGCAACCAGACAAGTTGTGGAGAAACCCTAGGTACAGTTCAAGCGCACAAATATCCCGACGGCATGGGTTCACCGAAGACACTTGAATAGCCACAATGAAAGCCGAGACTAATCATACTACAGTTCTGTTATGCCTGATTAAAATTTTTGTCATTATGACAACTATAGACTTAACGACCTAGCTAATGAAACATTCGAAATACTAGCATAGTACTTGCCCACTTCTTCCCAACTCCTACTTTACCGTTCTTGGTGACTGATTCCTCTTGCTCTTAGACCATATGCAAGTTGAAGACCCATTCTCTGAAGGCAGTTTGGACCAAGAGCTAAGAGCCTTGCCTTGAACTCCTACAGGCTCTTTCTTCATATCCATCTTCATGTTGTCAGCTGTAGATCCCTCCACCATGGCAACCTGATCTTTTTGGACGTGCACATCTTCCCAAAACACAGAAGGATCATCTAAGTCATGGTTACCCAAACCAAAAACTTGTTAACTTCTTGAACCAATAAAATCGGGTTCATGTAAGTAACTTGTTGAGTCGACAGGGTCAAATCGACTCGAATATCATTTTTTAGCTGCTTGAATAGGTCAAACCACGCCCGAGTACGCTCCATCCACTCGTCGGGTCGAAGAAAGTGAATAGAGTCAAACTTCCAAATTGACGGGAAATCTGGATCCCAGCCTTCTAAGAACCGGTGTTGTTCCGACAACATCAGGGAAGCCCAAACCCTCATGCATCACTTCTTGAGCCATGGAACCATGCTGTTGAAGCATGAACTCCTCACATCACTCGAAGATTGGCAAGTTGAGAAGTTCCAAAACATTCCGGATCAACGGATTGTATCGATCACATAACACACGCATTTTGTAAGCCAAGCACCTCCGAAAGTCGTGCATCCCGTAAGTCGTGTACTCTCATAAGCCACGCCACCCATGAGCCGCCCATCAGTTCTTAAGTCATGGAACCACACTCTCAAAGCACGAAATTCTCACATTACCCAAAGATTGATAACGTCGAGAAGTTCCAAACTGTCCTGGATCGACGGGTCATATCGATCCCATAAGCCATGCATTTCGTAAGTCGTGCACTTTCAAAAGCCATGCATCCCGTAAGCCACGCACTCTCATAAACCACTCATCCATAAGCTGTGTAAACACTGCTCAACGCTACTCCGACATCATCACTGAACCGTAAAAATTCTCTTAGTGTCAGTGTTGTTTTGACAACACCGGAAAACTTGTTTATTGTAAGATTAACAGGAATTGATCCCTACCACCGAAAAGGACCAAAATTGCTTCGACAATGCTGTAAAGGTCCCAAACCAAGATTTCGACAAAGAATTCAAATCTTTGACCAAAATGTCTAAAGTTAAGACATTCAAGTCATGAGCGCCTGAGATAGGAGCTGCGACACAACTTTGACTACCGGCATCCAAAGAGCCGCCCAGAACATTGTGTCTCGCATCAAGTGTTCAGAGTAATTAGCCCTATCTACTGGGACACATAACACACTAACATGTGGTCAGGACAAAAAAATCACTCTATGGTTTTACTATGCCGAACAAAGAATTTAGGCAACTGCAACAGAACTAAGCAGTACAGTACGCTGAACGACTACGGAATTAAAAGGGAAACTGCTCCACCTTGCTAGACATTGATATTACCTCAACAACATCGAGAACTCCAGGCTATTATATCAACAGGAAAATCAAATTCTTTTAAATTCATCATCACTTGAAAATAGGTGACAAAAGGAGGAACTTACCGTCGACCACAGATAACGATGATGGAAGACGTTCTAGAATCAAGTCATCGACGCACCGGCTTCCAAAGACAGAAGCAGGTGCTCGACTGAGTACTCAAACCACAACTTGTAAGAATCCAACATCGCCCAAAGATTTGCAACGCTCAAAGGGAATAACTCATCTTTCATCTATCTAACACAGCTCAGAGACTAGCGTCGTCGGGAAGGATAACTATCGATCGTCATAGATTCATTATGGCCTGGACTTTAGCCTTGCTTGGTGTAATCAACCATGTAGGGACCGATCAGATACCTTGACTCCTGCTTGTAGGAAACTAGTTATTGTCCGAGGATAGACAACGACAAGGAGTGAACACTTAGAATCAAGAAGCTAAACCATTGATTCTCGAAGATTGGAACCAATGAATAAGGCAGATATTCGCAATAACGTCAATGCCCTAGCAGAGCACATATGGCATGGAATAAGCGAAGTTAATTGTTATAGACTCAAGACAAACATTATCGAACTCTTTTGATCCATGATTATGATGGGAAGAGTGCAAGCGTACTGGAGGGAAATCTAACAACTTGCCCTACAGCATCTAACCTTCTATAAGTGCTCAAAATTTAGCATTTGGGAATAATGGTTTCCATAAATGGAAGTCAGTTTGCAACAAAAATTGACCGAAGGAAATTTGATCCTACATTAGAACTACCATGGAATTGGTTAAACAATGACCATACACCGCCAAAAGGAGCACTTGACATTTATAAACAAAGCAAAGTAACGAAGATGCCTGGGACTCTCATCCTTCCAAAAAATGATGTATCCCGGAGTTAAGCAACGTTAAGAAAATAGCCACATTGGGTAAAAAGGAATCTAAAACTCTACAGGATCAGATGAATGATTCAATCATTACCAACATGAATTTAACACTGCCCGAAGATAGGCGGTACTAAGAAAAGACTTCTACAACCCAATCATCGAAGTGATAGTTTTCGAAGACCGAAATTGGATTGATGAGAAACACTCACTGTAGTGAACCATCAATGCACTAACTTTAAAAGATAGAAGTTGGTTCTCGACTGAGTTTTACCCTTGTTTTCGAAAAACTACTGCTGCTCGAAAATAGGCAACGACGGGAAGACATAACCTATCATAGGTTAATCGGATGGTTCAACCTGACATCGTAGGAATCAGCCACTGCATAGGACTAAAGCTACGTAGGAAGGAAATCCTAGGATTGAATTGCTCATGCGCTAATTTCTAAGGATGAAAGCTGGTGCACAACCGAATTTCCCGAATTCAACCTAAGAAGAATTTTGATATAGCCAAAAAATAGGCAGCCTCAAAAAAATATTGCTTAGAACCAAGCAGCTAGGTTATCAATTCCCAAAGACAGGAGTCGATATATGAACAAAACTTCCATGACAAGCAGGAACAATCATGGAAGGTCGGAAATAAAATCCTTGAACTTCCTCAATTCCAGAATGGGATTGAAAGGCAGATTGGGGGCAACTGAAAATTTTGCCCCACACCATTCCATCTCTCCCAAGCGTTTAAATACGAGCATTCGAAATAGCTAGTCTCGCAAACAATGATAAGAACACAAATCATAGATCCAAACCATGCAGTTGGTTAAATAACACTTTCATTCTGCCAAATAGACATTTCTAATAGCAAATTTCTAGCAAGGGAAATAAAGGATTCAATTTTCAGAAATTAATCATCGCTCAGAGTTTGGTGATAACGAGAAGGATTGATGACCAACTTACAGTCCGACTAGATCATTTGGTCTCATCTTGCTAGAATATGCCATCGCTTGAAGAGTGATGATCCTAAGAAGAGACCCATAAACTGAAACTACCAATACATTGGCATTCAAAAACAGAAGCAAAAGCTTAATCGAGTCTTTAACCCTACCTTCTAGAATCTTATGTTATCTGAAGATCCACAACATCAAGGAAAAATCCATAGGGTTGAGTCATCCATATACGAGTTTCCATAGATTGAAACCAACACAAGATTAGGATCCCAACATCGGACTCAAAAGAATTTATTTTAGCAACAGATGCTGGAAATGCATCTTTCTAATGCATATTGACATCATTACAAAACTCAAACCTTGGGATCATGCAACAAATTCTTAGGTTTCCAAAGATAGGAGCTATCGTGTCAATCAAACTAGGCCAATCGAACTTATTGCTCAATAGATCTAGTCTCCCAAAACATGTTGGTTCAGTAGTCAAAGTAATCAGCCCTACGGACTAGGGCATATACACTAACGCTTTGTCGAACGAACTCAGCTGAGCATGAACTTGACTGAACATAAATAAATAGTCACAAAACTTAGCTAGAAAAAGCTACCTCATAGTTCTAGAAAAAGCAATTCTCGAAACTGAAGAATTAAGCTAATAGTCCCCGGAGATAGAAGCTAGTATGCAGATTGAATTCCAAAAACCACAAAGGAAGGATATTCGCAATTGAATAACTCATGCTCTGATTTCTAAAGACCAGAGTTGTGCCTGATCGAACTTTAACTACAACTCTATAAGAGCAAACTTATAATTTATCCACGCTCAATCGTCCTGAAATAATGAGAATAAAGGGCGAAACCTAAGCTTCAAAGGATCCAACTCCTGGAGAAATGGAAGTTCCTCTGCTAGACTAAAGATTGGATGACCAAAAAGTCATTTTAAACAACAAAACATGCCATCCAACATTGTCAGCGTGTTATCTATGCAAAGTGGCCCCGGTGTCTCGAGCACCACAAATGGACCATCCTATGTAGATATCTCACTCATGCTAGAATAACGAGTCATATCGTACTTTAAGATTATGTTTCTTGAAACTCACCCATTATCGATGAGAAATCGATGATGGAGCCGTCATCCGGAGCGACGCGGGAAGCTTTTATTTTCAAGATAACTAGAATTACAAAGATAGAAAAAATAGTATGATGGAATCATCCACTATATCCAATTTTGGAATAAATCGTCATGCTAGAATTCAAAGTGACGGTAGAAGCTTAGCCAAGTCCTCGAAAAGAGACACTTGAAGATGGAAAGCAAGGCATGGCTCTGGAATAATGCACGCTCTTCTGAAGAAAAATGAAATGAAGTAAAGTATTTAAGATTGGGTCGGTTAGGCACTTAAGTAAGCAAAATATTTTCTTACTGAAAATCTGCTAAGTATTCAGATCGGTATCGATCTGATCCAATTGGATTAGTACCGACTCGAAATTCTTCATCTAAACTTCCCCGAACTTCTCTGACATGTTCTACCCAATGTACGTGTGCACTACAAAGATTATCAAGTTAAGATTGCTTCATAATCATGAGCAATGAAGATCCGCATTGAAAGATGAATGGAAAACCAACATATCACAGATGACTTCTAGAAACAGTTCAAGATGATCCATAATGCTCCTTGAAATGGAAACCCAAAGATAATCAATTCCAAGGCACACCTTGTTTTCAATGAAAGTGCACTCTAGAGGGCAAATATTAACCGGGTTTTTAACCCATCAGAATCCAATAAAAGTTAAAACATCTAAATTAAGCCCAAATGACTTGAAACATGAACAATGCACTTAAAAGGGCAAGAGGTTGTCCCTAAAGAAAATTCACCATAAAATAAGCAATCTATTTAAATCGGCACCGATCCAAATTATTGACGCATGGGATCTCCAAAACTTTTGCATCATGATCCTATGCCTCTACTAAGCTCACCTATCAAGTTTGGTAACATTCCAAGCAACCTAGTTTAAGAAATGAAGACTCATCTGATCTATTCAAATGTTTACCTGCTTTTGGACCAGAGCAACTTAAAATGGACGTATTGAACTCATATAGAATCAGATTGACTTGAAATTTGTAGGGAACACTTAGAAAAAACAAGCCTCACACTAAAAATCAACACAATTTACCATGCCAATTTGGATCGATACCGGTCAAAAGTTTTGATCAGATCCAACCTAACTAAGTTGGGCCCCACCACCTAAGATTCATTATATGGGTCATAAACATATTTTAGAAGGTACCTATACAGTTTTGTTTGATTATGATAAGTATCAAGTGAGTTATGGACGGATCTCCTCTGAATTGAGCTTGTTTGACGGATCTAATCCTACCGACCGAGGATAGACCCTGTAGGATCGTTTTCACCCTGGAGGGAAGGTGAATAGAGTCTACTAAATATTAATGTGGAAATAAAAATAAAAACAGAAAGTAATGCAATAAAGATCATACACAATTTTACCTAGTTTCGGCAAAAATTTGCCTACGTGCTACCCCCAAGGTTTCTACTAGAAATTAAGCAATCAAACGCTTACAAAAACACGTAAATTTGTGATACCTGCTAACTTGATTAACCTAACTATAAGCTCAAACCCCTGCCACATCTCAGTCATTGAGTTGCAAATTCTCAAACTACAAAACCGTAGTTCGTAAACTAGTTAATCTAGTGTTTGACTTAAATAAAAAACAAAAAACAAACAAAAGTACAAAAAATAAATAAATAACCCTAATATCTAATAATTTCTATACGGCCCAATTAAAAAAACATAAATGATTTTTCCCTTTTTGTTGTTGCTTCATGCTCATCCATGTCGTCTTGTTTCTTTTGCGATCAAGAATCAAGGTATTGATTTTCAATCCTATGATTTCTAAAATTAAATCATCTTCCTTTAATTTGATTCTCTGATAAGTTTGAATTGCTGAGATTTTCTAGGCTTCAACAATTTTAGAGCTTTCGACTCCTCTCTGTCGGTTGAGTTAACGATTCTGATGAATTGGACTTTGTGTTTCTTCGATCAGTTTTCTTTGATTGCTCCAAAGGGTTTGAGTTCGATTCGGTATGTTTTTGTCTCTTGAATGCTTTCGATGATTATTTTGAACTCCAATGATTTGCCAATGATGAAATTGGGTATTTGTAGGGATCAAAACCCTATAATTTCATTTCATATATTTTGATTTGAATTTTTCAATTGCTGCGCTTGGCCATTTAATTCTAATTGGACGATTGTGTGATTTTTGACTTGTTCATTGATCGAATATCTTTCTGATAGATTCAAATATGCTTAAATATATCTAGTTCCATTTTTTTTGCTGCATACGACTTGTTCAATTTATGATTCGCTGTTTCATTTTCTAAATTATGCGACCTCTGATTGAATTTCCTTGACTTTGTTCAAACTGCTACTGATAATTACCCACATGCCTTGATTTTCTTCATTTATATGCTCATGTTCCTTTGCTTATTACATCTATTTGAAAACTGCTTGCTTTTTTTCTATCGAGCCAAGTTGAACTTGATTATTAAGTGTATGTTTGTGTGTCACCCTATATTGCCTTGCTTCAGTTTGATCTGATGTCTCCATGTATATACATACATACATATATGTATGTACGTATGTATATATGTGTGTGATTGCTATGGCTATGCTCTGTCCACCTGAGTGCTTGCCTTTTAGCATATGTATATACATGTCATTGTGCTTGTTAGACTTGCTCTGCCTGGTGCACTTGTATTCTCTAGCCATAAATTCTGGTTGTCTTGTTTTCATCTGTGTTCATGTCTGAATGCTTGCATATCCATGTATATATGAGCATGTTTACGTGTTTGGTTGCCACTATATATATATATATATATATATATATCTGTGTGTGTATGTATGTATGTATGTACATATATATATGTATACATGTGTGTACAGACATGCATATATATGATGGTGTCTTACTAGCTTGATGCTTTTACTTGATTGTTTTGTACCGACCATTGCTGAGTTGATAAACTTGATGCCTTCATACCTAAACTGGTATATGTGTATGCATATATATTTTCATGTTCACGTTGACTGGTCTAGTTGAGATGCTATCAAGTTGTTATTTGTCCTTTGTACATCCGGTTGAGGCTGTTTGTATGTTGGTTGAATCTTTATGAGTCCGCACTATGGTTCTCGATACGTTGAGGAAATACACATGTGTATATGCAGGCTCTTGAGATCGAAACTTACTATACCCAGTTTTTCCATATTGCTTGAGATGTTGAGGCAGTACACACGTACATGTATACGTGTGTATATGCAGGCTTTCAAGCATGAATACTAGAATGTCCCTGCCAGTGAAAAATAAAGGAAAACAATCCAAATTACTAAGTCAATAATTTTTTTAAAATATTTTTATTTTCAGTTCAAGTTTACATTATTTTCCAAGCTACTGCTTTTGAATTATATGTGACAGGTACTCAGAAGACTGGACATATACTGAAGCTTGAAGACAGCAAAAGAGTGTGACAGTTAGTGAATTGATCAACATGTAATCTTGTACAAATGTGTAAAGCATTGTTGAGTTGTATATATTCAAAATAGTTAGAGCTAAAAATATGTACTATTCGATATTGTAATACAAACAATTGTTTGAATAAAATATTCATTTATTGTTCAATGAATATATGTGTATTCTATTCTTACAGTTGTGTTTGAATATTTTATATCGAATAGTATTGTATCCAATACATTTAATATTTGCATATTTATATATGTCTGTTATCATCAAAACAAAAATCTTAGGCTATTGAATTCTATAGGCCCTGCCTCATGAGATCCAAATTGGAGGCTCTTCTACTCATGTATATTACATGTACGAAGTTTTGTCTCATTTCGTTAAGTATTGAGTGAGTTATGGCTGGATCTCCTACACCCCAGAAGAAGAGATTCAAAAATAAGCTAAGGGTTTAGATCACCTTCGATCTGACTTAATTGGATCATCGCTAATCAAAACACTTAGCTCAGATCCTAATAAGATCCAATTTGAAGGCTCGTCTACTCACTTACATTGTATGTATGAAGTTCCGTGTCATTTGGTTAAGTATTGAGTGAGTTATGGATAGATCTCCTACAAACGGATAGATTGAATGATCCATGAAGACGGATGATCAAACGAACTCCAAACGACTTGATATATGGAAAATGCACTCTTTTATAGGAGAGGAAGATAACCAAACTAAGAAGACTCAAAAATTCACCAGGTATTCAGATAGGTACTGATCAAAACCCATCGGATAGGTATAGATCCGAATATTTAGCTCAGATAACCACCAAAGGACTAGGAACACAGAAATTCACTAAGTATTCGGATCGATGCCAATCCGACCCCATCGGATAGGTACCGATCCGAATACTTAGCTCAGATCACCACCAAACTTTTTAGGCTCCTTCTGCATGATGAATGCAGGATCTAATCTGATCTCTGTTGAACTAACGACAACAATTCTGCCATTGTTTCTTCACTCTTCCTCTCCCATACAACAGCCATTAAAGGGCAACTTAGATCCTTTTGGTTGTCTCTTATAAAGGTGGCTTGATCTAACTTAGGAAAGATGAATCATATTGTAACCCAAACTCTTTTATAACAGTAGTTGATCAATAAAAGCTATAAAGTGGACATAGGCTTCACTAACAGTCGAACCACTATAAAAATCTCTTGTCTCTTTACTATTTCTGCTCTTTTTCCATTTTTTCTATATTATTTGCTCTAAGAAACAGGACTGTTGCTTTCACACTCAAACTAGGGTGTTGATCCATTTTTTGGTTTAACATTAATAATGTCACTTCCGATGCAAATTAGGGTTTTTTATGCCTCCCAGGTGTAAATTTGGGATAGAAGTTACGCCGGAATTTCTAGAAAAGGAGTTTGTGGTTGCTTCAATCTTTGTATATTGCCAGGATAGATGGTTAGGGAGCAGATTGTAGACCCAAGCTATTCCGGGAATTCTTCTGAGGAGGAGAGGGCAGGGGATGATGGTGACCGGGAGAACCTGCAAACAAATGGACAAGACCAAACTGCAAACATGATTAACTCAAATCCTCTGATAGACTTAGATGATTTGTCCCAAATATCTTTTGTGTTATCATACTTAAGTCTTTTGAAGTTTATTTCAGTGTTCGTAATGAAACATGGTGTTTGTGATATCTTACTTGCAAATGATCACGCTTTCTTCATTGTTTTTTAGTATTTTAGAGAGAATGTATTCATAAAATTATTGAGAGATACTGAGGCTAGGCTTGAAAAAGAAACTTTAGATCATTTTAGGTTAAGTTTTGTGGCTATGTGCAGACGTGGAAATGAGTTGGATAAAACTTTCATGGAGCTAAAGGATAAGACGCAAGGATTGTTATCTCAAATAGACCAAGTAGTTCGGGAAAAAGAAGCCCTTAGTGATTTCATGTTGTACCGATGGTGATATACATTAGAGAATGGTTTGTTTCCATCTGATAGTCCTTATCTAGAGTGGTTTAGGCTTAAGCTTAGAACCTTGATTAATGGACGATCTTTCCATATTTTGGTTAATTTACATATGACTTTCAATTGTGTGGACAAATGTAGATGATGTAATAAGTAATGGATGTTTTACTGTTGAAAACTTAGTCGATTGCATTGTAATTATGTAACTAGGTTTTATTTCAATAGTGGTTTTAAATTAGTTCTTTTCGAGCTCTACTTAACGCTGGTTGTGTTCTTCGCTAGGATGCTTTGAAAGATGAGGTCACCCAACTTAAGTACGAAATTGGGAGGCTTGAAACAGAGCTGAAGCTTAATCTTGAGGAGCTTGTGAATGCCAAGTGTGTGCTTGTACATTAACATGATTGGAATAAGAGACTGCACGTGTAGTCGGGGGAAGCTGCATTAGAGATGAAAGGGATAAAACAAATAATACAGGTGGGTGAAGTACTCTATGGTATTGTTTATAGAGAAGAGATTGCACAACACAAGAAACAAGTGGAGGATATGTCTACGGAGATTGCCAGATTGCTTTGTGAGCAAGAGGCCACAGAACATGGGAGGATGAATCCAATGCCCCACTTGGGTATCACTTCTGTTCCTCCCACGAATTCTGGTCCTTCTTATCTTTATAATGATGGATGGAAGATTCTCACTAACGGATCATTTGGTGATTTTCAAAAAAATAGGGCAACAAAGTCTCGGTTAATTGAGATCCTAAATGATAGCAGGAGAAGGGCGGTAATAAGGGTGTGTGAGCTTGAGGATTCATTGTTTCTTGCTCGAATAAGCTTGAGCAAGAGAAAATTAAAAGCAAGAGGGATTAGGCACTACTTCAATGATCTCGAGATGTCTTGGACTTCTTTTACCCCACTGTGGATCAAAGTTTTTTGAATGATAAGGAAGACATTGAAGTGTCAGTTGGTCAACCTATGGCTCATCAGGCAGGAGCATATTATGATCATCAGACATTTATTGGTAGCACGGCTCGCCTCTTCTTCATGCGTAACTGCTAATGCCTTAGGATTAGAAGAATACTTTTTGTAATCTGGCAAATATTTTTCTTAATAATATAAAATTTTGTTAACTAACTTTTCTTTATATAAATTACAAACTTATATTGGTTTCATTTTGCTCATATTATTATCTAATTCTGATACGCATGGATTTATTTAACCCTTTTTATGACTAGCTTCCCTTGGTTAGGGTGCAGAGGTAGCCGCTCTTCAAAAGAAGTTAGATGCTGCTCTGCTCAAAGTAATAGAGCTAGAAGGCTTATTGAAGAATACTGAGAGCATATATGGGCAGAATATGGGGATGAATCAAAATTTTAAAGAAAAGAATCGTGGAAATGGATAAAGAGATTGTGTTGTCTGGACCTGACCCAAACGAGATCCTTAAATGGAAGAACAATGTGAGGAATTATTATGAGACCAAAGTTAGAGAGTTAGAGAATTGCTTTAAGAGAGAGTTAGGGACGCTAGATACTCGGGTTTCACAGTTTAGATCCACTGAGAACGAGTTCATTGGTCCCTTCTCTAGGAATGTCAAAAGACAAAGGAGAACCTCTTAGGCAAAAATGGAAGAATTAGGAAAGTGACTATGAAGCGGATAAATGCCCTAAAGAACAAAATATATAATTTGTAGTGTGAAGCCCAGTTAGATTCCACCACAGTTTCTAAAGGTGGGATGGATAGAGCATCTCTTTTGGAAGAGCTTCATAAAGAGAGAGTGAAGACGAAAATAGCTGAAATTGACTGGCAATGTGAAATTAACGTCTTTAGGTGTTTCTAGCCTGATTTTAATTTGTCATTTTTGTATGATCAAGCCGATTATGAGTATAGATCCCTGGATTATGAAAACATCCGGGTCGATGCTAGCTATGATCCCTGCGTTATCTATCGTAGTTCTACTCACAGTAGGGCTTCTTGTACCCAATCATCAAACATGATTACTGAGTCGGAAAACTATTTTTTTTTTCTTTTCATTTAGAAGATCATTTTTCTCAGCTTGTAGCATCACATTTCCATATATCAAAATGGCATAGAGTGGTCATGCCCGGTTTTTTTGGGGTTTGGACTAGATTTGTGGTTAAAAATTTTCTATTAGGGGTTGTTAATCATGACCCAGATTGTAACCTTTTGTAGAGTACATGTGGGTATGTAAAATAGACAACATTATTTTTTGGAAGACATGTAATATTCACAATTAAGTATTGATAACCCAGTTTTTCTGATATATACCTGGTAGGCTTTGAGCAGCGTTTGGATTTGTACCTGACCGGTAGCTTTTTGGTACATTCCATGTATTGTGCTTCTTGTTATGCTTAGGATAAGTTCCTGGGGTAGCATACACCCTATAGTCATAACCTGGTGGGCCGCAATTTTCTCTTGCATGTTTGATGTGGTCCAATCATCTGTCTAGATATAACATCCCACATTTGTCTACCAATACATACGGTATGACCTGCCCCTTGTTTGGGAGCGTAGTGTCTTATGCTGAATTGGTCACAGGCTAAGCATGACCTGCCTCCTGTTTTAGGGTGTAATGTCCTTTGCCGTATGCTTATACATATACCTTCCCCATTGTATGGAGGGTGTAATGTCCTTGGTCGTATTCTTGGCTGTATAATTAGTATGACCTACCCCTATGTTTGGGGGCATAATGTCCTTGGTTGTATTCTTAGAAATATATTAGTATTGCCTAGCTCCATGTTTGGGGGCGTAATGTCCATGGCTATATTCTTGATCGTATATTTAGTATGACCTGCCCCTTTGTTCAGGGCATAATATCCTTAGTTGCATGCTGGGTATGACCTGCCCCTCGTTTGAGGGGTGTAGTGTCGTACATATGTTGAGCCACATCCTTCTCTAGCATCACTGTTCTCATTTCTGAGATTGGTATTATCACTCGTGGGTGGTATGGCACCCGTAAATCAATGGCGGTGAGCTATGAATGGTAATTTGTGCGCTTGGTATGGTCTTCCCCGCTATTTGAGGGAGAAAAAGGAGATTTGACTGAGAAGTCAGGCCGTGTATATACAACTCATTATCGCATGCCTATGGTTTATTTGTACTGGTTTGAGCTGTCTAATATCCATACTATGTGGTATATTGAATTAACTAACATAAAGGTTTTTTATGCTAGTTCAAGCAGTCCAATATTCCTACGACCAGTCTTTCTATGATTGTTGTCATAGAAATATTCATACTGGGTCGAGGCAATTTAATATCCCGTCCAGTGCAGTATTTTGGCTGAAAAGCCGGACTCGCATTGATGCAAGTTCAAGTGTGTTTCGCCAGTATCATCGTTCATAGTGTTGAGAGTGTCGTTTTTCACTACTGACTTCGCATTAAGCTTAATCAACGAATATTGGCGGTTAAATGTGAAGGTATATTTAATTTTTTCAAAGAGAAATAATATAATGATTTTATACTGGTTCGGCTGTCTAATATCCCAACGACCAATTTGATACATCAATAAATGTATACTTTTTCATACAATGCCTGCCATGTAGGTGGCATGAGACATGTTGCCTCCAGCCTAAGCTCTTCAGTGCAGTGCTGATCACTTGTTTTTGTAGTCACTGCTCCGAATCTAGCTCCTTCCCTTGAAATTTGAATCTGTCATGCTTCTGATCTTAGTTATCTGTCTGATATGACTTCTCCCCTAGATTAAGAGGAGAGGGATCAAAATCCCTATGTGGGTAGCCGGATTCAGCCTCAGTGGGGAGGAAGTAATGGTTAATCTTTCAAATCGGTATGCATGTCAATCACTTCGGCTTGCTGCTTGCCGAAGTGATCAAGATATATGTTGTAGATTATGGCACTGGAATCCCTATGTTATTATGATTGGAGTTCCTGGATTCTAGTTTTGCGTTCCATGCCATGATCTGATTCACTATCCAAATCAACAAATACCAGTGTATCTAACCCACCTTGTAGCCGTTGATTGACAGAGGGCGAAGGATGGCCGATAGGTGTCGTTGAACGCGACTTCATGCACCATCGATTAATGATTCCTACTATTAAGTAGTTTGTGGCCGGTCTCAACGTTCTCATTTTTGAGAATATCGTGATCGTTTATTTGCTGCATGAAACATGCAATAGATAAGTAAGGGCGGTGAGCCATGGATGATAGAGAAATGTAAATTGAAATTGGAGGTTTGTTGTAGACTGAAGGAATAGAAACAGAGGTTCAAGCCCTCCTTCTAGCACCAAAAATGTTGGTGAAGTTTTTCGGCTCCACCACACTCAACAAGATCGTGGAGCTATCTAGTGTCTAGTATCCCCACGAATTGGAATCGGTGAATTTAATCTATGGTAAATTCAGCTTTAAGAAGTGACTATGTTGCTTAACACTTACACAGCCGAGTAGTCGCATTTCAACTGTTTGTTGAAATGTTGAAGATGGTTTGCAAACATATAGAAATCATTCTCAAATAGTAGAACAGTAAAGTAAAAGGACACATAAATTTTTTATATGGTTCGGATTATTATTAATCCTAGGTCCATAGGATAATCCATTATATATTTGTTGTTCTTTATACAAATCATAATGGCCCTCAAAGGCATACAATATTGCATTTTCTTTATTGAAGGAGAAGAAACTGAAAGGAGAACACCCCATTTTTCGTCCTCTGGTATTTTCTTTTATAGCATGAAAAGTGTATTTCTGGTTGTTGCGATCGCCTTTGATCTTTTCTCTTCAATCTCCACCTTTTAATTTTTCCACTTGTCATCTATCTACAACTCCTATTCATTGTGCCTGGATTGATGACGTGTTTTCGATGGGAAATCGTGATATTGGTAGGATCTTGGAAATTCGAAGCAGGATGTCTGAAAATTTCACCAGGAAGCCGAAGTCTATATGCGTCGGTCCCCTCTCTCTCGGAATGGCAACTGTCCTACTAAGAATGGTAGGGGACTTCCCTGAAGCTTTGTTATGTCGTTGATGCATATAAAGAGGTGTAGTGATGAATATTGCCTGGTATTCAGATTGCACTGCCCTATTGATACCTTTTTTTATCTTCGCTTGACTTAATAAGGTGTCGAGTTGGAATGAAGTGGCATTTCCTCATTCTGTTCTGAGGATTGACTTGGCATATGCCTAGAATTTGTCTGAGGCTATTCATGATTTGGATTGCCCTCTGTGCAAGTGTTCTTTGACCACTGATGAAAGAGGGGGATAGAACTTCACACTTGTTGTTTGCTTGTAAATTTGGTTCTACATTAAAGCATGTTCTGAGTGGCCCTTTATACAGACCCTTTGGAGTGCTTTTGGCCCTATGTGGCACTGTCTAGGTTTGCTGGAGCAAACATGTTCCTATAGGCATTGACAAAGTGTGAGCTTTAGAAATTTGATCACCTTAGTACATCTGGTACTGCTTCCTATGCCTCTGTTCACTTTATATGTTTGATTTTGGATATGACCACTGTAGTTTGCCTTTGTTTCCTAATGTGTGCAGTTTTTGTTCCATGACACGATCCCTTAGTTGCAAGGCTCGGGTCAGGTTAGGTGTTATGATTTCAAGTCGGTTCTCTTACATATGGCCTCATTTTCCTTTATTATAGTTTTTGGTTAGAACGAGTGTAACAAGACGGTTTATTCGAGTTTATTTCCACTTTGTATAAACTCTATTACTATGTTATATAAATCCATGGATATGTGCTTTGATATTTGGTTTACTTGGTTACTACTATTTCTCATATTTTATATCTGTGATGTATATTATATTTTATTTAGTACGATGTGAGATGTATGACAGGTTTTGTAGTGTTTTATTACTTTCAACCCTTGACAATCGTCCTACATCGGTCGGGTACCATAGCAGCACACTATTTGGTTATATTAGGTACCGCTAGTGTAGGGCGGTCGTCACATTTGATATCAGATCTCTAGGTTACACGATTAACCTTAGTTGATTCCATGGTCTGCTAGAGATAAGGAAGGAGTTATCACCCTAAAACTAGATTAAGAGCAAATACATATACGAGAGAGAGCGTACTTGTTATATATCTTGTTTTCATAACTATATATTGTATATATAGTACATAAGTCACATGCACACACGAGTACCATTGATGTAGTTTTATTTTATGAGAGACTAATCATTCTTGATATAGATCAAGAATGAACCGGCATAGAAGAAACACTACAAGGAACTTCGTCTAGTCGAAGAAGGAGCGGGCTCGAGGGCTGCTAACCCTGACTTGCAGGTGGTGTTCAACATGATGATGGCGAACATGCTGCAAAATTCCTAAATGGCCGCTTCGAATGTTGCTGTTGGTGGGGGTGCTTAAGTACAATCGTCCAAAGTAGATTTTGTTATGCTGAATAAGGATTTTGCCGGTCTTGGTGGCCAACCATTCCAAGAAATGGAATCAGCTATGGAAGTGCATGATTGGTTGGACACCTACGAAAGGATCTTTGATGACCTCGGATTGGATGATGCTCTGAAGAGGAGGTTGGCTTCCATACAGCTTAAAGGAAAAGCCATGAACTGGTGGAACTCTATTAGAGTTGTTACACCTAAGTATCAATTTACTTGGGATTAATTCAAAACCCAATTTGAGGAGAAGTTTATCCCAGCTACTCAAAAGTCGATGTTATTCAGGAAGTTTATTGATTTGAAGTAGGGAGACATGTCTACTTCCGACTATATTGTTGAATTCAATGCTTTGTCAAAATATGGGATGTCTTTTATTGACACTACCTTTAAAAATAATGAGAAGCTAATTATGGGGTTAGATTATTATTTAGAGGAAAATCTTGTAGGGAATATTGACGAGCCATTTGAAAAGATAGTGGAGAAAGCCCTTCACTTAAGAGCTTGTACCCCAAACCCAAGTCTGTTGCTATAGTCGCAAAGGAGGATCCTAAACCGCAACACATCGATGGAGGCAAGAAGAAGCATGATGGAAAATGAAAGCAACTGTATAACAAGGGTGGATCAAAAAAGGAAAAGTGGGAGCCCACTTGCTACAACTACAGAGAAAAGGGTCGCCTTATAAAAGACTGTAAGGCTGAAGGTTGGAAGTGCTCCAACTATAACAAGATGGGACATATTCAAAAGAATTTTCCTAAACCAGTAAAGTAGAAATAGGTTGTGAAGGAAAATGCTTTAGATGTATTCCCCACTTCGTCGGGTGCTCCCTCAATGATGGAGAAGGAGAAGAGCGTCGTTATTTAAGGTACAATTTCCATTTATGATGTTCCCATACGTATTTTGTTCGATACCAAGGCTTCATATTCCTTTATATGTAGTGACCTAATGGATAGATTGGGATTGATACCCAAAATAGTTGGCCGACCTTTAGTAGTGACAAACCCAATTGGAGGCTCCACTAGCCTATGTATGGTTTATCTTGGTTTGGTCTTATCGAGTCATGGATACTCCTTTGTTAGTGATTGCTTTGTTTAAAATTTCATTGGGTATAATATTATATTGGGAATGGACTGTTGAAGAAGCATACGATAGTGGAGAATTACCAGAAGTTTTTGGGGGACGATTGGGGTTGTGGAAGGTCATACATAGTGATTGGCTACCTGCCATGGGTGAAAGGGAGTGCGGATTAAGGATCTTAAGGCTAATTTAACCCTAGAGGTGGAGTGAATAGTGTTTAATGGATTCTAAGACTTATATGGACTAATTTAAAATTATGACACAAACAAATGCAGAATTTAATCACAGAATAATCATAGAATCAAATACAGATGCAGAAAGTAAATAAAAAGCAGTAAATGAAAAGAACACACCGGATTTTATACTGGTTCGGAGTTACCCTACATCCAGTCCTATACCAAGGCAAACCACCTCATACAGATTTTTATTATACCAATGTCAAGATTACAATCCTCAATTTCTAAAGGCCTTGAGGTACCCTCATGTCTCACGAGTTCGGTGCAAACTCTCTTGACTTATGGGACTCAAGATCACCCAATTGATTTCCAGGCATAACTACACCTTATAGAGAGACTTGATAAACTTTTGATTACAAATTGATCCTATAACTCTGAATAGCACTTTGATAATCGAGAGAGGGCGGAGAATCAAACAAGAATGAGATTCTAATTTGATTCACTTAAAAATTTGGTAGAATTTCAACATGATCTTAAAAATATGTAAATTATAGAATATGGATTTGTGGAGAAGGTGTGAAGAAAATAAGAAATTAGTTGGTTAAAAAATTCATTTGTGAAGGCTATTTATAAAGCACCAACGATCATAACCATTCGTGAAGAGATTTAAACGAATAGACACTTTATTTGAAAATTGAAACTTTTGAATTCAACGGCCACCATGTCGACATGGGGTTTCCCATGATGTCGACATCCCTAGTTAAAAAACAATGTTAAATTTGTTTTGAAAATAAAGTTTAAAACAAGAGTTTATTTTAAAACAAAAACAAATAATATTTTAAGGCTAAAACATCATTTTGAAAAATCATTTGAAAAGATAATTTTAAGGCTAAAATATTCTGAAAAATAGTTTTGAAAACCATTTAAAAAACCATTTTGAAGTAGTTTTGCAAGCTTCTTCCTACAGAATATCTCATCACATCACGACTCGAGAACTTATACAAAACTAGGATGTTTGTGGGTTTGTAAGCCACTTGTCGTAGGTTTGTAAGCTACTTGTCGTGGGTTTGTAATCCACTAAGAAGGTAGAAATGGGTTCCATCCCAAATGAAATTCGGAATGAAGATTTCCATGCTATTATGAAGTTTTAACAAAAACTAGACACATATCTTGAAATCTTGATCTTGATACTCATGAGTCTTCAAACTTGATTTCTTCATTCTTGATCTTTATACTGTACAATCTTCAATAATCAGTACTTGCCTTATATATATCCTACATAACAACATTCATATATATCTAGACAATAGTGTTAGTATATAAGTTATAATAAAATAAGTTACAAAGGTTGTTGTCATCAAAACTACTATCTCCGGTTTCTAACAATCTCCCTCTTTTTCATGATGACAACCTTATAAAATATACTTACCACTTTGATCATACCATAACTCCCCCTTACACCAACAACTCCCCCTTACTCCAAGCCTATTAGTTTATATAACTTCTCCTCCTTTGTCATCAACAAAAAATAACCTATAAACCTTGAACTTGATAGAAAATGAGATAAACAAACATATGACATAAGAATAATAACATATGAAATATAGCATCCTAACTGAAATTCATGTTTCTATACATCGAAGATTGTTTTTAGAAGAACATTAATTAAGATAACACTTATATATAAATTAACAAACTAATATACAATCAAGAAAATGAAAAAAGGCTTAACGAGGACCCTTAACTATTGGTGATTTATGAACCGAACAATTTGAATAGTGGAGACAAAAGTTTCCACGTTTTTCGAGCAAGTTACCATTAGCGTCAAAAAGGACATCTCCAACGCAAATCACGCCATCGTCTTTGTCCATATGAACATCCAGATTCGGCAGAGGATGTTCTTCTTATTAATCCTCTTGTGTTTCTTTTAGAGGCTCTTCTTTTTCAGAATTCATGGCTTGTGATGATTCTTCAATGAAAATGGGATTGGCGTGGTTATCCATAAGAAATTTTTGTAAATTCCTAAGGATTCTTCCTTGCCTATCTTGTTCTCTTGCCATTCGCAGTTGACTCATTTAAATCTTCGTCATCATTTGAAGCAAATCTTTCATCTTTTCTTGTAATTTGATGACTCGTACGTGTGTGGAACGTTGAAAAAGACCAGATAGAGGAGAAGTGGGTGAAGAAGGTTCCTTATTAGAAGAGGAACCATTAATTTACTATTTTATAAGTTTTTTACAGAGAATAGAACAGAGAAAAGGAGTAAAAGTCGAAATACATAAATATATAACTTAATAACTAATTTTAAAGGGAAATTTAAATTTGAAAATCAAGGCTCGTATTTCGACATAGGGGGATGGGTCATGTCGACGTGCCTAGTTTAATTTTTTTTAAAGAAATTTTTATTTATATTAATTATTAACTATACTTATATTATTTATAATTTATATTTCAGTTAATGAACATACACCTAATTCTCCTCTAAATTTAGTAAAGTTTTGTTCATTTAATGGTTTGGTTAATATATCAGCAATTTGTTTTTCAGTATTAATATATTCAAGAATTATGACTTCTTTACTTATATTATCTCTAAGATAATGATGTCTAATAGCAATATGTCTTGTTCTAGCATGATGAGTTGGACACTTAGATAGATATATTGCACTAGTATTATCACAATAAATTGGTGATTTAGTTATAGTTAATACAAAATCTTTTAAAGTTCGTTGCATATATATAACTTGAGAACAAGCCAAAGCAACAGATATATATTCTGCTTCAATTGTTGACAAAGATACGGTGTTTTGCTTCTTACTAAACCAGGAAACCAGAGAATGTCCTAGAAAGTGACAAGCTCCATTTGTACTTTTTCAGCCTGATTTACAACCAGCGTAATCAGCATCACAATATGAAATTAAATCAAATGTATCGTTTTTAGGGTAAAATAAGCCATAATCTAAAGTATGTTTTACATATCTTAAAATTCTTTTAACAGCTTTTAAGCGAGTTTCTTTAGGTTGAGATTGGTATCTTGCACAGAGACAGACACTATGCATGATGTAAGGACGACTTGCTGTTAAATAAAGCAGTGAACCAATCATTCCTCTATATAATTTTTGATCAACATCTTTTGATTTATCTTCTTTACTTAAAACTACATTAGTTTCCATTAGAGTTGGTTTCCCACCAGAAGTGGTCAATCCAAATTTATTAATTAAATCCTTGGCATATTTTTCTTGACTAATGAAAATTCCTTTATCTAATTGTTTGATTTGAAGTCCTAAGAAGAAACTTAGTTTTCCCATATGACTCATTTCAAATTCTTTAGTCATTATATCTGAAAATTCTTTATTCATTATGTTATTAGTTGATCCAAATATTATATCATCCACGTATATTTGTACTAATTGAATATCATTTTTATTTCTTTTAATAAAAAGATGTATCTATTTTACCAATTTCAAAACCAGATTGTAGTAAATAAGATCTTAGTCTTTCTTACCAGGCTCTAGGAGCTTGTTTCAGACCATATAAAGCTTTCTTTAATTTATATACATGATTTGAAAATTTATTATCTTCAAAAAGTGGAGGTTGTTCAACATAAACATATTCTTTTACAAAACAATTTAGAAAAGCACTTTTAACATCAATTTGATATAACTTGAAATTATTGTAGTTTGCGAAAGCAAGTAGAATCTTGATAGCTTCTAGTCTTGCTATGGGTGCAAAGGTTTCGTCATAATCAATTCCTTCTTCTTGACAATAACCTTGTGCGACTAAACGAGCTTTATTTCTCACGACCTCACCAAGTTCATTCATTTTATTTTTATAAACCCATTTGTTCCAATTATATTTTATCCTCAGGTCTAGGAACAAGTTCTCAAACATCATTTGTGGTGAACTGATTCAGTTCTTCTTGCATAGCAAGAATCCATGAATCATCGGATGATGCTTCCTCTGGATTTTTAGGTTCAATAGATGGTATAAAAGCTACATTACTCATATTATTTAGTTGATTTCTTGTTTTAACTATAGATTCAATATTCCTAGTATATTTCCTACAGGGTGATCTTTTAATAGCTTAATTCTTTTATTAGGTTGAATGATTTCACAATCAGTTTCATTAGGTTCATTATTTAAAGTTTCAAAATCTTTTTCGTCTTCTATTTGTACAATATCTTTAAAATTTTCATCAAAAGATACATGCATTGTTTCTTCAATTGTGTTAGTTCTTAAATTAAACTCTAAATGCTTTACTTCTATTAGAATATCCGATGAGGATACGTATTAGATTTTGGTTCAAATTTATCTAAATTATCTTTTGTATTAAGAATAAAACACTTACTACCAAAAACTTTAAAATAAGCTACTATGGGTATCTTATTGTAAGGTAATTTATATGGTGTTTTATTAGTTAGTGGTCTAATTAAAATCCTATTTAATATATAACAAGTTGTAGCGACTACTTCAGCCTAAAAGTTTTTAGGTAAGTTACTATCAGAAAGCATTGTTCTAGCACACTCTTGAATCATTGTATTCTTATGTTCTACTACTCCATTCTGTTGTGGAGTTCTTGGAAAAGAGAAATTATGAGTAATTCCTTTTTTATTACAGAAATTGTTAAAAATTTCATTTTCAAATTCTCCACCGTGATCACTATGAATAGTTTTTATTTTTAAAGAAACTTGATTTTGAATTCTTTTAGCAAAATTTTTAAATAATTCAAAAGCATCACTTTTAAGTTTAAAAAAATTGTCCAAGTATATCTAGAATAATCATCTACAATTACAAAAACATATTTATTGTGATTAATTGATTGAACTTGAGATGGACCAAATAAATCTAAATGAAGCAATTCTAGAGGTTTAGAAGTAGAAATCATATGTTTCAATTTAAATGAACTTTTCTTAAGTTTTTCTAATTGGCAAGCATCAAATATACTATTTACTTTAAGGTTTAACTTTGGAAGACCTCTAACTAAGTCAATTTTTGATAACCTAGATAATAATTTAAAATTTAAATGACCAAATCTTATATGCCAAATCTAAAGGTCACTTGTATTAGCCAAAAGACATAAGTTATCATTTGAAACATTCATACTAAGGATGTAAATGTTTTTCTTCCTAAATCCTCTAAAGATAATATTTGACTTATTATCTTCGATGTGACACTTATCTTTTCCAAATTTAATTTTAAATCCCTTATCATATGGTTGACTTATACTAAGCAAATTATGTTTTAAATTCTTAACTAGCAAAATATCAAAAATAAGAGGAGGTTTAGAATTACCAATATTGTCGATGCCAAGTACATATCCTTTTGAGTTATCTCCAAAGTTGACCAATCCACCATCTTGATATATAATGTCATTGAGTATCTCGAGATTTCCAGTCATATGCCTTGAACAGACACTATCAAGTATCCATTTATCTTTCTCAATTTGCACAGTTTGTCCATTGGTTGTTGATTCTTTAAAAGCCATGGAACATGTCTGTTACTGCATAACAAATCAATTTGGTAGAAAACTTGATTTTTCGTAAAAACTATATGCGGACTTATTATACTTTGATGAAATGCATAAATTCAAACTAGTAATAACAAAATTTTCTAAAAATTCCATTTTTAACTTTTCAAGTTTCAGGTTATGAAAACTATGAAAACCTATTCTCTCATACCAATTGAAAGGGAGTGCGGATTAAGGATCTTAAGGCTAATTTAACACTAGAGGGGGGTGAATAATGTTTAATGGATTCTATGACTTATATGGACTAATTTAAAATTATGACACAAACATATGAAGAACTTAATCACAGAACAATCACAGAATCAAACACAGATGCAGAAAGTAAATAAAAAGCAGTAAAAGAAAAGAACACACCGGATTTTTTACTGGTTCGAAGTTACCCTACATCCAGTCATGTACCAAGGCAAACCACCTCATACAGATTTTTATTATACCAATGTCGAGATTACAATCCTCAATTTCTAAAGACCTTGAGGTATCCTCATGTCTCATGAGTCTGGGGCAAAGCCTCTTGATTTACGGGACTCAAGATCACCCAATTGATTTCCAGGCACAACCACACCTTATAGAGAGATTTGATAGACTTTTGATTACAAATTGATCCTATAACTCTGAATAGCACTTTGATCTTCGAGAGAGGGCAGAGAATCAAAAAAGAATGAGATTCTAATTTTATTCACTTGAGAATTCGGTAGAATTTCGACACGATCTTAAAAATATGAAAATTATAGAATATGGATTCATAGAGAAGAAGGAGTGAAGAAAATAAGAAATGAGTTGGTTAAAAAATTCGTTTGTGAAGGCTATTTATAACACACCAACGGTCATAACCATTCGTGAAAAGAATTAAATGAATAGACATTTCTTTTGAAAATTGAAACTTTTGAATTCAACGGCCACCATGTCGACATGGTGTATCCCATGATGTCGACATCCCTAGTTAAAAAAACAATGTAAAATTTGTTTTGAAAATAAAGTTTAAAACAAGTGTTTATTTTAAAAAAAACAAATAATATTTTAAGGCTAAAACATCTTTTTGAAAAATTATTCGAAAAGATAATTTTAAGGCTACAATATTTTGAAAAACTGTGTTGAAAAACCATTTTGAAGTAGTTTTGCAAGTTCTTCCTGTAGAATATCTGATCACATCACGACTCGAGAACTTGTACAAAACCAGGATGTTCGTGGGTTTGTAAGCCACTTGTCGTAGGTTTGTAAGCTACTTGTCATGGGTTTGTAAGCCACTAAGAAGGTAGAAATGGGTTCCATCAAAAATGAAATTCGGAATGAAGATTTCCATGCTATTATGAAGTTTTAACAAAAACTAGACACATATCTTGAAATCTTAATCTTGATACTCATGAGTCTTCAAACTTGATTTCTTCATTCTTGACCTTTATATTGTACAGTCTTCAATAATCATTACCTGCCTTATATATATATATCCTACATAACAACATTCATATATACCTAGACAATAGTGTTAGTATATAAGTTATAATAAAATAAGTTACAAAGGTTGCTGTCATCAAAACCACTATCTCCAGTTCCTAACAATGGGATGGGGTTGTTGTTAGATTTCTATATTCGCTCGAGGTTCCACATGAAAATTATCATCGATGCATATCATGAGAGAGTATCTGAATGTATTTGAGGAGGTAACCGGATTAACTCCACGCTGAGAGATTGAGTTCCGCATGAACTTAGTAAAGGATGCTAGACCGATAGTTATGCCTTTGAGGCATATGGAACTCAGAGAGCACAAGGAGTGGAGGTGCAAGTGAATGACTGTTGAAGTGAGGATTCATAGGTAAAAGTATATCTGAGTGGGGCGCACCCGTATTATTTGGCACTAAGGCAGATGGCTTTCTAAGGTTATGTTTTGACTACCATGAGCTGAATAAACGAAGAAGAACAAGTATCCACATCTACATATTGGTGACTTTTCGATTAGATCCATAGTGCGAAGGTGTTCTCTCAATTGGATTTGGCGATGGAATTTCACTAATTAAGGGTACCAAAGGAGAGTGTGCCAATCACTGTGTTCGTACGCTATCTCGTTTCTATGAGTGGTTGGTATGCCATTCGGGCTGACCAATGCTCTAGCATATTTTGCTGATTTTATGAACCGCGTCTTCAAGGATCGGCTAAACAAGTTCATGCTTGTGTTTATGGATAATATTCTAATCTATTCTAGGACAAAAGAGGAACACAATACGCACTTGAGAATTATGTTTGAAGTGTTGGGAATGCACAAGCTTAAAACGAAGTTTGCAAAGTGTCACTTTTGGAGGAGGGAAGTGAGATTATTGAGTCATATCATCTCTGAATAGGGCATCGCAATAGATCCTGCTAAGGTGGCTATGGTTCAGGATTGGAACCAACCCAAGAACCCTACAGATATGAGAAACTTCCTCGGGTTGGTGGAATATTATAGACGTTTTATCAAGGTCTTCTCGAAGGTAGCAGCATCGTTGACCAATTTGACGAAGAAGAATTGTACTTTTGTTTGGGATGCGAAGTGAGAGCATGCATTCATAGTTTGAAGGAGAGGTTGACGAGTTTACTAGTATTGACTATTCCAAGCCAGAATGAGGGGTTGATAGTGCATGCAGACGCCTATGGTACTAGATTTGGTGCGATGTTGATGCAGAGGGGAATGGTTATCGCTTATGCTATTCGACAGTTGAAACCGCATGATAAGAAGTAGCCAACTCATGATTTGGAGTTGGTGGAAATAGTGTTTGCTTTGAAGATTTGAAGGCATTACCTAGTAGGAGAAAGGTTTGAGCTATTCACTAACAATAAGCCACTGAAATACCTTTTCTCCCAGAACGATCTCAACCTTCGCCAACAGCAATGGTTGACATTCTTGGCCTCCTACAACTTCGATATTTCCTATACATATGGTAAGGGAAATGCGGTCGTCGATGCATTATATAGAATACATTCCAGTTTGGGAGTGACTAGAGTGGAAGCAGTTGAAGTATATTACCGGTTATGACTTCAGACCTCGTTGTGGGTTAGATATAGAGATGTTGGCGAGTTCGACTATCAGATCTACTTTGATTGAGAGGATCGACACTAGTCAAAAGCGAGATGCTAGACTAGCAGAGATCATGGAGGAAATAGATGACGAAGTAGAGTCTAAGGAGATGAAGTAGTAAAGACTTGATCGTGAAGGTTGGCTTCATAAAGAAGTAAGGTTGTTTGTTTCCGATACAGATGGAATATAAGATGAGGTACTACGATAGTGCCATCGCTATAGATTACCTATACATCTCGACGGTAATAAGATGTACCGTGATATGAACCAGACCTATTATTGGGAAGGGATGAAGAGGGACGTTAGAGCATTTATCTCAAAGTGTATAAAATGCTAGATGGTGAAGGTCGAGCAAAAGAAGCCAAGTCGGTTGCTGCAACCACCAGAAGTTCCCAAGTGAAAATGGGAGCAAGTATCTATGGATTTTATCGATGGATTGCCAAGGACCAAAGGAAGGTATGATAGCATTTGGTTCATAGTCGATAGATTGACAAAAGGTGCTTAATTAATACCTGTTAAGTCTAGTACAACGGCAGCCAAATTAGCAAAGTTGTATGTGAAATGAATGGTTTGATTCCATCGTCCACCGAAGAGCATTGTGAGTGACCGAGACCCTTTATTCACTAGCGGATTTTAGAAGAGCTTACAAGAGGCATCGGAGATCGAGCTGCATCTCAATACTTCTTATCACCCATAGGCCGATGAGTAGACCAAGAGAATAAATAATATATTGGAGGATCTCTTACGAGCTTGCATACTTGATTTCAAAGGCTAGTGGGATGATCACTTGCATTTGGTAGAGTTCTAATATAACACTAGCTATCAATCTAGTATCAATATGGCACCATACGAAGCATTATCTGGCCGACCGTGTAACGCTTGGTGGTAAGCAAGCGAGAAATTGATACTTAGGCTAGATATGATTATAGAAACCTCGAAGAAGATTGAGATCACTCAGCAATGGATGAAATCTCGGGATAGGCAGAAGAACTATACTGATAGTAAACGTAGAGATTTGGAGTTCTCTGTTGGTGATATGGTTTTTGTGAAGATTATTTTGTTGAATAATGTTAATAGATACGGTAGTAAGGGAAAGTTGACGACAATATCCATATGTCTTTTTCTGGTAGTAAAGAGGCCTAGGAACCTAGCATATAGGGTCGACTTTCCTCAAAAGTTGGTGGGCATGCATAATGTCTTCCATGTCTCTCGTTTGAGGAAGTTTGTGCTCGATTTAGCGTGAAATTACATCGGATTAGCTTAATGATATCGATATTGAACCAGAAACTTCAAGACCTCATAGTCTGGTTCATATCATTGGACATAACACGAAATAAATTAGGAAGAAGACGGTGAAGTTAGAGAAGGTTCAATGGAGCAAAAGCGAAGGCGATTACATATGGAAAACTGAGGAGAGCATGATGGTTGTATATCCAGAGCTCTTTGCATTGTAAGGCCTACTATTTATCATATTTTCTTCCACCTTTGATATCATAAAGGATAGTTTAGTATCTCCCATGGTAAGAATACGTTTGTAGGAAATGTGGATTATGGACTTTAAGGCAGAATTAATACTAGAGGGGGGTGAATATTGTTTAATTAATTTTATGAATCTTTTTGAAATCTTTTCAAATTAAATCCAAACAGATGCAATTCAAAAACACAGAAACAATCACAAAATCAGACAAAGATGCAAATAGTAAATAAAAGCAGTAAAGGAAAGAACACACCAGAATTTTATACTCGTTTGAAGTTACCCTACATCCAGTCCCACACAATTTCTTATGCAGATTTCTTTTTAAATATAATGTCGATATTTCAACCTTGATTTCAAGGCCATAAGATACACCCTCCTATCTTGACTCCAGGGCAAACTCTCTTGATTTAACCAGGCTACAAGATCACATAATTGATTTACGGGCTACAATCACACCCAATTGATTTTCGAGCCACAGTCACGCCATTTCTAATCACACTTCGATAGAGAGAGACTTAATACACTTCTTTGATTACAAATGATCCTATAACTCTGAATAGCACTGAGATCTTTGAGAGAGAGTGGCAGAGAATCAAGCTATAGATGATCGAGTTTGATTCACTTAGAATTTCGGCAGAGTTTTGTTAAAGCACTTGAGATATAAGAGAATATTTGAGTGGAGAAGAAGGAGGGAAGAAATGAAGAAAAATAAACTTAAAATTCATTGAAAACAACTGGTATTTATAGGAGAACAACGGTCATGTCCATTCTTGAAAGGTTGTGATGAATAGACACTTCTTTTGAAAATTTGAATTTTAAATTCTACGGCTACCATGTCGACATGAGGGGATGAGGGATGTCGACATGCCTATGTTAATTTTGAAAGTTGATTTTGCTTTAAAATGAATTCTATTCTAAAACTTGTTAAAACAATTTCTAAACTTTGTAAAACATTTTGAATATAGTTAAAACTTATAAAAGAGTATTAGAAAGTAATCTTAAAATATATAATCTATAATATAAAAGTAATATTAAAAACTAAATATAGATTTCTTTAAAATATATTAAAGCTAAAATATTAAAATCAAGAGATAGTTTAAAAAAAGAGATGATTTTGAAATTAATATGATTAAAAGTAGTTTTTGAATTAAGGCTAAAATATTTAAATTGATAGAGATGACTTTAAAAAGATAGTTTTGAAAAATAAATCATTTTGAAAATTTCGTGGACTCCATTCCATTGGAGAAGATCGTGGGTTCATCCACTAAAGAGGTTGTGGGTTACATTCCACTATTAAAGCGAGAAGGTAGATTCCATTCCACAATTAAAATTCGAATAAAGATTTTATGTAATGGTCCGATTTTACGACTTTCAAAAGTCAACATTAATACGTCCACTGTATCTAATGCCGCACGGTCAAATACCGAAAAACCAAACCGTTAGGGTTAAAGAAGAAGAAGATAGAAGAAGAACAGAAACAATAAACAGAATCTCACATTTCGCAGCGGAACAAATATAATAGATAATGAATATCTCTAAAACAAGGAACTATATCAGTTACACATTCAACATCAGAGCTACACAACACGATACAACACTGATAGTCATTACAACTTGACTACAAGGAAACTGACTTGCACCAACACAAACGCAGCAGATACTATATAATATAAGCGATACGCCTCGCCATCCAGCTTGAATTCCAGATCTCCACAGCATATTTTTTCTGACTTCGTTCCAGAATAATGATAACCTGACTCTAGGCTGCCTGTATGGAAAATTGTGGGCACCCAGAGTTTAGAAAGGGAACGATAAACTCCAGGTCAGTCATGGGACTAGTGTGAGATCTTAAAAAAAGTTATTTTCACAAAGAAAGGAAAATAAATCCGCTATGCTTTTGGAAAATGAAGCTACCATAAGGCCTCCTGCCACCCCACAATGCAAACGCAGAATTGGAGAAGATTTCTCCTTATGATAGTCAAACATGCTTGATACGCAAAATCATTTTTAATATTATCATTAGTGCATAGTGTGGAAAACATTTCGAAAGTATAATATTAATCTTAACCAGCATACAATCATTATTGTATGCCTACTATAGCTACCATGTTCAATAGCAGGTTACCGCCACATTCCATGGCAGGTTATACAACTAAAATCGTACAGGGCGCGTATTGTTTCTTTGGATTTCCAACAATGGTCAGGCAAAGGAACTTCCTACACCAAAATGGAACGCCTCTGGAGGGACGTCCTCGAGAACCTAACTGGATCTCTGCCAACACAAGGCCGAGTTACCCCATGCTATAATACAGCTATAACATGAGTAACTACCACAAGTATACCATCCCCGGTCATTACCGACCTTTATCCGAGGATCCTCAACCACAAAGCAACAACCATAAAGCAATAAATTTGCAGTAACCACATAAGTTAAGTATGTGGGATCCATACCACGATACCACCCTTTTCCAGAAGAAAATTGACATACCCTGAGGGCGCTATCCCCAAATTGTCTTGCTGCAACATTCCTGTTTCGACCCTTTCCGGGTTGTGAGGTTCGACGAAGTCTCGTTCACAAAGCTACGCTTTTCACAAAAGCCATGCTTCGATCAACAAATGATTAGTAGCACTTCGTATGCCACATTACCAAATTGGGAATGTATCACTAATAATCATCAACTACATAACCTCTGAGCTCGTACGTCTCAGAGAAGGGTGTTAAGCTAAGAGAATAAATTCTCCGCCACCAACAGAAATGTATTTGATAGAAACCAGCTTTACATCTCAAAGAGTGATGTCGGACACACATCCATACAAGTCGATTCCGGGATCGAACGGAACCAAAGGCACTTTAAAGAAGCCCTTGCAAATCCGGATATTCACTAATCACGTCCGGAATCTCCATCACAAAGGGTGATAAAATCTCTATACCGAAGCAACTCGGTGCAGAGACATTCGACAGGTAATCCTTTCCCTTTCGAAAATACCCGATCTTCAACACCATCTTCAAATGCAATCCCATTTCGCCGTATCATTATTCGGAATGGATTTTATGACACAAAGTCCTCTCCCGCCTAATCCGAATAATGAGCGCTTATTTTAAAAATAAGTTTTCATTTAGATTTCAAATAAATCACAATAAATTTCCACTTTGATCTTTTAAACAAAAGATCCATCATAATCACAAAGGTTCGATGTGGTTTTCGAATATCCATTTGGAATCCAACCCCCGGTCGCATCGAAATTCAAATGCCATTAAAGGCCAATATTGATAATCGGCTATTTAACTATCAATCAACATTCACAACAATCACCAAGATTTAAATAATTTTTCCCCAATTATTTATATTCAACATGTATTCGCAAGATATAGTTTTAACACTTCAACACTTTGAAAACAAATTTCAAATCAATTTCCACATTCAATCCTTTGAAAACAAATTTCAAATCATTTTACTCATTTCAATCCTTTGAAAACAAATTTCAAATCATTTTCCTAACGCGGAATATATTTTCAAACATTTATTCATTTCCACTGAAAATCTGTCGAGTTCAAATATTTTAAAATAATGTAAATTACTTATCCAAACACATATACTTGGAAATATTTAAAATAAACCTATTTCAAAGCATTTCATTTTAAAAAATTAGTTACGAAATTTTATACCCATATCTCATATAAATCTTAAGCCCAAAATAATTTTAAAATAAAACTATTAGATAGAGTATAACCATTTAAATAACCAATTTCTAAATCAAATATCAATTTAAACCTTTAAATAATCACTTTTATAATTTATTAAATAAATCTTTACTTTAAAGATTTTAAAAATAGCTTAAGAAAATAATTTCTCCAAAATATTCTTTTTAAAACCAACTCTAAATTTTTTAATTTATATTGAAAACTACTTTGAAAATATACTCGGCTTTCCAGGGAAAATACACTTTCCATTCAAAATTGGTTTATTTAAATCAATTAATAAATCTTCTTGATTTATTTTAAATTTACGTTACAAATCCATAAATTCCTTTCCACACTTTTAAAAATAAAACAATATTTATTTTTAAAACAAATTTCCCTTTCTTTTGTAAAATTCCCATTGTGAATTTAAATTTTCAAATATCCACTAATATACGATTTTCAAATCGATTCCCAAATATTCACTTTCAACACCAAATCAATTATCAAATTGACTTCCAAATTTATTTCAAATACCAAATCAAATTCCAAATTGATTTTCAATTTTATTTCAAACACCAAAATGATTTCAGAATTGATTTCCCAAAATTTATTTTTAAACACCAAATCAATTTCCCAAAGATATATTTTCAAACACCGAATCAATTTCCAAATTGATTTCCAAATTTATTTTCTTTTAAAATAAATTCACTTTATTTTTTTCCAAACTACTTAAAATCCTTGTTTTAAACATATTGTTCAACCTTTGAATAATATTACCCAAAATCCATTTACTAAGCCTTTTTCCCAAATTTTGGAATTTTATCCAATAGGATTACAAAAATAAAACTTTACCCTTTTAAAATTCCTCTTTTTAAATTTATCCAATTTTCAAAAAAAAAAATCTATAAACTTTCTACTTGAATTTTAAAAATCGAAATTTATTTATTTCAGGTATCCTACGATACCAAAAATATATTCGGCTAAACTATAGCCTTCAATGATTTCAATCACAAATATAATCACACACAGATTATAAATAATCAACACACAATATTGAAACTAATTCAAATATTTGAGGAATCCAGTTGGATCCCTCCAACCTGTTTCCCTGCATCTAGATGTTAGCACAATAATTAAATACCAATTCCACTTCGAGGTGGAATATCGTGGTATATGGGATTAATATAGTATCATCCGCTATTATGCGGTGCATATGATCTCATCCGTTATATAATGTGGGAAATCAATCACTCCAAATACATATATAATACCAATTCAACTTCGAGGTGGAATATCGCGGTATATGGGTTTATATATAATATCATCCGCTATTATGCGGCGTATAGGGTCTAATCCAATACAACTGATAATAATTTATCATCGAAGCACACAATCAACAATTTTAAATTTAACTATTTAAAATTAAATCGGAAAATCCGATTGAGTGAGAATATCTCACCTTTGCCTTTTACTTTGCAATCCATTTCCATTCTGGACTGGTTTTCTTCGCGATTTTGATCTTGTATAAATATTTATACAATTGATTAATATTTGAATTAATCGAACAATTAAATTCCATTTGATAATTTAATTAACCCGTGATTTAATTTCAAACTAATATCTTTTAAAAAAATTGAACAAATCCCATTATCAAATTTATTTAAATGAAAATTAAATTGAAAATTAAATTTTCTTTAATAGATTATTTTATTTTAATTTTAAAACTGCATATAAAGACAATTTATATAAGTCAATTTCCTATATATAAACCCTTATATTTTTTTATTTTTTTTATTTTCCACTTGTAAAATAAAATCCTTTTTTTCAAATCTTATATACATATTTTTAAACTAACAAAAGTCCCTTTACTGTTTTACTTTTCACCGCAGAACAAAATATATTTACTCCATGTGTTTCTGCCTATATCCATATATATATACACACACACACACACACACACACACACACATATACATATATATATCGGAAATTTGTATATATGTACCTACTGCAAAATAATTTGATGCACAGAAATAAATATTTATTTATTCTATTTAAATTTATAAAACAGGAATTACCTCACTGTTAAGCTCAAGACGATTGAAACCCTAGCCATCTCGAGTTGAACCTCCTGCCTCATGTGCCACCTCGCCTTCGAGATCGTGACGACACCATCGAACTTTACTCCACGCGTGCGAGGCCATCGCTTCCTGGTCGAGTTCGAGCGCAACGCTGCAGCACCCATCATCGCAAGCTGCTTGTCGCGCATCGATTGCTTCAGTTGCGAATTCCCACGACGCGATACCAACATCGTTGCTGCGCCGACGCAATGCCCTGGAACTGCTCGAATTTCCTGACTCGCGAACGATGTCGCCTGAAAAATTATTCGCGACAACCAACTTCATTGCTGTCGCCTGCTGCGTCGCGACTTGCCAACACCCAGCTCCAACCCACGCGACTACTTCAATGACGCATCTCTGACAAAACGAGACAAACTGCCTCGCTTCATTGCCGATGAAGCCGTGCTTCAACCCTTTTTCCCTAGATGTGACCTTGCCTCGATTTCGATTGTCGAAGTCCCTCTTTTTTTTATAAATTAAGGAATAAATCAATTTAGGTTTGTATTAGAAAAGGGGAGAGGAGAGGGGCCATTATCAATTTCGTTGGTTTTAAACGATGTTGTGATATGAAAATGAATTCGATTTTATTTTGAAACGATTTGTTTTTTATCGCATATTAATTTTTGAAACGATGCATGTTGAGATGAAGGTCACGTTTTGGAAAAGATCTGCCATCGTGACATTTGGATTGATGGCAAAAATCTTTGATGTGAGAATAAATGCGAATCAGCCAAATTTATGAATATTTTAAATTCAAATTGCTTTGATAAACGCAATTTAAAATTCGACCTCCAATCGAGGCGTGACGCTAGGCATTTATAACGTTATACGCCTATTACGAACACAATGGAAAAGGTTTCGAGTCCAAACTCGACAGTATGGAGAAGACAGCTTTTTGGACCCAGCTATTAAATTACATTTTCGATATAAATTTCAGCGCGTTTGCTTATCGTACGATCACACGACAACTCTGAACGCTACGAAAATTGAAATTCGATAATAATAAAATATTACGGATCCAACGGAACTGGTTTCGTTAAAATCCGAGACTGTGCCTCAGAAGGTTATTTTTAAATATCGATTTAAACGATATAAACTCAAAACTGAACAAAACAGTTTCAAATTCAACTCTGAAGCTTTTGTTATCTTCAGTATTATCAATATAGATTTTCCAAGTCTTCAAATTATTTTTAACAGGATTAAAATTGAAGATTCAAAAAAAAAATTACCCAACTTCACATTATAAAATTCAATAATTTAATTGCCGAATCCACAGCAATATTTGAAATTCAAGTTTAAATTAACTTCCAAACATTTAAAATCAATTAAATATTTGGATTTCAAATGTTCAAAATTTTCGGGTCGTCGCATCATTCCCCTCTTAAAAGAATTTCGTCCCGAAATTACTAGTTAAGAAGAATGATCCTAAACCCATTCATTGATTTTCCCAAAACCAAACAATTTTATCAACTTGTCAAAACAAATCTTTTATAAAAGATCCGTTATCACTTCAACTAATTTTCCAAAACCTTCCATAAATTTCAAACAACACTGTTTTCTTAACAATTCAAATTAAATTCAAATTCAAATTTTAAATTTTCGAAATTTTCTCAAAATTTTTCTAACTCCCTAAATTTTCGAAAAATTTCGCCAGCGTCTCCTTTGCGCGGCTAGCTCGGTGCGATTACAAAATGGTACCACGGGCCCCCAGATTTCAAAATGAAAACAAAAAACCAAGTGGCTAGATAAGAAAATCATCAAATTTCATATAGAAATTTAAATACATACCTTTTTCGAGCAACTTAAATTTTATCTTCGAAAATCAAATCCCAATTCCTTTTCCTTTAACACACCTGCGTATCTATTTAGCAATAATGTCCAATTATAGCTTTCGTAATCATTTTACACATTTCTTTACCAAAGTTTCAATATCTCTTTCATTCAAATCTGTACGATGTACTTATATCATCCGTACGCAATATCAAATTCGATCGCTCACTCGATCACACAATTTCACTCCGTACTTGTATCGTCCACCCGACTTTCTAGTGCGGACTCAGATCTGGTTTCTTGATCAAAAACCGTCATTCTCCTTGCATAGCCGTAAACTATGATGGAGAATTTCTAGAATCAACCAAAAATACATATCCAGGTTTGCCGTCGAAAATCGAGCGAAAAATTCCAACTCGGATCGATTTAATTATCTCAAAATTCTGTGCTCGAATTCTGGATCAAATTGCTATGCGAATAAAATAATATGCATACATCCTACGTATTTATTCCAAATTGATTATCAGCTATATCAGTTTTCTTTTCTTTTATTCACATTGATTTTTCATTTCCTTATCCACAATTACCATTTCACGATTTCCATTATCTTCATTCAATCATTAACTTAGAGTATTTTCTCAATTCCAAATTTTACTTAAGAATTATACCATTTTTTCTTAAGTTCAACATATATTTTATATAACTTCATATATTTATTCTCAGTTGGCCGCTTCAGTTAATATCTACTTATATTTAAATTGGTTTTCCAATTCCATATAAATTCTATTTACCTTTCATTTATAATTATTAAATTCAATTCTTTTCAAACCATATTTATTTTATCATTCCTTAGATTAGTTTCACTTACTAATTTTATTTCACTACTTCGCATTATTTATCACAAATCAAATTCAATTCCAATTCCAGTTCTATTTACTTACAAATTCGAAATGAATTTCAATATTCAATTTCACTTTCATTTACTTGCAATTGTCAATTTATTTATTCATTCATACTTTAATTTTCCACCTTAATAAATTTTATTCCATAACTATTTTTATCAGATTTAAGAGTCTTTTCAACTTTTCAAAATCAATTCAAATTTTCTTTTGAATTCCCAAAACCAAACCCCATTTTTCCAAATAACTTAAATTTTTAAATAATTTGGCAGCAATTCCTCTCTTGGAAACTCAAAAATGAACATCGATGATGTTGCAGTCATCGCCGAAGTTATTTTCCAGCGACCGAAAAGAGTTTAGAGCTTTTATCCCTTCAAAACATTTTTCCAAAGTCTTTGAAAATCATTTTCAAACTCAAAGGGAATTTAATTTCCAAATTCCAAAATTTTCAAATCCTTTCAAAAAATTTCAAATATTTCTCTGGAATTCTATTTCAAATTAGAAATCACATTTACAATTTATATTTACAAATCTCATTTGTATATGGATTTTATTTCTAAGTTTTAAGATATGATTTCAATTTCTTATTCAATAATCAATGATAATAATTTAATATTATCACTTCCTAACATCCAAGCAACCATATGCTATAATAATTTACAGAAAATGGTTTCTTTTCTATACAAAAATAGTTTGGGTAAAATTATCTCATTAACCCGATTTTAAAACAATACTGTGTCCGTTTATCTTGTTCAAGAGTTTAGAAACCCTTATCGATACAGTTGGCCAAACTGCACCGACCAGAATCTATAAACAAATATGCGCTCATATCTAACAAACCACTATCAACTATAAAATTATCTCATTAACCCGATTTCAAATATTTTATATTCACTAACAAATACGCGCTCATATCTATTATTACACTCAAACTCATTCTAGAGTACTACTGACTCTATCTCTAATGATTAAACCACACTAGAGCCAAGGTTGTTTCTTAACCAAATGCTCTGATACCACATTGTAACAGTCTGATTTTACGACTTTCGAAATCCATATTAATACGTCCACTGTATTAAATGCCGCACAGTCGAATGCCAAAAAACCAAACCGTTAGGGTTAAAGAAGAAGAAGATAGAAGAAGAACAGAAACATTAAACAGAATCTCATATTTCGCAGCGGAACAAATATAATAGATAAATTAATATCTTTAAAAAAGGAACTATATCTTTTATACATTACAACATCAGAGCTACACAACACAATACAACACTGACAGTCATTATAACTTGACTACAAGGAAACTGACTTGCACCAACACAAACGCAACAGATACTATATAATATAAGTGATACGCCTCGCCATACAGCTTGAACTCTAGATCTCCACGGCATATTTTTTCTGACTTCGCTCCAGAATAATGATAACCTGACTCTAAGCTGCCTGTTTGGAAAATTGTAGGCACCCAGAGTTTAGAAAGTGAATAATAAACTCCAGGTCAGTCACGGGACTGGTATGAGATCTTAAAAACAGTTATTTTCACAAAGAAAGGAAAAGAAATCCGCTATGCTTTTGGAAAATGAAACTATCATAAGGCCTCCTGCCACACACACAATGTAAACGCAGAATTGGAGCAGATTTCTCCTTATGATAGTCGAACATGCTTGATACGCAAAATCCTTTTTAATATTATCATTAGTGCATAGTGTGGAAAATATTTCGAAAGTATAATATTAATCTTAGCCAGCATACAACCATTATTGTATGCCTACTATAGCTACCATGTTCAATAGCAGGTTACCGCCACATTTCATGGCAGGTTATATAATTAAAACCATACAGGACGCGTATTGTTTCTTTGGATTTCCAACAATGCAGGCAAAGGAACTTCCTACACCAAAATGAAACGCCTCTGGAGGGACGTCCCTGAGAACCTAACCAGATCTCTGCCAACACAAGGCAGAGTTACCCCATGCTGTAATACAGCTATAACATGAGTAACTACCACAAGTATGCCATCCTCGGTCGTTACCGACCTTTATCCGAGGATCCTCAACCACAAAGAAACAACCACAAAGCAATAAATTTGCAGTAACCACATAAGTAAGTATCTGGGCTCCATACCATGATACCACCATTTTCCAGAAAGAAATGGACATACCCTGAGGGCGCTACCCCCAAATTGTCTCGCTGCAACATTCCTTTTTCGACCATTTCATGGTTGTGAGGTTCGACGAAGTCTTGCCCATAAAGCTACGCTTTTCACAAAAGCCATGCTTCGATCAACAAATGATTAGCAGCACTTCTATGCCACATTAACAAATTGGGAATGTATCACTAGTAACCATCAACTACACAACCTCTGAGCTCGTATGTCTCAGAGAAGGGTGTTAAGCTAAGAGAATAAATTCTCCGCCACTAACAGAAATGTATTTGATAGAAACCAGCTTTACATCTCAAAGTGTAATGTCAGACACACATCCATACAATTCCATTCCGGGATCGAGCGGAACTGAAGGCACTTCAAAGAAGCCCTTACAAATTCGGATATTCACTAATCACATCCGGAATCACCATCACAAAGGGTGATAAAATCTCTATATCGGACCAACTTGGTGCAGAGGCATTCGACAGGTATTCCTTTCGCTTTCAAAAATACCCGGTCTTCAAGACCATCTTCAAATGCAATCCCATTTCATCGTATCATTATTCGGAATGGGTTTTATGACACAAAGTCCTCTCCTGGCTAATCCGAATAATGAGCGCTTATTTTAAAAATAAGTGTTCATTCGGATTTCAAATAAATCACAACAAATTTCCACTTTGATCTTTTAAACAAAAGATCCATCACAATCACAAAGGTTCGATGTGGTTTTTGAATATCCATTTGGAATCCGACCCCCGGTCGCATCGAAACTCAAATGCCATTAAAGGCCAATATTGATAGTCGATTATTTAAATATCAATCAACATTCACAACAATCACCAAGATTTAAATAATTTTTCCCCCAATTATTTATTTTCAACATATATTCGCAAGATATAGTTTTAACACTTCAACACTTAGAAAACAAATTTCAAATCAATTTCCACATTTAATCTTTTGAAAACAAATTTCAAATCATTTTCCTCATTTCAATCCTTTGAAAACAAATTTCAAATCATTTTCCTTACGCGGAATATATTTTCAAATATTTATTCATTTCCACTGAAAATTTACCGAGTTCAAATATTTTAAAATATTTTAAATTAATTATCCAAACATATATACTTGGAAATATTTAAAATAAAACTATTTTAAAACACTTTATTTTAAAATATTAGTTACGAAATTTTATACCCATATCTCATATAAATATTAAGCCCAAAATAATTTTAAAATAAAATTATTAAATAGAGTATTAAATAACCATTTTATAAATCAAATATCAATTTAAACCTTTAAATAATCACTTCTATAATTTATTAAATATATTTTTACTTCAAATATTTTCAAAATAGCTTAAGAAAATAATTTCTCAAAAACGTTATGTTTAAAATCAACTCTAGAACTTTTAATTTATATTGAAAACTACTTTGAAAATATACTCGGCTTTACAGGGAAAATACACTTTCCATTCTAAATTGGTTTATTTAAATCAGTTAATAAATCTTCTCGATTTATTTTAAATTTGCGTTCCAAATCCATAAATTCCTTTCCCCACTTTTAAAAATAAACAATATTTATTTTAAAACAAATTTCTCTTTCTTTTATAAAATTCCCATTGTGAATTTAAATTTTCAAATATCTACTAATATACGATTTTCAAATCGATTCCCAAATATTCACTTTCAACACCAAATCAATTTTCAGATTGACTTCCAAATTTATTTCAAATACCAAACCAAATTCCAAATTGATTTTCAATATTATTTCAAACACCATAATGATTTCAGAATTGATTTTCCAAAATTTATATTTAAACACCAAATCAATTTCCAAATCAGTTTCCCAAAGATTTATTTTCAAACACCGAATCAATTTCCAAATTGATTTTCTTTTAAAATAAATTCCTTTATTTTTCCAAACTATTTAAAATCCATATTTTAAATAAATTCTTCAACCTTTGAATAATATTACCCGAAATCCATTTGTTAAGCCTTTTTCCTGTATTTTGGAATTTTATCCAATAGGATTACAAAAATAAAACTTTATCCTTTTAAAATTCCTCTTTTTAAATTTATCCAATTTTCGAAAATAAATTTTCTATAAACTCTCTACTTGAATTTTAAAAATTCAATTTTATTTATTTTCGGTATCCTACGATATCAAAAATATATTCGGTTAAACTGTAGCCTTCAACAATTTCAATCACAAATATAATTACACACAGATTATACACACAAAATTAAAACTAATTCAAATATTCGAGAAATCCTGTTGGATCTCTCTAACCTATTTCCATGCATCCATAGATGTTAGCATAACAATTAAATACCAATTCCACTTCAAGGCGGAATATCATGGTATATGGGATTAATATAATATCATCCGCTATATAATGCGGGAAATCAACTACTCCAAATGCATATATAATACCAATTCCACTTCGAGGTGGAATATCACGGTATATGGGTTTATATATAATATCATCCTCTATTATACGGCGCATAGGGTCTAATCCAATACAACTGATAATAATTTATCATCCAAGCACACAATCAACAATTTTAAATTTAATGATTTAAAATTAAATCGAAAAATCCGATTGAGTGAGAAGATCTCACCTTTGCCTTTTACTTTGCAATTCATTTCCATTCCGGACTAGTTTTCTTCGCGATTTTGACCTTGTATAAATATTTATACAATTGATTAATATTTGAATTAATCGAACAATTAAATTTCATTTGATAATTTAATTAATCCGTGATTTAATTTCAAACTAATATCTTTTAAAAAAATTGAACAAATCTCTTTTAACAAATTTATTTAACTGAAAATTAAATTTTCTTTAATAGATTATTTTATTTTTATTTTAAAACTGCATATAAAGACAATTTATATAAGACAAATTTTCTATATATAAACCCTTATATTTTTTTATTTTTTTATTTTCCACTTGTAAAATAAAATCCTGTTTTTCAAACCTTATATACATATTTTTAAACTAACAAAACTCCCTTTACTGTTTTACTTTTCACCGCAGAAAAAATATATTTGCTACATGTGTTTCTGCCTATACACACACACACACACACACACATATATATATATATATATATATCAGAAATTTGTATTTATATACCTACTGTAAAATAAATTTGCTGCATAGAAATAAATATTTATTTATTCTATTTAAATTTATAAAACAGGAACTACCTCACTGTTAAGCTCAAGACGATTGAAACCCTAGCCATCTCGAGTTGAACCCCCTGCCTCACGAGCCGCCTCGCCTTCGAGATCGTGACGACACCACCGACCTTTACTCCACGCGCGCCAGGCCATCGCTTCCTGATCGAGTTCAAGTGCAACGCTACAGCACCCACCGCCGCGAGCTGCTTACCGTGCACCGATTGCTTCAGTCGCGATTCCCACAACGTGATGCCAACATCGTTGCTGCGCTGACGCGATGCCCTGGAACTGCTCGAATTTCCTGACTCGCAAACGATGTCGCCTGAAAAATTGTTCGCGACAACCAACTTCGATGTTGTCGCCTGCTGCATCGCGACTTGCCAACACCCAGCTCCAAACCCACGCGACTGCTTCAATGACACATCTCTGACCAAACGAGACTAGCTGCCTCGCGTCATTGCCAATTCAGCCGTGCTCCAACCCTTTTGCCCTAGACGCGACCTTGCCTCGATTTTGATTGCCGAAGTCCCTCTTTTTTTTATAAATTGAGGAACGAATCAATTTAGGTTCGTATTAGAAAAGGGGAGAGGAGAGCGGCCATTATCAATTTCGTTGATTTTAAACGATGCTGTGGTATGAAAATGAATTCGATTTTGTTTTGAAATGATTTGTTTTTTATCGCTTATTAATTTTAGAAACGATGCATGTTGAGATGAAGGACACGTTTTGGAAAAGATCTGACATCGTGACATTTGAAATGACGGCAAAAATCTCTGATGTGAGAATAAAAGCAAATCAGCCAAATTTATAAATATTTTAATTTTTAAATTCAAATTGCTTTGACAAACACAATTTAAAATCTTGACATCCAATCGAGGCATGACGCCAGGCATTTATAATGTTATACGCCTATTCCGAACATAACGGAAAAGGTTTCAAGTCCAAACTCGATCGTATGGAGAAGATAGCTTTTTGGACCCAGCTATTAAATTAAATTTTCGATATAAATTTCAACGCGTTTGCTTATCGTACGATCACACGACAACTCCGAATGCTACAAAAATTGAAATCCGATAATAGTACAATATTACGGATCCAATGGAACTGGTTTAGTTGAAATCCGAGACCGTGCCTCGGAAGGCTATTTTTAAATATCGATTTAAATGATATAAATTCAAAACTAAACAAAACAGTTTCAAATTCAACCCTGAAGCTTCTGTAATCTTCAATATTATCAATATAGATTTTCCAAGCCTTCAAATTATTTTTAACAGGCTTAAAATTGAAGATTCAAATTTTTTTAACCCAACTTTACATTATTAAATTCAATAATTTAATTGCCGGATCCATAGCAATATTTGAAATTAAGTTTAAATTAACTCCCAAAGATTTAAAATCAATTAAATATTTCGATTTCAAATGTTCAAAATTTCTGGGTCGTCACATTTTAGTGTTATTATAAAGTTTTAACATAAATCTAGACTCTATTACTTATCTTGATATCTTGAACTCTTAAACTCTTGATACTCATGAGTCTTCAGTCTTGATTTCTTCAATCTTGAATTCGTCAGTTATATAGTCTTCATTCTCAGTACCTGCATATATACATACATATATATATATACCTGCATATACATATATATCTTGACAAGAATATTAGTATTTATATTTTATAACAAGTCATAAGATTGTTGTCATCAAAACCATCATCTCAGGAACTAACAATCTTTCCTTTTTTGACGATGACGACCTATGTTTATAAATATACTCCATCAAACTCTGATTCTACTCTGACTCCCCCTTATTCCAAAAACTCCCCCTTAATCTAAGTCAAACTAACCTATTTTATGATTCTCCCCCTTTATCATCAACAAACAATAATCCTAAACTACATAACTCCCCTTTAAACTGTAGAACTAAAAGCTAATAACGAGTATAATAAGCGAAACATAAATCTAATTTTATTATGTATGATGTTACGTTACGCGTATATATGAAACATAGACACAAATATATACAAGTACACAAAACATAAAAACATTAATATAATAACAATCTAATGAGAGTCCTTGACAATTGGTGACTTGTGAATCGAACAATTAGGGTAATGGAGACAAAAGTTTCCATGTTGTTCGACCAAACTACCGTTTTTGTCGAAACAGACTTCTTCAATGCAAATAACTTTATTGTGTTCATCCATTTGCACTTCTTCCTCTTCTTCTTCTTCTCCGTCGTCCTCTAATGGATTATGAATATGTATGTTAGAGGAATCATCTTCAATCACAATAGGGTCTGCATGATTATCCATTAGAAATTTTTGCAAATTTCAAGAATCTTGCCTTGTTTCACTTGTTCCTTTTCCATTCTTGTTTGCATGATTTGTTATTCAATCAACATTTGCAGAGAATCCTTCATAGTTTCCTCGATCTTCGTTGCTCGAGTTAATGTAGTACGTTGAAATGGACCAGAATTTGGAGAAGGGAAGGAAAAAGTTGTATTTTGGTTTGATTTAGAAGAGGAGGCCATTATTTTATATTTTCAGACGTTTATTACAGAGAAAATGAATTAAGAAGACGGAAAAATTCAAAATGTTATGATTATACAACCACCAAACTGATTTTAGAGGGAAAATCAAAATTTTCAATTTTACCGTTGTATGTCGACATGAGGGGTAGGGGCATGTCGACATCCCTTTGAAAATTTTGACAATTTTGTTTTTCTTTATTTATTTAAATATATATGTTACTATATACATATTCTATATCTCAATTATAGAACAAATACCTAGTTCTCTTCTTAATTTAATAAAGATTGATTGATTCAAGGGTTTGGTCAGAATATCAGCTATTTGATCCTCAGTGTTGAGAAATTCAAGAGAAATAATCTCTTTACTTATGTTATCTCTGAGAATATGATGTCTGATATCAATATGTTTGGTTCTGGCATGATGAGTAGGATTTTTGGATAAATTTATTGCACTTGTATTGTTACAATAAATTGGTGATTTTGAAATATTTAATCCAAAATCCTTTAGGGTCTGTTGCATATAGATAACTTGAGAACAAGCCAAAGCAGTAGAGTATATTCTGCTTCAGTTGTTGAATGTGAGACAGTGTTTTACTTTTTACTAAATCAGGAAACCAGAGAATGTCCTAAAAAGTGACAAGTTCCACTTGTGTTTTTCCGGTCTGATTTACAACTAGCATAATCGGCATCACAATATGAGATTAAATCAAATGAATCATTTTTAGGGTAAAATAGGCCATAGGGTAAAGTGTGTTTAACATATCTTAGGATATGTTTAACAGCTTTTAAATGGGTTTCTTTAGGTTGAGATTGGTACCTTGCACAGAGACAGACACTATGCATGATATCTGGCCTACTCGCAGTTATATAGAGTAGAATCCAATCATTCCGTAGTATAGTTTTTGATCAACATCCTTTGACATGTCTTCTTTATTAGACTTCATTGATTGCCATAGGAGTGGGTTTTCCACTCGCAGTGGTCATACTAAACTTACTAACTAGATCCCTAGCATACTTTTCTTGACTAATGAAAATACCACTATTTAACTGTTTTATTTGCAATCCAAAAAAGAAAGTAAGTTCACCCATATGACTCATCTAAAACTCTTTTGTCATTATTTCATAAAACTCTTTGTTTATTTCATTGTTTGTTGATCCAAAAATGATATCATCTACATAAATTTACTAATTGGATATCATTTTTGTTTCTTTTAATAAAAAGAGTATTATCTTGTTCTAACGGCTAACCGAGCTTTATTTCATTTATTTTATTTTTATAAACCCATTTAGTTCCTATTATAGTTTTGTCCTCAGGTCGAGAAACAAGTTCTCATACTTCATTTCTGGTGAATTGATTGGGTTCTTCTTGCATAGCAAGAATCCATGAATTATCAGATGATGCTTCCTTTGTATTTTTAGATTCAAAGGTTGGTATAAAAGCTACATTACTCATCTTCTTTAGTTGATTTCTACTTCTAACAACTGATTCAATATTTCCTAGTATATTTTCTATAGGATGTTCTTTTAAACGCCTGATCATTTTATTAGGATGAACGGTTTCACAATTTGTTTCATTTTTATTCATTATCTAAAGTAACAAAATCATCTTCATCATTTATTTGAACAAAGTCTTTGAAATTTTCATCAAAAGATACATGCATTGTTTCTTCTATGGTGTTAGTTTTTAAATTGAAAACTTTGTATGCTTTACTTCTGTTAGAATATCCGATAAAAATTCCTTTGTTGGATTTAGGATCAAAATTATCCAAACTGTCCTTTGTATTTAGAATAAAGCATTTACTTCCCAGAACTTTAAAATAAGATACATTTGGTTTCTTATTGAAAAGAAGTTCATATGATGTTTTATTGGTTAGAGGTCTAGTTAAAATCCTATTCAAAATGTAACAAGCTGTAGCGACTGCTTTAGCTCAAAAATTTCTTGGTAATTTACTATCTTAAAGCATAGCTCTTGTACACTCTTGAATCGTCCTATTTTAATGCTTTACAACTCCGTTTTGTTGTGGAGTTATTGGAAAGGAATAATTATGGGTTATTCCTTTTTAATTACAGAAATTCTCAAGATTTTCATTTTCAAACTCTCTACCATGATCACTACGAATAGTTTTGGTTTTTAAAGAAAGTTGATTTTGAATTCTTTTTACAAAAGTTTTAAATAAATCAAAATCGTCACTTTTATGTTTCTAAAAAATTGTCCATGTAAATCTAGCATAATCATCTATAATTACAAAAACATATTTAATGTGATTTATTGACTGAATTTGAGATGGCTCAAGCAGATCTAAATGAAGCAACTCAAGAGGTTTTGAAGTTGAAATCATATCTTCTAATTTAAATGAACTCTTTCTCAGTTTCCCAATTGACAAGCATTACATAAACTATCTACTTTTAAATCAATTTTAGGGAAACCTCTTAATAGATCAAGTTTTAACAGTCTAGATAAGAGTTTGAAATTCAAATACCCAAATCTTTTATGCCAAATCCAAGGGTCACTTGTATTAGCCAAAAGACATAGGTTATCATTTGATATTTTCATACTGAGAATATAAATATATTTTTTTCCTAATTCCTTCAATGATAATATTTGATTTATTATCTTTGATGCACTTATCCTTTTCAAATTTAATTTTGTAGCCCTTATCACATAGTTGACTTATGCTAAGTAAGTTTTCTTTTAGATTCCTAACTAACGGAACATCATAAATAGTAGGAGTTTTAGAGTTACCGACATTGTCGATGCCAATCATATATCCTTTTGAATTGTCTCCAAAGTTGACCATTCCTCCATCTTCATAAATTATGTCATTCACTATCTCTGGATTACCAGTCATGTGCCTTGAACATCCACTATCAAGTATCCATTTGTTTTTCTTGATTTGCATCATTTGTCCATTGAGTGTTGATTCTTTAAAAGTCATATAACACATCTGTTCCTACACAACATACCAATACAGTAGATAACTTGATTTTCTATAATAACAATATGCATACTTATGAGACAATGATGATTTGGACAGTTTTGAACTAGTGTTAACAGGAATCTCCAAAAATTATCATTTTAAACTTTTTCAAAATTCAGATTATGATAACTTTGAAAACCAATGCTCTGATACCAAATGTAGAAAATGTGGATTACGGATCTTAAGGCAGAATTAACACTAGATGGGGGATGAATAGTGTTTAATTAATTTTATGAATCTTTTTGAAATCTTTTCAGATGCAAAAAGTAAATAAAATCAGTAAAGGAAAGAACACACTGGAATTTTATACTGGTTCGGAGTTACCCTACATCCAGTCCCACATAATTTCTTATGCGGATTTCTTTTCAAATATAATATCAATATTATAACCTCGATTTCAAGGCCACGAGATACACCCTCATGTCTCTAAGTCTAGGGAAAACTCTCTTGATTTAACCAGGCTAGAAGATCACCTAATTGATTTACGGGCTACAATCACACCCAATTGATTTACGGGCTACAGTCGCACCGTTTCCAATCACAGTTTGATAGAGAGAGACTCGATACACTTCTTTGATTATAAATGATCCTATAACTCTGAATAGCACTGAGATCTTTAAGAGAGAGTGGCAGAGAATCAAACTAGAGATGATCGAGTTTGATTTACTTAGAATTTCGACAGAGTTTTGTTAAAGCACTTGAAATATAAGAGATTATTTGAGTGGAGAAGAAGGAGTGAAGAAATAAAGAAAAACTAACTTAAAATTCACTGAATACAACTGGTATTTATCGGAGAACAATGGTCATGTCCATTCGCAAAAGGTTATGACAAATAGACACTTCTTTTGAAAATTTGAATTTTAAATTCTATGGCTACCATGTTGACATGGGGGGATGAGGGATGTCGACATGCGTATGTTAATTTTGAAAGTTGAATTTGCTTTAAAATGATTTCTATTCTAAAACTTTTAATATGAGCCGAGTTAGGGTCTGAAACCACTTCCATTGCTTCAAAATGATAGTTTTCAATTCTTTAGAGTGGTTGCGCTAGAAAAACAGACTTATCGTCTAAAAGATATGACCATTTTAAGTTTAGGTTATTGTTGGTCGGAATTAGTGGGCAATTAATTAGGCCCAAACCTAATCCCACTAACTAATTTTGGGAATTTCACCTAATTGGTGCTGAGGGGACAGTTTCAAGTCATTTCCATCTTTCCTAAAATAGTTCTAAACTTCTACTAACCGTAATCTCTTCAAAATTCATCCCTTTTTCTTACTAATGTTAGCTTAAATCATCATTAGAGAGATTAGAGAAGGGAATAGCATATCTATCATTTTGGCTGCCTTGAAATCTATGTTCTTGCAGTCCTCGTCCTAGATTTGGAGAATTTAATGGTAATTGAGTACTAAGTAGTTAATATTTGTATTGGGAATTTATCGGTCTAGTATCGGTATGAGATTTCTTAAAATATCATGATAATATCGATAAAGTATTGAACCGGTGTAGAACATGTTATAATCGACTATATAATGTTATAATATTATATTGATGTTATTTTTTTCGAAAATTTGAATAAATAATACCAAATTGCTATTAAAGACTGGTTGCGTATAATTTACATATTACAATCCGTTTACTGAGATATTTTATTAAATACAAATCATAATATAGGATCAAAAAACAATAAATTGTATATTGTACATCTTTATTATTTTCTCCATTTTTATACTATATCCATTATTTCATCAGTCGTCTAATCATCTATATCACTTTCCTAAAATTTCATATTTATAGTTTCATTTTTTTCATTTTCACTTAATTTATCGAATAAGCAACGTTGATTTGATACCAATTACTACTTTAGCTCATTTCTTATCGATATGTCAAATATATAACTTTACTGCTCTTTAACTTTTAGTTCTTGATGCATGAAAATAACTAATAAAATGAATTTTCATAAGCTAATTTACCAATTATAAATGGTGAACAAGAAAATAATTCAAAAGGAAAAGGAGCTCTTTCATGATTGTGCTTTTGGCGATAAAGTCTTCATGAAAAATAAAATATATAAAATAATGGAATAAGTATAGTTTTCTTTATTGAAGACTAAGGAAGAAGAGTAAAATTATATGGTTAAAACCAAAAAATAATACAGTGGGATTTCTAATATGGTCTAGATATTATTATTCACCATATATAAAAAATAAATATTGAGAATATAAAGATATTTATTTGTAAATACATTTCTCCAACACATACAATAATGAAAGATATTTTAAAAAATATTATGTATTTTACACTAGATATCGGAGTGATATATCGGCAAATATCGGGTGATATATCTGTAATGATAGTTTAAGTAATATTTTGAAAAAGTACCGGTTTAAAAGCGATATGAGATATATCGACGATATATCAACGGTGTTATTCGATATTAACTACAAAGATTTGGTATTAAATGAGTGAATATTGGTCTCTCAATATTCTATACTTGTCTATATAGTTAAATTTGGTGTTTTTGATATAATAAACGTGATTAAATTATCTTTAATTTAACTACACCTTTAAATATGTTTATGGATGAATTAAAAAGATTAAAAATGGATTTTGGTTATTTAATAACCAATTTTTGACTATCTAGTCATTCTTGTGTAAATGTTAGATCTAAGCTAAATTTTATGCATTGAACATGTTTGATTTGCTTAATCATGATGTATGAATGATTTTTGAATGCCTTGTATGTTTGGATGAATTGTTTTGATCTATTTTATTAAGTACTTCTAGGATGGTTAGGCGTTAACCGATGAAATGAGCAAAAAGTTGTTAGATTAGCTCAAGATTGGATAAAACTTGGAGGAGAGGTTCTGGAGTTAGAGGGGACGCTACACATCAGACCGCATGAAGATTGGGTGGATGAACTAAACTCGATGATGAATTTAATTCAAGTCGGTAGAGTTACTTTAGGTCGGTGGTATTTCGCTTCGAGTCGTGCTTCGGGCAATTTATTGGAAAACTTAGGGCTGACTTCGGGTCAAAGTGTGAAGCAATTGGGGTGAAATCCAAAGAATTAGGTCGGCGGAATTCACTTGGGGACATACTTTGGGACAAGGAAAAGGGTGCTTTGGGCTTGGCCTCGAGACAAAAGTGAAGTGGAGTTGGGAAGTTGAAGGCCAAATTTTAGCTAACTGTTCAAGTTGGTGCCAACCTAAACCATGATGGATGGGCTATAGTTCGGGCTTGGGGACTTCAATAAGGAGAAGAGAAGTTCAAGTAAAGGCCGAAGACCAAGGATTGGTTCAAAATCTCTGCTCGATACTAACCCCTTCAAGTGGGTACCGATCTGAAAATTTGTCTTAGGTTGGGACCAAACTTCTAGAAGGGGAAAGCAGGGTCCTATAGGTAATGCTAGAGCTATTTGTTCATTCATCGTTCGATGGTGAGATGACAGGATGGTGAAGACCGATGGTTAAGAAACAAAGCGATATTGGAGTGCTTAGATGTGATAATTTCGGAACTGAGATGATGGTAACTCAACGATAGATGGAGTTTGGTTCCGATGATTGTAGCTTGATGACTGGAGCTGAAGTGATGATCAAAAGCGCTGGTTTAATAAGGGAAGCTTATTAGTGGAACTATGACTGCGTTCCACTAAGGATGTAAGAAGAATGAAACTATGGTTTTTCTCCATTGTGAAGGCATGTGAGAAGGAAGCGTAGACACTCGAATGTTTTCTTTGTGCTCATGTAGAGGGGGTATAGGGGGACATCCACTTGGATTATGATTGTTTCTAGATCCTATGACTATAGATTACCTGGACCTTATGACTATTGATCTCCTTTCCTACCTTACGAAGTGGCATGGATTGAGCAATATGGAACCGAGATTTGATTGGGTCTCTGGCTTATGATTGTGTCATACGATTTATCTTATATCCAAAGCACTTAATTGATAGTGAGGATTGTCTGACGGTTGCTTTGTTTGCTTTGATTGTTTCCCTGTAGTCTGCCACTCTAGGGAGGTCGCTTGATGTAGTTATTGAAGACATAGATACTTAGACCTCAGATATTATACTCAGGACGCGGTACCTTTTGATGATAGTAGATTAGCATATTACATATGTTATATGCTAACTCTTTGGATGCAGGAATAGGCAGGTATGACATTTATACTCATTTGTTCCTTACTATCGACTTGCATAGTATTTGGAGATTCATTTATCGCTCATACCAAATTATTGTCTGACTTAAGGTTTTATGTTTTGGTTCTTATTATCTCGAGTACTCTTAAATGAGTAAACTAAATAGCAGGTCTAAGTGTACATGATGGCAATGCAGAGGATGAGCAGGATGGAGCTTTCTCGTATTATATATGGATAGTATGCTTATTCCGATGTGCGACACAATAAAGCCTAGACAGTGATTTCTTTACTATCATGGGATACGAGTTTATTTCCATATTGTATTAACTCTGTTACTATGTTGTATAACTCTATGGATCTGTGTTCTGTTACTATTGTCTCTCATGTTTTATATCTACGAACTATATTATATTTTATTTGATGCATTATGAGATATACGACAGGTTCTGTGATGTTTTATTTCTTTCAACCCTTGATAATCGTCTTACATCGATCAGGCACCATAGCATTTCACTACACAACAAGTTCACTTTATAAGTATATTTTATATTTCTTTATCAATCTCATAAGTTTACTTGTGTATTTAATTTGATAAACAATTTTACCAATTAAACTAGTTGCATAAATTTATTGAACAAGATAACTAAATTTTTTATAGCATGTGTTCTTAAAACATTATAAAGGTTAAACATAGTCATTTTTGGTGATAGGAATGATGACTCTCCTCAGAAGGTATGTAGTCTACGGTAGTATCCATTAATATTTCTTTTTGTGATCCACTAATGGCAATCGAAAATGATATCTATCAAACAGGAGCCCAGTCTTCTAAAGAATCTCCGTTGTCGGTGTCGTGTTGTTGGACTGAATACCTTTTCCTCGTCAAGGACATCATCTTTGTTGAGTAACTCTCATTACTAGAAGAGCTATTCCTAATGTTTCTATTGGCGGTCGGAGTTCATATTGGACCTCTGATTAAGATACTAGGTCTCAAATAGTGATTCGATTGATGATGAAGAAAGAGAAATCTTGGTTCAGTTCTCCACCTTAATGACAGAAAAAAGGATTGATCAAATTCTATTGAGTCTGACTCATGGTGATCCTTTATCAAAGAATGACTCTGGTTATCAAATGATTGAACAACCAGGATCAATTTACTTACGATACTTAGTTGATATTCAGATTATCTAATGAATTATGATTTCAATAGATTCTATTTAGCATAAAGACGGATATTCCTTGCTCATTATCAGACAATAATTTATTACCACACCTCGTGTGGGGCTAATCTCATTTCCCATCTCATGGAAAACCCTTTTTCGATGAATTATTCCTAGCATCGGCAAGAGGTAGCCCGCATCGTATTAATGAAATCACTCTTAATATGTAGATGCCTACTCATCCTTTTTGTTTCCCTTATCTCTTTCTTTATCTAAGTCAGAAAAATGTCATTGGTTAATATACCCATAACTATCTGACATATCAGCTTCCCTAAGATGCTCATGCATATTAATAATAGAGGTACGGGAAACCAAGTAAATAAGTCAAGTCAACAAGTCCAGTGCCTATCCTAGGTTTAGATATCCCATCTATTTCATAAGTCAACTCATAAGTCAAGTCCGGTCATAACTCATAAGTCCAGTCAAGTCCGGGTGGTTCGCTTGTCACATAAAAGGCGGAATGCCTTCTCCTGGAGAGAATAAGGGATGGACCTTACTCCTTCCATTCGCATGCATTCTACTTATCTGTACTATGTTGAGCACCTCAAATAATACGGCAAACTAAGCATAAAAATAACTTACTATGATCTCAGCTTCCCTAAGATGCGCTTTCAACACCTAGGTTCCTATGCTGTTTGACTAGCCTTAACAAGAAATTTTCACCCAATTAATATATTGGCCTTTCTTTTGGCGCCTTTTGCCTAATGCTAGCTACAAACTTCTAAGAATAACTGGCTGAACAGGGCATTTTATCCAGAACAGAAACAGGACAGGCACCACCTGTTTGGACCAGTTGGTTCAAGGGGCCCAGAATTTTAAATGAATTAATAGTGGATCACATAATATTAATTCTAAGAATTTGGAAACATTTCCAACTAAAGGATGACAAGATGAGATTGCTTCTGGATCAACATTTAATTTATTATTTAGAGGTCTCGGCTCCACTGGATTTTATATTGCTCAAAACCCTTGAAGAAATAAAGAAATCGTTTGATTTCTCGATTAAGTGTTAGGACTCGCTTGTCTTGAGATTTTGACCATGAGTTTGCTCAACAAATCATAGGCCTACAAGCAATAGATAACTCTTTATTGATCGTGTCATATACAAATCCAAACTATGGTCTCTACCCTAATCTCGATCATGACCTTGAGTTTTCTCAACAAATCAAGAAAGATTATTCACTCTTACCTGTCATTTCTTGATGGACTAAGTATAATGCACATAATTCGAGTTTACTCAATAAATACATGCATGTAACTTACCTTATAATATATTGGCATCACTACACTAAAAGTGTTGGAACTAGGCCAGCTCGCAACGGAAAAAATGGGTGAATTTTAATTTTTTTTACAATTTTGGATTCTTATTGGGCCTATGTGGTCAGAATGTATCCAATCTAATAAAAAAAATTTAAATAAAATCTTACTTTGTTTAAATTGTTAAAATGGAGATTTAAATACAACTTAAACTTATAGGTATTATAATGAATGTATCAAATACATTCATTTGTGTGAAGTGTAAGTGCGGTATATAAATGGGGTGTGTGTGCGTGTGTGTGCATGAAAATGAAACATGTATAAATGAATCTAAAGAAGGAAACCTTTTGTTTTCCTCTCTTACTATGCAATTAATAAAGATATGATATGGTAATATATCAAGAGGGAGGAACTTGTCATTTCTCTCCCTTTTTAATTGTAATAATTAATGTATTAAATGACATTTATAATTTATCAGCCAAATTTACACATGTTTTTGTTTTCCAAGTTTGATTAATGAAATATATGCATACATCCATAATAATTATATATACATACAAATATACATACATACATATATGTATATATATAAAGTGAAAACAAATTAGTTGTTTTAATTAATTAAAAATCCAAAATTAACATTAATAGGAATGGTTTCAACTAAAGAAATGTCTGACAATAAAAGGTTGCATTATTGCACAAATGTCTCTAACGAATTTGAATTATACTAAACATGTATATTTCCACATATATTTGATTATTACAATTTAATAATTTAGATCTAAACAACATATATTTGCAAATTATAGCATATGATATGTGAATATATACAATTGTACTAATAAGTTTTGATTCGAAAGTTAACAGTTTTCATTAAACTTTTAATTTAGGAATGAAACAATACTTTAAATTTTACCTAAGACTTTTAAATATAGAAAACCGCTAAGAATTAGAATTTGCATTAAAGTCGATTCATTATTCTTAATCAAGGTTTTATTAAACAAGGATTGAAACAATTATACACAAGAATTTACCATATGAAGTTAAAGGTCAATTTCAGAGAATGGTAGGTAACTTGTAACGACCCAGAATTTTGAATTTATTAAAATTTGAATATTTAATTAATTTTAAATATTAATAAGTGAATTTATAAGTCAAATAAATTTTTATTTGAATTTTTGAATTTAATTGGATTTTTAAATCGATAATTTAATACGTTAAATTATGGAAATAATTGAAAATTGAGTTAAATATGATTTGTAAAATTTTATTTTATCATATGGGAGTTAGAATGATATTTTAGAACTTTTAAAATCGAATTTAAAGTTAATTTGTGAAAATTGAATATTTTAATAATTAAATCGACTAGTGAAAATAGTCAATTTTTGAACAGTCTCAGAATTGAACGAAACCAGTTTCATTGGATCCGTAATAGTTAGTTATTACCGGATTTCAAATTTCGTGTCAATCGGAGTTATCGTTTGAGCGTGGCAGCTCAAAACGCATCGATTTATTTTTAATTTAAATTTGACGAGTGAAAATAGCCATTTTTCAAAAAGTCTCGGATTTCGACGAAACTAGTTTCATCGGATCCGTAATGTTATATTATTGTAAGGTTTCAAATTTCAAGTCAATTGGATTTACCGTTTGTCCGGTACGAATTAAAACGCCTAGAAAGTCGCTTAAATCGGTTTAATTCAAATTGAGCGTTTATAGCCATAACTCGCACATACTTCCGAATTAGCTTCCGAAACCTGTTCCATTGTGTCCGAAACGCGGGATAAACCCTAGGAACGTCAGTTTCGGCGCGTAAATCAGAGTTCGGAATTTCCGAAATGAATAGTGTTTACATTCGATTTTCTATAAAAGGAGACCACACCCTTCATTTATAAAAAAAAAAAATATAGACTAAACCCTAACGCAGCCGTCACCCTCCCCATGAACGGCCGAAAATCACTCCACTTCCTCCCTCTTTTTCTGTCAATCCATCAGTAATTAGGCAAAGGTTTCAACTAGGGAAATGTAGATCGTCATGAGGGCTTCACATCCATACGGTTGTGATCATCATCGGTGCTTTGTGGTCGTCGAAATCGTGGCTCAAAGCCGTGCGGTTGCGCACGAATTTCGAGACGATGGGTGCGACCGGACCTAGCTGCGTTTGGGCCGAGCATGGAGCATATGGAGGCGCATCTATAGGAGGTTCTTGATCGTGGTGGAGGTCGATGTTTTGCACGCGAAAATAAACCCTAAATTTTGTATATGGGTTCGGCTAAATACTGGGTGCGTACGCATGAAGGAGGAGAAGGTAGGGAGCGGCCCTGATGAATTTGCTTGAATCTACGGCCATGATTAATCTGTAGGTTTATATTATAAAAATGTTGTAAATTATAAGTTTAAGATTCGTGAAACTTCAAATATTCATAACTTTTTCATACGAGGTCGAAAACGCGCGAAACCAGTTGCGTTGGAATCGTATGGACGAGCACTACGCGATGGAGTTGGTTTGGAGTCGTTTGGAGTTAGTGAGAATTTTGGGTAAAATTAAACGTCCGTTTAATTTTATTCGAAATAAATCGCTAAAACGGAAATAAAATCAAGGTGAGAACTTCTCACTCAATCGAATTAGTTTCGATTATATTTTAAATAGTTAGATTTAAAATATTTGAATGCATGTTTGAATGTTGATTAATATCTATTGATTGTTAAAATAGACATTATGCGCCGTTAGTAAGCGGATGTTATTTATTAAAAACATATACCGCGAATATTTCATAAACAGTGAAATTGGTATTATATATAATATCAATATATATATATTGGCATATGTATATATTGCAGTTGTTGATTTCCCGTGTTTTTAGCGGATGAGACCCTATTACGCCGTTATTAAGCGGATAATATTTAATAAGAACATGTACCGCGATAATTTCGTACTGGAGCGAAATTGGTATTGTGCTAATGTTTTTGGATGCAGGAAACAGGTTGGAGGGATCCAACTGGATTCCTCAACAGTATTTATTTGATTTCAGATATTTTGATATTTGATGGATTTTCATATTGATATATGATATCGTTGTAGTCGTGATTGACTATTTGGTGTGTAGCATCATTAGACCCAGATTTTGGAATTTTAAAATGATTATAAAGTGATTTTTGAAAATATAAAATAATTTTGGAATTGATCCATTTTAAATAAATAAACGTTATAATTTTTAATGTTATAAAAATTATGATTTTTGTGAAATACAGTTAAAAACTGATTTTTGAGAATACGATGCTATTGATTTTATAAAATAGTTTAATCGAGATATTTTAGAATTTTTGTGAACAGTTTAAATATAGGATTTATAAAATTTAATTATTTTATGAATCAAAAATGGTGAAATTATAAAGGAGATTAAATATGTTTTAAAAGGATAATATAAATTGATTTATATTAAGAGATTTATAAATGGATATTTATAAATTGAAATATGGACATTTTAAAACGAGTTTTTATAAGTGTTTGAATGAAGTGAAAATGAATTTCATAATTGAATGGAATTTATAGAATTTTATACGGTGAAGTTATAAATGGAATTTTATAAGCAGTAAGTTTATAAAATTTATTAAGTTATTAAAATAATGATTTTGGATAAATGAATGAATCTTATAAGTTATAAGATTTATAATTTGGGAAGTTGAAAAGAACGATTTTGTAAAATAATCGTTTTATAAGCATTTGACTTATAATATGAACTTTTAGTTTATAATTGAGTTATAAACTGGAATAGGTTAATAAAGGAATTTATAAAAAAGGAAGCTTTTATAAATAAATAGAAATGGAATTTATAAACGTTGTTTCATAAATTCGCAAACAACTTATTTTGATAAGTTAATTGTTGAAACCTATTAATGGAGTTATATTCACGTTTTTGAATAGTAAATAATCCTATGAATTAAAATGAATAGAAATGATGAAATGTGTTAACGTAGTATCTTCACGTTTTTGAATAGTGAATAACATGTTAAAGGAAATGTTTTGAATGAGATGTTTAAATAGAATTAAAATGATCTAACGATGTTTTAAAATGTGTTGAGATTCGAAACCATGGATTTCAACATTTATTGTTGGAATAGACGTTTTCGAGAAATAGAAGGAGATGATGGACTATAACACTGTTGTTATAGTAAATGATTTCCGAAAGGAAATGTTTTGTATAGTATTGGGATTTATATATCTATTTTAATTTCGAATCCCTATACTAGTGATTTTGGGTTGTCGTAACGATGTTTTACGTAACATTCGTTTTGGCCCAAATAAATATGTTTAAGAGAATGATTTCCTTAGAGAATGAAATATATACTTAATTTCGATTTAAGTATATTGAATGTTTTCTAAGTGTTGAAAATAAGTAAAACTTGTGAATTACTTATGAATGTATAAGTATGGAAATGTTTTTTTTCACGTGAAATGAAACGTTTAGAGAACTTATCTTTTTGAAGATAAATTGAAATGAATTATTGAAATCATATGCATGGATATTTTGAAATATAAATTCACTAAGGAATTTATAAAAGGAAGTGGGATTGGTTTAAAAATAAATATTGATTTATTTTTGAAGAATTGAAATTATATATCTAGTGAAGATATTTTGGAAAATAAATAATTTGGAAAATTATTTGGAATCTGGTGATGTGTGCATGTCCAGTGATAGTTCAATAACCGACTATCAATATTTCCCTTTGAATGGGTAATTGATGTGATTTGTTTGAATGTGAATGCTACACTTATTTTTGAATAAGCGCTCACTATTCGGGTTAACCGGGAAAGGACCATGGGGTCGTATAACCCATTCCGAATATGTGATACGTCGTTGTGAATTGCATTGAAGATCGGTGTTGAAGACCCGGTATTTGCGAGAGCGATAGGATGACCTGTCGATTTACTCTGCACCGAGTTGCTCCGGTATAGAGTTCTCCATATGTGATGGTGAATCCGATCAGCATTGTGAATATCCGGATTGCAAGGACTTCTTTGTAAGTGCCTTCGGTTTTGTTCGAGCCCAGAACAGACTTGTATGGATTGTATGTCTGACATTACAAGTTGAGATATAAAGACGATTTCTTTCAAATATATTTCTGTGGTGGCGAAGAATTTATTCTTTTAGCTTAACACCCTTCTCTGAGACGTACGAGCTCAGAGGTTATATAGTTGAAGTTATCAGCGATATATTCCCAATTTGGTAATGTGATATGCTGAGTGATGCTGAAATGATCATTGTGTTGATTATTGTGATAGGATCGTTTATTTGATCGTCTATCTTAGTGATCATTGTGTTGATCATTTGTTGACCCAAAGCATGGCTTTTGTATAAAGTATGTTTTTGTGGACGTGACTTCGTCGAACCTCACACCCCGGAAATGGTCAAAACAGGAAAGATGCGGCAAGGTTATGAGGGGTAGCACCCTTTAGGGTATGTACATTTCCTTCTGGATAGAGGTTGTATCATGGTATGGAGCCCAGATATTTAACCTATGTGGTTACTACGAATTTATTACTTTGTGGTTGTTGGTTTTCGGGATCCCGTGAGAAAGGTCGTTTACGATCGGGGAATGGCGTGCTCGTGTCAGTAGTTACCCAGTTAGGGGTAACCCGGCCTTGTGTTGGCAGAGTTCCGGTTTGGTTCTTGGGGATGTCTTTCCAGAGGCATTCTCATGTGGCAATGGGAAGTTCCTTGGCCTGATCATTTGTTGGAAATCCAAAGAAACAATACGAGACTTGTACGGTTTTAGTTGTATAACCTGCTATGGAATGTGGCGGTAACCTGCTATTGAACATAGTTAGCTATAGTAGGCATACGATAATGGTCGTATGTTGGCTAAGATTTATATTCTACTTTCGAAATGAATTTTCCACTACACTATGCACTAGTAATAATATCAAATGTTATTTTAAATGCGTATCAAGCATCTTTGACTATCATAAGGAGAAATCTCCTCCGATTCTGCGTTTGCATTGTGTGTGTGTGCGGGAGGCCTTATGGTAGTCTCATTTTTAAAAGCATTGCGAATTGAAATAAAAATATTCCTCTATTTTGATTTTAAAGATAAATAAACTGTTTTGAGTTCTCACACCAGTCACATGACTGACTTGGAGTTTATTGTTTTCCTTCCTAAACTCTAGGTGCCCACCAATTTTCCACACGGGCAGTTAAGAGTTAGGTTTATCAGGATATTCTGGATATTCTGGCGTTGCTGGAGGCAAGCTGGATGGCATGGCATATTACTTATATAGTATTTCTTTTTCCGCTGCACTATTTGTTGTTGTTGATGTTGTACACTCTGATGATGTAATGTAATGAAATGTGATGTAATGTAATAACTGATAGTTCTTTGTTTAAAGATTATTCATTTATTATTATATGTTGTTCTGCTGCGAATTGTGAGATTCTGATGTGATTCTGTTGTTTTCTGTCCCGTCCTATTTTCTCTATTTTCTATTTTTCTTTTCCCTTCTCTCTGTTTTCAAGTCCTATTTTCTTCTGTTTTTCTTTTTCCTCTATTCTCTTTTTCTTCTATTTTAAAATTCTGTTCTATTTTCTCTTTTCTATTCTATTTTCTAATATTCTGTTTTCTTTCTGTTCTATCTTCTATTTTCTCTCCTCCCTAATTTCTTTTCTTTTCTTTTCTTTTCTTAAATTCTTTTTAAAACCCATAACTATTCGGTTTTTCGGCAACAAAAATCCTCGTACGTTACATTTGGTATCAGAGCATATGGTTAAGCGACAATCATGGTTCTGTTAGGTATTACTCATTAGAGATAGTGTCAGCAGTACTCTAGATTGAGTTTGAGTGTAATAATAGCTATGAGAGCGTATTTGTTAGTGAATATAAAATTGTTTTATATTGTGATGATTAGTTTGTTGAGTGGTATATGAACCTTCGTCGGCGCAGCCTCGAAACTGAATCGAAGGGGTTTCTAAACACTTGAATAGAACAATTCGGCACAATATTGTTTTAAATTGGGTAAATGAAATAATTTTACCTTGAGTATATTTTGTATATGAAGGAATAATTTTTCAAAATTATTAAAGTGTATATAAGCTGATTGTTTGGTTGTTCGAATAATCCAAATAAAAGAATAATTGTGTAAGAAAAGAATTATAAGAATTGAATTATAATTAAAGTGATTTACAATTGTGAAATAAAACTTATATATATATATATATAAGAAGTGAAACTATATGAATATATTTATGAATATGAGTTGTAAATAATCAAGTGGATTAAATGAATATGAACTTGAGTTATATAAATGAAATTCAACTTTTGTAATTGAATTGAATTAATGAATTGAATGTTAATCAATTAAATGTGAATAAATTGATATGAAATAATGGATATAAGTGTTGATTCATTAAAATCTAATGTTATTGGAAGTTGAATAAATTGAATGAGAATGAATATAAGCAAAGGAATTTGGTTGTAATTAATATACATTGATTGTTATATGATTGTTAGTTGACTGTATATAATTCATTAAGTGTTAATGAAATTGGAAGCTAAAGTAGATTGAATTTGAATTGGAAGTGAACCAACTTGAATATGAATTAGTGAATATAAACTAATTGAAAATGAATGTTAGTAAAAACATCCACTGTTAATGAATCAAATGTGATTAAATTGAAAACCCAATTCATTGAATATTAATGAGAATATAAATGAATATATATTGATTATGAATTTGTTGAATGCTAGTTGGTTGATGTTTGAATATGTTGCATTTGCTATGTGACATATATAGTTGTTATGGAGATATATGTTGTATATTGAGATTATTTTCATATATGCATGTTCTCATGTTGTTTGTTGAGTAATTAGTAGGTGCGGATCGCGTTTGCTTCGCATTTGGGGCTCGCTTTTACGCTATATTAGCCGTATATGCTTGCTAATAAAATATAAGGTACATATCTCGGATTAAATATCGTACTTTTACACTTTTTTCCCTTCGGGATGCCTCATTACTTGATGAGATGTATATTTGTGATATATATACTGTCATTTTTTTTTCGGATCGAGCCGCGCAAAGGAGACTATGGCGAATTTTTCCGGAAATTTAAGGCGTTAGAAAATTTTTGAGAAAATTGGAAAATTTTGAAAACTTAAACTTTGATTTTGAATTGAAAGTTAAATGATATAGATTGTTTTAAAAGGATAACTAAGTATGATTTGAAAACTTAGTAAGGTTATTGTAAGAAGTTTAACTATGAATTTTGGGAAAGTTAATAAATTCTATAACTTTTCTTACTTGTTAATTTCGAGGACGAAATTCTTTTAAGTGGGGAAGATTGTAACGACCCAGAATTTTGAATTTATTAAAATTTGAATATTTAATTAATTTTAAATATTAATAAGTGAATTTATAAGTCAAATAAATTTTTATTTGAATTTTTGAATTTAATTGGATTTTTAAATCGATAATTTAATACGTTAAATTATGGAAATAATTGAAAATTGAGTTAAATATGATTGAAAATGATTTGTAAAATTTTATTTTATCATATGGGAGTTAGAATGATATTTTAGAACTTTTAAAATCGAATTTAAAGTTAATTTGTGAAAATTGAATATTTTAATAATTAAATCGACTAGTGAAAATAGTCAATTTTTGAACAGTCTCAGAATTGAACGAAACCAGTTTCATTGGATCCGTAATAGTTAGTTATTACCGGATTTCAAATTTCGTGTCAATCGGAGTTATCGTTTGAGCGTGGCAGCTCAAAACGCATCGATTTATTTTTAATTTAAATTTGACGAGTGAAAATAGCCATTTTTCAAAAAGTCTCGGATTTCGACGAAACTAGTTTCATCGGATCCGTAATGTGATATTATTGTAAGGTTTCAAATTTCAAGTCAATTGGATTTACCGTTTGTCCGGTACGAATTAAAACGCCTAGAAAATCGCTTAAATCGGTTTAATTCAAATTGAGCGTTTATAGCCATAACTCGCACATACTTCCGAATTAGCTTCCGAAACCTGTTCCATTGTGTCCGAAACGCGGGATAAACCCTAGGAACGTCAGTTTCGACGCGTAAATCGGAGTTCGGAATTTCCGAAATGAATAGTGTTTACATTCGATTTTCTATAAAAGGAGACCACACCCTTCATTTATAAAAAAAAAAAATATAGACTAAACCCTAACGCAGCCGTCACCCTCCCCATGAACGGCCGAAAATCACTCCACTTCCTCCCTCTTTTTCTGTCAATCCATCAGTAATTAGGCAAAGGTTTCAACTAGGGAAATGTAGATCGTCATGAGGGCTTCACATCCATACGGTTGTGATCATCATCGGTGCTTTGTGGTCGTCGAAATCGTGGCTCAAAGCCGTGCGGTTGCGCACGAATTTCGAGACGATGGGTGCGACCGGACCTAGCTGCGTTTGGGCCGAGCATGGAGCATATGGAGGCGCATCTATAGGAGGTTCTTGATCGTGGTGGAGGTCGATGTTTTGCACGCGAAAATAAACCCTAAATTTTGTATATGGGTTCGGCTAAATACTGGGTGCGTACGCATGAAGGAGGAGAAGGTAGGGAGCGGCCCTGATGAATTTGCTTGAATCTACGGCCATGATTAATCTGTAGGTTTATATTATAAAAATGTTGTAAATTATAAGTTTAAGATTCGTGAAACTTCAAATATTCATAACTTTTTCATACGAGGTCGAAAACGCGCGAAACCAGTTGCGTTGGAATCGTATGGACGAGCACTACGCGATGGAGTTGGTTTGGAGTCGTTTGGAGTTAGTGAGAATTTTGGGTAAAATTAAACGTCCGTTTAATTTTATTCGAAATAAATCGCTAAAACGGAAATAAAATCAAGGTGAGAACTTCTCACTCAATCGAATTAGTTTCGATTATATTTTAAATAGTTAGATTTAAAATATTTGAATGCATGTTTGAATGTTGATTAATATCTATTGATTGTTAAAATAGACATTATGCGCCGTTAGTAAGCGGATGTTATTTATTAAAAACATATACCGCGAATATTTCATAAACAGTGAAATTGGTATTATATATAATATCAATATATATATATTGGCATATGTATATATTGCAGTTGTTGATTTCCCGTGTTTTTAGCGGATGAGACCCTATTACGCCGTTATTAAGCGGATAATATTTAATAAGAACATGTACCGCGATAATTTCGTACTGGAGCGAAATTGGTATTGTGCTAATGTTTTTGGATGCAGGAAACAGGTTGGAGGGATCCAACTGGATTCCTCAACAGTATTTATTTGATTTCAGATATTTTGATATTTGATGGATTTTCATATTGATATATGATATCGTTGTAGTCGTGATTGACTATTTGGTGTGTAGCATCATTAGACCCAGATTTTGGAATTTTAAAATGATTATAAAGTGATTTTTGAAAATATAAAATAATTTTGGAATTGATCCATTTTAAATAAATAAACGTTATAATTTTTAATGTTATAAAAATTATGATTTTTGTGAAATACAGTTAAAAACTGATTTTTGAGAATACGATGCTATTGATTTTATAAAATAGTTTAATCGAGATATTTTAGAATTTTTGTGAACAGTTTAAATATAGGATTTATAAAATTTAATTATTTTATGAATCAAAAATGGTGAAATTATAAAGGAGATTAAATATGTTTTAAAAGGATAATATAAATTGATTTATATTAAGAGATTTATAAATGGATATTTATAAATTGAAATATGGACATTTTAAAACGAGTTTTTATAAGTGTTTGAATGAAGTGAAAATGAATTTCATAATTGAATGGAATTTATAGAATTTTATACGGTGAAGTTATAAATGGAATTTTATAAGCAGTAAGTTTATAAAATTTATTAAGTTATTAAAATAATGATTTTGGATAAATGAATGAATCTTATAAGTTATAAGATTTATAATTTGGGAAGTTGAAAAGAACGATTTTGTAAAATAATCGTTTTATAAGCATTTGACTTATAATATGAACTTTTAGTTTATAATTGAGTTATAAACTGGAATAGGTTAATAAAGGAATTTATAAAAAAGGAAGCTTTTATAAATAAATAGAAATGGAATTTATAAACGTTGTTTCATAAATTCGCAAACAACTTATTTTGATAAGTTAATTGTTGAAACCTATTAATGGAGTTATATTCACGTTTTTGAATAGTGAATAATCCTATGAATTAAAATGAATAGAAATGATGAAATGTGTTAACGTAGTATCTTCACGTTTTTGAATAGTGAATAACATGTTAAAGGAAATGTTTTGAATGAGATGTTTAAATAGAATTAAAATGATCTAACGATGTTTTAAAATGTGTTGAGATTCGAAACCATGGATTTCAACATTTATTGTTGGAATAGACGTTTTCGAGAAATAGAAGGAGATGATGGACTATAACACTGTTGTTATAGTAAATGATTTCCGAAAGGAAATGTTTTGTATAGTATTGGGATTTATATATCTATTTTAATTTCGAATCCCTATACTAGTGATTTTGGGTTGTCGTAACGATGTTTTACGTAACATTCGTTTTGGCCCAAATAAATATGTTTAAGAGAATGATTTCCTTAGAGAATGAAATATATACTTAATTTCGATTTAAGTATATTGAATGTTTTCTAAGTGTTGAAAATAAGTAAAACTTGTGAATTACTTATGAATGTATAAGTATGGAAATGTTTTTTTTCACGTGAAATGAAACGTTTAGAGAACTTATCTTTTTGAAGATAAATTGAAATGAATTATTGAAATCATATGCATGGATATTTTGAAATATAAATTCACTAAGGAATTTATAAAAGGAAGTGGGATTGGTTTAAAAATAAATATTGATTTATTTTTGAAGAATTGAAATTATATATCTAGTGAAGATATTTTGGAAAATAAATAATTTGGAAAATTATTTGGAATCTGGTGATGTGTGCATGTCCAGTGATAGTTCAATAACCGACTATCAATATTTCCCTTTGAATGGGTAATTGATGTGATTTGTTTGAATGTGAATGCTACACTTATTTTTGAATAAGCGCTCACTATTCGGGTTAACCGGGAAAGGACCATGGGGTCGTATAACCCATTCCGAATATGTGATACGTCGTTGTGAATTGCATTGAAGATCGGTGTTGAAGACCCGGTATTTGCGAGAGCGATAGGATGACCTGTCGATTTACTCTGCACCGAGTTGCTCCGGTATAGAGTTCTCCATATGTGATGGTGAATCCGATCAGCATTGTGAATATCCGGATTGCAAGGACTTCTTTGTAAGTGCCTTCGGTTTTGTTCGAGCCCAGAACAGACTTGTATGGATTGTATGTCTGACATTACAAGTTGAGATATAAAGACGATTTCTTTCAAATATATTTCTGTGGTGGCGAAGAATTTATTCTTTTAGCTTAACACCCTTCTCTGAGACGTACGAGCTCAGAGGTTATATAGTTGAAGTTATCAGCGATATATTCCCAATTTGGTAATGTGATATGCTGAGTGATGCTGAAATGATCATTGTGTTGATTATTGTGATAGGATCGTTTATTTGATCGTCTATCTTAGTGATCATTGTGTTGATCATTTGTTGACCCAAAGCATGGCTTTTGTATAAAGTATGTTTTTGTGGACGTGACTTCGTCGAACCTCACACCCCGGAAATGGTCAAAACAGGAAAGATGCGGCAAGGTTATGAGGGGTAGCACCCTTTAGGGTATGTACATTTCCTTCTGGATAGAGGTTGTATCATGGTATGGAGCCCAGATATTTAACCTATGTGGTTACTACGAATTTATTACTTTGTGGTTGTTGGTTTTCGGGATCCCGTGAGAAAGGTCGTTTACGATCGGGGAATGGCGTGCTCGTGTCAGTAGTTACCCAGTTAGGGGTAACCCGGCCTTGTGTTGGCAGAGTTCCGGTTTGGTTCTTGGGGATGTCTTTCCAGAGGCATTCTCATGTGGCAATGGGAAGTTCCTTGGCCTGATCATTTGTTGGAAATCCAAAGAAACAATACGAGACTTGTACGGTTTTAGTTGTATAACCTGCTATGGAATGTGGCGGTAACCTGCTACTGAACATAGTTAGCTATAGTAGGCATACGATAATGGTCGTATGTTGGCTAAGATTTATATTCTACTTTCGAAATGAATTTTCCACTACACTATGCACTAGTAATAATATCAAATGTTATTTTAAATGCGTATCAAGCATCTTTGACTATCATAAGGAGAAATCTCCTCCGATTCTGCGTTTGCATTGTGTGTGTGTGCGGGAGGCCTTATGGTAGTCTCATTTTTAAAAGCATTGCGAATTGAAATAAAAATATTCCTCTATTTTGATTTTAAAGATAAATAAACTGTTTTGAGTTCTCACACCAGTCACATGACTGACTTGGAGTTTATTGTTTTCCTTCCTAAACTCTAGGTGCCCACCAATTTTCCACACGGGCAGTTAAGAGTTAGGTTTATCAGGATATTCTGGATATTCTGGCGTTGCTGGAGGCAAGCTGGATGGCATGGCATATTACTTATATAGTATTTCTTTTTCCGCTGCACTATTTGTTGTTGTTGATGTTGTACACTCTGATGATGTAATGTAATGAAATGTGATGTAATGTAATAACTGATAGTTCTTTGTTTAAAGATTATTCATTTATTATTATATGTTGTTCTGCTGCGAATTGTGAGATTCTGATGTGATTCTGTTGTTTTCTGTCCCGTCCTATTTTCTCTATTTTCTATTTTTCTTTTCCCTTCTCTCTGTTTTCAAGTCCTATTTTCTTCTGTTTTTCTTTTTCCTCTATTCTCTTTTTCTTCTATTTTAAAATTCTGTTCTATTTTCTCTTTTCTATTCTATTTTCTAATATTCTGTTTTCTTTCTGTTCTATCTTCTATTTTCTCTCCTCCCTAATTTCTTTTCTTTTCTTTTCTTTTCTTAAATTCTTTTTAAAACCCATAACTATTCGGTTTTTCGGCAACAAAAATCCTCGTACGTTACATTTGGTATCAGAGCATATGGTTAAGCGACAACCATGGTTCTGTTAGGTATTACTCATTAGAGATAGTGTCAGCAGTACTCTAGATTGAGTTTGAGTGTAATAATAGCTATGAGAGCGTATTTATTAGTGAATATAAAATTGTTTTATATTGTGATGATTAGTTTGTTGAGTGGTATATGAACCTTCGTCGGCGCAGCCTCGAAACTGAATCGAAGGGGTTTCTAAACACTTGAATAGAACAATTCGGCACAATATTGTTTTAAATTGGGTAAATGAAATAATTTTACCTTGAGTATATTTTGTATATGAAGGAATAATTTTTCAAAATTATTAAAGTGTATATAAGCTGATTGTTTGGTTGTTCGAATAATCCAAATAAAAGAATAATTGTGTAAGAAAAGAATTATAAGAATTGAATTATAATTAAAGTGATTTACAATTGTGAAATAAAACTTATATATATATATATAAGAAGTGAAACTATATGAATATATTTATGAATATGAGTTGTAAATAATCAAGTGGATTAAATGAATATGAACTTGAGTTATATAAATGAAATTCAACTTTTGTAATTGAATTGAATTAATGAATTGAATGTTAATCAATTAAATGTGAATAAATTGATATGAAATAATGGATATAAGTGTTGATTCATTAAAATCTAATGTTATTGGAAGTTGAATAAATTGAATGAGAATGAATATAAGCAAAGGAATTTGGTTGTAATTAATATACATTGATTGTTATATGATTGTTAGTTGACTGTATATAATTCATTAAGTGTTAATGAAATTGGAAGCTAAAGTAGATTGAATTTGAATTGGAAGTGAACCAACTTGAATATGAATTAGTGAATATAAACTAATTGAAAATGAATGTTAATAAAAACATCCACTGTTAATGAATCAAATGTGATTAAATTGAAAACCCAATTCATTGAATATTAATGAGAATATAAATGAATATATATTGATTATGAATTTGTTGAATGCTAGTTGGTTGATGTTTGAATATGTTGCATTTGCTATGTGACATATATAGTTGTTATGGAGATATATGTTGTATATTGAGATTATTTTCATATATGCATGTTCTCATGTTGTTTGTTGAGTAATTAGTAGGTGCGGATCGCGTTTGCTTCGCATTTGGGGCTCGCTTTTACGCTATATTAGCCGTATATGCTTGCTAATAAAATATAAGGTACATATCTCGGATTAAATATCGTACTTTTACACTTTTTTCCCTTCGGGATGCCTCATTACTTGATGAGATGTATATTTGTGATATATATACTGTCATTTTTTTTTCGGATCGAGCCGCGCAAAGGAGACTATGGCGAATTTTTCCAGAAATTTAAGGCGTTAGAAAATTTTTGAGAAAATTGGAAAATTTTGAAAACTTAAACTTTGATTTTGAATTGAAAGTTAAATGATATAGATTGTTTTAAAAGGATAACTAAGTATGATTTGAAAACTTAGTAAGGTTATTGTAAGAAGTTTAACTATGAATTTTGGGAAAGTTAATAAATTCTATAACTTTTCTTACTTGTTAATTTCGAGGACGAAATTCTTTTAAGTGGGGAAGATTGTAACGACCCAGAATTTTGAATTTATTAAAATTTGAATATTTAATTAATTTTAAATATTAATAAGTGAATTTATAAGTCAAATAAATTTTTATTTGAATTTTTGAATTTAATTGGATTTTTAAATCGATAATTTAATACGTTAAATTATGGAAATAATTGAAAATTGAGTTAAATATGATTGAAAATGATTTGTAAAATTTTATTTTATCATATGGGAGTTAGAATGATATTTTAGAACTTTTAAAATCGAATTTAAAGTTAATTTGTGAAAATTGAATATTTTAATAATTAAATCGACTAGTGAAAATAGTCAATTTTTGAACAGTCTCAGAATTGAACGAAACCAGTTTCATTGGATCCGTAATAGTTAGTTATTACCGGATTTCAAATTTCGTGTCAATCGGAGTTATCGTTTGAGCGTGGCAGCTCAAAACGCATCGATTTATTTTTAATTTAAATTTGACGAGTGAAAATAGCCATTTTTCAAAAAGTCTCGGATTTCGACGAAACTAGTTTCATCGGATCCGTAATGTGATATTATTGTAAGGTTTCAAATTTCAAGTCAATTGGATTTACCGTTTGTCCGGTACGAATTAAAACGCCTAGAAAGTCGCTTAAATCGGTTTAATTCAAATTGAGCGTTTATAGCCATAACTCGCACATACTTCCGAATTAGCTTCCGAAACCTGTTCCATTGTGTCCGAAACGCGGGATAAACCCTAGGAACGTCAGTTTCGGCGCGTAAATCAGAGTTCGGAATTTCCGAAATGAATAGTGTTTACATTCGATTTTCTATAAAAGGAGACCACACCCTTCATTTATAAAAAAAAAAATATATAGACTAAACCCTAACGCAGCCGTCACCCTCCCCATGAACGGCCGAAAATCACTCCACTTCCTCCCTCTTTTTCTGTCAATCCATCAGTAATTAGGCAAAGGTTTCAACTAGGGAAATGTAGATCGTCATGAGGGCTTCACATCCATACGGTTGTGATCATCATCGGTGCTTTGTGGTCGTCGAAATCGTGGCTCAAAGCCGTGCGGTTGCGCACGAATTTCGAGACGATGGGTGCGACCGGACCTAGCTGCGTTTGGGCCGAGCATGGAGCATATGGAGGCGCATCTATAGGAGGTTCTTGATCGTGGTGGAGGTCGATGTTTTGCACGCGAAAATAAACCCTAAATTTTGTATATGGGTTCGGCTAAATACTGGGTGCGTACGCATGAAGGAGGAGAAGGTAGGGAGCGGCCCTGATGAATTTGCTTGAATCTACGGCCATGATTAATCTGTAGGTTTATATTATAAAAATGTTGTAAATTATAAGTTTAAGATTCGTGAAACTTCAAATATTCATAACTTTTTCATACGAGGTCGAAAACGCGCGAAACCAGTTGCGTTGGAATCGTATGGACGAGCACTACGCGATGGAGTTGGTTTGGAGTCGTTTGGAGTTAGTGAGAATTTTGGGTAAAATTAAACGTCCGTTTAATTTTATTCGAAATAAATCGCTAAAACGGAAATAAAATCAAGGTGAGAACTTCTCACTCAATCGAATTAGTTTCGATTATATTTTAAATAGTTAGATTTAAAATATTTGAATGCATGTTTGAATGTTGATTAATATCTATTGATTGTTAAAATAGACATTATGCGCCGTTAGTAAGCGGATGTTATTTATTAAAAACATATACCGCGAATATTTCATAAACAGTGAAATTGGTATTATATATAATATCAATATATATATATTGGCATATGTATATATTGCAGTTGTTGATTTCCCGTGTTTTTAGCGGATGAGACCCTATTACGCCGTTATTAAGCGGATAATATTTAATAAGAACATGTACCGCGATAATTTCGTACTGGAGCGAAATTGGTATTGTGCTAATGTTTTTGGATGCAGGAAACAGGTTGGAGGGATCCAACTGGATTCCTCAACAGTATTTATTTGATTTCAGATATTTTGATATTTGATGGATTTTCATATTGATATATGATATCGTTGTAGTCGTGATTGACTATTTGGTGTGTAGCATCATTAGACCCAGATTTTGGAATTTTAAAATGATTATAAAGTGATTTTTGAAAATATAAAATAATTTTGGAATTGATCCATTTTAAATAAATAAACGTTATAATTTTTAATGTTATAAAAATTATGATTTTTGTGAAATACAGTTAAAAACTGATTTTTGAGAATACGATGCTATTGATTTTATAAAATAGTTTAATCGAGATATTTTAGAATTTTTGTGAACAGTTTAAATATAGGATTTATAAAATTTAATTATTTTATGAATCAAAAATGGTGAAATTATAAAGGAGATTAAATATGTTTTAAAAGGATAATATAAATTGATTTATATTAAGAGATTTATAAATGGATATTTATAAATTGAAATATGGACATTTTAAAACGAGTTTTTATAAGTGTTTGAATGAAGTGAAAATGAATTTCATAATTGAATGGAATTTATAGAATTTTATACGGTGAAGTTATAAATGGAATTTTATAAGCAGTAAGTTTATAAAATTTATTAAGTTATTAAAATAATGATTTTGGATAAATGAATGAATCTTATAAGTTATAAGATTTATAATTTGGGAAGTTGAAAAGAACGATTTTGTAAAATAATCGTTTTATAAGCATTTGACTTATAATATGAACTTTTAGTTTATAATTGAGTTATAAACTGGAATAGGTTAATAAAGGAATTTATAAAAAAGGAAGCTTTTATAAATAAATAGAAATGGAATTTATAAACGTTGTTTCATAAATTCGCAAACAACTTATTTTGATAAGTTAATTGTTGAAACCTATTAATGGAGTTATATTCACGTTTTTGAATAGTGAATAATCCTATGAATTAAAATGAATAGAAATGATGAAATGTGTTAACGTAGTATCTTCACGTTTTTGAATAGTGAATAACATGTTAAAGGAAATGTTTTGAATGAGATGTTTAAATAGAATTAAAATGATCTAACGATGTTTTAAAATGTGTTGAGATTCGAAACCATGGATTTCAACATTTATTGTTGGAATAGACGTTTTCGAGAAATAGAAGGAGATGATGGACTATAACACTGTTGTTATAGTAAATGATTTCCGAAAGGAAATGTTTTGTATAGTATTGGGATTTATATATCTATTTTAATTTCGAATCCCTATACTAGTGATTTTGGGTTGTCGTAACGATGTTTTACGTAACATTCGTTTTGGCCCAAATAAATATGTTTAAGAGAATGATTTCCTTAGAGAATGAAATATATACTTAATTTCGATTTAAGTATATTGAATGTTTTCTAAGTGTTGAAAATAAGTAAAACTTGTGAATTACTTATGAATGTATAAGTATGGAAATGTTTTTTTTCACGTGAAATGAAACGTTTAGAGAACTTATCTTTTTGAAGATAAATTGAAATGAATTATTGAAATCATATGCATGGATATTTTGAAATATAAATTCACTAAGGAATTTATAAAAGGAAGTGGGATTGGTTTAAAAATAAATATTGATTTATTTTTGAAGAATTGAAATTATATATCTAGTGAAGATATTTTGGAAAATAAATAATTTGGAAAATTATTTGGAATCTGGTGATGTGTGCATGTCCAGTGATAGTTCAATAACCGACTATCAATATTTCCCTTTGAATGGGTAATTGATGTGATTTGTTTGAATGTGAATGCTACACTTATTTTTGAATAAGCGCTCACTATTCGGGTTAACCGGGAAAGGACCATGGGGTCGTATAACCCATTCCGAATATGTGATACGTCGTTGTGAATTGCATTGAAGATCGGTGTTGAAGACCCGGTATTTGCGAGAGCGATAGGATGACCTGTCGATTTACTCTGCACCGAGTTGCTCCGGTATAGAGTTCTCCATATGTGATGGTGAATCCGATCAGCATTGTGAATATCCGGATTGCAAGGACTTCTTTGTAAGTGCCTTCGGTTTTGTTCGAGCCCAGAACAGACTTGTATGGATTGTATGTCTGACATTACAAGTTGAGATATAAAGACGATTTCTTTCAAATATATTTCTGTGGTGGCGAAGAATTTATTCTTTTAGCTTAACACCCTTCTCTGAGACGTACGAGCTCAGAGGTTATATAGTTGAAGTTATCAGCGATATATTCCCAATTTGGTAATGTGATATGCTGAGTGATGCTGAAATGATCATTGTGTTGATTATTGTGATAGGATCGTTTATTTGATCGTCTATCTTAGTGATCATTGTGTTGATCATTTGTTGACCCAAAGCATGGCTTTTGTATAAAGTATGTTTTTGTGGACGTGACTTCGTCGAACCTCACACCCCGGAAATGGTCAAAACAGGAAAGATGCGGCAAGGTTATGAGGGGTAGCACCCTTTAGGGTATGTACATTTCCTTCTGGATAGAGGTTGTATCATGGTATGGAGCCCAGATATTTAACCTATGTGGTTACTACGAATTTATTACTTTGTGGTTGTTGGTTTTCGGGATCCCGTGAGAAAGGTCGTTTACGATCGGGGAATGGCGTGCTCGTGTCAGTAGTTACCCAGTTAGGGGTAACCCGGCCTTGTGTTGGCAGAGTTCCGGTTTGGTTCTCGGGGATGTCTTTCCAGAGGCATTCTCATGTGGCAATGGGAAGTTCCTTGGCCTGACCATTTGTTGGAAATCCAAAGAAACAATACGAGACTTGTACGGTTTTAGTTGTATAACCTGCTATGGAATGTGGCGGTAACCTGCTATTGAACATAGTTAGCTATAGTAGGCATACGATAATGGTCGTATGTTGGCTAAGATTTATATTCTACTTTCGAAATGAATTTTCCACTACACTATGCACTAGTAATAATATCAAATGTTATTTTAAATGCGTATCAAGCATCTTTGACTATCATAAGGAGAAATCTCCTCCGATTCTGCGTTTGCATTGTGTGTGTGTGCGGGAGGCCTTATGGTAGTCTCATTTTTAAAAGCATTGCGAATTGAAATAAAAATATTCCTCTATTTTGATTTTAAAGATAAATAAACTGTTTTGAGTTCTCACACCAGTCACATGACTGACTTGGAGTTTATTGTTTTCCTTCCTAAACTCTGGGTGCCCACCAATTTTCCACACGGGAAGTTAAGAGTTAGGTTTATCAGGATATTCTGGATATTCTGGCGTTGCTGGAGGCAAGCTGGATGGCATGGCATATTACTTATATAGTATTTCTTTTTCCGCTGCACTATTTGTTGTTGTTGATGTTGTACACTCTGATGATGTAATGTAATGAAATGTGATGTAATGTAATAACTGATAGTTCTTTGTTTAAAGATTATTCATTTATTATTATATGTTGTTCCGCTGCGAATTGTGAGATTCTGATGTGATTCTGTTGTTTTCTGTCCCGTCCTATTTTCTCTATTTTCTATTTTTCTTTTCCCTTCTCTCTGTTTTCAAGTCCTATTTTCTTCTGTTTTTCTTTTTCCTCTATTCTCTTTTTCTTCTATTTTAAAATTCTGTTCTATTTTCTCTTTTCTATTCTATTTTCTAATATTCTGTTTTCTTTCTGTTCTATCTTCTATTTTCTCTCCTCCCTAATTTCTTTTCTTTTCTTTTCTTTTCTTAAATTCTTTTTAAAACTCATAACTATTCGGTTTTTCGGCAACGAAAATCCGCGTACGTTACATAACTCAACATATACAATTCATTAGTGTTTTAGTATGTGAATGTCATATAATTATATGAAAAATTCTCATTCAAAGTTAGTTTTCAATTTCACAAGTTTCTAAAATAAAATATAAGGAATATGGACAAAGTAGGCATGTGTAAATTTGTGATAATAAATTAGAGATCTAAACAATGCAGAGAGTAAGACAAGTTATCAAAAATAATATGAGATTCAAAAAACATCAATTTATCATGAACGTGCATTAAAGGAAGATGATGAACAAACATAAAACTAAATCAAAACAATACAATAAACATGATTTAATCAAAATAGATATAAGGAAGATTTAATTTACATATAGCAAGATGAATAATTAAAACCAAGGTGAATGAAAGGAGATCTAATTATATCAATCATATAAAAACATAGGTGAATTTAAATAAGAAAATTACATTTGGATGTAGCCAATAAATTAAATCTTAAACAATGAACCGAAGCTCCTAGATTTAGAAATCAGCCTCAAAATTTTGCAAGGATCAAGAGGGATAAACTTATTTTAATAAATTGATTTGTAGTTCTTTTTTGGAAATTTTGAAGCCATGAAAGCTCTCATAATTTTAGCCATTAGAGAGGAAAAAGAGAACCAGAAAAGTTACCGAAAAGAATGAATAGCCAAAAAAGGCATGAAAAGAATGAAATAAAGAAGGTAATTAGTGCATGATTAAGGAGAGACCTTTTTTATATATTAACCTTTTCCCTTTCTAATTCTTCTGAAATCTTATCCTCTCCCTCCCTTATGTGGTCGACCAGACATGGAGGAATCATGGGCCTCAAGTGATTCCAAACCTACTTAACATTTATTTGTTTTAAATCCACTTTAAACAATCCATCCATATCGTATACCAATACGAGCATTTACAATCTTTATTTTCGCACTTTATTAATATAATAGTATACAAACAAATCAAATATAATATAATATATATTATAAATATTGATTAATTTAATTAATTTACAATGATTATAAATTAATTAAATCGTGTGGTTTATTCGGAGCATTCATCATCATGGTTGTGCTAGTCAAACATGTAAATGCAGCAAGCGATTAATATCAAACAATTTTAATAAGAACGTTCATATGTCACCTTAACTAGTGATATGATATTTTGAATGAATTTATCGCTTATACATCTTTTCAGTAAAATCCAATTTTACTTATTTGAGCGTTAGCTTATAATGAAAATTATTTACACCAATTCTCTTCATCAAAACTATATCGCTTTGGACTTTTGAAATTTGGTAATGGTCAAAATTCCAATATCGTCCATATTCAACTTTATAGTCCAAACATGTCACATCCCGTATCTGGAGACCAAAAGCTAAGCGTTATGGATGCTGCAGTCATCCACAGTATTAACTTATGGTGATGAAATACGGCAATGGTAATGGTATCCATAATATCAGAAGCACTTGAATACGAACAAAATCATAGATTTTTAAAAACAATCATTTCAGTGATTATATTTCAAAAATATCATATCCAAGTTACAAAAATCCCAAACGTAATCCCAGACATTGGTCAAATATAATTTACAACAATACTCCAAGAGCGACATATGAAGATGCTTTTGGATGTTCAAAGCAATACAGACATAACGGTATTAATAAACAGCGGAAACAATTTTGAAACAGAATCCCTAAAGTAGTTATCCATTAGCCACCTGCTCATCTTCGGATGCTTTATTTGCCAAAATCTGCTAAAACCTAAAAACCAAAACCATCAGCTAACTCAAATCAAATTTTGAGCACCTGAGAGTTTAAGGGGAAACAAAAACTTCGAGTCGGACTTAAAGCCTGGTATGAATAATATAATTTACATCTCAGTTAACTGATAACTAGTGAGACCATGCCGCTTAGCGGAACGGGTTTCCTCTCACTAATATCTCTTTTCAAAACATATATTTTGCATACAACCGAACTGGTTAATCCACATATTTTAATAATATACAGTATCCATTATGCTAAAACAGAAAATAAAATAGACTATCTATCTAAATATGAACTATCTGTTCTTTACTAGACTATCTGTCTTAAATTCTGAGCTAACTGCTCTTTTTTGGACTATCTGTCCTAAAACTGGTTATACCAAAGCAGTAGTATCTTTTTTATGTTAGGTAATGGGCTATCTGCCCAAAACAGGTAAAAAGGGTGGACTGACTGTCCTTAAAAATTTAGCAAGATCCGTTATGCTAATAGATGAGCTATCTGTTCATATTAGAGTTGACTGCTCTTTCTGGACTAACTGTCCTTCAGGCTGACTGCCCTTAAAATGGACTGACTGTTCGAATTTAAAATGAGCTGACTGCTCGAATTTTCTTTTGGGCTAACTACCCTTCAAAATATCTGAACTAACTGTTCTATAATATCTGAGCTAACTGCTCTTTAAATTTTCCTTGAAATCTTTTCTAGATGATTTAATCCATCAAATTATTTATATACAAGGAAAATATATCTTTAGCTTTACTCTAAGCTATTTTTGCCATGTCATATATACTTTACTAAAAATAATGTTGATGATATTCAATAAGGATTGTTTATCCTTTAAAGTAAGTCAAAGTCCCTTATAACTTAAAACACTTAGGCTATCTACCTAGTTCTTATATTTGAAACCTTTATTTAAAACCATTAAACAAGCTTTCGAAAACATAGAAGGTAACTCCTTCAAAACCATTTATAAAACCCTTCGAAAGTATTGAAGGTAACTCCTTCATATTCTTTAATAAACCTTTAGAAATTATTGAAGGTAACTCCTCCTAAACCTTTTAAAAGCCTTCCTTTTATAAGTTTTAAAACATATGACATTCGCCTTTTAAATCTTTTAAACCTTAACCTTTTGAAAACATTGCAAAACCATACCTTTCGACCTTGTCGAAAGGTTTCTCCTCGACCTAGTCAAAAGGTTTCACCTTTCGACTTTGTCGAAATCTTGGGGTGCCTCCCCTATATAACAGATCTTTCGAAAGTAATGTAACTCAAAACCTTTCGAAGACATTGGGTTCAATTTAAAACAGGTGGAAAACCTTTCAAAACCAATCAAAGTTAACTACTTTGCAATTTTAAAACATTTCGATTTAAAGCATTTGGATTATGCAAAAGGATCAGAAAAACATTGGAGTAGAAAGAAACTACTTCGAAACCTTTGGAACCAACCCTTCGAAATCAATGGAGAGAGGCGGAAAGTTTTAGAAAACAAAAGATAACCTTTGACTCCTTCTATGTTGAAAGGTTATGAAGTGGCAACTATTCTTTCGGCCTTGTTGAAAGCTATACCTTTGGACTTTGTTGGAAGGTTTCATTTAAAACAAGAAAGCAAACCGATCAAAACTTTTTTTTAAACCTTTTTGACAATTTCGAAAGCTCTTTGGCGAAAGCTAGCAGGAGTATTTTCTTTAAACCAAAACAAAACATCATCTCTTTCGAAAGTTATAACCTTTCATCCCTAAACCTTTCGACTCCATCCAATCCACTATGTACCAATTGCCTGATAACATGTGCATTGGTATTTGACCTAGCCGAAAGGTTTGATACCTTTCAACCTTGTTGGAAGTTCTGGAATGTAGGTGGAAGCTCTGCCGAAGGGTTGAAATAAAAGAAAAACTATTTTCTTGTACTTTAAAATGGTTCTTTGGTAACCCAGCTGCCTTGTTTGTCTAAATTTGATTGGTTGCCAGAATTTTATATTCAAAAATGCTGCCGACTTTCCTTATTTGGAAATTTGAATAATTTTGAAAAAGCTCATTTCTCCTTTATAATTATATAAAACAATTAAGTCTCATACCTTCAATAATTTTATATAACTATTAAAACACCTTCACAAATTCTGGAAAAATTCCAAAAAATCAAATAATATGTTTTTCTTCAACATATAAAACTTTCAAATCCAAACTATAATTATTTTTCCTATAAATAATTTTATAATCCAAATTAACATTTTCTTTCTTAGAAAATTCATAACAATTTCACAAAAATTTAGAAAACTTTGAAAATCAAAATCTATCTCTAAAATAACTTTTTAGATCATCATAAAAATTTGCAAGGCTAACGGATGTCATTTAATAGAATTTTATTTCAAAACATGTCATAAAATCAATATGAACATACATAAATCATCAATATGTGTATATATATATATGTATCATTTTATCTTTCAAAAACATGGCAAACCTTTGCAAAATCATTCATAATTAACCTTAAAGCCGAAACCAAAGAAATTTAAAGATGTAAACATTATTCACCTTTTGCTTTAATAATTAAGGAACTTGAGATTTAAACGAGTTTGATTTGAATTTGCTTTCCTTAAGCTTTTTTTTTGTTTCCTCCTCTTCTTCCTTCGCTAACGGTGGCCGAGCAAGCTTTTAAATTTTTGAAAGAGAAAATGTACATGTGTTTTGAAATACATGGCCTAAGAAGACAATATAGGATGGCCTCTTTCCAATAATACCCCTCCTCTAATTTATTTTAAACCTTTTTTTGATTTATTAGTTAAAAGATACGGCTACCTTAATTAAATCAAATCTCAATCCCCTCATCAATACATTATTTCATTTAGTTTATCTAACTAAATCTCCTAAATAATGTTATCAAAAATCTAGGGTGTTACAGACTCCCCTCCTTAAAGAATTTCATCCTTGAAATTACAATATGGCTCAAAATAAAAAAGAAGGTAAAACATACCATCAAAACAAGTCAGGATAAGTATCTCTAGTCCTGCTCTCAACTTTCCAATTACAGTCTCTGTCATCGTCAATCCATTGAACTTTGACTGATCTGACCGTATTGGTTCTAAACCTATTCTCATCTCTCACAGCAATGCGAACTGGCTTCTACACTATGGTTAAGTCCGGTTCTACCACTAAATCATCTAGCACTATCGGTGTAATAGCAATCTCCGGGTCTCTAACACACTTTGTGAGATGAGAAATATGAAAAACATCATTGACACCTGCCAAACTGCTCGGTAACTCAAGTTTATACTCGAGCTTCTCGATCCTCTCAAGAATAGGAAAAGGTCCTACGAACCTAGGAGATAACTTCCCCGACTTTCCAAATCTAAGCACACCCTTCATCGGTGATAATTTGACGAAAACTAGGTCCCCAACTGAGAACTTCAAATCTTTCCGCCCCTTATCTGCATAACGTTTCTGCCTAGACTGAGCCTTCTTCATCCTATCTCGAATGACCTCAACCTTTTCTGCAGCTTCTCTAACCAAATCTGGACTAAGAATCAACCTATCCCGGTCTCCAACCAACAAACGGAAGATTTGAACGGCCTTCCATACAAAGCTTCAAATGGTGCCATCCCAATTCTAGTCTGATAACTGTTGTTATACGAGAACTTGACTAGACGTAGATGGCCCTCTTATGACCCCCCCAAAGTCCAGAACACAAGCTCTCAATAGATATTCCAGGATCTTGTCAACTCTTTTTGTTTTCCTATCTGTCTGCGGATGGTAAGTGGTACTCATCATAAGCTTGGTTCCCAAAACTTCCTGCAGACTCTTCCAAAAATCGCTAGTGAACAAGGAATCTCTATCACTAACTATGCTGTTGGGAACTCCATGCAGTCTGACCACATTCTTCATGAACAACCTAGCTAAAATAAGTGTCGTCCTGGTTGACTTAACTGGAATGAAATGGGCACTCTTGGTCAATCTTTCCACTATAACCCATATACTTTCATTTCCCCTGTTCGGCCTTGGCAACCCGTCTACGAATTCCGTAGAAATAGAATCCCACTTCCACACTTATCTAACGGTTGAAGCAAACCACTCGATTTTTGGTGTTCGGCCTTTGCCTGCTGGCAATTCAAGCACTACCTTACACACAAACCAATATCCCACTTCATTCCTTCTCAGAAGAGATTCCTCTTCATATCTTAATACATCTTAGTACCTCCGGGATGTATAGTGAAATTCGAATGATGGCATTCATCTAATACTTCCTTTCTTATGTTTCCTACACTCAAAACACATAATCTTCTTTTCTTTCTCAATCATCCATTCTGGTCAAGACCAAAATCTTTTAAGTCATCGCTCTTGGTTCCTTTCTTTATCTTACTGATCCGTTCAGCTAACACTGGATCCTCTATCTGCTTAGAAGCAATCTGTTTGATCAAAACCGATCGAACTTCTAAACTAAACAATACAACTATATCACCACTAAACCCTACCTCGGATCTCCATTGCACTCTGCAGTCTGCTAATGCTTCTAAATCTTTCCACTTAGCCATCACTGCCAACACTGCATTCTGATGTTTCCTGCTAAGTGCATCTGTAACCTGGTTGCCCTTTCCTGGTGTGTACTCAATCCCAAAATCATACACGGCTATGAATTCTAACCATCTCTGTTGTCTCATGTTCAGCTTCTTCTGAGAGAACAAATACTTTAATGACTTATGATCTGTAAACAGCTCAAACCTTTCTCCCAGAAGGTAATGTCTCCACACCTTTAAAGCAAAAGTCACAGCAGCTAACTCTAAATCATGCATCGGGTATTTGACCTCATGTGGTCTAAGCTGTCTAGAAGCGTAGGCAATCACTTTACCTCTCCGCATCAGCACAGCTCCTAATCCTATTCCACACGCATCAGTATAAATTACCAAGTCCTGATTCCCCTCTGGAACTACCAACACAGGTGCATGGATCAATAAGTGTTTCAAACTCCAGAATGCTTCCTCACACTTATCGGTCCACATAAACTTCACATCCTTCCTCATTAGCATGGTCATCGGTGCTGGTATCTGCGAGAAATCCTTAATGAATCTCCGATAATAACCAACCAACCCAAGGAAACTCTTAATCTTGGTTACTATCTCAGTTCTCTTCCAACTATTCACTGCCTTGATCTTAGTCAGATCTACTGATAACCCTTCCTATAAGATGACATGACCAAGAAACTTCACCTCCTTCTTCCAGAAGTGACATTTCAAAAACTTCGCTTTTAGCTGATGCTGCTTCAGCGTCTCAAGCACTACTCTCAGATGAAATTCATGCTCTCTTTCATCCTTAGAGTAAATCAAGATATCATTTATGAAAACTAGCAGGAACCTATCCAAGTGCTCTCGGAAAATCTGGTTCATCAAATCCACAAAGAAAGCTGGAGCATTCATCAATTCGAACGACATAACTAACCATTCATACGGTCCATATCTGGTCCTGAATGCTGTCAAAGGTATACTATCCTCTGCTTCTCTAAGCTGATGGAAACTCATTGCCAAATCCAACTGAGAAAATACCTTGGCAACACTTAGCTGGTCGAATAAATTGTCAATCCTGGGCAATGGATATCGATTCTTTATCGTCCTCTCATTCAACATACAATAATCGATACATAGCCTCAACAATCCGTCCGGCTTCTTAGAAAACACTGCCATTGCATCCCATGGCGAACTACTCGGTCTGACAAAACTCTTCCCTTCCAGATCAACCAACTGCACCTTCAACTCCCTCATCTCTGAAGGGGTCATCCTGCTTGGCGGTCTACTCACTGGTTCTGCTCCCGAAACCAAATCTATCTGAAACTCAATAGCTCATTTCGAAGGCAATCCAACTACAGGCTCAAACACATTTGTGAATTCTCTAACCCTGAAAACTTGACTTAACTCATCGTTCGAATCCAATGCACCCAACAAAGCAGACACTGCACCACTAGAACCTCTTCCAATCGCTACAATCCAGGTGACAAAAAGATATATTCCTATCTTGGCAAAATATCTTAACATCGTACTCATTTAACCAATCCATACCTAGGATGCTCCCAAACCCCACAAAATCAAATACATGCAAACTGCACTCAAATGTATGACCTAACGGGTCAAACTCAAACCGGTCACACCTCAACCCTAGAGTTGCATACCTCTTATTGGATTCGCAACCCGTAAGGAAGTAACTAAATATGTGGGTTCAAGGTTAAGCTTATCTATTAAACATCTAGATATAAAAGAATATGATGCACCAATATCAAAAAAAGGCCAATATACATACCATGAATCTGAAGCGTTCCCCCCAGAACTGACTTTCCTTTCTCCTAGGCTGTTGTCTTGGAAGCGGTAGGCTCCAATGCATACACCTTGCCCTTACCATCTCTAATGGGCTCCTTGCACTGGTTCTTATAATGGCCTATCTGCTCGTAGTTAAAACACCTGATATTCTTCCCCTTAGCCACATCCTTTGCTTTCCCTGAGCGACACTCATTAGCAAAGTGCCCTTTCTTGTTGCATTTATAGCAGACAACTTCAGCCTTCGCTTGCTTGGCTGTTGCACCCTTCTGAGCACCTTTCTTGGGAAAGAACTTCTTCTTCTTGCCCTACCCAACCTGAACCACTTTTGCCTTGCTCTTCTCTAGAGACTCAAGGACTTCTTCCTACCTCAAAGTCGTCTCTATTAAAATATCAGAAGGATCTCAAAGATGAGACAAAGTAGCACTAGCCAATTCTAGCTTCAACCCTCTGATAAACTTCTCATTCTGTTTCAACACGGTATCTACAGAAGCATACGCATACCGAGACAACTTTTCCTACTTCCTAGCATACTCAACAACAAACATCTCTCCCTGCACTAGCTCAGCAAACTGCCTAATCAAAGCTGACTGTGCCATTACTGACATAAACCTCTCCTGAAATCTCCTCTTGAAATCCTCCCAAGTTACAATCTCCTCATCAACTGTCCTTGTTACACTGTTCCATCAGAACAATGCGGTCCCCTGAAGCTACCTGGATGCCAACCTCCTCTTCTGCTCGTCATTGAGCTCTAAATCTGCAAAAATCCTTTCGTAGTGCAACAACCAATTCTCCACTTCAATGGCATCCTTCGTTCCCATAAACGGCTTCCCTCCTAGCTTCACATAATATCTGCTTATCTTAGCAAAATGATTAACTGCTGGAACTTCTGGAACCCCTGATCCTACGGCATTTCCTCCTACCACTCTGGTTGCAACACTTGCCAGCATCATATTCCTGAAAAACTAATATATGGCTTCCATTGCGACCCGCGGGACTTCAGCACCAACATTCTCTGCCTGACCTTATCCTCTCCCTGCATTAGGTCCGGCATTCCTTTCGGTGCTTCCCCCTTTGGTTAACTCTGCTTCTTATACCATTCATATCTGTATTCAAACCTCATAAGATATAGAAAGATAACCTAATCAAAGATAGATGAATAGGGATAAAGCACATACTTATATATAACAAATAATAGTATGTTACTATAGCGTTAACCCAACCTCAAATCTTATTCCAATTTCCATGGATTTTTGTTTTCAAAACAAATTTTTAGTTAAATTTTTTATAAACCTATGCTCTGATACCAAGTTATCATATCTCGTATCTGGAGGCCAAAAGCTAAGAGCAATAGGTGTTGCAGTCATCCACATTATTAACTTCTGGTAGCGAAATACGGCAATTTTAATGGTATTTATAATATCAGAAGCACTTGAATACAAGTAAAATCACAAATTTCCGAAAGTAATAATTACAGTGATTATATTTCATAAATATCATATCCAAGTTACAAAAATCCCAAACGTAATCCCAGGCATTGATCAAATATAATTTACAACAATACGCCAAGAGAGACATATGAAGATGCCCCCTTGGATGATAAAAGCAATATAGACATAATTGTCTTAATACACAGTGGAAACAATTTTAAAACAGAATCCCTAAATTAGCTATCCGTCGGCCCCCTGCTTGTCTTCGGATGCTTTATTCGCAAAGGTATGCTAAAACTTGAAAACCTAAACCCTCAGCCTATTCAAATCAAATTTTGAGCACCCGAGAGTTTAAGGGGAAACAAAAACTTCGAGTTAGACTTAAATCCTGGTATGAATAATATCTGTGACATCTCAGTTTACTGATAACTAGTGAGATAATACCGCTTAGCGGAATGGTTTTCCTCTCACTAATATCTCTTTTCAAAACATATATTTTGCAAATCCTTTCCTGCAACCGAACTGGTTAATCCACAGATTTTAATAATATAGCGGTATCTATTATGCTAAAACAGGAAATAAAATAGACTATCTATCTAAATCTGGACTATTTGTTCTTTACTGGGCTATCTGTCCTATATTCTGAGCTAACTGCTCTTTTTTGGATTATCTATCCTAAAATTGGTTATACCAAAGTAGCAATATCTTTTATGCGAGGTAATGGGCTATCTGCCCAAAACAGGTAAAAATGGTGGACTAACTGTCCTTAAAATTTTAGCAATATCCGTTATGCTAATAGATGAACTATCTGTTCATATCAGAGCCGACTGCTCTTTTTGGACTAACTGTCCTGGATTAACTGTCCTCTGGGGTGGCTGGCCTTAAAGTGGACTGACCGTCCGAAATTAAAATGAGCTGACTGCCCGAATTTTCTTTTGGGTTAACTACCCTTCAAAATATCTGAGCTAACTGCTCTATAATATCTGAGCTAACTGCTCTTTAAATTTTCCTTGAACCCTTTTCTAAATGATTTAATCCATCAAATCATATATATACTAGAAAAATATATCTTTAGCTTTACTTTGAGCTATTTTTGCCATGTTATATATACTTTACTCAAAATAATGTTGATGATATTCAATAAGGATTGTCTATCCTTTAAAGTAAGTTAAATTCCTTTATAACTTAAAGTACTTAGGCTATCTGCCTAGTTCTTATATTCGAAACCTTTGTTTAAAACATTTAAACAACCTTTTGAAACATAGAAGATAACTCCTTCAAAACCAGTTATGAAACCCTTCGAAAGTATTGAAGGTAACTCCTTCATAATCTTTAATAAACCTTTCGAAATCATTGAAGGTAACTCCACCTAAACCTTTTAAAAGCCTTCCTTCTACAAGCTTTAAAAATCATGACATCCGCCTTTTAAATTCTTTAAACCTTAACCTTTCGAAAACATTGCAAAACCATACATTTCGACCTTGTCGAAAGGTTTCTCTTCGACCTAGTCGAAAGGTTTCACCTTTCGACTTTGTCGAAAGCCTGGGGTACCTCCCCTACATAATAAACCTTTCGAGAGCAATGTAACTCAAAACCTTTCGAAGACATTGGATTCAATTTAAAACAGGTGGAAAACCTTTCGAAACCAATCAAAGTTAACTACTTTGAAACCTTTAAAACGTTTTGACTTAAAACATTTAGATTGTGCAAAAGGACCAGAAAAACTTTGGAGTCAAAAGAAACTTCTTCGAAACCTTTATAAAACCTTTCGAAGCCATTAGAAAATAATGAAGTGTTGGAACCAACCCTTCGGAATCAATAGAGAGAGGCGATAAGTTTTAGAAAACAAAAGATAACCTTTGACTCCATCTGTGTCGAAAGGTTAGGAAGCGGCAACTATGCTTTCGGCCTTGTCGAAAGCTATACCTTTCGATTTTGTCGGAAGGTTTCATTTAAGAAATCAAACCAATCGAAACCTTTTTCTTTTAAACCTTTTTGAAAATTTCGAAAGTTCTCTATCGAAAGCTTGCAGGCGTATTTTTTTTAAACCAAAACAAAACATCATCTCTTTCAAAAGCTATAACCTTTTGTCCCTAAACCTTTTAACTCCTTCCAATCCACTACGTACCAGTTGCCTGATACCTTGTGCATTGGTATTTGACCTAGCCTAATGGTTTGATACCTTTCGACCTTGTCGGAAGGTCTGGAATGAAGGTGGAAGCTCTACCGAAGGGTTGAAATAGAAGAAAAACTATTTTCTTGTACTTTGAAATAGTTTTTTGTACCCAGCTGCCTTGTTTGTCTAAATTTAATCGGTTGCCAGAATTTTATATTCAAAAATGATGCTGAATTTCCTTATTTGGAAATTTGAATAATTTTGAAAAAGCCACTTTCTCCTTTATAATTATATAAAACATTTAAGTCGTATACCTTAAATAATTTTATATAACTATTAAAACACCTTCAAAAATTCTGGAAAAATTCCATAAAATCAAATAATATGTTCTCTTCAACATATAAATTTTTTGAATCCAAACTGTAATTCCAAATTAACCTTTTCTTCTTTAGAAAATTCATACCAATTCCATAAAAATTCAGAAAATTATAAATATCAAAACCCATCTCTAAAATAACTTTTTAGATTATCAAAAAATTCGCAAGGCTACGGATGTCATTTAATAGGGTTTTATCTCAAAACATGTCATAAAATCTATATGAACATACACAAATCATCAACGTGTCTATATATATATATATATATAATATATCATTTAATCTTTCAGAAACATGGCAAACCTTTGCAAAATCATCGGAATTAACCTTAAACCGAAAACATAGAAATTTAGAGATGTAAACATTATTCACCTTTTTTTCAATGATTAAGAAGCTTGAGATTTAAATGAGTTTGATTTGAATTTGCTTTCCTTAAGCTTTTCTTTTGTTTCCTCTTCTTCTTCCTTTGTTAATAGTGGACGGCCAAGCTTTTAAATTTTTGGAAGTGAGAATGAATGTGTGTTTTGAAATACACGGTCTATGGAAGACAATATAGGAATGACCTCTTTCCCATAATACCCCTCCTCTAATTCATTTTAAACCTTTCTTTTAATTTATTAGTTAAAAGGATGACTGCCTTCATTAAATCAAATCTCAATCCCCTCATCAACGCATTATTTTATTTAGTTTATCTAACTAAATCTCCTAAATAATATTATCAAAAATATGGGATGTTACAAAACACAAAGTCTTTGGTCCAATAATAACAATTATTATTAATCGAACTACCCTGGCCAGAGACTTTGACTTTGAGTTGACTTTGAGTTGACTTCAGTTGACCATGACACTGACCTCATACAACTAAGGAGAGGAATCCTCTCTTGAATAGTTTTTCATTTCCGAATGCTTCCACTCGACCTAACTATAGTCGTTCGATGGACGTCGTCACATGATTTAACTATAATCAAAGTGGAGTTTCCACATTGAAACCAATAGTATTCTCAAGTTAAGAGAACTGTGTAATTTTTTCACATCGATATTTTTGTTTGACCTTACTTATATTAACAGGTAGAAAACCATCGAGTAAGTCATTCCATATTTATCCAATAACTATCAATATGTAACGTCTTAGTGCCCCCGGAAGTCTGAGTAATATACTACCCAACATTGAAGAGCGTTACATACTCTAGTCTTAAAGGATGTATCGATATTCAGTCTCGATACATCTTGACTACGAATATTTAAAATGGTGTATCTATTTCATTGCAATAAATTACTCATGGTTACAACATATTGTGACTACTATCACAAAACATACCATTTATGGATTTTCTATTAAATATACTTTTAATTAAATTAATTAATTAATAGAACACATTATATCAAGTATATAATAGAAAGATAACACCTTTTATTTTGAACAGGATTGATTATCAAGTTAGATATATGTAACAAATTTCATAATTGCCCCTGGGGCATGTCCCTTACTCTATCAATTACCACTTGCGCTTGGGGCCAATTATGAAATCTCTATCCCATCCCTAAAATCGGTTTGATGGGAACCGATCAAGTTAGACCTTTCCTGAATGGATCTGCTATGTTGTTCAATTATCTACTCTATCAATTAACTCTCTCCAATGCTGATAACTACCTTTATCATGTGGAACTATTTGGAGTATGTTTCTTGATTTCTGGTAAGCTCTTATTATACCATTGTTATCATATAACAATGGTATATTATTCTCAATACTTGCACTCACCCTTGGCTCAGTTATAAATTTTTGCATTTATATTTATACATTGCTTTCACTGCAGCACTATTCAAAACGATGTTGTTGGCTTTTAGTTGAAGGCACAATCTTTCATTTGGAACATTTCCAACTTAAAGCTTCTTAGTTAAGGTTTGAACCTGAATTTAATATTGACATATTATACTCAATATCACCTAATAAGCATGAGTCCGAATACACCTTCATAAGGAGTTCGTCGTTTCCATAAACAATTCTCTAATATTTCCTAGATACACGAGAACATTCCAAATGCAACAACTTGGAATTTCAAACACTTCGTATTCAAATATCTGAATTATTTAAATATATAAATCTTTAATTTAATGTGATTAAATTAATTTAATAACCTTGTCAACCCATTTTTTATGAATAACTAATGTAGGTAAACTTGTTTTTGAAAAATGTTTACAAAAATAATCAGTTCGAAGAAATATTAATAATATGACCGAAAATCGTTTTATCCATAAACAACTTTTTACTCGGTGAAATTTGTTCGAACCTTTTGTTCTTTCCTAATATATTAATATGTAATTAATTAGAAACTAAAAATATTTTGTATGATATGGTTAACTAAATGTAAATAGTAAAAAGAGATTAGCAAATGAATTAAGGAGGAGATATTTTGATGAATAGTATTTTAAATATTTGTTTTTGTCAATGGTGGGATGTAAGAAAATACATAGGGGATGGTTTTTGATTAGAAATGAGAGGTAGAAGGTGAGGGTTACCTCCTAATGAAGCCTATATAAAGACCCTTAAGGCTTAGAAAAATGGTTTACTGTTTTACAAAGCTTACACATAAACTATTTCAAATCTCAATGAAACTTCACCAAACTCAGGGTATAGTCCTAACAAAATATAGGAATAAGCTTTGATTAGTTCTCTTTACATATAAACTATTTCAAATCTCTTTACACCCCCTCCCCCCCTCCCCCACACACACACCTCAAGGCTGTGAGCATTGGGAGCCTTCTAGGCTAAGGGCTTGGATATATAAAGAGGTAAGGTTGAAATTTTGGATTGGTTAAGGTAGGAAGTGGTAATGAGGTTGAGGCTTGTGCATGGTAGGAAGGCTCGAAAAGGGTGAGTTAACTCAACATTTAATTGTATATGAAGTGGTATAATATTGCTTGTAAAACTATAATAAAGTTATTAACTAATTAATGTTGTATATTTGGACCTTGCTTTCTTTTGAAAACAAATGAAGTATATATGACATATCATCACTTCTATGACCTTCTATAACATTTGATGTTGCCTTGACATTGTGCATATATGTTTGATTAGATGGTATTTGGTTTGGACTTGAATATGGAATGGTAATATAGCGATAGCCGCTATGAAAGCCATTTTAATATTCTTATGTTTAAACTTGTTGAAATGGTTTATATATTATAATACTATGATATAATATATATTAGTTATGCTTCACACAGTTATAAGCATATGTGACAGTAAGTATTTGGTTTGGAAAATTAAAAAATTTATTGAAAAAATTTTGAAAAGTTAAAAGAAAAAATAGTCATTAAGGATGCACTTTGATAACACCTTGTGTTTGATGATTTCTTAGTTAAATTTCGAAGACATCCTTAGGGGTTTCTTTGCTGTTTTAATAAGTAATGTATGTTTACTGATTACAATAAGAAATTAGACTTTAAAACCCTTTATAATTGGTTGAAAAAAGTGGCTAAAATTAGGAGTAAAAAGGTCGTTATAAATATACTTTGAAAAATAACTTGTTTTCAAGAATTTTTATAATCAATTTGGAAGATATGCTTAGGGGTTTATTTTCATGGTTTTTAGTAGTTTAAGTATACTTCGTACTCTAAAAAAATTGGATCAAAAATCATTTGTTTAAGTGGTTAAAACCAACCACAAGGATCATGCATTTTTATGTTGTTCTCTGTTTAGAACTGTAAACAACATTTATAAACCCTGTCTTTGGTCAACTGCAGCAATTTTGGGTTAGTTGCATTATTTTGTTTTAATGCAACATTTTGACTAGTTTTTCATGTTTTAAATGGTTTAGATAAATATATTTTTAATAATTAAATATTAACTTTTAAAGAAAAGTTTTCCTTTGCAGCATTTATAATAAAAGGTTTTTAACAAATTATAAATTAGTCATTTTTAAATAATATTTTGTATAAGTATCTAAAATATATTTATAAGTATTTTTAAAGTATATATATAAATTTTGAAAAGTTAAGTATTATATAAAAGAATAAAAGAAGTTTTGGATTATAAAACTTGTGTTATTATAATAAATGGTTTTGGAAAGTTAATTAAAAGTACATTTAATATATGTACATATACTTAGATCTTTGGAATGAAAGTTCGTAAAGATAATGACAAGTATAAAATGGTTTTGAGTTTATAATAACAATGTTCAAAATAACATTTGTTTTAACCCATTTGATTATACTTTATGAAATGCGAAATCTTGTTTAAGATTTGTGAATATTCTTATACCATTTGAGATAAGAATATGGATATATTTTTCAGTATTTAAAAGAGTAGAAATGAATAGTGAAATGGTAGTATACATGTATATATCATTTGTAAAGATATTCTAAATATATATACAAGTATTTAAAAAAAGTTTAACTAATAAAAGAATAAATTAAATAAAAAGGGATTAGAAGCCGCTTATTTGACTTAATCGTGCTTTGTGTGACTTAATCGTGCTTTGTGTGACTTAAGCGTGCTTTGTGTGTTTACTTGTTTATGGAAAGTATTTAATCATATACTTATCACCAAAAGCCGACAAAGTAGATTTATTCTATCTTGAGAGTTAAGAAGGATGTTCAAGTATGGTTTAGAAGCAATAGTGTTATAACCTATTGGCATCACTCTTGATCGAAGGATGGTATAAATTAAGAAAGTCGGAAACATGATAAGTATACGAGACCTGGTTTTCATATGCGATCGTAAATATGTTGTTCTTGATAGTTAATTAGTCGACTATCGAATTTGACCAAATTAACTTTGGAAGTGTATGTAGGCATCACGTATTGATACGGATTGAGATCCTATAAGGAGTACTCTTTTGTATGAATTGTCTCTTGCTTTAAGAACATATATATACGAGATCTCCTGGGGTGGACCACTTTATATCGTTCGTTTACTTCTTAAAGAACCAGAATTGTGTTAACCGAAAATTCATCGATTTAGTTTTGAAGAGACTGGGATCGGATAAGTCTATTACTTATCGAAAATCATTTTAAAACTGATATATGAGTTCTATGTTTTGGAAGCAGTTTTGGAGTGGAATGCCATAAAGTTGAACTGTCTATCCTAAGGTAAGTCCAAGGAAGGGGTCAGCGTTAGCATTCGTCGGACGACTTATGCTGGGATACATGGAGAGATTCATGAACTATGCGAGATAGTGGACTCCAAAAGGAGATTCGAGATCTGTTCGAGTGATGAAGACTTTTGTGTTGAGATGCTAAATGTGACTTAACAATCGGTAATGACAGAAAACAGAGTGGGGGCATAGCCAAGGGGTTTAGTTAACCCAAGAGGGTACATCAACACCAAATATCTAGAGATGCTTTTGGTTAAGGCACGTGGAGTTGATGGTATTCGGTATCACATGCTTGGGCATGAAGCAACTATGTTTTCCTTTGTGTCATATTTTATATAGAGATGTGTGGTTTCGAAAGGTAGTTTTGAAAGTCGGGGGTAATTGATAGGATCGTGTAATATGGAATAGCTATATGGTTAATGTATATATGGTAAGTAAAAATCGCACCAAGATTTTATACTGGTTCGGATCACTTGTCCTACGTCCAGTCCCTAAGCTTCACTTAGGTATTTCACTAACTACAAAACCCTCTCTTAACCCGGAGGAATAGGTTCACAACTTACCCGAACAACCGAACGGGATTTCTTTGCCTCAAACTACCTAAGAGGACTTCAAACCTCTATGCTAAACAAGTTTTGACTAGTTGTGTTCTTTATAACACGAATGAGTCTATTGTAGTACAATGTTCCTATAATCTTATCCTCAAGAATATGAAATATGTTTGTGAAGATTAAGGAATTATGAATTCGCTATGAATCAAATATATTAAATATAAACAGTGATTCAAGCAAAAAGAGTAGTGATTGCTTTGATAATGTTTAGAAAATATGATCAAGAAATAGATAGATTAGAGTAAGAGAATTCGATGTCTTGAATGATGTTTGAATCATGTATTTATAGTTGTAAAAAGGATGCATGTATTGCCAAGGGTTGTAGATAAGAGAAGCTTCCATTTCTATTGAGGAATGGTCGCAACTCTTGGGAAGAAGAAGGTGTCCTTTCATGCAAAATTCGCAGGTTCAAATTCAGTCGACTGTGCAGGAATTTCAGTCGACTGAAATTATAGTAGGAATCTTTCTGGAAAATTTTCAGTCGACTGAGCAGAAAATTTAGTCGACTGAAACTGTGCACATTTGTACATGTTTGCCAGTTCAGTCGACTGGTAAATTCAGTTCAGTCGACTGACATATGAATTTATGCATTATGAAGAATTGAAGTATGCTTAGTGAAAAATTGAAGTACAATGAATGTGTTCTTGTGTTTGTGCAACTCTTGAGGATAGATTTTAACAAATAAACCTATATATATAACAATCATACTCAAGTTTATATTTCATTGATCTTCCTCTATCTTGCATATATTTCTTCCTTTATACATTGTCATTGATCAAAAATCTTCGTGTATCAACATTCTCCCCCTTTTTGATTGATGACAATACTTGATTTTCTAAAGATATTTAAACTTTCTCCCCCTGAATGTGTACACCTATCTTTCCTACAAAAACAAAGTTAGTGCCATAGATTTTCTCCCCCTTTGTCATCGACAAAAAGGAAGTAAGAACCATAGTTGCATGGAATTAAAACAATCACTTTAACCAAGAATGAATCTTAGAATTGCAAAAAAATGCATCAAATATAATAGTTCAAATGTCATAGTTGCAAGAAACATAATAGAATAATAACTCAAATAAATTATTGATCCTTATCCCAATCGTAAGAACCTTCTCTGTCTCCTGGTTCTCTAATGGCTGGTCCTCCTGATGATGGTCGATAAGGTCTTTCTCCTTGTCCACCACTAGCTCCGCTTGTGCTGCTACTGGTATGCTCCTCGGACGACGTCCATGTAAATGTTGGTGCAGGACGCTTGCCATGAGATGTTGAAGCGGTAGTAGTGCTTGAGCACGAGATAGCGTCCCAAAGCTTATTAAAAAATCATTTGATTTTGTCAAGCTTATTATCCACCTTTTTAAGACGATTATCAAGAATTTGTTGATTTCTTGATAATATTTGTAAGGATTGGTTGGTAGAGTAGGTCGGGTCAACAAGACGAATTTCATCTTCTTGTTCGAAATGTTCTTCATGTTAAGGTGGCGGAGTTTGTTGTTGTTGCTCTTGATGCCTAGCTTCCCATTCGGCAAGTGATATAAATCGAGGAGGTCTAGTAGGGAGTTGCATAAGGCTTATGGTCCGATGGTTTATTTGATGGAACATTGTGTTTTCTGAATCTGGTAATGGTGTATCAACATTGAGGAGAAGTCGCATGATATATTCTCCAAAGTAAATTGTGCGCATTTTACCATTATGAAACGAGAGAAACTCATCAAGGATTAGTTGTACCCAATTGACTTTAATATTGCTAAAGATGGCATATAAAGCTCGGTAGTTAGTTGGGTAAACGATTTCATATGAGCCCGTGCGAGGAGTGATCGTTCTCATTAGAGTTTTATGTAGAATTCTTGCTCGAGGTCGAAGAGAAGTAGATTTGAAATCTCGGAAATTTATATTATCATCCAAAAATTGGTGATTTATGTTATCACGAATTTGTGGATTGAACTCTATTTCTTCCAGTTTCCTTCCGATATTAGTTGACCCTAAAATGTGAGCTATTCGATCCAAAGAAAACCAAACCTTCTTTCCGCAGACCATGTTCCAAACACTGTCGTTTGGATTCCTTGGAGTTTGGTGTCCAAGATTGAGATTTGCGTAGAACAATTTGACCATAATATGATTTATGGCAATGTCATTCCGTTTCAAATCAAGAAGAGGAGTTAAGCCTGCTCGATCAGTGAGCTCTTGGAAATTGTAGGTGTGAAGACTTTGGAAATCTACAAATGAATGCTCGAATATTCTTGAATTCTTCATCTTGTTCCATCGGGTGATCGCGACTTCATCATATAGCCATTGAGCAATTTGAGCATCAATGGGCTCGGAGGATGAAGAGGATGAAGCTCTAGATCGTTTTGGTGCCATTTGCTTTTGATTTGAGGGAGATTGGAAGTATTTGAGATCTAGGGTTTTGGGGAAATTTGGGGAAGAAGATGTAAAAAGTGATTTTGGAAGTGAAAAAATGATGTAAATAAAGGGAATTTTACCTGGAAAAGGCCGTTCAGTCGACTGAAAATGTCTGTTCAGTCGACTGAATTGTAGACCGAAAGTTTGTAGGTTTGAATTTTGTCGACTGAACAGAGATTTTAGTCGACTGAATATTTTCCCGAGAGTTTCTGTTAAGTTTCAGTCGACTGTGCAGAAATATTTAGTCGACTGAAAATATAGAAAAAATGTTTTCTGTTTACATTCAGTCGACTGGGCTTATAAGTTCAGTCGACTGAGTCATGTACTTTTATTGTTTCAGGTTCTTTTTGAATTTAAACAATTTATTTTAAGAAAAATAGTTACAAATAATATATTTCAAATTGAATTATTTCTTTTGAGAAGGACTTGGATTCTTCTTTCCTTCATTCTTCATGTAATTTCTATCCCATGAATTCGGACTATATTGTGGTGTCTTAGGAGACATCCATGGATTGACGGGATCGTTTGGTGTACGATAAGATGAAGATGGATCAAATGAACTGACGGGTCGAGGTAGGGGCTCAGCCACTTCGTTCTTCTTTGATCCACAGTAACGTAAGCCAATTTGCTCTAGGAAGTTCAAACGTCTAGCTGTAATCTTTTGCTCGAAGTATAGTTCTCGTTGAAGGTCAATCTGTTGTTGTTGAAAGTGATGAATCTCATCAATCTTTCTTTTCGTGTCCGGAGAAATAAAAAGTCCGCGCTTAGCCTTCTTGGTTTCTGGAGTGTAACCAGTATGATAATTTTTCCAATTATACATCGGCTCATGTGGTGGTGTTGGTGTGGGAAATTTTGGTGATGTTGGAGAGTTTTTGCTTGACGATGTGATGTTGATTGGAGAGTAGGAGTTGTTAGACGACATTTTGGTTTTGTTAAGTTTTTAATTGTAAAATTTAGATGTTTTAAAAAAACTAAAATTTTTAAGAATTTATAATAGAATTTTGACTAAACAATTAATGGTTATTGTTTAGCTAAGATTTGTAACCACATAAATATTCAATGATTAAGGAAAAATTTGTTAAAAATGTAAGGATGTTATTAATAAATCAGTTAAAAAAATGTGAGGATTATAATATAGCTGAAAATAACTCTTGATTTATATTCAGTCGACTGGAAAAAAAATTTAGTCGACTGAAATATGTATATATCTATTGTAAATTTAATTGATATCTTTAAAGGATATTATCCCTAATTCTCGTCGAAGTTTTATGAAGGAATTTTCTAATAAGGGTTTAGTAAATATATCGGCAATTTGATTTTCGGTAGAAATATGTTCTAGATTAATTATACCTTTTTCGATATTGTCACGTAAAAAATGGTGACGGATATCTATATGTTTTGTACGAGAGTGATTAACTGGATTTTTAGATAAGTTTATTGTACTAGTGTTATCACAATATATTGTAGAATTTTTTAAATTTATATTAAAATCTTTGAGTGTTTGTTGCATGTATATAACTTGAGTACAAGCTAATGCGGCTGATATATATTCTGCTTCGCAGGTGGAAAGAGAGACGCAATTTTGTTTCTTACTAAACCATGATACCAGTGATTTTCCAATAAAATGACATGTACCACTTGTACTTTTTCTATCTGTTCGAGATCCACCAAAATCAGCATCACTGAATGATACTAATTCAAATGTACACTCTTTTGGATAAAAAAGTCCAAAGTCTTTAGTGTAGTAAAGATATCGTATAATTCGTTTAACTGCTCTTAAATGTGATTCTTTAGGATTAGATTGAAAACGTGCACATAAACAAACACTCATCATTATGTCTGGTCTACTTGCGGTTAAGTAAAGTAAGGAGCCTATTATACTTCTATATAATTTTTGATCTACACTTTTGCCATTGTCATCTTGATCGAGATGAGTAGTAGTACTCATAGGAGTAGGTTTAGCTGAAGTGTTTTCCATCCCAAAACGTTTAATTAAGTTTATACAATATTTCTCTTGGTTTATAAAAATTCCATTTGATAATTGTTTTATTTGAAGTCCAAGAAAGTATGATAATTCTCCCATATGAGACATCTCAAACTCTTTAGTCATTATATTTGAAAATTCTTTGCACAAATTTTCGTTTGTTGATCCAAATATAATATCATCTACATATATTTGAATTATTAAAATGTCTTTTGAGGTATTTTTAATAAAGAGTGTTTGATCGACTTTTCCAATTTTAAATCCCGAATTTAATAAATAACTTTTAAGTCTTTCATACCAAGCACGAGGTGCTTGTTTAAGACCATATAGTGCTTTCTTTAATTTATAGACATGATCTGGATATTTTTCGTGTATAAATAAAGGAAGTTGTTCTACATATACATTTTCTTTAATAAAACCATTTAAAAATGCACTTTTCACATCCATCTGATAGAGTTTGAAATTGTGAAAACATGCAAAAGCTAAAAGTATACGAAGTGCTTCAAGTCTTGCAACGGGAGCAAATGTTTCTTCAAAATCAATACCTTCTTCTTGATTATATCCTTGTGCTACTAGTCTAGCTTTATTTCTTGTTATATTACCTAATTCATCTACTTTATTTTTGTAAATCCATTTTTTTCCTATTACTGATTGATTATTAGGACGGGGAACTAATTTCCAAACGTCGTTACGTTCAAATTGATTTAATTCTTCTTGCATAGCAATAATCCAATAATCATCTGTTGATGCTTCTTTAGGATTTTTAGGTTCTGTTGATGAAATGAAAGCTACATGACCCATTTGATTTAGTTGATTTCTTGTTCTAACTTGAGAATTTATTTCTCCTATAATATTTTGAGTTGGATGATCTCGTAATATTCTAGGAGGGGATCTTAAATTATCATTTTCAAGATTTGTTTCTTCTATATTTATTACTTCTTCATCATATTTTATACTTAAATTTCTATTAAAATTTTCATCAAAAGATATATGTAAGGTTTCTTCAATTATGTTTGTATGTTTATTAAATACTCGATATGCTTTACTTCGTTCTGAGTATCCTACGAAAACTCCTTCGTTAGCTTTTGGATCGAATTTTCCTAATTGATCTTTTGTATTTACAATAAAACATTTTGATCCAAATACTTTAAAATACGATATATTTGGCCTTTTGTTATTAAATAGTTCGTAAGAAGTATTTTTAGTTAGTGGTCTAATTGATATTCTATTTAATACGTAACATGCAGTAGCAACGGCTTCTGCCCAAAAATGTTTTGGTAAGGAACATCCATTTAATAATATTCTTGCGCATTCTTGTAATGTTCTATTCTTTCTTTCTACAACTCCATTTTGTTGAGGAGTTCTAGGAAATGAAAAGTTATGATTTATTCCTTTCTTTTTACAAAAAGTTTCAAAATCCTCGTTTTCGAATTCTCCTCCATGATCGCTTCGAATATTTTTAATTTTTAAGTCTTTAGCATTTTGAATTCTTTTGACAAATGTTTTAAAATTTTCAAAAGTATCACTTTTATTTTTCATAAAAATAGTCCATGTATATCTTGAGAAATCATCAACTATTACAAATACGTATCGATTATGATTAATGGATTGAACTTGTGTTGGTCCAAATAAATCCATATGTAGTAATTCTAATGGTTGTGAAGTCGAAATAATTTTCTTAGATTTGAAAGATGATTTTGTTAATTTACCTTTTTGGCAATCATCACAAAGATTATTTATTTTAAAGTTTATCTTGGGTAGACCTCTTACTAAATCATTTTTAGAAAGTTTTCTAATAGTTTTAAAATTTATATGACAAAATCTTTTGTGCCATAACCAAGGATCATTTTCTTTGGCAAGTAGACACATACTTGTATTATGATTAATATTCATATTTAAAACGTAAATATTTCTATCTCTATTTCCTTCAAAAACAAGATTTTGGTTTTGATCAAAAATACTCATTTATTATCCGAAAAAATTATTTTAAAGCCTTTGTCACATAGTTGACTTATGCTAAGTAGATTATGTTTTAAATTCTTAACTAATGAAACATTTGTTATAAAAGGTAATTTTGATGTACCGTAATTGTTCACATCTCCTTTGCCAATGATATAGCCTTTTGAATTGTCTCCGAAGGTAACCGAGCCACCATCAAAGTATGTTATGTTTGTAAGCATATCTTTGTCTCCGGTCATGTGTTTTGAACAACCACTATCTAATATCCATTTTTTCTTTTTGAGTGGGACCTGAAAATAGATATTGTTTGCGTAAAAAATGGCCGCAAACACCCAAAGTCGTATGAGTTGGTTGATTTTATGTTGTTCTTAGTGATTTGGGTGATTTATGCAAATATATGAAAAGCAGGGACTAAACTGTAAAAGACACACAGATTTATAGTGGTTCGGCCAGAACGTGCCTACGTCCACTTTATATGTTATTCTCCTTTTTCTCTTCAGATTACAAGTACAAAGCTTTGATTACAAGTATCTAAAGTTGTTTGAGAGTTCCTTCCAGGCTTGAGCTCTCAAACTTGTCTGCCATTGTTGTACCCCTGCCCCTCTATTTATAGAGTGAGGCTGGGGGTAGGGGTCTTGGATGTTTATAGCTGCTGGTGGGCATGGGCTGAAGCAATCTGGACTGGCAACTTCTGGTTCGGCGGAGCTTCATTCGGTCATGCTTGGAGAAGTTGGAGTTTGGTTCAGTAGTTGTTTGGCTCGGTGATGGAGTAATAGAGGTTGGTTCGGCAGGCTGGGCTGAGATGTTTGGACCGGCGATAGGTTGTGTGGAGTGTCGGTCCGGTGGTAGGTTGAATGGTGGTCCGGTGGTTGCCTGGTTCGGTTGATGGTGAGTTCTCGTGGTTGGTTCGGCATGGGGCAGCAGGGAGTTGGTTCGGCATGGGGTAGCAGGGAGTTGGTTCGGTAGCTTATGCCGGATGAACTTGTGCATGTGAATGCCGAATGGGACTGTATGCCTGCATAGCCGAATGAACATTAGGGTATAAGGCCGAATGGACTTTGCATTTGGATCTTGAGTGGAACTCTGGACTTAGGTACGCTTGATGGTTGCTTCTTCTTAGCTCGATCGTGGTGGAGACGCGTTCAACATTGATATTCCAGTTTTGACCAAAAAATGGGATAACAGATATGAAATTATTGGTACCCACCTTTTAATAGGGTCCTAAAGAAAAATTAGAGTTTAGGAAACCAAACCCAATTTGGTTTAGTATCCTTTTTATAAATATAGTTTTTATTATGGTGAACATTATCTATAAATGTTTTAATATATTTATTCCTAATTAAAATATTGTTAGTCTTTGGAATCCAAATTTTGACTATCTTGGTTTCTACTTTTGTTTGAATAGGTTCTTTAAGTAATATTTGTTGTTTTGAATTTTTAAAAATTTTATTTTTAGAAATTTTTACTTCCTTTTTATATCCTAATCCATGTTTGTTTGAAGAGGATTGAGAATTTTCTAAAATTTTAGATAAATTTTCTCTTCCTTTATTAAAGTTAGAAACATTTTTAGTAATGTTATCTAATCTAGCTTGAAGACCATTGTTTTCTAACTCAACTTGTCTAATTTTTGTTTTTAACTCATGATTTTCAGAAGCAATTATATCATTCTTAGTCTTTTGAGTTTCAATTTCTTGACTTAAAAGTGATAATTGAGTTTCTGAGTTTGAATAAGATTCTTGAACTTTTTCAAGTTCTTCTTCAAGAATTTTCTTTTCATCATGTAACATATCTCTTTCAAACTCAGCTTTGTTTTGATTTTCACGAATTTCCTTAATTTTCTTTTTAAGACTTTTTATTATGCTTAAAAGTTCAGTGTTTACTTCAATTAAATCATCGAAAGTTAAATTGCTTACCTCAGACTCTTGAGCCATGAAGCAAACATTTGCTTGTTCATTGTCGCTATCACTATCACTTTCAGATGAAGATGAATCTGAATCGTCCCATGTTACAGAGAATGCCTTCTTTTTGAATTTATCCTTTTTGTTTTTGTTGTTGAAACTTTTCTGATTTTCCTTCTTTTGTTCTTGGCAATCCTTTTGCATGTGTCCTTTCTTGTGACAATTAAAGCATTCTATATTTGAGGAAGGAGGTTTACTCATGAAATTCTTTTTGAATCCGTTTTTGTTCCCTTTTCTAAATTTTAAGAATTTTTTGAAATTCTTGGCTATGGATGCTAAATCTTCATCTTCTGATTCTGAATCTTCTTTTTCCGCGTGAAAAGCAACATTCTTTCTTTCTTGAGCTTGATCTTTCTTAGCTTGCATATTAACTTCATATGACATGAGATTTCCAATTAATTCTTCTGGTTTCATTGAAGATAGATCGTTTGCTTCCTCGATTGCTAGCACCTTTCTTTCCCATTCATCAGTGAGTGAATTTAGAACTTTAGATACAATATCGAAATCCGTAAACTTTTCTCCCAATCCGATTAAGGCATGATGAATGTCTTGAAATCTTGAATACATGTCATTGATGGATTCATTTTGTCGCATTCTAAAGTTTTGGAATTGATTCTTTAGCATGGAGATCTTTGTTTGTTTGACCTTGTTAGTGCCTTCGTGTATGGTTCTAAGTGTCTCCCATATCTGATGTGCAGTAGTACATATGCTAACTCGGTTGAATTCATTTCTATCCAAGGCGCAAAATAGCATATTCATTGCTTTGGCATTTGCACTAGCTTCATTCTTCTGAGTTTGTGTCCATGTAGGATAGTCGGTTGTGGGTACAACGAACTCTACTTGAGTGGCGTTCCATGCTTCGAAGCTAGTTGCTTGCATATAAATCCTCATTCTTGTAGCCCAATAGTTATAGTTAAGTCCATTGAAAAGAGGGGGTCTTTGAGTAGATTGTCCTTCGGCAAATGTAGAGTTATAGGCAGAAGTTGTACTCGTACTTGCGTTATTTTCCATATTATCAATATGTCTAATAACGGTGTTATGGTTATAGGACGACCAGGCTCTGATACCAATTGAAAGTCGGGGGTAATTGATAGGATCGTGTAATATGGAATAGCTATATGGTTAATGTATATATGGTAAGTAAAAATCGCACCAAGATTTTATACTGGTTCAGATCACTTGTCCTACGTCCAGTCCCTAAGCTTCACTTAGGTATTTCACTAACTACAAAACCCTCTCTTAACCCGGAGGAATAGGTTCACAACTTACCCGAACAACCGAACGGGATCTTTGCCTCAAACTACCTAAGAGGACTTCAAACCTCTATGCTAAACAAGTTTTGACTAGTTGTGTTCTTTATAACACGAATGAGTCTATTGTAGTACAATGTTCCTATAATCTTATCCTCAAGAATATGAAATATGTTTGTGAAGATTAAGGAATTATGAATTTGCTATGAATCAAATATATTAAATATAAACAGTGATTCAAGCAAAAAGAGTAGTGATTGCTTTGATAATGTTTAGAAAATATGATCAAGAAATAGATAGATTAGAGTAAGAGAATTCGATGTCTTGAATGATGTTTGAATCATGTATTTATAGTTGTAAAAAGGATGCATGTATTGCCAAGGGTTGCAGATAAGAGAAGCTTCCATTTCTATTGAGGAATGGTCGCAACTCTTGGGAAAAAGAAGGTGTCCTTTCATGCAAAATTCGCAGGTTCAAATTCAGTCGACTGTGCAGGAATTTCAGTCGACTGAAATTATAGTAGGAATCTTTCTGGAAAATTTTCAGTCGACTGTGCAGAAAATTTAGTCGACTGAAACTGTGCATATTTGTACATGTTTGCCAGTTCAGTCGAGTGGTAAATTCAGTTCAGTCGACTGACATATGAATTTATGCATTATGAAGAATTGAAGTATGCTTAGTGAAAAATTGAAGTATAATGAATGTGTTCTTGTGTTTGTGCAACTCTTGAGGATAGATTTTAACAAATAAACCTATATATATAACAATCATACTCAAGTTTATATTTCATTGATCTTCCTCTATCTTGCATATATTTCTTCCTTTATACATTGTCATTGATCAAAAATCTTCGTGTATCAACAAGTTTCAGACCCTTGTGCAAGAGGCCAACTTTCATTTTTTACCGAGGAGAATTCCATGAAAATCCTTATGTGAATGTATCTTAGCGGTTTTAGTTGTACTACTAATATTATTGGATGTGAGACGCAAGCAGGATAACTATTTTATGAGTTATATTCTACACCCTAGACATTATCAATTATATCACCTTATGTACTTATTATACGAGTTTGGTTCTTTTAAGGGGATAACTTTCACACTGATTCGAACGGTCTCAAAAAGATTGTTATATGTTGATCGCATATTTGTTGAATTTTTCATACCAGACTTATGTTTGACTCATGATTTAATATATTTTTAGTTTCCATGAGTGCTCTTTCGAGTAGTTTAAGAAATGCATATTTTCTTCGATATTCTTTGGAGCTCGAGAAGATGAGCTGGATGTTTTCACCTACTGTTGTATTCATATTTCCGTTGCAGTACTATATTGTATATATCAACATTTGTGAGGACGGACTATTATAAATGTCCAGGCTGACTACAATTTTTAGGATTATAACTCTGAAATGCTATGTATCTTAAAGGGACAGTTTGTACTGTCTTTTGATTTTATTTGTGATCGTTCCGCTGTGAGATTTTGATGTTATGTTCTTTTCTTTCTTATTCTCTTTCCTTTTCTCTTTATTTTTATTTTTACCCTAATAACTTGTCTTTTCGGCACTTGAGTGCTCGGCACATGAATACCGTGGATGCATTAATATCGATATTTAAGGGTCGAAAAGGCGAATCATTACATTTGGTATCGAAGCTAAAGGTTAAGCAAAAACCTTGGGTTTGGTTGGGTAGGACTCATTAGAGATAGGGTAAGCGATGTCCTAGAATGAGTTGAGAGTATTATACATATGTGAGTGTATTTGTATTTTATAGGCAAAACAAAGTATTGTTATTTTGCATACACAAACTAATTTTGTAGTGGTCATACCATTTTACAAACGAAATATAGGTTTGAGGCAAAGATGTCTCAGCAACTAATAGAAACGACTAAACTAGCTATGACACAGGAGCTGGGAAACATCCCTAAACTACTAACACGTACCACTATATAAACACCACGCAACGCAGGGTGCCTATCTTACAATGCTTGGATACACAAGTACAATTACATGAGACAATAATTACATACTCAGTTACATACATTATCTCAAAACAGACACTTTGAATACACATTGGCATTAGAAACTCCACATAAAGGAAAAGTCCTTAATATTTCAAAGGGATGATTTGCAACCGCAAGAAGAGGATGCATTTTTTGAGCTACCTTTCGGTATACCATAACAAGCAAATGTAAATTTCAAACAAAAGGACACAGCCTTTGTAGCATGAAATAACAAAAGACTGTCCAGATTTCCTTCTAACCAAAAAACCTTAATTACCACCAGCATCGACCAATAACAACTCCCGCCAAGAAGAAACTTGGGTGCCTAGGAGAGGAAAGATCCACCGTACATTCAACCAAAACTCAACAAGCAGACCAAACACACCACCCTATGTCGAACAGAAAATGGCTTGGTCAATCACCAAATCGCAAGGCAAACCCAAAAAAGCTCTACGCAACCAAACAAAATTTATAACCAAAATACAGAGATCCAAAATCTAAAGCGCGCAATGGCCACTTCAAGGTCCAAGACTATAGACCCAAAAGATGACAACACTTGTTTATAGGCGCAAAGGGAGGAGGAGACTAACGAAATCAGATTTATGCTTGGCGGTTGCGCGCTGTAGTGGAGGAGGCGGGACGATTTAGGGGAGACGCAAAAGAGAAAAGTGGTTGCAGCAATAGAGAAAGATAGGTTAGGTTATGGGAGGGACAAATCGATTGCGGAGAGAAAAAGGATAGGATATGGACGAAAAATGATGGATAGGGGAAGAAAGAGGCGGCTAGGAAGGAAGAATAAGTATTATGAATTATTAAAGTATAGTTTAATTGGAGTAGGGATTAATGATGCTCATTCATTACCCCTTATTAATTATTTTAGTCCTGCTCGGCCGATTTATGAGCATTATTATCATTTGTAGATTGATTAATTGTGCTCGACCAGTTATGAGCATTTACTATTTTTTATTAATTGTTGATTTATACTTGACCAATTTATGAGTAGTTTTATCTTTTTATTGCATGGGTTGGGTAGACAGTACTTGTAGGAGTATTGAAACGAAAGTCTTATGAATTGAATTTCGTAGTTTAACTGTAAGTCCTTCGTGGCAATGTTGGGTTAGAAGTTTATTTTAATAAATGAAGTTTAGTATAAATTTTATAAGCATGGTTTATAAAGGAAAAAGGATTTAAACTAATATTTTGAGAACTTAAATCCCGATGTCTTTGAATGTATTCAAGATATTATATTAAATAATAACAATATTATTTGAAAGCATTTGTAAATACTAATATTTTGAAAAGAGTTTTAAGATTTTTTTCGAGTTCGAGGTTGCTCATGGAATCAACGAATCGATTTAGGAACAAAGTGTTTTTATGTTATCTAGTTTGAATGACTTTAAAGTTATTAAAAATGGGCAAGATATGTGTTCGATTGGTAAGCACTTCTCGTTGACATTGCCCTTCTTTGTAAGGGAATATATGGTACAACTTGTTTTGACCCATTCTATGGTATCATTTTTGTGTTACTCGAACCATGTGTATATTTTTTATGGATTTTAAAGCAAATATTTAGGGAAATATATCAATTTTTTTTTAAGGAAATTGGTTTGTGAATTGATCTCATGATACTTAGTAATATTTACAAAGTATTTGATACCGCTTTGAAAATGATTTTGGTTTGATCCGAAAGTATGATTTGATATACAAAAGATATATGTATATATTATTATTTTAAATAATTTGGAAATAAAACCCGGGTATTTAGTTCGAGAAGTTTCCTTTAATGAAATGCATGGTAGTTTTATACGAAGTAGATTCGGTAATGCAGATTTTGAAATGAGCTTTCTATAGAAATTTTTTGTATGTATGTTATGTAGAGAGCCCAAGTGGCAGTGGCATATCCCGAATAGTTAAGAAATAACTTATTGTTTTCCCTTTTAAGTAAAGTATGTTTAATAAATAGGTGTAACTTTAATAAATTGTTTTATTGATGCATGTATCATATGCATTAGGACAGTGTGGATGTTCATGATACGATTGTTAGATAGTTTTCATTTGTTAGAATGAAACAGATTTTTCTATAATTTTGGACGTTTCGAAACTTCTGGATCATTATAGAACTTGGTGTTAAGTGTTTCTGAGAATATAAAGATGAATTTAGATAACATTTTAATTGAGAAGGTAGTAAGTTAAAACTTGATTTAAGTTTGTTGAACATCTATTTTAAGTAATCATTCCATATTATTGGGTCAACTAATAAACGATTTTACCTTAGAGTTTTCAAAGGAAAGTAGACTCTAGCTCTGAATTTGGATACCAGTATCCGGCTCTTCTTGGTTATTTGCCTAACTCGATGGTTAAAGAAGTCTAAAAGGTTGACTCAGTTATAAGATCAGATTTATTTTAGGCCTTTATATGAGTTTTGTAAAGTAAAATGAATTTGATTTTTTGTATATACTCTTAGGATATCGTAGAGCATTATATGAATATGAGAACTTATGTTATGGAATGTCTTATAAATAAAGTTATGTCTTTATAAAATGTTTATGAACTTGAAGTTATGTTTTTATGAAATATTCCATAAATGATTTTAGTATTAAATGATATACTATTTGTGTAAATGAGCGTGATTTAAAAAGAGATTGGTATAGTTAAGAAACCAATAGGATAAAATACGTAAGTTGTACGTATACCATTTTATTCGCATGATTGTTTTTTATCCAAGATTCGAATACATGGTTTGTATGTGATTTACATTGATTCGAACAAGGATATCTCACTTGATTCTTGACGGCAAACACTTGAAACGGATTCTTAATATGATCTCAAAGTTTCTACCATAGTATATGGCTATGTAAAGGAAACAAAAGTTTCTAATCAAGGAACCTGATGATAAAACGTGTTATGCATATGAGTATGTAAAGCTTGTCTTATAATGTTGCAAAAAAAAATTTACAGCGGTTAGATCTTTTCAAAAACATTCGAACATCCTTGATATATATTTAAATATTTTTAATATAATTTTATAACATTGTATTAGGCTCCAAATGTGAAAAGCAAATTCCATGTGATCCATTGGAAATTCTAAAGGCTCTTAGAACAAACATAGCATTTTAAGATCTTTTTATATTTAAATTCAAAATATAATTTTGGTTTCAATTTTTTGTGAACAAAAATATATTTTCATCATCGATGAACGGACATGATTTTCGAAAATAAAAAACAGTTAATCATTTCTTCTCTATATTGTTATGTATTCAAGATCACTTTGATAAAATCATTCTCTTCCGGTCTATAACCAATAATAAACCATTTTGAGTTTTCACTAATATCATTTATTTGTTTGCTATTCCAAAACAAAGTTCAATACTCCAAGCTTCGTTCTTCGCATTCTTTGTTTGTTTTTGTAAATCTTCTTAATTTCAAGGAGAAAAATTATTGTTAGATGTCAAAAATCACTGGCTCAAGTGGCAAGTGGTATGACACTGTAGGCTGGGATCCTGAAGGCCATGGATCCGAACATCGAGACATCAAAATGAACACTCTACTTCAACAAAGTACCGCTCATATTGTCAAAAAAGAAAAATTTTGTAAAATTTATATGTTTGTCGTAATAAAATACAAAGTATGTACATCGAAGATACATTATTTATAATCCACACTTGGAAAGCTCAGCGGTTAATTAACAATGTTTGTTAAGTTCGAAAAGGGGGCTATTTGACAATTTTAAGCATGTTCTTCCGTGCTAAAAAGGATCATTGTGAATACACAACATATCGTCATATTTTTTATTGTATTAAGATATTTGTGGATATATCAATCTTCTAAAAGTGTAAGTATTAATTTATTAATGTTTATCGTACATGCATTCACTTTGAAATATTTCTAAATTGGCGAACGTAGGCATGGAGACACTCGCCTATAAATAGCCAAACCATCTAGCTATTGGGATTTTTGGCTCTTGCGTTTCTAAAGATAGACCACGAAATGATGACATTTATTATACTAATTTCTTTTGTAATTTCAAATTCCTCGTGGAACTCTTAATATAAAGCAATAATAAAGTCAAATATTCAATATAGACTCCGATAGCACAACACTATAACGAGAGTGCATTTTTTTTCTCTTTTTTATTATTATTTTATTTTGGTATATTGTTTTCCACATTTTATTCTCTAATCTATACTATAACATTATTATTGAGTTAGATTTCAAGAGCACACATGGCTCCTTTATATTTTGAAAAATGAACAGGCACGTTTTTAATTTCTTTCTATTTCAAACTTTGAAATGTGATAACTTTTTCTATATTAATTGGATTTAAGAATCGATTTCACTATTAAATCTCAAATTTAATATGCTTTCCAATGATATCCATTGTTGATAGCTAAAAATAAAATTTTTAAAACATAGGTTTTCGATTATTCATATTATCAAAGTTATTAAATCTTTTTATTCCAAACTTTGAAATGCGATGACTTTTTCTACATTAATTGGATTTAAAAATCGATTTCACTATTGAATCTCAAATTTAATATGCTTTCCAATGATATCCATTGTTGATAGCTAAAAATAAATTTTTTAAAATCATAGTTTTTCGGATTATTCATATTATTAAAGTTATTAAATCTGTTTGACTTTATTTCTTTTAACTAATCTATGTCGTTGATTGTTTTGAAAATTTCCAGCCACTGATTCTACTTTCACAAATTGCAGTCAAGTCTGGTGAAATCCAACGTTACCAAAATACAGCAACAATGTTAGATGGAATTAGAAATGGAACCAGAAAGCTCAAAAGCATTAAATACAATTATATGCTTCTTATTAAATTGAATTTGCTTTGACTGTAAAAGAAATACAATGATATTCTTTACATTAAAATGAATATTGTTGAATAATGGTTGTTAGTTTCAACACTTCAGACATAAAATATGTATGCTTTAGATTTAGCATATTTTTCACAAGAGTCGTTCAAAACAGAAATAAATCTCTTTATCCTCTAATCTTATCATTCTACAATAATATGATGCTGCATAATGTGTTCCTAGACATAGTCAGTTATGGGATCATCGTCAACACTTGCGTTCTCATGAATCATGTCAACGTTGCTTTTGGCATTTTTGGATCTCAAGTTTAAACCAAATGTTGTTACCTGCACCACTCTTATAGATAGTTATTACCGAAGCAGCAAATGGAATCAACGATATCAAATATTAAAGGAAATGATTGATAAAGGTATCCCACCAAATGAAGTTACATATAATACAACTGATGCATGGAGCAACAGCTGATGCACACAATAAATTTATATGTGTATACTTTATATGTGTATTCTGTAGACATTTTATCTTTGAAATCATTTTTGCTCGATATTTTACAATTGTTTATCAAGCACCAGTACTATCTGTATTCCTGTTTTAAAGATTTATACACAAGTTTTAGATAAAATGCAAACTTATTTGAAAATTGATAAAAAAATATCACTATTTCTTAATCAACGAACCATATAAATCATTTAAACATGTTATGATGATAAGAGGTTGAGTGCGGTTTGTATGCAAAGCACGAGTTTGCACTAGTATATCATATTCATTCATATGTGGTTGTATTGTATGAAGCTCCATTTCTTTACAGTCTTTGATTGACGTAAACCCTGCTTTTACTGAATCAGACTAGTTAGCAAAGCTATTTCATCCATTTTGATTACTTTATTGGGTATGATATCATCAAAGTGGTGTCTTGCTCCGTGCATATTTGATGTTAGGCTTAGTGCTTTTCAATATTGAGTGGACGCACAATGGTGCGACTCCCCCCTCCCTCCCCAAAAACCCTAATTCAATTGCATTGGACACGCATCTACGCCTATTTAATAAACGTTTGATTCTCAAGCATCCATCAAATAGATTTTAACTTATATACCTATTAAATATGTGTTAAATCATTTTTTAGCAAATCAAATTTCAATTGAACTTAGAAGATTCAAACGAGAATGAAACGATTTGAAACTTGGTCAAAATACTCAGGACTAGACGAAGAGCTCAGGGAAGTATGTAATTCAAAACAAGTGACTCGGTGCTGAGTCCATATGCCAAATTTTGGCATCTTCACATTTCTTATAAGTGATCCCCAAGTCTTCTATGCATGCTCAAGAAGTTTTGTAAAGTTCCAGAGAACCAATCGTAAGAAATGAAGACATGACAATCCAAACCACGGGAAAATTCAAGCCATGGAAAAATGATTATCAAAACTCGTCGATAACTCACCAAATTACATGGAGGACATCTAGACGAAGCAAGGAACTCAAAACAAGAGGATTTAGTCGATTGTTTGCTAAAGATTAAACTCGACCCCGAGTCAAGGGCTTGACTCGGTATCGAGTTTAATTGTTAACTCGTGTCGTCATGATATTTTTTGTGCTATCTTGGGTCAGTCCCTGAACTACTCTAGAAGCGGCTTCTGATTCAATATGACTGCTACTCCTATAAATATAAAGCAAAAAACAACCAAAAAAGGATCTGAATTCTACTATCACAATACATGAACTCTATCTCTTCTTCAACTCTTTCCTTTACACCATAGTCAACAATGCAGCGACTATAGGCAATTCTAGGGCTTAGAACTTGTCTAGCCCTTGTATTTGCGACTCTTTCTCTCCCAAACACTTTGTAATCTCCTATAATCAAGATCAGACAACTATAAAGTGGGCGTGAGCTTAGTTAACAGCCAAACCACTATAAAAATCTTTGTGTCTCTCTCTTATTTCTCTTGCTTTATTACCGTTATCTATTGTCTTTGCCCTATTCTAACAGGTTTGGTGCTTTCACATTATAGACTAGGGTGTTGATCCATTTTTGGGTTAACATTTTGGTGCTTTCACTTAGTACAAAGCTTAATCGGAAAACTTGAAGCTTGAATCAGGAATTTGTAGAAAATGAAGACGTCTAATACCATATTTAAAACAGGAGTAAGTCAACCAGAGCCTAGGAGCAGCTAGGATGCGTCATCAAATTCCCACCAATCCATCTACGTGACCAAGGGATGGAGAGAATGATGAAGTAGACGCGTGATTAAGTGATAACTAGACAACATAAAATGATTGAAGGATTCTTCTAAAGGATGTGACAGCAAGGAACAACTAGAGCTGCTGGAATTCAGAATCAAGGTAAAGAAGCTAATGGTGAGCATCTGGAGTTGGAGCAGTGAAAATGGGAACAATGCCTCCACAAACAAATCAACCTGGTACCAAGAGAACTATACTTGAGGGTTGGTGTGACTGCTGGAATGCTAGGAATAGATAATGTTGGAGCTAGAAACACAAATCAGAATGTGTATGAGCAAAGACTGGAAAAGTACATGCCAGAGCTATCTCGTAGGAACGGAGGACGGGATGAAACCAACTACAACGGTATGTGAGGAATCGAACTGTAATGGTGTGGCCATAGCAATCACCACCTGTAGTAAATGCATCAGGAACAACTAAGGATTTGGTCTAAGGCTCGAAATCCCATAATCGGTATGAACGGGAGTCGAATCAGATTTTTGCACTCCGCGTTTCGTTTCTTTTCTTGTATTTTTCTTTTTGTTTTTAGCATTAAAGACAGTAATAATCTTAGGCCGCTTACATGTGTACGGGATCCCGAGCGGTCCATAGGCACGCTCCCAGTCGGATGTTTGAGATGACTATTTAGGACAATAGTAATCTCAGCCTACAGAGACGTGCACAAAACCTATATTGGTCCCGTGTCACGCTCTTAGTCGGATGTCTGGGTGAGCACTTAGGATTTTCGCTTGTATAATTTGAAGACATGGTCAATTCCAGAGCAAAATTCCTCCGTCGAATCCAGGTTCTAACCTACAATCCTAGGCTATATCAGTTCTAAAATTTTCTTTGTGCCAACTTTGAGTGTTTTAACTTTTTTATCCAGAATTTATTATGTGCTAAATTTGTTCTTTAATAATTCATTGTGTTTTATTCAACAAGTCGTATGTGTTATAAAATGAAGAAAGTGGAAGCCATTAGAGAGAGAACAATTTAATTCATTCCGAGAATTAGCCATACAATTATATTACATAGCCTCCTTTATATATAGGCCTTGGAGCATGAGATGGAACATATCCCATGATGTGGGACTAAATAGAAAGACACAAAAGTATATTCACTTATATATTTATATATATTATAACACTCTCCGTTGAATATGCATATTCGAAATCTTGGATGCTCATATGGTTGCTAGAAATTGTTTCTTTTAAAACGTCAATGACAATTGCTCCCCCTCATTATTATCTTGCTTTCATACATCCATTCAGTTCTTATAAATATGTCTGTTGCCTCATTAAAAACCTCTATTAGAAAAACCCAGTAGGAAAAAACCTTGAACGAGGAAAAGAATGCAACTTGTGAAATCATAAATATCATACTAAAAATGATATTCCTTCTAAGAGTTTGATACTTCAGGATCAAAATAATGCCTCGTTAAAACCTTACTAAGAAAAATCTAATGGGAAAAATCTAGTGAAGGAAAAAGAGTACAATGACATATTTTATTTTCCCATTTATTCAAATGAAGTTTGATACTTCTGGATCAAATTAATGTCTCATTAAAACCTTACTAAGAAAAACCCAATGGGAAAAATCTTAGTGAAGGAAAAAGAGTACAATATAATATGAGATATTTTAATAATTTACAGAATCAAATAGAGTTTGATACTTCTGAATCAATATAATACTTCATTAAAAACCTTACAAAGGAAAACCCGTTGGGAAAAACCTTAGTCAAGGATAAAAAATACAATTTAACTTAAATAACATATTTGAGATGTTATTTCTTGAAAAGACGTTTGATTCTTCTAGATCAAGACAATGCCTCGTTAAAACCTTAGTAAGAAAAACCAATTGGGAAAAATCTTAAATAAGGGAAAAGAGTACATTAACTTATTTTCAAATGTTACTGGGGAGTTGATACTTCTGAATCAAGTTAATGCCTCATTAAAACCTTACTAATAAAAACCCAGTGAGAAAAATCTTAGTTAATGAATCAACAACAGAAATTGTCAAATTCAAAACTTGCTTTTCAAAATAATGAACTCAAAAAAAAAAAACATGCAATAATAAGCAAGTTTGAAATCAATTCAAATCCAAATTCAAAAAATCACAACATTTTATTTTTAAACAATGTACAAATCTCAAAGGCATATTATTTGGGTGTGATTTTGAGATCTACAATATAATGAGATCAGAAAAATAAGAACAATGATCGGATCTATTGTAGGATGAGATCTGAAATATAATGACAAAAATACATGTACAGTGGAATAAGATCTATAAATTTAGATCTATAACAAAATAAGATCTTGAAAAGATAAGATATATTAAAACTTAAATCCAAATCTGAAAAATTAGAAAATAGATATAGAATTGTGAAGCAAGAATACTTAAATCTAGATCTAAATTAATCGCAAAATAAATTTAGAAAAGCATATCTAGAAAATTTCAAATCTGATTTCAATGGTTGAATAAGAGGAAGAGATGGATCTGATTTCAGTAACTGAATAAGAGAAAAAGATGTACCTACATGAAAAAAATGGATCTAATCTTCTGTATTAGAATATCCAATACATTCGAGAAGAAGATCGTGGTGATAACGTGTTATAAAATGAAGAAAGTGGAAGCCGTTAGAGAGAGAACAATTTAATTCATTCCGAGAATTAGTCATACAATTACATTACATAGCCTCCTTTATATACATAGGCCTTGGAGCATGAGATGGAACATATCCCATAATGTGAGACTAAATAGAAAGACACAAAAACATATTCACTTATATATTTATATATATTATAACACGTATGCATTTTATTGTGCGTTTTTCCTTCCTTTTTCTTATATATAAAAATGAAAATAAAAGAAAAACAACAAGTGTATTGTGTTGAACGATTTAGTAAGTTTTATTCTTAGCAGATCGGATCGATTCTACCTGACCCAATCCTTTTTGACATGTCCAATAAAAGTGTCCGATATCAACCAGGCCCTCTTATAATCTATTTTATGTATTTTCAGGAAAAAACTTCAATTGCTCTTTCTTCCTGAAAACCTAAATTCATGGCGATTTACCAAATCTTCGTGAAACACATAGATGGCCACAGTCAATGTCTTCAATTTCAAACACCATCTCTCCAAACCCAGACCCTAGTCCAAGCACTAGCCCTCCCCTACCCCCTCCGCCTCATCACCGGAACTGAGACCCTAGCACCTATATCCACCCTTTCTGCAGCCGCCGGAGGCCTTTTCCCTACTGTCACCGTCCTTCCCTGCCTTCGTGGAGGCAAGGGAGGATTTGGATCCTTGCTGCGTGGGGCAGCGTCAAAAGCCGGGCAGAAAAAGACAAACAATTTCGATGCTTGTCGCGACATGAGTGGCCGGAGGCTGAGGCACGTGAATGCGGAAAAGAAGTTGGAAGAGTGGAAGGAGGAAGAGGAAGCAAGGAAGTTGGAGAAGTTGGCGGAGGAGTACTTAAAGAAAAAGGGAAAGGAGGTCAGGAGAGAGAAAGGAAAAAATGGAGAGGTGGAAAAGTATATGGAGAAGGCTAGGATTGAGTCGGAGAAATGTATGGAGATGGTGGAGAGTAGTGTCAGAGAATCATTTGGCCTGTACCGGGAGGCAAAGAGGAAGGGGATAGTCGGTAATGGGGCAGGAGCAAAATCCAAAAAGATGAAAATATGGTGAGTTATTATTATATCTTCAAGAACTTTTGTGCTTCCGTATGTTCTTTTGTGCCAATGAACATTACATCAATTGGAAAGTGAGTGAAATTTCCCAATTTTGAATCATCCTGTGTAAGTTATGGGAACTTTTATTTTCATGTGGGATCTAGCAATTAACAATCCCCTGAAGCAACAACTCAACATGTGCTGTTGATGTATCCCTTTATGATCCACAAGACTAATCTATTGGTATAAAGATCCACATCGCCTTTGATTGTGTTGCTTACTGCTGTCTTTCATATTTTTTTTTTTAAATTATTTCTTTTATAATTGCAGCATTTTGCAGTTCAGTTTGCTTTTTGCCCATAACAACATAGAGTTCAACGAGTTTGGTGGCAGGCCAATGTGTCAAAAGATTTTATTGGCTAATAATTAATGTCCGTGGGTGTACATGGTATACATCACATTATCTTGTAGAATGGTACATAGATTTGGTTGGTTCATTGGTACCATTTTATTAACAAGTTAGAAAGGTGTGACAATTTCAAACGAGATGAAGATTTGGTTGGACATATGGGTACTTCTCATAGTTAATGTTGTTCTATAACTTTGCTTGATAATGTATAAATCAGTAAAGTTATTAGACTGCTACTAAAGTTATTAGACTGCTACAAAAACTTAAGAAAGTTGAAAAAACCAACAAACCATTGCAAAAGCTTAAGGTTACACAAGATAAGGACATAAGTTAGTTTTCTTAATTCTGATAAATACGTTTTACGGTTTTCGCTTAAATTTTTTCAAGGACTAAAATGATAAACCTGATTTAACCAACCAGATATTAAAATATATTAATGATGACGGAAGTGAGCGACCTTGGTTATGTTTCTATCGAAGTACTCATTTGTATTTTGTAGCACAATACGAGTTAAAGTTTTTCTATAATCGATTCCATCTTCGTAGGAAACCTAGGAGCCATCCTCCCTATAAAAAGTTCCCAGAGTTCAATATGCTCTGGTTAAGTACTGCTGGATTTATACTCATCGCATTTCTTCTCAAGTTTTTTCCTCATTAACTAAATATGTATTTAATGTAACTTTTCTTGGATTGTATATTGGCAGGAGGGGGAAGAATACGGTGGATGATAGTGACAGCGACGACAGCGATGAAGATGAAGATGGCAAAGGGAAATCTACGGTGCTGAACAGTGAAAACTATAATGTCGTTAACAATGAAGAAGGGACTTCAAAAGCTGGTTCAGTCAATAGTACTTCAGATGAAGAATCATCTGGCAAGCATTCAGAACAGAGTAATTTGGAGGAAATCACTGGAACCTCAGCTGAGGAATGCTCATCTGGTAATGTATCCGAAAATTGTACAGTTGAAGCAGATGAGAAATTGCAATTTGGCAGTGTGAATGGAGAGAGCAATATCGAGTCTAATGTTATTGAGGAAGCTGAAATGACCAAGGAAGCTGCAGAACCTAGTACTGTTTCTGTAGTGGAAGAGGTTCCACAGATGGTGGTGGTCCAAACTTCACTGGAAAGTCCAGTTGGTCCTGAAGTAATTAATCAACCAGCAGATGAAAAAGCTGATGTATCCAACTTGGATGAACCGTTGGACTTTGAGAAGTATAACTCTGCCAAGGAATTGGAGGTATATGCTTGTTATAACCTTGATTTGTGTTTAAATCATCATTGTTTAATTCAAGTTATCTGTGCTTAAATTAATTGTTTATCATCTTTTGATTCAAGTTATTTATACTGAATAAATGGCACGAATCTTAGAAAAACTATAGTTGCCAAGATTATAACCATTAACCTTTGGTGTCTGGATTAAATATGGTCCACTGATGCTACAAATCATAATAGTACAAAGGTAATGCTGTGATATATATGTGTGTGTGTGCGCGCGCGTGTGCGTGTGTGCGCGTAACGATGCTTTTTTCCCCTGAAAAATAGGTCAAAATGTGTTATTTCCAAGTTTCAAGTCTGACCTGCAAAATTTGGGTATGAAAAATGCACTAATTGCATTTTCTGGCCTTCTATTGTTGCAAATTCTGGTATCATTAAGCACATTATGTTGTAAAGTAAAAAGTAAGCAACACAACTTAATAAATAAACCTCGTCTCCAAATAATGATAAGCATGAGAACTAGATCCATCGTTATATTATTGGATTGTTATAAAAGTTTGTATTGTGTTTATAAAAGTAGTGTAATGCTAAGGTAGTACCATAATTTTTTACTAAAATTCAATTCATTTTTGTTATTGTAGCACCATAATTTTTTATTTAATTGCCGTTTGGTAAGACGTTATCGCCGAAGTGAATCAGAGGCAGATCAAGAAGCGTCATGCGGAGATTAGCAGTTAACTGGATTAAGTTTATGATGCAATAAAACACCGATCGGCAATATGTAGCTGCAAGCGTTGGTGTCCTTGATTTTGTATTAGGTAGCGAACGGTTGTATTGTAATTTCTACGGTATTTTTCAAGAATGGTATAAGAAAAAGACAAATAAAGTATCCTGAGCATCACACTAAAAGTATTTTAGTTGTAAAACTTCTAATGCTTTAAACACCCAATGTCAAAAGATAAGTTTCAAACTACAAGAGAAATCTCTGATGTTTAAATGTCACCGAGCGAGACAGTGCTTTTATGTCACCTAGCGGCTTCTACACTAGGGAAAGTTCAAATATGAGAATGCGGTGAGCTGTTATTTTCTAAGTAGAACTGTCAGTCTTCATGAAAAACTACATTGTATGTTCGAAATTCTTATTTTTCAAATTTATGTTAAAATTTAATATTTTTAATAAATGGGTAATTGGGTTATCCACCCAACGCTTTTAAAAATGGATCAACCCAACTCATAACTCATGTAATAAAAATTATAAATGAGTTGACCCAACTCATAACTACATTGTATGTTCGAAATTAAATGAGTTGATCCAACCCAACCCATTTAAAAGTAGGGTTAATGGGTTGGGTTAATGTGTTGGGTCATATTTTAACAGGTTTGCTTTTATCTAATTGTCTCCCTTGATACCTAAAACGACTTGGGATAAACGAGAGACCAGTGTATAAAAGCTTTCTCAGTTACACCTAAAACGGCATAGGATAGAAGAGAGACCTGTTTCTCAGTGACAACTGCATATTATTGGCAACATGTATACTTAAAGTAACATTCTGACGTTCATGCCTTCGATAGATGCGCATAAGCTTTTTAACATGGTTGGTATATGTTGATATTTTTACTTTAACTAACTTAAACATTATCCGTTTGGCTTGTTATATAGTAAATAACTGGTTTGGTTATTTTGTTAAGGCTCTTGGATTGGAGAGGTTGAAAACGGAGCTGCAAAGGCGAGGGCTAAAGTGTGGTGGAACTCTGCCTGAGAGGGCGGCTAGACTTTTCTTGCTTAAAACCATTCCTTTTGATAAGCTACCGAAGAAAGTACTTGCAGCCAAAAAATGAGAAGCTTCCTTCTCTTTCCAAGTATTTGTTATGCTATTTTGTAATCCTGTACGTAAATTGTATACCAACTATGCTTACGTAAATGTCCTATTTGTACTCTATGCCAAGGATGCTTTTGTGGACGTTTTGTTTTTAACTTCGTGTGTGAAGACAAATAAGGATGAAACTTGTCGGACATTTTTTAACATCATTCTGCGTACCATTCTGTTTGTTTGGAGACTCCAGATGAATGCATGTTGACAAGAGAAGCAAGATATGTGTGAACGTAGAGATTGATGAATATTATTTATCACCATGCTACTTGATTATAGTAATGGTGCAGAATGGTTTTACAAAAAAAAAAGAATAAACAAATAAATAATGGTTTTGTCTAGTGTTTCGCTTTAAGTGGAGTCTCTTGAGTGTTAGGAGGGAAATGAAGCTAGTATTGGGTAACGGACTATCCCGATTACATAATTTGGAATATATTTTTTTAGCAAACATCAAACTGTAATATGCTTGGAAATTTTCTAAATAAAGAGATTTAAGAAGATATTCGTGTAGAGAACAGAATAAATAAGATTGAAGAGATTTAAAGATATGTTCAAAGTATGTTTGTTGCTTTTTTTTATTTTTTTTATTTCATACAATTCGATTTTGTAAGTCTACGGTAAACAAACCCTCCTAACGGTAGGAAATTTGATGGTAATATTCAAAAATTTACTTAAAAAGTAATAACTCTAATAATTTTAATATTTAATTCAGTATTATAATTGGTTGGTTAAAAAATATTATTATATTTTTTTTTTGAAACTGGGTACTTATATTTACAAAGTAGGCAGCACACAAGTCTGCAAGAATCATCATGGCGCACAGTTTAATATGCCAGAGGCAGGGATCGAACTGCCGACCTTGTCGTCAACAGCCTGGCGTTTTACCACTGCACCAAGGCCTCAGACTAAAAAAAATATTATTATATTATAAAAATAAAGATGCTCTTTGTAGATCTTATTTACATTTTGGTACGAAAGCATGTGAAATGCACATCAAATAAACAGTTAAAATTCTATATTTTCTAAATAAAAATAGCATGAGACTATGTAGGATATCCATTATGAATTTAAATAAAAGCAACTCTCATTCATGTCTACGAGTGTATATGCACGCCCGAATGAGTCTGCAAATCACAATGTGCATGCATTTATAGTTGTATCTTTTTAAGTAAATTTAACAGTATCATTGTCCGCATAAACTGAACCTAAAGCAGCATTTGAGTAGGTCAAAACAACTGAAGAGCCATGAACCAATTTTTTTATAGTACTAAAGTTTTATTATTTGTTTCTTTTGTTTTAGTTTATTTTATATTACTGGAAATGGAAATCATACTTGTACTTATACATCGATATGCTCTTTTAGCTAATATGGAAACATATTACATGCATCATCATTTCACAACATGGCTTCATTTCTTCTATCTCTTCTTCTATCTAGTCTAGCAATAGGGAAAATTCAATGCATAAGACTTTCACCGCTTTTGTTATACATATGAACTTCTATCCGTGGTCCGACATTTGGCTCTTGTTTATAAAAATATTTAAAAAAATGAAAAACAAAAGAAGAAGCAAACTAAACTACTATCCCGCTTTACATCAAAAAAGTAGTTGAGTCTTAATAATTCAATTCACAAAGCGATTAAAACAACCAATTTCTAAGTTGATGAAATTGCACTAAGTTATACACAAATTTCAAAGTAAACTGTGTTTATATGTCTATTAATAAATGATGTATAAATTAGAAAGTTTTTAATTGCATGTTCTATATGTAATTACTGTATTTAATTTAAACCGCTTTGAATGTTTAATATTTCTTATTTAAATGTTCGGTGTGTATTATTATATATTTCATTTTGTAGTATGTATGTGTATGACATTTACATGAAAAAGTTTCACCTCAACCTCGAAACTTAAGCATTGCCTTATAACCAAAAAATGTATCTCGTGTAAGCTTTCACCTCTTAGAACATTGATATATACATACACACACAATTGCTCACTAAAGTACTGCTAAATTTGTTTGAATGGATATTCAAATATCTCGTGTATGACTTACTACCTGATAAAGTTTTCTATGTATGAATATGTTGTGAATTTTTTACACAATTATGTCAGGTTAAATTATTGATTCTTTATAAAGAAAATATGGATAATGGATATTTATTTGCTGGCATCTTGTACCAATGAAGGAAAATGGAAAATGGACAAATATAGGGACGATACATAGTTCATTTCTAGATGTTGCATGAAGAATTAGATACATAGAACAATGAATATTTCACAGAAAATTAATAACTAAAACCTAGTACAGTAGAAGATAATAAAATACAGTGCTAGATACATAGATATATGAAAAAATGAACATTACATAGAAAGTAAATAACTGAAACCAAGTACAATAAAACATAATGCTACCAAGAACAATATGCGAGTGCGTACATCAATATCCATTTTGTTCTGCCCATTCAGTTTGCAAAAGCAAAGATTGTGTATCAATTATCAATACTTTTTAATGAAATATAAAACGTAGAAACTAATTCACATTAATACTGCTGCAGCAAACTCACCGTCTCAATTGTTTAAGCCACAGATTGTTGTAGCTTGATTTTCATGTGAAATAATCTCAGTTCTATTGTCTTCAACCAAGCCTCCTGATGGCACGTACTCGGGGATTGGAAGTTGGACAATCTCATTTGTATCCGTATGAACTATGTCGGATGGTGCCACTACTGCTTCTGGGGATATGATTCTTTCCGGTAATGGTAACTTGGACAGACTCATCATTCCAAGTCCAATATATGCACTAATAGTTCATTGTCATTTTAAGCATATACACATATCACTGTAACACAAATGTAAACTAGTGGAAAAGAACTCAAGTACTTAATCCAAGCAAGGTACCATTTTGATGGATAGTATGAACAAATCAAAGCAAGGCACCATTTTGATGGATAGTATGAATATCAACTGCACACTAATAATGAGAAGACCACTGCACCACGGCTCACCCTTGAAATTCCTGAAATATCCATTTTGGACGTTTCATCCACAATGAAATCTGCACCACATACTTCCCCTTGGCTATCAACTCTGGGTACTGCCTTAATTTCACTCAGAGGATGCTCGTAACTTTGTAAATCCTTAGAAGCGATCAAATATAAATGCGTAAGCCATACTATTGCAAGGTCTTTCCTTCATTTCACAGAATACTACGTTTTCTGAACTTTGGATTATAGGAGATATCCTAAAAGGAAGGTCAGCCACTGGATTTTATAAAAAAAACAAAAATGTGTATATTTCATAATCATTGCATTAGTTGATGGAGTAGATAGTTATATAGTAGTTACCTTTAGGGAATGATACCATGAGTTTGATTTGAGGATAACACAAATGACAATATTATCGTCATTCATTAAAAGTAGTACTAATATTATGCACATGCAATTTTGGAAGAAAAATTATGCTTGAACCATGGTTTTTTCTCCTTATAGAAAGAAGTTTACATATGGTTTATGCACTTGATGGTAGCTAACTGGATTACGGCAACTTAGTAAATGTAATGTGACCATTATAATAAATTGCACATATATTGTATCAGTAGGAAGAAAATAGAGCAATCACTCAAAAAAACAATAATAGAACAACTTGACACTGTGTATTTAAGTCCATAAAAGAAAATAAGACTACATGATATAGGAGGACTGGGAAATAAAACTTTTATATACTCGTTTCACACTGGCAGCACTGTCTATGTAGTCACTGCATCTTTCCTTTTCGCTTCATTACTCTAGAACGGTTTTTGGCTCAGCTGCATCTGGTCTCAACAACGTTTCTAGATCAGAATTTTGATTCGGAGTATTGCTTTAACGCCTGTGTTTTAGCAATTAATATATGTTCGAATGAAAGATCTGCATGCAAACTCTACGAACTGCTTCAGCTCACCGGCTTCAGCTCATCAATTTTAGCTCTTTTATCTTCAGCTTCTCCACATTTGCCAGCCTAGTTGTCAATGGATTTAATTTCTATCATAACCTCTTCAAAGTTAATGAATTCTATTTTTGTCATGTATTTATAGAAATGCACCAAGATATGTTTCAGAATTTCAAAGTAAAACTTTATAATCATAAATCTGATGCTCAATTTAACATAACTACATTACTGAAATCGGTCCATAACCTAAATGTTAGAATTAAATGTACCTCTTTCCAACGAAGAAAGCGTAAATGACTGTCCCCAAGATATTTGTGTTTTACAGCTTGGTCACTAATTCTTCCTTGAAATCAAAGGCAGTTACTGAAGAAGCATACGATTCTCAATCACCATTCTAGCCTTTCATACCTGCAAAAAATATTGTACCATGGGATTAACAAATTGTAAAAACAAAGAAAGCTAATATGGTTCCATATGTAGTCAAAAAGTAATTACCGGAAGGAACTACCAATTATCTGAACTAATATTTGCTACTCTACTCCTTTTTGTTCACTCAAGTAATACTTGCCTGCAAAAATCACAAACCATGCACAACTATAAACCTATGCATTTTGTTTTAGCATATGGTATTGTAATATTACCAATTGACTGTGCATATATTTCAACTAATATACTGCGAATTACTATTTATTTAGATTATGTTAGTGATATATGTGAAGCATTCTCATTATGCATAGAAGGTTGGTTAACTATATTTAAGTTTTTATTTTTGCCATTGCACTTACAGATGTATTAAATTTCAATAAAAATATATGCACAGTCCCAATTGTTTTATCGGTCGAATAATCATAACCTCAAATCCTTGATTAACATGATACGGTTATGAAAACATTGATTTGCTATTGTACGAAAAGACTAACCAGCTTAATGAAAACCAAAACAAAACACAATATAGTTAGCTAAAGATATAAATTAAAAGTCCGAACGATATAATCCAAAAGATTGCATAAACAACTACTAAATTATTTTCCAAACCTTCCAAAATCCTCAAATCCTTAACAACCCACAACAAAATCCAAGCAATAAACTAAAGGAAACAAACTGAAACAACTCAAAAACACATGAAAACAAAGCACCATCCAACCAAACACACAACTTAGTCAACCTCCTCAATCTTAGGACCATCACCACTGTCGCCAGAAGGAGCAGAACCTCTATAATCAGATTGACCATGGCAAATAACCAAGTCATGTTAACATTGCAGGTTAAAAGTAAGGAGCATGTCAATAAATTTATAGTATACTACCACAACTATTCAACCATGGATGTAATATGTGTATGTCTCTGTGTTAAGGTGAACATATGCATGATATGCAATTAATCCTAAAGCATTAACGAAATAATCCTGTAAAACTTAACAAAATAATTCATGATTGAAAACAAAAAATATGACTGGGTGTCATCAACGGAATATGATATGCAATTAATCCTGAAGCATTAGTCTAAAAATTTGGAAAATATGAACAAAGCACAAGTTAATTTAGACAATCGAATTTTCAAAAACATTTCAACCCATAATCAACTTCAATATTCCTAAATTATCAATAGACCAAGCAAAAAATCAAAACAAATTACCATTAGAAACAAATTACCAAGTAAAAGGAAGAAAGAAAAACCCTTTAAATTTGAAGTTGAACAATCACAAAAGATTCATTAAATCGCAATTATAAGCTAAAAATAAACATTAGAGCATTAAAATAAAAAATATCAATATTTGTGCGATAAATGCAGATGTTTATAGGTGAACAAAATGTTGGAGCGATGATAAAGGGCTATTCAATGAGTGGGAATGGTACTAAATTTTAAAGCAAAACCTACAGTAACGGTTGAACTAATATAAAAAGAATAACAACTTGAGGAAGTAATTAGATATCATTTAGTCAATAATGATGAGTGACGTTTACTGTAACAACCCTGTATTTTGGGATTTATTTTTTTGGTGTATTTTAATTATTTTAATTGAATTTTTGATTTAAAAACTTATTTTATTTATTTTGAATGATAAACTTTAGTTTTGATATGAATTATCATTTCAAAGCATGACTAAAAAGAATATTTCCAAAAAGTGAATTTTTGGTCAAAATAGTCAAACTTTGACTTTTAATTTAAATTTTTAAAAGGTTTGAAAATTTAAATTTTATCTTTTATTATGAAAGTACATAAAATTTCAAGAACACTGCTTTTTGTTTCGTCGGAAACGGATTTAAATTGTGAAAGTTATGTATATTTCAATATTGAGTGCAATTCGTTTATTCTGCAATTTTGTTATTTTAAATAGTATAAATTTTATTTTTCTTTGTCATATTTTTTTGTAATATGTATTGATATGTTATTTTATGTATGTTTTTGTCTTTTAATATTTTTGAAGTGGGGTAGGAATTTTTCTAGAGCTAGTTGTATTTTTCTTGTAATTTCCATGCCACTACAACAAAAATAACCTATTACAACGTCCTTTTTACAACGGGCATTGGTTGCCCGTTGTAATAGAAGGCTATTACAACGGTCCATTTTCACCCGTTGTAAAAAATGTCATATATAACATCCTTTTTACAACGGACATTGGTTGCCCGTTGTAATAGAAGCCTATTACAACGGTCCATTAAGGCCCGTTGTAATAGATGTCAACTTTACAATGGTCACAGATTGCCCGTTGTAAAGCATGACCGTTGTAATAAAAATTTAGCCCGCTCAACTCTTATCAAATAATAAACCCTTTTCTTTTATTCCTTTGTCGTATCTTTGCTCGTCAAAAATGGCGTTCGTCCTCCTTGCGAAAACTAGGGTTTTTAGGAATTGAGTCGCCGCTTCAATTTGCTGCTGATTCTTCGATTTCTTTTCTTCAATCAATCTGCACGCGGCTTCTTCAATTTAGTCGAGTACTGGTATGTGTTTTACTTTTCAATTTTCCTTTGCTCCACTTGATTGAAATCGAAATGTTCAAATCAATACCCAATTCATTTTGCAATTGAATTCTCAGAAGAAAGATTGGATTTGTGCTGAACTAGGGTTGGATTTTGGCGACGATTTAGGCAGCGTTAGGTGGTGATGGAGGTGACGTTGGATTTGTGGTCAAGAGGAGCATCATCGGTGGGAATTTGGGAGTGTACGGTTGAGGTTGGGGACGCGACATTTCCGTCGGCTGTAGCATTGACGTGGTGATGCATTTCGGTAGGATGAATTGGGGTGGTAGGTGACGATGTGGACACGTTTGGTTTGAGAAGGGAGAGATGTTGGCCAAGACGGGAGAGATGTTAGCAGTGTCCTCTTTGTAAGTCTACACCTCAGTTTTTTTTGTTATTTGATTTCCCACTCACTCAAAAATTCTTCATATGTTCAATTTAGTGTGATAAATATTATTTTCCATTAAAACATCATGGATTAGTAAAGATTCTATGCTTTAAAATTATTTGGGTTCGATTTCAAGCTCATTTTTTCAAGTTGGATTAATTAGCATCAATATTATTTCGAATGGTATTTAATTGAAACAGACTACAATGAATTCGTGATCGTTTGTACACAACTTCTTCGTTCGTATGACTTGCGTTTTGAAGGATTTTCATATACTAAATTTCCCATTTCCCTTTGTGTATGTATAATAATGATGTAAATGATAATGATAATGACAATGAACATTCTATTTGGTAGTTATAAATTAATAATTTACTTCATTCATATTTTGTTTTGGCATGCTCTGATCATGTTTTTTTTCTTATCTAATACAGGTTGTTGGAATGATAATTTCTCCAACAAGAGAATTATCTTCTCAAATTTATAGTGTTGCACAGCCATTCTTTTCTACTATTCCAAATGTTAGAAGTGCACTTCTTATTGGTGGGGTAGACATTAATGCCGACATAAAGAAAATTGAAGAAGGAGCAAACATACTGGTTGGAACCCCTGGCAAATTGCATGATATTATGAATCACGTAGACATGTTGGATTTTCGAAACATTGAGGTACTACATGGATTGATTACTTACAATATATTCCTTGTCAACAACATTTTTCCGATGTGGTGGTGATTTGTCTCAGCATCATGTAATAGGTTGGAATATAAATTATTGATTTACTGGTCACCTATTGTGTGTTCTACTAGAAGGCAAATGATTTATCATCATTAACCATGTTCTAAATTATTTTGATTTTGTTGTGCGCAAGCTATCATTGTTGTTGGTATTTTAATTGAACGCCTACAGCTTTTTTACACGTCCTGATTAAAATACATCCTTTTCCTTTAAACAGATTCTTATTCTGGACGAGGCTGATAGGCTATTGAATATGGGTTTTCAAGAGAAGATTAATTCAGTAATAAGTCGATTACCAAAACAACGAAGAACAGGTCTTTTCTCCGCAACTCAATCAGAAGTAGGTGAGGAACTTTCGAGGGCAGGGTTAAGAAATCCAGTAAAAGTTGAAGTTCGTACAGAAAATAAATCAGCGGACTCGGCATCTTCTGAATTATCTGCTTCCAAGACGCCCTCAGAACTTCACATCGGGGTATGTTCTTTTCCATGAATTGACAATTATTCATTTTTGCATTTTGAAGCAAGTACAAAATAACCATTATAAGATGTTCCATTGGTAGTTTTTAATAACCATCATTAGTTTGAAAAACAGTGGTATGTTACGGGTTAAAGTATTGCATGTATCACAACATTTGTTATTTTTTCCTCGTTGATTACTAAACTCGTTTTTGTTTACTTGAACTCGTTTTTTTCCTACTTTTTTTTATCCGTATACACAATCTTTTACCGCTTTCTCCCAAAAAATGGATTCCAGTGAAAATTAAGCCCAGCAACATCGAAACCGGAATGTAATGGCTGGAATTCCAGCATATCGACTGGAATTTCAAACATTAGTATGGGTGTGTCTGTGTGTGTATGTATATGTGTGCTTGCATGCTTACGCTCGTGTATTTTAACTGTGAAAATATTGTTCATGTTGTTTGCTTTGAATATAGCCATATACTTTATAGGTATGATCTATTTTGTAAACTTATTGAAATGGTTTAATTGACATAGTAAAAAATCAGGAAGCTAGCTTGGTCAATATCATATAAATAGAATCAAACAACATATTTTTTCAATATCCCTGCAAAAATCATTATACACACCAACTTGATATAACAATACCCAAATATCATTTTCTGACTAGGACTCCTAAGTATAAAAGAGATGGTCAGTTGTGAAATTTGTAGTAATGAAGATGATATGCAAGGATATAGTTGATGAAGCATGATGTCAGTTGTGAAATTTGTAGTGAAGTTTTGTAGCAGGGGATATTTTGTAGCAGAGGCAGTTGGTTAATATGAAGTGCATGTCGGAGGGGCAGTGATGTTGGTGCTGTGCCATGCTGCTATGAGATGGTAGTGGATAAACTGGAGGGTTATGAAGTATGGACAGAGGCAAGGTGTTATTCTGTTTTGGCAGAAATTGAGTCGAATGCAGGCAGCAGTCGTATTGAGAGGAAGATGTATGGATTGTTGGTAAGTGATGGCAGCAAGTTGTTCGAGTGATGATCGGTGGATGTTAGTTGGAGGAAGTTGTGGCAGTTGTAGATGTTTGGCAAAGAAGATGTTGTGCAGTTCAAAGATGGCAAAAGTTGTATTATGTTGCAGTTTTGGAGGTCTGAAGTGCTTTAGTTTTTGGTGATTGGGGTATATGTATGAAGACAGGGATGTGGAGATGACTGCTGTGGGTAGATGTGCAGTAATATGTATGAAGACATGGATGTTATGTAAGGAGATAAATGATGATGCACTGTGTTTGACAGAGAAGTTATATGCAGTTGAACAGGGATGTTGTGATATGAAGTGCAACTGATGATGAAATTAGATTGAAGGTAATGTTGAAGTGTATTGGAAAACTGAGGAAGTGTGCAAGTTTGAAGAGGTAACAGTGGAAAGTTGAAGGTGTTGATTGGGTGTATGAGTGATTGTGAAGTTGAGGAGCAAGGCAAATGTGATGTTGGAAAAAGGCAGCGGTGATGTGGATATATGGTGGTGTAGGTGATCAGAAATTGTTTGAAGTGGTAATAAGCAGATGTGAAGGGAAGCAAATGTGATGGTCAGGTATTTGTGTGATGATAGATGGTTGGGTGGTTTGTGTGCTTTATTTCACTGCACATGTGTCCAGCCACTACCAATTGCTGTCACTTCAACTATCATGTCCAATTTTGGGGCAAGCAATTCAAATACTATAGTTTAGCTACATCACTCACGCTTTCATAGAACATATCCATACCTGAATATGTTTCATCGCAGACCTGTACACTTGTGGTCATTCGCGTACACAGTACACATGAAAAGTCAATAATTGCACAAGAAGTCCAAACAACTGCTTTTTCATGGTACCGAACATATACATGTGCCTATTTACTATCTACATTTTTTTACCAGATTAATCTACTACCTTATAGGTTCATTCACTGTTGACTCTTCTTTTGCAACTAAGGTGTATCAGTGTATGTCAACATTAAGATTTCAAAGATCGAAGGCATTATGAAAAGGTAATAATAACTTCTTTTTCAATACTGATAAGAATTGGATTACAATATGATTTTGTTTATGATTTGTGGTTTGAACAGGCCTCTGAAAAATACTGCATAAGGACGCCAAACAAGTGGAACTTCTCTTTTGATTACTACTACGCTGCAATTCTTACTCTTGGGATATATGTGCCAGGCATGTATCTAACCAGTTTCTTTTGATTATTATGAAGTTGTTTCTTATTGTTTCAGCTCACCTTTTACCAAAAATGCAATTCATGATATCCCTAGAGTATACAACAGATTGCTTTTAGCCTAGTAAGTTACCATTGGAAGTTAAAAGAGTCTTAAAAGCAAAGTTATGTCATGATTCATAATAGATTATGGTGTCGCATAGAAGTATGTGTTTATTGATCATAGATTTTGTTTTTTTTTGCTGCTGCTAATATTTGCATCACAGGTAGCCAGCATATGTATACCTACATGCTCGGACAGAGGAAGAAAGCACTTTCCAAGTCGAAGAAGGCATAACTATTTTTATTTAGGCCAAATTCAGAGATGCAGACTATCAAAGAGGCCGTTGAATCAACCGTCGCATGGCATAAAGACTTCATCTCTGTGGTATAATATGATTGTACTTAGAACATGAGATTTATAGCGGACTGTTATGTGTTAATGCTTTATGTATTTGGCATGTAAACTTATCTAACTTTTTGGAGTGTTAGAATTCTATGACTCTAGCTTTTAGACTTTTCGTATGTGATTTTAATTATTTACGACAATATTTAGTATTAGTATGGATGTATTGCATGGATGCTGCTGTATTTTTTTTTTAAATTTGCATTTATTTTGCAACGGGAAAAGTGCGTTGTTATATGAGCTTTTTACAACGGCCAATGCATGTTGTGAAACAGGCTAAGCAACTAGTATGGTTAGTCTATTGCAACGGGTTATAACCGTTGTATTATAGTCTATTACAACGGTCATAACCAGTTGTAAAAAGGTATACTGCAACGGTTTTTACAACGTGCTTTACCCATTGTAAAATATGGTGGATCTATTACAACGAGGCCTATTACAACGGGTGCATGCCCGTTGCGAAAACCATATTACAATGGGCAGTGCCCGTTGTAAAAAGACTGTTTTGTTGGAGTGTGCCCTGTTTTTCAATTTTTAAACATTCTCTTTAGTTCTTTTCTATTTTTCTCCAGTTTAATTATTTATTTTATTTTAGAAATGATAAATAAATTAGTTTATTTCAATTTTTTTACTTTAGAATATTTTTAAAATGAAGTAGATATTTTTCCAAAGCCATTGATGTTTTAATTGTAATTTTTGAACCCTGTTTTCAATTTTTAAGCAATTTCCTTAATTCTTTTTATATTTTCTTTAAATTTAATTATATATTTTTATTTTTTTTCACTTTGTTTCGGTCTTAGATGTACTTGCTGAAGTTTATTTTGTTTTACTTGATTTAAAATAAAAGGAAGTATGGAAGGTTTTAAAAGCTAAGAAACATAAAGTCGTTTCACCGTTTCTTTTACCGTTTCGTTTTCAATCAATACATCAATTATTTTGGCTGTTCCTTATACTATCTTCAGCTGACTTATTTTCTTCATGTTCACGAATTACCAAAGCGTCTCAACCCTAAAAAAAAATTCATGGCCTCCATCTTGCAAAAATTTGGTAAAATCTTCTTCTCTTCTCTTGTTTTCTAGTTTTTCTATGTGATTTTTGCAACTTGTTCTCTACTTCATGGCTCCACTCCTCCTCAATCAGATCTAGGCCAACCTCCACCACTTTATTCTCTGATCATAATCCACCCTAAATCACCACCATGGCAGGCCAAGCAACCCCAAGGCAAACACCACCACCAAAATCCACAAATCCATCACCTATGCACTCAAGCTGACCTAGTTTTGGTACCATCACCTTCATCCACCTTTTGCCGCCACTTCCACCACCACCACCACCTTTGACCTGACCTCCACCCTCTTCCACATCACCCACCACCACCTGGACCCACTGGCCATGCCCCTAGAGCCTATGGCCGAACCCATTTATAGCATAGAAGTGATGAATTTGCCTTGTAGTCGTTGTTTTGTTGCACCTATGTCCATCCACCTTTGCACCATTACTTCCAAGCTATGGCTGACCCTTATGAGCCCATGACCTGATCCTAACCCACTCCTTAGACATGTATTTCAGATCTATAGCTGAAGCATAGGCGGTAGAAAGCAAGTGTAAAAACTTTGGCTTTGTTTTATGCATTTAATTCTAACATTGTTTTATTGAATTTGGGTTTGAAAACTTATGTTGTTTGTTTGTTTTGTTTGAATGTTTGCAAGGCTATTAGCCTTGTCTCTCCCACACTCATATCATCATCATGGATAAGAAAACGAACCCCTTAGTCGAGCTTTTGAATGGTTGTAGCAAGGTCAAGCTATCTTGTCTTTGTTGCCTTTCAATTTCAATTTATTTCAATATATTTTGGTTGAATATTCATAAGTTATATTGTCTTGTTTTGGGGTTGTTTACAAGATGATATCTTGGCTATTTCTCTCCACTCAAATCAAAAGTCGTGCCTTCTGGATCCGTTGTGTCATTCTAATTGATATCTCTAGCAAGAAAAAAGTGAGTATTTCTCACCAGACATTATGTACTTATATAAGTAGTAAATTGACACCCTGTGAATCTGTAGAACTATATGATCATGTTATAACTGCTTATATTATTATTATATGATGTTCACACCTGTTATTACACCTGTTATATCATATGTTACTGTTATTTCATGCTATTATGTATATTTTGTCAGTTTATCACACTGCAAGTTCCCTGTAAATTAGAAATCACTAGGGGTTGAAATGATACATACCTGAACGGACTTTAGAATAAGGGAAAATTGTTATGGGCTGAAATGATAGGCCTGAATGATTTTCAATTTATTTCATTTACTTGGGACTGCGGGTTTGAAATGATAAAACCCAGATTTTCTTTGTAAATTACGGGTTGAAATTATATATTACCCGTATCACTTTTCCTAGTGTAGAAAATTATATACAGACCCGTAGTTAATATATGTTTTCTAAAAATTTTAAAATTATTTTAGAAATGTAAATATTAAAACATTTTGATTTAAATCTAATTAAAAAGGATTTTTGTAAAATATTATTGATTTTCTGAATAATTGTAAGTAAAATGAATTAATAAAGTGTTAGAAAATTTTGAACGTAAGGTATTTTGGAAAATTTGATTTAATTATAATTGGAAATTAAATTGAATACGAAATTATGATAAATTTATGATAATTTGAATTTAAATGAATTCGAAGTGATTTTATATCATATTAATGGTTTTCAATAAAGTTGAAATGTGAAATGAATGAATACTTTAAGTTGAAATTTTGAAATATAACTAAAATTGAAAATTTATAAAATTGACTTAAAAGTGAACTTTTAGTTAAGCAAATAAAACTAAAACTAAGTTATATTTGAGAATTTGAACTTAAGTGTTAAGTTGAAATTTAATGCAATGAATTTAAAATTGAACATTGCAATTTAATAAGTGAATTATTATTAAATCTTGATTTTTGAATGGAAATTTAACTTTATAAAATCATGAACTTGAGGAAAATTAAACAATGTTTATAAATGTGAAAATGTACGATTTTATGAGTTAAAAATGTTTTAAATAAAAAATTATAATTGGTTGAGAAATTATATTGAATATTTGAAGTTAATTGACTGCGTTTTTGAAATGCTATTAATTACAATGTAAATGGTATTACAGCATTTGTAAATGCCGTAGTTGATGATAATGAACTAAAAAGCTAAATTGAATTAAAAGCTATTATAGCAATTTTTGTAAGTGCTATAATTTTTGAATTTAACTAAGTTTATTTGAAATTTAAGTAAACCCTATTACAACATTTTAAAATGTTGTCTTTTGTTAAATTGAACTGCTTTGATGTATCTTTCCGTAGCGTTTTCTAAATGCCATGAAAAGTGAATTTTCACTGTTTTGATAAACTTAAGTGAATAAATGAACTTTGGAAGTTGAAAGTTTTGGAAATTTAATAATTTAATTATTGAACATAATAACTTCATTTTAATGATTAAAAATGATTTTTTTTGAATATAAACTGTTTTGAAATGTGAATTGAAATGGTATTTTAAATTGAATAAAATGAATAATGATTTGAAATGAATGTGCTACGCGATCAGAAATTGATCCCTATGATCGAAGTGGTTTTGATATTTTGATATATTAAATGATTGAAATGTGGTTTGAAAGGATATGATATTTTGATATATTAAATCGATTTGAAAATGGAGTTTTGAAGGATATGACATTTTGATATTAAAATAATATGAAAGGAAGTGCTGGAAGATAAGATATTTTGAACGAAGTTTTGAAAGGTTATGATATTTTGATATATTAAAATGATTTGAAAGGAAGTTTTGAAAGGATATGATAATTTAATATATTGAAATGGTTAGAAATGACTTGATATTTATTTTGATATATTTGAATCGAAAGATATGGTATGATGATATATTGAAATGGTTTGGAAATAAATTAAATCTTTATTTTGATAAAGATTTGGGTTGAAATGATATTTTTTTTGAAGTATAAAATATTCTTTTTAAGTTATAACTACGGGTTATAATAACGATTGGTTGTTAAAGAGACCGGGATCGGATATTGTCTTATAGCCGGCCAATACCGAAAACCACTTTAACAACTGTGTACGCGGTGAAGATTCCAGAATGAAGTAGGATGGTGGCGACGTTCTCGAGGTATATTACGTGGACCCAACTCCCGTGAGTTGGCATAAGTGACTAAAACAGGAGCTATACCGGGCTACACAAAGGGTCGCACCCTTTCATCGAGCATGCTCCATCGGAAACCATTCTATTACTTTTGTGATTCGATATGTGGCGCCACTTTGATTCGGGGGTATTGTTCGAGGTGGGCGGAAGCTGCTGGCTTGCCGTCACCACCGGTCCGGGAGTGCAAACGGTGTATCCACCCTGGCATTGCCTCGCGTGCTGTGTCATCTCCTTATATCGAGCCCACTACGATTTTGGTTTTAAAGATCCGACCGCGTTAAGGTTCACCATCCCTTTAACGCTATTTTCTATATGATTATACTTTACTGATTAGACACTACTATATATAGCGTATATTACTACATAGTAAATAGTTTAACGGATCCTTAGAGGACGGTCCCAAGCATCTTCTAAGTTACTTGTATCTTTGCTACAGTTCACTTGAGTTGGTTTACATTGTATAAGTATGTATGTCCTGACTCGAGTGTTTGTATTTTTATTTACGCTCGGGTCAGCCTGAGTTATTCACAGATTTGGATTTCCACTTTCTGGAGATTGGAATCGCTGGAGATTATCTACTTGTCAAGTTTCATCTTTTCAGTTCGGTTGTTCTATTAAGCTTGTACTTGGTTATCATATTTAAACTTCTGCGATACTTTATTTCTTCTATTGTATCTTATGTAACTCTGATATATTTATATAGTAGCTTCATGAACTACTATCTCTTTTACTTCCGCTGCATTATTATTACTCTATGTCTGTGATCTGTGATTTTTATTTACTGTATATTCTGAGATTTGCTGAATTTTTATTTACAACGCGGTATTTTGAGCAATTCAATTCCGGCATGAGTGTCTACCTATACACTTATAATGGATGCGAATGGTTGAAAATACCGGGTCGTTATATTTACATAATTAAAACCAAAATAACTTATATTTAAACAATATACATGCAAAGTATTTCTAGCCTTCGTGAAAATACTTTCAATGGCCGGAAGCCTTAAATCATCCTTTGTATGCCTAGTAATTCTTAAGACTTGCCTGAAAAATAAAATCATAATTAATAAACAGAGCAATAGAGGATCATGATTGTCCCTTAACATTATTTATTATCCAACCCACCTAAATTAATCTTAAAGCGAAATATTCAGAGACAAAATAGCATACACAAATCCAAAATAATCTACCTAAGTGCGACATACACGCAAATGCTTAAAAACTGGATTAGGTTTTTAACATGAGGCTTGCTTTGGACTACCAAAAAAACCTATAGTTGCATAAGATATATTATTCTGCATAGTAAATATATTATTTACAGTTTAAGTTTAAAACTGGATTAGGTTTTTAACATAAGGCTTGCTTTGGACTACCAAAAAAACCTATAGTTGCATAAGATATATTATACTGCATAGTAAATATATTATTTACGGTTTAATTTTATTTATTTTTTAACATAAAGCTCCTAATTCTAATTATACGATCTAAAGTGTGGAAAAATATGATTCAAGTAAACTACAGAAAAAAATAGATTTCAAATTATTTAAGATATTGAAATAAAAGTTTAGTATACCTCACAGGTAGTACAGAAAAGGAGTGAGTAACAATAAATGAATCAATGAAATCTCTAAATATTAGCAATGCATATTCATTGCCAAAATATTTGAATATCCATTTATAAGATATTTCAAGCCTTTAAATAGTATAATTGCAGTTATATGTACTTTTAAGTACCATAGAGAAATCACAAAAGGTTCTCTTTCGCTTTTTATAGTAAGGAACAATGTGTTCATGAACAAAAGTAACTGGTTTTGCATGAATGATCTATGGGCATAAATAGAATAATGGAGAAAAAAAATGATGAATAAATATGTACATAATACACATAATACTAAAGGTACAGATATACATGAAGAAAGGTTAATAAATGAATCAAAAATAATTTACATAAGTGGGTCATATATGAAAATGATTAAAAATTGAATTTAAAGTAAGGTAATAATAATACTTAAAATGTGTAAACAAAACCAACTCAGCATCAACCTACACATGAACCTAGATGGTAAGAATGATAGCAACGGTGATGCTGTAAAACAAATTCATTTGTAAAAGAAAATTTGTTTTGTACTTTCATGGAAAACTATCAAAACCTATCGAAATTCTATTAAAGTCCACATCCATAATTTGGTTGGCTAATTTTTTTGCAACAATATCACAAATTTGATATTTAAAGACAGATCCTTATATGTTGATTTAATAACACATAGTATATATGGACATGATTCAATTTCAATTATACAACTAAATAAGTTTTATTTCAACATATTAAAATTTTACCTTATTCATATTAAGCTTGAGAATACAGGCGAATTCACAGATATAATCGGCAGACGTTGAATCCAAAATCTCGAAGCAACGGACGCACCTTAGTCAATTGTTGGTGGAGAAGACATTGGATCTGGATTCGCAACGAAGCAACCCTAGTTTTTGCGGCTTGTCGGAGAATAGGTGGAATCGCATTTGGTCTGAAATCGCTCCGAAGTGTGCTTAGGTTGTGCGGTTAGTTGAAAGGATGTTTGGTGTGAAATCTCCTTGGATCTGGAATCGCTTTTGTGGTTTATTCAGTCTTGGTTAAGCAGATAGAGGCGAGAAAGGGGGAAATGGGGACCGAAAGACTGAAGGGTAAAATGAGAATTGCAGAAAGACACGGTTGATTTATGTTAATTGAACCATCATTATTAGTAGTAAAGATTTCGTCTTCATATCGGAACTTTATTCTCTTGTCATTTTTTAAACATTATACCTCATTTTAGTTTATATCTTTGAATATGATGGATTTTCGTAGAGATATTGCATTATAAACTATACTCATAACTAAATCACAAATCATATGATCTTTTCAAAATTCATGAAAATCATGATTCATAAATTCAACATTTGTTTAAAATGTCCTAAATTATACCCATCGAAATAATTGATCCAAGCTAAATTAGTTTACTTATTTCGTAAATTGGTCGCAGTTGGAGTATGTTTTGTCAGATGCAACATGCTGCAGAGTAAAATGGTGAAAATTTCAAAAAACTCTTTTTTCATTATACTGTAGATTTTTTCAGTTAACTTGTTACCGTGAATAACATATATTACACTACATTATGTTTAATGTTTGATTTTATATATTGAGATTTATCCTGAATTTATTTTATTGTCGTTATATACATTAAATTACATCACAGTACAAACATCGTATAGCCATTATTATGTAAAATAATTGTAACATTCAGTGATATATGTCTTTGTTTGTGTGTTACGCTAACATTTATAAATACCATTTATATCTATTTATAAATCAGTGTGTGTCTGTTTGTGTTTAACAAATTCTAGATTTTAAAATAATTATTATAAACATTAAAAAGTCATCATAAAACATTATAAGGCAAAAAGATCGATTTATTTATTGGATTCAAAATATAATTTGTTCTGATTATTTGTTAATTTTAAAAGTTAACCTAAACATATGTGACTAGTTAAAAATTCACGATAACTAACATATCCATTTTAAAAGTCAAATAAAATATTTCAATGCATAAAATATATTGCTTCAATTTTTAGGTCCATTTTTTGGACAATTATAGTGTTTAATTTAATTATTTAAAATCATTTTAATATATATCGCTATTTCTAAAATTCAAAATAACTAAATAACAATGAAAAATTCGAATAAAAAATATCATTATATTCACAAAACCATATAGTAATTCTTTGGATCATAAAATATTTATTACTATATGTATATGTGTGTGTATGAGAGTGTGTAATATTTATTATATGTTATGTGAGAGTTTTAGTGCTTAAAATTCGAATAATAGATATCATTGTGTTTACAGAACTATGCAGTAATTTTGCTACGTCATAAAATTACTCATACACACAGATATACATATTTACACACACACCACACACGCACATTTCAATGCTTAATTAACTTTGTATATTATTATTAAATTTGAAATTTACATAAATAGATCTAAAAAACATTTATTTTTCTAAAAAGTAATCTTGTTAACCAATATGATCTTTTATTTACTTTTGTGGTTGGGTTTAGTGAAAAAATGATGTCATCAGCAAATGCTAGGTTTGAAATGAGTGGGTACTTGCACATTGGATGGATGTCTAGTTCCTTGTCATTGGCAGCTTGGTTAAACATAATATTTAAAATTTCCATTAAAGAAATCAAAAGATACGTAGATAGAGAGTCAACTTGTCTAATGTCTTGTATACCTTTGAAACAGCCAACATAAGACCTACTTAGAATGTTAGAGTTTGTGGGGATGATATACAAGCATGGATCCAAGCCAGGAAAGGAAGTGTGTGTTCGGATCCAAAATGACACAAACACCAATGAAATATCGAATACGAGCATTAGAGAAGAAAATAAAGTAAATGTGAGAAAATGAAACAGATTTTTATAGTGGTTCAGAAAAAATACGTCGACTTACGTCCACTTAGTCGATTTCTATTAATTAACCTTTGTTTTCAAAAAGTTTCTTACAACTTGGCTGCTAACAACTCGGTAAGGATCCAACATAGCATAATTTAAAAGTGCAATTAACAACTGTCGAAATCAGGAGCTCAGAAAGAATAAGAATTTAAAAGTCCATTTTAAAGTGATTTCTACTCCTATTTATGTATAAAAATCTCCGAAATAAGCTCCTAAAAGTGCTCCAGCACATTCTTCATGTTCGCCACGTCGCTCCACAAAAAGTTTCATAACCGACCCAACTTAAGAATTCACAAATCATCATTGAGTTGTGAATCTCAAGTCGTCATCGAGTTGAACGGGCTTTACTTCAAGTTGCATTGCTCCGGGTCTTGCTATCCCTTGCTTCAAGTTTTTCTTCACTTTTCCTGAACTCGTTTATGGCTTGGGTCCGACTTAAGGCATCGAGTAGAGTATGTTGAGTTAAATTTTTTGATCCATTTTTTGCTATCCCCTTTATATCCATTTACTTTATTGTTTTATGATGTCTTAAGTGGTTTGCATCCATTTCTTCCTCATTCCTTAGCCCAGTTTAATCATTTGAGTCTGTTCAAAGACTGAAAACTTTGACTGTAATATTTGTCCCCAAAGTACGCTTTATGAATGTATGGTGTGCTTCGCTTAAGAGCAAGTATCAGGAGTGATTAAACATTGGTAGTCGAGCTCTCCGGCTACCTAGTAGACCAATTGTGGCAAATCATCTGCTTCCTTTGGATTCACATGTAAATCAAAGGTCGGGCTAGACTAATCATAGCTAAGGACTCGAGTCCTTGGCTAAGAGTTAGTCGCAAATCATAACCATTCTGTGATCATCCATAATTCAATACATCATAAATCAAGATCATCCCACATTTTTTCGGAGTTTAATTATCACATATCGATGTCAATATCATCTCATCCGGGACTGAAATGTTATATCATATATCAGGTTATTATGAATCATCAATCACCAGAGTCCAATGCCTACTTACAAATCGTCTATTATCCCCCAGCATCCTATCATAAGCATGTCCAATTGAATCGAGGCAGTGATACAATCCATTAAGTCGTTATCAAATCGTTTTAAAATCAAGAGGCGTTCAAATCCTCAAGTCCAATTCCTGGTCTCTCTGTATCACATAAACAATTTCCAGTTTGGTTTTTAATTTCTATGGATTATATAAACCATATATCCAATCCAATTTTGGATTTTTTCGGATCACAGAATCGATATCCATTTCAATTCCTAATCTCTTCGAATCGTATAAATTCAAACCGAGCTCAATCCACCCGCTCTTCGAAGAGGGAGCCCAATATTTGAGTGATTCCATCCGCTCACTCTCCAATGAGGGACCCACAGTCCGAGCGCGACTATCCACTTACTCTCCGATGAGGGGGCTTGCTATCAAAGCACACTCATTCGCTCACACTTTGGCGAAGAGGCTTGTTTACCCTGTATAATTTCATCCACACACTCTCCGGCGAGGAGACTCGACATCCAATCATTTTAGTATTTTTGCTTGAAAAAATAACCAAACACCATTGGTATTCCGTTATAATATCAATTTCAATCATCACGTTCAAGTGATTTTTAAGTCCATATACCCGTCAGTGGTAATCGTTATATCAAACATCAAAGCATTCACTCCGGTAAAGGATTACTCTTGAATCTAAACCGAGGGGGTGTTTGGGGACCGATCAGGATTCTATGCACGTGTATATGGTTCGGTGGTAATCCTTCAAATCTTATTCGAAGAAAAAAAGTGTAGAGAACATACATGACCCCAATTCATCCCGATCATAGAATAACCATCCTTCGCCTAGATCCCTGGCCAGATTCAGATTCATCTTCGTAGATGGTGGTCGCAACGGTTGTACCACTACGGTTTGATTCCTCACATGCTGTTGTAAGCAGTTACCTTCGAGCATGTTCCTCTATTAAGTCACGCAGATGTCTGTACTCGATCATTTCATGTCCATCCAGCACATGGAATACATAGTATTTTCCAGAATTTTTCTCTCAATCTGTAGGTTCTCTCCTTGTAGGTTTTCTATAGAGTATCTATTCATTGGTATCCAAATAAATCCTCTCCAACGTCTCTCTCGGTTCAATGTAAGAAGAGAATTTCAGTTTCCTTCTTTGTTATTTTGGTCCTCCAACCCATCATCAGCCTTTCTCCTTTATCCTTTGCATATCCATTTCTGGATCGTCCTCCATCATCCACAGCATATACTTCAGTGCCTTCAATCGCTTCAACATTCTCAAAACGCAAGAACCTCTTATCTTGATAATAGAAATTTGTTACATCCGTTGTTGGATCTCTTTTCTAAGCAAACTTAAAATCGGGTTTTTTAGCAACTTCAGAAACCACAACATTCAGAACTATCAATGGATCCAGTTTATGAACTACACTGATGTTTTGAATCTAGTTAAATAACTTCGTAGGGACTCCTTATCCCTTTGTTTCACAATCGAAAGCACCATCGCATTCTTCGATCGTGTTATGTGAACTCTGAGCCGCTTCATAAACTTGTTTACCAACTTGGTCCATGTGCTAGCGGACTCATTCTCTAGCTGTCTAAACTATATCACCACCAAATCTGTCAATTACAAAGGGCAATACCATCCCATCACTTCTTATAAAGCACCCAATACTTTTATATGTCGAATGTATCTCATCAAGTGAACGGTCAGCTCTGATCTGCCACCATACGTCTCTAGCTCCGATAGTTTGAAAACATGCGGATTCCTTGAGTACCTGATGTTTGGGGTACATAGATTCCTATTCACATCATCCAAGCTCCGTTCTTAGGGTCCACTGCTTAGTATCCATCTTATCATTTCTAAAGTTTTGTCATTGTCATCTAATGGAAGTCTCTGATCTAAACCTTTATCCTACCCCTTGTTCTTACGAGGAACTCTTGGCGCCCACTTCTGTTGTTGTACACCCACATTTAGACCTTCGTTTTGTGGCTCTATTTCATTATTTAAGCGTGCTCCGTCCTAACCCAAGTCAATGTCGATCATTCCCCCTGCCTTCATGACTCGGTAACGAGTTGTAATCCTAGTTCGACGTTGAGTTTTAAAGCTCCTAGGGGGTTGATTCTAACTCCTTCCACTTCATTTTCAAGCGCGCTCATTCTGCCTACTGGTGTATGGCTCTGGTTTCTAGCAACTCTAGGTGTTTGTACTATTCCATTCTTTTGAAGAATTTGTTAAGCATTTCCTCTTTGCAAGTTATCATCATATATAATATCTCTGTCATCATTTTCTCTATGTATTCTCTAGTTACATAAATGGATGGGGGTTTGATCCTGAAGACACCATGTGACTGCTCCCTTGTTCTTGTTAACTTCCTCCAATCATAGCTTTCCGTGTAGTAGGCCTTTTCATCTTCTTCTATTCAAGTTTCAAGTTGTTATATCTAAGTTTTTCTTAATGTAAGCACCAATGTTTGAATCAAAATGATACAAACACCCAATGAAATATCAAATATGAAAATTAGAAAGTGAAAGAGAGTAAAGCTAGAAAAGAGCACATAATTTTTATTGTGGTTCAGTAGATACTCCAGTCTACGTCCTCTTAATTGATTTCTATTGATTATCTTCTATTTCACAAAGTTGCTCTTACAGCTCGGTTGCTTAGAACTTGGTAAAGGTCTAACATAGTGTAATTCGAAAATGTAATTCATGACTCATCAAAATCAAGAGTTCAAAAATAAGAAACTTAAAGTCTCTTTTCAAGTGATCTCTACTTCCAATTATAGATGAAAATCCTCGAAAGAAGCTCTAGAAAGCTCCATCACGTTCTCGTCATTCACTACATCGCTCCGTAAAAAATTCCATGATCAACCCGACCCAATAATTCACAACTCATCACTGAGTTGTCAATCTCAAGCCATCACCGACTTGACTCAAGTTTGACTAGGGTTTGACTCCAAATTACATTGCTATGTGTCTTGTTATCCCTTGCTTCGGTTTTTCTTCATTTTTCCTAGGTTCGACTCAGTTATTACTCGGGTTCGACCTAAGGCACCGAGTTGAGAATGTTGAATTGAAGTTTTTGGTCCATTTTTCTATCTCCTTTGTATCCATTTACTTTATTGTTTTATGATATCTTTAGGGGTTTGCATCCATTTCTTCTTTGTTCCTTATTTCAGTTTGATCATTTTAGTTTGATCAAAGATTGGAAATTTTAATCATAATAGCGGGAAGTTCATTTTAGACATAACAACAATCAAGGCAGGCCATTGGACATAATCAAAGGCTTCGTGAATGTCCAATTTGGCAAGACATCTAGGAGAGATATAAAAATTAGAGTATCCGCTCATGATTTCGTGAGTACGGAAGACGTTGTCACTGATTGTCCTGGAATTAAGGAAGGCAGATTGGTCGGTAGAGATAATTTTGTGAAGAACATCTTTCATTCTTAAAGAAAGGACTTTAGCAATGCATTCGTAAATCACATTGCGGCAGCTGATGGGTCTATATTTACTCACCTTAGAAGGGTTGTCATTTTAGTAAAAGTACCATGTTTTATATTTTGTTTTGAAATGTACATTCCATTATCTCTAGGTCTTTTGTAATGATTAGCAATTAATTGTACTTTGCGTAGATAGAGGAACATTAATATTAAGTACGTTCGTTAGTCAAATAACCAGTTCATAAATCATTACAACAACATCTTACTTCTTCGACTAGAAGATGATTATTTCGATTTCTACATTGTTCATCTATCCACAGTTCAAACCCGCATTCATCAGGGTATAATAGGCAACGAAAGTATCGTCGTCTTACATTGTTACTGTTTCTTACACCGATGATTCGAACTCATATCTGCACATAATACTCACCAAAATACTTCCCCTCCACCTGTTGTGGTTCTGGTCCTTGTAATTCGTGTTCTGAGTGGCATTTATCTTGATGTTATAATTCTCTAAGATCCTCGTAATGTCTCTCTTCCATTTCAACATACCAAGTAGTTAGGGTTATAACCTGGTGCTTGGATTAGGACTTGGTGTTCCATATACATAGTCAGTAGTATAAGATTCTCGAAGAGAAATAGGAATTTGTAGAGTTGATAGCTTTTAAACGGTACAATTAAAAATCCTGAACATGCCATGATATATATATATATATATATATATATATATATATATATATATATATATATATATATATATATATGCGTGTGTGTATACTGTTGAAGTTGCCCTAATTAATGAAAAAAATTCCTAGATAATGCATACACATCTAAGGACATACCATTCCATGTGGCTTTAGTGTGTAATGTCCTTGTATTTTCATATCAAACAGTTTCAGTGATTTGCCCCATCAAACTTTGAATGTAATGTGTTATCAGATGTGTACGTGAACAGGGTAAGCATCAAATCTTAAGTTATAGTTTGTATTATGTTGTCGATTCATCCAATACAGTATGTGGTCACATCTCTGTCCGTGAACTTGTGATGCGGTCAGCAAATTTTGGTAGTGTGTTATGTTTTCAATTAAATAAATTTAGTGTGTGGTCACGTCTTTGTCAGAGTAATTGATGCAGTGTGTGATGACATCTCTTTCACATCTATGTTTGGTAGTTTTTCTTTATTATATTTCAACCTATACGACTACGTGGAGGTGCAAAAATTTATTGCGGGCTTAAAGCGGTGATATAGCAGAAAATGACAGAAGTGCGAAAAGCTTCATTATATATAAAACTAAATATTTAAAGTTAATTTATTCTCGTTGCCGCACTATTTATGTAGGAAAAAAAATATTTTTCAATCTTATATAATAAAACCGAACAATTTCATGATTTATACCGACTAAATTTGGTGGCTACAATAAATTTCTAACTTAAGTTGAACACTTACGCCTTAAAATTAGGTTTTTGACCTAACTTTGTTGATTTAATTTAAAAGAAAACCACTCAAATCAACCTTTGTATATTAATGTTGATAAAGCGGGTGCTAAAAAGTACTTGTTTTAACAAATGTAGCAGAAAATAGCAGGGCTTAATGCGGATCTACTGTTTAATAGCGCAAAATTAAAATAGCACGGTGGCTGGAGAGCGCTATGCGCTATATTGGGGATTTTATGGGATTTTAACGGGGCTTTGAATATACAAGTTCCGACTACAATGCATCAAAAATACATCAACTTTAATTTCAAATTAGTAAAGATAAAAATGTGGAACAACCATTCTGAAACCATGTCACCCGATGGTGGTTCTTTCAATGCCTTTGACCCACAAGTGCAAAGTAGAAATATTCATTGTTAACGTAGGATGGATGTGGTCGTGCTCATATCAAAATCACATGAAAATGTTGGTCGTCCATAAATGCACACAGAGATAGTTCAAAAGGATGTGGATATTTATAATGGATAGATCCCCAACTTTGACTAGGAGAGAGTATGCATACAATATGCAAATGCTAGTGGGAAGATTGGAACGATTGCTTGACAATCATTGACAGTAATTTATAACATTATCCATATTTAATGCATGTTTATCGTCTTAGGCAAGTGTTGTCCTCATTTGGGTGTTTACCACCATGTACCTGTATTTATTATTTCTTGAATCGATATATGTTCATCAAATCATTTGTGCATGTTCTTGTTGGAAACAGAATCATAACAAAGGAATATAGATCCTTACAATAGTGATTGAAATTGATCCACAACTCTTAGGTAGAATACAATATAAATAAAAACATAAGAATCAAATCCCGGTTATTCGATTATTACCTACGAAGTGATGGTAGTGTTTGGTTAGTTCTTTGCGCATATCTACATGCATATCTGGAGTTCTAATCTCCTTAACCCTACCATGTATTATGCAAAAATTCAAGCTCTAGTGCAGGGCCATGTGCAACTAAAGTTTATATTCACCAATCTTCTTCTACAATCATGTTATGAAGTACAATATAGCACTACATAATATCTGAAATCACTGCAGTATCATGGTAGTACACTTATTTTCTTGGAATAGGAAATCCACGCTGCAGTATTCCAAAGGCACGTTGAATGTCTTTCCTTAAACTGACTTGCTGCTAGATAACTTTTCATTCCTTCATACTGCTTGGTTTTTTGAAACTATGTACCCAAGGTTTCCACACCTTATATAAAGCATTGCTAATGACACTCCTAAAATGGTTAAAGGGGGGATTTTTTTATTCTCACTCCACTCAAAAATAAACTACTGTGGAAGGACACTTGTATTACAAAGAAAAAAATTCCTATTCCATCCTCCCTCCACATAATTTTAAACCTACCGCTCAAACTCCGCTCAGATTTTAACCGAGCCTCTTTAAACCCTATCGTCCTTCTCTTCTCTTCTCTTTTCCAAATTTCACGATTTTCAAAAGTTTTATACAATGGTTCGTACGAAAAATTGCGCTCGATCCAAAACCCAGACCTGAAGCTGATTGAGAAGATATTGGCAAGGTGAGCGGTCACTAGGAATCAATTCTTGCTTCGCGATTTGGGATTTGAATTTGTAGATGAAAGGTTTATATGTTAGGGTTTAGTTGTTTACAGTTATTCGATGATAATAAGTTGAAATTTTGTTTTTGTCGACTTTCTGTTATTGTTTTGGGTTTATTCGGTAATAGTTGGACGAACTAATTATATATTTTCGATGCAGTAGTGACGAAATTCAACAAGCGTATTACCTGAGATTATTACATGGTGTCGAAATTGCATTGTTAAACAACATGCACTTACTTGCAGCATGAACGACAAGCTATTATCGACTTTTGGAATATAAAACGATGAATCTACATCGTATATGTGATGAACTCTAGGGAATGATAATGCGGGGTCGAAATTAAATATTTCAGTCGATGGTAGCTTATCGAATTGGCCATAGTATTATTTATTAGCTGTCCATAGAGCCTATACAACACTATTTTGTCGAATTCAGTTTACAAATTCGGAAAACAATTATCGTATTGTTTCCAAACTCTCAGGAACGATTGCACTTTGGTCGAAAAATTGTTATGCATTCGATGCTGAACCATCGCATCAATAGAAATGGAGTTTTAATAATATAAAATGGCAATGTCTCATTGTTTTTTGGATTTTTATTCGGTGTCGTGTCACCGAACCTGCTTTTTTTTATTGCTTTCATACCGCCGACTTGTTTATTGCTTCCATTACATAATATTGCATTTGTACTCAAATTCTAACAACTACGACATAGTTAAAAACAACTAAGTTTTCATATTTCATATTACGTCCATATTTAACCAAGTTTTATCCATATTCAACCAAGTTTTATCCATATGTCATATTTCATATTGCATTTGTACATTCCATATTTCATAATAATGAACAATTTTTTGTTTTGCGGCAAAAAATCTTTAACTTCGTCTTCAACCACCCGCATTCCTCAAACTGCTTCAAATCGCAAGAGATTAGAGTTGGAGCGAATGACAAAAATTATTGACGAAGCTACTGTAGACGACGAGGACACTAGTAATGTAAGCAGCAGTTCGAATGAGGAGGAAGGAAGGCAAGAGGATCACATTGTTGAAGCAAACAAACAAGGTCAGGATCAAGTAAAAGAGGTCGAAAAGGAAGTTGACCCGTCTCACGACACTGAAGAGGAGATTGATACAGAGATACAACAATTGAAGAGAAAAACAAAGGAAGACAATTGATGGTACAACCAAGTCAATCAACGGAAAGTGAAGAACAATCAACATTATTGTTTGCATTTAAAAGATCATATAGCTTCTACCATATGGAATTCTTTGGTATGTCAATACGTCCATTATTCTTTGTTTTGTTGCGAATATCATATTTAATTGTAGACAATATAAGTATATGTTTTGAATGTTGAATCCATATGGATAACCATATTTAATTGTAGACAATATAAGTAGGCAATATAAGTATATGTTTTGAATATTGAATCCATATGGAATAGCATATTTAATTGTAGACAATATAAATATAGATTTTTAATATTGTGTTGGTAGCACCAAAGGAAGAAGCAAGAATTGTTAAGCTTCACAGTCATGTAAATAGACGGTGAGAATTAAACAACGAGTGTGATTTTGTTAAGGATGCGGTAGCCGAATCGGAATTCTTTAATACAATAAAACATGCACATGACAAAGTTGATAGGGTACTAACCAATGTCTTTATTGAGCGATTCTATCCAGAAACCAACACTTTTCATCTTCCGTTTGGGGAGATGACAATAAGTATAGATGAAGCGTTTCACATCACTGGTCTTCCCGTCGAAGGAAAAGCGATTACGGGGCCGCTTGGAGGATCAAGGGGAATAAGTGATGATGATGTTTATGAGTTGTTAGATAAGTGTCTTACATCAAAGAACAAGCAGCTGACGAATTGTGGGAGGTGAGAAAAATGTGCATCTGGAATGGTTGAGAACAACATTTTCTAGCAGTCAAGATTCTGATACCATGGAACGTAAACGGCAATGTGCAATTACATATTCACTATATACCACTGGTGTGCTAGTTTGTGGTGATAAATCTGGAAATAAGGTCTCAGTACGTTTTTTGCAATGTTTGCGGGTGTTAAGGCAAGTGAACACGTATTCTTGGGGCACAACATGCTTGAATTGGTTATTTTACAATTTGGCGCAGGGCACAAGAAAAGGTGTACGTCAAATTACTGGTTGCATGACTTTGCTTCAGGCTTGAATCAAATTATAAAAATAAAATTACTTGCAATGTTTGTGTATATAATTGATATTTCTTATCTAGGTTTGGATATTTGAGCACTTCCAAGAGTTAAGACGGCACAACCGAAATGCACGTGCACAGCTGGAGATTCTAGGTCAGCCTTTTACTTTGCTATGGAAATGAGCACCAACTTGTCTTATGATTTGGTGACTCTCGGGGAGAAATTAGATGACCTTCAAGTTACTGATGTTGTTTGGGAGTGTTTGAAAGATATGAGAGATCACTACCCGTTTCAACAATGTGCCTTGTACAATGGACCAATTGTGTGTTTTGAAGCAGTGGAGTTGTATCTTCCACAACGAATCCTTCATCAGTTTGGCTATGTTCAACCAGTACCCATAACGACTTTTGCTTTGGAGACGGAAAAAATGAAGTCATCGGAAAAATCATACAAGGCAGCATATTCAAATTTAGGAGATTTCAGCTGGAGCAAGTGGAAAAACTATCTTCTGAATCAAAGTCTAACATCAACCTGTGTCACACAGCCTGGGGAATGTGATCCAACATACATGCAATGGTATCTGTCTGTTTCACATCTTGTTGTTGCCAACCACGAGCACGATTTACGGAGCCAATGCAAGTTAGTGAAAATAATTCAGCTGGTGTCCGCATTGTAAGTGCTTACTTTTATTCAACTTATTGTTGGCTTACAGTATCTTTGATCATTCCTTCAAAAAATTTTTTTTGCAGAAACAGAGACTTCGACACATTGCTGACTTCATTAAGTCTTGTGCTCCTACCAAGTCAATGGCGCAAGTGCTCGAAAGGATAGAACGCATTGACGAAGATGAACCACTTGATATTTTTGACGAATAAGTGAACGTACAAGAAGAAGAAGGCCAACGAGTTGAAAGATCAAAGACGAAGAAGAGGAGGAACAAAAAGGACATTATTGTTTGAACTTATGTGTTCTGACTTTTATGTTAATGACTATGGTATCGATGTTTTGTGGTACTGATATTTATTGTACTGTTGTTGTTTTATATGGTTTGCTATAGTTTCATATGGTCTTGATATTTTTTGATGTGGTATTATTATGGTAATCATGTGATTTAATATGTTATTCATATGGTCCTATATGGTACTAAGATGGTGTTTGACATAGTATTCATGTAGTTTGATATGGTATAGAGAAGTCATTGATATGGTGTTGATATATTTTGATATGATATTCATGTAGTTTGATATGGTATAAAGGTGATATTCTTTGATATGGTATTCATGTAGTTTGATAAGGTATAGAGAAGATTGTACTGAGTGGTGAAGGCAGTTATGTGGTCTGGTGAATTGCAATGGGTAGTGTTGGGATGTTCGGTGTTTTTTGTTGCACTGATGTGAATAGTGGGATGATCATTAGTATAGCAGTGATGTAGTGAATGTTGGTAATGACTATGGTAGAGATGTTTGGCGCAATGTATATATGGCAGTGGGGTTGTAGTAGTTTTGATAGTAGAGTGTTGTTGGAGAACTTATAGTGAATGTTAAGGTAGATGAATGTGGAGATGGAAGTTTTGTGCAGAGGCAAAGGTGAATGAAGTGGGAAGTTTGGCTGATAATGGTCAGTTGTGACTGGATATTGATAATGGTTAGTTGTGACTGGAAACTGGTAAGTGATGGTTTAAGGCTTGTGTAGTAAAGGATGTTGTGGGGTTATGTATAGAAGGGGGTGGTGGCAGTTATCAGAGGGGTAGGGATGTGTCAGAGGCAGTTTAGTAATGTGGTGATAGGTTTGTTGGTTAGTTTAGTAATGTGTCAGTAGCAGGAACGACAACATATAGTCGAAAAAAGGGAGGACAACGATGCTCAATTTTCGAAAGTAGGCAAAATTCTCGGGAACGGTGTATGTATGTCGAAATTGTACACCTCAGTCGACAAGTAGCCATCGAATTGATTGTACTATAGTTCGTACTAGCATTAACGACAACAAGAAAACGAACATGAGAAAAAATATCGATAGAATGGTGTCTACATTGCGTTCCTAGACAACATGTACTTACTTGTAGCAGGAACGGCAAGCTATTATCGACTTTTGGAATTTAAACGATGAATCTACATTGTATATGTGATGAACTCTCGGGAACGATAATGCGGGGTCGAAATTAAATATTTCAGTCGATGGTAGCTTATCGAATTGGCCGCAATATTATTTGTTAGCTGTCCATAGAGCCTATACGACACCATTTTGTCGAATTTAGGTTACAAATTCGAAAAACAATTACCGTATTGTTTCCAAACTCTCGGGAACGATTGCACTTGGTCGAAAAATTGTTATGCATTCGATGTTGAACCATCATATCAATAGAAATGGAGTTTTAATAATATAAAACGGCAACGTCTCATCGTTTTTTGGATTTTTATTCGGTGTCGTGTCACCGAACCTGCTTTTGTTTATTGCTTTCATACTGCCGACTTGTTTATTGCTTACATTACATAATATTGCGTTTGTGCTCAAATTCTAACAACTACGACGCAATTAAAAACCACCAAGTTTTCATATTTCATATTACGTCCATATTCAACCAAATTTTATCCATATTCAACAAGGTTTTATCCATATGTCATATTTCATATTGCATTTGTGCATTCCATTTTTCATATTACATCCATATTCAACCAAGCTTTATCAACTTCTAACAACCATGACGTAATTAATAACAATATATTCAAATAAATTTTTATAAGGCAAAATTGATGCTTGTCAACTTAAACATATATCTTAAAGTCAGAACAATCCATATAAGCTAAGCAATTACATTTAGTTAAAATACAGTGTAAGTCTACTCTACCTTAACTACACTGCCTTCATCATCATGGTCTTCTGAAGAAGCTAAGTACTTATTCACTCTTTCCGTATACGGTCTCATCCAATCTTCCGCATTAATATTATAAAACTGTTGAAAATACGAAAAGTGAGGTGTAGGAGGCAAACGAGAGTCGGAACTAAGTTTAACACCAACAAAAGAGAGCTCTTTACATGCCCCATAACTACCATTCTGTCATGGTTTGACATGGTCGCACGTACTGTAGTGGGAACAAAAGTACAACTTATATGCTTGCTTAACAAAACAACCACAGTGCCAAATGTTTCAGCTATAATAAATCATGATTCTGGCATCTGCATCCATTCACTAAACCCTACTACATTCGTACACCGTATCCTTGTCTTCATTTCTTCATAACCACATTCATCATGCATTCTTTTATACATTGCAGAATGTACCACTAAATTGTCAACCATAGACTCAAGTACAAACTTACAAGGATTATCAGGTCTTCGATTATGGAGATTCAATTGATTAACCACAACCCAATAACCGCAATTACTATCACTAGGCATATCGTCTATACCAACCATGTAGGGTCTCATACATTCGGGCATTTGCAACAAATATTCATCGTCGACTTGATTGTTCTCACATGCCTTACTTTTGATGCCAAGCTTCTTTAAGTAACGACCAACCGGAGTAAGATTTGAGCTATACGACAATGACGCTTCAACATGTTCAAAATATGACGCCTCTCGTTTAGTTGACTTCTCTTTTTTAGATGGTCTACCCTTTTTAATAGTTGCTACGGGGGGTTCTAAAATTGTGGTTGTTTGAGGAAATGCTAACAATTTCAAATCTTGTTGTATAACGAGTTTCACATTATCAGGCGATTCATCATACCTACTTTTCAATGCTTTTATTTCGGGCAAGTCATCAAAAGCAAGAGTTGAACGATGCAATGTAGGAGGAGTGCAAGATAATTGCTTCCAACAAGAATCTATAACGTTTAACGGTATGAAATCTTGTGAATGTCTAAAGTCTGCCAGGATGTGTGCACATGGTTGTCCATTAACTTGCCACAAAACACAACCACAATTTTCGATAGTCAAGCCGACGTTTGAAATGTTACCTAATTCATGTGCTAGTAAATCTAGTGCTTTGTGAGATACAAATCCCAAAAGTTCTCTAAACATTGGCTCACTTTGAAATTTATGCATTGTCCTAGATGTACTCATTTCAAACGCATGTTCGATTGCAACTAATTCATTCTCACAACAAAGATGTGCACTAGTCCAACATTGCACAAAGCTACCAGCAGCTGAATCGAAATACAATTTTAAACGATGGTGTACACTTTCAACTACACTAGTAGAGACATTATCATAGTGGTTTATTTTGTTGTTCCAAGCCAAAAAAAACATTTCCTTGTATTTGCTAAGCCAATTTTTCATTACATATGTGAGAGTTTTTCCTGTTTCGCACCCAATGCATCATGAAATAATTTTAAGTTCCGATGGTACTCTTCTTCGGACAATGAGTTAATCACATTAATCCAACCATTCCAAAATAGTTCATACTCCTTTTTTCCTTCCTCATCCTCCAACACTACCTCTTTATCCCCAATCAAAACACGTTTCTTTTTTATAAAATTAGGTTTACAATTTGCTTGAACATTCTTCGAAATATGCCATGCGCATAGAATATGACATGCCGATGGAAACACTGTAGCCACTGCATTCGTAAGAGCAATTTCGGCATCTATGATGATAACACATGGAATTTCTTTATCTCTATAACACTTTCTAACACAATCGAGCGCCCATGTATAGGATTCCGTAGTCTCACGACTGATAAAAGCAAGTGCCATAGTAAAAGATGCCCCCGTTGATGTTTGCAACACCATATGAAAACACGGTAACTTATATCTATTTTTTTCGAACGTGCAATCCAAGAACAATATTTGATGAAAACATTGCGTAAAAACAACACATCTAGGATGATTAAAGAATAAGTCGGAAACTTCATTGGTTGTACCATCAACTCTATGATGAACCGTGTAATGATGACTACAAGCCATTTTCATAAACTGCTGCATAATCGATCTACCTTCAGTTTTATGTAGTTTAAGCTTAACTTTTGCATTGTAAACATTTCGTATGGTTGACTGGTTGTTTGAGTTGTCAATTTTAATAGCGGATAAAATATTTCGAGGCCTAACACCACTATTTATCATTGTTTCAACGGTCTTAACTTCATGATCTTTCAGCCTCGCCACATACAGATGTCCTATTAATACATTACCAAGCATGTGATTGTGGTGTCCATTCTTCACACTCAATACCCATCTTCCGTCATTTGTACAATGAGCGCTTAACTCAAATGGACATCCACATTTTCTACTTCCTGACCTTCGCCTTTTTTTGAGTTTTTGGAACATAAGTCTTTGCTTTATGGTTAACATGTTGGGGATGCGGATTAAGGATCTTAAGGCAGAAATAACACTAGGGGGGGTGAATAGTGTTTTAAAGAATATATGAACTATATGACTAAATTAAAACTTTCAACACAAATCTAAACAGATTTCTAACACAGAGTGATCACAGAACTTATAAAAAATGCAAATAGTAAAGTAAAGCAAGTAAAAGGAAAGAACAAACCGGATTTTATACTGGTTCGGAATCCTCCTACATCCAGTCCTGCACCAAGGCAATATCCTTATACAAATTTTTATAAGCCAATATCCAAATTACAACCCTCAATTTCTAAGGCCTTGAGGAACCCTCCTATCACCGAGTCTGGGGTAAACTCTCTTGATTTACGGGACACAAGATCACCCTAATACTTTCTAATAACAATCCTTTTGAATGGATAGACTCTATGGACTTTTTGAATACAAATTAATCCTATAACTCTGAATAGCACTTTGATCTTTAGTAGAATGATGGAGAATCAAATAGAGAGAGTATCTAAATGATTTCCTATTGAGAATTTGGCAGAATGATGACACGATCTTGAAAATATGAAGTTTTATGGATATGGAATATGGAGAAGAAAGAGTGAAGAAAATAAGAAAGTAGTTGTTAAAAAATTCGTTTTGGAAGCCTTTATATAGATGCACAACAGTCATAACCTTTGCGAAAGGTTTTTGAACGAATGGACACTTTTTTTGAAATTTGAAATTTGAATTTTGAATCCAACTGTCACCATGTCGACATGGGATATCCCCATATGTCGACATTCCTTAGTTCAAAATTGTAGATATGTTGTTTTGTAAAAGCATTTGAATTTAAAACAAGTTGAAACTTCTCTGAAGCAAAATAAAGTGTTTAAACAATATTTTGAGATAGAGAATGAATATAAAACATTATTTTAAATATATATATATATATATATAATTGATATAGACCGTCAATTATATAAGTAATATTTAAAATCAGAATAACTTTTGATGTTTTAAAAATAGAAGTTTTTAAAATCAGAATGGAGGAATATTTTAAGGCTAAAAGAATGTTTGAAAACATTTTTGAAAACATGATTTTGAAAGCTAAAACATTATGAAAAACAGATTTAAAAACATTTTGAAAAATCTATTCAAACTGAAACTGCAAGAACCTTCCTACAGAGCTCCTCCATAGGACTCGAGAACTTATACAAAGTAGTTTAAATGATTTTGATTTTCGTGGGTTTGTAAGCCACTTGTCGTAGGTTTGTAAGCTACTTGTCGTGGGTTTGTAAGCCACTGGTTTCGATAGAAATTGGGTTCCATCCCAAAAGAAAATTGGAAGAAAGATGAGAGTGCTATTATGAAGTTTTAACAAAATACTAGACACTTATCTTGAGATCTTGAAATCTTGATTCTCTAGAGTCTTGAATCTCTAATCTTCATCTTGATGCTTGAGTCTTTATACTGATCAGTCTTCGATAATACCTGCATATACTTCCTATATACATATATATATATATATATATATATATATCTATCTATATGAAAATGTTAGTATATATTTTGTAAAGTAAAGTATAATAACTATATAAGGTTGTTGTCATCAAAACATCATCAACTCGGTTCCTAACAATCTCCCCCTTTTTGATGATGACAACCTTTATTTATAAAATATTCTTACCATACCATAACTCTCCATAACCCCCCTTACTCCGTGACTTCTTCTCAAAACTACAACTCCCCTTTATTCCATGACTCCCCCTTACACCAAGCACATATTTTTATAACTTTCTCCCCTTTTGTCATCAACAAAAACTATTAACTACTTAAGAATTCAAGAATGATTAGTATGAACAAATAATATGTATAGAACAAGCATGAAACAATGAGTATAAGTGAACACATTTTTGTTATTACGACATATATAAGAACACACATAAACACGAACAAACAGAACAATGTAAAACGAAGAATAAAAAAAGAAAGTACGCTTTAATGGCGATCCTTAACTATAGGAGACTTATGAATCGAACAATTGGGGTAGTGGAGACAAAAGTTTCCACGTTGTTCAATTATGTTTCCATTAGTATCAACAAGGATCTCACCAACTCAAATAACGCTCTCGTCCGTATTTATAGGGACTTCGGGTTGAGGTAAAGGTTGATCTTCCTCTTGGTCTTCTTGTGGTTCTTCCAAAGGTTCTTCTTCCTCGGATTCCATGGCTTGTGAAGAGTCTTCAATATTAATAGGATTTGTACAGTTATCTATAAGGAATTCTGTACATTCCTAACAATATTCCCTTGCCTTTGTTGTTCTCTAGCCATCCTAAGTTGACTTACTTGAATTTCAGTCAACAATTGAAGGATATCTTTCATCTTCTCTTGCAATTTGATCACTCGAGCGTGCGTAGATCGTTGAAATGGACCAGAATGAGGAGATGTGGGTGAAGTGGGTTCATTAGTAGAAGAGGAGGCCATTATTTTATTGTTTTAAAAGTTATTTACAGAGAATACAGTGAAGAAAGAGGAGAGAAAACGAAATAAATAGATAAATAACCAAATAACTAACTTTGGAGGGAAATTCTATTTTCAAATTTTTGTTGGGTATGTCGACATCAGGGTATGGGGCATGTCGACATGTCTTTCAGAAAAAGTGTAATTTGTATTTTGAATTTTTATTGATTATATTTTATATTTCAGATTTTGAACAAATACTTAATTCTCTTCTAAGTTTAGTAAAATTCTGTTCGGTTAACGGTTTAGTTAATATATCAGCAATTTGTTTTTCAGTATTTATATAATCTAGAGTTATTATTTCTTTAGTTATACTATCTCTAAGAAAATGATGTCTTATATCAATATGTTTAGTTCTAGCATGATGAGTTGGATTTTTAGATAGATTTATTGCACTAGTATTATCACAATATATTGGTGATTTACTTATGTTAATTCCAAAATCTTTTAAAGTTTGTTGCATATATATGACTTGTGAACAGGCCAGAGCAGCAGATATATATTCTGCTTCAGTTGTTGACAAGGAAATAATATTTTGTTTCTTGCTGAACCAGGAAACCAATGAATGTCCTAGAAAGTGACAAATTCCACTTGTACTCTTTCGGTCTGATTTACAACCAGCATAATCAGCATCACAATATGATATTAAATCAAAAGTATTATTTGTAGGATAAAATAAACCATAATCTAAAGTGTATTTTACATATCTTAAAATTCTTTTAACAGCTTTTAAGTGAGTTTCTTTAGGTTGTGATTGGTATCTTGCACAGGGACAAGCACTATGCATAATATCAGGACGACTAGCTGTTATATAGAGTAGCGAACCAATCATTCCCCTATATAATGTTTGATCAATATCTTTTGATTTATCTTCTTTACTTAAACCTACATTTGTTGACATTGGAGTTGGTTTCCCACTAGAGTTTCTTAAACCAAATTTATTGATTAAGTCTTTAGCATATTTTTCTTGACTTATGAAGATTCCATTTTCTAGTTGTTTAATTTGAAGCCCTAAGAAGAAACTTAATTCTCCCATGTGACTCATTTCAAATTCTTTAGTCGTTATATCTGAAAATTCTTTATTCATTATGTTATTAGTTGATCCAAAGATTATATCATCTACATATATTTGAACCTGTTGAATATCTTGATCATTTCTTTTAATAAAAAGTGTTGTATCTACTTTACCAATTTCAAAACCAGATTGAAGTAAATAAGATCTTAGTCTTTCATACCAGGCTCTAGGAGCTTGCTTTAGACCATATAGAGCTTTCTTTAACTTGTATACATGGTTTGGAAATTTATTATCTTCAAAAAGTGGAGGTTGTTCAACATAAACATCTTCTTTTACAAAACCATTTAGAAAAGCACTTTTAACATCCATTTGATATAATTTGAAATTATTATAATTAGCAAAAGCAAGTAGAATTCTTATAGCTTCTAATCTTGCTACGGGGCAAAGGTTTCATCATAGTCAATTCCTTCTTCTTGACAATAACCTTGCACGACTAAACGAGCTTTATTTCTTACGACCTCACCGTGTTCATTCATTTTATTTTTATAAACCCATTTAGTTCCAATTATACTTTTATCCTCAGGTTTAGGAACAAGTTCACATACATCATTTCTGGTAAATTGATTCAATTCTTCTTGCATAGCAAGAATCCATGAATCATCAGACGATGCTTCCTTTGGATTTTTAGGTTCAAATGTTGATATAAAGGCTACATTACTCATACTACTTAATTGATTTCTAGTTCTTACTACAGATTCAATATTTCCTAAAACATTTTCTATAGGATGATCTTTTGATATTTTAAATCTCTTATTAGGTTGATTTATTTTACTAATAGTTTCATTAGATTGATTTAAATTTATAAAATCTTCTTCATCATCTATATGTACAATATCTTTAAGATTTTCATCAAAAGATACATGCATAGTTTCTTCAATAGTATTAGTTTTTAAATTAAAAACTCTAAATGCTTTGCTTTTATTAGAATAACCAATAAAGAATCCTTTATCAGCTTTTGGTTCAAATTTATCTAAATTATCTTTTGTATTAAGTATAAAACATTTACTCCCAAATACTTTGAAATAAGCAACTATAGGTTTCTTATTATAAAGTAATTCATATGAAGTTTTATTTGTTAATGGTCTAACTAAAATTCTATTTAATATATAACAAGCTATAGCAACTGCTTCAGCCCAAAAATATTTAGGTAAATTACAATAAGAAAGCATTGTACGAGCACACTCTTGAATCGTTCTATTCTTACGTTCTACTACTCCGTTTTGTTGTGGAGTTCTTGGAGATGAAAAGTTGTGAGTAATTCCCTTCGGAGTACAGAAATTCTCAAAATTTTCATTTTCAAATTCACCACCGTGATCACTTCGAATAGTTTTAATTTTGAAAGAATATTGTTTTTGAATTCTTTTAGAAAAGTTTTTAAATATTTCAAAAGCATCACTTTTATGCTTTAAAAAGATTGCCCAAGTATATCTTGAATAATCATCTACTATAACCAAAACATATTTACTATGGTTAATTGATTGAACTGGAGATGGACCAAATAAATCTAAATGAAGTAATTCTAGAGGACTAGAGTTAGAAATAGCATCTTTTAATTTAAATGAACTTTTCTTAAGTTTTCCTAATTGACAAGCATCACAAATACTATCTATTTTAAAGTTTAACTTGGGTAGACCTCTAACTAAGTCAAGTTTTGATAGCCCAGATAATAATTTGAAATTCAAATGGCCAAATCTTTTATGTCAAATCCAAGGGTCACTTGTATTAGCCAAAAGACATAGGTTATCATTTGAAATTTTCATACTAAGGATATAAATATTTTTCTTCCGAATACCTTCAAAAATTATATTAGACATATCATCTTCAATGTGACATTTATCTTTTTCAAATTTAATTTTAAAACCTTTATCGCAAAGTTGACTTATACTAAGCAGATTATGTTTTAAGTTCCTAACTAATAAAACATCAGAAATAAGTAAAGTTTTAGAGTTACCGACATTGCCGACGCCAACCACATATCCTTTAGAGTTGTCACCAAAATTGACTAATCCACCATCTTGATAAGTAATGTCCTTGAGTATCTCGGGATTTCCAGTCATGTGCCTTGAACAGCCACTATCAAGTATCCATTTATCTTTCTCAATTTGCACAGTTTGTCTATTGGGTGTTGATTCGTCAAAAGTCATATAACATGTCTGTTCCTGCATAACATAGCAATTCAGTAGATAACTTGATTTTTCAAAATAACTATATGCAGACTTATGAAACTTTGATGAAATGCATATATTCAAAACAGTTTTAACACAATTTTCCAAAAATGCCATTTTTACATTTTTCAAGTTTCAGATTATGAAAACAATGAAAACCAATGCTCTGATACCAATTGTTGGAGATGCGGATTAAGGATCTTAAGGCAGAAGTAACACTAGAGGGGGGGTGAATAGTGTTTTAAAGAATATATGAACTATATGACTAAATTAAAACTTTCAACACAAATCTAAACATAATTCTAATACAGAGTGATCACAGAACATATAACAAATGCAAATAGTAAAGTAAAGCAAGTAAAAGGAAAGAACACACCGGATTTTATACTGGTTCGGAATCCTCCTACATCCAGTCCTGCACCAAGGCAATGTCCTTGTACAGATTTTTATAATCCAATATCCAAATTACAACCCTCAATTTCTAAGGCCTTGAGGAACGCTCCTATCTCCGAGTCTAGGGTAAACTCTCTTGATTTACGGGACACAAGATCACCCTAATACTTTCTAATAACAATCCTTTTGAATGGATAGACTCTATGGACTTTTTGAATACAAATTAATCCTATAACTCTGAATAGCATTTAGATCTTTAGTAGAATGATGGAGAATCAATTAGAGAGAGTATCTAAATGATTTCCTATTGAGAATTTGGCAGAATGATGGCACGATCTTGAAAATATGAAGTTTTATGGATATGGAATAGTGGAGAAGAAAGAGTGAAGAAAATAAGAAAGTTGTTGTTAAAAAATTCGTTTTGGAAGCCTTTATATAGATGCACAACAGTCATAACCATTGACGAAAGGTTTTTGAACGAATGGACGCTTCTTTTGAAATTTGAATTTTGAATTCTGAATCCAACTGTCACCATGCCGACATGGGGTATCCCCATATGTCGACATCCCTCAGTTCAAAATTGTAGAGATGTTGTTTTGTAAAAGCATTTGAATTTAAAACAAGTTGAAACTTCTCTGAAGCATAATAAAGTGTTTAAACAATATTTTGAGATAGAGAATGAATATAAAACATTATTTTAAATATACATATACATATAATTGATATAGACCGTCAATTATGTAAGTAATATTTAAAATCCGAATAAGTTTTGATGTTTTAAAAATAGAAGTTTTTAAAATCAGAATGGAGGAATATTTTAAGGCTAAAACAAAGTTTGAAACATTTTTGAAAACATGATTTTGAAAGCTAAAACATTTTGAAAAACAGATTTAAAAACATTTTGAAAAATCTATTCAAACTGAAATTGCAAGAACCTTCCTACAGAGCTCCTCCATAGGACTCGAGAACTTGTACAAAGTAGTTTAAATGATTTTGATTTTCGTGGGTTTGTAAGCCACTTGTCGTAGGTTTTTAAGCTACTTGTCGTGAGTTTGTAAGCTGCTGGTTTCGATAGAAATTGGGTTCCATCCCAAAAGAAAATTGGAAGAAAGATGAGAGTGCTATTATGAAGTTTTAACAAAATACTAGACACTTATCATGAGATCTTGAAATCTTGATTCTCTAGAGTCTTGAATCTTGAATCTCTAATCTTCATCTTGATGCTTGAGTCTTTATACTGATCAGTCTTCGATAATACCTGCATATACTTCATATATATATATATATATATATATATATGAAAATGTTAGTATATGTTTTATAAAGTAAAGTATAATAACTAAATAAGGTTGTTGTCATCAAAACATCATCAACTCAGTTCCTAACAATCTCCCCCTTTTTGATGATGACAACCTTTATTTATAAAATATTCTTACCATACCATAACTCTCCATAACTCCCCCTTACTCCGTGACTTCTTCTCAAAACTACAACTCCCATTTATTCCATGACTCCCCCTTACACCAAGCATATATTTTTATAACTTTCTCCCCCTTTGTCATCAACAAAAACTATTAACTACTTAAGAATTCAAGAATGATTAGTATGAACAAATAATATGTATAGAACAAGCATGAAACAATGAGTATAAGTGAACACATTTTTGTTATTACGACATATATAAGAACACACATAAACACGAACAAACAGAACAATGTAAAACGAAGAATAAAAAAAGAAAGTACGCTTTAATGGCGATCCTTAACTATAGGAGACTTATGAATCGAACAATTGGGGTAGTGGAGACAAAAGTTTCCACGTTGTTCAATTATGTTTCCATTAGTATCAACAAGGATCTCACCAACGCAAATAACGCTCTCGTCCGTATTCATAGGGACTTCGGGTTGAGGTAAAGGTTGATCTTCCTCTTGGTCTTCTTGTGGTTCTTCCAAAGGTTCTTCTTCCTCGGATTCCATGGCTTGTGAAGAGTCTTCAATATTAATAGGATTTGTACAGTTATCCATAAGGAATTTTTGTACATTCCTAATAATATTCCCTTGCCTTTGTTGTTCTCTAGCCATCCTAAGTTGACTTACTTGAATTTCAGTCAACAATTGAAGGATATCTTTCATCTTCTCTTGCAATTTGATCACTCGAGCGTGCGTAGATCGTTGAAATGGACCAGAATGAGGAGATGTGGGTGAAGTGGGTTCATTAGTAGAAGAGGAGGCCATTATTTTATTGTTTCAAAAGTTATTTACAGAGAATATAGTGAAGAAAGAGGAGAGAAAACGAAATAAATAGATAAATAACCAAATAACTAACTTTGGAGGGAAATTCTATTTTCAAATTTTTGTTGGGTATGTCGACATCAGGGGATGGGGCATGTCGACATGTCTTTCAAAAAAAGTGTAATTTTTATTTTGAATTTTTATTGATTATATTTTATATTTCAGATTTTGAACAAATACCCAATTCTCTTCTAAATTTAGTAAAATTCTGTTCGGTTAACGGTTTAGTTAATATATTAGCAATTTGTTTTTCAGTATTTGTATAATCTAGAGTTATTATTTCTTTAGTTATACTATCTCTAAGAAAATGATGTCTTATATCAATATGTTTAGTTCTAGCATGATGAGTTGGATTTTTAGATAGATTTATTGCACTAGTATTATCACAATATATTGGTGATTTACTTATGTTAATTCCAAAATCTTTTAAAGTTTGTTGCATATATATGACTTGTGAACAGGCCAAAGCAGCAGATATATATTCTGCTTCAGTTTTTGACAAGGAAACAGTATTTTGTTTCTTGCTGAACCAGGAAACTAGTGAATGTCCTAGAAAGTGTCAGGTTCCACTTGTACTCTTTCGGTCTGATTTACATCCAGCATAATCAGCATCACAATATGATATTAAATCAAAAGTATTATTTTTAGGATAAAATAAAGCATAATCTAAAGTGTATTTTACATATCTTAAAATTCTTTTAACAGCTTTTAAGTGAGTTTCTTTAGGTTGTGATTGGTATCTTGCACAGAGACAAACACTATGCATAATATCAGGACGACTCGCTGTTATATAGAGTAGCGAACCAATCATTCTCCTATATAAAGTTTGATCATTATCTTTTGATTTATCTTCTTTACTTAAACCTACATTTGTTGACATTGGAGTTGGTTTCCCACTAGAGGTACTTAAACCAAATTTATTGATTAAGTCTTTAGCATATTTTTCTTGACTTATGAAGATTCCATTTTCTAGTTGTTTAATTTGAAGCCCTAAGAAGAAACTTAATTCTCCCATGTGACTCATTTCAAATTCTTTAGTCATTATATCTGAAAATTCTTTATTCATTATGTTATTAGTTGATCCAAAGATTATATCATCTACATATATTTGAACCTGTTGAATATCTTGATCATTTCTTTTAATAAAAAGTGTTGTATCTACTTTACCAATTTCAAAACCAGATTGAAGTAAATAAGATCTTAGTCTTTCATACCAGGCTCTAGGAGCTTGCTTTAGACCATATAGAGCTTTCTTTAACTTGTATACATAGTTTGGAAATTTATTATCTTCAAAAAGTGGAGGTTGTTCAACATAAACATCTTCTTTTACAAAACCATTTAGAAAAGCACTTTTAACATCCATTTGATATAATTTGAAATTATTATAATTAGCGAAAGCAAGTAGAATTCTTATAGCTTCTAATCTTGCTACGGGGGCAAAGGTTTCATCATAGTCAATTCCTTCTTCTTGACAATAATCTTGCACGACTAAACGAGCTTTATTTCTTACGACCTCACCGTGTTCATTCATTTTATTTTTATAAACCCATTTAGTTCCAATTATACTTTTATCCTCAGGTTTAGGAACAAGTTCACATACATCATTTCTGGTAAATTGATTCAATTCTTCTTGCATAGCAAGAATCCATGAATCATCAGACGATGCTTCCTTTGGATTTTTAGGTTCAAATGTTGATATAAAGGCTACATTACTCATACTACTTAATTGATTTCTAGTTCTTACTACAGATTCAATATTTCCTAAAACATTTTCTATAGGATGATCTTTTGATATTTTAAATCTCTTATTAGGTTGATTTATTTTACTAATAGTTTCATTAGATTGATTTAAATTTATAAAATCTTCTTCATCATCTATTTGTACAATATCTTTAAGATTTTCATCAAAAGATACATGCATAGTTTCTTCAATAGTATTAGTTTTTAAATTAAAAACTCTAAATGCTTTGCTTTTATTAGAATAACCAATAAAGAATCCTTTATCAGCTTTTGGTTCAAATTTATCTAAATTATCTTTTGTATTAAGTATAAAACATTTACTCCCAAATACTTTGAAATAAGAAACTATAGGTTTCTTATTATAAAGTAATTCATATGAAGTTTTATTTGTTAACGGTCTAACTAAAATTCTATTTAATATATAACAAGCTGTAGCAACTGCTTCAGCCCAAAAATATTTAGGCAAATTACTATCAGAAAGCATTGTACGAGCACACTCTTGAATCGTTCTATTCTTACGTTCTACTACTCCGTTTTGTTGTGGAGTTCTTGGAGATGAAAAGTTGTGAGTAATTCCCTTCTGAGTACAGAAATTCTCAAAATTTTCATTTTCAAATTCACCACCGTGATCACTTCGAATAGTTTTAATTTTGAAAGAATGTTGTTTTTGTATTCTTTTAGAAAAGTTTTTAAATATTTCAAAAGCATCACTTTTATGCTTTAAAAAGATTGCCCAAGTATATCTTGAATAATCATCTACTATAACAAAAACATATTTACTATGGTTAATTGATTGAACTTGAGATGGACCAAATAAATCTAAATGAAGTAATTCTAGAGGACTAGAGGTAGAAATAGCATCTTTTAATTTAAATGAACTTTTCTTAAGTTTTCCTAATTGACAAGCATCACAAATACTATCTATTTTAAAGTTTAACTTGGGTAGACCTCTAACTAAGTCAAGTTTTGATAGCCTAGATAATAATTTGAAATTCAAATGGCCAAATCTTTTATGTCAAATCAAAGGGTCACTTGTATTAGCCAAAAGACATAGGTTATCATTTGAAATTTTCATACTAAGGATATAAATATTTTTCTTCCTAATACCTTCAAAAATTATATTAGACTTATCATCTTCAATGTGACATTTATCTTTTTCAAATTTAATTTTAAAACCTTTATCGCAAAGTTGACTTATACTAAGCAGATTATGTTTTAAGTTCCTAACTAATAAAACATCAGAAATAAGTAAAGTTTTAGAGTTACCAACATTGCCGACGCCAACCACATATCCTTTAGAGTTGTCACCAAAATTGACTAATCCACCATCTTGATAAGTAATGTCCTTGACTATCTCGGGATTTCCAGTCATGTGCCTTGAACAACCACTATCAAGTATCCATTTATCTTTCTCACTTTGCACAGTTTGTCCATTGGGTGTTGATTCGTCAAAAGTCATATAACATGTCTGTTCTTGCATAACACAGCAATTCAGTAGATAACTTGATTTTTCAAAATAACTATATGCAGACTTATGAAACTTTGATGAAATGCATATATTCAAAACAGTTTTAACACAATTTTCCAAAAATGCCATTTTTATATTTTTCAAGTTTCAGATTATGAAAACAATGAAAACCAATGCTCTGATACCAATTGTTGGGGATGCGGATTAAGGATCTTAAGGCAGAAATAACACTAGAGGGGGGGGTGAATAGTGTTTTAAAGAATATATGAACTATGTGACTAAATTAAAACTTTCAACACAAATTTAAACATAATTCTAACATAGAGTGATCACAGAATATATAACAAATGCAAATAGTAAAGTAAAGCAAGTAAAAGGAAAGAACACACCGGATTTTATACTGGTTCGGAATCCTCCTACATCCAGTCCTGCACCAAGGCAATATCCTTATACAGATTTTTATAAGCCAATATCCAAATTACAACCCTCAATTTCTAAGGCCTTGAGGAACCCTCCTATCTCCGAGTCTGGGGTAAACTCTCTTGATTTACGGGACGCAAGATCACCCTAATACTTTCTAATAACAACCATTTTGAATGAATAGACTCTATGGACTTTTTGAATACAAATTAATCCTATAACTCTGAATAGCACTTTGATCTTTAGTAGAATGATGGAGAATCAAATAGAGAGAGTATCTAAATGATTTCCTATTGAGAATTTGGCAGAATGATGACACGATCTTGAAAATATGAAGTTTTATGGATATGAAATAGTGGAGAAGAAAGAGTGAAGAAAATAAGAAAGCAGTTGTTAAAAAATTCGTTTTGGAAGCCTTTATATAGATGCACAACAGTCATAACCATTGGCGAAAGGTTTTTGAACGAATGGACACTTCTTTTGAAATTTGAATTTTGAATCCAACTGTCACCATGTCGACATGGGGTATCCCCATATGTCGACATCCCTCAGTTCAAAATTGTAGAGATGTTGTTTTGTAAAAACATTTGAATTTAAAACAAGTTGAAACTTTTCTGAAACAAAATAAAGTGTTTAAACAATATTTTGAGATAGAGAATGAATATAAAACATTATTTTAAATATATATATATATATATAATTGATATAGACCGTCAATTATATAAGTAATATTTAAAATCAGAATAAGTTTTGATGTTCTAAAAATAGAAGTTTTTAAAATCAGAATGGAGGAATATTTTAAGGCTAAAACAAAGTTTGAAAACATTTTTGAAAACATGATTTTGAAAGCTAAAACATTTTGAAAAACAGATTTAAAAACATTTTGAAAAATCTATTCAAACTGAAATTGCAAGAACCTTCCTACAGAGCTCCTCCATAGGACTCGAGAACTTGTACAAAGTAGTTTAAATGATTTTGATTTTCGTGGGTTTGTAAGCCACTTGTCGTAGGTTTGTAAGCTACTTGTCGTGGGTTTGTAAGCCGCTGGTTTCGATAGAAATTGGGTTCCATTCCAAAAGAAAATTGGAAGAGATGAGAGTGCTATTATGAAGTTTTAACAAAATACTAGACACTTATCTTGAGATCTTGAAATCTTGATTCTCTAGAGTCTTGAATCTTGAATCTCTAATCTTCATTTTGATGTTTGACTCTTTATATTGATCAGTCTTCGATAATACCTGCATATACTTCCTATATATATATATATATATATATATATATATATATATATATATATATATATATGAAAATGTTAGTATATATTTTATAAAGTAAAGTATAATAACTATATAAGGTTGTTGTCATCAAAACATCATCAACTCGGTTCCTAACATAACATACTCTTCGCTTCTTTCACAAACAAGGACCATACAAGATCCTTTTCCGTTGCATAGAACATTTCTCGTTCTTGAAGTCACAACAATGCAATTTAGACTCATCTCGCGTTCCATACACCTATCTCGTACACTTTCCTTCGATTCAAACAACTGCATCATAAATTAGTAACACACGTCGGAAAAAAAAGTTGAACATATTTTAAATATTTTATCGTACCACATTAGTAGTGAAAGGAGACGTTAAATCGGGGTAATCGAACGGCGACATGGCGACTTTTTCATATTGGTATTTAGTGTCGTCATCGGCTGCTGATTCAATTCGATTGTCCACTTCATTTGATTCAGTGCAATAGCCGTTTTCATCGTTTTTCAATGCTTTGCATTTATCCACTTCATTCGTCCAATCATACTCGGGTATCTATTACGGAAAAAACAAAATCTCAAAAAAATTAAAAAAGTTGAGGCAACTATAAATATTCGGCAAAATCCCACCGAATTTATTCAATAATATCCGCGATGCGGCACCGATTTATATGTTCACCTTGTATTTCATCAAGTCGGCACCGAAATCCCGAACATTTTCCTTTATTTCGGTCTGTAAGCTCCGAAATCAAGAGGGAACAATAGTTTGCTAATTTCGACATGAACAAATTGAATTTCAACTCTAAAATCGGCAAGTACACACCAATAACCGAATATAAATCTTAAAACGGTAAGTACACGTTAAACCCTAAATAAACCCTAATCAAAAGAAAAAATTACCTCTTCATTGTTTGGCTGAACAAAGTCAACGTATCGTTCACTTTCTTGAGTCAGAATCATATTGTTTTCTTTCTCTTGTAAAGAAATTTCATTAACGTTTACTTTCTTCATAATGTTAGCCTAATGATTTTGATTAAGGAGGAAGAAGAGGGTACTGTAATTAGAACTAGGGCATAACGGATAATTTGATCATATTATATTAATTTGTTATGGGGGTAATCTTTTATTTGTACCCCCTTCATATAACTTAAAAAAAAAATAGAACCCCCCTTAACCATTTTAAGAGTATCATTAACAATGCTCTGTATATATTCCATCAAGTTGTATCCATTGTTATGTTGTTTACCCTTAGTCATGTTATGGGTCTCTTTGATATATCGATGTTTCATTATTGGACCTATGCACTCTAAAAGAACCAAAGCTAGCTCCATTACCACCATAGTCTCCGCCGCCCCGAGGTAGATCTATCACTACCCCAAACGGCGTACAATATCCTTCTCATGTTTGTATTAAATAATAATAAAATTGATTTTATTATGTGTTAAATAGTGAATAGAATAGTGAAAATAGTGTTGGAAATTGTAAAAAAATGGGTAGAGAGAATAAAAGGAGATTTTGCTGGATGAGGAAGATTAAGCCTATCGAAAAGCCACATGGCATTATGATAATTTATCCGACATTCATAAGCTGAAATTTCAAAGCATAAAGCACGCTAATTACAATCTCTGCGGTTGCAATTCTTCAAGTTTATCCAACATTACAAATGACAGGTAATATTGAAGCTTTTAACTTTTCTGCTGTTGGAGATGGACGGATGAAAAATGATGATGATTCTAACTTCGACTGACTCCATTGTGAAATGCTCTAAGAGACTTAGGTAGTGTTTGGTTTGTTATTTTCAATTTCGGGTTTTCATCCATACAAAAATGCACACGGCGCATTTATATTACCGAAAACAATTAATTTAGAAAATGTAGTTATGATACAAAATAGAAAACAATTTTTTTTCCACGTTTTAAAAAATAACACAAGCACGTGAAACAACCCACTCTTACCCTTTGTCCTTTCAACCGTCTTTCTTCCATCCTCTCCGTCGTCCCTCATTTTTTTCATATTTGACATACATATTGAAAACCGAAAATACAAAATTCATTTTTAAACCGAAAAATACCTTATACTTCAAAATGGAATTGATGATAGACATAACTTACGTTATATGTACGAACTTGAGACCATAAAAAGGTGAGCACCATAAATTCCTACATAAACACAACGATCCTAATGACAATATTGCTCTGATTATATGCTATGGGAGTAACAATAATCTAAATATCAACTAACAATTTCATTTCATATAACAAAAAGATATACAAATATTAGACTAGACACGGTCTTTCACGGTTAAAAGAAACACCTAATTGGCATACAATTAAAATTGGACCAAAGGCAATGTTTTTATTTAGTCATAAAATGGCATACATGACCAAACAAAAACATCATCCGCCATAGTCCCATTATTCCCCAAAAAAAAAAATCAACTACATGGCTACTTTATACTTTATGCATGCTTTCAAGATTGCGTACAAGTTCATCTTTCTTAAAACCAACATTGTCGCTCTCCTCTTTCATTAAGTACTTGTCTACTTGTGCGGCTGCTTGTCGACCTTCAGATATGGCCCATACAACCAGCGACTGACCACGTCTACAGTCTCCAGCAGCAAAGATTCCGTCAATGCTTGTTGAAAACTTTCCATATTCTGCTTTGAAATTTGACCGTGGATCCTGCTCCAAACCCAACTTCTCTGCAATTGTCTGCAACAAAACAGTTTATACAGTTATCAACATATGTTATACTCGGTGAGAACGTTAGTAAACCATGCTAGTAAACTTGATTATTATATCCATTTTAATGCAAATTTTTTGACATTATGATGTAAACAACTAGAACATTATATATTTGGTTAGGAGAAATATCAACGTCTTTCTAAGAAAATAATTAGTCAGGAGAACTAACTGATTCAGGACCGAGGAAGCCCATAGCAAGGAGAACAAGGTCGGCTTCAATCATTTCTTCTGAGCCTTTGATCTCCTCAAACTGGAACCTCCCACTGCTATCTTTTCCCCATTTAACACGTACAACTTCAAGCCCCTTCACCGCCCCATTTTCATCCCCAATGAAACGTTTTGTCAACACCTCGTATGATCTCGGGTCTTTTCCAAATTTGGTTGTGGCTTCTTGGTGTCCGTAGTCCACTCGGAATATACGTGGCCACTGTAAATAGGTAAAATTTGAATGTCAATATAAAGCATAGTGATGCGCTGGTTATATATTGGTACCTATCAAAGCATTTCTCAAGTTTCCAGAAAATTGTGAAGAGAACCGTGTAATTAAACTGGATATTTCGGGTTTCAAAAAAAATAATAAAATTTGAAAGCTTGAAACTAAGAGTTTAAGGTTACAGGTTATTTGCAACATTTATAATAGACAAACATAGACACACACATGCACAAACTATTTTTCAAAATACCTGTGGCCACGGATTGCCTGGTGCTCTAGTTCGAGGAGGTTCAGGAAGGAGCTCAAGGTTAACAACATCAGTACAACCATGTCTTATAGATGTGCCTATGCAATCAGTTCCAGTGTCTCCTCCACCAATCACGACGACTTTCTTTCCTTTGGCTGATATATATTTACCGTCTTCCAAATTGCTGTCGAGTAAACTTTTGGTATTGGCATGTAGAAATTCCATGGCAAAGTGAACTCCAGAAAATTCTCGACCAGGGACAGGTAAATCCCTAAACACAAACACATTACATTTCAATCGCCAATAATAAACAAGATGCTATATTTCTAACTACCATAATAAACAAATTTACTGTGATGCTTCAATACATTATTTCGTTAATCTGTCAATATAGAGTTAGTGATAGGAATGTATGATTTAGTTATCAAGCAATATTTTTTAAGATTTTGATAAAATGACGAGATAATTATACAAAACTTCAACCAATTTATAAATTAAAAAAAATGGAGAAGCTATTCAGCATTGAAGGAGATTGGTATTGCGAGTTATATAAGGTTGTAACTTAAGGCTATTAATCAGCACTATTTAAGAATATAAGTTGAAATGCATAACTAATAAACTCTTAACATAGATATAAACAAATGGTGTGTACAAATTAAGTACCTTGGTTTTGTAGCACCACAAGCCAAAATGATAGCATTGTTTTCAGAGCGAAGTTTTTCTACAGAATAAGCTGGATCTGTTCCAACACTAGCATTTACCACAAATTTGACGCCTTCTTTAGCCAAAAGATCCACACGACGCTGAACAACATCGGTCTTATCAGCCTTCATGTTCGGAACGCCATACATCATTAATCCCCCAATACGATCAGCCCGCTCATACACAGTAACCCAGTGCCCCATTTTGTTCAGTTGATCAGCAGCAGCTAGACCAGCTGGACCACTACCAACTATTGCAACTCTTTTACTGCATTAGAGAAGCTAAAATGTTAAATATTTCACACGCTTTATTTGACATATATGAAGATTATGTTCAAACTTCAAAGAGGTCAATCAAAATTTTATTTACACTAGAAATGAATTATGATGCAACCATGAAAAAAGACATACCTTGATCTATGAGCTGGAGGTCTAGGTGCCATCCAACCTTCTTCAAAAGCCTTGTCAATGATAGCACATTCAATGCTTTTAATTGACACTGGATTCTCAATGATGCCGAGAACACAAGAACCTTCACATGGAGCGGGACAGACACGACCAGTGAATTCTGGAAAATTATTAGTTTCTAGAAGCCTATCTAGAGCCTCACGCCACCGATTTTGATGGACTAATTCATTAAACTCGGGTATTTTATTTCCAAGAGGGCATCCAGTATTATCCTACATGAATGCAGAAATTGTTAGTGTACATCGTATCAGATTTATTTCACTATGTACACACTATAAGTTGTTGAAGCTGCTGTCAGCATGTAAAAATACTAGAAAGCTAGATGATGAGGGCTGTATGCTATGTAACTGTGCCTTTATTTTGCTCTATGAGAAAAATTCTTGAAGAAATGTTTGTATCATAGTTCTTGTGTTCTCTGGCAACTTGGTTCGTATTCGAAAAGGAAATTGATCGGCTAGAAATCATAAAGTTAGTACGCGTATGACTGATTGTATTTCAAGCTTAGGAAGTCATCTGACTCTTTTTTCTCATTTCAAATCCATTTTAAAATTATTTTCATTTTCTTTGAAGAAAAATTAGAATTTACAATAAATTATGAATGCTGCATAAAGGGAAGCAAAACGTACAAAATATTTAGCCAATATGGAAGCTAAGGGATACCTGATGGCAAAATGGAGTCCCACAGTCCATGCAGCGAGCAGACTGGGTTTTCAACACTGGTCCAGGCTTTGATTCTACAGCAACTTCTTTCCAGTCACTGATTCTAGAATTAGGATCCCTGTAAGAGATTCCCTGACGTTCGTAAGAAATAAATCCACGGTGCTTAATAGCATTGGGAACTTCGGTGGGCCTATCTTGTGCCTTAGAATTTTTTACAATCTACAGAAGTTGATTATATAAAAGGTAAGATGACATAATATTAAAAATTACAGAAAAAGAAAAATGTGTGCCACAAACATATAAGAGCATATAGTATACAAACTTACCATGCTGGATTTTCCATTCGATGCTGCTAAGGTTTTCAGCTCTTCAAATGCATTCTTTTTCATCAACTCGGCTTCTTCTTTCTTTTTGGCCTCCAAAGCACTTTGTTCAGCCTTCAGGTTTTTCAAAACTCTCTTATAATCCCTAGGGAATACTTTGATAAATTTTGAAACAAGATTGTCAAAATCAGAAAGTATCTCTTTCGCCAACACACTGCTGGTATGACGCTGGTGCTGCTGTATCATTATTTTGAGTGTAGTAATATCTTCTTCCTCTTGAACTTTATCGAGATCTGCAAGTTCTGCATTGCACCGTGTGTGAAATTTACCGTCCACATCATAAACATAAGCGACTCCACCACTCATGCCAGCAGCAAAATTTCTCCCTGTTTTCCCTAAAACTACAACAATCCCACCTGTCATGTACTCGCAACCATGATCACCAACACCTTCTACGACTGCTTTAGCTCCTGAGTTTCTCACACTAAACCTTTCTGCGGCCATGCCGTTAAAATAAGCTTCTCCTTTAATAGCACCATATAAAGCAACATTACCAATAACAATGTTTTCTTTTGGGTCAAATTGGCTTTCTCTTGGTGGATAAACAACAATTTTACCTCCAGACAATCCTTTTCCAACATAGTCGTTACTATCCCCTTCAAGTTCGAGAGTAATTCCTGGACAAAGAAAAGCACCAAGACTCTGGCCAGCACTTCCAAATAGTTTTATGTGAATAGTATCAGAAGGAAGACCGTTCATATGATATCGCTTAGTTACTTCATGACTAAGCATGGTACCAACAGCACGATTAACATTTTTAACAGGAGTCTCAATGTAAACAGGAAGACTCTTTTCTAGAGAAGCCTTGGACAAAGATATCAATTTTTGGTCCAAAGCTGCCTCAAGACCATGATCCTGTTTCTGCACACAATGCTGTGCAGCATCTGGACGAATTTCAGCTGCAGGTTTAAGTAGTAAACGTAAATCAATATTTTTCAATTTTTCATTGTTCTTAACTACTTCAGGATCGATTTCCAACACATCTGCTCGACCAACCATTTCTGTAAGAGTTCTGAACCCCAACTGGGCCATGATTTCTCGAACTTCCTCAGCCAACATAAAGAAGAAATTTATAACATGTTCAGGTTCACCAGCAAATTTTTCTCTAAGCACAGGATCTTGAGTAGCAATACCAACAGGACACGTATTTTTATGACATTTTCTCATCATGATGCAACCAAGAGTTATAAGGGGCGCTGTGCTGAAACCAAACTCTTCTGCACCAAGTAATGCAGCAATCACAACATCGCGTCCTGTTTTTAACTGGCCATCAGTTTGGAGAGTTGTTCGTCCACGAAGATCATTAGCCACTAAAGTTTGATGTGTTTCTGCTAAGCCAAGCTCCCATGGTAAACCTGCACTTTTAATGCCAGTCCATCGAGAAGCTCCGGTGCCTCCATCATGTCCAGATATTAATACGTGGTCAGCATGCCCTTTAACTACACCACTAGCAACCACCCCAACTCCAGCTTCTGATACTAACTTAACACTGACTCGAGCACCAGGGTTTGAATTCTGGAAAAAAAAATAGCAATTATTTCTAAAACAGATGTCTATGATAATATATATTTAACATGAAGTAATGCATCAAAAATCTAAGGGGAAATATTTTTCATACTAAATGCCCCCCTCCCCCCCCCCCCCCCCCTCCCCCAAAAAAAACCACCCCTCAAACAAACTACTTTTAGACTCACTCATAATCAACAATCTAGATTGATCAAAAGTAATTCATGCTGATGCCAAAACAGATCACACTAGAACTCAAGGTTTTCAAAATGGGGTTTAAATCGTAAATCGCAAAGTTTAAATTTTAAATCGTAAATCATAGATTCAAAATATCCACATTTTAAAGTTTTTATGCACTTTGATGTTGATTTCGTTGATTGAACTTCTATAATTAAACTTAAAACTTAATTTTCTCTCTAATTCCATTTTTATCTTCTTTTAAAATTATTATAATGGGAACTGTGAATCTAAATAAGTATTAAATAAGTTAATATGAGTTGAATGTGTTTTTTTATTATGGTTTAACTAAGTTTGAATCACAATGTAAATCGAATCGTAAAGGGAGGGATAAGCTCTGAATCGGGATTTAAATCCTAAGGCTTTGAGATTTTTGACAACATGCTAGAACTCATAAACTATAAATGAACACCAAGGACAAAAGAAGAAATGTTATAGTGACCTAACTAACCAAGAAATTTCAAGACGGTCTCTTAGTAGAAATTGCCTCGATAAAAAACTTCTGACATAACAGATTTTTAGTAATCATTATCTAATGACCCTTTTCAAGCAGTTGAGATTTCGCTTCATTTAATGCAAACAAATTGACATGATCATACCTTAAGGTCATGAATCAACTGAGCAAGGTCTTCAATCGAATAGATGTCATGGTGAGGTGGCGGACTGATGAGTCCTACACCAGCAGTAGAATTTCTAGTTACTGCAATGTCACCTATAACTTTGTGACCTGGCAATTCACCGCCTTCACCTGGCTTGGCACCCTGTTATAGAAATCATTCATAAATAATCATAAATCTTAGCCAATACAATCTCATCAAATGTATAGAATCAAAAACACACATGTGATTTGAGCTTTCCTTCAGCATCTGTTCACAAACATAAATTCATAAACAAGAGGAACTTTATTATTCCCCTACAATCCAAAATAGCATATCATGTGCATATTATAAGGTAACAATATGAAAGGATGTAGTTTCATTTTGAAATTACCTGAGCCATTTTAATCTGGAGCTCATCGGCATTAGTGAGATAGTAGCTTGAAACTCCGAATCTTCCACTAGCAACTTGTTTGATTGCGCTTCTCTTTAAATTCACTGAACCATCGGGTAGAGGTTCCATACGTGAAGGCTGCTCTCCTCCCTCACCAGTGTTAGATTTCCCTCCAAGTGTGTTCATGGCTATAGCAAGAGTGGTATGGGCTTCCAAGGATATTGAACCATAACTCATAGCACCAGTACAAAATCGTTTCACAATCTCACTGGCAGGTTCAACTTCATCAAGTGAAATATTTTCTTTCACATCTTTAAACTTTAACATACCTCTTAAATTGCAACTTTTGTTAAGCTCTTGGATACGCTTGGAATACTCTTTGTATGCAGCCACACTGTTTTGCCTAGCTGCTTCTTGCAATTTTGCAATAGCAAGAGGGTCATTAAGGTGAACTTCACCTCCTTTTCTCCAATGGAAATCACCAGGATTAGGCAATGCTTCAGCTTCTGCGCTGCCAGGTGGCAAAGATCTTTTAGGAAATGCTAATTCGTGAAGGCGAAGTGCATCTTTTGCAAGTGTTTCAAAACTAGCTCCCTCAACTCTGCTTGGTGTACCATTGAAACACTTTTGTATCACTTCAGAAGAAAGACCTAATGCTTCAAAAATTTGAGCACCTTTGTAAGAGGCTAATGTGGATATACCCATTTTTGCAAGTACTTTCATCATGCCGTAGTTGCTTGCTTTAAAGTATTTTTTGACAAGTTCCTCTTGCGTATGGAAAGTGCCATCCTTTTTTGGAGGGATTTTACCATCAATTTGTAACCGAGAAATAGTTTCTATGGCCAAATATGGACAGATAGCATCTGCGCCAAATCCAACTAACGTACAGAAATGATGGACTTCACGAGGCTCGGCAGATTCTATTATCAACCCGATTCTTGTTCGCTCAAGTTTAGAGACAAGATGTTGATGGACTGCTCCAACGGCTAGAAGGGAACTTACAGCAACACGCTCTGATGAGAAATCTGAGGGGAAAAAGCATTGTCATTATGACTACCATGTCGAAGAAGCAAAATGAAATGCGCATATGTGTCTGTGTGTGTTATAAAAAATTAACATCAATCTATGTTTATTATTGTGCTTCACAGCATGTAGAGGTAGGAGGAATACGCAGTGCACCTCTACATACGGAAAACAAGTTAAGCCACTAAAAATATATGGCTAAATATCTCAAGATGTTAATAATCTTCACCTCTATCAGAAAGTACCAATGTTGTATACCCATCACCAATAGCAGCTCGTGCTTCAGAGCAGATTCGATCTAGGGCCTCTTCTAATCCTTTCCTACCTCGTGTTTTGGAATAAGTGATATCAACCACTTTGCTACGCCAACCTCTATAATCCATATTTTTAATAGCTTCCATCTCTCCAGTAGACAAAAGCGGTCCTTTCAAAACAAGTCTATGACACTGCTCTTCAGTTGTTTCAGTCAGATCTCCTTCAGGGCCAATCATACATTCCATTGATGTGACTATTTTCTCTCGTATTGGATCAATTGGAGGGTTGGTAACTTGAGCAAACATCTGCTTGAAATATTCGAAAGTAAGTTTCTCTCTGTTAGACATTACAGCTAAAGGAGAATCATTTCCCATTGACCCAAGAGCTTCAGTTGCATCTTTTGCCATAGGAATCAACATCATTTCCAATGCTTCAACTGTGTAACTGCAATGAAATTTTATGAGTATGCATCCAAAGATTATAAACAGTGTGGAAAATCGAATCATTAACTACCCAAATGCCTTTAATGGTGCTAAAATTCCACGAACTCCCATATTTTCCATACTATCATCATGGTCTTGCGCCTAAATTACAATAGATGTATGGTAAGTGTCAGTTGATAAAACTTCATAAAATTCAGTATTCATAAATCAGAAGAAATAATTGAGATATCCCAAACTTACAGGTTTTGTTCCAAATATGGCTGGTGGAACCCTTTTGAATTCAGGAACCGAATTTACAACATCGCTAAGGGTTATCTTTTGTCTCTTGAGCCATTCTCCATATGGTCTTGCTAATGAATATTGCATTTTCAGTTCATTGTCATCTACAACCTTATGATTCTCAAAATCGACCAATAACATCATGCCAGGGTTGAGTCTTCCTTTTTGAGAAACGTCTTCAGGGGCCACATCAACAACGCCAACCTCACTGGCCATGATGACCCTACCACTGTGTGTAATATAATAACGACCAGGCCTCAACCCATTACGATCCAATGTTGCCCCAAGATAATGCCCATCGGTAACTGCATAAGTATCGGTGTGTTTATCAAAAATATAAAGTTACAAAATTTGAGGATATGAAGTTACGAAAAATAGAAGAAAACTTACATGATATAAGTGCAGGTCCATCCCATGGCTCCATAAGAGCTGAGAAATACTCATACAATGCCTTTTTCTCAGGTCCCATGTTTTTATCGTTTTGCCATGCCTCAGGTATCATCATCATCACAGCTTCTGGTAAGCTTCTACCAGCTCTAACCAAAAGTTCAAGTACACCATCGAATGCCCCTAAAATTAGTAAAATTGTGTAGTAAGTAGTGTTTCATAACACATTACACGGCAGTATGGTTATAGTGATTATTTATCATCATAGATGGTTAGTGCAATTTTACATTATTTTCATATAAGATACTGTAAGCATACAAACGTAGCTGTATTTTTCATATGATGATAATTATAACTGTAAACATCGGATTTAACAACAAAAAACTAGTAATCATATTGAGCCTACCAGAGTCAGATGAGCTGGCATCCACAATGGGTAAAAGCTTTTTCAACTCCTCTCTTGACAATCCTAGTTCTTTGCATTTTAAAAGCCCTTCCCGTGCTTTCATCCTGAAACAAACAATTTAACAATAAGATAGCCTGGATATGTTAAAAAATTTCTCACAAAAATAAATTGCTAATCTATTGAATCTCACCAATTTTTGTTCCCTTTAAGCGTGTTAATCTCTCCATTATGACCCACAATGCGCATAGGTTGAGCTCGATCCCAGCTAGGAAAGGTGTTCGTGGAAAATCGAGAGTGGACCTGCATTAAGATAGCATGCTAAATAAATAGTTTCTTGTTCTAATTTATGGTATTCATGATAACTAATGCTCCACTGAGAACCTCTGAATAAGTTTGCACCTTGGCTAACAGACAAGAATTATTTATAACTGATTAATACCAGAACTCACTTCTCTCACCCAACACGTTCATTAGTCATTAGTTTGAGACAACATATGCTTGGCATGTTGATTATGTCATGATAATTAGCATGCACAATTAAATGTTGCCATATTGGGCTTTGTGAATAATGAGTGATAGAAAGTGAGTTCCAATGGTAAATTTGTCCTCGATAATAATGCAAAATAACATGAAAGCCCTAAGCTACCTTGACCATATTAATATCCATTTCCACCTTCATACTAGAAATCACATCCTCAAGTGAGCACTGTGACTTGATTCTGCAACATGTTTATTATGTATCAAGTAACAAGGCCTTCTATAATTACACAACACTGAGGCATCCAATACATATTCAAGCAATATTAGCCATCAAGATTGCAGACTTGAGAAAGTTGGAAATTTTGTGCAATGTACTAAAGTAGGCAATACAATTAGGATGATATGCTAGGTTCGACTTGATCTACAAACTTATATACATGAGAAAATGCGTTTCAATGATTTGTGTACTGTTTGGCGATTACATGACATGTGTAATATATTTTACTGATAATGGTTTAAATAAAATTGCAAAAACACGTGAAAATTTTCTCGATGCACCATGAAAACAGATTTAAAGTCATCATCAAAATTGTACGATGTTAATTGATTTTTGAAAAATGCAAAATATAAACTTCATAAATAAATAATAAGCAATGCATGTTATGGGAACAGAATGATGCTTTTAAGTCGTAACCTCATTGATCAACTTTGATGCATCACCTATAGGCTGGCTCCTCCAAGTTTATTTTCAATGCAGATATTATTGTAAGTCAAGGAATATGTAAGATTTATTACCAGTGCCATGTAACTTGTAAACTTTTCATTGCCAAGGTCTGCATAATAGTAATTCTTTAATTGGGTTGGCATCAACTGTCCTTTGTAAACAATTGTCCTGCCATAACATTAAAAAATGCATTGTGAATTACTGAGAAAATAACATCCCGCCACTTACACACACACACACACACACATATACATATAATAAAAATAGTTTACTAGTCACCTTGAAGACAATGAGCAAATATAGAAGTCCTTCACCCCACCATGTTGCATGTTCAAAGCAGCTCGAATGGCTACCATGGAAACCCTTCTTAAGATGTACATCTACAAAGTTCAAAGAAATATCATGATATATTTGTTCAACGTGAAAATGAATGCAAAACTAAAATCAGGTGTATAAATAAATACCTGTTGCTCAAAATCTACATTAGATCGTGAGCTTGGAGTAAGGAATATTTGTTCAATAACTGGTTCTGTTTCAATCGCCGACTTCCCCAACTCCGTGTTATCAGTTGGTACCTGACGCCAACCAAGAACTTCATGTCCCATTGATTCTGCCACCTGATAATTACAGAATAAAAGAAACTATATCGTTAGTATATAGGTGAACATACAAGCCAATAGGAAAGGGAAACGGTGGAAGAAAAAAAACTTCAGTGTCATCACTGGTAACCTCTAAAATTGACATATGTGACTAAACTGAATATAAATAATGAAATGAAACCTGAAATTGATATGACGGCTGTTTAAGATAACTTGTCGCAAATCAACAAAATTTCACTAGCAATAGTCTTACCAACTTTTCTATATACCTTTAAGTTGAAATGATTTGAATCTATGCACTTTAGCTGTCAACAATACATTACAGTTACAGATTTTGGAGCAAGAAATGTTGTTATACAATCATGATATCCAAAGTATTAATCTCCAATGGCAAAAAAAATTTACGATTTATATCCCGTTACTGATCGGATCTCTACCATTCCGATTTAATTTACGTTCCGATTCAAATTCATTTAAAATCACAATTGAGAAAAAACCATTCAATTTGTACTTCTATATTCATATTCATATGTTTATTTGAACCCATAATTTCAATTCTAGCGTTTGAAAACAAAATAAAAATGGAACAAGAGAGAAAACTAAATTTTAAGTCTAGATCTAGAAGTTCAAACATCATATCAATTTCAAGATAGTCAAGGACTGGTAGCTCAAATGACAATGATATGACATGGTACGCTGAAGTCCTAGAAGTCGTGAGTTCGAACCCTCGAAACATCAAAAACGAGTGTTATGCTTGTATGAAGTACCACTTTTATTATCAAAAATTATCGACTTTAAAATGCGGACAAAACTTAAAATATAGACCTTAAGATTTACGATTTTAACCCCGTTTCGATTTAAAGTTACAATTGTACGATTGACGATTTGAATCCCGCTTTGAAAACATTGATTGAACATACAATGTGTTGCCAAGCCTGAACCCAGTTTTGAAAACATTAATTGAACACACAACGTGTTGTCAAGCCTAATACAAAGTCATGAATCAAGCCAAACATTTCTTGTTGTACGCAAATAGGTCGCAAGGAACCCAAACTCAGACCTCTACCGATAAGAAGGTTGAGCTTGCTTCTAAGATTTAAGTAGTGGATCGTAAACAGCATACAGCAGTAGAAAATGGTGTACAATAAACATCTCACAAACATTCATCTAATATAAAGGCACGGTGTCATGTTTCAAGTGTGTCATGAACAATTTTTTGAACTGGGTCAATCTCAAACAGCGGTAGAAATTTGACAACTCACATGATGTTTTCCACATATGTATAAACCAAAACTCAAATACTGTAAGTGCACTGCAACACCCAGTTCATTCATAGTCAAATAGGAAGATCAAATGATTTAACCAGAAAGATTCCTTCAGGATAAGAACAGTTAATAGTAAACTAAAAGGATTGACTGATATTTTCTATATACACCAAACTATTTTGACAAGTCCAAAGATGTGCCGATATACCTTAGCAAACACAACTTTGCTTTCTTCTCTTCGTTTGAGATCAGCTGGCAAGAAAAACATGCCAACTGCATACTGCCCACGCTGTGGCAATTCAAACAGGTCTTTTGTAGCCTACAACAAACACAACAAAAAAAATTGATATCAACAACGATTAAGATAAAATAAAACGAAGGCACACAATAAGATGCAAATTGCCAAAAACAATGTCACCTCTTTGTAGAAATCATGTGGCAATGCTACAAGAATTCCAGCTCCATCACCAGTATTAGTTTCGCAACCGCAAGCTCCACGGTGTGTCATGCGCACCAACATCTCAATTGCGTCAGTCACCTGAGTACATTTTTTTCAAAAAAAAAAAATAATAACAAAACAATTAATGACACTGTATATGGTATAAATATGATCGTCTTTCATTCCTAAATCCTCATGCAACAAAAAACGTTTTTAGCATTAAATAAATACAAAGCTAGCAACATGTGGATAAAAACACATACAGTTTTCCGATAGGATTCACCAGAGAGTTCGGCAACAAATCCAACCCCGCATGAATCCTTATCGAAAGATGGATCATATAGCCCGATTGGCTTCTCCGGCACGGATGACATAGACATGGTGGGACCCACATTCCCCCTGACCTTCTTCAGTTTGCAAAAGTCGATACTTTTTTCCAAGCTATTTCCTAGAAACACCCTCTCTAATTTAGAATTCATAGCATGGGATTGCCCTCTTGACAAAGCAGCAGGAACCTTGAATAATTTCGATCTGTTATTAACATTATTGACATTCCGATTCGAAATAGAAGAAACCAAATACGAATCGGTTCGGAGCTTCAACGCTTGACCCGATGCAGCAGCCATAACCGTCAATGAGATCCGATCCAATGAGCTTTGGTGATCTGCAAAAGGGCAAACATTTTTAAGTTTTCAAATCAAAACAAAAAAGAAAGCAGCTAGATCTAACCGTTCCCGTTGATTCTTACCCAAAAAAATTACGATCTTTTCCCCTTTTTATTTGAAAAGACGTAAGAATTGGAATGAAAACGGAGGAAAATAAGATTTGTTGAACAAAAATATTGAAAAATAGAAAATGTGCGCCGCCCAGAAAAGGTTCAATAATATTTCTCTCACTGGATACACATGCTTGAATTTATAGAGAAGAGCGTGGGTCCTACAGAAGCCCGATTATCCCGCCAAAGTTACTAGCAGCCTATTTGGTAACTAGCTCTGTCTCAGCAAACAAGCGTGCCTCTGTTTGCTTGTGGCACTTATATGCTGCCCTTTCCAAAAGAGAAAGAGCAGATGCTCGTAATGTTTTTCACATCAAAAGTTCATTGAATAACTATTATTCTTCCTCTGGCTCTAACTTCCATCGATATTGCTAACGTTTTCATTTTTTCACATAAAAAAATTAATAACCGTCAAATCAACGAACCTCGCCTAAGTAATATAATTTTGATCGCTAAGTATTAAATTAAAGGATGCTCGTTTATTTTGCATCCTTCGTTTCGTACCTGAGATGTAGGTGGGCAGCTTTATACTTGCATCTTTTATTTTTAATTGTTGAAATACACTCACTTCAAATTTTTGTATCAAAAAATATTTGGTTCATTCTTTATATTCACATGATATCACATGTAATCTGTGTAGATTTTCTGATCTTTTATGAAATCTTTGTTAAAATACATTTTAAATTATAGATTAAAATAAGTAGTTTCTAACTTTTATATTCACTAATTGCCTGAAATAACAAAATTTTCAGAAGATAATCAAAACCGTATAAAAAATATATGTTTCAATCCAAAACTTGTTAGTATAAAAAATTGATGAGGGAATAATTACAACGTCATGCTATACATGAGGTAGAGTTACTCGTACACACCTATTATCACATGTTATCTCTAACCCTTTGGGATAATTTGATATACACCAATCAATTTCAATACAAAGTATTATTACAATTATTTTGAGCGTAGATTACTAGAAACGGTACATAACAATATCTTACAAATCGAAACTCTACAACCATAAAATATAATAAAATTATAAAATTTACCACGGTGCGTGCATGACATGCGCAGATGTACGAGCACTGCTCTGATATATACACATCAATTTAAATATTTTATATGTACACAAATATACATATATACAATCTAGTTTTACAAAATCAGAACTTTATCAATCCAAAATCTACATACTTGAAAAATAAGCTCCTAGTGTTCTTCCTAAACCCAAAATAAGTCGAGCATTATAGGATATTGTATCATATTAGACTATGTCAGGCGTGAAGATTCGTTATCCAAAATATAATTGAAATAAGGTGTACCGCGGATCAAGTTATAACACCAAATGACATTTGTAACAACTCATATTTTAAATGCTTGATAATTAAAAAAAACATTTTAATTATAGCACCTATAGTTTTCGCCACTAAGGCAGACGATTCTTTAAGACTTTGTGTGGATTACCGTGAGTTGAATAAGGTGACGAAGAAGAACAAATATTCACTTCCATGTATTGATGACTTGTTCAATCAGCTCCATGACACGAATGTGTTTTCTTAGTTGGTTGTAGTGATGGAGTTTTACCAACTGAGAGTGGCAAAGGAGAGTGTGTTGATTATTGCATTCCCTGGGCCATCGGGATTTTGTAAGTGGTTGCTTATGTCATTCAGACTAATCAACATGCTGACACACTTTGTTGATCTTATAAATCGTGTTTCCATAGATCGACCAAATAGGTTTGTACTTGCATTCGTTGATCATATTCTTGTCTATTCGTGGATCGAAGGAGAAACAAGATGCACTTGAGGATTGTGCTAAAGGCGTTGTGAAAGTACAAACAGAAAGTGAAATTTTCAAAGTGTCACTTCTGTAAGAAGTGCGATTCTTGGGTCACGTTGTTCTGGAGCATGACATTGCAGTGGATTCTGCCAAGATAACAGCAGTCCAAAATTGTGATAAGCCTAAGAATGATACAGATGTGGGAAGTTTTCTTAGATTAGCGAGTTATTATAGAAGATTCATAAAAGACTTCTTAAATGTAGCAACACCGTTGACTAACTTGACGAAGACAGGATAGACTTTTGCTTAGGGCACGAGCTGTGAGCTTGTGTTCATGAGTTTAAAAGAAAGGTTGACGAGTGCACCAATGTTAGTCATTTCGAGTGTGAATAAGGAGTTGATAGTCCACACGTTTTCTTTTAATACTAGATTAGGTGCGGTATTAATGTAGAGGTTAAAATTTTCGCTTATGCTAGATGGCAGCTGAAACCGCATAAGAAGAAATACCTGACCCATGCTTAGGGTTTAGAAGCAATAGTGTTCACATTGAAGATATGGATTGTAACAATACGTATCGAAGAATCATAAAATCTTAATATTATTTTTATATAAGGTGATTCTATAACTCTAGTAGATGACTATTGCAGACATTTTTCATCCTTCAAATTTTTATCGGACGATTTTGGTTTCGAAAATCAATATGATTTCTAACTTTTAATATGAGCCAAATTGGGGTTTGAAACCACTTTCATTAGACCGGAATGATGGTTTTTCCTTTCCGTAGAGTAGTTATAGTAAGAAAACGGGCGTACCATTTGTGAGATATGGTTTGACGTTTCACTCGATTTTGAACAACTTAGTGGATAATTAAGGGTATTACTGGCTAAGCCTAAGGTTCATTTCAGAATTAGCTCCTAAAAAGGGCTAATAAGACTTCTCCTTGGCATTTCACACTTACAAAAATAGTTAAAGAAACCAACATTAACATTCTCTACCCTTAAACTATTCTAACCCTACTTTAACTAGTCAAATCTTGTCATTAGAAGGAGATTAGCAGGATTAGCACTTTGATTTGAGGATTTGTTGTTGGTGGCATCTTAGATTTGATGTTCATCTTGAGATTTGAGCTCTTTTGGAATACTTTGGATTCTGTGTGAGTGGTTAAGACCTCTCACATGCGAATTAGTAAATTTATTTAGAACAAAAGGTAAGAAGATAGGGTATATTTATAAAAACAAAGGGTAGCCATAATAAAAACAAATTCACTAAATTTTATTAAAATGATTTTGTATAATTTAACTAATGTTATATTATATATGTGTGTATCATATATGTGTGTGTGCGTTTGTGCATGTGTAATATATCAATCCGTGCAAGATATAACATACTCATGTATACGTGCTGGTATTTACTTCGCAACGAACACGTTAGCTCATCTAATATACAAATATAATATCCAAATACATGTCTATATACTTATATATATATATATATATATATATCTGTGTGCATATGTATATAACATAGCAAATATAAATATAAAAGCTATATTTTATTTATTTAATTTTGTGTTTGTGTACACACAGACACATTTCTAAACATAAGAATGAAATATTAACATTACATATATTTATAACTATACGAATAGAATTAAATCATTTATAAATTTTATTAAATAAAAAAATTTGCTACAAAACCAAAAACACTAAATAAATATAACTTTTTTAATTAAAACATACATATATATATATATATATATATGTGTATTAAATATTTATGTATAAGTATAAATAATATAATATATATGTATGTATTTATGTACATGTATGCATATATTAATGTTTTAAGGTATACAAGATATATAATTTAAATATTCATGCATAGCAGGTCATGCACGCGACTCACACACACAGATATGTATGTATGTATGTATTTTTTTTAAAATACATTTCAAAACAAATACCTGTACGGATATTATTTAAAATTAATAAAATAATTATTTTTGAAATCAAATTTTGAATTTAATTTTAAAATTTACTTTTAAATTTTAGTAAAATTCTAAATGATATTTTGTAATTTTGAGATGTTTACTATTATTTAATACTAATTTTAAAAGCTATTTTTTCTTATGGCTATTAATTAAATATTTTAGATTATAAAAAGATTATTTTTTTGCCAAGAGCTAATTAAGTGTTAATTTAATTTTATAAAATATGAATGATATATACACATTACTATAATTAACTTACATAATTAATTGATTTAAATAATATTTAAATAATAATATATGTATATATATAATTATTTCTGCTGAAATTATTATATTTATGAAACTTTATATGTAAAATTTTATAATCATATATTGTGAAAATATAATGTACTATTAAAATTATAAACCATGTATGTGTGTGTGTATATATATAAATGTTGAATATTAAATTATTTAAATATAAAAATAGTTTTTTTATTTCATGTCATGCTTCCTATAGATATATACATGACAAAATATAATACATGATTTAAATAAAAAGAATATATAAACGTACAACCAATCTGATTGTGATAGTATATTTATATATATTGGAATCGTCCCCTAACTAATAATAATCTACGAATGACATAAACATTATATAGTAAGATTACTATTTAAAAATAGACTATGAACGTACCTTATGTCCAATGCTTGTAAGTACACCTTGAAATAATGATATCCGCTCCTCAAACAGATTTCCTAGCCAATGTAGTGTTAATCCCTGAATCGATGACCACTAGTTATCGAATAGCACCTGATTTGCTTTGATTTGATTTGGACTTCGAAAATTAGAGAGATGGAGGGAGAGTTCTGCCAAATGTGGAGGTTAATGGAGTCTCTAAAAGTCCTTAAATAAGTGTGGGTAAAGATGCTTATATAGAGGAGAATTTAGAGATATTTTATGTTCAAGATCATACATCATCTCTTACCAATTCTCTTTTATCTTAGCCTTCCATCTCAAAGCCATTCTAGCACTATCATATGGCCACATCATGCCCCTATCATAGCCAAATGTGATCGTCTCTTATATGGGCTTCAAACTCATTTAAAGCTCGAACAAATATTTTGCATTTAAATCTAATTTAAACGTGCATCGATATCATATATAGATATATATTTTTATAACTATTATAAATACATTTAACAATATTTGTTTATCGAATCAAAAACAAATTATATAAATAATATTTCAAAAATGTTAATTAATTTATAACAATTACAAATTAATTAAATTGTTGGTCAAATGAGTATCCATCGTTTCGGTTGCGTGATTGTTAGGTGTAAATTTGGTCAGCGATTAATTTCAATCTATTCGAATATTAATGTTCACACGTCACTTAGCAGGTGGTGTGACATTTTGACCAAATTTATCGCTTATTTGGTTTCGGTAAAATCCAATTTACTTTATTAAGTGTTGCCCGATCATAACTATTATTTACACCAATTTTTCATAAGACTATATCACTTTGGACTTATGGAACTTTTTAACGGTCAAAACTCTAGTGTCATCCATATTCAACTTTATAGCCCAAACATAAAGTCCATGGTTCAATTATAACAATTATTATTAACCGAACGACTCTGGCCGTAGATTTTGACTTTGAGTTGACCATGATACTAAACCCATATAACTAAGGAGAAAAAAATCTCTCTTGAATAATGTTTCACTTTCAATACCTTCACTCGACCCAATTACAGTCACTCGATGGACATTGTGCCATGATTTGACTATAATCAAAGCAAAGCTTTCATATTGAAGATCAATAGAATTCTTAAGTCGAGAGAACTGTGTAAATTAGTCACATCAATGTTTTCTGTTAGACCTTAGTTGTATTAACTAACAGAAAACCATCGACTAAGTCATTCCATAGTAATCCAATAACTATTAGTACATAACCCTTAGGTGCCCGCAGCAGTCATGAATGATACATCGTCCGAGATTTGGTATGCATTACGTACACCAATCTCAACGAATACATCGATATGTAGTCTCGATGTATCTTGACTGGGAACATTTAAAATGGCGTGTTCAATACTCATCATTACAACTGTTTGTAATTACTATCACAACCATTATGGATTTTCTGTTAAATATATATTAATTAAATATTTATAACACACTATAACATTTATATATAACGAAAACTAAAATGCTGCTATTAACGAGAATTAATTACAGAGTTATAGAATTGCCCCTAGGACATACCCCAAACTCTATCAGATCGATGACAGTGTGAAGGCCTTGGATCGTTGGCCTTACTTCAAGTTCAACTTCAGGCCTGAAGGAGGAAGCTTCAAGACGAGCTGAGAGATGGCATTTGGACTGCCCAAGGGAAAACTTAGCCACAATTGGCTAAGTGATGGATCAGTACCCTTGGATCAGTACCGATCCATGAAGTGGCAAGCTAGGTATGACTTTGGGTTTTGGAGTTGCATGGATCAATGGGTTTGGTTTGTGGTTTCATGGATTGCTGGTAGAGAATGGGTCGGTGGAGCCTGGTTCGATGGAGCTTGGGTCAGTGGTGCTTGGATCGGTCTCATGGAGCGGGTTAGTATAGTTTAAGGGTAAGGAGCAATGGAGAAGCTTCGGGCCAGTCATGTGTTTACTTCGATTCGCTTCCATGCTTATTTCAGGTCAATTGCACACATGCTTCGGGTCTCATACTTGCTTCGGGATGATATGGTGACTACTTTGGGACGGTTGCGTGTCTACTATGGGCTTAACTTATGGAAACTTCAGGTTAAGGAAAAGATTATCGCTCAATCGCTTATATGGACTCTACCTTGCTTGTACGGTCATGCAACCCATCATGGAGAGTTTTGGCACTCTTGTACACACGTAGTATGGGTTATGTGGTATATAGTTAGAGAAGTAGATTAGAGGACTATAAGCCAGATTCGAGGAATTATTAGAGGATGCATAAGAAAAAAATAATGACTTCTACAAGTAATGATGGTTGTCAGAAACTATTCCAATCTCAGCAACTCAACTGTGGGAGTTGTACGATGATCCGAGGAATAAGTCCAAAGGATGCTCTGCCATGGATGACATGTGCGAAGGGATCGTGGATACTCGTAGGTTGCAATGGTACTAATAAAGCAAGAATGTATGAGGGATTGGTCAGAGTCCGTTGATGTTTGGATCTGATCTTCACATGCCCAGAGTCCATTGACATTAGGACCTGAACTGCATGTGCTATTAAAGTCTGTTGATGTTTGGACCAAGTAGTGAGATGACAAAGTTCATTGACAAAAGAAGCTGTCTTACCCTGGACTACCAAATGGGCAGTCTCGTTACTTGCCTACTAAATGGCATGGATTCGAGTACCGAAGAGCTAGGACGTTGAGTAGTCTTTGACGAGGTCATACAGGTATTATGTATCCAACGTAATGAGTGAGTGAACGTGAGGATGGATGATGAATGTTAAGTTTACTTTGATTGCTTATCACTTTAAGGATGTCACATGACTATATATAATTGATGTAGACGTTGGGACACCCACTAGTATTCTAATGTATAATGCACCCGTGGTGATTATGATATAGAGTAACATATATCCTATGTTATGTGCTAACTATTTTGATGCAGAGACATGTCAGGTATGATTCTCCATACCATGTGCCCTAGTATATGGAATTTGTAGTATTTGAGAATTCCTACCGCTCACACCAGACTGTTGTCTAACTCGAAATTTTATTCTATGCTTCATGTTATTCTGAATACTCTTAAATGAGTAGATTAAGGATATCGGGTTTGGTAAGCACGTAGAGCAGGATAGGTGGAAAGCGGGAGGCTATGTTCTCACGTGTTATTATATTTAGCTATTATTGCTTATTATTCCGCTGTGCAGCACTATGAAGCTTACTAGTTCTTTTATCTGTTTAGATATAGTTATATGTTATTAGTTTATTCTCAGTTGTATAAACTCTATCACTTATGTTGTATATGATAGAGTTAGAGGTATGATCTAATAACAATTATGTAATTTGTTACATGTATATAACTCATTGTCCAATCTTGTTCGAAATAAAGTTGTTTTGTTTCTATTGTATACGTGATATAATATGTTATATTAATTAATTGATTAAATTAAAAGTATATTTAATAGAAATCCATAAATGATATGTTTTGTGATAGTTGTTACAAAGTGTTGTAAGTATGAGTAATTTATCGCTATGGAAATAAATATACAATTTTAATTGTACCTAGTCAAGATGCATCGATACATCAATGTATCCGTTGAGACTATAGTACGTAATGCTCTCCAAATGTTGGACAGTACATTACTCATAACTGTTAGGAGAACTAAGAGATTACGTACCGATAGTTATTGAATAACTATAGAATGACTCGATTATTTTCTATTGGTTAATATAACTAAGGTCGAACTGAAAATATCGATATGGCTGATTTACACAGTTCTCTCGACTTAGGAATACCATGGATCTTCAATATGAAAGCTCCATTTTGATTATAGTCAAATCATGACATGATGTCCATCAAATGACCATAGTTGGATCAAGTTCAAGTACTCAAAGTAAAGCACTATTCAAGAGAGATTTCATCTCCTCGGTTATATGGGCTTAGTACCATGGTCAACTCAAAGTCAAAGTCTTAGGTCAGGGCAGTTCGATTATTAATAATAATAATTATTTAACCAATGATTTTGTGTTTGGACTATAGTGTTGAATATGAACGATACTGGAATTTTGATCATTAGCAAATTTCATAAGTCCAAGGTGATATAGTTTTGACGAAGGGAATTGGTGTAAATAATGTCACAATCGGGTAACGCTTAATAAAATCAAATTGGATTTCGCTGAAACTAAGTAAATGATAAATTTGGTCAAAATGTCGCACCCCCATCTAAATTACATGTGAGTATTAATATTCGAATAGTTCGATGTTAATCGCAAACCAAATTTACACCCGACGAGCCATACAACCGGAATGATGAATTCTCTTTAGACAAAACGATTTAATTAGTCTGTAATTGTTATAAATTAATTAAAATTAATATTTATGAAGTATCGATTATAAAATTTTAAATAAGAATTGAGTAATGAATATATTTATAATAGTTATAAATATATCGATCGATATGTGATATCGATCAGCAATTAAATTATATTTAATTAATAATAACTATTTGAGCCTAACTGGGATGATAGCCCATGATTTATATAGTGATGATTCAGCTATTATGAAGGCTATAGAGGGCAGCTAAAAATAAGCTAGAGGGGTTGTAAGTGGATGAGTCGGATTTAGTGATAATTGGCATGAGATATGATCCAAATCTTTCTCACTTTCATCCACTATAAAAAGACCTTTAAGCCTAGTTGTTTAATGACTTTTTGGCTGCCACTATCTCGTCTATTGTCGTTCAATCACATCTAGGAGCTTAAGAAAATCCAACTCAGTTCAATTCAAAATAAGTATTATCTAATAGTCAAAGGTCTACAGTTCAAGGATTAGCAGTCTGCTGAATCAAAAAGCTTTCGATGGAGAGGGAGTTCATCATTACTAAGTGTACTTTAAGGCATAAGTTTTAGGTATGTCTTTACTACATTGTATTGCTTACAATATTAAAATATTATTTTATATACATACACTCATACACACACACACACACACACACACATATATATTATAATGTAAGTTAGGTGACGACTCTTAAATACATTGATGTTGTCACATATTAGATTGCTATATGCATATATTAAAAAACAATTTTTTTGATATATAATTAGTATTCAAAATATTTTATGTATAAAATTATTATTCTATCATTATATATATATATATATATATATATATATATATATATATATTAATGTTATTCGATTATAATTATATGATGTGTGTTTATCTATATCATCATATCGTGCTAATAATTTAACATATATTTTATACATATATATATATCTAATATAATTATAATTTTCAGTAACAGTAAAGTATTTTTAAATAACTATTTGCTATTATTCAATATTATTTAAATCTTTATATTATTTAAATAATTTATATAAAATAAAATATGTTTCAGAAATTAATTTTTAAATTTCTACAAATTATTTAATCATGAAATAAGCTTTGGTAAAAATGAGAATTTAATAATCAATCTATACATTTTTAAAAAATCATTGTAATATATGACCGAAATTAATTAATTATTAAGATTAAATTTTATTAAGAAAAATTAAAGAATTTTTTTCAAACCTCAATATCATATTATATTTTCTAAAAATTTAAAATTTAAAAAAATGTGTCGAAAATATTTTAATATCTTATTATGTTTCAACTAATTAATTATTATATGTATATTAGTATAATAAAATTTGTAGTCAAAAAAATTTAGTGCTGTGTATACGATTTAGAAGTAATTTTTTTTAAATTTTGTTAATTAATACATATATATATATAAATTTAGATTTTAGAAATATGTTTGTATATATATATTAATTTTTTATATATTATGTATGTATGAATATTACGTTAATATTTATTAAATAATACATAATTATGTGTGTGTGTGTGTGTGTATAAAACTAATATTTTACATATATCTAAGTTATATATATAAGTGTTTAAATATTTTTAGCCTTGTAAAATTATTTGAATAAACTTACTTATACATTTACACATGCACGCACTGATTTATATAATACAGGAAAATATGCACAAGGACAAACTTAGAACAAAAATTAAGCTAAAGGACAGCAAGTTTTTTTTTTTGGATGAAGGACAATGCTAGTTTTAGCTAGCATTTTATGAAGTGTAAAGCTGAGCATAAGGCTAGTTATAACTAGCATTTTGTACAATTTAAAAGTTGAATATAATGCTAATTGTAACTAGCATATGTCCTTCAATTTAAAAATAAAACTTGACGTCCTTCAACATAATTTTTTTTCAAAGTTTATCATTTTCCTAATTCCCGTTTTATAATATTTATATAAATAACAAACTTATACACACACACACATATATTTGGATAACATATAATACATACCGGATGAGCTAACATGTCCATTGCAATGTAATTCCCAACATCTATATACGGGCGTGTTATTCCTTGCACCAGTTATCATATTACACATGCACACACATACATATATGTATATGATACATATGTATATATTTACATGTACCTATATAAAGTAAATTAAACTATATAATTTACAATTTTAAATAAAATAAGAGATTTTACTGTAATAAAATTTAGAAATGTACTAAATAAATTGGACTTCATAGGACCAATAAAGATCTAATAAGATTTATTTTTTAAATTCATCTATAACATCTGTTGCGAGCTAGCCCAATTTCAACAATGGTATCAAAGCCCAATAGCCTCCGTGGTCAGAATAGTCATGTTAGGGTTAACTATTAAGCTTGCTGCCCAAAAGTTGTCCCAAATAGAAAATGCCTAAATTTTAATTGGGCCTTAGACTAATTTTCAAAATTGTTTTAAAACTAAAAATAAAAGTTCTAAATTTAAAAGTTAAATTTAAAATAAAAATATTATAAATGTTATTATATAAACTTTTAAATTGTTTTGAAAATTGAAAATATAAGTTTTTCAAATTTAAAATTTAAATTTAAAATATAATATATACATATTATAAATGTTGTGATATAATGAAAATTTTCAAACTTATTGAAAATTAATATAAATTAATTTCCAAATTTAAAATTATTAATAAGATTAGTAAAATATATTAATTAAATAACTTAATTAGTTAATAAATAAATATATCTGTATTGTATATTATGACATATGTTATGTTGTTTTAAAATGTTAAATTAACATAAGTATACATGTATGTACATAAATGAAGTTTGAAATTAATATAATTGAATTAAAATTGTTTAATTAAATAAAATTAAAGGTTAATTGATTGATTAAATTAATTAAAAGTTAATTAATTAAATGAATATACACGTATATAAGATAAATGTGTAATACTATAAAGTTATAATAGATAGTAATTGATGAATATAAATGTTATATTAATACGAAATTAATTAAATTGTTAATTAATTAAATAAGGTTTAACTAATATATCATTATACATAAGACTATTATACAAGTTAATTAAAATATAAAAGTTATATAATAATAAAACTTATATGATATGAATGTATAAACTAATGGTGAAACATCAAAGAAACCCAAATAGACTTAAGGGATAAATACATACGCAGTGTACGTATACCGTGATTTTGATGTGTCCGACACTTGAATCGCAAGGGTATTTCATAAGAAATACATTGTTCCATAAGTCGATATCACTCAATATAATATATTTAAGATTGTGAATCTTTAATATAAATTTGTTCTCAATTATTTATATACTAATGGATTACTTGCATATTCTTTAGTTATTGAGCTTTCCTCAAGCTAAGCATGTTATTTATAGTATATTAGTAAATTGAATGGGTGAGGTAAGATAACTACACATATTTGTTGAGCTTTCCTCAAGGTATGTGTATTTTACTTAGGCCGTCGCAAAATGGTAGGTCCAAGTGAATAATTATACTTTATTTGTTGAGCTTTCCTCAAGGTAAACAATGAATTAGGACAAGAAACCGCTGGTTACGAGTTGTATGTGATACAACTGATAATGAGTTACCTAATGTGTGTGGACCTATGATTTGCGAGCTTTTCTCAAGGTCAGAATCCCAAGGCATACGAGCCCTAACACCCACTAGTGAAGTCAAAAGACCTTTATGCTTTACTTGGGTTTGGTGAAACATAAAAGGCTAGTGGGAGGCTTATTAGAAAAATAAAACGATAACATTTAACCTTCCTAATATTGTACGAACATATGCAATATAATGTTGTAATAATCTGGATTAATAAATTTGTGCATTTAACACGATTGATTAGACATTTATCAATTAAGATGTACAATTGAACTGAATTAAATATTGAAAATCAAAATATAATACATACTTACTAATAAACGCTTCTTGCGCGTTAACGTTTCAATACCTATGCAAGTGCCTGATTTTAAAACTACTAAATACATTCGAAATTTGGTCCTTTACACGTTTATTTGGTCAAGACCATGTATTGAATTCTATGTGTTTTGAACTCTAAAGCAACATAAGACTACAGATATTTGATATGTGGACCATCACATATAAGTGTTATATAGGGAATAGTCACAATTCGTAATGTACAATTCTTCAGTGAAGTTAGTTCATTCAAAATAAGCCAATAAAAACTACCGTGAGATCAAGTATTCAATTTGATTGGTTATAAAAGGATCGCATTATATTAATGTAATACAAGACCAAAATTGCAATATATACCTAAGAACTAGATCGCTGAAACGTCAGTTTGATTAGTTTACGCAAAGTGCAATATATTTGATATCCTTAAATAGTAAGAATAATTGAGTATGCTTTGGTAAAGAGTTCATTATGATATTGTAGTAAGGAATTTCTTTTGAATGATTTGACCATTTAAAAGAAAAACGAGCGCACAAGTGTAGATATGATTTAAGGTACAGTTGGGATGAAGAGTGTAAATAGTCACTTCTGCTTCATAAAGAAACATTGAAAATGAGAATTGTAATAATAATGATTGATACCCAACATTGGAATAAGAAATATAACTTTTATTCCAAAATGTATTTTCATACAGAAAATTGTTTTTATGTGATTTATTTCTTTGAGTTCAAAATATTTGACAAAGAACTTTCTGCTGTAAACTAGTTGCAGTACATGAAATAAATAATTTATACTATGTGAATGATGGACCTCCGAATTTAGTATACTGTTTTAGTTATGGAGGAAATAGTGGGAGCATGTCATATAACACTTATTGAATATATAAAATTACGAAAATTGTTTTCATAAAACATACTGAACATTATTTATGAAATAATGACTATTTTTTGATGTCGACATAAAAATAGACATGGGTATATTTCAGTGAGAATATTATGAATATTCGTTATGAAATAAAACTATAATGTAGAATACCAAAGTATCTAAAATTATTTACAATTACTTTGATATTACAGACTAAGCACTAGATTCGAGAAATAATTTTTATTATAAGATTATGAATCATATAGAACTAATTAATTATATCTATTAAGAGCTATGTACCCATTTAGTGAGAGCGACATAAGAGTTAATGACTCTAGGAATTGATATATTTATAGATGTATGTAATCATAAGTCTATTAGTACCAAACCGATTCCCCGTACCTCATCATATTCACCGAGGAGTTATCATAAACATGGATATGTGTATTTGGTACGCATGTATAAGTCTATGATAATCCCATAGAATATAAAACAGACGTAAGTATTGTAACATGCGATAGAAATGATATGATCGAATGAATGAGTATATTAGAAAGAATTCCAACCTACCTAAAAATGAACAAAGATTCAAACTCAAAAGTTACTCCTCCATGTGATACATAATAATGCATCGATAAGGAGTAATCAAACTTTATTGTATGGAATACGCTTAATTATGAGTGCAGTTTAGTTAATTTCTTTATATAAGGCCATGTACTTAAGAGTAGTACACAAGTTTGATATTATTTCATCTAAATAATAGTTTATAAAATCATACAAGATATGAGTTTATAAGAAACCCCAACGTATCATAAGCCAAAGAGTTGGCAGGTTCTGTAAGTCAAAATCTGCATGAAATAATTGTTCGTGAGGGATCTTATACGAATCTCCCTAAAAGAATCTGAGAAGGACTGTCATTGGATGATGACATATTTATGTATAAGTCTTGTAAACTAAACCTAAATCATCATTACACATAAGAAAATTTGTAAAATGATTACCTATTTCATTACACCAAGAAACAACTGTTATTTCAAGACCAACTTTATAGTGAAGAAAATTTTTCAAGAAATTATTGGTAGTAAAATAGAATTAGATACGATCCAAAAATAAAATAGATTATATGAGGTGCAATGAATTTAACTGAACAAAACGAACACATCGCATTAGAGATTATCCTTGCATAGTTAAGATAATTATGAATTTCTTATCAATGTCAAAAATAAATAATCCACGGTTGTGTTAGTTCTTGAGATGATGGTTTTGATGGCAACAACCTTAGGATTTGTTATAAAATATAAATACTAATATCTTTATCTAGATATACATATATATGTATATGCAAGATATATGTATATATGCAGATACTGAGAATGAAGACTGTATCGTGTAGAGATTTAAGACCGACGAATTCAAGATTGTAGAAATCAGGACTGAAGACTCACGAGTATCAATATTATCAAGAGTTCAAGAGTTGAAGATATCAAGATAAGTAATAGAGTCTACATTTATGTTAAAACTTCATAATAACACTAAAAATTTTATTCGGATTTTAATTGTGGAATGGAATCCATCTTCTCGCTTTAACAGTAGGATGGAACACACGACCTTCTCTAGTGGAATTGAATCCACGAAATTTTCAAAATGATTACTTTTAATTTTTTTCAAAACTATCTTTTTAAAAGTTATCTCTATCAATTTAAATATTTTTGCCTTAATTCAAAAACTTTTTTAATCATATTAATTTCAAAATCATTTCTTGTTTTTCAACTATCTTCTAATTTTAATATTTTAGCTTTAAATCTCAAAAATATATTTTAAAGAAGTCTATTCTTAGTTTTTAATATTACTTTTATATTATAGATTATATATTTTAAGATTACTTTTTAAAACTCTTTTATAAGTTTAAACTATATTCAAAATGGTTTACAAAGTTTAGAAATTGTTTTGACAAGTTTTAGAATAGAAATCATTTTAAAGCAAAATCAATTTTCAAAAATAACATGGGCATGTCGACATCCCTATACCCCTCATGTCGACATCATAGCCGTAGATTTTAAAATTCAAATTTTCAAAAGAAGTGTCTATTACCTTTCACGGATGGACATGACCGTTATTCTCCTATATATGCCAGTAGTTTTCCACGAATTTTTACTTAACATTTTTTTTTATTTTCTCTCCTCTTTATCTTCCATTCTTGTTTTCAAACATTCTTAACAAAACTCTACCGAAATAGTAAGTGAATCAAACTCTACTGTCTCAAGTTTGATTCTCTGCCACTCTCTCTCTTAAAGATCTCAGTGCTATTCAGAGTTATAGGATCATTTGTAATCAAAGATCGAAAGATCAAAGTGTATCGAGTCTCTTTATATCAAAGTGTTATTGGAAATTGTGTGATTGTGGCTCATAAATCAATTGGATGTGATTGTAGCCCATAGATAAATTAGGTGATCTTGTTGCCTAGTTAAATTAAGAGAGTTTGCCCTGGACTCGGAGACAGGAGGGTGTATCTCCTGGCCTTGAAATCGAGGTTGTAATATCGATATTATATTTGAAAAGAAATCTGCATAAGAAATTGTGTGGGACTGGACGTAGGATTACTCCGTACCAGTATAAAATTCCAGTATGTTCTTTCTGTTATCACTTTTATTTACTATTTGCATCTGTGATTGTCTCTGTGTTTTTGAATTGCATCTGTTTGGGTTTAATATGAAATGATTTCAAATAGATTCATAAAATTAATTAAATGCTATTCACCCCCCCAGTGTTAATTTTGCCTTAAGATTCGCAATCCGCTTTTACTACATTTGGTATCAGAGCATTGGTTTTCAAAGTTATCATAATTTGAATTTTGAAAAAGTTTAAAATGGCAATTTTTGGAGATTCTGTTAACACTAGTTCAAAACTATCCAAATCATCATTGTCTCACATGTTTGCATAGTGTTATTATAGAAAATCAATTTATCTACCGAATTGGCGTGTTGTGCAGGAACATATGTATTATATGGCTTTTAAATAATTAACACTCAATGGACAAGTGGTGAAAATCAAGAAAAAAAGGATACTTGATAGTGGATGTTCAAGATACATGACTCGTAGTCCGGAGATACCGAATGACATAATTTATGAAGTTGGAGGACTGGTCAACTTTGGAGATAATTCAAAAAGATGTCATTGGCATCGACAATGCCAGTAACTTTAAAACTCCTACTATTTATGATGTTCTATAGGTTAGGAATCTAAAACACAACTTACTTAGCATAAGTCAATTATATGACAAGGGCTACAAAAGTAAATTTGAAAAGGTAAGTGTCACTTCGAAGATAATAAATCAAATATTATCTTTGAAGGAATTAGGAAGAAAAATATTTATATTCTCAGTATGAAAATCGAAAATGATAACCTATATCTTTTGACTAATACAAGTGATCCTTGAATTTGGCATAAAAGACCTAGGCATTTGAATTTCAAACTCTTATCTAGACTTTCAAAACTCGGTCTAGTAAGAGGTCTTCCTAAAATGGATTTTAAAGTAGATAGTATATGTGATGCTTGTCAATTAGGAAAACTTAGGAAGAGTTCATTCAAATTGAAAGGTATGATTTCAACTTCAAAACCTCTTGAGTTGCTTCATTTAGATCTGTTTAGTCCATCTCAAATTCAGTCAATAAATCATAGTAAATATGTTTTTGTAATTGTAGATGATTATTCTAGATTTACATGGACAATTTTTCTGAAACGTTAAAGTGATGCTTTTGATTTATTTAAAACTTTAGCAAAAAGAATTCAAAATCAACTTTCTTTAAAAATCAAAACGATTTGTGGCGATCACGGTGAAGAATTTGAAAATGAAACTTTTGAGAATTTCTGTAATAAGAAAGGAACGACTCATAGTTTTTCTTTTCCAAGAACTCTACAACAAAATAGAGCGGTGGAGCGTAAAAATAGGACGATTCAAGAGAATGCAAGAACTATGCTTTGAGATAGTAACTTACCAAGAAATTTTTTGGCTGAAACATTCTCTACAGCTTGTTACATTTTGAATAGGTTTTTAATTAGACCTCTAACCAATAAAACACCGTATGAACTTCCTTTCAATAAGAAACCATAGGTATCTTATTTTAAAGTTTTTGAAAGTATATGCTTTATTCTAAATACAAAGGACAATTTGGATAAATTTGATCCTAAATCCAACAAAGGAATCTTTATCGGATGTTCTAATAGAAGTAAAGCATATAGGATTTTCAATTTAGAAACTACCACCACTCAAGAAACAATGCATGTATCTTTTGATGAAAATTTCAAAGACTTTGTTAAAATAAATGATGAAGATGATTTTGTTACTTTAAATAATGAATCGAATGAAACAAATTGTGAAACTTTTCATCCTAATAAAAGGATCGGGCTTTTAAAAGATCGTCCCTTAGAAAATATACTAAGAAATATCGAATATGTTGTTAGAACTAGAAATCAACTAAACAAGATGAGTAATGTAGCTTTTATATCAACTAGTGAACCCCAATCCAAAGGAAGCATCATCTGATGATTCATGGATTCTTGCTATGTAAGAAGAACCGAATCAATTCACCAGAAATGATGTATGGGAACTTGTTCCTAGACCTGAGGACAAAACTATAATAGGAACTAAACGAGTTTATACAAATAAAATGAATGAATAAGGTGAGGTCGTTAGAAATAAAGCTCGGTTAGTCGCGCAAGCTTATTGTCAAGAAGAAGGAATGAACTTTGATGAAACCTTTACATCGGTAGCAAGATTAGAAGCCGCTAGAATTCTACTTGCTTTCGCAAACCACAACAATTTTAAATTATTTCAAATGGATGTCAAAAGTGCCCTTTTAAATGGTTTTGTTAAAGAGGATGTTTATGTTGAACAACCTCCACTTTTTGAAAAAGAAAAGTTTCTAAATCATGTTTACAAATTAAAGAAAGCTTTATATGGTCTGAAATATGCTCTTAGAACCTGGTATGATAGATTAAGATCTTACCTAGTGCAATCAAATTTTGAAACTGGTAGAACGGATAAAACTCTTTTTATTAAAAGAAAAAAATGATATCCAATTAGTACAGATTTTTGTAGATGATATTATTTTTGGATCAACAAACAATGTAATGAAAGAGTTTTTTGAAATAATGACGAAAGAGTTTTTTGAAATAATGCAAAAGAGTTTGAGATGAGTCATATGGGTGAACATACTTTCTTTTTACGATGGCAGATAAAATAATTATATAGTGGTATTTTCACTAGTCAAGGAAAGTATGCTAGGGATCTAGTTTGTAAGTTTAGTATGACCACCGCGGATAGAAAATCCACTTTTATGGCAACAATGAAGCCTTGAACAAAGAAGACATGTTAAAAGATGTTGATCAAAGTTATACAGGAGAATAATTGGATCGCTGCTCTATATAACTGCGAGTCATGCATAATGTCTGTCTCTATGCAAGATACCAATCTCAACCCAAAGAAACCCATTTAAAAGCTGTTAAACGTATCTTAAGATACGTTAAACACACTTTAGACTATGGTCTATTTTATCCTAAAAATGATTCATTTGATTTAATCTCATATTGTGATGCTGACTATGTTGGTTGTAAATCGGACTAAAAAAGTACAAGTGGAACTTGTCACTTTTTAGGAAATTCTTCGATTTCTTGGTTTAGTAAAAAGCAAAATACTGTCTCACTTTCAACAACTGAAGCAAAATATATCTCTACTGCTTTAGCTTGTTCTTAAGTTATCTACATGCAACAGACCCCAAAGGATTTTAGATTAAATATTTCAAAATCACCAATTTATTGTGACAATGCAAGTGCAATAAATTTATCCAAAAGTCCTACTCGTCATGCTAGAACCAAACATATTAATATCAAACATTATTTTCTCAAAGATAATATAAGCAAAGAGATTATGTCTCGTGAATTTGTCAACACCGAGAATCAAATAGCCGATATTCTGACCAAACCCTTAAATCAATCAACATTTACTAAATTAAGAAGAGAATTAGGTATTTGTTCTATAACTGAGATATAAAATATAGATATAGTAACACATATATTTAAATAAATAGAGGAAAAAAATTGTCAAAATTTTCAAAGGGATGTCGACATGCCCTACCCCCATGTCGACATACAACGATTAGATTTGAAATTTTGATTTTCCCACTAAAATCAGTTTGGTGGTTATATAACCATAATATTTCGAATTCATCTATCTTCTCACTTCATTTTCTCTTTAATAAACTTCTGAAAATACAAAGTAATGGCCTCCTCTTCTAAATCAAACAAAAATGCAACCATTTCCTTCCCTTCTCCTAATTCTACTTACTACATTGACTCGAGTAATGAAGATCGAGGAAATTATGAAGGATTCTCTGCAAATGTTGACTGAATTACAAGTCATGTAAATAAGGATAGTAAAGGAACAAGAGAAACAAGGCAAGATTCTTAGAAATTTACAAAAATTTCTGATGAATAATTATGCAGACCTTATTATGATTGAAGATGACTCCTCTAACATACGTATTCATGATCCATTAGAGGGCGATGAAGAAAAAGAAGAAAAGGAAGAAGCACAAATGGATGAGGACGATTATGTTGTTTGCGTTGGAGAAGTCTGTTTTGAGAAAAATGGTAATTTGATCAAACAACATGGAAACTTTTGTCTCCATTACCCTAATTGTTCGATTCACAAGTCACCAATTGTCAAGGACTCTCATTAGATTATTATTATATTAATGTTTTTATATTTGTATACTTGTATATATTTGTGTCTATGTTTCATATATATGTGTAATATAACATCATATATAATAAAATTAGATTTACGTTTCGCTTATTATACTCGTTATTAGCTTTTAATTCTATAGTTTAAGGGGGAGTTATGTAGTTTAGGATTAGTTTTTGTTGATGACAAAGGAGGAGAATTATAAAATAGGTTAGTTAGGCATAGATTAATAGAGAATTAGTTGATTAAGGGGGAGTTGTTGGAATAAGGGGGAGTCAGAGTAGAATCGGAGTTTGGTGGAGTATATTTTATAAACATAGGCTGTCATCATCAAAACGGAGGAGATTGTTATTCCTCATATGATGGTTTTGATGACAATAACCTTAGGACTTGTTATAAAATATAAATACTAATATCTTTATCAAGATATATATGTATATGCATGATATATATATATATATATATATATATATATATATATGTATATGCATGTGCTGAGAATGAAGACTGTACAATATAGAGATTCAAGACTGATGAATTCAGGATTGTAAAAATCAAGACTGAAGACTCCTGCGTGTCAAACTCAAAAGTCACTCCTCCATGTGATACATAATGATGCATCGATAAGGAGTAACCGAACTTTGTTGGATAGAGTACGATTAATTATGAGTGAAGTTGAGTTAATTTCATTATATAAGGCCATGTACTTAAGAGTAGGGGACAAGTTTGATATTATTTCATTGAAATAATAGTTTATAAAATCATACAAGATATGAGTTTATAAGAAATCCGAACGTATCATAGGCCAAAGAATTGGTAGGTTCTGCAAGTCGAAAGTCTGCATGAAATAATTGTTCATGAGTGATCTTGTATGAATCTCCCCCAAAGGAGTTTGGGAAGGACTGCCTTTGGATGGCATATTTATGTTTTGAATATAAGTTTTGCAAACTAGAACTAAATCACTATTATACATAAGAAAATTCGTAAATTGAATACCTATTTCATTGCACCAAGAAATAATTATTGTTTCAAAACCAACTTTACAGTGAAGAAATTTCTTTAAGAAATTATTGATGGTAAAATAGAATTGGATACGATCCAAAAGTAAAATTGACTACATGAGGTGCAATGAATTTAACTAACCAAAACGAACACATCGCATTAGAGAGTATCCTGGCGTATTTAAGATAATTATGAGTTTCATGTCAATGTCAAAAATAAATAATCCTCGGTTGTGTTAGTTCCTGAGATGATGATTTTGATGACAACAACCTTAGAACTTTATAAAATATAAATACTAATATCTTTGTCTATATATATGTATATGTAAGATATATATATACATATGCAGGTACTGAGAATGAAGACTGTATAGTATAGAGATTCAAGATCGACGAATTCAAGATTGTAGAATTCAAGACTGAAGACTCATGAGTATTAAGATTATCAAGAGTTCAAGAGTTGAAGATATCAAGATAAGTAGTAGAGTCTAGATTTATGTTAAAACTTCATAATAGCACTAAAATTTTTATTCGAATTCTAATTATGGAATGGAATCCAACTTCTCGCTTTAATAGTGGGATGGAATCCACGACCTTCTCTAGTGGGATGGAATCCATGAAATTTTCAAAATGATTACTTTTAGATTTTTTCAAAACTATCTTTTTAAAAGTTATCCCTATCAATCTAAATATTTTAGCCTTAATGCAAAAACTATTTTTAATCATATTAATTTCAAAATCATTTCTTGTTTTAAACTATCTCTTGATTTTAATATTTTATCTTTAAATCTCACAAATATATTTTAAAGAAGTCTATACTTAGTTTTTAATATTACTTGTATATTGTAGATCATATATTTTAAGATTACTATCCACAACTCTTTTATAAGTTGAAACTATATTCAAAATGGTTTACAAAATTCAAAAATTGTTTTGACAAGTTTTGGAATAGAAATCATTTTAAAGCAAAACCAATTTTCGAAAACAACATAGGTATGTCGACATCCTATACCGCCCATGTCGACGTGGTAGCGGTAGATTTTAAGAATCAAATTTTCAAAAGAAGTGTCTATTTGTCATAACCTTTCATGAATGGACATGACCGTTATTCTTGTATATATATATATTAATAGTTTTCAATGAATTTTTACATAAGATTTTTTTGTTTTCTCTCCTCTTTCTCTTCCGTTCTAATTTTCAAACATTCTTAACAAAACTCTACCGAAATCCTTAGTGAATCAAACTCAACCGTCTCTAGTTTGATTCTCCGTCACTCTCTCTCAAAGATATCAGTGCTATTTAGAGTTGTAGGATTAATTGTAATCAAAGATTGAATGATCGAAGTGTATCGAGTCTCTCTCTATCAAACAGTGATCGGAAACGGTGTGATTGTGGCCCGTAAATCAAAACAATTAGGTGATCTTGTAACCTGGTTAAATCAAGAGAGTTTGCCCCCGGACTCGGAGACAGGAGGGTGTATCTCGTGGCTTTGAAATCGAGGTTGTATTATCGACATTATATTGGAAAAGAAATCCACACAAAAAATTATGTGGGACTGGTTATAGGATAACTCAGAACTAGTATAAAATTCCACTGTGTTCTTTCCTTACTGCTTTTATTTACTATTTGCATCTGTGTCGAGATCTGTGATTGTCTCTGTGTTTTTGAATTGCATCTGTTTGGGTTAGATTTGAAAAGATTTCAAAATGATTCATAAAATTAATTAAACAATATTCGCCCCTTCTAGTATTAATTCTGCCTTAAGATCCGTAATCCGCATTTACTACAGGATATTTAATCAAACCATTAAAAGCATCAACTCTATGATATGATGCGCAAATCTGAAAAAATTATCCAAATATAATTTTGGAAGTTATAACCGACGGGATGTGATCAATCGCCACGATTGTATCTTTAGGGGCAAGACTAATGCACTTGGAATTTAACTAGCAGCGTCGATAAGAATAATTTCGTAAATTTCTATCGTCGATATTAGCGTAATAGATGCATCATTCAACGTAATCAAGTTATTTCGAATTTATTCACAAGGTTATTGCTTGATAAGACTCAGTGTTTTAGTACATATATGCCAAAATAGAAATTCTAAATAATGATTTAGTACAGACTATTTGCGCATAACAACCAAACTACCTCGAAGTCAGTAGGAGTGATATAGAGGTTGTGAGTTTTTGGATATAATTCAAGAAATGATACGAAAGTATCGTTTAAAAGTATCAAAATTGAATAAGTATTTTGACAAAAATATCAAATAGTTTGATTTTCAGTCAAAATGCGGAGGAAGTGCGTGTTCATAAGAAACAATGTTAAAAGGTACATTGATTTTTCTAAACAATAAATAAACAACATATTGCTAATTTTTTTACAATGCACTTGTGTTAAAACCAGCCTTAGTTGTGTTGATGCTCAACGTTGGATTTGTAAATGATGTCTTCAATATTAAGTATAAAAAATATTGGGAATGTCCCAAATCGATATGAGTGGACACCTTATTAAAATGTTTAACGCAGAACGTGTAAGATGTATTCGTTATGCATTGACAATAGGAATTATCATACATGTTATGTTGTTTATGATATCGGGATTTGTTTATGCATTTGATGCATAAAGCAAACATCAAATCCAAATTGATATAACTAAGTGATTGTTTAATCTGTTCTCATGTACTTATAAATTACTAAGAATTATTTACAGAAATAGTGAACTCCTTATGAAGGAATGTTTGGACTCCAATTTCATAAGTGATATTGAGTATAATATGTTAATAACAAATTAAGAATATTTAATTTGAAAATGTTCCAAATAGAAGAGATTATGGAAGATTCATTGATTTAAATAGTGTCACAATAAAATAATGCATGCATATAACTGAACCGAGGGTGATTCCAAATATTGAGGATCACATAACATTGTTATACCATAACAATGTCACGATATAATTCATAAAAGAACTTTGAGCTCACTGAAAGTCAAGAGACATGCTCCAAATTGTTCCACTTGATAAATGTAGTTTATCAGCGTGGAAGAGAGTTAATTGATACAGTAGATGATTAAAGCATAATAGCATACCCGTTCATTAAGGGACTAACCCGATTGGTTTTGAGAAAACCGATTGGAGCACCACAAAAATACATGCTATTAGATGCATTAAATAGTAGCGTTTCAATTTAAATGCATCTGTAGATCATTTAGTAAAACAAAATTAATAATGAAAAGCTGCTACTTATTCCTGCCAACAATTCACGAAAAATTTAGCAAATTTTTCTTCAGCCGCAAATATATTCTTTTCTTCCACTAATCATTTTGAATAGTTTTTCTTCTTTTTCTTGAAAATTTGAAAAAAAAATTCCATTTGGATCTGAAGCTTAAATCAGCAAAGTTGTCTCATTCAAGCATAGCATCTTGACCTCAGCCTACAACCGCCCCATCGTCATATCTAAAGTAATCGTCATGTCTCATCCTAATGTCGTGCCTCAGCGACGACCTCTATTAGTGAGTAGAAATTCTAATTAGTTAAACTAGTATTTATCTCTAAATTGCTTCTCATACACTACGTAATACTTAGTTGATTTGCTAACCATATTTTTGTCTTTGATTACTGCTTTGCGATTTTGCTTTCCATTGGCTAGTTGGATCGATTTTCTGAGCTGTTTCTATTTTTTTCATTTAGTAGTTGGATATGAATTTAGAATTCTGATTGATGCTTGTTATGTTCGATTTATTTTTACTTGTAAGATGATTTTGTTCAACTTTGGTCGCTATGAGGTTGGAACTCCAATTGAATTCAATTACCTGGCTTGATATTAATTAGGACATATCTGTAAAAATGAATGAAGACATTTTGATATATAAATTATAAGTTAAATTAATGATACTGTGGATGTCAATCTTGTGGTATTTTAAATCTTATAAATATTAAATTATATGAAGATGCATTTTAAATGTGTTAATTAGTAGGCAATTTGCAATTCATGTAGTTTAAACTTTTTGTATACTTGATAGCAAAAATATAAATATAGTTTACTAGAGATAAAATACTAACTTACAAATACTGAAATTGCATTATTTCTATACTAGTTTAAACTTCTGTATCTTGAATAGACGTCAATGCATAAAATTACAGTGTAATAGCATCTAATTTATCCCTTAATTGAACATCGGTATATGTATAACAATTTGAGTGCAACTTTGGATCCACATAGTGGCTTCAGGAATTTATTTAATATGAAATAGTATTGATAATATTGTTTTTGTTACCCGGTTGTTTGATTATGTAACAAGAGGCTCGGCATGGATACCTCGGTCGGCAAAGGCTTTGTTCGTCACACCTCCCCTCGTTCGGCCTGTTGCCTCGTTCGACATGGAAAGCTCGCTCGGCATGTTTCCTCGTTCGGCATTGAGAGGATGCTCGACATGTTGCCTCATTCGGCATAGAGAGGTCGTTCGGCCTCTTACCTCATTCGGCATGGAAAGCTCGCTCGGCATAGAGAGGGCGCTCGGCATGTTACCTCGTTCGGCATAGAGAGGTCGCCCGGTCTCTTGTCACGTTCGGCATGGAAAGCTCGCTCGGCATCTTGCCTCGTTTGGCATAGAGAGGTCTCTCGACATCTTGCCTCGTCCGACATAAAGAAGTCGGTCGGCACAGATGCCTCGTTCGGCATTGAGGGGTCGTTCGGCACAGGACCATGTTCGGCATTGAGGGATCGTTCGACACAGCACCACGTTCGACATTGAGGGGTCGTTCGGCACAGCAACACATTCAGCTTGAGGGGTCGTTCGACACATCACCCCGTTCGGCATACGAGTGTTGTTCGGCACGGAGGCCTCGCTCGGCATTCTCCATTTCGACCAAACTCGCTCTGTCGTTCAGTATCTACGGCTTGGCGTGTAGAAGTTACTTACCGCTGGCCAAGGTACTTTGTTCCTAGGCCCGTGAGGGAAGTCCAACCCATCTTCATCTATAAATAGAAGGGCATGGGCATAGTGAAAGGGACCTTTTTTCGAGAATACTAGGGAGACTTTGCTGCATTCAAGATTTAGTCTATTTCAGTTAGCATTTGTATTCAAGTCATTATAGTACGGATTATATCTGCATTCATTCATTTAGGAAAGCAATATAGATCAAAACTCAAGGTGGACGTAGGCAGTTACGCTGAACCACTGTAAATCCGGTGTTCATATTTTTGCATTTAAGTTATCATACAGTTCTCTGTTTTAATCTACTTTTTTCATTAATCTCTCTACAAATCTTTCTCAAGGGTGTTAGTGACCAATTCTAGTGCTAACATTTTGGTGCTTTCACTGAGAACCGAATTCTCAGGCCACTAGGATCTGCTTTGTAGCCAATGGATTGAATAAATCCTCCGAAGGAGATCCAAGTCATTCACTGGGCGTCCGTTGAATCTACTCAGAGTTTCGATCAACAACTCTACTATGGGAAGACCACGTACCAGATCAACCTCTCATAGTGCGGATGTCAATGAGACTGCTAGCGTACAACAAATAGGCCTAGCAATCAGCAAGTTAATCCTGGCATAGGGACTGCCGGAGCCCATAGCCAGATGGAAGTTGTTACTAGGACGGAGTTCAATGACCTGATGAGAGAACTCATGGAAAGTAGAAGACAACTTGCTGAGCAGATTCAAGCCAACGCTAAGCTCATGACTCAGCTTACTCAGCAACAACATCAGAATGCTGGAGGTAGCCTTGTTCCTTATTCTTCATCAATTAGTTCGACCTCGTCCGACGAACCTCCTAGGCATAAACACCGCAAAACAAAAATTGCACAAGCAAGTGCTGCTGATCGATCAGCTAAGGATCACTTACATCTTAGAGACCACACCCAAGCTGGAGCAGGGAACTTAGGAGCAGGAGCACATGTTGAAACTGGACGCTCGGATCACCTAGACCCTAATGAAGTTGGTCCCCAAGATACACGTTTGGCAGATCGCCAACAGAGGAGACACCAACCCGAGCGGTCCTATAGAACAGAATCCAACCTTCCATCCTCCATACAAACCCCGAACTTATCCGCTATGGTCAGGCATTTGATGAGAGAAAATCAAGGCTTGACCAATGAAGATTGAGGGATATCCAGGAGCCATACTCCATTCACAGATACTATTCTACAGGCCGAGCACCCCAAGAAGTTCAGCATGCCAACTATCCTGGTCTACGAAGGAAAGACTGATTCCAGAAAGCATGTGATGAGATATGAATGGATGATGGATTTGGCTCGAACAAATGATGCGACCAAGCATGAATGCTTCCCAATTACTTTATCTGGAATCGCCACCATGTGGTTCACTCAACTTTCCCCATGGTCTATATCCAACTTTGACGAATTGGCGACGAAATTCTGGAACAACTCAGGATATACGCCACTCGTCCCAAGGATGTGATGTCCCTACCTAGTGTAATCCAGGCTCCGGGGAATCACCGAAAGAGTACTTATAGAGATTTCATGTTGCTGCTATCGAAGTTAGCAACCCTAACGACCGTGCAATTCGGATGGCGATAATGCGAGGAGTAGATCCGAGTTCAGAGTTTGGAGATTGGTTGGCAGGAAAGCCTCCAACTACGCTGGAGCATTTCTATTCAAAGGCTCATTAATTCATAAGAAGAGAAGTGGCCAGATGGACGAGGCAAGATAAGGCACCAGGGCCTATTCAGGAGATTGTGAAAAGCAATATCGCTGTAAAACAGTCTGATGATAATTCAGGGAAGGTTCAAGTCATTGTCCAGAATAAGCTCGGGCAGTCTAAAGGGTTTGAAGGATGAAATCCTGGAAAGAAAAGGGAGACAGGGAAATGTAATTCAAGAATTCTCACTTACAACGAGTATACTCCTTTAAATGCATCTCTGGAGAATATTTACCTGTCAACTTGTAATACTTTCCAATACAGAAAGCCACACCCAAAGGAGTCAATAGAGGAACAAAAACGGACTGGGAAGTACTGCCGCTTCCATGAGACTTGCTAGCACAATACAGAGGAGTGTAGACACCTCCACGATGCTATAGAAAAGCTAATCAGACAGAAAACATTGCACGAGTTCGTCAAGAACCCACACGAATGTAGGCAAGGAACAACGGACCTCAGATGCGGACCGACCCCACGCCACCCGGAGGAACCTGCCCGAACTATAGGTAGACTGGTCATAAACACTATAGTCGGTGGACCTCATCCTGCAGATAAGAACTAGAGGAAAATGGAGCGGTATGCTAACTCCTTAAGGCATGCAGATTATGAGTGTTGTTCGATTGTAGAGGATGGGACCCCCGCTAAACAACAACGCATGATGGTAGACGATATATTGTTCAAGAGCCGAGATGCTGAAAAGGTGGAGGCTCCTATGGTTACCCGATGGTCATATCTGCGACAGTCGGGCCAGCATATATGAAGAGAATTTTAATAGATTATGGAAGTTCTATTAACACCATCTTCAAAAAGGCATATGACCAAATGAAGACGGAGATGAAGGATTTGAAACCGTCTAAAGCCCGTATCCATGCCTTTAATGGTATGGCGACTGATGTAGTAGGATATGTTGAATTGCCAGTTGAACTAGACAAGGTGAGCTTAAGAGGGTACGAATGCTACCTTTCATAGCGTTGGATGTTGATTCTTCATATAATGTGTTTCTAGGTCGACCGGCCCTGGCAGAGTTCAGGACAGCTTTGGCTCCGTGGTGTTTGACTTTGAAATTCTCGATAGACAAAGGAGTTGGTGTGGTCCATGGTGATCAGATGACCGGTCGTGCATGTTATGTGACTGAGCTGAGAGAGGCCCGACGGAGAGAGAAAGGAAACATTATGAACAGCTCCGTCCACATCCGGAATACTGATAATTGACAAGTAGTGCCGAGCCCTGGCTCGGGCAACATTCTCGGATCTGTAGAGACATAGATCCGAGATATGATGATGGGGAACTTAGGGAAGCAAAAGTAGCACCGACCAAACCGACGATTGACATTCCAGTCAGCCACGATGACCCATCACGAGTACTTAAGATTGGATCACAACTCGAACCGTCAGTGGCCGAGGATCTCACTGATTTCCTCCGAGCGAATCTGGATGTTTTCCCTTGAACACATTTTGATATGTGCGGGATTTCTCCCCCTATTGCTAGTCATGTGTTGAACATATACTCGAAGTACGTTCCTGTAAAACAAAAATAGAGAGGCATGGACCCGGAGAGGCCCGCTGCTCTCAGAGAGGAGATGGACAAACTCAAAGTCAATGGGTTCATCTGCGACGCTCTCTACCCTTAATAGGTGTCTAACCCTATGCTAGTAAGGAAAGCAAATGGGAAGTGGAGAACTTGGGTTCATTACTCTGATTTGAACAAAGCATGCCTGAAGGATGGTTTCCTTTTACCCAGAATCGACCAGCGAGTCGACTCAACGGCCGGACACGAGTTGCTATCATTTATGGAGCGTGCTCGGGATGTAATCAGATCTCGATGCACATTCTAGACCAAGAATACATCAGTTTTGCCATAGACATTGGGTTATATTGCTATGTAGTGATGCCTTTCGGATTAAAAAATGCAGGAGCGACTTATCAACATCTGGTGAATCGAATGTTTAAAGACCAGATTGGTAGAAACATGAAAGTTTATGTGGATGACATGCTCTTGAAGTCACGGCCAAACGACCACATTCATGACTTAGCGGAGATGTTTGATAGACTCAGACATTATGGAATGAAAATTAATCCTTTGATGTGTTCCTTTGGCGTTTTGTCAGGGAATTTTTTGGTTTCATTGTTAGTGCGCGGGGAATCGAAGATAACCCGGAGAAGATTCAAGCTATTTGAGAAATACAAGTGCCTAGAACTATAGAGCGGGTACAAAGCTTGAATGGAAAGGTGATCGTGCTGAGTCGATTCATATCCAGAGCCACAGATAGGTGTATTCCTTTCTTCAACGTAATAAAGAAAGGAAAGAGGAATTTCGAATGGACATCCGAATGTGAGGAAGCATTCCGATCTTTGGTAAAACATTTAGAAAGTCCCCCGATGCTATCGAAACCAGTCGACCATGAGATGTTGTACCTGTACTTGGCTGTATTCCAACTCAGTATGGCTTTGGTTCGCGAGAAGGATCGAGTTCAAAAGCCAGTGTACTATATCAGTAAACGTTTAACGGGAGCAGAAAGAAATTATCCTAAGATTGAGAAACTAGCCTATTGCTTGGTGATTGCATCATGCAAGCTCCGACCATACTTTCAGGCACATTCAATCAGTGTTTATACTGATCAACCCTTGCGGCAGGTACTCCAACGACCAGAAACCTCTGGAAGGATGCTAAAATGGAATATCGAGTTGAGTCAGTTCGATATCACCTACCTGCCACGAAGGGCCATATAAGGGCAAGTGCTAGCAGACTTCATTGCTGAATTCACCATGTTAGATGAATCAAACAATCACAATGTCATACCTCCCGTTCGATGGAAGATGTACACTGACGGGGCATCTAACAACCGTTGCTCGGGAGCTGGTAGAGTTCTTGTGACTCTCGAAAACTGATTAATTTGTTATGCTTTGAAGCTTGAATTCCCAGCAACAAATAACGAGGTCGGGTATGAAGCACTAATCGTTGGCTTGAAACTTATCAGAGAGCTTGGAGTAAAATCGATTGAGATCTTTTGTGATTCACAATTGGTGGTATATCAGGTGCGGGGGGACTATCAAGCAAAGGGACAGAGACTTTCCCCATACCTTGCATGGGTTCAAGAGCTGCTAGCAAATCTAGAATATTATGATATTTCGCATGTCCCGCGTGAACAAAACAAAGAAGCCGATTCATTAGCAAAATTTGCAAGCACTGGCGATGCACAACAAATGGGATTGGTTCCCATCGAAACCTAACATGCTCCGAGCATAAATGTGATGGAGATAGATCTCATGTCAGAAATAGAAATTGAGAAGGAGTCATAGATTACCCCATTTAAACAATACTTGCTACACGGGATCTTGCCCGAAAGAAGGAGCGAAAGACGACAAGTCATTCTAAGGCTTCAAGATATGTCACGCAGGACGGAATAATGTATCAGAAGGGATTCTCAACCTCCCTACTCCGGTGCAATGCCACGATGGGATAAAAGAGTCCTTAAGGAAGTCTATGAAGGAGAATGTGGTGACCATACCGGAGGACAGATATTAGCAAAGAAAATCCTCTGTTATGAATACTATTGGCCACTGTAAATCGAGATGCTACAGACCACGTAAGGAGACGTGACAAATGCCAGAAGTATGCAAAAATCTCGAGAACTCCGCCAACGGAACTCACGCAAACAGTTAGTCCCTGGCCGTTTGCAATGTGGGGGATCGATATAATCGATTCCTAAACCACATCTAAAGGTGATGCGAAATATGCGACAGTTGGGGTCGATTATTTTACCAAGTGGGCAGAAGCAGAGCCCTTAGCCATGATCATCGCCAAGAAGGTCATCGATTTCGTTGTACGAAATATTATACGTCGTTTTGGCCTCCCATGGACTATCATTACAGACAACGGAACTCAATTTGAAAGCAAAGAGTTCAAGGAATTTCGTCAAAAGTCTGGCATTGAAAAAGGGTTTGCAGCAGTTGCTCATCCAAAAGCCAATGGACAAGTGGAAGTTGTGAACAAAATAATCAAGTCCGTATTGAAAAAGCATTTGGAAAAGGCTAGAGGCAAGTGGGTGGATGAACTTCCAATAGCACTTTGGGCTTATAGAACCACCCACAAGTCCGCGACTGGCTACACTCCATTCGCATTGTCATATGGCACGGAAGCTGTTATACCCGTAGAACTTGAAGTTTAGACACATCGGGTAAATCATTATGCAAGACGAATCAGGATCTTTTTTCTGGAATCACTGGATTTCATTATGAAAAAAATGAAGAAGCTGATTTAAGAGCGGTCGCATATAGACAACGAGTCGCTCGATATTATAATGAAAAATTCGGCCGAGTGTCTTTGGTATGGGCGACCTCGTTTATCAAAGAGTTTTTCCAGTCCTGTCGCATCTGAATCCCACATTGAAAGGTCCATACGTCATTGAATAGAGGCTTGGAGAAGGAACTTTCAAGCTAGCAACCGTTGATGGCGTGTCACTCCCTAAAGCATGGAATAGAGAGCATCTGCGACATTATTATACTTAGTCTATTTATTTTCTATCTTTGTTGCGATTATTTTCAGTATGTTTTTATTTTGTTGATTCTTAGTATTCAGCATGTAATAAGATAATTTAGCTTGTTTTCATTAATAAAGGCTTGAAGCCATCTTTTCCATGAATTATTGATTTTTCCATGTATGATAATTCAATGGCAAAAAACTAGAGTATAAACGACTCAAAGTCTCCAAGTCCCCAGAGTGCGAACTGGAGTACTCTAAGTCCCCAGAGTGCGGACTAGAGTATAAACTACTCAAAATCTCCAAGTCCTCATAGTGCGGACTGGAGTCTCTTAGTCCCCAGAGTGCGGACTAGAGTATAAACAATTCAAAATCTCTCTATCCCTAGAGTGCGGACTGGAGTACTTTGCGTCCCCACAGTGCGGACTAGATTATAAATGACTCAAAATCTCCACGCCCCCGGAGCATGGACTGGAGTACTCTGAGTCCTCGGAGTGTGGACAAGGGTATAAATGACTCAAAATCTCTAAGTCCCCAACGCGCGGACTGGAGAACTCTGAGTCCCCAGAGTGCAGACTAGAGTACAAGCGGCTTTAAAATCTCTAAGTCTCCGGAGTACGGACTAGAGCACAGATGACTTGAAGTCATCAAGTCCCCATCGTACGGACTTAAAAATATCCTAAGTACCCAAAGCGTGGAATAAAGGATGTACAATTCCAAAGAATTTCCGAGTTATATAAAGATGAATTAGGGTTTTATGTAACCCACAATAGCTCGGGTTTCGACCCTAATTATATAGAAAGTTGAACAATAAAAGTCATTTGAAACGAAAAAGAACTAAGTTTTATTTATTAATCCAAAATGAGTTTCTACTACAACTCCTCCAAAACTTGGAGTCAAAAGTCTATCTACATTGACTACGAAAATAAATAAAAATAATTACATATTCTAGACTAACTCTCGTTGAACGAGTATAACAGCTACTTCTTCGATTTCTTTGGTTTCTTTTCCTCCTCCGTTTTCTCTAACGACTCGTCCCCCATGCGTTTTCGCTTGGACGCTTTGCTTGATTGGGAAGTAACATTTGAGGAGGAACGAGGTACTTCTAGTGGCCTGGACCAACCAGGAAGGATGACCTTCAAAGGCCTGTTCAAAGGATCATCAAGATCCACAATTCGGGACTCAACTTTGATTTCAACTTTCCTTTTCTTCTCCTCCACAATTTACTCCATCATGCTCATTTTTGAAGTGTCTTCAGTGGCGCCTGTAATCTCAATTTCATAACTTTCTTCGACGGGAGACGAAGTCTCGGACTTATCCTCGTTAAGCGCCTCAATCACTAGAGCATCAGGGCCGGGAATCTCTCCCGCTTGAATTGCCTCGCTCGCCTTCTCCTTCTCCTTGGCGTCATCTCTCCTCGAAGTGGGCTCGGGGTTAGAGCGGCCTACGCAAAACCATAAGAGACAAATGTTAGAATATAATGAACTCACGCCGAAAAAAACGAATCTTTGAACTTTAAGAAGAAGAGTTATTCACCGATTTCTTGCTAGCTCTCAACCATCCTCGGAGTCTCGCCCTTTAGAATGGGAGATAGTACATAAATGTCAAGGCCAGGGGCTTCCGGGTCATAACCAACGTGTTGTTCGAACGGATCAAGTACCGGTCGACCGGTCGATTGAGTAAAGGGAAGAGCTAGAGACTCGGTTCCAAACGGACCGGCAATCTCATCTTTTCATTTTGATGAGGAGGAACCTTTTTTGTGGAGGGCCTTCGCTGTAGATAAGTCTACAGGACCATTCCCCTTGAGAAATTCTTTTATCAAAGCCTCCTCGTCAACCTCCTCGGTGCCCAGCTCGACTTTTCTGAACTTTGTCAAAGTTTCCCATGCCGCGGCTAGAGATTCGAGGTAGCCCTCGCCAAGAAAAGTTAAGTCCCGATGCATGAGGACACAAGCATTGTATTCTATTATAAGCCGGTCGAACAAGCACTTGATCTCCTCTCTGCCAGCCTCTGTAGTTGCCTCTCCACGGATGCTATTCTTTTTCCCTCTTCACGGCTTTATCCTTCAGCATCTTGACCGTAGAGAGCTCATCGTCGAGCTTTGCCTTCAGGACTCGCGTAGCAATATTCTCATCGCAATATCGTTGCGACTCTTCCTGAGCAGCAATTTTCTCTCTCTCTCTCTCTCTCTCTTTACGGAGTAGATCTTCCAACTCTTTGACTCGCAGGGCGAATGAATCCCTCTCCTTCTAAATGGAATCTCTCTCTAAAGTTAAGGCTCCGCAGTGTTGGACCGCCTCGTCAATTTCTTTCTTATGTGACGACTCCAGATGATTAACGGCCTCCGTTGCATCTTCAGTGCTTTTTTGGTTAGCTTCGAGCTGGTACCTGTATGAAGAGAGCACTTCGTCCTGAGCTTTAATAATGTCTTTATCATGAATAGTCTCGACCTTCACGCGATCAATTTCATGTCTACGCTCAATGGAGACTTCCGAGACTTTTCAACTAAGTGGACAAACGCGTCATTCTGAATGTAGGCGTCGTTAGTACAAGCAATAGCGCTTTGTCTGACATGTCCCAGAATGTGATGAATCGCCGGGATAAAATTCGAATCATCAAAGCATATTTTTGGGAACGTGGCTTTAAGCTCAGCAAGTCGTTCTGCTACCGATGGATCAAATACAGGAGAGGGAGGAGTCTGCCTGAAGACTACAAGTGTTTTGTGGGGATCTCAGGATTGCCTGGTACTAGATGAACCAAAGTGTTGATCTCGATGGGCCTCAGGCTGGGACCCCTTATGCATGGACTTCTCTTTGCTTTGCTCCGATTGAGAAGGAGGATCGCGAGAGTAGGAGGATTGGCTATAGGTTTTTCTTCGGTAGGATGATTCTCGGTGGCGGTAGTCTCGATCGCCGGTGTCATCTCTATCTCGACGTTTGCCGGAACCCGATTCCCGTCCAGAGTGGTGAAAAATAGACGATCCACGAAGACGGTCGAGTCCGTGAGTGCGTCCTTTATCACCTACGTGGAGTGTGAATAATGACAGGTTAGCAAAGAATAGAGTGATGGTTAAAATTGAATGCAAAGTGAAGTGCACGTGTCCGTGTGTGTCCTAGTGCTTCCCCCAAAGGACCAGTTCTTTATCTCTACTTATGGGAGTTTTTTCTCCCCTGAACATGGGCTTGAGCACCAGCATCGTCTCTTGCAGGCGAATGAAGTTTAAGCGCTTCCGGATCATTGAAGCCATAGTTAAGCAAATCGTCGGGAATAGTAAGGTCTGTTAGGCCTTTCAATGAACTTTCTAAGCATTGAAGAGAAGGCTCTCTCTCCACCGGGGTGATTGTGACTTCAGAGGTTTCGCTTGTTGTCTTCTTCCTCAAATTGTAAGTTAATTTTTCCTTTCCCTTCACAGGGGAAGGCGTTACTTCGATATCGTGCACCTCGAATACCGGCTACAGACCAGGACTAACATTCTCACTCGGTACTTTTGGCGTTACAGCTTCTTTAATCTCCCCCTCCTCAGGTGTATTTGGGGTGTCACATGTTGAAGGCCCAACTTGCTTTTTACCTTTGCCCAAGGAAGACGCTGTTATAGTGACACCTTGAGGAGGGCTTATCTGACGGCCTGCCGTCAGCAGCCCAAACTTCAAGGGCAATTCATTTGAAATAAAAGATATAACGTCCCGGACTCCTATAGGGATAACTCGGATAGCTTCTACGGCTTTAGAATATAGCCTTCAGGACGTGGGCTAATGCCTGTAAAGGTAGAAAAAGAATTAGAAAAGGTGCAATTTCCGCCAAATGCAATTATTGATCCATAAAAAAGACTTACTCCCTTCCACTCATCTCCTTACAAAGCCAGGGGGACAACGCATGTAGAACCACTCCTGCTTATACTGGGCGAATTTGCTCCACGCCCCGGTCAGAATTTGACACTTGTTGTATGGTTCGAGAAATACAAAAGATGGGCTGTCTGATCGTCTCTTGAAACGATAAATGTAGCGGATATCTCCAAGAGTCGGGAGCCTGAAAAGGACGCCCATGAAGAGAATGCACGTGTCATACACGAACGCGTGGCTGTTTGGATGCAATTGCGATGGAGCGATCTCAATATACTGTAGCAGGTTGCGAAGGAAGGAGTTGAACGGTGGCACGTTACCAACCCAGCACATAAGTTTGTTGTGGGCCGTGTATCCGACTGGGGGCAGGTGAGGACGACCTTGTCCTAATGGAACCAATAAATCATCGAAAGGAATCCCATGTACCGAGCATATGCGACAAAGAGCGCTTTCGTTAATCCTCGAGGATTGAGAATCGATCGAATCATCTAAAAAGACCGCTGCATCCAGGACATCGGGAGCCAAGTCGACGGATGCGATCGTGGAGCTCGGAATGTCTTGTATAGGAGTAGTCGACGGATTCGAAGTTCCAACTACTACTTATTGAGAAGATGGCCCGGGTCTGTCCGAGATCGTGGCAGAACTGGATTTCCTAGACATCCCTAATGAACGATGGATCTAATGAAACACCATTTAAAACTATACTTGAAAAACAATTGACATTAGACTTAACAACAAAAATACTCCCCTCGTGTGGTGTGTGAACTAGTGCAATTGTACAAGTATAAGTGTAAAGGAATTAAAAGTCACAGAGTTTATGAAATAAAGTTAGGCTTTGAACTATCATCTTTGAAGACCATCATCGTTGACCGTCTATGAGAGCTTGTCGTATGATGGATTCTATTTTGAACTCGGCATCGACACTGTATGTTGAAGGTTATTATCCGTTTTACTCAAGTTAAATTCAGGTTTATAATTGTCAAAATAGGGGAGTTATCAGTCTGGATTGTTCGATATGCTTGATTGTTTAAGTCATTGTCCTTGTTTGCCATCATATGTTCAGGCGTAGGAAGTAAGTTAAGTCAACGTGCACTATGTTCTAGTTGGGATGGTTCTAACTGTTATAGCCTACTATCAAACTTAATGCCGAACGGCACTGCAGAGACTCGACTATTATCATCGTACTCCACTCTCCTACACTCCCTCTCCCCCGTTCAGCATTCGGCAAGTCATCCCGAGCCACGGCAACACCAAGCCGCATCGCTCGGCACGATAAAACAACTGCAACTTCCTTCCTACACTTCCTCTCTACCGCTCAGCACAAATGAGTCATCCGGAAAGTCATGCCGAGCTGCATTGTTCGACACTTTATCCATCTCCTATTTTTCTCCTACACTCCCTCTTACCTCGTTCGGCATAAGGGAATCAAGCCGAGCCATGGTCGCTCGGCGAGCTAAACCCAACCTCAACTTCACTCCTACACTCCCTCACATCGTTCGGCATGCAGAATTCATGCGAAGCCACAGCCATACGTCCTTCTCCAACTCATTTATTTGGAAAAACTAGATACCCTCCAAGGTGGCCAGTCGATCACCACTTCAACTCGCACGCCAACTTCGACTGACCATCTCAATCCTCACCGGTTCCTACTGGGCCGACACCCTCTTCCATCCTCCTCTCCATTTAATCCTAGGGTTCGTTTAGACCTCGGGTCTACCTTTCTTATCTACGTGACTTCCATTATTCGTGGGTTAGAGGAAGGTCAAAAATTCAAGTCTTGTCCAAAATCCCTAATTGGAGAAAGTCGAACAAGTGAAAGGTTCATACCTAGAAGAAAGAGTCAAAGTCTAGGGAGATGCTCGATTTAGAAGTGGAATCCACTCAGATTTGTTGTTGAGGGCAGTCGAGAGGTAACATATAGGACTCGGGAGTCTAAAAGGAGGTTGAGATGTTGGCAAAAGTCTGGAAGAAGACGAGTTCTTTAGCGTGTTAGAGTGGAGGTGAAACTAAAAGGGGGAAAGAAGAGAATTGTTGGGTTATATAGGAAAAAGGGAAGGCAAACAGACAGTGACCAGTAGAACCGGTCAAGGCACCTCCCTCATTTGGCATCAGTGTCGTTCGACATCAATATGTCATTCGGCATCACTGTCGTTCGGCGTTAATATGTCGTTCGTCATTTAATGTGTCGTTCGACATCAATGTCGTTCAGCATTCAATGTGTCATTCGACGTCAATATGTCGTTCGGCATTCAATGCCGTTCGGCATCAATATGTCGTTCGGCATTCAATGCCTCGTTCGACATTCAAGAGATCACTATCGAGAGTACATAATAAGGGTTCAAAGAAAAGCGTGGAGTGTTGACGATTCAAAGCGCACCGTGTTGGTACATACGATACACTTTGGGGGGCAAGTGTTACCCAGTTGTTTGATCTAGTAACAAGAGGCTCGGCATGGATACCTCGGTCGGCACAGGCTTTGTTCGGCGCACCTCCCCTCGCTCAGCCTCTTGCCTCGTTCGGCATGGAAAGCTCGCTCGGCATGTTGCTACTTCGGCATAGAGAGGACGCTCGACATGTTGCCTCGTTCGACATAGAGAGGTCGCTCGGTCTCTTGCCTCGTTCGGCGTAGAAAACTCGCTCGGTATGTTCCCTCGTTCAGCATAGAGAGGACCTTGGCATGTTACCTCGTTGTGCATAGAGAGGTCGCTCGGTCTCTTTCCTCGTTCGACATGGAAAGTTCGCTCGGCATCTTGCCTCGTTCGGCATAGAGAGGTCGCTCGGCATCTTGCCTCGTCCGGCATAGAGAAGTCACACGGCACAGATGCCTCGTTCATCATTGAGGGGCCGTTCGGCACAACACCACGTCCGTCATTGAGGGATCATTTGGCACAGCACCACGGTCGGCATTGAGGGGTCGTTCGACACGGCACCACGTTCGGCATTGAGGGGTCATTCGGCACATCACCTCGTTCGGCATACGAGTGCCGTTCGGCACGGAGGCCTCGCTCGGCATTCTCCGTTTCGACCAACCTTACTCGGCAATTGTCGTTCGACATCTACGGCTCAGCGCACAGGAGTTTCTTACCGCGCGGCGGAGGTACTTTGTTCCTAAGCCCATGAGGGAAGTCCAACCCATCTTCATCTATAAATAGGAGGGCAGGGGCACAGTGAAAGGGACCTTTTTTCGAGAACACTGGGAGACTCTACCGCATTCAAGATTTAGTCTATTTCAATTAGCATTTGTATTCAAGTCATTATAGTATGGATTGTATCTGTATTCATTCATTTGGGAAAGCAGTAAAGATCAAAACTTAAAGTGGACGTAGGCAGTTACGCTGAACCATTATAAATCCGGTGTTCTTATTTTTGCATTTAAGTTATCATACAGTTCTCTGTTTTAATTTACTTTCTTCATTAATCTCTCTACACGATCTTTCTCAAGGGTGTTAGTGTCCAGTTCTGGTGCTAACATTTCTACAACTTAGTTACATATTTCAGGAAACACGCCTTTCCGAAAAAGGGAACTGAGCACTGGAAGCTGGAGTGTAGCAGCAAACCTTGGTTAAGAATTATGAAGCAAAAAATTTCAACTTTGGAAATAGGATGCATGGCTCCATATTATGGATTATTTTTTTTCCATCTTTCAATGTAGGCCTTAGTAACCTTCCACATTGTTCAAATTTTTATGGCTTTGCATATAATTTGAAAGAATTTTTTGATGATTAATCAATTGAATAGGAATGCGTAACATAATTACCTTGAAATGACTGTTCATTATGCCTTCTTTTAATAATAATTGCTCCAAGCCCGTGGTCTTGTATTTTTATTGTGAATTACACAAAGTTAGTAATGGTATCTCAATCACTAATTAAAAGAAGTCGGTGGTCTTATACCATATGCATTTTGCGAAGGCAAAATTAACTCTATTTATATACATGTATGTTTTCTATTCTGACATCTTACAAAGTTGTCTCATGTCAACTAATGGTTTTTCCTACTTTCTACTGGCTATATGGAAGAAATTCAATGGTACCGATTAAATCTGATATTGTTTGACATGAGCTAAAATTATGGCCTATCAGTAAACTGTCTGATATTTTGAGATCAATTTACATACAAAAAAACATGAATAGTCAATTTACACGTACACAGGAGAGAATAAGCACGAGATAGTAAAATGTTCGAATGTAAGAAATCATATATGCAGCATGATTGTTGATGGTGTGAACCATGCACCCACCCTCAAGAAAGTCGATGTAAGCATAATAGTAGTTGATGCCACCGATGCTACTCGTAGCGCTTCTAATGTTGTTAGTGCAGCAATCAACCAACCATGCCATTTTTTAGAGGATGAAGAACTATAAGGTAATTCATGTCATCTTTTTAGTCCTTCACTTTTACATAAATTTCCTTGCTAACAAAACTGTATTTATATGGCTATTTGTTTTGCATATACATGTAGTTTCTATCACCATCCACATGGTGGTAATTTTTTATATAGTTAAAAATCATTTGCGTCATTGAAAAGGTACTGTATATAACCCAAAGAGAAATCTGCAAATGGATATTGTGCTAATCAATGATATTGGACCAAAGGAATTGGATCATCATATTGGTAAATATCATATTATAGGGATTTAGAAATTATAATAGTAAATTATACATTTGGTAGTACATATTAAATTATTTATATTAAAAAACAATATAATAAAGTAATCAAAATTGGAATTGAAACTGACCTAAAACTTTTGATATTCCTGAAACAGAACAATTTTTTTTAGATATATCAAGCTGAAAAAACCGAATCGAGAATCAAAATTTCAAACTTTGATTCAACTAAATATATATAAATAATTTTGGTAGCTTTCTTTTCATGGGAGGTGGATATAGTTTATTATGTTGCAGTAGTAAATGTTAATATATGAAACTTGATTGGCTTGATCAATCAAATAATTTAGTCTACATGATACACAATCAATTAATAATTTGTTAGGTCTTACTGTTATATTGTTTATGCTTCTTTTCTGCCGTGGTTTCTACTTTCTCCATGCATAAATTTGTATTGTACAATCAAAGTATGAGTGTATAGTAACATGTAGTGTGTGCATAAACAAGCATTCTGACTACTTAGAATTTTTAATCTACAATTATAATTATTTTATCATATAACTACGGTTCAGAAGAATCTCATTTTAGCCGGCTATCAACTTCAATTCAATTGTAGGAATTTGTTTAAATTCCTTCAAAATTTGATTAAAATCCATTTAACAGTATTTTGATGGCGTCGAGATTAGGATCATACACCCCTTTATTCATTTGCTTGTGTTGTTTCCCTTTTAAAATCAAAGCGTTTTTCTTAGAGCTTACTATATGTCAAAATCAATATAGTTGTAGCACCTTGATACTACTAAAGCAAAATCAGTTATGGAGTTTAATTTTGAGCATCCGTATTGCTCTTTTTGCTTAACGGGGCATTTTGGTGTGATCATGGCCACCTTATTAGTGTTCAGTGGTGTTGATAGAGAGAGTATTAGCTCACACAGAGATAAACATCTAGTTTTTGCTATTGTGTTTATTAATCAACTCAAAAATAACTCATTATACATATATTTACATTATCTTTTCAGATATGAATGTCTGACTGTAAAAAATTAAAGAGTGAAGATGGAGATATTACTAATTGTGCTCACATTTGCAAACAACCTGCTTTTGATGTCATTTTCTCACGCTGAGAGTAGCCACAATGTATTTTCATTACTTCTCATATGATTGTATGCATATGCATTTGCACAAGCACACGAGTCTGATAATTTTTTTCTAATGGTTGTCAAAGTACTAAGCCGATAATCCTTATGCCATTACGCACACATACGCACCCTAAATCAATGACTATTATTGACGTTGATTACATCATTGATTCTCATTATTAATAATAATAAAAAATTATATCAACATCATTGATTCTAGTTATTAGTTAGACCATAAGTGTAGTGGTAAATTTTTTGAGCATGGATCTCTAGTTGTCTTAGGTTTGAAATCTCTGGACATAAATTACCAATTTTCAAAAAAAGAAAAAAAAAAGAAAGAAGAATATTATAGCTAAACATTCTATTTAGTTTCCAAGTCAAATTAGAATGAAAGATGATGAATGGAATTAATTATTCACCTCAAACGCATCCTTCTGATATTGAGCCAATCTTTCATCTTTAATTAGATCATCCTCAAACTCCTAGAAATAATAAAATAAAAGCATTTAAAACCATTTTAAGATTATCTTGCGTGAAAATCTTACGTTAGAAACAATTTTTAAGCTTGTCCGGTTCCTAGTCAAAATCGCAAACAACCTATACACGCAATTAGAGTGAACAAACATTAGAAACAGATATTTTAATTCAAAGTAAATCTATTATGAATATAGGCTCACCGGTGGTTCAATAGGTTGCATTTTATTAACAATTGTATCATTCTCATCTTCATCGGGTTTGAGTGGCCGAAGATTTGCACCTATAAAATATTGCTTTTAGGTTCAGTTATAGAGCCAAAATAATTGGTTTAGAAAACAGCTTTCAAATATCTGATTTGATGCAATGAGGATAATACAAATGAAAGTTTAAATAACTTACAAGGAAGACAATAGTCAAATTGCTTGATGTGTTCAATTTTTAAATTTTATAAAGCAGATCTCAAAGGACAATGAAATTAATAACGTAAGCGGAAGTTGACAAATGGAGATAGGAAGTCATCAGCTACTACAAGTTATACATGGAACAAAACTAAGGAATAAATAAATTTGTAAACGATACAACTCGGTGGTAACTAATCTATAATGGATTATTTGAGGAGTAGGATGAAGAATAAAATATTGGATTTCCATAAGTTTAGCATCCATGTCGCTGACAACATTCAGTCTGAGTAAACATAAGATTAAGACAATAAGTTTAGCATTTTAGTTAAAATGATTAAATGTAATTATATATTAATTATCTTATGTCAATACCGTTGATTAAGAAATATGGCAAGCACGAACCTTTTGCTTATTTAGGAGACATTGGAAAGTTAGATAAAATAGAGTCGCACAAATTAACATAACATTATTGCACTTATTCTATGCTGGTATAATAAAACTAGAAATTTAGGTACCTTCTTTGTGTGCACCCTAAGATTTAAATTTGAGTTTTCTTCGCACTTCTCATTTTTTTCTTTCACGGTAGCTCAACTTGAAGCTGCATGCAATCAGTTATTGTAACTTATAGCAATCCTATATCTAGGCCAATAATAAACTTTAGATTATTAAAACCAATTTTATCCTAATTTCATGTATAATTCTATGCAGGTGCAAGGTAAGAGCTTGTTGTAGGAAGTCCAAGTGCAGAGTCGTTTACTACAGATTCAGGAGTTGACTGATGAGGTATATACTATTGGAAGCTTGCAGAATTTTGTTCCTCACATAAAATTGATTTGTTCAAACTACTGTATATAAAATTATGCAAGTTTGGGCACATTCTGCTCATGCTCTGTATGCTTACCATTGAGCTATTATATTTCAAATAATGTATAGTAGAGTAATTATGCTAGTGTAATTTAGATTGCATGCAGATATGAAAGTTAGTTTGGACACCATGGAGAATGAAAGAGACTTCTATTTTGCAAAGTTGCAACACATTGAGATTCTATGCCAAAGACCAGAGTAAGAGCACCTTCCTGTATAGTTATTGTACTCTATGTGTTTATGTTCGCTAACTTTACCCATAATGTTGTCCATATGCACTATAAAAATGCCTATGCATGAGATGTCCTATTCTATGAACTGGGATACTAGAGTTTATTACTTGATTTCACCATTCAATTTACAAGCATACATTGAAGGTACATTTATTAGCCGACAATGTTTAGAGTAAGTCAAAAAAAACATTCCCAAAATGTAGCATATGCATCTCAATTTGTTTATTTTTGTTGATTTAATCAACGATCTGTATTTAGTTTCATTTTCATACTGTAATCGGCTAATAAATTTTTTACTTTCTACATAAAATGTTTTCTTTAATGAAAATTTGTCAAGCACCTCAATTTTATAGGGGCACTGTACATCTTACACACATTGTGTCACCATTGCATGTTTTGAAATGTCCATTGAAAATTAAAAATATATTGTATTTTAATACTTGACATTATTATCACTACTTTTATTTGCTTTACGGATCAGGTGGATTCTCTTTTCCTTTTTCTGATAATATTGGAATAAAATCTACATAAAGGGAGACAGAAGAAATTATTCCCATGAAAATAATGAAAATGGCTTAGATTCCATACATACCGATAAAGAACAGGCGAGTATTATTATTCTATTACATTACCAACGTTATGCACACGTATTGTATATCTACCCTTGGCAGCGTAGTTTTACCCATCTCCATGCATATAGTTAGGAGTTTGTGTGAATTTGGAATTCTGAATTGTTTATGAATGGTTGTTTAAACTTTTTGTGTAAACTTGTTTATGAATGGTTATGGATTTATGTGAATTTTCTCACTTTGTCGAAAATCTATTATCGAAATGGTTATGGATATTATATTTCATTATGTGATTAATGTGTTTTTTCAATTGTTTGAACAAGATGATTATTTGATTGATCGATTGTTGGTTTGAATAGGACGATAATGTGATTGATTACTGGTTTTAATAAGATTATTATGTGGGCGATGGTTCAAAATAATACAAGCCATTAACAAGAAATGGTAGCGTGTACAGTATGCTCAAAACAGTTAATAATTTTTAGTAGCGTTTAAAAAACGCTGCAGAAATAAATGTAAACCTCTGCAATACGACTTTCGTAACACTGATAAAACACTACTAAAACTTTTAGTAGCATTTCTGTAAACACTACAATACGACATGCTGCTAAAGTATGAAACTTTTTGTACCATTTCTAAAATCCTATAATAGGTCAAGTTGTCTTAGTCTTTTCTACAATGCTACAAAATGTTTCAGGCTTTTAGATGCATATCGTATAGAAGAGTTTACCGAAACGCTATTAAAAGTTTTTGCAGCATTTTTTCAACGCTACGATTGTCTTTTCTAGTGTAGTGGAGGAGTTGGAATAATATTCCATAATTGACCCCAATTTCAAGTGAGTAATTGATAAAGTCTGGGGTATGCCCTACGAGCAATTATGTTATTTGTTACATATATATAATTGGTTGACCAATCTTGTTCAAAATAGAAGTTTTTTATTTATGTTATATGCTTGATATAATGTATTATATTAATGAACGATTTTAATCAAAAGTATATTTAACAGAAAATCCATAAATGGTATATTTTATGATAGTAGTTACTAAGTGTTGTAACCGTGGATAATTTATCATAATGAAATAAATATACCATTTAAAATGTTCCTAGTTAAGATGCATTGAGACTGGATATCGATGTGTTCGTTTAGACTAGAGTATGTAAATCGCTCCAAATATTGGATAGTGTATTACTCATGATTGCTGGAGGCACTAAGAAGTTATGTACTGATTATTAGTTGATAACCGTGGAATGACTCACTCGATAGTTTTCTGTTGGTTAATATAACCAAGGTCAAATAGAAAACATCAATGCGACTAATTTATACCGTTCTATTGACTTGAGAATAACGTGGACCTTGGATATAAAAGGTCCACTTTGATTATAGTCAAATCATGGCATGACGTCCATCAAGTGACTATAGTTGGATCGAGTAGAAGTATTGGAAATGAAGCACTATTCAAGAGATGATTCGTCTCCTCAATGAAATAGGGTTAGTATCATGTTCAACTCAAATCAACTCAAAGTCAAAGTCTCTGGCCAAAGCAGTTCGGTTAGTAATAATCATTATTATTGAACCAAGCCTTTTTGTTTGGACAATCAGGTAACGCTTAATAACGTAAAATTGGATTTTACCAAACTAAGTAAGCAATAAATTTAACCAAAATATTACAATACTCGCTAAGTGATGTGCGAATATTAATATTTAAATAGTTTGATGTTAATCGCTAACCAAATTTACACATGACAAGTCAAACAACTGGAACGATGAATTCTCTATAGAGAAAATGAATTAATTAGTTTATAGTTTTTATAAATTAATTAATATCTATGAAATATTAATTATAAAATTTTGGATATGATTCGAGGAATAAATATTATTAAATATATTTATAATAGTTACAAATATATCGGTCGATATGTGATATCGATAAGCAATTAAATTAGATTTAATTAATAATAGTTATTTAGGCTTGAACTGGATGCTAATCTATGATGATATAGTGATAATTCGGTTATTCTGAAGGCTATAGGGGCCGGCTAAAAATGGGCTAGAGGAGTTGTAAATGGATGGCTCAAATTTAGTGAGAATTGGTATGAGGTATGATCCGTATCTTTCTCTTTTTCATCCACTATAAAAGGACCTCTAACCCTAATTGTTTAATGACTTTTTGGCTTCCATTTCCTCTTCAGTTGCTGGCCAATCACATCCCCTAAGAGAATAAGTAAATCCAACTCAAATTAATTCAAAACAAGTATTTTCTGATAGTCAAAGGTCCATGGTTCAAGGATTAGCAGTTTGCCAAATAGAAAAACTTTCAATGGAGAAAAAGTTCATCATTACTAGGTGTGCTTTAAGGCATTAGTCTTAGTTATGTCTTTACTGTATTATATTGCTTATAATCTCATAATATTATTTGATAATACATACACACACACACACACATATTATTGTTAGTTAGACGACGATTCTTATATGTATTGATGTTGCCCCATACTAGATTGGTTATATGTATATATATTGGAAAAAAACAATTTTTTTCATAAATAAATCAGATATGCACAACCAAATATTTTGCATATAAAATTATTATTTTATTAATATGTCATTGAATTATACTTATCTGATGTGTATTTATTCATATCATCGTATCATGTTAATAATTGAACATATATTTTATACACGTATGTGTACTATAATTATAATTTTTGGTAACAGTAAAGTATTTTTAAATAATTATTTACTGTTATTTAATTCAGTATATTATTTAAATAATTTGTATAAAACAAAATATGTTTCAAAAATGCATTTTAAATTTTTTTTGAAATTATTTAATTATCAATTTTTATATATTTAAAAAATCATTATAATTTTTGGCTGAAATTAATTAGGGGTTTTTAGGCACAAGGAAAAAGCTGCAAAAAAATTTAGTCTCAGGGACAAGAAGTTTGTTTTTTAGGCTGAAGGACACTTTTAGTTTAAATTACAGAATGATAGTTGTAACTATCATTTTCAGTTTACACTAAAAAGTGTCCTTCAGACTAAAAAACAAACTTGTTGTCCTTGAGACTAATTTTTTTTTGTAATTTCTTCCTTGTGCCTATTTAACTGAATTAATTAATTATTAAAAAATAAATTTTTGTTCAGAGAAATGATGGAAATTTTTTTTAGCTTCACCTATAATGCTAGTTAATTATATATATCATTATAATAAAATTTCGAATAATTAATATATATATATATATATATATATATATATATATCATTATAATAAAAATTTATAATGTTGTGTATACGATCTAGAAGTAGGAAAATAAAAATTAAAAAATTAAAATTTTATTTTTATTAATTGATGCATACACACATACTTATATATATAAATTTAGATATTGTAAATATGTTTATAATATGTTTATATTTATAAATACTTTTTATTTGTTATGTATATATAAATGTTGTTTTAATTTTTATTAAATAATCATAATTATGTATATATATAAATTGCTAATATTTTACATACATACAAAATGTTTATTTATATAATTATATATATATATATATATAAGTGTTTAAATATTTTAAACCTCGTAAAATTTTTAAATGAAAATTACTTTACATTTGTGTGCGCGCGTGCGCACGTGCGTGTGTATATTGATTTATGATTGTTATGTAAATAACAAACTTATATATACATGTACATACATATATATACACACACATATTTGGACAACATACAATAAATATCGAATGAGCTAACATGTCCGTTGTGATGTAAATCCCAACATCTATATACATGCATATTTTTTCTTGCATAAGAAATCTTGTTACACATGCACACACATACGTACATGTATATGTTAGATATGTGTATATTTATAAGTATTAATATATAAATTACATAAAATTATATAATTTTTAAACTTAAATATAATAAGAGGTTTTATTTAAATAAAATTTAGAAATGTTCTAAATAAATTAGACTTCATAGGCTCAATAAAGAATAATTTTTTTTAAACTTCCGCTGTGAGCTAGCCCATCTCCAACAATATAGCAGCATGAATCTTTGTTTATTCTAATTTCTATGATTCATTCAGTTATTATTGTCTCAACTATTTTATACCTGTGATATTATTGTGGAACATGCTGCAAAATACTCAAGTAACCGCTTTGAATGTTGCTGTAGATAGTGTTGCTCCTGTGCAGGTGCCTAGAATTGATTTTGCTAGGCTAAATAAAGACTTATCTAGTCTGGATGCAAAACCATTTCCAACAACGGGATTTGACGATGGAATGGTTCGATACCTATGAAAGGATCTTCGATGACTTAGGACCAAACGAAGCTATAAAAAGACGGCTGGCTTCCTGACAGCTTCAAGGGCTTGCCATGAACTGGTGCAATGTTGTGAAGGTCGCCACTCCCGATGACCAGTTCACACAGAACTAGTTCAATTCCAGATTCAAGGAGAGATTTATTCCAACGGCTTAGAAGTTGGTCTTGTTCCATAGGTTTGCAGAACTAAAGCAAGGAGATTTGTCCATCTCTTAATATATTGCTGAGTTTGATGCCTTGTCGAAGTGTAGGAAGTCCTTCATCGACACATCACTAAAGAGGAACAATAAATTTATTATTGGCTTAAATGACTATTTAGGTGAGAGACTCGTGGGTCACGCTGATGAGACTTTTAAGATGGTAGTCAAGAAGGCTGTAAGGCACGAGAGTCATTATTCGAAGCCTAAGACCATTATTCCTAAGGAAGAATCAAAGCTGCAATCAGGCAGGGGAGGCAAGAAGAAGTGGAACAATAACTAGAGGAAGCAGTTTCTAAATAAAGATGGCCAAAAGAAGAGTAAGATCCTTCAACTTGCTAAATATTGGAAGGAAGGGCCACTTTAGTAGAGACTATAGAATTGAAAGAAAGAAATGCTTCAATTGTGATAGGCCTGATCATTTTAGAAGATTGTCCAAAGCCGCTGAAGAAAAAGAAAGTGATGAAAGTATATGCTCTCTACGCCATCCCAACCTCATTGAGTGCTCCATTTGTGAAAGAAAAGGGAAAGAATTGTTGAATATGCTAGTATATGATTTTTGTTTGATGATAATAAACATATATATATATATATTCATTTAAATGTATTTCTTATCGTATTATTTTATTTTTCGCATAATTAAATAAATATTTGTTGAATAAAATAAATAACACGGATTTAAATTCAAACAAATATTTTATTCAAACAAATATTTTATTACAATTTTGAATAGTATAAATTTGAACTCTTGCTATATATATACACAATTTCAATTACATTATAATTTTAACCTCACTACATTTCACTCAAACACTCGTATTTATCTTTAACTCTATTCCAGTTTGTATCCAGCATCTGAATTATCTGCAAAATAAACACTGACGCGGTAAATTGAAAAAGAAATATAGTTGTAGCGTACAATGAAGTGTATGTTTTTGAAAATGTTATTTGCCTCAGTTATTTGGGTTGTTCGTCATCATATTCTTTTAAATCATCATACACGAACAACTTGTGACATGCACAGTGTACAACTGTACATTCCAAAAAGTCGTGCACACCGATATACACTTGCGTGTTAGAACTACAGGGACAAGTAAGCACAAGGTCAAACCCGAGCCGAAGCTGGATTCAACTCAGGGCAGTGCACATGTAATCTGAACCACAGACAGCTCAAATGTACACAATCAGCTATGGTGACATGAAGATTTCAAGTATATATGGTTGTCAAGGAAAACAAAGAATAGACCCAACAAACCATCACAAATCTAGACAACATGAAGTACATGATGCAATAGAGCAGTAGACACAAAGTCAACCCGAAAGCATTTCACAAGGAAGCAGTCGAAACAAACAATACACACCAGATAAACATATCTGCATGAACAAGAGGACCAGACCAAACCAGACAACAATACTGCAACAAAATTTGACCATAATCACTGGACAACGAACAATGCACAAGTTCAAGAACAATTCACAAGCCAGTGCAATCAAAACTGAACTGAACCAAACTACAGGACCGCAGTAACAATCAACCAGATTGCAACAAAATGGTCGTGAACACTTATAAGTGAACACAAAATATTAACAATAATCAAGTGCAGGCAAGCATACATATATACATGCGCAAACACACATGCATACTACAACGACCTGCCTTTTTGGACGTTTTAAGCAGACATACATATCTGACTCACACCACTCAAAAGGACAGATTGTTATGGGGTAAATAAGAAAAAAAGAAAAAGTAAAAAAACAAATATAGAATATCACAGTGGAATGATATAATATAATAATCAAACAACAGTTCGTGAAGCGGTTTTATAAATACATTTGATTATTCTTTTACAACACAAAATCAGAGTTACAAAAAACAGGAATAAATAAACAAATGTAGCGGAACAATATGATGCAGGGAAATAAATATAATAAATAATAATAGTACAAATCTTAATCTTCTTCCTCCAGAAATAAGGCCTTCAACCTTGAAATGCTCAGGTTGACCCGAGCGAATTGAAAAGACAATACATTCGAATCAAAACTAGAAGATCTTACGTAAGTTAAATCAACGATAAATAAGTAAGAGTGTAACGGTGTCGAAGATGTTTATGGGGTTTGACATCTTCTATCCAGTTTCTAACGTGGGTGTAGTAACTCGGGATTTACATCTCCTAAGGATCTGTTAAACTATCTACTAAGTAGTACAATACGCTATTATAAAACGTCTATGGTAAAGTAAAAGTATCAAAATATCGTTAAGGCGTTACCCGTAACCCGTAACCCCCTTAGCACATTTTATATATTCCCATAGTCTATATAGTATGGTACGCTCCTCCATAAGGTTTACCCAGAGGGCACTCCATAGGTATGGTACAAAACAAACTCGTAGAAAGCGCTCTAGGGCATGTAAACATGGCACTCGAGGCAGTGCCAGGTTAAATTTACCATTTTCAAAACCGGGCTGGTGGTAACGTATAACAACTACTACCGTCCATCTCTAAACACACTCCCATAATCAAAATCAAGGGGTGGCCACCAAATCATCACAAAGTCATAATATGGTATCAAAGAAGCATGTCCGATCGGAGGAATGGCCTCACTTGGCCTAGGTATAGCTCCTGTTTTAGTCACATCTAAGCTGACTCATGGGAGTCAGGGTCACATAATTGCTTCATACAGAAATTATTCGCAAACCATCCTACTTCATTTCTGGAATCTCCACCACGTACACAGTTGTTAAAGTGGTATTCGGTATTGGCAGAGAGTATGACAATATTCGATCCCGCTATCTTTAACAACCAAACGCTTATTACAAACTAGATGGTTCTTTTACATTTCAAATATATTTATAATTGATATCAAAATATCATATTCAATTTCAAATCATATCTTTTTTGAAATCGTATTCACTTTCAAAACATATTCACTTTGAAATTAACGATAAGATATGTTAGTTAATTCCTTATTTCAAAATCACCTTATTCACTCAAATATGTCATTTTATTCTCAACTTAGGTAATTACATCATTTAACCATATTTGCTTTAAAAATCATATTCACTTTGAAATTAGCGATAAGATATGTTAATTAATTCCTCATTTCAAAATCATCTTATTCACTCAAATATGTCCCTTTTATTCTCAACTTAGGTTTTACATCCTTTAACCATACTTGCTTTAAAATCAAGGATTTAAATATAGATACTTCAACTTTACACGTCCGAAATTTTGAACTAGTTTAGATGGTTTTAAAATAGTTTAAAATAGCTTTAAATTAGAATAAATAGATTAATATAGTTTAAAATAGGTTGAAATCGATTAATATTATTTAAATAGATTAAAATAGATTTAAAAATAGATTAAATAGTTTTAAAATTGATTAAATAGGTTAAAGTACATTAAATAGATTTAAAATAGATTAGAATAGAATAAAATATTTCAAATAGATTTAAAATAATAAAATTCTTTACATAGATTTAAAATGGTTTAAAGCAATTTGAATAGATAAATTTAGTTTAAAGGTTGAAAATCTTAATAATTTATAATTTTAAAGAACATTTATAGATTATATTAAAAAATAAATTTGAATTCAACATCAAATTTAACCATTTATTCAATTTCAAACAATCTAGACCATATCCAAATTCAATCACTCTTTATTTCAATCAAAACCCAATTTTTCGTCTTGAAATATCAGTTTTAGCTATTCCAATTCTAATAGATTTCGAAGTTACAAAATTTCAATGTTTCAATAAATCAACTTTGATAATTTCATTTATACTTCAAAATCAACTTTAGAATTTCAATTTAAATCCTACTAGTATTTCATTTAAAACAATTTTGATTTATCAATCAAATTTTATCTCAAAATATTGTTTAAGTGGATTCAATTTTAAAGATTTATTTCATAACCAATTCGGTGTCCGTATATAATTTTCTACAGTTCAAACGATACAGATATTTATCATTTCAATTCGTAATTATTTTATAATTACGGATATGTGTGTGTATATATATATATGATTTCAATCCGCAATCCTGAGTTAAAATTTAAAATCCATAAAATCGCTCGAGTCTATCATTTCAACCTACAACGATTTTTCCCCAATCTATAGATCGTTCGGGTATATATCATTTCAATCCATGAGGAACTTGCAGTGTTATAACATATAAAAATACAACATCCACTCATCCAATATCAAAAATCAAACATCCATCACGATCATCATCCTAAACGATCAATAAACATCAATAGATAACTAATAGTCAACAACAGGTATTAAATTGAAAATTTAAATTCAGTATTAAATTAACAATGATTAAATACAATAAAAGTCAAATTTAAGTAGAATAACAATTTAAACTTACCCAACATCAACCAATTAATTTCTAATCACATCACAAATTAAATTTAACTAACATAAGATAGTTTAGTAATTGTGAGAGGATTAGAACACTCACTTTGATTTCAAATCGATTTGAAATAAAAAATAAAGCCCAAATTTGAACAGTTTTAGAATTCATCCAAACCAGCGTTAAAATGTCCAGAATTTCGATACTACCCCAGTGGAATAAACCGCGTGTGAACTCGAGTCCTTATGTAAAAGTTATGGGTAATAGAACATTATATGTTTCATAATATAGATAAGATAAGATAAAATAATAAATAACACGTTAACCTGCCACGAAGCCCTAGTGACAAACCCTATAGCCATGATCGCATGCACGGCACTACCAAACAACATCGTTGACCATGAATGCACTCTAGCCTGCTCACCTTCATCAAGATTAGACGTCACCATTGGGTCGCTCCCCTTTGGCAGCCCTTACGACCTGAAAGACGCCGCCTCCAGTTCGCCACCTATGCCGCCACCGCTAATGAACAAGGCAATTTTCGGCGATCTACATGACTCTTTGATGAACCCACCATTTGGATCGATTCCATACGTCACGCTCAACGCTACAACATTATCTGATCGTCATATAATCGAAAATCCGCCGTCAAACGACATATCCAAATATAGATGGCTGAAAATAAATCGATGGTTTCCGGCCATACCGATCATCAATTGCAAAAACGAATTGCACCACTAAATTATGCTCGTCAAGAGTTTTTGAATTGATATAAAATTTGATATGGTTTATAAGAGTTTGATTTTTGATTTGAATTTTGAAATAGGATTGTAGGATTTGCAATTGGACATATGTTTCTGCCAGTGGAAGAAAGGAATACGTCGATAGAATTGTAAGTACAGTAATGAGAAATGAAAGGCTGCTAGGATTTATGAGAATCTACTTATATTACTAAACCCGATAACAAAAATAAACGTATATAGATTTTGTTCGAATTGACAAAAACGATCCAAAAAGCTCGTTTCGCTTCTGAAACGAAAGTAGGTCATCCCATATATCAAAATAGATATTTTCGATAATTTTAAACTCAATGGCATAGATTTCAAGTCTTAGTTCCATTGTATGAAGAAGTTAGCTTAAAATCAGCTTATTTCAAATTGATTTCAATTAAACCGATTTCTACGCATTTCGAGCTCGAGCGATCAAACGACAAGTCTGATTGCTACGAAACTTAACATCTTACAATAATTCACCATTACAGATCCGATGAAACTGGTTTCATCGAAATCCGAGAAAGTGGCCAAAGCAGCTATTTTCACATTTATTAAATAAACTATTATTAAATTAAATTTATCACATCTTATATTCAAATTAATTAATTAACCATTTTCATTATTTTTGGATTACATAGATATTTATAATAATTTAAAACAAATTTACTTATCAAATTCAGTGTTAAATATTTCACTAATTACAGTGCTCAATTTCAACTGGAATTATATACAATTAATTAAAATTTTATTCCGATAAATTGATTATACTTTGATTTCAATCATTATATTCAATCAATTATTACTCTAATAACATATTTAATATTTGTTGACATCTTATTTCACTAATATGCTACAATTTCCATTTTTTATTTGTATTAACTACTACATTTCAATTATATTGAATTTTTTCAATTTTACACATTGATTATAATTTAAAATTCCAGTTAATCTATCTATCTTGATTTCACTCTTTTATTAAATCAATTATTATCTTATGAATAAAATTAACATTTCTACTCATTTTATAACATTAATAATTTTCGGTTATTGTCTTAACTCGTATAGATATAACATTTAATTACATTTCATTGCAATTGATTAAATATATTGGTAACAAACAACAATTGTCACCATTACTACATTTCATAACATTTGTAAGTTTACTACTTACATATAATTGTTATAACTACTACTACCCCACTAATGTTATCAATTATAATTAATTACACCTTATTTCATTAATTAATCAGCGTTTGAATTATCATTTGCTTTTTTAATCCAGTTATTCGTTAATACATACACTACTATAATTTATTTACAACCTATATCAATTATAATTCTTTAATTCTTTTAATTAATTGGAATTACATTTAAAGCAATTATCAGTTACCTTAAATTAATATTATTTCACTTTATTTCAATTATATTCTTATTGTTAAATCAAAATTTTTTATTTCTTCCGACATTAAATTACAAAACTTTATTAAATTAACATACTTTTAACTATCGAAAATCACAGGTCATTACACTCTCCCCCACTCAAAACTTTTCGTCCTCGAAAAGGAAAAGAAGGAAAAAGGAGTTAAGTAATCAATATACCTTATTCAAAATATTAAATTTACAAAAAATTAATTTACATAATTAAATAATTCAAATAAAATGTATCAATGTATAATAATTAAATCCCTTTATATTCCAGTTAAATAAAAGTTTGAAACACATTTCACAAAATTTTCTAAGTCCAAAATTCATAGAAAATTTTGGAGGAGTCTCCGTTGTACGGGGAAAGGACTAGGATTATTTTGGGTATGTGCTGGCTTTAAGGATACAGAGTGGTGGTGGATTGTGAGAAGTCATTAGCGACGATGGGCGTAGATGATGGACAAAAGTTAGTGTTAGGCTGCCTACCAGATGATGAGGGTAATGGTTTGCTTTATGTAATTGCTTTATATTCCACATGATGACTTATCATCGATGTTTATTGCTATGAAGTATCCGAACATATTCGAGGAGGTGATGGAACTTTTTCCACACAAAGAGATCGAGTTCCATATTGACTTAGTAAAAGACACCAAACTAGTAGTAATGCCTTTGAGAAGGATGTCATCTAGAGAGCATTGGTAGCTCGAGGCGCAAGTGAATGACCTATTGCAAAAATGGATCATTCGCACAAGTATTTCTAAGTGGGGAGCGCTAGTAGTATTCGCTATAAAAGCGTATAGTTCCCTTAAAAGTTGTCAATTATCGTGAGCTGAATAAAGTAATAAGGGAGAACAAGTATCAACTCCCACATATTAATGAATTATTCAATCAACTTCAGGGTGCTAGAATTTTCTCTCAATTGGATCTTGGATGGGATTTCACCAGTTGAGAGTAGCGAAAGAGAGTGTGCCGATTAGCATTTCATATGCCATCTGGATTCTACAAGTGGTTGGTTATGCCGTTTGAGCTAACTAACGTGTTGGTAGACTCTGTTGATCTCATGAACCATGTTTGCAGGAGTCAGCTAAATTTATGCTTGTGTACATCAATGATATTCTCGTCTACTCACAAACAGAGGAGGAATACAAGACATATTTAGGGATCATACGTGAGGTGTTGAGAGAGCACCGATTAAAAGCGAAGTTTTCTAAGTGACACTTATGGAGGAAGGAAGTGCAATTCTTGGGTCGCGTTGTTTTTGAGCATGGCATTGCTTTGGATCCTGCTAAAGTTGTAGCAGTTAAAGATCGTACTAGGTGGAAAATGTTATAGATATGAGAAGTTTCTTGAGTTTAGCTTGATATTATAGACGATTCATCCAGGACTTCTCCAAGGTAGCAACACGATTGACTCATCTGATGAAAAGAATCGGACTTTTACTTAGGATGCAAGATATGAACACACATTTGTGAGCCTGAATGAGAAGTTGACGAGTGCACCAGTATTGACCATTTCGAGCGGGAATAAAGAGATGACGGTATACACTAATGCTTGCGGTACTGGATGAGATGTGGTATTGATGCAGAAAGGAAATGTTATTGCATAGATAGTCAACAACTGTAGCCATACGAGAAGAAATACCCGACCCACGATTTAGAGTTAGCAGCGATTGTGTTTGCGTTGGAGATTTGAAGGTATTATCATTTAGGCGAGAGGTTCGATTGTTCATCGACCATAAAACATGGATGTACCTTTTTCGCAAAAGGATCTTAATCTGTACCAGCATCGATAGTTAGAGTCCCTAGCTTCCTATTACTTTAATATCATATACACCAGGGAGCGCAGTTGCTAATGCATCGAGTAAGAGATGTGCTCTCTTGAGAGCCATGTTTTTAGAGTGGATGCCGTTATAGCATATTACTAGCTATGATTTCCAACCAAGATGCGAGCCAGAATCAGAAATATTGGTGGGCTTGACTATTGGGCTTACTCTGATTGACCAAATCGATACAAGTTAGAGGTGCAATGCTGGATTAGCTGAGATTATTGTTAAGATCAAAGACCGAGTAGAGTCTGAAGAGGTGAGGCCATATGAACTCGACCGAGATGGTTGGCTCTTAAAGATGACAGATTGTTTGTTCCTGATGTTGATAGGTTGAGGGATGAGGTACTATTAAAGTGTCATCAATCGAGATTGACTATCCATCCTGATGGTAATAACATGTACCATGATATGAAGCAGATATGTATTTGGGAAGGGATAAAGAAAGATATTACGAAATTCATCGCGAAGTGTATGAACTGCCAGTTAGTAAAGACAGAACAGAAGAAGCATAGTGGTTTAATGCAGCCGCTAGAAGTTCCCGAGCGGAAATAAGAGCAAATATCTATGGATCATCAATGGACTGCCATGGACTAGAGGAGTGTACGACAACATTTGAGTCATAGTCGATAAATGGACTAAAAGAACCATATTTATACCAATCAAGTCAAGTAGAACGACAACCAAACTGGTTGAATTGTATGTCAAGTGGATAATACGATTCCATGGTATGCCAAGAGCATTACGAGTGCCCAAGGCTCGTTGCTCACTAGTGGGTTTTGGAAGAGCTTACAGGAAGCATTGGGAACAGAGTTGCATCTAAGTGCAGCTTATCACCCTCAAACTGCAGCCAAACTGAAAGAGTGAATCATATCTTAGAGGAACTCTTGCGGGCTTGTATACACGACTTTGGAGGCTCGTGGGTGATCATTAAGTCCTATTGAATTCACATACAACAATAATTATTATTCCAGCGTCGGTATGGCACAATTCGAGGCACTATAAGGTCGACTGCGCAATGCTTTTCATGTTGGTGGAATTGGCCTAAAAACTGATATCAGGACCGATGTGATTAGAGTAACTTCGAAGAAGATTAGATCATTCGGTAATGGACGAAAGCTGCTCAAGACAAACAAAAGAGCTATACTGATAAGAGATGCGGAGATTTAGATTTCCCTATCGACGACATGATATTCGTCAAAATATCTCTCTTTAAGAACGTATTTTGGTAGTAAAGGGAAGTTGACACCGAGGTTTTTAGCTCATTTTTCGATACTAGAGGGAATTAGGTGCCTTGCTCAAAGAACGATATGAGTGCAAATACGTTCCACGTTTCTCACTTATGGAAGTTTTTCTATGACTTAGGCTTGATTATCACCTCAGATCAACTAGGTTATATCGAGATTGAACCAGAAGCTTTGAGACCTTGTAGGCATGTTCGTATCATTGGACATGATATGAAGCAGCTTAGGAGAAAGACGGTGAAGGTTCAATGGGGGTGAAAATGAAGGCGATTGCACTAGGAATATGGAGGGATAGCTTATCCAAAGTTCTTTACTTGGTGATACATCTTATTTATTGCTTTTACTTTCACTTTTGATATCAAAAAGTATACCTTAGTGTAGTATCCTACATGCAAGGATAAGCTTAGATGTTACCGTTTTCATTTCTTGTTGTGCATGTGTGTTTGATACGTGATAGTTGCCTATGCTTGTACATGATCGTTAAGTGTGCATGATAATCTTATTGATTTTGCTTGGGATTTTGGGGGCAAAATTCCTAAAGGAGAAGAGAATGTAACAATCCGTATTTTATACATTGAAGAATCGTAAAATATTAATATTATTTTTGTATAGGGCCGTATGATTCTATAACTTTGGAAAATGACTTCTAGAGACCTTTTCCATCCATAGAATTTTTATTGGATGATTTTTACCCTGAAAATCTTGTATGGTCTATAAAATTTGATATGAGCCGAATTGGGATCTGAAATCACTTCTATTAGATCAGGACGATGGTTTCTCTTTTCGTAGAGTGGTCATAATAGAAAACGGACTTACCATTTGGAAGAAACAGCTTTTTTTAGTTTCACTCGATGTTGAGTAGCTTAGTGTATAATTTTTGGGATTAGCGGCTAAGCACAAGGCCATTCAGGAATTAGCACCAGAAAGGGGGCTAATGGGACTTCTCCATGTCGTTTCACACATCTCAAAATAGTTAGAGAAGCAAGTATTACATTATTTAGTCTTAAACCACTATAAACCCTACTTTAACTAACCTAAACTTGTCATTAGAAGGAGATTGGCAAGATTACCAGTTGGATTGTGGAATTTGCTGTTGGAGACATGTTATGTTTGTTGTTCATCTTGGGATTTGAGCTCTTTTGAACTGCTTTGGATTCTAGGCAAGTTGTTACGACTTTCACTTGTTAATTAGTTAATATACACCTTAAAATGATTTTTGAACCCTAAAATATGTTTTAAACCTTTACTAATCACATATGTTAATTTGAAATGATTTTACAAAGTTGAGTGAATTTGTGTTTTTGTGGTTCTCCTTTTTTCTTATGGATCTACCATATCTTCTTACCTTTAGATCTAGGCTATAAATTGACATATGTGAATGTTTGCTTGTTAGGATATATTATATATGTTGAATGCTTGAATGTATGTTATTTGTTTGGTTGAAAATGCTAATTGAATGACGATTTAGAATTAAGTACAAGGTCATAGGTTGGTGAAGGATGGATCTTTCGTTATGTGAAGGCATTGGATCAATGCATAGCTTCAAGTTCAACTTCAGGCCTATAGGGGATGCTTTGGAGCGAGATGAAGGATGGAACTACGATTTCCCAAGGGAAAAAATAGGAAAATATTGGCCCACTGATGGATCGGTACACTTGGATTGGTACCGATCAATGAAGTGGCAATCTTAGGATGCCTTTCGATTTTGGAGTAACATGGATCGATAGGCTTGGTTCATGGTTGCATGGATCGGTGGTGGAGCATGGGTCGGTGGAGCTTGCTGTTGGGCTCAGATCAATGATGCTTGGATATAGTCTTATGGACTGGGATTGTAATGAACTAGATTTTCCACCCCCAAAAAATCGACGCTAATACGTCCATTGTATCACCCGCCGAACATTCAAGTGCCGGAAATACGGATTTGTTAGGGTGAAAGAAGAAGGTAGAAGAAAGAAGAAAACTAAATAACGCAGAATCTTACAACGCGGTGAATAATATATAATACAACAATGATCTTTACAAAAAGAAAATATCTTTATTCATATATATAACATCAGAGTACACTAGACGTATCTTAAATTTGGATAGTTATAACACTTGTCCTTATATTGACAAACATACATACTTTATAATACAGCGGAAAAAAATATACGTGAATACGCCTTGACCATCCAGCTCCTCTCCAACTCTAAAGTATCCAGCTAAACTTGGAAAAACATGCTCAGTATGACCCGAGCATTACGTGGAATAAAGCCCAGGTCAGTCTACTAAACCAGCGTGAGTAAAACTCGATAATAAGTAACAACCAAACTAATTCTCTACATTTGAAAACCTTTCAAATAAAGGGTATCATAAGACCATACCGTACATAAAAACAGATGGGTTTTTACTTTAGGATAACCAAAACATTTTATATCAAAATCCAATGATATTACCATAGTGTCAAGGTTTAAAGTAATAGATAAAATAGCTGAAATGCTTGCATCTCACATTCCAACAAACTAGGTTCTATAATTGAAAATGTAAGGCATGTATTGGAGATTGGATTCCATACCATGACTGTAACGACCCAGAAATTTTGTCTATTAAAATTCGTATATTTAATTGATTTTAAATATTAATAAGTGAAATTTTTAAGTCGAACAAATTTTATTTCGAATATCTGGATTTAATTGCATAATTAAATCGATAATTTAATATTTGAAATTCCAGAAATAATTGGAAATTGGGTCTAATGTGATTGAAAATGATTTGTAAAATTTTATTTAATCATATTGGAGTTATAGTGGTGTTATAGAACTTTTAAAATCGAACTAAAAGCTAATTTGTGAAAATTGAATATTTTAATATTTAATTGACGACTAAAAATAGCCATTTTTCAAAAAGTCTAGGATTTCGACGAAACCAGTTTCATCGGATCCATAATGTGATATTATTGTATGGTTTCAAATTTTGTGTCAATCGGATTTACGGTTTGTCCGGGGCAAGCCAAAACGCATAGAAATTAGTTTAAATCGATTTAATTTAAACTTGATCGTTTATTGCCCACAGATGATCGAATTAGCTTCTGAAACATGTTCCATTGTGTCCGGAACGCGGGAATAAACCTTAGAAATGCCAACTAGCTTGCTTCGTTTGGAGTTCGAAAAATTTCGAATGAATAGTAATTTGGAAATTTTCTATAAAAGGACATGTTATCTTCAATTTGCGAAGAAACCAAAACCCTAGGGTTTGCTTCAGCCGCCTTCTTCATTTTAATGGTTGAAATTGGCTGATCTTCATCTTCTATTTTATGCAGATCCACACTTTAATTCGAGAAACTCCCAACTACAAAATTGAAGATCACATCCTCCTCTACAAATCCAAAGGTTGTGATCAAAATAAAAGCGATGGATCGACCAGAATATTGATGCAAAGTACATATGGTCGGCACGAATTTTGAGGCGCTAGGGAGGGCCGAGTTTCGAGTGGTTCATGCCGAAGGTAGTTCTCGAGATGGACTTCGATATGGCACTCTCTGATCGTGGTGGAAGTGCTTGAATTGGTCGCGTTAATTGGTGGAACGACGGCGGCTATGGGTAGGGGGTTACATGGCTTTGAACGTTTGGGGGAGAAGGGGGGGCAACGACCTTGATCTGCAGTAGCGGGATCCAACGGCAGAGAATATATCAGTTTAAGAAAATAAAAGGGATTTGTTAATTAATGTATATTATAATTTGTTCGATGTTTAAAAATTCATATCTTTTTGATACGAGGTCGAAAACGCACGAAACCAGTTGCTTGGAACTGTATTATCGAGCACTACGCTATGAAATTGGATTGGAGTCGTTTGGAGCTAGTTTGAATTTCGGGTAAAATTAAACGCGTGTTTAATTTTATTCGAAATAAAACGCGGAGCTGAATTGAAAGTAAGGTGAGAAGTTCTCACTCAATTGAATTGTTTCGATTTAAACTTTAAATAGTTAGATTTAAAATTTGTTGATTGTATGCCTGAATGATAAATTATTATCTGTTATTGATTGAAATAGACATTATACGCCATTATTAAGCCGAGGTTATTTATTAAAAACATATACAGCGAATATTTCACTGCAAAGTGAAATTGGTATTATTTATGTACTTGGAGTTGATTTCCCGCATTATATAGTGGATGAGACCCTATTGCGCCGCATAATAGCGGATAATATTTTATAAATCTCATATACCACGATATTTCGTATTGGAACGGAATTGGTATTGTACTAACATCTGTGGATGCAGGGAAACATGTTGGAGGGATCCAACTGGATTCCTCAACAACATTGATTTATTTACAGATACTTTGATACGTGTTGATTATCATGCTGATATATGATGTCTTTGTTGTCGTGATTGACTATTTGGTGTTGTTGCATCATCGGATCAATTTTTGAAGTTTTAAAATAATGATTTTTGATTTTAAAAAGAAATTTAAAGTGATTTTTGAAAGTATACGTTTTATTAAATTTTGAATTGTTAAAATAAATAAACATTATAATTTTATTGTTATAAAAGTTATATTTTTGGAAAATAGTACTTAAGCTTGATTTTGGAGTTACATAAGTTTTAAATAACGTTTTGTAAATTATTAAAAGGATTGTTTATTTAAATTGAGATTTTTGAATTAGTATAAACGGTTTATATGAAAGGATTAATTATAAATTAAAATATAGGAATTGTGAAACGAGTTTTATTAAGTGTTAAAATGAAGCATAAATGGATTTCACAAATAAATAAAATTTATAGATTTATAAATTGTGAATTTATGAAATGAATAGATTTTGTAAAAAAAGAAAAGATTTATAAATAATTAACTTATAAATCAGATTTTGGGTATAAAGTTGAGTTATAAATTGAATTGATTTATAAAAGGGATTTTGTAATTGAAGTTTTTATAAATAGAAATGGAATTTATAAACATTGTTTATAAATCCGAAATCAATTGAATTTGATAAATTTAATATAGAAGGTTACTAAAGGAGATATATTCGCGATTTCGGATAGCGAATTATCCTTGAAATAAAATGTGTAGAAAATATTGAATTTGGTTAGTGAAGTATATTCACGATTTTGGACAGTGAATATATTATTAAATAAAATGGATATGTTTTGGGAAAATGAATATTATCAAATGAAGTTAATTGTTTTAACGATGTATTAAATTGTGTTAAACATCGAAACCATAGATTTTAACATTCATTGTTGAAATAGACGTTTTCGAGAAATAGAAGGAAATAGTTGACTATAGCACTGTTGTTATAGTAAATGATTTCCGAAAGGAAAAGTTTTGTATAGTATTGGGATTTATATATCTATCTTAATTTCGAATCCCTATACTAGTGATTTTGGGTTGTCGTAACGATGTTTTACGCAACATTCGTTTTGGCCCAAATAAATGTGTTTAAGTGAATGTTTTCCTTAAATAATGAAATATATACTTAATTTTGATTTAAGTATATTGAATATTTTCCAAATGTTGAAATTAAATAGATTTGTGAATTACTTATTATTAAATAAGTATGGAAATGTTTTCCAATATGAAATGAATGTTTTGAGATTTTATCTTTTAAAGATAAATTGAAAATGAATATTAGAAATCGATTTGAAAATCGTATATTCATAGATATTTTGGAATTGTAAATTCACTATGGAATTTATAAAAGAAAGGGAAATTTGGTTAAAAATAAATGTTGATTTATTTTTGAAGTGTGGGAATAAATTTACGGATTTGGAACGTAAATATAAAGTAAATTGGTAAGGATTTATTTAATTGGTTTAAATGAACCAGTTTGAAATGAAAGTATTTCCGCGTAAGGAAAATGATTGAAATTTGTTTTCAAAAGTGGTAAAGGTGAAAAGTGATTTGAAAATTTGTTTTCAAATGGTTGAAGTATGGAAATTATATATCTAGTAAAGATATTTTTGGAAAATAAATAATTTGGGAAATTATTTGGAATCTGGTGATGTTGTGCATGCCTATTGATAGTTAAATAACAAACTATCAATATTTACCTTTAAATAGGTATTTGTTGTGATTTCTTGAATTTGAATGCCACACTTATTTTTAAAATAAGCGCTCACTATTCGGGTTAGCCGGGAAAGGACCTTGGGGTCGTATAACCCATTCCGAATATGTGATAAGTCGTTATGGATTGCACTTGAAGACCGGTGTTGAAGACCAGATATTTATGAAAACGGAAGGATTACCATCGATGTTTCTGCATCGGCTGATCCCCGATATGGAAATTTATTACCCTTTGTGATGGGAAGTCCGGTCGTGATTGGTGAATATCCGGATTACAAGGACTTCTTTGGAAGTGCCTTCGGTTCCGTTCGATCCCGGAACGGACTTGTATGGATGTGTGTCTGACGTTTCAATTTAAGATGTAAAGCTGGTTTCTATCAACTATATTTCCGTTGGTGGCGGAGAATTTATTCTCTTAGCTTAACACCCTTAGAGGTTATGTAGTTGATGGTTACTAGTGATACATTCCAAATTGGTAATGTGGCATACAAAGTGCTGTTGAGCATATGTGATCAAAGCACAACTTTTGTATAAAACGTGGCTTTGTGGACGAGACTTCGTCGGACCTCACACCCCGGAAATGGTCAAAACATGAACGATGCAGCAAGGTTATTAGGGGGTAACGCCCCTTTAGTATATGTCATTCCTTCTGGATAGAGGTGGTATCATGGTATGTAGCCCAGATATTTAACCTATGTTGTTGCTGCAAATTTATTACTTTGTGGTTGTTGGAATCGAGGATCCTTGGATATAGATCGGTTACGATCGGGGAATGACATATTCGTGTCAGTAGTTACCTAGTTTGAAAGGTAACCCGGCCTTGTGTTGGCAGAGATCCAGTTAGGTTCTCGGGTCGTCTTTCCAGAGACTTACCCATGTGGCAATGGGAAGTTCCTTGGCCTGAGCATTTGTTGGAAATCCAAAGAAACAATACGATATTGTACGGTTTTAGCTGTAGAACCTATCATTCACTTATGGTAGCGCCCCACTGTTTGGATGGTAGCTATAGTAGGCATAAGTGCGAAATGCCTATGTTGGCTAAGATTTATATCTTATTTTCGAAATGATTTTTCCTACACTATGAACTAGTAATAATATCAAATGTTTCTTTTTAATGCGTATCAAGCATCTTTGACTATCATAAGGAGAAATCTCCTCCAATTCTGCGTTTGCATTGTGTGTGTGCGGGAGGCCTTATGGTAATCTCATTTTCCAAAAAAGCATTGCGAATTTATTTTAAAATTATCCCGTTCTTTGTTTTAAAGATAAACTGTTTTAAGTTCTCACACCAGTCCCATGACTGAGTTGGAGTTTATTGTTTTCCTTCCTAAACTCTGGGTGCTCACCAATTTCCACACGGGCAGTCTAGAGTTAGGTTATCAGGATATTCTGGAATTCAGGAGTTGCTGGAGGCAAGCTGGATGGCATGGCGTATTCACTAGTATATAGTATTTCTTTTCCGCTGTTTGTTGTTGTTTGTTATTGTACACTCTGATGATGTAATGTAATGTAATAACTGATATAGTTCTTTGTTTAAAGATTATTCATTTATCTATTATATGTTGTTCCGCTGCGATTGTGAGATTCCGATATTGTTTTCTGTTTCTTCTTCTTCTTATCTCTCTTCTTCTACCTTTTCTTCTTCCTTAGCCCTAAAGATAAGTTTGTTCCTCTTTGGCTGGATTGTTGTGAAATGTTGCCAGTTCAAAGGAGTACGGATTTTCAGGCTTTTACATTTGGTATCAGAGCATATGGTTAAGCGGCAACCATGGCTCTGTTGGGTATTACTCATTAGAGATAGAGTCAGTAGTACTCTAGAATGAGTGTGAGTGTAATAATAGCTATGAGCGCATATTTGTTAGTGAATATAAAAATGTTTTATATTGTGTTTGCTTATCCGTTGAGTTGTTTGTGAATTCTGGTCGGTGTGTGGGACGCCATATTATCGATAGGGATTTCTAAATACTTAAACGAGGCATGTCGCATAGTATTATTTAAATTGGGTAAATGAAATAATTTTACCTTGATTATATTTTATATATGAAGGAATATTTTTTCAGAATTATTAAAGTGTATATAAATTGATTGTTTGGTTGTTGAAAATGTAAGATATATGCAAGTTAAATGAAACATATTGTAAAAGATAAATTTTATAAGCAAATGAATTATAAGTATGAAGTTATAATTAAAATGATTTACAATTGTGAAATAATATTATATATAAGAAATGAAATTATATAAGAAAAAGATTTATAAATGTGATTTATAATCTGAAAATAAAATTCTAGAGAAGTGTTTTGAAAGGATTTGATATTTTGGAAAATAAAATTCCATTACGGGGAATGCCTCCCAAGGATCAATAGAGAATAGCCCTTGCACTTCAAACTCCATCTTCAATTCCATGCTCTTCAGATGTCTTCATCACGAAACACTGAGTTGGATCGAAGAGGTTTTCGGATATCGTATTCGATCTCGGTCACTTCGAAACAACTTCGATAGTTTTCGGTAAACTCAACCCGGGTTCTTCAGGAAATAAATAGACAAACAAATAAGTGCGGCGTTTACCTCCTAACTGTTTGAATGAACGAGTTTCCTTATCATTTGTCCTAGGATAACAAAACGAGTTTATACCTACAATATAGCACCATCAATGGTAACTGCACCATATAATTCCTGCATTTCTCCTATATGTTTTCCAAAGATACATTTTGGGTTCAGATTTGGTATTCGATTATTTAACTATCACATAACAAAAATCCAATCATGGTTTAATTTCAATATGGTATCCACTAAGCCTTCATTTATTAATCTTTAATTTATAAACCACCTTAAAAAACTTAATCAAAAGATCCTTTCAAAACACTATTCCCAAACACCTTGCGTTTCCTTTATACTTGGAAGTATTCATATACTAGCCTCAATGGTATGGGTATATTTACAAACGTTGTAAGTTTTCTTCTTTTCAAATTCCATATTAAATAACCAAACAGGTTTCCTTTTCAAATGCTCATCTCATATTTCAATTAGTTTATAACTTCCAAAATAAAGTTGTAGCCAACTTTTATAAACCTTTAATTTAATTTATAAAGTCTCTTTCCAATTCTCTGAAATGATTATAAATTTTCTTCTTATTTATAAACTTCTTATAGAAATTCTTTATAAAATATCCTTTATGAAACATTATTTGTAATCATCTTTAAATAAACCTTTTGTTTAGTTAAACTCCTTTCCATAGACAAGTTATCATTTGTGAATATCTTGATAAAATAATTATATAATTGCAAAACCATTAATAAACCTTTAACCTCAAATTGATGAAAGAATTAAAATAAATTCAAAATCATACTTTGTAATTTTAAAGCGAGGCTTAGAACTCCCAATGGTACTAATTTGAGTTACCATTCAGTTTCAATTCCAATTTTCTTCATAGTTATTTACATAGGTCAAGATATATGTAAATACAACTCATATCCAAATCAGGAAATAACATACCAATTTGAACTAACTAGCATATACATGTCCAGTAACATAATAGTGGAATGGTGATTTCTCTTGCTAAATAGATGTCCAGACAATTCAATCAGTTAATAGCAGAATATGGATTTATTTTGCTAACACATGGCTACATAAACAAACAATCAAATAAACAACAATTTATAGTAGAACATGTATTTATTCTGCTAACACAGGTCCAAACAACCCAACAATCTACATTATAACTCATCAATGTTGTATGGTTTCTTAATGGTATCAACACTTGAATGTATTCAAAATCATCTTTGAGATAGAAGTATCTTTAAACATTTTAACTTTTGAAAGCCAAAGAATTTAAAACTTTAAAACCTTTATAAAATAATTAATTGAAAGTTAAATCCATATTTAAATCATAACTAATTTTAACCGAATCTTAACTTAATTTATTAAATAGTTAAACAATAATTAACTTATTAATTAAACACAAAATTAATCATTTATTAATTATCAAATAATTAATCAAACCTTCATTAATAATTAATTATTACTTAATCTCCATCAATTTATTAAATAAATCTTTAATCAAACTTAAATAATAAATTTAAACTTTTATAAATAATTTATTATAAATTAAAAACTTTAATAATTTATAATTAAAAATAATTAACACTTGACTAATAATTAATAATTAACCATATAATTAATTAATTATAAATTATGTATAAATCATTTACTTAATTCATAATTGATTTCAAAATTAATTAACTTAATTATTAATTAATTAAAATAAATCTTAACTATAAAAGATAATTAATTAACAACTAAATGTCACTTAATTATAATTATTAAACCATGTTTAATCCTTAATTGATTATTAATTATTAAAAATGTAATTAATTAATTTTTTAAAATATCATTATTTAGTTTATAAAACATTTCAAGACAATTTGAAGTATAAAAACCAAAGTTTGCAAAAACCGAATTTTTTTAAACGAACTGCATCCATAGCGACTATCGCTATGGATACCCGTAATTTCCAACTTGTTTTTAACTCCCTTTTGAAAATTAACACCTAAAGGTTTGCTAACTCTTTAAAACGTATGTATCATATTTAAAAAAATTTAACAAAGTTGCAATCAACACTAAAATTACTTGAAATTCCTTTAGTAAACAAACTAGCGAACCCATTTGATTTTCTTAAGTCTTTCATGCATAAAACTTGCTAACTTCCATAACCATTCAACCATACACTCAAGGTTCCATATACCGCAACATATATTCACCAAAATACCACAAGATCATCACTTTATATCCAAACTCATCAATTTGACCAACAATTCAAAGTTAAAATGCTAACCACAAGTTCGCACATACATACATACATATACATATACATACATACATATATACATACATATATATACATATATAGAGATTAAAACAAACGTGTAATTGAATTTTTAAACTTCAAAATAATGGCGTCCTCTCACTCTCAAGAATTTTGGCCAAAACTTTCATCTTTCTCTCAAGATTATCGTTCGTTTTCTTCATCATCTGTTGAATCTACCAATCTCCCCAATCGCGGTCTTCTTCCGTATTCATATGCTCAGGCCATTAAGTTTCAATCTCCTTCTCAATATCAAGGTGCGTTTTTTGTAGAAATAATCCAAAATGGATTGAATCCGGATAGGGAAAGAAATACTATATCAGATGTGGGGACCTTAATCATTTTGCTAACAAATGTTGAGATCCAGTAAGATGTTTTTCTTGTAGCAACTTTGGACATAAGAGTAAGGATTGTGGTATCGATTCGAATTCTTATAAGGCTAAATCGAATTCAACTAATCATGGTTTCCTATTCGTCCTGAACTTCTTGATGCTGAAAAGTGTTCTTGATTATCTCTAGTTCAAGAAAGATACTGGAATTAAATACCTTGACGAACTGTTGTATCATTTTAACATCATTGACGAGCCAAACGTAGTAAGGGTTATTTGGAAAGATTTGGTAAGCCAGAGATATATTTTAGTAAATCTGATGTTGGTGAAGTTAAGGAGCATAATCAATCCATAGATTCCAAGTATGGTGTATATGGAAGCTCTAAACCTACTCTAATTAACCATGGTTTTTAATTCGCTCTGAAATTTTTGTTGTTAAGGGGTTTGTTGATTGAACTTCTCTGGTCAAATAAAGATCTAGGTATAAGATATCTCGATGAACTTTTCTATCATTTTGACATCATTAGTGAGCCGAACCATGGCAATGGGTTCACTAATAGCTTTTGTAGCTCTTTAGAAATTGTTGGTCAATCTGGAAACTTGAAGCCCGATCCTCCAGATGTTTTTACAGTTGAATCGATTACTCTTAATTCGCTTGTTGTTAATGAGATTAATCTGGGCTTTGACCCCATTCTTCTTGATCCTGCTGTTTCTGTATGTTTGAATCAGTCTTGCCTTATATCGTCTTCGAATGAATGCGAAAATGTTAAAGTTCAGGGCCATATATTCATTTCTGCTTGAAGAAAAAATCGTAAATCTAAACTTCTTGTTCAGGAAAACTTTGAATTATCTACCTCCAACAGATTTGATTGCCTGTCTTCGAGTTCTGAAGTGGACCTATCTCTAGATAAACTTGATGATGATAGTGAACTATTGCATTACATAGAGCATATTATTCCAGTTCAATCGGATATCTCGAAAGACTGCTTTTCAATATTGGATAATAGTGTCGAAGTTAATTCTCTAGATTGCAGCTTCTCGAGTGTTGCTATGTTAGATTGGTCCGATGATCTTGGTGATGTTGTTTTCGATTTAATGGACCAAAAGTTAATATATCTAGATAATATTAGCTCAGGGGATCAAATGATTTTTGGAATTAACAGTTTTGTAGCTTATTCGAAGTTTGAAGTGACAAACTGTCTTGACTTAGTTTTAAATTCTTTAAAGCCTTGTGAGTTTCTATCTTTAGATTTGGAAAATACATCAGAATATTTACAAGAGGATATACTATCAGCTGGTTGCTCAGATTTGGAAAATGTTAATAGCAGCAGTTTTCTGTGTAAATCAAAAGCATTTATTGAAACCTATTTGAGCAATATTGATATAATGGATTGGATTATGGGATCTAAAGTTGTTGAATATTTGGATGAAGAAGAGGCTTTTGTGGAATTAGGCAATATGCTTGAGGATAATAATGATTTTAGCATATCAGCAGAGTTTTCAGCAGGCGTGCACACATGCACAAGGGATTCACAATGTTTCTGTAGCGAATCTTTGGAAAATGTTGGAAAAGATATTCATAAGTCGGTAACAGCTTGTTCGGGTGTTAACACAGAAGATGTTAGGGTGTTAAGTTCTGCCTTTTGTCTTCCTTCATCAAAGAAGGTAGATGTTGCTCCTGGAATTACTTCAAGAGTGGATGGTTTTTGTAGAACACTTGTGTGGGGACAGAGACTACTTCAGTCAATAACTTGGACTCTTTATGGCCAGAGAGTGGTAGTAGATCAGTTCCTAGTTCTTCTTCGTCGAAGAAAGGAAGATGCAGGAAAACTGTAGCTTCTAGTGGTCTAGTTCGTCGAAGTGCTAGGATACGTTGTTGCCAACAATAGTCTATGGGTGAGTTATATGGATTGAGTGCCACGTGTAGCGCTACGAATCCAGGCTCAGGTTTGAGTTCTTTTATGGGTAGTACATACTCCACTTATGCATTAGGCAATTTATCATCTACAGAGTTTAGTCAGCTTGCCTATGATACTTCTTTTATTTTTTCTGATATTGAGATTGGTAGAGAGTATATTAGGCGTAAGGAATTAGAGAGGGCCAGTACAGTTAGTTTATGAGGATCATTAGTGGAACATTAGAGGTTTGAATGAATAAGTGTGATAAGGTTAGAGCGTTCTTTAAAGACTATTCTATTGACATTGCTTTACTTCAGGAGACTAAAATTTGATGTCCTAACGTTAGGTATTTTAGAAGATTAGGTGGGTATCATTTTAGAAAATGGTTTTTTTACCTTCTGTGGGCGCTTCAGGGGGATTAATGATAGGGTGGCGGGATAATTATTTTAAATTACTTCAGTGTATTGTTAAACAGCATTCTCTCCATGTTATACTTATTAATCTTTCTGATAACTCTTTTTTAAATATTTCTAATGTTTACGGACCTAATTCTGAAATTAGTTGGAGAATTTTATGGAATGAATGCCTAGATTTTAGATCCTTTGCCCCGGTTCTTGGATTTTGGGGGGTGATTTTAATGTTACGCGTTTCATTGGTGAACTTTATCCTAGGGAAGGGGATTACTCCGCAATGGAGGAATTCGATCAATTTATTATTAATTCTAATTTGATTGAAATTCCCCTTTCTAATAGAGAGTTTACTTGGAATAACGCTAGAGAGTCTCCATCCATGGTTATTCTCGATAGATTTTTTGTTAGTGATGAAATCGAAGACAAATTCCCATTCTATAGAGTCACTGGTTTACCTTATACATACTTCGATAATTGTCCAATTATACTTACTTGTGAATACCATAGAGTTACTTTTAACAATTTTAAATTTGAAAAGATGTGGCTTTTGGAATCTAACTTTTAGAATCTAGTTAAAGGTAAATGGGTTTCTTTGAGTTTTCATAATATCGGAAATAAGGAAAATTCTTAAAGCTTTTGTTTATAAACTTGGGGATCTTAGGATTTTTCTTAAAACTGGAACAAAAATGTTTTTGGCAATCTAAAATTTAAAAAAGATAATATTCTTAATGAAATGCTTAAAATTAATAAGATAGAAGAATCTAGATCTCCAAATAAAGGTGAACGTAATGTTCTTGCAAATTTAAAGGATGAATTAAATTCTATTTTAGAAAATGAGGAGGTACTGTGGAAATAGTGATCCAGAATTCAATGTATCAATGAAGGTGATAATAATACCAAATTTTTTCGTAATATAGCTAATGGTAGAAAATGTAGTAATACAATTAACTCTATTAGATTGGGATTTTCTTGTAGATATTTTTCATGCTAGAGGTTTTATTCATAGATGGATCAATTGGATTTTGACTTTGGTTAGAACTGGAAACTCTAGTATTATGGTTAATGGTATATTAGGTAATAGAATTCAATCTAACAGAGGTTTAAGGCAAGGGGATCCCTTATCGCCTTTATTATTTAATTTAGCTGCTGAAGTTTTTGCTAAAATTATTAAAAGAATAGTGGATAATGGATCACTAGGATGTGTGGGCAATGAAATTTCGCGTAATGGTTTATCGGTTCTTCAATTTGCTGATGATACCTTACTTTTTTCTTCCCATCTTCCTAGACACATCATTACCCTTAAGTTTATCCTTTATAGTTTTGAACTTTTATCCGGTTTAAAAATAAATTTTGACAAAAGTTCCGTGTTAGTTTTAAATGATTTGATAAAGTTGAAAACTTAGTTGCTAAAGATATAAATGATAACGCTACTTGGAAAGAGATCATTTCTAAATATTACTATAATGGAAATAGCAATTTATATCAAATTGTTTCTCCAGCCACTCAAAATATATCTAACTTTTGGAAAAACATTTGAAAATGTATTGAGATATTTAATTTAGGAATAAATTCAGTTGTTCATTCTGGTAATCGTATTTCGTTTTGACATGACCGTTGGATTTCGATCTTGCCTCTTAAGATAGAATTTAAGGATCTATATGAAATTTGTAACTTTAGGTATGCTTTAATCAATGAAGTTTATTCTCCGAAAAATAATCCTCCTTGGAATTTCAGTTTTAATAGAATTTTAGTTAATTCAACTTTTAGACAACTTTCTTTGCTTTATGCCAGATTAAATCTTTATAATATTGATAATGATAATGATTTTATTAGTTGGGAATGGGATACAATTAAGAAATATACTTCTAATTCTTTCTACAGATCATTAATTTTTTGGGTACAATAAATAACTTATTTAAATATATGTGGAAATCTAATGCTCCTCCCAAATCCAAAATTCACATGTGGTTAATTCTTCATGGAAAACTTAATACAATCGAATTTTTAAAGAGAAAAAATATTCAAAATGATAATAAATGTTATTTTTGTAATCAGTATCTTAAGGACATTCATCATATATACTTTAATTGTATGGATTCTAATTATATTCTAACTAATACTCTTAAATTTTTTAACTTTAATATAACAACTAAAATTTCGAATTGTGAATTCTACTGGAATAATTAAAGATTCAAGTTCAAAAAGAATATTAGATTTTTACTAGACACTTTATTCATTATTATTAGTTGGTTTATTTGGTTTGAAAGAAATCAAAGAATTTTCAATAATAATAATTGTCATTTAAATAAATTGATTTTTGCAATTTCTTCATTTTGTATCAATTAGATCTCTAACCCCAAATATAAATTAGCTAAAAAATATCATTTTCAAAAGATATCTTAACAAAGTTAATCATAATATTAATTTTTTTAAACACAAAAATAATTTTTTTAACATTAATAATAGTATTATTAATATTTTCTCTATTTTATATAATGAATTCACTTCTAATCATAACTTACTTATGATTAAATTATCATAAGATAGACTTGTCTCAATATTTGTACTAGTCTCTATTTGGTATTGGTTTTTTGGTTTTTCATTTATACTGTTATAGTCCAGTTAGTCTTATTTAGGTTTTTATTTTCTTCCTTATAAATACATATATATGTATATTTATTATATAAATATACATATATATGTATCATTTTAATTTTTTCTATAGTCATTTTCCAGTTAAAGGTATGGGAGATAGGATATCAGATTCATTTTGCAGGTTTTCATATCTTCAGATTGCTGGACATTAGATGGTAGAGAGGTTACCAGAGCAGAGTATCTTCATCCAGGACTACTAGCAGTTTCTCCTCAGATTTAGGATTCTGCTATCTTCATTATAAATTCCTATTCTCAGGAGGATATATTCTCCAGTTTGGTACCCCTTTCTCTTGTTCAGAGCTTCAGAGCGGTTTCTCTTTTCAGCAGTTCCACTTAAGAGTAGATGCTTATTCACCTCTCCTGATTCAGTTGGTTGGAGCTTCCTCATTAGTCTGGGACGTCATCCAGTAGTTTTATTTTTCCTCTAGTTTTTAGGTACTTCTAACACCTTAATATCGGGCGGCGGTCATGCCGGAGCTCGATATCGGGGTGTGATGCATGGTGGCCTTGCCGGAACGCATCTTAGGAGTACCTGAGATTTGATATATATGTATTTGGTTTTTGTTACCTGCCAGGCATGTTGGCAGCAACTTATATATATATATTCGCATGTGTGCTCTCCTCTATTCGTGGAGGATCACACATTTTCTCATATATATATATATATATATATATATATATATAACCATACAGAATTAAACCAACTAATCACATACATTAACAAAATAGAAAATATATATTTAAAGATATAATCTTTTCAAAAAGTTAGAAGTTTTCTCACCAAATATTTTGAAAACCTAAAACACTTTTGCGTTTGGAAAGCTTGAAAAACAAGGAAATCCACTCCAGAATTGGTCATTTTCTTCTTGATTTTTGTCCCTTTATTCTTGGAATTTGAAAAAGTTGTCAAAGGAAAAGTTTTAGATAATTCTTTCCTATACCATTTCAAAAAAAAGAATTACACAATTTGGTTAATTTTTGAGGGAGTTATTGCCAAAACGGTAAGGAATATTTTCAGACTTCAAAATCTGGGTTCAAAAACACTCTTGAAAAATATGGATTTTTGGAGTATTTAAGCTCAAAAATAGAAAAGGTGGTAAACTACAAAGTTGTAGCCACCGGAAATATATACTATGCGAAGAAAAAAATTAAATCTTAATTTGGTGAATTTTAGTGGAAGTTATGGCCGAATAAAGTGGGGTAAAAATGGAGGAGTTTAAAACCATTTTAGAACATTCAAAACATTTCAAGATTTTTTATTTTAAAAACTTTGGTAAGACTTGGAAGCCATTAATAGGTTTCAAGGACTCTAAGAAGGAAGAGGAAAGGCTTTAGAAATATTTTAAAGTGAAACGAAAATGAGAAAAGCGAGAAAACCTATGGCTATTTTTAAGCGAAAAAAAATCTCACATCACATCAATTTATATATACATATACACACACATATATATAATTTATAATAATCTTGTCTAGTCACATCTTTCCTTTCAAATATATATTTATATATAATTATTATATTTTGTCACATCACTCTATGTATATAATTATTATATGTTGTCACATCAGTGTCTTTATATATATATATATATATATATAATTATGTGTTGTCACATCAGTCTCTTTATATATATAATTATTATGAGTTGTCACATCAATCTCTTTTTAAATATATATTTATATAATTATAATTATTATTTCTAGTCATATCAATCTCTGTATAATTATATATATATAATGATTATCTCTTGCCACATCACTTGTAAATTAAAATTAATTATAAGATAATATTCTGAAGTATATTATTGTCTAGTTAATTAACTCTTATATATATGTGTGTGTGTGTATATAGTGCATAAAGACGAACAACGTTTCCGACAACTTTCCGGTATCGAAATGTCGAAATTCCGAAAAACGTTATCCAGTCACATTTTCTATTTTTTTACGAACTACGTAATTTGTGAACCAATTTTGAAAACGACTTTACCATTAATATTAATTGATTAAAATGAGTTTATTTATCTATAAAAATTCATTTATTTACTATATAAAATTGCCTAATTTAAGTGACCGAAATCCTGGGTCGTTACATTCTATCTCTCTTTTTGAAGAATCTCATCCCCGAAATTACACCTCAAGAACATCCTAGTACTATCCATAAGTCGGCGTGATGTTCATAGATCACTCATAACAAAATCTGATTCGATCGCCACTCGAATACATAACTTCACCTCCGAACTAGTATTGCCTAACCGATTTTCTTGTATGGATTTTGATCAGGTTACTTGATTTGGAACCTCTGTTCTCCTTACATGTCAGATACTATGATAAAAAAATTTGGTCCCATATCAAAAATCCTCATCAAATGCTCGCCTTCAAAAATCAAGCAATAGATCGTTTTTTGGAAGGGTGTAAAATACCTTAAAGTCATATACTCGAATCTTGGATCAAAACTACATGAGAAAGAGAAATGATCAACTCCCATCCTACACACTCATTTAATAGGTTCTCCTTAATACCAATTCTATTTCTACAAAAGTTATTTATGAAAACATTTCATAAAACTCATTTATGTTGAACTTATACAATTTCTTCACTACATCCTGAGAGTATGTTCTCTTATTAGATTCAACTATTCCATTTTGCATAGATTTTCTTAAGAAAACTCAAGGTCCAAATACCCGGATTTTATTTCAAAAACTTTTTGAAATAAAACTCTATAATTCAATTACAGAAAAAAAAAATATATAGCCCGAGTAACTTCAAAATGATACGAAGGGACCGGTACTACCAAATAGTGACATACATTTCCTTACCTAGAAGGGTAATACTCAAGAGAAGTGTTTACCATCTGAACATATCTCTTTCCCAAATTTAAGTTATTTTCGAGCCATTCGAACTATTTAACTTAAAAATATTCTATTTATTTCGAAATCCCATTTTTGAAACAATACTTCACATTTTTCAACAAAATATTTATTTCCAACTTACTTTGGGCTCGTTTGGGATGAGCTTTTTTCGACTGTACAATGATAAATAGAATAATTTATTAAGCAGCCCACAATGTTCACTTAGGCAAACATCTGATCGTTACTTAGAAGATTTGTAACATCCCGCCTTTTCGCACACTTTAAACCGACACACGTGCCAATTCAAAGCATACGCAAGGGCGGATTGTTATGGGGTAAATAAGAAAAAACAGAGAAGAAATAAAACAAAATAGAATCTCACAGCGGAAGGATAAAATATAATAATCAATATACAGTTCATGATAATTGTTTACAAAATATTTATTTTACTTATACAATGAATATCAGAGTTACACATACCAATACAATCAATGCAGCAGAAATTTAGAGTGTGGTGCAATACTATAAATAATATAATACGGATTCTTCGTCTTCATCCTCCAAAGCTAAAATCTTCGATCCTGAAACGCTCGGACTGACCCGAGTGAATTTGAAAAGACAAAAACACTCGAGTCAGACTAAAAGATCTTATGTGAGTTAAATTAACAGAAATAAATATGAGTACAGTAACTCAAGAGATGTTCGGGATTTACATCTCCTAAGGATCCGTTAAACTATTTACTATGTAGTATATTGCGCTATTATAATAGTGTCTATTTATAAAATAAACTTACTTTTTAATAGCGTTAAGGGGTTACCCATATAGCCCTTAACACAAATAATGCCAATAGTCTATACAGTACCGTAATACCTTCTGATCGGGAAGCTACCAGAGGATACTCCATAGGTACGACACAAATAGAAACTCGTAGTAAAGGCTCTGTATGGTAGGTGACACGGCACAACTAGGCAATGCCAGGGTAGATATACCAATTGCTATCCAGGCTGGTGGAAACGCGTAGCCGCAGTTACCGCCCACCTCGGACTAACTCCCCAAAATCAAAATATAGAAGTGGCCACTGAATCAATCCAAAATCAAAGTATAATATCGAAGAGGAGGGTCCGATCAGAGGAATGACCTCATTGGCCTGAGAATCGCTCCTGTTTTAGCCACCTTATGCCAACTCACGGGAGTCGGGTCCACGTATTTACCTTACAGGAAACGTCGCCACCACCTACTTCATTCTGGAATCTCCACCGCGTACACGGTTAGTCAAAGTGGTTTTCGGTATCGACAGAGAGTATGTCCATATCCGATCCCGGTCTCTTTGCCAACCCATCGTTATTATAACACCGCGGTCATTTAAAAATAGGTTATACTTTAAAAATCAGAATAAACATTCCATTTCATAACCATGAATACGATATCATTTCAAAACCCAAAACCATATTTTATCACTTATCCCAAATATAATTCTTTTCCAAAATCATAATGCTTTAACTTCATAACGTCTGAAAATCATATATTTCAAAGCATAATATTTTGAAAATCATAATTTAAAACCATAACTTCTAAAAACTTGAATGGTTTGGACATTCAACGGTGTATGAATTAAATGGTTTAACTTAAATGTTACTTTGTAAAGAAAATAGTTCTCATGGCTTTACAAATACATTTCTTTATTAAAGTCTAAACCAAAATTTATATTATCTCTCTCAAGTTCCAAAACCACTTTAATTTATATATATATATATATATATATATATATATATATCCATTTGGAGTATTAATATTTCAAAACTAAAGTTGGAATTTATTCCTTCAACCAAATTAAATGTTCTATTATTTAGTCTTGAATATTCACATAAAATCCATAAATAAATAAGAACTCCAATTTCTAGTAATAAAAAATATATATTTTTCAATTCAAATTATACTAGAATATTCATTTCAATTTATCTTGGAAAAAAAATCCAATTATAAATATCATATCTTAAAATTTCCAAACTTAACATTTAAACATATGATATAAATTATCAAACTCCATTTTCTTAAATTTTTTCCATTTTTAATAAAGAGATTTATACACCTTTTAATTTCAAAATTTTCAACTTCATATGTATATATATGGAAGAATAATATTTATACAATATAAAATTTAAGATTATTATAAACCGTATTCCATCCAAACCATAGAAATCACCTTTAAATAGTTATATATATACCGCGGTGCCTGTATATAATTTTCTATCCTATAGTCAAGTGATACGGATATTTATCATTTCAATCCGCAATTTAAAAGATATAAAATTTTGCGGTTGTATATCATTTCAAACCACAATCCCGAATGAAATGAAATATGCATATAATTTGCAATTTAATGATATACAATAAACATCCATTCATCAACATCATCCATCATCCAAATCGCAATCATCAATCAGTATCAATCAATAACAATATTATTTTTGGTACTACATAACAGGTAATACTGGCAATTTTATTCAAATTAAATTTAACAGCTATTAATCTACAGTCTATATTTAGTAATAAATTATATAACTGTTAACTAGCAGTTCATATACAAACAAATAAATTTTAACTGTAAATTTATACGCAATAAATTAATTAAATTAGCAGTTAAATTAAATAAATGCAATTCAACAGATATGAATAAAATAAACATGCCAAATACTCATAAATAAATTTCTATTCATTTCTAAAATTAGTTTAACAAACATAAAAGCTTCTAGTAGTTGTGAGTGGGTTTAAACACTCACCTTTGGAATTTAAATCGAATTTAAATTCGATTTAAACCCAAAATTCTTCCTTCTCGGAATTCGTCCAAACCAGCGTCATCAAATCCGGAATTAAATTACGATCCTAACAAAAGAAATTTCGTGTGAATCCGACTTCGTATGAGAAAGTTATGGCGAAAAACGATGATTGAATTCAAAATTGAAAATAAATAAAACGACACACAAACCATATAGATGCGATCCCCATCGTCCACTCTACAAAACCCAGAAAAGGTTTGACGATCCGACGAAGTTTGCGACGACGATGATGAATGGTCACGGACTGTTTGAATTAATTCTGGTCAAACGAATGTTCTAAACAGAAAACGAATTGCACCAGTAGATTACGTGCCTCGAGAACATTAACATATATTTTTTTGTGGAATTTTTCTGAAGTGTTTGCATTTTCATTGAAATTTGGATTGAAGTAGATCTAGGCTTTGCAACCATTTGAGGAGGAGAAGGAGATGAAGAAATGAATATACAGCAAATGACAATAGGATGGAGCTAGGGTTTATAACTGTATATATATATATATATATATTAAATTTCCAAAATTTAATTAAATTTACTTTCCATTATTTATTGTCAATTAGATTGATTTATCATTGGATTCATATTTCAATATGTAAATATCCCCAATTTTATCTGCACTTATATTTACATAGTTCTAAATATTAAATTTCAAATATTACTTCATTTAACGTTACGTATTTATTATTTATTACTTGCTGCAGTTGATTATCAATTGTACTTAATATACTAAATAGATGGTAAATTTTGAATACTTGTTATCATTAACGTTTTATTTCCACTTACAAAATAAATGAAATTATTACATAAACTCCCTTAATTAAGTCAACCATTATCTTATATTACTTAACTGGTAATATATATACCCAATTGCCCTAATTGGTTTATAGTTATCAGCTAAATACATACTAACTTGTAAATAAATTCGTTTAATTGCAAATGGATCTGATCAAATTTAATAGATTGAATAGATGGGTAAGCAAATAATAAATTTTCCTTTTTGTCAAATTCAAACCCATTCCTACTTAATTATCAATTACAATTTATTACGAAACATTGATTTTATGCAATTACTTTTTATTTGCGTAGTATTACATCAATTCCTATAACCTTGGATTCATTCCCAATTCACCAAATTCAATTAATTACACTTTACAAATGTGTTTCCAATATATAGGTATTGCCCAAATTAAATTTATTAGCTAACTCATATTAATAAACAAATGACTTATATGAATGATTAAAATTTTCAATTATCTCACTTTACTCCTAAACTTCTGTTATTTAATAATTATTGCTTAGAACCTGATTTTAATCTTCCCATTATCTATTTAATTCCTTCTAGAATCATAGCTAATATTTGTCATCCTTTCATTACCCAAATGTTCTTATCCCATCAAATTTTAGGTTATCGAAATATTAATTGTCAATTTCTTTAATTGCACTAAATTTATCTATTAAAGGTTGCACTTAACCCAAATACATAAAACTTGCCCAATTTCTCCTTAAATCAATAACCTTCATATACAAATATGTTTATCATAAATTTTATCTACTCTTCCTTTTTAGGTAATGTCCTATATATTATATTTCCATGTAATTTGCAATAAATCATACTCGTAGTTATATCACATTAAATGAATAAATAAGTGTTGACTCTATTCTTTTGATTCAACATTGGTTTACGTTATATTTCATAAATATTTCTACATACATCAGGATTTTTTAAAAATGGTTGTAACGTGAAATCTCGTCTACTTCCCATTTTATATTTAAGGCTTCTAAAACCGATTCATATCATTTCTCTAGTCCAAATTTTATTAATATAACCTTAAATTTAATTTATTCCTATCGATGTAATGGTTAAACACAAATTTCACTTATTTGCAATAAATCCACAAATTGGATTTCAAATTTTCAAATAAATAAATAAATTTTAGTTTATCACTTCTTAAATACCCAAACGTCAATGCCTTAATTTAAACTGCATTTATTACATTTTATAAAAATCCTCCATCTTAAGTGACAAATCAAAACTACCCTAACTACACAAATCATCGTATTATAAAGATATTTACACTATCCTCCATTTATTACCTTAATTTATTTAAGGTAACCTTAAATTAATATCTATTGCAATGATTTCAAATTATTATTCCCCCATTCCTTTTTAATTTCAATAACGCCAATTTTAACCGTTATATTCTCTTTATTTATGCGATAAATGCAATTATTGAATCTAATACTCCATTTAATTAATAGATCCTGCTTCCTAGAATCTATATCAACAATAGGTCAAATATATACATAGAATTAGCCTTAACTTCACCTAAAAGAATTAGCTATTTCAACTACCGCACAAAACTACGCTACTGCACTATTTAATCAAATAAATTAATTGAACTTAAATCAGCATAAAGGTTATAGAATTATAAATGTAATCTTAATAAATTCATTTATTGATTTAGACTCTTTCTATACAGTAATTAACCTATTTGTGGGTATGAATAACTTTGGAATTATATTACATCTCATTAGTGCGCGTTTTATTTCCTATAACTTCTCCTTATTTAACTATACCCATTAACAACCAAAAAAATTAAATTAACTTTATTTCAATCTATTTCCCTTCTTAACTAAATAAAATAAATGGTTAACCTAAACACTTGTTATCCTTTGATATATTCAAATTCACTTCCAACATTTATTAACAAAATGTTGCCATAGGTTTAGATTTACATAAATAAATTATATGAATAGGTAGAAAAATTGGTAATCCGCAAATGCCCAATATACACGCATTAATTACTACCTATTGTTAGAATCCATTTATTAATTTACTAGTTAATAACGGTCTTTTTATTTCTATTTACTACCAAACTCTCTATTTTATTATAGTTCCAATATATTAATACTTAGGCACATCAAGTGCTAGCCCTTTTGTTATTTATATTAAATTGGGTATGCACAAATAAGTTGTTAATTAACTATTTCTACAAAATTATATTCATACATTCAGTTCCATATCTTATAGGGTTAAATTCTAATTACTTACGCTTAATCTATCAATTTAATACTCTATTCAAACATGCATTTAAATTCTTTTTATCCTAAATAAATTTTATTAAGTGTTGACATCCACTAATAGCATTCACCTTTATTACAACCAAAGGTGACATCTTCACTACTGATTTTATATTAATGAATCTCATTTTAGTTAATATTTTTTTATTAATATTCTCAATTCAACATTTATTGATTTCTTAAAATTTACTTTTAACAAAAAGTGACAAATTACATTATCCAAATCTATTGTCATAAAATTTTATTGTTACACTAGGTTACAACTACTATACCAAATTTCTACATTTATTCTTAACAAATTAGAAATTATATTAATTTAATTTATTAAATATTATTAATTTCAACGGGTCGTTATAAGATTATTCTGACCATCACAAAAAAATCAAGACTTGTTCCTTGTACCAATTCAAAGAAAACACTCCTTAGCATTTTCATTCCAAAATTTCATATTTGAACCAAAACTGTTTTCAAATACTATTATTATTCTTATTTTCCCAAAATCTTGTAAATCATTTTTCCAAAAGCACCGGGATTTAGGTTCTCAAGTTTTCAACCTAAATTCTTCCAACTTAAATTATACATTTTTGTAAATCCATTTTATAAATCACTTCTATTAAACCATTTTAAGTATTTATTCTAAAATATTCTAACTTTTAAATCAAATTCTACTTCAACATTAACATCGAACGCCCTATAGTCAAACTGTGAAATTTAAATCACAAGGTATTTGTTTCCAGTTTTTTTCCCTTTTCCTATTTACCCAACGTATATCTTAAAAAAGAAACATACTAACAATAATCAATACTCAATTAAAAGAGCATGACTAAACAAACACTAAATGATAATAATAACATATTATCATCTCCTAACACCCAACCAACTAAACTACACTATTTTTGAAAATCATTCCTTTTTATACATAAAATACACTCTAGATAAATTTATTTCATTTATCCAATTTTAAAATAATACTGTGTCGATTAAACTTGTTTAAGTGTTTAGGGAATCCATATCGATAAAGTTGGCAAAACACATCGACCAAAATTCTTAAGCCACCCAACAGATCAAACAACACAATATAAAACTTTTTTTTCACTAACAAATATGTGCTCTTATATATATATATATATATATATATATATATATGTATGTATGTATGTATATGAGAACACATAACAGTGTCACTTACCCTGTCTCTAATGAGTTAACCCCACCAAAGCCAAGGTTCTCGCTTAACCTTCAGCTCTGATATCAAATGTAACGAACCAGATTTTCGACCATCAAAAGTCGACACTAATACGTCTACTGTATCACATGTCGAACATTTAAATGCAAAAAAAAAAATCGATTTGTTAGGGCGAAAGAAGAAGGTAGAAGAAAACTAAACAGCATAGAATCTCACAACGCAGCGAATAATATGTAATACAACAATGATCTTTACAAAAAGAAAACATCTTTATTCATATATACAACATTAGAGCACACTAGATGTACCCTAAATTTGGACAGTTATAACACATGTACCTATATTGACAAACATACAAACTCTATAATACAGTGGAAGAAAAATATACGTGAATATATATTGACCATCCATCTCCTCTCCAACTCTAAAGTATCTAGCTAAACTCTAAATTATAATTTTTGATTATGATTAAGTAAACAAGATTTAAACTAAATTTTATATTTAAAAATTATCCGATTAAGACTTAATAAAACATTTTAAATTCAAAGCCAGATCTTTAAAATATCAACTAAAATGTTTTTAATAAATTTTAATATTCCATAACATAGTTGTTAGCCAAATGCAATCATTATTATGTTATAAATACTTTTTAAATACACAAAACTTTTTAAATGTATAAATAAATTAATGTAAGTATTTAATTACGATAAAAATTTTATATATACAAACATATATGTAATTCCTTCATGGCCTAGATTTTTTTGTGAAATCCAAAAACTATTAAATAAATATAAATATATTATAGTTAAATATAAACAGTATTTTAAACTTGAATAATATATATACGCATATATATATATATATATAATATTTAACTATCATTTGGCAAAATCAATTTTTTATAGGCCAAATGTAAATTTATAATGATTTAGTTTATATATATGAATTATTAATGAATTTAGTTTTAAAATTTATAAAATACTATTTAAAAAGTAGTTAAATTTAGTTACAATATTTAAAACATAAAATATTTATATAATAATATACATATGACCAAAATCAAATTTACAAATACACATACACACACGTTGTTTTAAACTTGAATTAACAAACAGTTTTGAGCAATTTAATTAACTATTAGTCTAAAGCATGTAAATAACTAGGTTACGAACATACTTAATGGTTGTATAATTAGGCGCTTGCATGGATGTGCATGCAAAAATTTATTGGTAAATGTATTATACATTTCTATTTGTCAATGTCAATCCAGTTCATTTGTATATTTTAATCGATAAACTTTTTACCAGTTAAATTAATTGCACAAATTTATCAATGTAGATAATTATAACTTTATATAGCATGTGTTCTTATAATACTAGAAAGGTTAATGCTGCTTTATCTTTTTTCTTATAAGGTTCTCAATAGTCTTTTACGTTTCTCCAAATCTTAAGATGAAACAGAGATGTCTTTCGACTTCACTAGTGGATGTTAGAACTCTTCTGTTTTAGGATTCCAACCTTGAGTTTGCTCAATAAGTCGTATCCTCACATATCATGGATAGTCCTTATCGGTTGTATTGTATACAACTTATGACCTATTATTCCTTAACCTAATCTAATTTCAACATTGCGTTTGCTAAATAAATCGAGAGAAATTATTCATTCATACCCACCATTTCGCGACAGCCTAAGTATAACATATACAACTTGAGTTTGCTCAATAAATACATACAGTTATCTTACCTTGTCTAGTCAATATATTGATAATACCAAGCATAACTTCTCTACCTTCAGTTTACTCAACAAGTGGAGGGTGCAAATAATTTATTAATATACATATGGTAAAGTACAACACATATATTAAAGATTCATGATCTTCAATGTATTTATTTGAGTGATATCAATTTATGAAATTTATACAATGATCGATTTTTTATACAATTATGTGTTGAAAATCTTGATTGAATATTAAACTTGAAAGAAATTTAAAAATACTTACAAAGGTTAGAAAACACAATTCACCTCCCCCCTCTAGTGTTTATTTAGCCTTAAGATCCATAATTCCGCAACATATACCCGGTATCATAGAAATATGTTTTCAAAAACTCATAATTTGATTTTTGAAAAGTTTTAATGGCTAGCAACACTCTTATTGCATTTGTTATCATTTCGGTCGAAGAATAATCTACCGCTAGACCCCTACTTTTTTACAGCGGTAATTACACTTATTGGTCTTGTAGGATAAGATCAATTTACCATCTAATGGTTTAGATATTTGGAATGTTACACAGAATAAATATACAGAACCACAAACTAATCTTGCACAACGGACCGCAGTCCAAAAGGCATTTGCACAAAATAATTCTAAAGCCATGAATATTTTATTTTGTTCACTAGATAAAAATGAATTTAATAGAGTCCTTATTTGTAAGTCTGCATATGAAATTTGGAGAACACTGTAAGTTACACATGAGGGCACAGGTAAAGTGAAACAGACTAAAAATTCTAACTAATCAGTTTCTATTGTTTAAAATGAATCCAAATGAGTCTATTTCTGACATGTATTTTAAATTTCAAGATATAGTGGATTTATTAGTTGCATTAGGTATTTTTTTACGGAAGATGACCAAGTTAGAAAAATCCACAATTCACTCTCTTCGGAATGGGATCAAAAGACACTACCAATTGAAGAGGCTAATTATATTAGTACTCTAAAAATTGAAGAATTAATAGGAAATTTAATGTCCTATGAAGCACAATCCAGGGCAGAAGAGAAAGCAAGGCAATAGGAAAGAAATCCATCGCTTTCAATGTAATGACCAATAATTAGGATTCAGATGAAGATAATGACAAAGAAATCGCTTCCATGACTAGAAATATCAAAAAATTCCTGAAGCATAGAAAGATGAACACCTTTCGAAAATCTGATAACAAGATGTTGGAGCTGGAACTATAATTGGATGCTTCAACTATGATGAACCCAGTTATTTTCAGAGCGACTGTCCGCATCCAAATAAATCAAATATCTTACCAGCAGATGATTCATCCGAAAAAAGAAAAAAGGCTTATATTGCAACTTGGATAATTCAGACACTTCCTCAAGCGACATTGATCCAGAATGAGCACGAAATATATGTTTCACGTCTATAACAGACTAATAAGGACTGATGACTAAAAAGCTGCAAAAAAAATATTTTTTAATTACTTTTTTTGTTGATTTTGGTTTTTAGGAATAACATACAGATTAATATGATATTGGATGAATATAAGTATATAAGTTTGTGTGTGTATGTATATATATATGAATATACTAGGTTAGTTTTATTTTTGAAATTTTTGGTCTACATGTCGACATACCCCTATGTCATAAGTCAACATGCATGCTAAAAACTAAAAGTTGAAATTTTGATTCAAAATTTAAATTTCAAACTTCCCTCTCTTCTTGCATTTACTTTCATATTCTAAAAAGGCACCTTGTTAATCAGAGAACATGACTCTTTACTCTCAATTAATTAAATCTATTTCTATCCATTTTTCCTCTTATGGTTTAAATGAACTTTCTTTTGAAAATAAATTCTTGGTAATTGAATCTTCTCAAAATGATTTTATTTGTTATCCAGATTTGGTCAAAATATTTTATGCAAATTTAAACAGAAAATTTTATTAAGGAAAAGAAGGTCAAGTTTGGAGTAGTGTTAATGGTACTTAAATCATTTTAAATTGAGAATTTTTGGGTAATTTTCTTGGTTGTAATTCCAGTGGAATTAACCTCACTACCTTCCAAATTGATGAATAAAATTGTGAAGTTTTTCTTGATATATTTGACAGTGATGAAGAATTTGAATTCACACACGAGAATCTTCGACCAAAATCGAAACTTATGAATCTCATTTTACAACAAAGTATCACTTCGAGGACGGGTAATTATAATAGCTGTTAGCGCCAAAATTGGTCACTAACACCCAAATCCAGATAAAAGCACCAAATATCAGTCACATATCAGAGATAGAGTGTATGTAGAGAGTAAAAATGTGAAGAACAGTCAAAACTAAAATGAAAGCAGTAAAGAACAACATATTTTATAATGGTTCAGCTAACTCTGGTCTACGTCCACTCCAGAAGTTTCCTTTTTATTGTTGTTAGAATCGATTACAATTACAAAATGGCAGAGCAACCTTAGCCTTAGGAAATAGAAAGCAAGAGAGCAGAAAGAAGAAGATCCCCTTTTCTGAACCCCCACATGCTGTATTTAATGGTAAACCCCCAGTTGCTGGGCTTTTTGAGTAGCTCAGGCCCATCAGGTCCATAGCCACACCATCCTGCCGAGCCATACTATCCTGCCGAGCCGCACCATCCTGTCGAGCCGCAATCCTGTCGAACCGCACCGTCGTGCCGAGCCGCACAATTCTACCGGGCCGCACAGTCCTACCGAGCCGCAATCCTGCCGGGCCGCACTCCTGCCGGGCCACACTCCTGCCGAGCTGCATAGTCCTTCCGAGCCGCACAGTCCTTCCGAGCCGCACAGTCCTACCGAGCCACACTCCTACCGAGCTGCACTCCAGCCGAGCCGCACTCCTGCCAAGCCGCACAGTCCTGCCGAGCCGCACTCCTACCGAGCCACACTCCTGCCGAACCGTACTCCTGTCAAGCTGCACAGTCCTGCCGAGCCACACTGTCCTGGTGAACTTCATCCTTTTAAGCCGAATCCATCATATTCCAGCTTCGATAATTATGAAGTTGGTTAGGTTAAATCCACCTATTTATCGCCTTGACAAAAGGTGAGTTAACATTTGCCCCCCCCCAGAACACGCCTTGCTATTGGAAGGTGTGTTTTGTATAGCCTCTGGTCCGATATCCGAAGTCTATGCTTCATTCATAATCATGCCATTTGACCCATAATCCAATCCAATCCAATACCAAGCCATCCTATCTGTCAACTAAGTTTTAATCCGTCAATAACCAATAGCCAAATCTATGTCCTTTCTGGGTTGATATCCAAATTCAAGAACGCTCCGCGCCCTTTGCCGAATTCAGGACCCCGCCTGGACCATTTATCCTTAATCGAAATCCTAATCCATGACCTCTTTGGGTCGTTTTATCATATTGATCCCGACTCTCCGGTCAAGGGTTTGTATGCTCTCCGGCTTTGGCTCTCCGGCCAAGGACTTGTGTATTTATCGGCCTTGGCTCTTCGGCCAAAGACTTTGATATCCACCGGCCTCGGCTCTCCGGCCAAGGACTTTTATATTCGTTAGCCTTGGCTCTTCGACCAAGGACTTTTATATTCACTGGCCTTGGCTCTTCGGCCAAGGACTTTGATAATCATCGGCCTCGGTTCTATGGCCAAGCACTTTTATATTATGTTCGAGTCTATGCCATCGCTCTTCGACGAAGGGACTTGTTACTTCCAATCACTGCACGGTCTCTCCAATCGGGACAGTAATTGCGAGACCTGAATTTTTTATTACATTGATCCAAATCCAGTCAGAAAACCAGAAATCCATATCAAAAATCCTACTCAAAAACAAAATCAAAAATCAAAAATCCAAATCAAAATGGCAAATCAAAAAACGAACAAAACCGGGAGTTCAATCCAAACTCCAAAACCATACCAAAGAAAAGTTAATTTCCAAAGAACGAAAGAGGAAATCAAAGTTTGCAAAAAAAACAGAAAGAAAACAGGATTTCATAGACCCGAGCAGTACGGTTTTTCGTCATCTCAAAGCACGCCTAAGGACTATCCTTGCCCGTATGTGTGTAAGTGACCTAGCCGTATTACTCTGGGCACCATTACTTATTTGGAACCATAAAACCATTCAGTTTATAACAAGCCGGCGTTGACCAGATCCAGTGCCACCTTCACTCGAGGTAGGTGGTGGCTGCTCCTGTTCCACTGCTACAGCTCGATTCCTTATGTACTATTACAGGTGACCATTCCTTATATGCTCCTTAATGATATCTTTCAAATGCCTGCAATCGCTTGTGTTGTGGCCATCCAGCTCATGGAATAGGCAATGCTTTCCCGATGCCCGCTCGTATTCAGAAGGTTCCCTCCTTGCCGACTTTCGGTATTGGAGATGCCCTCGAGTGTCCAAGTAAGTCCTTTCTAGAGTCTCACTTAAATCTGTGTAAGAAGAAAACTTTGACTTCCTCCGAGGCCTCTTCAAAGTGCTACCATTTCCATTCATTTTCCTTTATCATCTTTATTTGGGTCCTCCCTGGGTGGACCTCCACCCCTCACTGCATAAGCTTCAGCCTCTCTCCCTACTCTTTCTGTCTGCGCATCTTCCTGCCTCAGGAACCTTTCCACCTCATGGTAGAACTCTCCGAGATCCCTGGTGGGTCTTGTTCCAACGATATCTTGAAATCCGAATTTTCTGCAATTCCTGAAACTACTGCCATTAAAACCATCAATGGATCGGGCCGATCCACTGAAGCCACCGCCACATTAAATCTGGTTAAGAAATCCCAGAGCGACTCTCCCTTCCATTGTTTCATCGATGTCAAGGTCATTACGTTCTTGGGTCTGACTATATGGACCCGAAATTGCCTCATAAACCTCTCAATCAGCTCTATCCAAGTGTTAATAGAACCACTCTCCAGCTGTCTGAACCACATAGCTGCGATATCCGTCAAATACAATGGGAAGCATCGGGACATGTCCTCATCCGATGCCTCCAGTACCTCCATATGCCTCATGTACTTCGTCGGGTGAACAGCAGGACCCGTTCTCCTATTGTACATCTCCAACATTGGTAGCTTAAAGTCCAATGTGTTCCTAGCTTGCTTGACAGTAGGAGTAAAGGGACTCCTATTCATATCCTCCAAGTCCTTATTTATCAATCCACCTCTCACAGCTCGTCTGACCATCTCTGCTAATCTATCGTTGTCGCCAAGCTGTAATCCTTGTCTGTTGCCTCTAGTCTGCCTCCCGAGTTCATGATGGAATCCTGGCACATACTCCTCATCACGTACACCTACAATCCAGTTGGTGTCGGCTTGCACAACGTTATCTGGTATCCCTCCATGGATTGGTCCAGCATTTCCTGGTGATATGCCCCGAGTCTAGATCCATCTAGGTTAATAGCCATCTGCTGATTGGGGGCTGTCCCTTGTTGAGCCATTCCCTCTTCTTGCTGGTTGAGCGCTTCTGATCCAGCTCCACGAATCTGAACTCCTGCATTTCTTGCTTGTGCAAATTATCTGAGAAGTGCCAGCGTCATCTCCTCTTGTCTTTTCAGCATCGCTTCCATCTCATCTTTGGTGATGTAGATGGATACTTGACCTGCTCCAGCTCCAAAGGAAGCCTATTGACTTCCCTTTTGATTTCTTCTTTCTATCATTTGCTTCCTTGTCGAGGGCCTAGCCATTGCTTCCTAGAATCCAAGTTCCTAGTTCTAAAATCCCTGAGTTCAACTCTCAGTGAAAACACCAAAATGTTAGCGCCAAAATGGGTCACCAACACCCAAATCCATATGAAATCACCATATACCAGTCACTGCTCAGAGACAGAGTGCATGTAGAGAGTAATAACGTGAATAACAGTCAAAACTAAAATGAAAGCAGTAAAAAACAATAGATTCTATAGTGGTTCAGCTAACTTCGGCCTACATCCACTCCAGAAGTTTCCTTTTTATTGATGTTGGAATCGATTACAGTTACAAAATATTAGAGTAAATCTTAGCCTTAGGAAATAGAAAGCAAGAGAGCAAAAAAGAAGAAGATCCCCATTTCTGAACCTCCACATCTTGTATTTATAGGTAAATCCCGAGTTGATGGGCTTTCTGAGTAGCCTGGCGCATCAGGTCCATAGCCACACCATCCTACCGAGCCATACTATCCTGCCGAGCCGCACCGTCTTGACGAGCCACAATCCTGCCGAGCCGCAATCCTATCGAGCCGCACTCCTATTGAACCGCACCATCGTGCCGAGCCACACTCCTGCCCAGCCGCACTCCTGCCAAGCCGCATAGTCCTACAAAGCCGCACTCCTGCCGAGCCGCACTCCTGTCGAGCCGCACCATCTTACCGAGCCGCACCGTCATACCGAGTTGCACTCCTGCCGAGCCGCAGTCCTGCCGAGCTGCACTCCTGCCGAGCTGAAATCCTGCCAAGCAGCAATCATGACGAGCCACAGTCCTACCGAGTCGCAATCCTGTCGAGCGGCACTTCAGCCGAGCCGCACTCCTATCGAGCTGCACAGTCCTACCGAGCCGCACCGTCCTAGTGAACTTCATCCTTTTAAACCGAATCCATTATATTCTAGCCTCGATAATCATGAAGTTGGTTAGGCTGAATCCGCCTGTTTATGGCCTTGAGAAAAGTCGTGTGAACAATAAACATCTTAATTTTTTTTAAAGCACTGTTTGTTATTAAGGTCAATACAGCATCAATTGGGCATAAGTCATTTTAGATGATTTTTTTCAAAAGAACATTTCTAGACATAAGAACACACTCTTCTACGATGTGTATCTTACAGGAATTTTCACGTATTTTAGTGTTTATTTAAGAGGAGAAAAATCCACTCCTCGAAAAATTTGCGACAAAGCCAATATCTCTCTTATGCATATTCCACCATTTTTTAACCATGTGAGATACATACCGAAAATGAACAAAGATTGGCATGGAAAGAAGAATAAGTAATTCAACAAAAACAGTAACAAAAAGAAGGTGATGAAATGAAAGTGGAAGAAGAGGAGGAGGAAGAAGGGGATACTTTCTTATAAAATTTTGAAAATCCATCTCATTCCTCCAACAAAGAGATCCTAAGGAACAAAGAAAATCTTCTTAAAAACCAAAAGAATCTTAAGCAATCGTTTAGTAAAATGTTTACCTCTCTTTTAGACAAAGTGGTCAAATACTTTGGAAAGATCATGCGCAAACTTGGCAGCTTTTCATCATCATCATCTACATATTTTTAAGCCCATTTAGTTGTTTTCTTATGATATCAAGCTTTATATCGTGTGCTTTTAGTTTAAGTTCATGTCGTTTTTATGTATTTTCTTTCCTTAATCATTAAAATCCATGTATCCTTGAAATATATCTATTACTACCCTACATTGTCTATTAGTCTCTAGAAGTTATAAAAATATAACGAAATATGATAAAAACGAAAACTACAACAAACACACAAATTTTGAAAATTTAGGCATGTATGTCGACATACATCTAATCTATATGTCGACATATAACGGGCAGATATCAAAAGTTTCAAATTTCAAATTTCAAAATAGAAGTAACTACCACTAATTCATTCATTCCAAACAACTTTCTACTTCTATATAAGTCTACTTCTTCCAGAAAACTCACTTATCATTTTATTTATACTCTCTCTTCATTCTCAAACATATTTTTACAAATATGTCTTCACCACATCAAAAATAATGTGATAACCTTGAATAAAATTTTCAATCTTTCAAAGATATTCTCTCTTTTATCTTAGGAAATCAAAGGCATCTTGAGTTAAATCACATGCAGTTGATTGCGGAGCAAAAAGAACATTTCGGTACCCTTTGATGGATGATTTCTTCCTTAATCAAAGAAGAACAAACCAACAAACTAGAGTGTACTACAAACATGGATACTGAAGATTGAGATGCCATTAAACAAATCCAATCTTTAGGTTCGATGGTTGGATTAAAGTTCCACGAAATGCATAATTATTAGTTTTGGATTTGATACATAAATACACACATATATGTACATATACATACTCTTTTGGATATGGTTTGATTGATTTGGTGCGTATTTGGAATGGACTGGTTTGGATTGTTTACACTAAGGACTAATATTTGGATTTGAGTGATTAAATTTGAATTGTTTTATATGTATTGGATTTGTATAATCTGAACTGAATAAGTAAAATGTGACGACCCATATTTTTCATCATTTGATTTTGAATATTTAAATGGTTTTATATTGGATTGGAATTATAATTTAGTTAATAAGTTTTAAAAACTGGAAATTCGAGCGATTTCGTAAATTTTAGAAATTGTTGATCTAATCGACGCGGTAAAATAGCGTTCCGTGGAATATTCTTGGATTTCGACGAAACCAGTTCCGTTGGATTCGTAATATTGTATTTTTATCGGATTTCAAATTTCGTAGCATTTGGAGTTACCTTTTGATTGTACGATCTAAAAATGACTAGAAATAATTTAATTAAATTTAATTTAAACAGTCGATTTAAAAAGCTATCTTCTCCATACGATCGAATTAGAACTCGAAACTTGTTCCATTGCATTTCGGATAGGGGTATAACATTATGAATGCCATGTTGCACGCCTCAATAGGAGTTTGGAATTTCACGGTATGTAACACGAGATATTTTCAATATTCAATTATATAAAATCAATCAAAAGTCCAAATTGAATCACCCTAACCACATGATTAGCCGGTCTAGCTTATACCCAAAGCCACTTTTCCTTTCTAATAGGAAACACCTCTTTCTTTTTTTCCAGATAATCAAAATCGACTTATAAAAAAAAAGAGGAATCACGAATCAAATTCATGCTTTCGTTATTGGCGTCGCTCCTAACCTTAGAGCTTGCGCACGATGATAGAGGGAGCTCAACGATGGGTCGTAGGTGCTGGAGTGGAGCAAAGATCCAAGCGAGGCCGCGTTCGTGCTTATTGGCGAGGATGAGTGGGTGCTCATGCAAGGAGTATTCGCAGGGTCGAGGGCAGCTCTAGGGAGGCTCGTATTTGCGTAAGGTCGCGTGGATGTAGGCTGTGTGTGTCGATTCGTGGATGGCTGGAAGGGGCAAATCGAGAGCGTGAGTGCAGTCATTCGCGTGGTATCAGGTCGTCGTTGGAAGTGATGTCTGGTGGGTTCGAGTCGTGGCGGTGGCGAGCGTGTTGCTGGTGGAGCCGCGGTGATTTGGGAAGGGACGGCAGTTGCTTGTCGACGAGGTGAGGGTTTTTCTATTTGTTTATTTAAATTCCATATATACACACATATATTATAAATAAATAGAAATTATACATATATGCTGAGAAGGAAGAAAAAGTAATTTGGAAAATCAGATTTTTACATATCTATATATTAAAGAAAGTTTTACAGCGAATGTTAAACATCTCTGTTTTAATTTAATACTTATATAGAGTTTAAGATATATATATATATATATATATATATATATATATATATAGCTCTACACTTGATTTACAGCAAGTTATATTTGATATTTATTTTTCAGTAAAGGATTTTTCCTATATACAAATAACCATTTTAATTTAAATATACCCAGAATAAACAGAAATAGGTATATATGCAAGGTATTGGAAAATATGAGGATTTTAAAATTTTCATAGAGTTCATTAAGATTTGATTTTAAAATGTAAATAGGTCTAGTATAAGTAGTTCCAAAGAAGTAAAATAAATATATATATATATAATGGATTTAGGGTTAAACTGTTTAATTAATCGATAAAATTATTTTGGTTACTAATATTGTTTAAGGAAAAGAAAAAATTAATAAAAATATTATTATTTTTAGTATTAAATTACATTATTAAATGTTAAACTGTTCGGTTAGTTCAAATATTAGTAAACTGCATAATGTCTATACAAGGTCAAAAATAATGAAGAACGAGCCGGTTTGAATTGGATCGCAAACAAAGCAAAGGTGAGTTAATCTCACTCATCTGGGTATCATTTAAATTTAAATAGTTAAATTTAAATAATTGGTTGAATGATTGAATTGATTCGATGTGCTATATTATATATAGTAGTATATAGTATATATTGGAGTGATTGATTCCCGCATTATATAGCAGATGAGACCCTATGCGCCGCATAATAGCGGGTGATATTATTTAAAACCCATATACCATGATATTCCACCTCGAAGTGGAATTGGTATTTTATTGTGCTAAAATCTATGGATGCAGGGAAACAGGTTGGAGGGATCCAACTGGATTCCTCAAAATATTTAGATTTGTTAAAATATTCCATGATATAATTATTGCTATCCTGTGATGAATTATACTGATAATTGGAAATGTTGGATACTATGGTTGATTTAAAATATTTCGGTGGATTGAGTTATCAAAATCTATAGAAATGGGATTTCTGAAAGAAAGTAAAAGAGTGAATTTTGAGAAAAATAATCATAGAAATTTGAATAAATTAAAAATGAATTAGAAAAGAATGAAAAGTGATTTTTGATTTCTGATAAATAAAATTCCAAGTGCGGGAAATGAGATTTTGAATAAATGGGAATAAGTAATTTTATTTTTAAACTCAAGTGATGTTATATCAAGAAATAAAGAATTTATTTTGAAATTCAAGGTTTTAATTTATTTGCAAGGATAAAGAAGAAATTTGAAAAATATGAAACTGTGATTTACAGTTGAAAAAAATTTAGATCATAATTAAGGAACAAAGTCTGAAATTAATGGATTTTGAAATAAACTGAGTAAGTAATGGAATTTATTTCAAAATGGAGTAAATTGGAAATCAATTTGGAAATTGATTTAAGTGTTTGGAATTGGAAATTTAAAGGAGAATGTGACAATGAATTTATAAACTGGGTTTATAAAAATAAAGTAATATATCAGTGGATATTTGAAAGAATAAATTCACGGTGGGAATTTATTAAAGGAATGGGTAAATTTGTTTAAAAATAAATAGTGATTTATTTTTAAAAGATGTGGAAGAAAAGAGTATTTCCTTGGGCGGCCAAGTACGTTTTCAAAGCAAATTTTGTAAAAAGTTTTAAGTTGTTTTAAAAGTATGTTTAGAAAACTTATTATTTTTAAACGTTTAAATTCTAAAGTAACTATTTTCTTTTAATCTATTTATAGCAGTAATTATTTAAAGGTGGCTTGGTATTATATTTTAAAAGTTAGAAATTCAGTTTTATATTGTACAAAGTAGTTTTATTTTAAATATTCTTAAAGTATATAATTTGAATAGGTATTAAAGTAATTTTTAGTTTAAATGTTTCAAAGGATATTTTATGATAAAGCGTTTTTAAATAATTGCACAAAAAATCTATATTTTTTGTGCTCGGTGTTTTCAGTGGAAATAGATAGTTGGGAATTTATTTCATGAGTAAAGTATGGTTTGAAAACTGTTTTGAAAAGGGTTGAAAATGAAAATATATCTTGCGAAGATATTATGAGGATAATAAATGAGTTAGGAGATTATTTATTATTTGATGGTTGTTTGTGAATGTTAATTGATAGTTAAATAATCGACTATCAATATTGGACAATGCGCCGATCGTTTCGAAGTGACCGGGATCGAGAATAATTTCTCGAAAACCACTTCGATCCGGTTTGTACGTTTTCGTGAGGAAGACGAGTTTGGATTCGAAGATGGAGCAGTGAAGTGCAAGGGCTAGTTGCTACTAATCCTGAGGATGATTCTAAAATGGATGTAGAGGGAGTAGTGCCTTCGGTTCCGTTCAAACCCGGGACGGACTTGTATGGATGAATGTTTTCAGAACATCGTCAGGTGCACGATGAGCATTCTAAGTGATATGTTCTAAAAGGTAACACTTAGCCTCAAGCCTCATCGACCGGGAATGATTGAAAATCAGGGGTTATGCAGCAAGGCTAAGTGGGTAGCACCCATTAGCGTAAGGTCATCCATGTCTAGATGTCCTTTTTATTCGGCTTAGTGGTGCGGTTGCTGATCCTAACCGTGGGGTGATCTCACTCGGAATTATCCAGTAAGAGGTAGTCCCGGTCTTGTGTTGCAGGGGATTGGGAGTAATCCTCGGTACAGTGATCTAGGCCACGCACTGTGACAGGTGGTACCCCAGTGCCTAGTCATAAGTTGGAAATCCATTCTCCCTACGCGCCTGCACGATTTTGATTGTGCCCAACTATTGCTGAAACGTGAGATGCAAGCATTTCAGCTAGATTCTATTTTACTTTTTATAGGCACTATTATAATATCAGACGGATTTGATAAAAAGTGATTTGGCTATCATAAGGTAAAAACCCGACATGTTTATTTGTGGCATGGTCTTACAAGATGCTTTTGATTTCAAAGGATTTTGAAACTTTAATAATCCAATTGAGTGTTGTTTTCTCATGCAGGTATTCCAGACTGACTCGGGTGTTAACTATAATGCTCGGGTCAGACCGAGTATTAAATGATATAGGAAAGGATGCTGTGGAGCTCAGGAGACGAGCTAGATGGCAATACGTACTTCCGTATTTGTGTTAAATATTCCGCTGTGTTGGTTAGCTGTGTATTCAGATTGTGAGGACATGTTATGATTAATGTCCAGTTGTATGTGATGTATACTCTGATGATGTAATGTATAAACAGATTTGTGTAAAGATGATTTATTATCTATTATATTTTATTCTACTGCGATGGTCAGATTATGATGTTGTTTTCTAATTTCTTCTTCTACCTCTTCTTCTTTAATCCAAGTGATTTATATTTTCGTTCATCTTGAGTTGATTGATGGAAATAGTGTTGACTCAAAGGGTACGGAACTGCAGGTCGTTTCATTTGGTATCGGAGCCAGGTTAAGCGAGAACCTTGGCTCTGGTGGGGGTTACTCATTGAAAATAGAGTCCGTAGTACTCTAGAATGAGTTTGAGGTATTAATAGATATGAGCGCGTATTTGTTGATGAATATAAATTGTTTTAATATTGTGTTGACTTATTGGTTGAGTGGAATATGAATTCTGATCGAGTAAGTTGGCCGCTATTCAAGAAGAGTTTATAAAGACCTGATACGATAAATTAACACAGTATTATTTTGAAGGTGGGTGAATGAAATAATTTTACCCAAAATATGTTTTGATATAAAAGAAATATTTCCTTAAATTGTTATATAACTTGGATGTTTGGACGATAATATTTTAAACAAATAAGATTATAAAAATTGGAATGACTTGGATAATCAAATGGGAATTTGTATGAGCATAAATTATACAAATGAATTATAGTTAAAAATTTGATTTAAGTCAAAATTTGAAAATTTAAAACCCCAGAAATTTTGGAAGTGTTTTGAAGACAAATAATAGCATTATTGTTTTAGAAGTATCTTTAAAAGGAAATTGTTTCAAATAAATTTTGGGAAGGGATATAGCATTGAGCTCACTTCAGTCGCTGGAAAACAACTTCGGTGATGACTGCAGCATCATCGATGTTCATTTTCGAGTTTCTAAGTGACAGATTGCTGCCAAATTGATTTGTTCAGAAGAACTTGTTTGTTTTTGAAATTTCAAAGGAAATTTGTTGGGAATAAAAACCAGGATTGGTTTAGAAATTTGAGAAATGTGATTTTGGGTTAATAGTGGTTTTAAAATGATTTGAACCAAAAGCCGGGCGTTTGAAATCCTGAATCCTTATTTGAATTGAAAATCCTGATGAGGTAAGTTATAAACTTGTAAAGTTAAGATGATTTTTAAATAAGGAAGGAAAATACGTGCTTTGAATGTTGGAATTAAAATTTAAAGTTAAAAAGTTAAATAAATTTAATTTGGAAAATTAAATTGTGGAAAATTTAATGGATGATTGGAAGAAATAATTAGTAAATCTTGAATGTGATTGGAAAGGGAAAATAGAAATTAAATTTGGATTGGGAGATAAAATTTAATTGGATTGAAATAAATTGAATTAACCTAAAAATAAAACCCAATTGTTTTTGAATTAAGTTGAAATTGAATTGAAATAAATTGAGATGTAGATGATATTAAGTGAAAGTAAATTTTTACTCAATTTAAATTCAAGTAGATTGAATGGATTAAAGAGAATGGTATGATGCTAGATTTAACTGAAATTAAGTTAAATAAAATTGAATTGAAATAAATTCAGTTGAGTTATAGATAATATTGAATGTACTAAAATTATTACTTAAATAAATAAGCGTACACTAAGTAAGTATTGAATTGGGATAAATAAGCTTTGGAAGCTTATAAAAGAATTGAAATAAAAATATAATCCTTAGTTAAAAGTAAAGTGAAAATATGATTGACTGTAAATGGATGGAGACGTATGAATATTATTAAGTGAGTAGCTTAGAAAAATGTAAAAAGGGAATAAATAAGCCGAAATAAAAGTGTTGGAATTTTGGAAAATGAAAGAAAATCCAAACTGGAATTATGAAAAAAACTGAGCTCAGGAGAATTTAATGAAGTGATTTTTGTAATAAAATCGAATCTTGATTTAAAAGTTGAAAATAAGCTAATTAGCTAAATAAATTATTTGATAGTGTATGTTAATAAAATTTAACTCCGTTAAATAAAATGGATTGTAAGTTAATAATGAGGTTTGGAGACAAACTCGAATTATATGTAGAATTCGACTTGGATTAATAATGAATTAAAACAAGTGGAGATTCGTTGTAAAAATAAAATGGAATTGGATTATAATAGAAATGATTTGAGTTACAAATAAAATCCAGTTCGAGTATAAATGAGTTAAGTATGTGCTTGGATATTATTTTGATAAATTGGTAAGGTGAATTAAAACAAAATGGACGGGCAAACTGAATTAAATGGAATTTGATTAAATGAGAATCAAATAGCAGTGAACTTAAGTTTGAAGTTGGAATAAATTAAAGTAAATTAACTTAAGTTTAAAATTTATAGAAGTTTGGCTTCGAGGAAGGGTGAAAATTCCGTAAATAAAATTTTGGGTTAAATTAATTTGGAAAATGGTTAATGATATAAGCATTGAATGTTGTCTAGCTCAATGAAATGGTTTTAAAATGAAGCTAATGCGGAGATGAGATGAAATGCAAATGTATGGTTGGTGAATAAACTAAAAATGGGATGGAATTTAAAATAAAATGAGTTGGAATCAATTGGATGTGGATAAAAATTAAAATGGATATTCTAATTAGTGAATATCGTCGAATTGAATAGAATAAATTAGTCGTTCGACTTAAATGAAAGTAAATAAAAATTCTATGGATTGGTAGAAGTAAATAAAAATAATTTTTGGAATTAATTGAAATAAATATGAGTTGTTTGGGTTAAAAATGAATTGAATGTTAGCAATTGAGTTGTAAATCATTTAAATTGAATGAAGCTGTACATGAATTGGTTGTAAACAACTAAAATTAATGTCGGAACCCTATAAGTTGCTATAAATATTGTTTAACCTGCATTGCTTATAGAAACTGGTAGGTTTTCTAGTTAAATATGTAAAATGTTGTTAAGTTACATGATTTTGGCACTTACATATTTAAATTGAGTAAGTACAGGTACCGGGAAGCCATTTGGCTGGATTTGGAAGCGCTAATTGCTAAATATTAAGCCGTTTGCTTAAAAATGCTAATTGAAGGTACGCCTACGCAATAAAAATAGGAATATGAACTGTTTTTGTTTTTCCGACCGTGTGGGTCGATGCATATGTATTTATAACTCTTGTCAAATTGCAAAAGTTTCTCCGTACGAAGGAGACTCTGCCAAAAAATTTCGAAAATTTTGGGAGTTAGAAAATTTTTGAAATTTTTTTTGTTAGCGACAAAACGATTTCAAATTGAAATTAAAATAAAGGATTTTGAAAATGGAAATTGTAACTAATTGTTTAGTTGGAACTAAAAGGATTAGGAAAGTGAATTTGAGATTTTTGATTTCAGAGGATAAATTGAAATTTGCTCGGCAAAGGTATGTATTTAAATTTCTGTATGAAATTTGATGATTTTTTAGTCTAGCCACTTGGCTTTTGTTTTCTTTTAAAATCTGGGGCCCGTAGAGGCATTTTGTATTTGTAATGAGCTAGCCGCGCGAAGGAGACGCTGGCGAATTTTTTTGAAAATTTAGAGAGTTAGAAATTTTTTGAGAAAGTTTTGATAATTTAAATTTGGATTTAAATTTAATTTTGAAAAAGTGGAGTAAATAATGTTGTTGGAAACTATATAAGGTTTTGGAAAGTTGGTTGAAGTAATAGTGGGTCTTTAATAAAAGATATGTTATGGCAAGTTGAAAAAACTGTTTGGTTTTAGAAAATAGTAATGGGTATTGGATCAATCTTCATAACTAGCAATTTCGGAGACAAAATTCTTTTAAGGAGGGAGGAATGTGACGACCCAGATTTTTCGTCATTTGATTTTGAATATTTAAATGGTTTAATATTAGATTGGAATTATAATTTAGTTAATAAGTTTTAAAATTTGTAAATTCGAGCGATTTGGTAAATTTTAGAAATCGTTAATTTAATCGACGCGGTAAAATAGCGATCCGGGGAACATTCTCGGATTTCGACGAAACAAGTTCCGTTGGATCCATAGTATTGTATTATTATCGGATTTCAATTTTCGTAGCGTTTGGAGTTACCATTTGATTGTACGATCTAAAAACGTCTAGAAATAATTTAATTTAATTTAAAAAGTTGATTTAAAAAGCTATCTTCTCCATACGAATGAATTAGAACTCGAAACTTGTTCCATTGCGTTCAGAATAGGGGTATAACATTATGAATGCTAGGTTGCACGCCTCAATAGGAGTTCGGAATTTCACGGTATGTAACACGAGATATTTTCAATATTCAATTATATAAAATCACTCAAAAGTCCAAATTGAATCACCCTAACCACGTGACTAGCCGGTCTAGCTTATACCCAAAGCCACTTTTCCTTTCTAATAGGAAATATCTCTTTCTTTTTTTTCAGATAATCAAAATCGACTTATAGTAATAAATAAATAAAAGGAATCACGAATCAAATTCGTGCTTTCGTTATTGGCGTCGCTTGCAACCCTAGAGCTTGCGCACGAAGATAGAGGGAGCTCGACGATGGGTGGTAGGTGCTAGAGTGGAGCGAAGATCTGAGCGAGGCCACGTTCGTGCTTATTGGCAAGGCTGAGTGGCGCTCATGCGAGGAGTATTCGCGGGGTCGAGGGCAAATCTGGGGAGGCTCGTATTCGCATAGGGCCGCGTGGATGTAGGCTGTGTGTGTCGATTAGTGGATGGCTGGAAGGGGGAAACTCGAGCGCGTCAGTGCAGTCGTTTGCATGGTATTAAGTCAACGTTGGACGCGATGTCTAGTGGGTTCGAGTCGTGGCAGTGGCGAGCATGTTGCTGGTGGAGCCGCGACAATTTGGGAAGGGACGGTAGTTGCTTGTCGACGAGGTGAGGGTTTTCTATTTGTTTATTTAAATTCCATATACACACGCACATATTATAGATAAATAGAAATTATACATATATGCTGAGAAGGAAGAAAAAGTAATTTAGAAAATCAGATTTTTACGTATCTATATATTAAAGAAAGTTTTACAGTGAATGTTAAACATCTATGTTTTAATTTAAATACTTACATAGAGTTTAAGATACATACATACATACACACATATATATATATATATAGCTCTACACTTGATTTACAGTAAGCTATATTTGATATTTAATTTTCACTTAAAGGATTTTTCCTATATACACATAACCATTTTAATTTAAATATACCCAAAATAAAAAGAAATAGGTATATATGTAAGGTTTTGGAAAATTTGAGGATTTTAAAAATGTCATAGAGTTCATTAAGATTTGATTTTAAAATGTAAATAGGTCTAGTATAAGCAGCTCCAAAGAAGTAATATATATATATATAATGGATTTAGGGATTAAACTGTTTAATTAACCGATAAAATTATTTTGGTTACCAATATTGTTTTAAGGAAAAGAAAATAAATAATAAAAATATTATTATTTTTAGTATTAAATTACATTATTAAATGTTAATAGACTGTTTGGTTAGTTCAAATATTAATAAACTGTATAATGTCAATACAAGGTCAAAAATAATGAAGAACGAACCGGTTTGAATTGGATCGCAAACAAAGCAAAGGTGAGTTAATCTCACTCATCTGGGTATTATTTAAATTTAAATGGTTAAATTTAAATAATTGGTTGAATGATTGAATTGATTCGATGTGCTAAATTATATTTAGTAGTATATAGTATATATTGGAGCGATTAATTCTTGCATTATATAGCGGATGAGACCCTATGTGCTGCATAATAGCGGGTGATATTATTTAAAACCCATATACCGCGATATTCCACCTCGAAGTCGAACAGGTATTTTATTGTGTTAACATATGTGGATGCAGGGAAACAGGTTGGAGGGATCCAACTATATTCCTCAAAATATTTAGATTTGTTAAAATATTCTGTGATATAATTATTGCTATCCTGTTATGAATTATATTGATAATTTGAAATGTTGGATACTATGGTTGATTTAAAATATTTCGATGAACTGAGTTATCAAAATCTATAGAAATGGGATTTCTGAAAGAAAATAAAATAGTGAATTTTGTGTAAAATAATCATAGAAATTTGATTAAATTAAAAATGAATTGGAAAAGAATAAAAAGTGATTTTTGAATTATGATAAATAAAATTCCAAGTGCGGGAAATGAGATTTTGAATAAATGGGAATAATTAATTTTATTTTTAAACCCAAGTGATGTTATATCAAGAAATAAAGAATTTATTTTGAAATTTAAGGTTTGAATTTATTTGAAAGGATAAAGAAGAAATTTGGAAAATATGAAATTGGTATTTTCAGTTAAAAAGATTTTAAATCATAATTAAGGAATAAAGTTTGAAATTAATGGATTTTGAAGTAAATTGAGTAAGTAAAGGTATTTATTTCAAAATGGAGTAAATTGGAAATCAATTTGGAAATCGATTTAAGTGTTTGGAATTGGAAATTTAAAGGAGAATGCGACCACGAAATTTATAAACTGGTTTATAAAAATAAAGTAATATATCAGTGGATATTTGGAAAAATAAATTCACGGTGGGAATTTATTAAAGGAATGGGTAAATTTGTTTAAAAATAAATAGTCATTAATTTTCGAAAGATGTGGAAGAAAAGAGCATTTCCCCAGATAGCCAATTACGTTTTCGAAGCAAATTTTGTTAAAAGTTTTAAGTTGTTTTAAAAGTATGTTTAGAAAACTTATTATTTCTAAATGTTTAAATTCTAAAGTAAGTATTTTCTTTTAATCTATTTATAGCAGTAATTGTTTAAAGGTGGCTTGGTATTATGTTTTAAAAGTTAGAAATTCAGTTTTATATTGTACAAAGTAGTTTTATTTTAAATATTCTTAAAGTATATAATTTGAATAGGTTTTAAAGTAATGTTTAATTTAAATGTTTTAAAGGATATTTTATGATAAAGTGTTTTCAAATAATTTAAAAATCTATAGTTTTTATGCTTGGTGTTTTCGGTGGAAATAAATAGTTGGGAATTTATTTCATGAGTAAAGTGTGGTTTGAAAACTATTTTCAAAAGGGTTGAAAATGGAAATATATCTTGCGAAGATGTTTTGAGGATAATAAATAATTTAAGAGACTATTTATTGTCTGATGGTTGTTTATGAATGTTAATTGATAGTTAAATAACCAACTATCAATATTGGACAATGCGCTGTTCGTTTCGAAGAGATCGGGATCGAGATTAATTTCTCGAAAACCACTTCGATCCGGTTTGTATGTTTTCATGAGGAAGACGAGTTTGGATTCGAAGATGGAGCAGTGTAGTGCAAGGACTAGTCGCTACTAATCCTGAGGATGATTCCAAAATGGATGTAGTAGGAGTAGTGCCTTCCGTTCCGTTCAAACCTAGGACGGACTTGTATGGATGAATGCTTTTAGAACATCGTTAGGTGGACGGTGAGCATTCTAAGTGATATGTTCTAAAAGGTAACGATTAGCCTCAAACCTCGTCAATCGGGAATGACTGAAAATCAGGGGTTATGCTGCAATGCTAAGTGTGGGTAGCACCCATTAAGGTGAGGTCATCCCTGTCTAGATGTCCCATTTATTCGGCTTAGTTGTGCGGTTGTTGATCCCAACCGTGGGGTGATCTTACTCGGGATTATCCAGTAAGGGGTAGTCTCAGTCTTGTGTTGCAGGGGATTGGGAGTAATCCTCGGTACAGTGATCTAGGCCACGTACTGTGACAGGTGGTACCCTAGTGCCTAGTCATTAGTTGGAAATCCATTCTCGCTACGCGCCTGTAAGGTTTTGATTGTGCTCAACTATTGCTGAAATATGAGATGCAAGCATTTCCGCTAGATTCTATTTTACTTTCCATAGACACTATTATAATATCAGACGGATTTGATAAAAAGTGATTTGGCTATCGTAAGGTAAAAACCCGACATGTTTATTTGTGGCGTGGTCTTACGAGATGCTTTTGATTTCAAAGGATTTTGAAACTTTAATAATCCAATTGGGTGTGGTTTTCTCATGCTAGTATTCCAGACTGACTCGGGTGTTATTTAACTATAATTCTCGAGTCAGACCGAGTATTATAGGATATAGGAAAGGATGCTGTGGAGCTCAGGAGATGAGCTGGATGGCAATACGTACTTCCGTATTTGTATTAAATATTCCGATGTGTTGATTATATGTGTATTCATCGTGAGGAAAGGTTATGATTACTGTCCATTTGTGTGTTATGTATACTCTGATGATGTAATGTGTAAACAGATTTGTGTAAAGATCATTTATTATTTATTATATTTTATTCCGCTGCGATGGTTAGATTCTGATGTTGTTTTATATTTTCTTCTTCTACCTCTTCTTTATTTAATCCAAGTGGTTCGTATTTCCGTTCATCTTGAGTTGATTGATGGAAATAGTGTCGATTCAAGGGATACGGAATCGCGGGTCGTTTCATTTGGTATCAGAGCCAGGTTAAGCGAGAACCTCAGCTCTAGTGGGGATTACCCATTGTAAATAGAGTTCGTTGTACTATAGAATGAGTTTGAGCGTATTAATAGATATGAGCGTGTATTTGTTAGTGAATATAAATTGTTTTAATATTATGTTGACTTATTGGTTGAGTGGAATATGAATTCTGATCGAGTAAGTTGGCCGCTATTCGAGAAGAGTTTATAAACACCTGACACGATAAATTGAGACGGTATTGTTTTAAAGGCGGGTGAATGAAATAATTTTACCCAAAATATATTTTGATATAAAAGAAATATTTTCTTAAATTGTTGTATAACTTGGATGTATGGATGATAATATTTTAAACAAATAAGATTATAAAAATTGGAATGGCTTGGATAATCAGATGGGAATTTGTATGAGCATAAATTATACAAATGAATCATAGTTAAAAATTTGATTTTAAGTCAAAATTTGAAAATTTAAAACCTTGGAGATTTTGAAGGTGTTTTTAGAAGTGTTTTAAAGACAAATAATAGCATTATTGTTTTAGAAGTACTTCTGAAAGGAAATTGTTTAAAATAAATTTTAGGAAGGGATATAGCATTGATCTCACTTCAGTCGCCGGAAAATAACTTCGGTAATGACTACAGCATCATCGATGTTCATTTTCGAGTTTCTAAGTGACGGATTGCTGCCAAATTGATTTGTTCAAAAGAACTAGTTTGTTTTTGAAATTTCAAAGGAAATTTGTTGAGAATAAAAACCAGGATTGGTTTAAAAATTTGAGAAATATGATTTTGGGATAATGGTGGTTTTAAAATGATTTGAACCAAAAGTCGAGTCTTTGAAATCCTGAATCCTTATTTGAATTGAAAATCCTGATGAGTTAAGATAAAAACTTGTAAAGTTGTGACGATTTTTAAATAAGGAAGGAAAATACGAGCTTTGAATGTTGGAATTAAAATTTAAAGTGAAAAGGTTAAATAAATTTAATTTGGAAATTTTAATTTTGGAAAATTTAATGGATGATTGGAAGAAATAATTAGTAAATCTTGAATGTGATTGGAAAGGGAAAATAGAAATTAAATTTGGATTGGGAGATAAAATTTAATTGGATTGAAATAAATTTAATTAAACTGAAAATAAAACCCAATTGTATTTGAATTAAGTTGAAATTGAACTAAAATGAAATAAATTGAGATGTAGATGATATTAAGTGAAAGTAAGTTCTTACTTAATTTAAATTCAAGTGGATTGGGTGGATTAAAGAGAATGGTATGATGCTAGATTTAACTGAAATTAAGTTAAATAAAATTGAATTGAAATAAATTCAGTTGAGTTATAGATAATATTGAATGGACTAAAATTCTTACTTAAATAAATAAGCGTAAACTAAGTAAGTATTGTATTGGGATAAATAAGCTTTGGAAGCTTATAAAAGAATTGAAAAGCATTGAAATAAAAATATAATCCCTAGTTAAAAGTAAAGTGAAAATGTGATTGACTATAAATGGATGGAGACCTATGAATAATATTAAGTGAGTAGCTTAGAAAAATGTAAAAAGGTAATAAATAAGCCGAAATAAAAGTGTTGGAATTTTGGAAAATGAAAGAAAATCCAAACTGGAATTATGAAAAAAATTGAACTTAGGAAAATTTAATGAAGTGATTTTTGTAATAAAATAAAATATTGATTTAAATGTTGGAAGTAAGATAATTAGCTAAATAAATTATTTGATAGACCATGTTAATAAAATTTAACTCGGTGAAATAAAATGGATTGTAAGTTAATAATGAAGTTTGGAGATAAACTCGAATTATAAATAGAATTCGACTTAGATTGATAATGAATTAAAATAAGTGGAGATTCGTTGTAAAAATAAAATGGAATTGGATTATAATAGAAATGATTTGAGTTACGAATAAAATCCAATTCGAGTATAAATGAGTTGAGTATGTGCTTGGATATTATTTTGATAAATTGAGAATGTGAATTAAAACAAAATGGATGGGTTAACTGAATTAAATGGAATTTGATTAAATGAGAATCAAATAGAAGTGAACTTAAGTTTGAAGTTGGAATAAATTAAAGTAAATTAACTTAAGTTTTAAATTTATAGAAGTTTGGCTTCGAGGAAGGGTGAAAGTTCCATAAATAAAAGTTCGGGTTAAATTAGTTTGGAAAATGGTTATTGATATAAGCAGTGAATGTTGTCAAGCTCAATGAAATGAAACCAATGTGCAGATGAGATGTAATGCAAATGTATGGTTGGTGAATAAACTAGAAATGGGATGGAATTTAAAATAAAATGAGTTGGAATAAACTGGATGTGGATAAAAAATAAAATGGATATTCTAATTAGTTCTCCAATGAAGAAAGAAAATCAAGATTTCACTAGGTAGATTTTGAAATATGTCCAAAACAATTTGCAAAAAACATCGCAGTTTTGCAGTTCGGAATTCAAAATGGGACTTCTTTATAAATGATATTTTTAAATGATTAAAAATATGAAATAAATTTGGTAAATCTATTAAAATAGTTTAAAGGAGATTTGGAATGGAAAATATGAATTTTCAAATATTAGAAAGTTGTTTAAATCAAATAAGCTTATAGAGCACTTTCTACATCACTTTTCTACCGCGAATTCCATAATTTTTGGAATATGAGTTTAAACGTAACGACGTTTTCCAGAATCAATTGTGAATGTTTTAAAAATGGTAAATTAAGCGTTTTGGATGATAATTTGGAATATTTATAAGCGGTTCCAAAATAAAGTTGAAAATCTGAGTATGTGGAAACGACTAGTGCATTTGTCCCGCCTGTGAGATTTGAGAAGATAAAACAAGGTGTTTAACTAAGGTTAGGGATGAAGCAACCAGTTCCCTAAACTTGACTGGCCTATGTTTTCTCTTTTTAGGCGAGGGGTGGAACAGATCTAAAGGAAAACCCGGATGCTCTAAAAAGATCGTATTTAAATTTTTCCAAAATAAAAGAAAAGAAACAAATTCTTTGAATGTTAATTAACTACTTATTTCTTTTTATCGATGATTTGTATAAAGGAACCGTGATCGGATTTGGGCGATTCTTATCCGAAAACCCCTTTCAAACTAATTTTTGAAATAAAACGTATTGATGAGAAAGATCTTTATGATGTAGGATTACTTGCCATTTGTCCCTAGAGGTGAATTTGCCATAAGTCCCTGGAGGTGAAATTTGCCATTAGTCCCTTGAGATGAAACTTTCCATTAGTCCTTGGAGGCGAAATTTACCATATTTAAGATGGCAGTAGTGCTCTGTTATGAAAATCTTCGATTTTCATGGATATGATTTGAAGTTAAGAAAGAAATCTTTGATTTAGATTTAATGAATGATTTGAGAATATTTTCCCTAAGTTAAAAGTTATAACTTGAATATAAGAAACTTTGATTAAGATTTAATGAGTGATTTGGAAAGGTTTTCCTACATAAAAGAGAAAATGATTAGGATTTAAGAAAGGTTTAAATAAATCAAATGATTTGATAAATGAGGCTTAATGATTCCATATATTTTTGAAAAGAAAAAGGAATAACTTGAAAAGATTTTATCTAAGAAAGATATTTGATTTAAAGGATGAAGTAATTGGTTGATGATTGATATCCACGTATGAACTTAACATCTTTTTAAAGCGATGATTGGCTTCGAAGGAACCAGAGTCAGATTTGGATAATTCCTATCCGAGAAATACTTCGAACCAATGTATACGTTCGAAAGTGAAGACATGTTGAAGAAGATGATTATTGAAGACCGTAGATCTTCATTGCGCGAAGACTGCTTGTTGAACATGCTCTGGTTGGCCATTATTGTAGAGTTATTTATAGCAGTGGTCTCCTCGTGATGGAGATTTTTCGGATTGCAAGGGCTTCTCGCCTAGTAATGGCCGTGGAAAGTGCCTTCGGTTTCGTTTAGTCCCAGAATGAACTTGTACGGATGTTTGTCTGACATTGTATTCTAAATTACATTTGAGTGGTTTCTATGAACGTATATCAGTTGGTGGCGGAGAAGGCAACTTCTCTTAGCTTAACACCCTTTCCCGAGACATACGAGCTCGGGAAGTTATACTTCATTTGACGTGTAATGGCAATGTGACATTCAAAGTGGAACTTGTTATGATCAACGCGTGGTTTTGTATAAAAAGCATGGCTTTGAAGAAATTGATCATAGCTTCGGGAGCCTCACACCCCAGTTATGATGGTATTCTATGTGGTCAGATGTATGCTCGCATTTCGAATAGTAGTGATTTGGGTCATCAGATGTTCTGGGCCCTAGGTACGAGATACGTCTGGGCCTCATGGCATTTATTTCCCCATGTGGATAAAGTGGTTAGCTTGAGAAAAGCAGGAAACTACCGGTTATCAATTGTAGTGTAGCAAGTATAGTTCCAAGTGATTAGTTTGAGAAAAGCGATTAAGGCACCGTGGAAACTATGTTTGTTATGCGAGGATCGGAGAAAATGTCACTAGTTTCCTATCATGTTGGAAATCCAATCCCAATACGAGATTTATGGTTTTGACTGTATTCCCAAAATAGCTGTAATGACTTGCAAACATTTCAGCTACCCCCTTTCTGGTATCATATATTCCGTTGGTATATTCTGTTGACCTAGTCCGGATTTATTACCTTAAACTTAATCCAGTATTGATACCTTATTTGAATAAGTTTATTTGAAAAGTGTTTTGAAAAGAATGTCATTAAAAATAATATCAAGTGTATTTTGGTATGAAGTGTTTTGGCTATCATAAGGTAAAAATCTGTCCATGTTTATGCGTGGGCGTGGTCTTATGAGATACCCTTCTTTTCAAATGTTTTGATAACATAGTCATTTTAAAGTTTGAGTATCTCATACTGGTTTATCAAGCCTGATCCGGGTATTTTTAATACTCGGGTCAGATCCGAGTAGTTTTAGGTTGAGTTGAAGACGGTTGGAGTTTCCAGAGGAGAGCTGGAGAACTTCATCATCGTATGGACGTATTCTATTATCCGCTGTACTTAATGTAATTTTTTTGATGTTTGTCAGCAATTGTAAGTACAGGTATTTATAACCATCCAAGCTGAATTTAGATTAGACTATGATATTGTATTTAAAATTTTCCGCTGTAAATATTATTATTGAAATATTATATGTTATTCCATTCATGTGAGATTCTGTTATGTCTTTATTTTCTTTCTACCCTTAGTTATCCGCTTATTCGTACAATTTGAGTTGGACATGTGTGGTTTATTGTCGATTCAAAGGTTACGGAAAAATGGGCCATCACAGTTTAAAACAAACGAAATCTTTTTTTTTCGAAGTAGCGAAATTACGGGTCGTTATAGAAAGGACATGGATACTCATGAGTGTAAAGATCAAGATATGAAGATCTCAAGACTATAATATAGTATGTAGAGTAATAAAATATTGTTAAAGTCCTTGGTAGCAAACTTTGATCTCTGTTTCCCATTTTCTTATCCTTTATTTTTTTTAATTTTTTTAAAATATTTTTATAAAAGTTTTTCAAAGTTTAAAATGTTTATAAACTATGATTAAATTATTTTATGAAGTATCAAAATATTTTACAAAGCATAAGATTTTCAAAAAAATTAAAAATAAAAGAATTTCCAATTTCCAAAGGGATATGCTGCCATACACCCTATGAGTATGTCGACATACATGCTGTAAATTTGAAATTCAAAGTTTTAAATTAAGTGTTTATATGTCGTAAGTCTTCACGAAAGAACATGTCTTTTTATCTCTATAAATAGGGGGTTTCCCCTGAATTTTTTAGCAACTAATTTCTTCTTTCTTCTCTCTCCTCTTACTCTGCCAAAATTTCTAGTGAAAAATTTATTCAATTCTCTTCAAATTCAACCAGAATCAATTCAATCTTCATTGTATTGACTCTCTACTATTTATTCTTGATTTCAATCAACTCTTTCTCAATTCAGGATCGGAATGATACTTAAGAGGTTATAGGATCCATTGTATCCAAAGTTTAAAAAATTATCTTTAGGAAAACCATCAAATTTTAGTTGTATTTGCTAGGGTGTGATTGTAGCTCGTTCAAATAAATTAAGTTTGCCTGGGTGTGATTATAGCTCACTCAAATCAATTAGGTATGCTTGGTAGCCCAAAAATCCAAGTGGGTATGCTTGTATCCCGTCCAAATCAATTGGGTGTACCCTGAACCCGAAAAATCGAGAAGGTGTCTCGTAGCCTCGGAATCGAGATTGTAGTTGGGTTTTGCTTCTACCCATTTAAACGTCGGAATTTTAAAAGAAATCTATAGAAGCAATTGTAGGAAACTGGATGTAGGAGAAATTCAAACCAATATAAAATCCATAGTGTTATCTCTTTAACTCTCTACTTTACTTTATTACTTTTACTTAATTGTGTTTGCATCTGCAATTGATTGTTGATACAATTTTGTATTGAAAATATGAGTTTTGATATTAAACTTGAAATAAATTTAAAAAGACTTACAAAAGTTAGAAAACACTATTCTCCCCTCCTTTAGTGTTTATGTTGCCTTGTGATCCATAATTCTGCAACCAATAAACATAACATATATCATTATATATATTATATATGCATATATATCTAATTGATTAACTTATTTGATTAACTCATTTATTTTATTAATCGTATTAATAAATAATATTTTCTTAATTAGTTTTATAACATTTTCAAACATTCTAAAAAATTGTATTGTAAATTTTATAATATGTGTTTTATTTTAAATTTATCTTTTAAACGTAAAACTTTTATTTTAAATTTATCTTTTAAATTTAAAACTTTTAATTTAATTTTCGAAATAATTTGAAAATTTATACTATAACATTTATATTTTTTTATTTTAAATTTAACATTTGAATTTAAAACTTTTATTTTAATTTTAAAACAATTTTGATTAGTATAAGGTCCAACTCAATTTGGGTCTTTCCTATCAGGGATAACCTTCGGGCTTATCTCATCCTTTCGGGCCAGGTCAGTAGCTAAGCAGGGTTGAGTACTTGATTATCCAAACCCAACCTTAGAAACTACTTTCCTCGACACCCTACTATTTGAGTGAGCTTTAATAAGTTAACCCAAATACTGCTTATTTTGACCACATAGACTATTTGACTTTGATACCATTGTTTGAACTAATACATCACGTAGTGGGATAAATGGATAAATTTCAAAAAAATTATTTGATTTTGGATCTTATAGGACCTATGAAGTCCAAATTTATTTTGATCTTATCTAAATTTTGTTTTAAATAAATAAATATTTAAATTAATTTATATATAATGAGTTATTTATTATTTTATAGTATTGTATTATATAATGACATAAATTAGCCCATACATATTTGTATTCAATAATTTTTTTTAATTTTTTCTTAGCAATACAAGGCCATGTACAGAATATATTTTTTAAATTAATTTTCCATATGGAAAATTATAAATAAAATTAAAAATTAATTATAAAAAGAAATTTACTTTTAAAATTTTGCACTTGTATTACAATAATTAAATTATATGTTAAATAACTTTAAATGTACTTATTTCAATTACTTATTTGTATATATAAATTTAATTTAATTGAATAATGTATTTATATATTTAAATATAAACATATTTGTTTGTTACTTCTGAACACTTCAGACATTTATATGTAAATATTTATGAAATTATAATATACATTATGTTTTATTTATATTGTATACATTATCCATTTGTTAAAATAATTTAATTATATATATATATATATATATATATATGTATGTACAATATTTGAAAATAAAATAAGTTATTTTTATAAATCTGGCTACGAGCAATATGACAATTTTTACAACATATATACATATATAACCATCGTATGGTGACCATGTTGACAAATGCATATCCGTGATATTGGATTCCTAACCAAAGCATATATGGCATTTTAGTTAATATAATCAATATATGTGTGTGTGTGTGTGTGTGTGTATATACACACACATACACACACACACATAAGAGAACGTACCTCTACCTATTACCTAGAAGATACACATTGAAACGAAGAATCCAAACTCCTTGAATTTAATCTGGGATTAAGAATTTGCCAGCTCCCGAACACAGTTACCACTGACGATCGAATCTACTTTAATTTGATGTTTAAAATCATTGAATGGTTAGAGGAAGGTGTGGAGAATTTTAGAGGCAAAAAAACTAAGGAAAAATTAAGGTTAAGGGGATTAAATAAAGGAGATCTAAGAGAGTAAAATGTGGATGTAGATCCTTTTATTTCTCTTACTATTTCTCCCTTTCTTTTAATTCGAACTCCCCTTCACTATCTCAATCATAGTTGGCCTCACCAGTCCACCAATTGCCGAAAATTACAAGCCCTATATGGACCTCAAAACCATTTCAAGCCTAGATAATACTTACTACATCTAAATTCAATTTTAACGCGAATCGATATCATATATCGATTAGTGTATTTACAATTTTTGTATACACACATATTTAATATTGATCAAAAAACATAAAATAAAATTTTACAATTAATATTTCATGAATATTAATTAGTTTAATTAGTTTATAACAATTATAATTTAATTAAATCGGGTGGTAACATTAGTATTCAACGTTTCGGTTATGTGACTCTTACGTGTAAATTTGGTCAGCAATTAATATCGAACAATTTGAATATTAGTTTCCCTCATCACTTAGCAGGTGGTGTAACGTTATGCCCAAATTTATCACTTATCTTGTGATGTACACTTAAATGTGCATATTTTTACATCCATATTTAATCTATTTTATTTAAATAAATGTCATAATTGGGTATTGTTACATGTTTAAAATCAAAATTTCAAACATACTTTCAAATCATCATTCATACATCAATATGGGGGTAAAATAGTAATTTTATGCATGAATTAATTTGGAGAATATTTATTTGCACATTTTCTTTTTAATTATAGGAATTTTTGGATGGAAATATGTAGCTATTCTCATGGAAATATGCATGTACAAGGATGCAACAATGGAATGATGATGGAAATAATTCAAACCATGCATCATGGAGGACCTCATCTACCCACCCACTTGCCTTAATCTACAATTAGAAGCTAATGGACAAGTTAGTGTAGGTTAAAGTTTCATGCATACTTGATGATGGATTAATTAGAGACTAATCATTACGTGGTGGCCACACTTCCTAAAGGGTATTTTGGAAAGCCCCCTAAAAATTGGATTAAGGTTTTATGCATGTATAAATAGCCCTCTTATATACATGTAAATGATCTTCTTCTCTTCTAATTTACTTATAATTAGAATGCATATTGTAGCTTCAAATAAAATGAGAAATAAAATGGCTTCCTAAGCCTCTTTCTTTTTCTTCATGCTCTTTTACTTTATATTCATTTTTATTTACATGCTTTCTTCATTCTAATGTTTGTAGATTCGACTCCTTTTATGACTTAGTTTAATTTTATTTTTATGCAAGTATCTTAGTTCTTTTTTTGCTTACTTAAAATGTTGAAATTTACATGTGCTGATTTGATAACACAAATGAGTAATTAAACCCCTTCAATTTAGAGGTAGTGAAGCTCTCCAATATTATGTAAATTCAACATGTCCTGTGATTTATGGTCTCTTTTATACTTCATGAGAAGTAAATGTTGATGCGAATTTATATCAATGAATTTGAACGTCTATGCCATATTTACAAATAGGATATTCTTATTCAAACATAAACACAATTTACATCATCATTTTACTTAAAATAGCTTATTTTTTGAATTCATTTTCATGAGAATTGATTTATGTTAATCAATAAATAAATAAATCATACTTATGATAAATACATCACTAATTCCACTTAATATCAAAAATAGAGATTATATATTATTTTTGTGTTGATTTAAAAAACTATGAGAGTGGATTTGCCTCAAAATTGTTTTCTAATCTCATATTTTCCATCACCTTTTGTTCTAGCTTTTCTAGCTAGCTTTTAAAAAATTTAGCTTAAAAACAATAACAACTTCAAAATTTGGTTTAATCTGATTGAATAGAAAATTTTAAAATCTATATATTTCACCGCGGATCGGCCCGTATTCGCCACGTACTAGCATTGTATGCCATGCACTTGCGATTAGTTTTATTTAAAAAAATTCGGCTATTTTCTAAACAGATAGAAAAATAGTTGTTAAATAATTTTTTAGCGCCGTTGCCGGAGAATTTGATTTGATTTTTATTTCTATTCTTTGAATTATTTTTTGTTTGATTTTATTGTGTGTCAACTTTGTGTCTTGAATGCATTAAAAAAAACATTGTGTGTTTGTGTGCTTTTTGTTTGCATTTATTTGTGTGCTTGTTGTTTTCTAGTTTCATTTGCATTTGTGTTTCTATATATTATAAAAAACATACACAATTTCAAAACAAAAAAATTTATTTCATTTTCATTTACAAATTTTATTTTCATTACAATTTTTCATTTTTTTTTTTTACACATTTACATTTTTCAACATCACTGCACATGTTTTTCATTTTTCTGTCAACTCCCCTCACTAGCATTATGCACGACACACATCCACCTCTTCTTCAACGTCCCTAAATTTCCTGCCGTTCACCAGCCTTTAACTTGACCTCTGTCCCCTGCATAACATTTCCATTCAACCACATTACATACTACTACAAACGACACATATACTTCTATTGTCCATTACATATTCAACTAAGATTTACATATTCAACCAAACATCTTAATATCAGTACACACCAACAGCTCATCTTCCATTTCCAATTCCACTTCAGTTCAACCACACAACCCTGCACAGTGTACCACTACCACTGACCAAAACTTCATCACCATTCAAACTTCTCTGCATACATACCATTTCACTGACATTTCATCTCCATTTTGCCATCAATTCAAAGTCCACATTCACACCATCAACCATATACCCACTTACCATCTCCTAACCATCGCCTTACTATTAACATTTAAACCAACATTCAATACCCATCTACTTATCTCTGCTTCGAATATCTCTACAACATTCGCTGTGCACCACCCTTCTCTGTGCACCAGCAAGCAACATCCTTACTGCCTAAACTTTTGACCACCAAGTGCCATAAACATTTCACAATTTTCAACCCATTGCAACTACAAACTTCTCTACCACAACATTCATCATCATTCACACCACCACACTTCCGCATTTCGACATTAAACACAGCAGCTCCACTGTGCTGCACCATAAATCCTCAAACCACCTAACTACCGACGCCTTACTTACACACCTTCCTCATCACCAACAAACTACATCCAGACAGTTCATCTCTAGAACTCCACAATTCCATACCACCCACTGATATTACCACTATCACAAACAACCCTAGTTTCCTCCTACACTTCAAAGTAAACACCACATCACTCACCTTTCGGCCTCTCAACGGCCACAGCAGCAAATACACCCACTTTGCTCATCAACTGTTGTTGATGCAACTCCCTTTACTACACACAGCACATAACCAAACTTCACCAAATACTTACTGTACTCAACCACTAGCCACTATCACTAACCCTCTTCTAACTGTCAAAACCTTCTACTACTGCCTGCATACATCCATCTCAACCTTACTATATGTGTTAACCCGGAATTTTGGGTAATATTTATTTGATAATCTTCATTAATAATTATTTAAAATGTGCAATATTGATTTGATAATCTAATTATTTAATTTAACAGAATTTATCCTTTCAAACTAATAATATTTAATTGGTAAAATTTATCTTTCAAAGCTAATAAAAATCTATTCTATTTATAATGTATATATGTATATAGATTGTGAATAGGAAAACTTTGGTTTAAATTTAATAAAAATACTTTCTATGCATATATATTATGATTGGAAGTCCTGTTTTAAATTTAATATAATATCTTTCAAAGGATATTTAAAAGTTAATCATGTATTTTCAAAACAGCTTAGGTAAATATTTATTTATTTAAAAGTATTTTAGCTTAAGTTTAAATAAGATTTGATTAAAGGTTCATTCCATTTGTTTTTAATTTCTTTCTTTTAGAAACTTATCTTGAATAAATGTAATTTGTGTATCTGCAAACACTAAAAAACATAATAGATAAATAATAAAAAACATATATAAACATAAATTGATATAAACATGATACATATTAATATAAGTAATTAATATAATATAGAGATTAAACATGTGTAAGACTATAATAACATGCAACTTACATTTGTAGCTTAAGTGTTATTCAAGTTAACAAGTGGCAATGATTTTTCTTTATTGATTGAAATATTTATAAATAGGTATATTGAGAAAACCTGGCTGTTGTATTTCAGTTCAAAAATTTTTCGATCTTTTCTTCTCCATATAAACTAAAAAGAAACTAAAAACTGAAAATCAAAATCAAAAGAAAATCAAAACAATAACAACCTGTTTCAAGTTCAACTCAACAACAGCTTCAAGCTAAAGATTCAACTCAATATTATTCAAGATCAGTTAAACATCAAGTTTCAACAATCAAAAATAAAGTTCCAGAATCTAAATACAAACTGCTCTCTGTTTTTATAACTATTGAGTAAACCTTCCTTTAAAAATAGTTTTAACTATGTTTATACTAGATATATGTAACGATTCCTAGTAGTGATGTAGTGAATAAAGTTTTTGCATGTATGTAATGGATGTGTATGTATGTGTGTGTGTGTGTGTGTGTGTGTGTGTGTATATATATATATATATAGCGATATGTCTGGAAATATCTATGTATATGTTTATATACAAACCTCTGTTATATTTCAGTCTCAAAAATATCAAAAAAAAAAAACATATTTTCCAAACGAATTAATTTTAGACCAAGATCTTTAAAGGAAAAAGGATTGTAACAGGGTAATAATAATTTTAAAAATGGACGCAAAAATTTATATTAAGTATTTACTTCAAAAAAAGAAAAATTACAGAGAAAATAGAATATAAGTCGAAATTTGATTATTTGGAAACCATATTTTGATTGCGTAAACAAATTCGTATTGTAAATTGATGAATTTTAGAAATTGAATCATGATTTTTAGTATTGTATAAGTCGAGATATACTGAGTTGATTGGATTTGGGTATATCATCGATTGCCGATGATTGGCGACGAGGGGTGTGTCAAGATTGAGGCTGGAGGAGGTTGGAAGGCAAGCGAACTCAAAAAAAATGAGTGGAGATTTTTTTGATGAACACGGCGGATCGTCGGAGGCGATTTAGGGTTTTATGGTTGGTTTTGGTCGTCGGGATTGTTAAGACTCGCACGATGTTGATAGTGGACCGGACTCGATCGCGTGTGGGGGATATGGTTCGTCGTGTCGTGGCACGTCTCTGGGTGGACTAGCAAGTTTTCTGGTGGTCAGATTAGGTGGCGCGAGTCGATTTTCGTCGATATGTCTGGGTTCTAGTGGGTTATAGTTTGCTTGATTTCGTTTCCTCGTGAGTTTGTCGGTGTTGAGGGGTTGGAGCATTCATATAGGTGATCGTCGACACGCTGATGACCTCCGTGAGGATCAGAGGTGGTCAGATGATCGGGGCATGTGCATGCATGCACATTTTATCAGGTGGTGTTGAAGTTTTGGGGAAGATGATGTTCGATTCGAGTTAGGGTCGAAGTCGGTAGTAGTTTTTCTCGAAGTCAATTTGAGTATGTTAGTTGCTCGGGTTTTTGTGAGAGTAGGCTCGGGTTTTTCTTTTGTTAAGTTTGTATTAACTAGTCTAAAAATAATTGTAAAGCAAACGGGTTTTACTTTAAACAACTATATTAACCAGGTTTTAAATATGAAACGAATTAGTTACCAGGTTTTAATATAAAGCATGAACAAGTTTTTAAAGTATATTAAAATGAATAAGCTTTCAAAAGAAAGTTTTCAATATAAAATAACCAAGTTTTTTTAGTAATGTGAATTTAGTTTTCGAAGTAAATTTATTTAAAACAAGTGTTAAATAAGTTTTCAAAGCTTTAAAATGTTAAAATAAATGTCTTAAATTTGTTGTGTAAAGATTCCTAAATGTTTTCAAATAAAGTTTAATGATGTAATTAAGAAGTGGTTTAGATAATGTGTATTAATTCTAAATTAATCAAGAGTTTCGAATGATCTTTGTATAGATTTATTTCAAGTATTTAAGTTTAATAAGATTTAAATGAGTAATTAATTAAGATAAAGAATTTATCTTTAATTAATTAAGGTTTTGATTAATTAGGGATAACTAATTAGTGAAACTAATTAAAAGTTAATTACTTAATGTAATAATAAGGGTTAATTAATTTATGTTAATAATTAATGGATAGTTAATGAGTGTAACTAATTTAAGGATCGTTAACTAGGGATTAAGGGATAATTAATTAATGTGATTAATTTAAGATAATTGGTTTAATTAATTAAGGATTGTCAATTACTTAATTAATTAAGGGTTCATAAGTCTTAGTAATTAAAGGTTAATTAATTAAAGAGTAATTAATTAATAAAAGTAATTAAAGGGATTAATTACTCAGTGTAATTAATAAAATTAATTAATGTGATTAATTTAAGATAATTAATTAATTTAATTAATTAAGGATAATCACTTATGAAATTCATTAAGTATAATAGCTTACTGCGATTATTAAAGTGTAATTACTTAGTGTAAGTAATTGATGGATAATTACCGAATGAAATTAACAAAAGGGAAATTACTTAGTGTAAGTAATTAAAGGGTAATTACTTAGTGGAAGTAATTAAGGATTAATTACTTAGTGTAATTAATTAAAGGATTAATTAATATAATTAATTAAGGAGTTAATTAATTAATGTAAGTAATTAAAGGATAGTTAATTACTGATTGTGATTAATTAAGGTTGATTAATGAATGTGATTAATTAAAGATTAATTATTAAATGTAATTAATTTAAGAATAATTAATTAATGAAAGTAATTAGAAGATCATTAATTAATGTAATTAATTAATTAATGAGAGTAATTAAAGGTTGATTAATGTGAATGGTTAAAGGATAATTAATTTATGTAATTAATTAAAGGCCAATTACTTAATGTAATTAAAGAATAATTAATCAAAGATGATTAATTAAGGTGGATAACTAAATGATGATTAATTAATTGGTTTGTAATTAGTTAATGTTAAGTAAGTAGGATTAAAGGCAATCTAAGTAATTAAAGTTAGTAATTAATTTAATTAGAGATTAATTAAATTAGTTAGGAATTAATCAATCTTTCTTATGGATGATTGAATGATATTGAATGCCTTAGATTATGTGATATCTCTAATATGTGATATGTGCTGCTTTGTGATATGAGATGCTTTGGTTGAATTGTGATAATATGGATTATCTATATGTGATAATGTAAATTATCTATCCGTGTTAATATATTATCCTAAATGATAGATTAAAATGTTTTAAACTTAAGCAACTTGGACATTAAAACGGCGTTTTGGATTTCGATGAAACCGGAATCGGATTTTCAAATTGGATATCCGAAAAACCACATCGATCCAAATTAAACGATAGATCGTGAAATCTCAGGTGAAGTTCAAGATGAAGACTCAAAGTGTAAGGGCTATTTGTCGTTAACTCCAAGGGTGGTTCCAAAACGAGTGTAGCGGAGATAGTGCTTTAAAATTCGAAATGAAGATTCAGAGTGCAAGGGCTATTGTCGTTGACTCTGAGGGTGATTCCAAAACGAGTGTAATGAGATAGTGCCTTTGGTTTCGTTCGAACCCATAACGGACTTGTATGGATGAATGCTGTCAGAACATCATCATTAGAGGACGATGAGTATTCCAAGATATGTGTTCTAGAAAGGTAATCGTAGCCTCAAGCATCATCAACTGGGAATGGCTAAAACAGGGAAGGTGCAGCAAGGCTAAGTGGGTAGTACCCAAGTAGGACAAGATTTTTCCCTGTCTAGAGGTCCCTTTTATTAGGCTATGTGGGCGGTTGGTTGCGCCAACTACGAGTTTGTCTTATTTGGGATTATCCAGTAAGGGATAGTTCCGGCCTTGTGTTGCAAGGGATTAAGGTGGATCCTTGGTACTCTGATCTAGACCAGGTACTGTGACGGACGGTACCCCAATAGCCCTGCCATTGTATGGAATCTAAACTCCAAAAACTGCCGTACGTTTTGATTGTGCCCAACTATGTTGGAACATGAGATGTAAACATTCCAACTATTTCTGCATTTTACTTGAAAACCCTAGACACTATTACAATATTAGAGGATTTTATAAGAAATGTTTTGGTTATCGTAAGGTAAAAACCCGACATGTTTATTTGTGGCGTAGTCTTATGAGATACCTTTGTTTTCAAATGATTTTCAAAGTCAAACAACTTTAATCCGTTTACTCACACCAGATCATGTCTGACCCAGAGTTTATTTTCTGTTTTCTTAAACTCTTGGGTGCTCAAATTTTTACGAGTATCCAAGGGATTCAGGTTAGATTTGACGAATTCTGAAGGAGATATGGAGCAAGAGGCTTCAACGAATATAGATATTGGGGTTCTGTTGTGTTAATCTCTGTGTTGTATCTTGAGTTGTTTGATAGATAGGTTTTCATAAATATCTAATGTGTTGTGATGTAAAGCTGTGTAACTTTGATAGTTGTTGTATATTATGTAATAACTATGTGATTAATATATATTTTATTCGTTCCACTGTGAGACTCTGGTATTGTTTAGCTCTTTCTTTCCTATCTTTTCTCTTTTCTATCCTTTTATTTCTTAATGATGATGCGTCTTTCTGTGGAATCAAAGGCAGGTCGTCACAGTTGGTATCTGAGCGCTAGGTTGAAATAATACCTAGGCTTTGGAGTGATATCTTTCTTGAGAGAACTTACTTTTATTTTTATTATATATCTATATATTTACCAAATTTGTTGGGTTACCTATTCGGGTTTTCCAATTTGAGTTCTAGAGTAGGAGGGGTGGTGGTATGTGTAGCATAACTACCATAAATGGAAGAAGTGTGAGTGTTCAGGTTGGAAGAGTATCTGCCGAGGCTGTAGACCCAATACCGCCTCGAGTAAGCTTTGCAGCATTTGGTACGGATTTCATCAATCTCAGAGGATGGTCTTTTTAAAGGTTCAGAGTCCATCATTGATGTGTAAGCTTGGTTGCGCTCGTGAGCGGATTTTCTACAGTTTGGATCTATCGAAAGTGCAGAAGGGAGTGAAGGCATCTTGACAACTTCGGAAAGGAGTAGCTGCAAGGTGAGACGAAGTGACCATAGATGTTTTCGAAGATTTCTTTTGGAGCAAGTTTAAGGAAGTTTTGAGGAGCAGTTTGTACCCACCACAGGGAAGACTCGGCTGTATAAGGATTTTCTTGATCTCTAGCAAGGAAGTTTTTCTTTATTGGAGTATGAGACCGAGTTCAACGAGTTATCTCTACGGGCTGGTCTTTTTGACTCACCCCTTAAGAGAATGAAATGTTTGTGCTTGGTTTGAGACCCGAGTTTCTTGACAGGATGTTTGCCATCTCGAAGGCTCTTTGTGGAATTGGTTGATTTGGCTTTGAGGTTTGAAGAGCTTTGGATAAGAAGTTTTTAGCATCTGTGGTAGTAGCGTAGCTTGGAAGCGTTGTGTGGGCCAGTGGGAAGGTCTGTGGCTAAGCAGTTTCCTAGAGGTAGGGTTTGAAAGCAGCAAAGTGGATCCATCTCTTCGATGGTTTAAAAGATTTTTGTTTCAACTGTCAACAGCCTGGGCTTATGGTGAAAGCCTGCCACTTCTTCAAGAAGCTCAATAGAACAAGGGGTTTGCATTTGAAGGTGGACCACCAGTTTCTTTTGATAGGATAAGCAAAATCATTCTTGAAGGGTTTGACCTTATTTCAGAATTTTGGTGGATTGGTTAGTCAAGCACTAAGCTATCCTGGTTTGTGAAGAGAGAACGGTATCTTTGAAAACTGAACTGGGTAGGATCACAAAAGTGACTTGCGATAGTTGAGTGTTCTCTTGGGTAATCTTTTGCAGAGGATCGAGGCATATCAAGAAGATGTTGGAGCTATATAAGTGGTTAGAGATTTTTTTCGGATGTCTTCGAAGAAGTCAATAGTTTGCCCTCATCAGGAGATTGAGTTTCCGTATCAACTTGGTTCCTGGAGCAATACCGGTGGTTCAGCTAAGTAGAAGGATGGCTCCTAGAGGAAGGATTTGGTGAAGTAGGCCAGGATTTCGTGCAACTTCTGTGTTTTCTCTATTGGATCTAGTTTCATGTTTTCTCCAGCTAAGGGTAGTTGAAGTCAGTATACCCTTGACTACATTCAAAGAACCCATCTATTTCTTTGAGTGGTTGGTTATGCTTTGGATTAACTAACACCCATCTTATTTTGTGGATTGATGAACCGTGGCTTCCGTGATGTGTTGGGCAAGTCTGTACTCTTGATCATCGATGGCATTCTCATCCACTCCAGATCAGAGTTGCGCAACAGAAGCGAGGTAGCAGCTGTGCAAGAGTGGAAGCAACCTCAGACTCCACGTAAGTTCACAGTTTTCTTGGATTAGAGGGTTTCTACAAGAAGTTCATTTGGGATCTGAAGGCTAGGTTGTCTAGTGCACCTATTCTGGCTATTCCAGATAAGAGAAGTAGGTCCGAAGTCTATTGAAGTTTGTGGAGTAGAACTTGTGTTCTAGATTTTTTGGTAGATCTTGAGAGGACCATCTTGTTGGGTAGAATCCAGAGATCATCTTATTCTTGGTCTAGTTTTGTTTCGAGAGGCATCTGCAATGGTTGAGCTGATCAAGAAAGGACAAAGGCATCCTAGGATCGTCAGAAGAGTTATGTGGATAAGAGACGAGGAAATTGGAACTCGAAGTTGGAGACTTTGTTTTTTATTAAGGTTTTCTCTGGTTAAAGTAGCAATAAGATTTGGTAAGACTAGAAGACTAGCTCCGGGCTTGCCGTGTGATTTTGGTGTTTTCACTGAGATGGCAAGCACTTGGGGATTTTGGAGCTAGGAACATGGATTTTAGAAATCAATGGCTAGGCCATCAACAAGGAAGCAAGTGATAGAAAAAAGTAATCAGAAGGGAAGTCAAGAGGCTTCCTCTGGAGCTAGAGCAGGACAAGCATCCATCTACATCACTAGGGACGAGATGGAGACGATGCTGAAAAGGCAGGAAGACATGATACAGAACCTGCTTCGACAGGATGGACATGTTGGAGCAAAAAGTCAAGGGAATGGAGCAACCGCGGCTGCTGGCATTGTAGAACAAGGAACCAAAGCTGTAGAAGTTTCTGGAGGTCAACACCAGAACCAGACTGGAGAGATTGAATAAAATCATCAAAGGCTCAGAAGCAGATCTCCAGGATTGGATATTGGAAGAGCGATGAATGAAGCTCATCAAGCAGGGACCAACGTGAATGTAAATGACCAACATGAAGAGTACTGCCTAGAGTACCCTTTAGGGCGTGGAGGGCAAGGTAGAGATGCAAACAGGAGACTACCCCCGGATGGATACGAGTGGATGGTTGGATAATAAGAAGGGTTATGAGAGAAGGATTGTCAAACAGAGACTTAGAGGAAGTGAGTCGGAGTCCTTTCATACGTATATCAAAAATGCAAGGAATCCTTCAAAGTTCAAGTTACCCACGCTGGATCCGTATGATAGGAAATCAGACCCAGCCATGCATATTACTAGATATATCAGGCACATGGAAGTGCTAGGGGCATCCGAGGAAGTGATGGCACGATGTTTCCCTCTATATTTATCAGATTTAGTTGCGCTTTGGTTCAGGCAGCTGGAGAATAGATCAATCAGAACATGGGGCGAACTAGTGGAATGCTTTATGAGGCAGTTTAGGGTCCACGTGACGCAACCCAAGAGCATGATGACCTTAGCATCGATAAAGCAGAGGACCGGAGAGTCCATAAAATATTTTTTATTGTGATTCAATGCAACTGTGGCTTCAGTGGATCGCCCGGATCCATCGATGATTTTGATGGTGGCGATGGAAGGAGTTGCAGAAGGCACAGAGTTCAAGGATTCACTGGCAAGAGACCCGCCACAAGAACTTGGAGAATTTTACCATGAAGCTGAAAGATTCATTCGGCTAGAAGATTCACGTGCCGAGAGACAAGAAACAAATACTGTGCAAGGCGAAGGAACTGCCAAAGAACAATCTGGTGCAGACAAAGGTAAGCGAAAGCGGAATGAAAAATATGATGGTCCTAATAAACAGAAGAAATTCTGAGAACCCAGGTTCAGACAATACACGGACTTGACAGCCACCCTGGAACGGATTCACACAGAGACTCGGGGGGCAGCTCCCCTATCGAAACCACCTAGGAGAGATCCCACATAACGGGAACGTAGAAGTGGAAAGTACTGCCTATTCCATGAGCTGGAAGGGCATTCTACCGATGAATCTCGCCATCTGAAGGATGAGGTGGAAGAGCATGCCAGAAGTGGTAGATTTCCACAATACACCACAGATCGGACAGCGGCCGTAGGACCTAAGCAACTACCACCTTCACCCAACAGAATCAACCCTGGATCGGGATCACGGCTCGTCATCAATTGATCATGATGGCAAGGGCCAAGTTCAGGACTTGAACTTAGGTCGATCATTTAAATTTCTTAGATTTGACTTCAAACTAAAAAGGCTATTCCACTTACACATGTATATGAACCGGAGGGATCCCCATGCATGCTCTGAGATGGCAATAGAACGCTATGCCCAGAGAGGCAATATTTAGATTTTTCCTTTCTTTGTGATTAAACACTTGGAATTTTAAATTAATAAATGAACTTGAATTTCATAAAATAAATCTTTGATCGAAGAGTTAAAGAATGAATATTGGAAGTAAATTTAAAAATAATCGCTTTGTGACGCTACCGGAGAGATGGGGTCCGGAGTGCAAGAAGTGAGTTGCTTCGCCAGAGAGCAACATGATCAACTCACTTAACGTCATTTCCCCTTCACCGGAGAGTGACAGGATGGGATCCAGTAAGAGCCCGGAGAGGCTGACATCGGTCTAAGAGGATCATGACATCGCTTAATGTTTAAGGACACTGAAACAGATTGCAGGGAGTGCTGCTGCTTCGCTGGAGAGCGACAGGATCGGCTCACTCAACGTTGTTTCCCCTTCACCAGAGAGTGACAGGATGGGATCCAGTAAGAGCCCAAGTGGCTATGATCAGCTTAGGATTTAGGACATAATATCGCTTAATGTTCATGGACACTGAACCGGAGAGCGGGGGTGTTTTCGCTTCACCAGAGAGCAATAGGATCGGCTCACTCGTCGTCGTTTCTCCTTCACCGGAGAGTGACAGGACGAGATTTGGTAAGAGCCCGGAGAGGCTATGATCAGTCTAGAAAGGCCAAGACATCGCTATACGCCCTCGCTAGGGTCAGAGTGCAAGGGATAGAAGCAACGCCTGAGCGCAACATGATCTTTCTATTCGACCGTCAAGTTTGGAATGGACTTGGCAAGGGTCCAAAGTGACCATCGATAATCCAGAGAGGATGTAGAATTAAATTCCTGACTTCCACAAGTGGAAATGAAAACCGATTCGGCTTCGAACAGCCATGAACTGATCAAGTATACTGTAGCTATTAATAAAATAGGGACTCATGATATTGGATTCGAAGCCATTCAAAACACGCCTTTTACCAAAAGGCATGTTTGGGGCGGCAAAGTGTTAACCTTCCTTTTGGAAAAGTCGTAAACAGGCGGATTTAACTAAATTGACTACTCGTTTGTCAAGACTGGAAGTCGTTCGGCATGGAATTCACTCGGTATGGAATCGTTCGACATGGAAGTCGCTTGGCATGGAAGTCATTCAGCATGGAAGTCGTTGGCAAGGCCGTAATAGGCGGATTTAACTAAATTCACTACTCGTTTGTCAAGCCTAAAAGTCATTCGGCATGGAAGTCATTCGGTATTGGAAGTCGTTCGGCATGGATGTCGTTCGGCATGGAAGTCGCTCGACATGGAAGTCGCTCGACATGGAAGTCGCTCGGCATGGAAGTCGTTCGTCGTGGAAGTCGTTCGTCGTGGAAGTCGCTCTACATACTTCACTCGTCATAAGTGCCGCTCGCCATACCTCACTAAGCAAATGCCGCTCGGCATACAGCACTCAGCATATGCCGCTCGGCATACTTCACTCAGCACATGCCGCTCGACATACATCACTCGTCATAGGTGCCGCTCAGCATACCTCACTCGTCAAAGGTGCCGCTCGACATACCTCACTCGACATAGGAAGTCGCTCGGCACAGGAAGTCGCTCGGCACAGGAACTCGCTCGACACAGGAAGTCGCTCGGCATAGGAAGTCGCTACAAGAAGTCGCTCCAGGAAGTCGCTCGTACTATGATGAAGGATGTTGGCTAGGCTATGGTCCTGATGGGCCCGGACTACTCAGGAAGCCCACTAACTCAGGATTTTTCTATAAATACAGCATGCAGGGCTTCAAAAAAGTGATCTTCATTTTGTTTCCCTTCTTCTTCCTCATTAATCTACTCTACCATAATTGTTTTGAAAACTACATATTGTAACTGTAATTGATTCTCATATCAATAAAAAAGAAATTTCTAGAGTGGACATAGGCCAGAGTCAGCCGAACCACTATAAGTTCCGTGTCTTTACTGCTTTCAGTCTGATTTTTACTGTTCTTCATATTTATATTCTCTACATTTAATCTATCTATGAGCTGTGACGGGTACTTGGTGCTTTCATCTGGATTTGGGTATTAGCGACCAATTTTGGCACTAACACCATGTTCTTGAGAGGATCGGTACTTTGGCCTATAGGATTGAATTGCCAGTGCAGATGGCTGGGATTCACTATGGATTTCATGTATCCCATCTGAGGAAGTACGTGCATCTCTGGTTGTAGAACCAATAGATCAAGAGGATTTGGAAGTTGAGCCAGAGTTGACGGTGGTCAGAATATTCTGTTCAGATTGTAGATCTAGATGAGAAGGAGCTCTAGATCAGAGTAGTGTAGCAAGTTAAGGTTTAGTAGGGCGAGGATCCTAGTGATTGTACCTGGGAAACTCAAAATAATATTAGGAAGTCCTATCCTGAATTGTGTCAGGATAGTTTGTTAGTTTTGTTATTTGAATAAATTGGTTGCTATGATTGATAGTATATGGTTGATGTATGCTTTGTTGTTTGAATAAAACCTTTGTTGGATTATTAAATTATCTTTGCTTTTAAATTTCGGGGACGAAATTCTTTTAAGGGAGAAGAAATGTGATAGCCTGGAATTTTGGGCAATATCTATTTGATAATCTTCATTAATAATTATTTAAAACGTGCAATATTGATTTAATAATCTAATTATTTAATTTAACAGAATTTATCCTTTCGAAACTAATAATATCTAATTGGTAAAATTTATCTTTCAAAGCTAATAAAAATGTATTCTATTTATAATGTATATATGTATATACCGAATAGGAAAACTTCGGTTTAAATTTAATAAAAATATTTTCTATGCATATATATTGTTATTGGAAGTCTTGTTTTAAATTCAATATAATACCTTTCAAAGGCCATTTGAAAGTTAATCATGTATTTTCAAAACAGCTAAGGTAAATATTTATTTATTTAAAAGTATTTTATCTTAAGTTTAAATAAGATTTAATTAAAGGTTCATTCCTTTAGTTTTTAATATTCTTTCTTTTAAAAATTTATCTTGAAGAAATATAATTTGTGTATTTGTAAACACTTAAAACCATAATAGATAAATAATAAAAAAACATATATAAACATAAATTGATATAAACATGATACATATTAATATAAGTAATTAATATAATATAGAGACTAAACATGTGCAAGACTATAATAACATGTAATTTACATTTGTATCTTAAGTGCCATTCAAGTTAACAAGTGGCAATGATTTTTCTTGATTGATTGAAATATTTATAAATAGGTATATTGAGAAAACCTGGCAATTGTATTTCAGTTCAAAAATTTCTCAATCTTTTCTTCTCCTTCTAAACTAACAAGAAACTAAAAACTGAAAATCAAAATCAAAAGAAAATCAAAACAACAACAACCTATTTCAAGTTCAACTCAACAGTATCTTCAAGCTAAAGATTCAAGTCAATATAAATCAAGATCAATTCAACATCAACTTTCAACGATAAAAAAAAAGTTCCATAATCAATATACAAACCACTCTCTGTTTTTATAACTAGTGAGTAAAATTTCCTTTAAAAACAGTTTTAACTATATTTATATTAGATATATGTAATGATTCCTCGTAGTGATGTAGTGAATGAAGTTTTTGCATGTATGTAATAGATGTGTATTTATGTATATATATAGTGATATGTCTGGAAATATCTGTGTATATGTTTATATACAAACCTCTGTTATATTTCCAGTATCAAAAATATTAAAAAAATTCATATCTTCCAAATAAATTAATTTTAGACCAATATCTTTAAAGGAAAAAAGATTGTAACAAGGTAATAATAATTTTAAAAATGGATACAAAAATTTATATTATGTATTTACATCAAAAAAAGAAAAATTATAGAGAAAAGAAAATATAAGTCAAATTTGATTATCTGGATATCATGTTTTGATTGTGTAAACAAATTCGTATTGTAAATTGATGAATTTTAGAAATCGAATCATGATTTTTAGCATTGTATAAGTCGAGATATACTGAGTTGATGATTTTAGTATATCATCGATTGTCGATGATCGATGGCGAGGGGTGTGTTGAGATTGAGGCTGGAGGAGGATGGAATGTAGGGGAACTTGGGAAAAATGGGTGGAGATTTTTCTGATGAACATGGTGGATCGTCGGAGGCGATTTAGGGTTTTATGGTTGGTTTTGGTCGTTGGGGTTGTCAAGACTCATACGACGTTGACGGTGGACCGGACTCGATCGCACGTGGGGGATATGGTTCGTCATGTCGTGGCACGTCTCTATGTGGAGTGGTAAGTTTTTTGGTGGTCTGATTAGGTGGCGTGGGTCGATTTTCGCCAGGGTGTCTAGGTTCCAGTGGGTTCGGGGTTGCTCGATTTCGTTTCCTCGTGGGCTCGTCGGTGCTAAGGGGTTGGAGCATTCATATAGGTAATCGTCGACATGATGATGACCTCGACGAGGATCAAAGGTGGACAGATGATTGAGGCATGTGCACGCGTGCACGTTGTATCAGGTGGTGTTGAAGTTTTGGGGAAGATGAGGTTCGATTCGGGTTAGGCTCAAAGTAGGCAGTAGTTTTTCTCGAAGTCAGGTGAGTACGTGAGTTTCTCGGGTTCTTGCTCGAGTTTTTGTGAGAGTAGGCTCAGGATTTTATTTTGTTAAGTTTGTATTAACCAGTTTTAAAAAAAAATTGTAAAGCAAACAGGTTTTACTTTAAACAACTATATTAACCAGGTTTTAAATGTGAAATGAATTTGTTACCAGGTTTTAATATAAAGCATGAACAAGTTTTTAAAGCACATTAAAACGAATAAGCTTTTAAAAGAAATTTTTCAATATAAAATAACCAAGTTTTTTTAGTAAATGTGAATTTAGTTTCCAAAGTAAATTTATTTAAAACAATTTTAAACAAGTTTTCAAAGCTTTAAAATGGTAAACTAAATGTTCAAAATTTATTGTTTAATGATTCCTAAACGTTTTCAAATAAAGTTTAATGATGTAATTAGGAAGTGGTTTAGATAAAGTGTATTAATTTCGAATTAATCAAGTGTTTCAAATGATCTTTGTATAAATTAATTTCAAGTATTTAAGTTTAATAAGATTTAAATGAGTAATTAATTAAGATAAAGTATTTATCTTTAATTAATTAAGGTTGTGATTAATTAGGGATAATTAATTAGTGAAATTAATTAAAAGTTAATTATTTAATGTAATTAATACGGGTTAATTAATTTATGTTAATAATTAATGGATAGTTAATGATTGTAACTAATTTAAGGATCATTAACTAGGGATTAAGGGATAATTAATTATTGTGATTAATGTAAGATAATTGGTTTAATTAATTAAGGATAGTTAATTACTTAATTAATTAAGGGTTAATGAATCTTAGTAATTAAAGGTTAATTGATTAAAGTGGAATTAATTAATAGAAGTAATTAAAGGGATTAATTACTCAATTTAATTAATAAAATTAATTAATGTGATTAATTTAAGATAATTAATTAATTTAATTTATTAAGGATAATCACTTATGAAATTGGTTAAGTATAATTACGTACTGTGATTATTAAAGTGTGATTACTTAGTGTAAGTAATTGACGGATAATTACTGAATGAAATTAATAAAAGGGAAATTACTTAGTGCAAGTAATTAAAGGGTAATTACTTAGTGCAAGTAATTAAGGATTAATTATTTAGTGTGATTAATTAAAGGATTAATTAATATAATTAATTAAGGAGCTAATTAATTAATGTAAGTAATTAACGGATAGTTAATTACTGAATGTGATTAATTAAGGTTGATTAATGAATGTGATTAATTAAAGATTAATTATTAAATGTAATTAATTGGAATAATAATTAATTAATGAAAGTAATTAGTGGATCGTTAATTAATGTAATTAATTAATTAATGAGAGTAATTAAAGGTTAATTAATGTGAATGGTTAAAGGATAATTTATTCATGTAATTAATTAAGGGATAATTACTTAATTTAATGAAAGAATAATTAATCAAGAACGATTAATTAAGATGGATAATTAAAGGATGATTAATTAATTGGTTTGTAATTAATTAATGTTAAGTAAATAGGTTTAAATGTAATCTAAGTAATTAAAGTTAGTAATTAATTTAATTAGAGGTTAGAATTAATCAATTTTGCTTATGCATGATTGAATGATATTCGATGCCTTGGATTATGTGATATCTTTGATATGTGATATGTGCTGCTTTGTGATATGAGATGTTTTGGTTGAATTGTGATAATATGGATTATCTATCTGTGATAACGTAAATTATCCATCTGTGTGAATATATTATCCTAAATGATAGATTAAATTGTTTAAACTTAAACAACTTGGACATTAAAACGACATTTTGGATTTCGATGAGACCGGGATCATATTTCCAAATTGGATATCCAAAAACCACATCGATTCAAATTAAATGATAGGTCGTGAAATCTCAAGTGAAGTTCAAGACGAAGACTAAAAGCATAAGGGCTATTTGTCATTAACTCCGAGGGTGATTCCAAAACGAGTGTAACGGAGATAGTGCTTTCAGATACAAGATGAAGATTCAGAGTGCAAGGGCTATTATCATTAACTCTGAGGGTGATTCCAAAATGAGTGCAACGAGATAGTGCCTTTGGTTTCGTTCGAACCCGGAACGGACTTGTATGGATGAATGCTTTCAGAACATCCTCAATGGAGGATGATGAGCATTCCAAGATATGTGTTCTAAAAGGGTAATCGTAGCCTTAAGCTTCATCAACCGGGAATGGCTAAAATGGGGAGGTGCAACAAGGCTAAGTGGGCAGCACCTAAGTAGGATAAGATTTTCCCCTGTCCGGAGGTCCTTTTTATTCGGCTGTGTGGGCGGTTGGTCGCGCCAATTGCGGGGTTGTCTTATTTGGGATTGTCCAGTAAGGGATGTTTCCAGCCTTGTGTTGCAGGGGATCATGGTGGATCCTTGGTACTCTGATCTAGACCAGGTACTTTGACGGACGGCACCCCAGTACCCTACCATTGTATGAAATCCAATTTCCAATAAGTGTCGTACGTTTTGATTGTGTCCAACTATGTTGGAACGTGAGATGTAAGAATTCCAGTTATTCTGTATTTTACTTGAAAACCCTAGACACTATTATAATATCAAAGGATTTTATAAGAAATTTTTTGGTTATCGTAAGGTAAAAACCCGACATGTTTATTTGTGGCGTGGTCTTACGAGATACCTTTGTTTTCAAATGATTTTCAAAGTTAAACAACTTTAACCCGTTTACTCACACCAGACCCATGTCTGACCCAAATTTTATTTCCTGTTTTCTTAGACTCTTGGGTACTCAAATTTTTACGAGTAGCCAAGGGATTCAGGTTAGCTTTGACGAATTTTGGAGAAGATATGGAGCAGGAGGCTTCAGCGAATATAGATATTTTGGTTCTATTGTGTTAATCTCTATGTTGTATCTTGAGTTGTTTGATAGACATGTTTTCATAACTGTCTAATGTGTTGTGATATAAAGCTATGTAACTCTGATAGATGTTGTATATTATGTAATAACTATGTGATTAATATATATTTTATTTGTTTCGTTGTGAGGCTCTCGTATTGTTTAGTTATTTCTTTTCTATCTTTTCTCTTTTCTATCTCTTTCTTTCTTAATGATGATGCGTCTTTCTATGGAATGAAAGACGGGTCATCACACTATACACCTGCCTTCAACTCAACTGACCACATATCATCTACCACGGCAACTTCTAACAAAAATGCCTTGTTCGCACAATCACTTCCTCTTCCATCCACCCTCTGCACATCAAACATCAACCCATTCACTTATCACTCCAACTCTTCAAAAGACAAACTTCATTTTAGTGCATTATTGGTTGCTTGCATTTGCAATTTATATACGTAACAAAAAAAATCAAAAAAAAAAACAAACTTTATTTTAGTGCATTGTTAATTCACGTTTATTTCTGCTTTGCATTCATATTTTTTATTTTCTTTTCTATGGGAACACCCCAATTCACATAAGATGGGGGATTTCATCACCCTTTCCTTAGCTCACAAATTGCTTTTCGTCGTAAAATTTGACTAATAATAATGGTTATAAAATTGACTTAAGGGTGTCAGGAGCTCACTTAGGGCTTAACTGTATCTTGACAATTTTCTTCTTTGAACAATTTTGTTTCTTAGCGTCTAAGCTACGGCCGAACAAAAACCATTTAAAAATATTACGGAGATTCATAAATATTGTATTCGTTGTTTCTCTGAAGGTAGTTAAACATTTGGTTGCATTGCTACGGTGATTCATGGTGCACCGATAACTCCTGTCCATTAACTGGCTAAGAAATATTTTTGTTGATTTAAGACAAAGTGTGATCATGCAATTTTGGGATAGGAGCTACAAGGACAGATAATTTGTATTTAAGTCTTTTGCATTCATTTAGTTGCATTAGTCGATGCATATAAAAAAACAAAAATCCAAAATCAAAAAAATTATAAATTTAACTTAACTTGGTTTTTTTCAAAAACAATAGAAAAAATCCTTTTAAATCCTTTACTTCGAAAATTTTCAATCAAAATCAAAAATCCAACTTTTTTCTTCTAAGTTTCTTTTTTGAAAAACAAGAATCCAAAATAATATAAAATCTTTTCAAAAACATAAAAATATTGAAAATTCTAAAATAAAAAAACAAAAATCCCTTTTGGTAAATATTTGAAAATTTGAAAAAAATGCAAAAATAAAAACATATAAAAAATTTGAAAAGAAAAAAAAACCGAACCTCTCTTGTGAAAGATAAATTTTTCTTGGTAAATAATTTTTCCTCTTTTTTAAAAATACAAAATATAAAATAAACAACAAAAACAATTTTTCACTTCATTTTTCAAATCTTATTTCATTCTCTACAATCAACTCTAACTTCTTTCTCTTTCCAACTTTTAATTGTGCATGAGTACTTGGACTCGTAATTTAACAACTAATCATTTAACTCGAACAAACGATCCTGCTGAAATGGCAAATGAAAATGCCTGTCGAACTCTTATGGATAGAATCTATCCTGATAGAGTTTCTATTCCATCTAGCGTAACGTTACACCCCCCCCCCAAACGGGTAACCATTTCTAAATTCATCGAACCATATTGCTACGCTTCCAAAATTTGGCAATTTTGAACACGATGATCCATACATTTTCTTGATGAAATTCGAACAAATTTGTGGAACCATGAAACTCCAACAACTCCCTGATGAAGAAATCAAACTCCAATTAATTCCATTCGCTCTTACAAATTATGCTGAAAAATGGTTGTACAGTTTACCATCTAACTCGATCAAAACTTGGGAAGAATTTGTGAAAGATTTCTTAAAAATTTCCTACCTATTGGAAAAAATATCTAAAATCCGAAACGAAATCTCATCAATTTAAGGGTGAACCATTCGAAAAATATTTTGAAATATTTATAGAACTCTTGGTAAAATGTCCACACCATAGCTTCGAAAAATGAACGCTTTGCTAAATCTTATACGATGGACTTGAAAACAGCTCATGAACCATGCTCGAATCAATGTGCCAAGGCAACTTTCTTACCCAACATCACGATGATGCTTGGCAATTTTTGGAAAACCTTGCCGAAAAGGCATCCCAATGGGAACGTTCAAATGAAAAATCAATTTACTCATGATCGAGCGCACACTTGCTAGGATCACCTTTCACCTTGGAAGCAAAAATCGAGGCAATGATTAACAAATTCGACAACATTTTCTCATCCAACAAAATGAACCAAGCTTCTCAACTGATGTGTTGTAAACGCAACGATCCTAATAATATAGCCGATTACACTAATTCTGTCGAACAAATCAATACTTTCAATAAAGCTAAAAATTACCTGTTTTCTCCAACGTATAACCCCGGTTGGAGAAATCATCCGAACTTTGCGTGGAATCAAAAAAATCCCAACATGAATATGGTTCGTCTCAATTTTCATGCATTCCCAAATAATGCTTCGAATCCTCCCTTTCAACCTGATCATTTTCAACCAAATTTTGCGGGTCCGTCTCATAATCAACCTCAACAATCAAATTTTCAACCAAATCTTGCTCCTCCTCCCCAACACGATAAACATTTAAGTTCACACGAGAAAAGTCTTGAAACATTGGCAAAAGCAACCAATTAAAGTCTTCAATCAAAGTCTCCAATCTAATAGCAGTTTGCAAAATTTATTGACCTCATAAATGCAAAACACAAGCCAATCAATTGCTAAACTTGAAATGCAAATGAGTTAACTAGCCACTTCTGTAAGTGAACGTGAATGAGGCACATTCCCAAGCCAGCCAGTTCCAAATACCAAAAATCAAAATGCTAATTCGAATCAAGCCCATGTTGTTCAAGATAGTAACATCACCCAATTAAATGCTATCACAACTCTATGTTTCGGTAAATAAATCGATAATCAAGTCGTTAATCCAAATGATTTACCAAAAACCTCTCTCGACACTTCTTAAATAACAAATGAATCTGAACAGAACATGGAGCCAAACGTCAAATCAAATGCCAATCAAAATTCTTCTTCTACTCAAGTAGACCCGCTTATTGAGTATCGTGTTTCATTTCCACATCGTCTTCGACAAAAGAAATACTTGGACCAAATGGAAAAGATGTTGGAAATTTTTAAACAAGTGAAAGTTAACATCCCGCTTCTTGACATCATTCAGCAAGTCCCAACTTACGCTAAATTTCATAAGAACTCATGTACCCAAAAGCGACGCACTCAAGTGTCCAAAAAAGTCTTCTTAGTGGCTAATTTGAGTAAATTCCTGTCCCAATCCATCCCCGTAAAATACAAAGATCCCAGCTGCCATACGGTTTCATGTACAACTAGAGACAAGACAATTAACAAATGCTTGATAGACTTAGGCGTGAGTGTCAATTTGATTCCATACTATGTGTACAAACAATTAGGCTTAGGCGAGTTCGAACCAATAAAAGTCACGCTTCAATTCGCTAATCGTTCTATTAAGAAGCCCGTGGGAGAAACTAAGGACATGCTCATTGGAGTAGGGCAATTCATATTCCCCATTTATTTTATCGTTCTCAAAAAATAACCTTTGATCAACCCTGCGAGTCAAGTCCCTTTGATATTGGGTCGACCATTCTTAGCCACCTCAAATGCCTTAATCGATTGCTGTAACGGTTCAATGAAAATTTCTTTTGGAAAAATGACTTTGGGTCTTAACATTTCAATCTTGAAAACCAATCGAATAAACCTCACGACCAAACGTTATAAGTTAGTGCCATTCACGAAAACTTTGAAAATGAGACGATCGACCTTAACGATGAACGTAAGGCGAGTATGAAAAGTTGTTTCACGAAATCCCCAACGAGATAAAGTACATACTCATCCAGCCGAGACTAAGTATCAACCTAATTCTTTGATCAAGTAACCCTAAAATTGGATCTCAAACCCCTTCCCGATCACCTTAAGTATGCATACTTAGGTGAAAACGAAATGTTTCCCGTCATAATTTTTACGACTCTCTCTCTCTCTCTCTCGATCAAGAAACTTGCTTACTTTCCATTCTGTCCAAAAACAAGGAAGCAATTAGATGGTTGATCACCAATATAAAAAGAATTAGTCCTGCTCTGGTTCAACATCACATCCATTTGATTGACGATGCCAGGCATGTTCGTGACGTGCAACGAAGGCTTAACCCAAAAATGAAAGATGTGGCATGTGATGAAATTCTTAAACTTCTCGATAGTGGTATCATATACCCAATCTACGATAGTTCATTAGTTAGCCCAATTCACATTGTACCGAAAAATTCTGGACTTATCATTGTCAAGAACATTTCCAATGAACTTATTCCAACTCATACTCAAGCGTTTCTGCACTGACCGAAAATTAAACGCCGCAACACATAAGGATCACTTCGCTCTTACTTTTATCGACCAAATGCTCGAACGTTTAGCCAGTTACGATTTCTATTGCTTTCTTGATGGTTATTCCGGCTATAAACAAATTCCAATCACTGCTGAAGATCAAGAGAAGACAACTTTTACGTGTCCGTTTGGCACTTTTGCACATCGACGTATGCCTTTTGGCCTTTGTAACGCTCCTGCTACGTTTCAAAGATGCATGATCAGCACCTTTTTTTATGCGGTCGAACGATTTCTTAATGTGTTTATGGACGATTGTTCAATCTTTGGGAACTCTTTTTTGGAGTGTTTACACCATCTTGAACTTGTTCTTAAACGATGTAAGGATAAACACTTAATGCTAAATTGAAAAGATGCCACTTTATGGTCACTCAAGGCATAGTCCTGGGACATGTCATTCAAATAAAGGCATTTAGGTAGATAAAGTGAAAATCGATGTCATTGCAAATCTACCCATTCCAAATCTGTTAAACACATTCCCTCTTTTCTAGGACATGTAGGTTTTTATCAATGTTTTGTGAAGGATTCAACAAGATTGCTCGACATCTTACGACTCTTCTTGGAAAAGACGTTCAATTCGACTTTAACTCTAATTGTGTCTCCGCTTTTGAACGTCTAAAAAACGAATCCATTTCTACTCCTGTAATTTGCTCACCGAATTAGGATCTTCCATTTGAAATAATGTGTGAATCTACAAAATTTGCAGTTGGTGCTGCCTTAGGATAACGCATCAACATGATCCTTCACGCTATCTACTACACTAGTATGACTCTGAAAGATGCTCAATTCAATTACACAACCACTGAAGAAAAAAAATTCTAGCGGTAGTTTTTGCTCTCGAAAAATTCTGACAATATTTGATAGGCTAACACATCACTGTTTACACAAGCCATTCTGCTCATGGGTATATTCTCACTAAAAAGGTTGCCAAGTCTCGCTTAATTCATTGGATCCTTTTAGTACAAGGATTTGATCTTACGATCAAGGACAAAAAAGATCTGACAATGTCATAGTCGATCATTTGTCTCATCTTCCCAACCACCATCGCCTTTACCAATCAATGAAGACTTTCCCAACGAGCACCTTCTTTCTGTCTTTGTCAATCCATGATATGCTGACATAGTGAACTACCTAGCTACTAAAGAAACTCCTTCATTATGGTCGAAACTAGATAAATGCAAATTCAAGTCCCGAATGAAAATTTTCTATTAGGACGATCCATACTTGTTCAAGTATTGTGTCGACCAATCATCTAACATTAGATCCCGTATTCTGAAATGAAGAGTGTTCTCTCGTTTTGTCACGATCAAGCGGCGGTGGACATTTCGGCCTTCGAAAAGTTGCAGAAAAGGTGCTTCAGTGTGCTTTCTATTGGCCCACTCTTTTCAAAGACTCATTTTAATTTTGCAAAGCCTGCGATCATTGCCAAATGCTTGGAAGAATTTCTCAAAGAAATATGATGCCTCTAAACCCTATTCTTACGATCAAAGTCTTTGATGTTATCGAATTTATGGGACTTTTTCCCACTTATTTTGGAAATTTGTATTTTCTTCTCACTGTTGATTACGTCTCAAAACGGGTCAAAGCCGTTCAGTATAAAACCAACGACCATAGAATAGTTGTGAAATTTCTTAAAGAAAACATCTTTTCGAGGTTCGGCCACCTCGTACAATAATCAATGATAATGGAACCTATTTTTGCAATCGCTTTTTTGAAACTTTAATGAAGAAATACTCGATAACCCACAAGTTATCCACTCCATATCATCCTCAAACTTGTGGCCAAGTTGAAGTTTCAAATCGAAAAATAAAATAAATTTTGGAGAAAACTGTTTACAAAAATCGAAAGGATTGGTTTTACAAATTAACTGATGCGCTTTGGACTTACCGTACCGCTTTTAAATCTAACCATAGGATGTCCCCATTTAATCTAGTTTACGGAAAAGCTTGCCATTTACCAGTTGAAATCGAACACAAAGCGTTATGGGCAATAAAGAACTTAAACTTTGATCTTGAAAAGGCCGGTGAAAATAGAAAACTACTGCTCAACGAACTAGAAAAACTTAGGAATGATGCATATGGAAATGAAAGAATTTACAATAAAGGAACAAAAGTTTTTCATGATAAATCAATCCTAAGGAAATCGTTTTCACCAAAACAGAATGTTCTTTTATATGATTCTAAACTTCGTTTATTTTCAGGGAGACTAAAATTAAGATGGACCGGACCATTTGTGATACGAACTATTTTTCCACACGGTGCCAAATAAATACAAAAACCTAGGGATGGAATGATTTTTGAAGTCATTGGTCATCCTTTAAAACCATTCTTTAAGTTGCCGCGTAATCAAAAGGAGGAGCTCATGATTCTTCATGAGCCATGCTATGTTTAGTAAAAAATTGTTAACTCTCTTTTGTAATATGTACATATTTTTCCCTTTTATACTCATTATATCATGCATTGACTATGGGGACACAGTTAAAATTAAGCGTGGGGTTGTCATCTTTATTTTTTAATTTTCATGGTTTATTATTTTCATTTTCTTTCCAAAATAAAAAAAATCAAAAACAAAAAATTCCAAAACAAATTTTCTTTTATTTTAGCATTTTGATTTATTTTTGATGAAACGCTATAGGATAAGTATAAGTTTTGGTTATTAAATTAAAATTTTTGAAAATTTTCTATTACAAGTCACGATGGTTTAATTAGTATATCGGAAGATTCATGGGTGATAATTATGAAGTATATCTTAATCGAAATATTTGTTTAATGAGTGGTTGATTTAAAGTAAAGGCGACAAATTTTAAATCTTTTTAAGTTAAATAATGCCAAGATGATATTGTAAAACCCTCTTCTTAAAAAAAAACAATTTTTTTTTGTATATATGTATATATTTTATTAACAACCAGGGTCAAGTGGGCACATATATGTGTGTACACTTATCATGCTCTACACCCTTCTCACGTAAGCCTGAAAGGCAGTGCATGATTGGTATATGTGGCCTCAATTTATCCGAGATAGGTGTATGTATATAAAAAAAATTCTTTCAGTAATAACGCCTACAGTCGATAGGTATTCACACTTGTGTGTTCACTTGCCACGCTTTGTATTACCCTCATGTAAGCCCGAAATGCAGTGCATCGACAATATATCCGGCCTAAGTTTTTTGAGTTAGTCATATGTAAGTATTATTAATGTCAATAAAATTTTCAAGTAAAGAGAGAGTAAGCAATAGAAATCCAAGCACTGTTTTCACTTATGTGATTTGACTTATAATTCAAAAGCAATGAAAATACCATTTTGAGAAACTTTGATATTGTACTAAGGATCTGTTTCATGGTTGCACCATGATATCAACCGAAACAGCTAGCCAAACTAGAGTCAAATTGTGATGATTGCTTAATTTTTGTTTGAAATTTAATGAGTAAAAGGACTTAAATTTCTTGATAATGACCAGAACTCATACTTAACCTATTCGTGTCAATTTAAAAGTAAATCTTTCATTTATAAATATTTTTGCATTCATATCTTTGTAAATAAATCTTGCATTTTGTAAATATTTTCATGTTGTATTTTGATTTTGTAGGTAGTATCCGTTGAAAACCCTCACGAGACAACACTCTTCCTACTAGGGACACCTAGAGCTTTAATGGCTTATTGCATACGCTCAATGCAATCGTGTCTTCTATGAAAATGGATTTACCTTAGCTTTTCATTATTCGAGGACGAATAAAAAGATAAGTGTGGTGGTATTTGATGTGCATGTAAATATGCAAATTTTTACATCCATATTAATCTATTTTATTAAGTGTTACCCGGTAGTGATAATTACTTACACCAACTCTTTTTATTAAAACTATATCACTTGGGACTTATGAATTTTGGTAATAGACAAAATTGCAATATCATCCATAATCAACTTTATGGTTCAAATACAAAGTCTTGGTTTAAAAATGACGATTATTATTAAATGAATTACTATGGCCAGAGACTTTGACTTTGAGGCTACTTTCAGTTGGCCATGATACTAACCTCATATAATCGAGCAGACGAATCTTACTAATAGTGTTTCACTACCAATGCTTCCAGTCCGTCCAACTACAGTCATTCGATGGACTCGTGCCATGATTCAATTATAATCATAACATAGCATCCATATTGAAGATTAATAGTATGCTTAAGTCAAGAGAACCGTGTAATTTGATCACATCGATATTGTATGTTTGACCTTAGTTATATTAACAACAGAAAACTATAGAGTGATTCATTCCATATAATCCACTAACTAGCCATACATAACTCCTTGATTCCCTCAATAGGCATGAGTAATACATTGTCCAACATCTGAAGAGCTTTTCGTACTCTAGTCTCAACGGATGTTTCAATATCCAATTTCGATACACCTTGTCTAGAAATATTTAAAACGGTATGTTTATTTTATGATAAATCACTCGTGATTACAATGCATTGTAAATACTATCATAAAACATGTCGTCTATGGATTTTCTATTACATATACTTTTAATTAAATTAATTAGTATAACATATTATATCAAGTATATAATAGAACGAAAACATCTTTTATTTCAAATAATATTGGTTATGATTTAGATATACGTAACCAAGGTTTGTAAAAATCTCTAGGCGGTAAGTATGGATTAGGGATTACGGGGATTAATCAAGCATTAATTGGAAAAAGGTGCTTTTGAGCATTCGTATTTTGGATAAAACTTTAGTATATTTTTAGAGTAGATTGATATAATTTGAAGATTTGGCATTTTGGATGCACTTTGGAGTAGTCAAGGAGGAAAGACCGTCTAAAATTAGCACGTTGATGCTTGTACGTGGCACTGAACCTTAAATAATGCTTAACAAGTGCTTAGATACATGCTTAGATTCTTACTTAAGGCAATAAACCATGTCTAGGTGGGCCTAGACAAATCATTGGACGATAAGCCTTGCCTAGCACGTAGGCGGGGAGTAGTCGAAGGACGAGAACAATTTTTACAACAGCTTATGTAACAATTACATAATTGCCTCTAGGGCATACCCCTAACCCTATTCTATATTTCATTAAATTATAAATTTACTTTAAAACTCATGGAAATTATAAAAAAACTATATATGTTTATATAAAACCCGAATATAGTTTTTACATGCATACATATGTATATATATAACTTTAAATATTATATCTATTTAAGTGTAAATAGATATATTTTTAAATATTATAAAATATGTATATGCAAATTATCTTACAAGGTATATACAACCATACGATTGTTTCCAGAAAATAAAAAAAGTTATTTGTTATTAATTTCTATATGAAAATTAGTAATAAAAATAATAAAAATTACTATATTGTTTTTGTTAAATAATCATAAATCGAGAATTAAAAAAGGAATTTTTTGGCCATATATATGTAAGTATACATATTTAATAATTAATTTACAATAAACAAGTTTATATGTATATATATTTTATATGTAATATTCATATGTATACTTTAACATATTTATATATGTGTTTAAAAAAATTCGCAATGTGTATATTCATTTAAAATTTAATATATTAGTTTTGAATTTTGAAAATATCAGACTTTATTATGACAATTTAGATCTAAAATTTAAAATTAAATAAAATTTGAACGTATTCTTATAGTTGTTTATATTATCATTTGCAGTTTTTTTATTTTACTATATAAATATATATACATACGCACACACAAATACACACACACACACACACATATTTATTTATATATACATATATATATACTAGACATCACACATGTATATAGAGGGGCTAATATGTCTATTGCGATGTAAATCCTAACATCTATGCAACGATATGTTAATCATTTATATTGTACGTGCACATGCATACATATGTGTATATGATACATAGGTTATATTATATATAGTATTAAGTTAACATTAAATAAAACTTTATTTATAAATTAAATAAAATCTTTATTTTATTTAAAATTAGTTTAGGTAAGATCAAAATGAATTTAGACTTCGTAGGCCCAATAAAATCCAAATACAATATTTATTTTTGAAATTTACCCATTTACCCCGCTGCACGTTGGTCCAGACCCAACACATTTGACAATTAATTTCATTTAAACCACATCTAAATGTGTATCGATATCGTATATCAGTACGCTTATACATAGCTTTTATATACACAACCAATTAATTATAAATGGCACCCATAAAATTACTAATATCAAGTAGAAAATAAAATATATAGATAATTAATATTTCATAAATATTAATTAATTTATAATACTGTATAAATTAATTAAACCGTGCGGTGTTCCGGAGTATTCACTGATACGGTCGTGCGATTAGCATATGTAAATTCAATAGTGATTAATATCGAACAATTCAAATATTAATGTTCACACGTCACTTTAGCTAGTGGTGTGATAGTTTAGCCAAATTTATTGCTTATAGATGATCTTCATCGATAAAATCTAACTTTTTAAGCAGTACCCTTTAGTAATGATTATTTACACACATTCTCTTCGTCAACACTATATTTTTAGGATGCACAGAATTTGGTTTTGGTCAAAATTCCAATATTATTCATATTCAACTAGGCTATTCCATAAAAAAAGTTTTTGATTCAACAATGTTAACACCAAGAATGGGCATCAATACCCAATAGAATATCGTAGGGACTAAATGATAAATGAAATTAAAACATAGCAGAAAAAGTAAATGAACGCATAGATTTTTTTAGTGGTTCGGCAATCATAGCCTATGTCCACTTCATATTTTTATTTAACTCTCACTTGATCACAGTTGGAAGGATGTTTGGATCAGTTAGGATCCACTAGTGCAAGAGAGAAGAAAAAAGTGGCAGAGCCTAGGCAGTAAAAAAAAGATCCACTTTATGGGGAATGGCTGCAGTATTTATAGGAGAAGACGTGCATGGATTGGGTTGAAAATTTGCAAGAAGAGTCTCTAGATCCATAGAGGCCCACCACTATGATCAGTGGCCTTAGCTCGATATTTTGGAACGATCGACCAAAGTTTAGCCAATCATTATTTTCACCTCCAATTTGCATGCGATCATTTTTGGAGGGTCCCACCTGCTTCTTGAGCTTGTCGTAAAATATGAAATCAATCTGAGCTATAGATTACAAGATGTGCATCAACTTTTGCTACAATTGGAATGTCCACTGGTCGTTATGAAGGATCGGTAAATAACGATCGGCTATCTTCACTTCTCAAGGTATTTATGTGCGATCGTTTTTATGGGATCCACTCTTCAATATACTAAGGCTTTAAAAGTTTCAAGTGAATTGGCTTTGTAGATTTTGAGATATTGATCATTGTTGATTTATACCATTTTATGGATGGTTTTAGATCGATCCATATAAATTTTTCATTTGTTCATAAGTCGAGCGTACGAACTCCAATTGACTTGAAATTCGAAAGGTAGCCTCACACGGCCTTTCTTGTTACTTCATATCGATTGCACCTTGATTGGGACCCGATCTGAATTTGCTCAACCATCGTGCATAGTCTTGTATATTATTGATTCTCAAGGTTGGTAACCACCTATTTTGCCACCCAAAATACGTCTTATTCGAACCTGATGTTCTTTGAATCGGCGCAAGCTTCAATCGTTGAAAAATATTCCATTTATTTTATTGAATGGTCGCTATCCTTCCGTTAAGTCACTTTTACCCATAGTTGCATTTCTTTCTGTTCATCATGACTATCGTTCGATTTCCACCAGCAAAAATTCATGATTGTAGTCTATTAGTTGCTATCTGTTTCGGGTTCTACGAGGCTAGCAAGCTTTGGCTATCTGATTCGGTCTTTTATCAAATAACTCCAGGTGAAAATTCAATTTCTATCGATTTCAAGAAATTGAATTTTTAGAATGAATACATGCACGTTCAGGCACACGTTATTATCATTGGCTTCTGGATTCGTTTGTACGCTCATGAGTCTTCACTAATTCCTTATATTTTAATTGCAATTGGATTGCAATTCCTTGTTTATTTTTCTACAATGAAATAGGGGTTGTAATAAGTCACAAATGGGAAGGGACTTCAAGTCCTACATGAATGACGGCCTTAGAGCCGTAAGCAAGGGAGAATGGAGTATGGCCAGCCATAGACTTGTGGGTGGTTCTGTAAGCCCAATGTTATTGAGAGTTCATCTACCCACTTGCCTTTAGCCTTTTCCAAACTTTTCTTTAGAATGGACTTTAGTTTTTGTTTACAGCCAAAACTTGACCGTTTTCTTGAGGGTGAGCAACTGCCGCAAATCTATTTTCAGTACGATGCCGATGGTAGAAGTCTTTGATTTCAGCATTTTCGAATTGGGTTCCATTATTAGTTACAATGCCAAAACGATAGATGATTCTCCGGACAATGAAATTGATTACTTTCTTCATCGTGATCATGGCTAAAGGTTCAGCTTCAGTCCATTTGGTGAAACAATCACTACAATGATGGCATACTTCGCTCCATCTTTGAAGATCGAAAAGGAATCGATGATATTAATACCAATTTGTGTAATGTCCATCAGCGGAGCTCTTGGAATTTTTCGCAAACATCTAGCACATGTCACATTGCCTAGCACGATCAGCTGCATATCGTTGACAGTTGGCTTGTAATACCGATAGCGCGGTATTTTCTTTATCAAGGTATGACCCTCGTGTGATCGTCACATTCTCCTTAATGGAATTCTCTCAAGACTTGTTTTATTTCATTATGGGTGATACATCAAAGTAGGGGAATGTAGAAACCTTTTCTATACATGATTGCTTCTTGGATAATGTAGCATGAAGCTTTATGGAAGATCTGCCATTTTTCGTTCCTCCATTCATGAAAGATCCCTCGTTGTAGATAACCTTTGATAGAAGTCGCCCTCGACTCCCTTCTCGGTCCCGTCTCTAAAATCCAATTAATCTCCATCTAGTCGATGCTCGGAGCATGTAGTACTTCAATCGGGACAAAGTCTATTTGCGGCGTATTCCTGAAAATGACCAGCTTGGCCAACGAGTCACCTTTCCCATTTTGTATCTCCGAGGACGTGTGTAATGGTGTAATACTCGAAATCGGCCAGCAGCTCTTGGACCTAGCCAAGATAAGGAGCAAGTTGCTACCCTCCGCAATCTGGTAATCTTTCCTGACTTGGCATACTAACCAGGAATCACAAAAGATTTGTAAAGTTTTCACTTCCATCTCTCTGGAAAATCTGAGCCCGACAATCAAGGTTTCATACTCAGCTTCGTTATTTATTGCAGGAAAGTCGAGTTTCAAGGTGTAGCAGATCGATTGTTCCCTCAGGAGTTACTGACACGACTCCTACGCCAGAAGCCGATAGTTGGATGCTCTATCCATGTACATTTTCCATCGATTGGTTGGTTCTTCACTACTTTCCGCAGAGTCGTCTGGTGCAGTGAATTCAACTATGAAGTCCGCTAATGTCAATCCCTGGATAGCTCTCCAAGGGAGATAAGTGATATCAAATTGGCTTGGCACGATATTCCGTTTGAGCAACCTTCCAAACGTCTAAGGTTGCTAGAGGACTTGTCATAATGGCTGGTCAGTTTAGACGGTTGATGGGATGAGCCTGGAAGTAATGGCGAACCTTTTGTGATGCAATCAAGAGGCAGTACACGAGCTTTTCCAGCTTTGGGTACTTTCTGTCAGCACCTGACAATCACTTGCTAACATAGTATACAGTCCTCTGGATCTGATTATCTTCATGTAACAGTGTGTTACTTATAGCGTGTACCGCCACCACTAAATAGATGTATAAGTCTTCACGATCCAATGGCTTGGATAGGATAGGAGGTCTCTATAAGTGATCTACTGGAGCTTGAAATGCATCCATGCAATCATGCATCCTTTCAAAGTTCCTTTTTCCTCTCTTGATCAAGTCGAAGAAAGGAATACACTTGTCGGTGGCCCTAGAGATGAAGCAACTTAGGGCAACAACCTTCTCATTTAAGCTCTACACCTGCTTAATCGTCTTCGATACCTAAATGCTTAGAGTTGCTTGAATTTTCTTAGGATCGGCTTCGATTCCATGAGAGTTGACGTTGAACCCCCAAAACGTCCTTAATGCAATGTTGAAAGAGCATTTCAAGGAATTTAGTTTCATTCTATAGTTTTTGGAGAAGCTGAACATCGATTGTGTTGAGGTCACTTTCCTTGTATCTTTGTGTGGTATATTTGATATCCTTTGGGTTTCTTTAATATCTAGAGTTTATTAGATTAATTTCGAGGACGAAATTTCCTTATGGAGGGGAGGATGTAATGACCATAATTTAATCACTTTGAAATTGAATAGTTAATATGTTTTTATATGATTAAATAATGGATTTAATATCGAAAATACAATTCGGATAAAACAACTCGAATGGATTTTTTTACCGATGTAAAATGTTAGTTCAATGATGGTTCGAGTTATAAGGCAGCTAGTGGTACCAATTTATTTAAAGAATGAGTTTGCCTAATAAAACAAAATAGTATAATTACATGCCTAATAAAACAAGAAAGAATTATTAACCCTCCCTAATAAAACAGAATAGTATAATTACTTGCCTAATAAAACAAGAATGAATTATTAAACATGCCCAATAAAAAAATAGTATAATTTCTTGCCTTATAAAATAAGAGAGAATTATTAACCTTGCCTAATAAATAGAATAGTATAATTACTTTCTTAATAAAATAAAACAGTATAATTACTTGCCTGATGGAACAAAATAGCATAATAATTATTATATTCCATGCGTATGGTTGCATTGGACTAAAATCTAGTCGAATCAGGTTCTGCTATGTGGATGGTTGCCATTGGACCAAAATCTGGTCGAATCATGTTATATTATAGTGATAAGGAGGATTCCTATTGGACTAAAATGTGGTCGAATCAAATTAAGCCATCTAGATGTTTTCTATTGGACCAAAATGTGGTCGAATCAAATTAGGCCATCAAGATGTTTTTTATTAGACTAAAATCCGGTCGAATCAAATTTGGCCATAAGGCTGGTTTCTATTGGAACAATTCTGGTCGAATCTAGTTAGGCTGTAGGAAATGACTAAATTACCCTTCTCTTCAACTATAAATAGCCAAGTCCATAACTCATTTTAATTCACTCACAAACTAAAGAAAAGAACTAAAAATTCATTATCAGAGGTGAAGTATCCATGTCTCCATCAAAGCAAATAGGATGTGAGTACATTCCTTGTTTTCATAGTTTAGTGAGTATATTCCTTGTTTTCATAGTTTAATGAATATATTCCTTGCTTTCATAGTTTAACAAGTATAACTTATTCTATGAGTATATTCCTTGTTTTCATAGTTTAGTAGATATAACTTATTCTATGAGTATAATTTAATTATTTTACATTTAGTGTAATCTTAATCTCTTTCTTTTGACTCATTCACATTTTTACAAATGTTGTGTTAACTATTGATTGCAAATTGTTAATAATAATGAGTCTATTATTATTCTTGTTTGCTTGTTTAATTTGTGCTCGGTCAGTTTATAAGCAATAACTTTAATGTTTAGTTAAATGGAACTTACACCACCTTTTAACTTGGGATTGACATTTAGTGACTTTTTGGTTAAAAGGAAATAACACCCCTTTTAGCTATCTCATTTGATTAAGAAGGAGCTTCACCCCTCTTGGTCATATTATTCTTTAAAGATGATGGGTTTAAGTTATGATTTGAATGGAAGTTTTAAATCTTTGTTTAAAGTATTTTAAAGGAGCTTCAAAATTTATATAAATAATCTTTATAATTATAATGGAAAACATACGCATTACTTGTAGACAATTATTTTTGACCCATTTAAGTATGCTTTTGAAATATTAAATCGTCTTAATTGTTTTGTGAATATGCTTATACCGATGGGATAAATATATGGATATTTTCCAAGCATTGAAAAGGTATAAGATTTAATTTCCATATATGATCTTTTTGTTATCACTGATAGTTGATATCTCGACTATCAATTTCGATACCCTTCTTCCTTTTATTTTTGTTTCGTCAATCTAAGACGATTTGTTTTTCATTTAGAGCATTATATCCTTTATCGGAAATGACTAAATAAAGAGCGAGTGGGTGCCAAGCTATGTGGGGTTGCTCCCATTAGGGTATTTTCACATCTACTCTAGATTGGTTTTGGTTGTATGCGCACGGAGATGTGAAATACTCGGATACTCGATAAGGTTGGCGGGGTCCAAGTTGGAGGTTTCTGAGAGCCATCGTAGTTCTCAAGTATATTTTCTAGAGGTATACTTTCGATAAGGAGGGCGCACCCTCCCAGTCATTGTTGGAAAAATTCCCTTTCCTTATTTTTGATTCAAATCTTTGGATTGATTCTTTCTTAATTGCATTAAGAAGCGTCTTGCACTCTTCGTGATGTTTAATTATTTGTATCCATTCTTTTATACTTAGATGTTGTTCTTGTGAGGAAAAAGATGTTCTGCATTTTTGTGACATGGTCTCACTAATTATTTTGTATGTTCTATTTTTGGAGTTTACTCATACCAGACTTATTGTCTGATCCACATTGTTTGTTTTTCCTAAACTTCGGGTACTCATTTATATTTGAGTAGTCCAAAAATGACAGGTTTATTTAGGATCTTTTGGTGGATGAGCAGGAGGCTCCTTATCTATCTAGCTATTTATTTATGTTGTTATGAGATGTTGGCTCTATGTATGTATATTTAAATGCGGGTTGTTATAACTTCCTAGACTAATAGTGGTACTTTTGTTGTAACTCTGATAACTCCATGTTAGGGAGTAACCTTATGTACTATCTTATTTTTATGCTATATTTAACCGTTCTATTATGAGATTATTGTTATGTTCTTATATTTTACCCATTGACAACTCGTCTTTCAAATACATGCGCAACGACACATGAATATCATGGATGTATTAAGAGTAGTTCTCAAGGGTCGAAAAGGTGGGTCATCACATTGATGCTCTCCCTGTCGGACTAAGGACAAGGATCAGTGTGCTGAAGGTCGAGTCATGCCCGTTTTGTATTGCTCTTCTAGTTGGATCATGATAAGAGTCAACGAATGAATGGTCAGTTACGTCCATTTTGATTCATATTCTCCCGTCAGATCTAAGGATAGAATGGGCTCAATTGCAGTCGGGTCATGCTCATCTGGTTTCATACTCCTCCTGACAAATCAAAAGAGGGTGCTGGAGAATTAATGATCAAGTCACACTCATTCATGGTTTATTCTCCAATCCATGCTCTGGTGGCCAGAGTTATTCGATGGATGTTCGGGCCACATCTATTTGTGGTAAATGTGGATCGATATTGACCGTCGACCTAGCGACATGATATAGAAAGCCTGGATCGACATTGTCTATTGACCCGTTGGTACGATATACTCGGTCGCCCGCAACTTCAGACGTCTTTTCGATTGATTCGATATTATGGCCTCCTTGTGGTCGTTGCCATAAGTTGTAAAGATCACCAAGCCGGAGTTATAGTGAGACGTCGTATTCAACTTTTAGTAGTTTGTACTCTTGCATCCAGTCTTGGGTTAGCGGAGTTAGTTCATTGATGGTCGTTCCATCCGTAGTGAGTTTATACTCCTCTTGTCGAGTTCAAGTAAGAGTTTATGGAATAATGAGTGGTCGAACTGCTCTCATCTATTTAGTTATAACCATACCTGCACTCTGATAATAAGAGTTTGTTGGCGGGTGGTCGAATCGTACACAACTTGTGTTTATACTCCTGTTCACACTCTGGGGGAGTAGAGTTATTCTGTAAAATGGTCGAACCATATTTTCCTTAGTCATTTGTTCATCCCTCAAGTGAGGGGCAGCAGTTAAGGAGTGGTTAGTTGCATCACATTCACTACTACTTGGAGTTCTTCACGTTGAATCGTGGAAAGGAGCTGATTAGTGGATGGTCATATCCGATTTAAGCTTGGGCTCTCAAATTTCATCTTGAATCCAGGATGGTAATCGATGCATGGACGATTATACCGCATCCACTTTCATTTAGACCTTGCTTCTACCGAGCCTAGGGAGTGAGATGAGTGTTTTGGTAAATTTCGTGGCCGATCAGGGGAGCGGATGGTCGGACCACACCCACTTTGAGTTGTGTCTTTACCCCCAAGCCAGGGGGAAGAGTTGAGCTCACGGTCGAACCGTGCCCACTTTTTGTGTTTATACTTCTGGCCATGCTCTGAAGACTTGAGTTGATGGGTGGACGGTCAGACCACGTCCACTTTTTTATTACATTACTGGCTATGCTTTGAAGATTGGAGTGGATGGATGGACGGTCGGACCGTTTCCATCTTTTTTTATTTATACTCCAGTCCGCACTTTGGGAACTAGAGTTAATCGATGGATGTCAGATCGCGTCCATCTTTTTATGTTTATACTCCAGTCCGCACTCTGGGAACTAGAGTTGACCGATGGATGGTTGAATCATGTCTATTTTTTGGTATTTATACTCCAGTCCGCATTCTGGGAACTAGAATTGATTGATGGAGGGTCGGACCATGTCTATCGTTTATGTTTATACTCCAGTCTACACTCTGTAAACTAGAGTTGATCGATGGATGGTCGAACCGCATCCATATTTTGGTGTTTATACTCCAATCTACACTCTAGGAACTGGAGTTGATCGATGGATGTTTAAACCGTGTCTATCATTTGGTGTTTATACTACAGTCTGCAATCTGGGAACTAGATTTGATCGATGGACGGTCGAACTGCATCCATCTTTTGGTGTTTATACTTCAGTCCATACTCTGGGAACTAGAGTTATGTGATGGGCGGTTAATCACACCCTTTTTTCATTTATACTCCATTTGCCAAGTCAAAGTAAGAGTTAACGAATGAACAGTCGAATCACATTCATTAATGAAATGGATTCTGCCCCCATCATCAAGGACAGAACTTGGCCAGTGAGACGATTGATTCGAATCCACCTGGTGATTGTTGCTCATCTTATCAAGTCGAGCAAGGGAGTAGGCATTGAATGGTCAGATCACATCCATGCTTGGGTTGGACAGTAATGTCTCGTCCAATTTCCTTCGTAGTCTTCCTAGAAAATCAAGGTATAGAGTCATTGGGCGGTCGGTCAAGTCGCATCCACCTCAAGCTGCAGTTGTGTCCTTGTGCCAAGGGTGGTGATTGATGAGTAGACAGTCAGTCGCACCTAATTTTAGTCGAGCCCTCAAATTTCCTCTTATGTCTAGGGTAAGAGTTCATGTTTGGACGATTAAATCACATCCACTTTAGTTAGACTCCGGTCTTGCTGAGCTTCGGGAGAGGCATAAGTAATTTAACGAACTTAAAGTATGAGTTGGTTCATGGATGGTCGGGTTGCATCCGCTCTAAGTGTTTTTCCAGTCTTCAAGTCAGGCATGGAAGTTGACGAGTGAACGATAAATCATGTCCATTTTTCATTGGATGCTGACCTTGTCGGGCTCTGAGTAAATCATAGATGTTCTGTCAGAATCGAAGCATAGAGCAGGAAGTGGATGGTTAAGTCACACCGACTTTCCATTTCGAGTCCTTGTCCCTAAGCCATGGGCATATGGTAATCGATGAGCGGTTGAATCACACTCATCTTGATGAAACTCCAAAGGTCCGATCATGGTCCATGGAGACTGGTTGGCGCCCAATTCTAAGTACTTGATCACATGCATCATTTGAAAGTAGTCTAGTTCAAATTGGTCATGGTTCATAACACAATTGAAATTGAAATAAATCGTATTAATAAGAAAAGCAGTGTCGTATGCTCGCTATTCCACTTTACCCCAGCCTTTCTCGGTTGGAAGTCAACCGCAGGCGGTCCAATTGATAATCAAAGTTCTTTATTGATTGGATGTTTCTTACCCGCCATTCTACGATGCTTGCACATATTTTTGAAGCTAGTAGAATACAATAGCCTATGATTTTTGTTTGATGATAATAAACATATATATATATCCGTTTAAATGTATTTATTATCGTACTATTTTATTTTTCCACATATTTAAATAAATATTTGTTGAATAAAATAAATAACTTAGAATTCCAAATTCAAACAAATATTTACTACAAGTTCAAATAGTATAAATTTGAGCTCTCGCTACATTTATACATTTTCAATTAAAATACAATTTCATAAATACAACACAATTTTCACTATACAATATTTACATACATTTTACAGCTCTCTATATAATTCACTCAACACTTGTATTTGATCTTCAACTCTAATGCAGCTTGTATCCCGTATCTTAATTATTTACAAAACAAACACCAACGCAGTAAAATTGAAAAAGAAATATTTTGCAGTTCAAAATGAAGTGAGTGTTTTTGAAAATATTATTTGCCTCGGTTATTTGGGTTATTCGTCATCATTTCTTTAGAATTCATCATACACAAACAACTTGTGACATGCATAGTGTATCACTGTACATGGCACAAGGTCGTGCATGTCGATATACACTTGCTTATTAAAACTACATGGATAGGTGAGCACAAGGTCAAACCCAAGGCGAGGCCAGATTCAACTCGGGTGCAACACAAAAACATCATGGAATGGTCAAGTCGAGAGTTGATGGTCAGCTAACATGAATAAAAGTTCAATATAATGGCCGGACTCAAATGTACACAAACAGCCCAAACACGAACTAGTGCAACAAGATATATACTCAAATGTATCAAGACTATAAGTGGTACAAGAAACTGAACCAGACCAGTTGAAGCAAACAATGTACACCGACACAGCTAGACGAACCATATACAACATGCCACCATACATAATGTACACGTGAAGCAACTCAACATGACATGGTTAGAAGCAATATGAAATGAAAACAATTCAACATACTACTCTGCATTAATACAAATGCCTCAACATACTTCAGACATGAGTATATGCAACCAAGGTGAACTAGAGAAGAGAAGTTTTAACAAGACAACATTCTAATGGCATGAATACAAAAAGAACCACCAATGCAACATAGAACTAGTCTACAGCATAGTAATGAGATCAGGTAGTTTTTAACTCAAAGCAACTTAGGAAACACATACCAGAGGCATATATAAGACCCATACTTCAAAAGGCCTCAAACCACATGACCTGGACATGGAATGCAACCAGATTACAAAATGCTTCAAGTGCATTAAATCAGAACAACAACATACTCACAAGTTTTAGAACCAGTGCAGACTCAAATAAAAATGGCTACACTTTACATGCAAAAAAATGTATACATGACTTGACTACAATAAAAAAGAGAACCGAAGGTGAATACCACATGAATTGATACAAGTACACACAACAAACGGTAAGTATGGTGACAAACAACACAGCCTCAAAACTCAAGTGCACAAGCTCAGCAGCCAGCACATGTAACCAAGATGCAGGTCATCAATGAACCAATGTGCATAAGGATAAAGTCAACCACACAATGCAGACTCAAGTAAACGTACACTCGAACACAAATGAAAGACTACACAAATGCAGTGACAAACATGTGCAACAAAGGAGACAGCGATGAATACAAGTAGTTCAACAAACTCAGTTCAATATGCAACACATAAGACATGGATTCAGCATAACCAGAAAAACAAAGAGCATGCATATGAGACCGAACCAAATCAGACCTTCCAATCTACAGTACAAAATGAAGACAATTCAACTTGAGTGAACCAAATCAGACAAATGAAATATCTCAAATACAAGTAGCGAGCAAAATATCAAGAATTGAACAAGTCAAGGTTATATCCAAATGTAACTGACCAAGGAAACAAGAATGTACAACAACCAGCATGAAAGGACTTGTAGCAATGACATATCAAAATCAATGATCAATGAAGACATAACACATATATACACACATACATATGTATCTATACACATGGTGACACATTTCAAGTGGAACAAGTATATACGTATGCAACATGAAGATATTCGAAATAAAATAGTAGCTTCAAACCATGTTAAGGCCGAGATGAACAAATTCAAAAAAGTTAAAAATATTTGAAAATAGAAAGAGCGTGATGAAAAAGCATCATAGATTCGAAATATCTAAAAACCAAATGCTTACCGTGGTGACCAAGCAAGGTTTATCAAAAAAAATATTCGAATTGAACCAGTCAAAATAAATCACAATATTCAAGCAAAATCAAATGGCCAAGAAAAAATATTTAAAGAATTCAACATAATTATACGAACAAAAATATAAAGTTTCCGAACCCTATAAATTAACCCAAAGATCATCATCGGCAAAAGTGTGATTCGAGTTCGAGAAAAATACTAGAGCTAATCACCGAAGTAAATCAAAACCAACAACTCGAATCTAGTTCGAGCAAAATCAAAATAGAAAAAGAAAGTCACGTACCAAATTTTATCTAAACATTCGAGCTCGACAATTAGACCGATCGAAAGCCAATCTCAGCCAACAATTTGATTGACGAAGCAACTATAGCTAAAGCATATCACAATCGATCAATTAAAGGCGGCGTATTCAATTTACAGCAAAACCCTAGCTTGTGAAAGAGGAACAAAGAAGAACGGGCAAAGTTTTAACATAGTAGAAATAAAATAAAAAGGAGATTTTTTTTCTCTAATTTAAGTGAGCCGGTCTACTTTACTGAATTTGGGATTTAGTGGTTATATAGGGTTTTGTATTTGTTTTTCTTTATAATTTTCTTTCAAAGTTTTGTAAAATTTTAGTCGTGTGACTAGGTTACGAAATACGGTCGTGTAGTTCGAGAATTCGCAACTCAGTGGCTGAGTTGTGGCAGGGTTTTGAGTGTAGAGTTAGATTAGTCATTAACGGGTGTCGCAAGTTTACGTGTATAAGCGTCTGACTACTTAATTTCTAATAGAAACCTTGGGGGCAGCACGTAGGCATGTTATTACCGAAGCTGGATAAATCTGTATTGTTCTATTTCTGCTTTTATTATTCAGCTATTATATATGCTGCAATTATTATATATATTTTCGCATTAATTTTTATTTTTATTAGTATCAACCTATTCACCCCCTCTAGGGTGAAATCGATCCTATAAAGCTTTCCATTCTGGATCAGCTTTCCGGCCGTATCTCGGGAGTGTCTGCAATTGCAAGTGTTACGACCGTTTGTGTCACGAAGCAAGCAATACTTCCAAGACTTCTCCTTGGTTTCGGTGGGCTCTCTCGAGGCTGGATTCCAGTACTGCTTCGAGTTATAAGTCTCCAAGTAGATGTTTTTGACTGAATCGTTCAAAGGAGTATATGAGTCGAATTTTGTAATTTTGGCTCGTCTCATAGAATAGCCTCAATGCTGCCCTTGCTTTGTATTCCTTCAGCCAACATGCCTGCATCGTTCTTTCTCCTAGTCAGTCGGCCAAATTTGCCTCAGGGTCGATTCCCCTTATCAACACCATCAGTATGATATTCTTGCTAGGATTGCTCACTTTAGTGACGATGACGTTGAATCTCTACGGAAAGTCTTTGAGCGGCTCACCCGACGTCTGGAATAAATTGGATAATGACATCACATCCCTAGTGTGAGTCATGTACATCCTGAATTTCTCGATAAACTTCTGATTTTGTTAATCAGATGAGGAGATGGAGTTGGGTGGTAACTGCGTAAACTGCACGATTGTTATTCTTTTGAGGAATATACAACGACATCTGAATTCGATGGAATCTTTCGCTTTGGCGGGATCCATATGCCACTCATACTTCACAAGATGTTGTCAGGGGTTTATGTTCGTAGAATACGCTGGCATGGTTGGCTTAATGAATCTCCTTGGATATTTGCACGTTGAACGTCTTCGATGAATAAGTTTTGACTAGGGAGATGCTCCAATCGTCGTCAGTCCTTTTTTAAGTCACGGCTGTGTGAATGATGTATGAATGGTTGTCCAACATTGGAATGGTTGAGATTATCAATCAAATGGCGAATCGGTTAGGATCGGGTCGTTGATCGGTGATCATCCCCAAACTTTCACTCAAATGAGATGCGATCTATATAAGGTAGTACGGAAGGCAACTTGAGGTTGCAAACCAAGTGTCAAGTCATTTGGAGTCCGTATGTCGAGTTATGAGCAAAGCAAGATGTACCGGTATTGACAGATTGGTGGTGATTTACTTGAAGTCGGACCCAAGAAAATCTGCTATCTACTTGGAGTCAGCAATTGGTTTGCTTGGAGTCCCTGAATTTGAAGTGCGAGATCAGTGAAGAACAGTGCCTGAAATTCTAACAAAGTCATGGTATGCTCAACTATCTCTTAATCTAGCTATGTTAGATTCTTTAACTATTGTTGTAGCTCACCATATGTATTCCATGCCCCCTATCCATATCTAGCTACTGATTATGGTACACAACTTTCGTTGTTTACACATCACATATGGATCGGTGGTTTTCTGGAGTTATATTGGCATTTTCTTAGGGAAAATCGTAGTTTTACCCGTGTTTGGTTCTGGGCTAAAGTTTATTGGGTTTGCTTCGAGTCAGATGGCTGATTGCTTCGGGTCAACCTTGAAGTGAGCATTTTGACGACCATAGCCGTCAGTTCATGCGTTTGGAAGCTGATTAATCGTGGGTAGTTGCAATCCTACCTAGAAGTTTGATCCAGTAATCGATCTTAATTTTTGTCATATCAACTTGATTCTTCTTCCTTTTGGATTCTATTTGAGTAGCAGCTCCTCGTCCATTCATTGGCTGCAATTCAAAAGCTGCCACTTGATCCTCTATGCCTCGGTCAGTCATAGGACGTAAGGGAAGTGGATAGAATGCACTGTCTTTAAGTTGATTTTTGAATGCAGAATGCGGGGCACTGCACTGTGGTGTGGGTTTGGGTGCGTTGCAGCTGAAATTTTTTCTTTTAGAGCGTTTTTCTTAAAATTTGGATCGTACCCGAAAAAGATTTTTTCTTCTTCTAAAAAGCGATCGTTTGAAACAAACAATTGATTCAAAACAATCGGTTAGAACGCTAAAGCGGTGGAACGATCGGTTGTAGTAACGATCCGTTAGAATACCAAGGTAGTTTGAACGATCGGTTAAAACGTTAATTAGAACGGTCGGTGAAAATGTTAACTGGAACGATCGATGTAAATTGAGAATGTTAACAGGAACAATCATTGGAGAAACGATCGGTCAAAAATAATGATCGTACAATCGCCTTGGGACGATTGTAGAAAAACGATCGTATGGAACGATAGTGGATAAATGATCGTATAGAACAATCAATCAGAAAAAATGATCGGTCACAGATGCAACAACTTGAAAATGTATGCAATTGATCAACCATGTGATTAATCGATCACTAATACCACGATTTCCTTCTTCCGTAAGGGAAGTAGACTTGGCTCCTCTGGCCATGGCTATTAGTTTCCTTATAGATCTCTTTCAAATCTGAGTACAATAGAGAACTTTGTCGGCCGAAAGCTTGATCTATCTCGCAACATGAAAATCCACCAGTAGAAGATGAGATCCAATTAAGTTGAGAATTCATTTTTCAGTGAAAGCACCAAAATGTTGACGCCAAAAATGAGCATCTACACCCAATTGAATCACATAGAGACTAAATGATGAATGAATTAAAACACAGTAGAAAAAATAAATGAACATGCATATTTTTATAATGGAGGCAATCTTGGCTTACGTACACTTTATATTTTTATTGATCTTGCACTTGATTATGATTACAATGATGTTTGGATCAGTTAGGATCCATTGGTACAAGAGTGAAGAATAAATGGCAGAGCCTAGGAAGCAGAAAGAAGGATCCTCTTTATGGAAAACGGTCACCGTATTTATAGGAGAAGACGTGCATGGATTAGGCTGAAATTTCGCAAGAAGAATCTCTAGATCCGTATGGGCCGACCATAACGATCGGTGGTCCAAAATCGATATTTTTGAACGATCAGTCAAAGTTTAGCCGATCATTAATTTCTCCTTTAAATTACATGTGCTCATTTTTTAAGGGTCCCACATGCCTTTTGAACTTGTCCCTAAAATATGAAGCCAAGTATATTACGAGATATGGATCAATCTTTGCCATAGTTGGAATTCATCGATCGTTATGAAGGATCCGTAAATAACTATCGACCAACAACGATCAGCTATCTTCATTTCTCAAGGTATTTATATGCGATCGTTTTTATGGGCTCCACTCTTCTATATACCATGGCTTTGAAAGTTTCAAGTGAATTTGCTTTGTAGATTTTGAGATATCGATCGATCATCGTTGATTTGCGCCGTTCTATGGATCGTTTTAGATCGATCCATATAAATTCTTCGTGGTGTATAACTCGAGCGTACGAACTCTGATTGACTTGAAATTCGAAAGGTAGCCTCACTGGGCCTTCCTTATCACTTCATATCAATTGTACTTTGATCGGGACCCGGTCTGAATCTACTCGACCATCGTCCATAGTGTTATATATCGTTGATTCTCAAGGTTGCTAACCACCCGTTTTTAGTCAAATATACGTTATCACGACATTGCCAAAAGGTAGAATGACAAATAATAACATTTATTATTACCTTTTTACTATAGTTAGAGATTTTGACTTTGAGTTGGCTATCGTTTACCGTGATATTAATCTCTTATAAATGAAGAGATGAATTCTTTATTGAATGGTGTTTCATACTCAGACACTACCATAGTCATCCGATGGCCACCATGCTATGATTGAACTGTAATCAAAATGGAGTATCCATATAGAAGTTTAATAATATTTTCAAGTCAAGAGAACCGTGTAATATCGTTACATCGAGATTTCCTGTTGTAGTTGTCATTAACCAATAAAAAATCTCGAAAAAATATTTCATGGTTATCCAATAGCTACGTGTACAATCCTTTGATGTCTTCTTTAGCCATGAGTAAAATATTGCCCAACACTTGGATGTCGTTGTGACTTACTCGGGTCTCTATAGGTATATCGATTTCCTTTCTCAAAACATGTTGGCCCTGGAATATTTATATATTATTCTATATATTGTGATAATTTTCTCATGATTACAACTATTTGTAATGATTATCACATACATATTATTTAAAGATTTTTTATTGAATATACTTTAAATTAATTACCTAATTAATTTTATAATAATATAACATAGTATATAATAGAAATTAAATATCGTTATTATGAATAAGCTTGTTTATAGAGTTAGATATATGTAACAAATTAACTAATTATCCTTAGAGCATACCCTCACTCACACATACACACTCTCTCTCGGCTTTACTTGTTAGTTGTTAGATGAAACGTTTAAGTTATTCATCAACCATAAGTCGTTGAAGTAACTTTTCACTCAGAAAGACTTTAACCTTTGTTAGCAGTGACGATCAAAGTTCTTGGCCTCCTATGACTTCGACATTTTCCATACGCTCAGGAAGAGAAATGCAATTGTTAATATACTAAGTAGGAGAGATGCCAGTTTGAGACTTTTTTTGTAGAGTGGACATGGGTAGAGTACATTCTTGGTTATGATTTTCAACTTAGATGTGAGGTAGAGCTGGATATGTTGGTTTTGCATATCACTGAATCATAATTCTTACTGACAAAAGGACACAAGACGTTTTTTTGGTTTAGTTATATAATATTTGCCCTCCTATTCCTTCTTTCCAAACATATCTGTCTGCAATGCAAGAAGAATAGCCTTTAATAATGTAATAACGTTGAACCCTGAACCTGTACCTCATAGTAACTGCTGGGAACTATAACCTAGAAGAAAAAAAATATAAATGCTTGCTTACTTAAAAAAGGTCAGTAGACTGAAAAAGACTAAATAACAAATTTGATTATTAATACATCTGCTAATTACTTTTTCCATTCTTGACAATACCTACCTATCTTATAAGCTTTTGCATATTTAAAATCAATTTGTATAAGTTAAAGAGATTTAAGCCTCCTAATACTGTTAGGTAAACCTGTTGAATTATTTGAATTATTGCAACACAGAATCGATAGAGATATTTTTGATACAACTTGTATGTTAAATTGATCAGAACAGAAATCTTTTTATTACTTGAAAAGTATGTTATACAATGTATTCGGCGGAAGCTTTTATATACAGCTTTTGAGATAGATGGGCTAAAGTACAGAACCGGCCCATGATGCTAGATCAACGGTGCAGATGAGCTCTCCAGAATACACGGTGCTAATTTCAATCCAAAGTGATATATACGTGGATTGATAACTGGGTCAAACATAATCTCTTACCTTCATTAATTCCCCCCTTCGAACCCTTGCTCCGGATTTAGGGTTAGGGTTTGAGACAAATTTCGGCAGCCGCAAAGAGGGAAATTTGATGCCGTTCAGCTATTTTCTTCTTCTAATTCTCTATTTCTGGAGTGTGACGTAGTTTGAGTTTCGATTTGTTCAGATCTGATTTGCTTTCTAGAGATTTAGCTTTGTCGTGGTTGAGTGAAGTTTGAACTTTCTCTGGTTGTCTGATGGGATGAGGTTTTGCCTGACCTTGTTCAGCAGAGTTTTGATTCTCTACAACTCTGAGATCTCTTTTAAACTGCATAAAAAATTTCTTTGATAATGACTTGGTTAAGGTATCAACTATCTGGTAAGTGGCAGATAAATGATTTATTTGTAGATTTCCCTTGACTACTTGGTCTCGAACAAAATGCAAGTCTATTTCGATGTGTTTAGTTCTGGAATGCATTATAGGATTTGCTGTCATGTAGACTGCACTTTGATTGTCACACCATAGTGTTTCTTTGATATTTGCATCTAGTTTTAGCTCTTTAATGATTGATTGTAGCCACATTATTTCAGCTGTTGCACTTGCTATGCTTCTGTACTCGGCTTTAGTACTAGATCGAGAGATAGTTGATTGCTTTTTTGAACTCTACGATATTAAGTTGCCCCGAATAAATATGCAGTATCCAGTAATTGATTTCCTATCATCTAGGTCAGTAGCCCAGTTAGAGTCTGAATACCCTGTGATGTTGAGATTTCTGCTGGCTTTGAACATTAGTCCATGATTGATTGTTCCTTTTAAATATCGTAGAATCCTTTTTATTCCCTTCCAGTGTTCATTCAATGGGTTTTGCATAAATTGAGAAAGTTTGTTAACACTAAAAGAAATGTCTGGTCGTGTTATAGTGACATATTGTAATGCCCCTATAACACTTATATATTGTTTGATATTATCTATGACTTCTCCCTTGTTTTTAGAGAAATTTTGATGACTGATCATGGGAGTAGCCATAGATTTTGCATCTTCCATTTTTGTTTTTGCTAGTAGTTTTGATATTTTTTTTGACACAAGATAATCTCTGAGTTTGATATCTTGTGTACTTCAATTCCTAAAAAATAGTTGAGATATCCTAGATCTTTGAGAATTCTTTGTTCAGATAGCATATGACTTTGTTGATCTCATCCTGATTGTTGCCTGTGACAATTAAGTCATCAACATAGATTAGTATGTAAATGATTGAGGATGAATTACTTTTGATAAATAATGAGGTGTCTGACTTGATAGATTGATATCCTATTGACATTAGAGTTGATTTCAGTCTATCAAACCAAACCCTCGGAGCTTGTTTTAGCCCATATATTGCCTTGTTTAATTTGCATACAAGACTTGAATCTTGTTCATATCCTTGTGGTTGTTTCATGTAGATTTCTTCTTCTAATTTGCCATTTAAGAAGGCATTGATAACATCCAATTGCCTTATATTCCATCCTTTATGTAAGGCAATAGTGATGATGAGCCTTATGGTGGTAGGTTTGACTATTGGACTAAATGTCTCAGTGAAGTCAAACCCATACTGTTGGGTATATCCCTTCGCTACAAGTCTTGCTTTGTATTTATTGATGGATCCATCAGGATTCCTTTTTATCTTATATGTCCATCTGCAGCCTACAATATTTTTGTGTGTAGGTGGACATACAAGATTCCATGTTTTATTTTTTATAATAGCATTGTATTCTTCATCCATTGCTGCTTTCCATTTTTTATTTTTTGCAGCCTGATCAAAAGTGAATGGTTCACTGGAGTTTGCATTGACCATGTATGCCTTGGGTTTAAAGATCCCACTTTTAGCTCTGGTGATCATGTGATGGCTTGGTCTGACAGGAGTTTCAGCCTGAGGTAATTCAGAACTTCTATTTTGATTAGTGTTGCTTTCTGAATGTTGATCTTCCTCATTTATTGAATGTGTAGGTGAGTAGATGGCATGACTGTGATCATCTCCATATTCTGTATTGTGTTGAGCAGATGCAGATGAGTGTGTTTGATGATCATCAGTAGTCCTCCTTATTTCTGTTGTGCTCCTGTCTTCAGATATTAGTGGTAATTCAGGTATGGATATGCTTGGGTTATACACTTTTGCTGTTGTTTTTACTTCAGTACTTCTAAAGGGAAAACTTTTTCATTAAATGCAACATGTCTGCTAATAAAAAAAATTCCACTATCATCAAGACACTTGTACCCTTTTTGATTAGAGGTACATCCCAGAAATGTGCATTGTTTTGACCTGAAGTTTAATTTATTACTGTGGTAAGCTCTTAAACATGGAAAACATAGGCACCTAAATACTTTTAAGTTGTGATAATCTGGTTTTACCCTTGTAATTTTTCAATGGGTGTTATACCATCTAAAGTTTTGGTTGGTAGTCTATTAAAAAGATAGACAGCAGTGCTAAAAGCTTCTGGCGAGAACTTTAGTGGTAGATTTGCATGACTCAGTAGGCTGAGTCCTGATTCAACCACGTGCCTATGTTTTCTCTCTGCTAAGCCATCTTGTTCTGAGGTGTAGGGACAAGTAAATCGATGAACTATACCTTTTACTCTAAAGTACTCCTTAAGAGACATATTCAGTTCCTCCATCTGATTGAATAGTCTTGACATGAGTATCAAACTGTTTTTCAATCATTGTAATGAAGTTTATTACAACATCATGTGTGTCTGATTTATTTTTCAGAAAGTATATCCAAGTGTGTCTTGTGTGAGCATCTACAAATGATATATAATATTTATACCCATAGTCTGAATATATTGGGGCAGGTCCCCAGAGGTCGGTAGCAATGAGTTCAAGTGGTTTAGTGTATTTAGTTGTGGAATTACCAAATGGTAGTTTGTGACTTTTTCCCATTTGGCAGTGAGTGCATACATAGGGAACAGATATGCTATTACAAAATATGTTATTCTCATTGAGAACTTGCTTAACTACTTTAGCATTGGGATGACCAAGTCTGTAATGCCACAAATCAAAAACATTGTCAATGTTTTCTATTTCACAATGATTACAACAATTTTTATCATCTCTATGATATGCACAGTTCACAGATTTAAATCTGTATAATCCTCCTTCAGCATCACCCTGTAATAAAATATCTCTAGTTAGTATGTCTCTAACAACACAATGCTTAGGAAAGAATTCAAAGTAAACTTTGTTATCACTAGCAAATTTAGACACACTCATGAGATTCTTTTTGATTTTTGGAACTCTTAGTAAGTTATGTAGAAATAATTGTTTCTTTCCTTTAATAACAGCATTTCCTATATGTGAAATATTGATGCACTTACCATTACCCATACAAATGGATTTTTTACCTTTGTACTCTCTATTGCCGAGGTTTAAATTTTCAAGATTATTGGTTATATGATTGGTAGCCCCTGAATCTGGATACCAGCAGTCATCATTTATTGACTGGTCATTTTCATTAGAACTATGCTCTCTGTTATCAGATTGATTGCTGGAACTTGCTTGAGCTATATTGGCACTATAATTTCCACCTTTTTGATTGTTATTAGAGTATCTCAGATAGCATTTTATAGCCGTATGTCCAATCTTTTCACAAATTTGACATTTTGGCCTGTTGTTGTTGTTATATCTGCCCCTTCCTCTTGATCTGTTGTAGAATCCTCCTCTCTGTGTTCCTCCTCATTGTGTGTTTTGCTCTGTCTTGTTGTTTCTTTGGGCCTTGTTTCTTGAAGTAGCTGTATAATTGACTGTAAGTTTTGATTCTTGTGGCCTTTTATTATCAATTCTTGCCTCATGAGAAAGTAGTATAGAGTAGACATCATCAAGTGATGGTAAATCCTTTTGTGATGCAATAACCGCAATGACAGATTCATATTCTTCACTTAATCCATTGAGAATAATTAGAATATGTTCTGATCTGAAATTTTGTGGTTTGCTGCCTCCAATGAATCACATATTTCTTTGATTTTGAAAATATATTCCCTTATTGTGTTGTTGTCTTTCCTTATGTTATGAAGCTGTCTTTTGTAGTACATCACTTCGGCAGCTGACTGTGTATTGAATACTTTCTCAATGGTTATCCATATATCATTAGCAGTCTTGCATCCAATGACATGAGATAGAAGATTTGTGCTTATTGATGATAAAAGCCAGGAACATATCAATCTGTCTTGTCTGTGATATCTGATGTAATCCTCATTGCTTACTATTTTGTTTTCTTGATCAGTTATGCACTTGGGAGGAATTGGAATTGTTCCAAGAATGTGACCTTCAAGCCCATATCCTTGAACTGCGGTTTCTATTTGCAGTTTCCATAGAAGAAAGTTGTCTTCATTTAGTTGAACTGTAACAAGATTGCTCTATGAGCTAATTACAGTTTTGATAAGTTTTTCCACAGCAAGGTTGGATTCATTGTTGCTGCTTCCATTGGCAGAGCTAGCCATACTGGGTCGATTATTTGATTCATCACCCATGATGATATTCAATATACAAGAAATATACAGAGACAGCAATCGAGGAAAGCAAAATGATAGAGAAACCAATCAATTTTAATTCAGAGATTAAAGATACTTAGGTCAAGAATTACTCACAGTAAGTTTTGTGCAACTGGATCGCATATATGATGATCTGTGCTTTCTTGATCTGATATGTTGTCAGGAAGGCACTTTCTTGATTTGAGATGATTCTTGATTTCTTGTCTTCTTTTCTGATTTTCTTGATTGGTTTATCTTTTTGAGGCTGTGAAAGAATTCTGATGCAGCCACCACAGGTTGGCACGGCACGGAATTATATCACTGACTTCAACAAATTCTTTAGATGATGAAATATAATTTCTGATGAGGATTATCACCCAAATGATGATAATATTCTGATGGTGATTTGATCAAAATGAGCAGATGGCTGTTAGGCCTTTAGCAGCTCTGATACCATGTTGAATTATTTGAATTATTGCAACACAGAATCGATAGAGATATTTTTGATACAACTTGTTTGTTAGATTGATCCAAACAGAAATCTTTTTATTACCCGAAAAGTATGTTATACAATGTATTCAGCAGAAGCTTTTATATACAACTTTTGAGATAGATGGGCTAAAGTACAGAACCGGCCCATGATGCTAGATCAACGGTGCAGATGAGCTCTCTAGAATACACGGTGCTGATTTCAATCCAAAGTGATATATACGTGGATTGATAACTGGGTTAAACATAATCTCTTACCTTCATTAATTAAACCAGATATCCACGTTGATAATTCATTTGTAACATCTCAGAGGAAGAATGCATCGACCACACCATACATAATTCACTTAATTCAAAAGGCAGTACACCGTCACAGTTCGAATTTATATCATAAGATTTTTTTCATAGACGCCTTGTCTATATCCTTTGGGTTTTTCTAAATATAATATGAGATTGATACCTTATTCAAGTAAAACATTCATTTTGATATACTAGAGATTTAAATTCATCACCGTTAGAACTTAAAAGTCTAAAGCGTTATACCACTAACCAGTTGACCTTGATGGTTTTGAAATTGATAAAAATTGTTATTAATGGCTTTAAAGTTGGCAGGAACGAAGTCTTGGAAGAGTAAGTAAATTGCAAATGGTTAATTGGCCAGAGCTGAAGTTAAAGGCGGTCAGCTTTTGCCTATTCTATCCGCATGCGGGTTTTGTCGGTGTTACTCGTATCTTTTGGAACTAGGATTTGGAACCGGAGAAGGAGATATTTTTGAAATATGGATTATTAAAGATTAATTACTTAACGATCAATTTAACTCTGAGGGTAGAATCTTTTAACCATGATCATCGGATCAGAATATCACTACTGGAATAAATATGAAAGTCGGGTAATTGGATTACATATAGAAAAAAATATATTGGACAGACAAAACACGAAAAGCAGGGTAATTTTTATTTTATTAAAATGATTAATAAATGAGAAATGAATTAGGAGAGTTGCATGCTGGTAGAAGAGCAGCCCATGTGAAAAAAAAATTCAATGAAAACGAAAAACATAAAATAAAGAATTTATATTTGGATACGTGGATTCTATTACTGTTGACCATCATTGTTAATTTTTTGTCAAGCTACAAAGTATAGGCTGGAATGGTATGAAGGATTAAATTATTAATGTTCAATTCAAATCTCGGGGCGGACTTTTTATATCATACTTACCAAATCCAAATGTCATACAAGGAAGACAGATGATTAATAAATATGGAATGAATCAGGCACTTTGAATGCTGATAAGAAAGGTAGCTCGACAAAACGAAATTTCTTAATGAAAATTGACAGGAAAACGGAGTGAAAAGAAATTAAGACACATCTTTGATGTCATTAGGCAATGAAATGACAGAATATAGATACCTTAAGTTGATGTTATTAGGTGATCAATTATCATGATAATTTTTAATTTTCAAAATGTGGTCCGTTTGGTTTCATTTTGTATTTTGCGTTTTGTATTTCCAACTTGCATTAAGAAGTAGCAAAAAATAAAAGAATAAGATTTACAATTCTTAGTCATTGCGATGACCAACGGACAACGAAGAAGTTAGATTGTTCTTCATGCTTTTGTTATCTTTCAAAACACGAAAAACAAAATAAACTTTTTTCTATTTTACATTTTAATTCCATTTTTCAAAATTGTTTGTTATCAACAATACATAAGACGGACGCACTTTTGTATAGACGAGAACACAAAACTAAAAACGACAAGCCAAACGAAGGCAGACTTTGTTTGGTTTGCCATTTTTAGATTTGTGTTTTCTTCCATACAAAAAATGTACAAGGCGCATGTATATTGTCGAAAACAACCAATTTAGAAAACGAAATTAACATATAAAATATAAAACAACTATTTTATATTTTCGTATTTTGAAGAAAAAAAAAGCACGAGAAGTAATACATTCTTCCGTCATCCTTCCGTCCTCTCCGTCGTCTCTCCATTTTCCTTCCACCACCTCCGTCTTCACTTCGCTCATTTTATATTTGAACAAAATATTTGAAAACAGAAAATCCAAAATTCGTTTTTAAACTAAACACTATCTTAGCTTTTGACATTTTTATATTGAGCGTTGCCTTGACGTTTCTATTAATTGTTATGCATTTCATGTGGAGAGCATGCATTCATTATACATTAGTTTTGAATTTTATTCCTGGTGCGCATATCCATTATATTATTTATTTTGCTTCACATGCACACATGCATGTTCTGTGCTAAGGTCTGTTCTTTATGAAGCGAGAGGGTATTTGAACGGAGCATTCCAACGAGTATTTGAACGACAAAATTAGTTGACAGGGGAACGTGTTTGATGATGCGAAAAGGGTATTTGATTGAAGCACCTGAATTAATTATTAAATTTATAGTTAATTAATATTTATTTGTTTCGTCGAGTAATATGCGTTAAATAATTACAATTAAAATGAAATAAATTGCGAGATTTTATAAAAATATTCGAAAGTCAAATATAATAATTTAGAGATATAGATAAACGAGACAACTACAATGTTTCAGCTCAGCACTGGTGCAACAATTTCATCTATTATGGTATCGTGAGTTGTTGTAATTTCATTGTCGACATGTCGTTGTACTTGTTAAGTCACTCGGTATTTCTGATACTATAAAATTCCTTATATTATTCTTCTGGCACAAGACCATGATCATCATCATAAGACATAAAATCTGGATCACCACTATTTTATTTTCCTACAAAATTGTATACAGCTATTGTAGCAACGACAACTTTTACTAGAGTTTCAAACGAGTATGTTGGCATATTCTTTAAAATAGCAAATTTTTTCTTCTATATTCCAAAGGTTCTCTCAATTGTCGTGCATAAACTTGAATGGTAGAAATTTAAAAAATTATTATTCGATTTTGGATGATTTGTGGTTTCACAAAACTGAGAAATATAGCATCTAATCTTTCGATAAGGCGGTAAATATCAAGTTGAAGTGGGTATACTGAATCTACTAAATAATACTGTCATGATAGAGGATAAATAAAGTTAGAGATTATATCATTTATAACTGCATTAAAAATTCTACTATTGTGCACGGTACCTTTCCACTAGACATAACATAAGCAAACTGTAAATCGAATGAGCATGCTGCTAAGATATTTTGTGTGATAATTTTTTTTTTGTCCAATATATAGAATAAACCGATATGTTGTTAAGTGTGTCATTACACGTGTACCGCATATAAAACTAACTCAATTTTCTAAAATAAGGGTACTACCGGTGTAACGACCCAGAATTTTAATTAATTAAAATTTGTATATTTAATTGATTTTAAATATTAATAAGTGAAATTTATAAGTCGAATAAATTTTATTTCGAATAATTGGATTTAGGTGAATAATTAAATCGATAATTTAATATGTTAAATTACAGAAATAATTGAAAATTGAGTTAAATATGATTGAAAATGATTTGTAAAATTTTATTATATCATATTGGAGTTAGAATGATGTTATAGAACTTTTAAAATCGAATTAAATGTTTATTTGTGAAAATTGAATATTTTAATATTTAATCGACTAGTGAAATTAGTCAATTTTCGAACAGTCTCAGAATTGGACGAAATTAGTTCCATTGGATCCGTAATAGTTTGTTATTATCGATTTCAATTTTCGTAGCAATCGGAGTTATCGTTTGATCGTGGCAGCTCGAAACGCATCGAAATTGTTTTTAATATTAATTTGGCGAGTTAAAATAGCCATTTTTCAAACAGTCTCGGATTTCGACAAAACCAGTTTCATCGGATCCATAATGTGATATTATTGTAAGGTTTCAAATTTCGTGTCAATCGGATTTACCGTTTGTCCCGTGCAAGCTAAAACGCGTAGAAAATCGTTTAATCGGTTTAATTTTAAATCGAACGTTTATTGCCATAACTCGCACAGATGACCGAATTAGCTCCCGAAACATGTTCCATAGTGTTCGGAACGCGGGGTAAACCTTAGGAACGCCAACCAGCACGCTTCGTTTGGAGTTCGGAAAATCCGGGATGAATAGTGTCGCGTAAATTTTTCTATAAAACCCCCCTTAATATTCATTTTGCAACAAACATCAAACCCTAGGTCAAACTGGCCAGCCGTTACCCTTAGCAATCAATGGCCGAAAATTAATTCTCTTTCTCTCTCAATTATTTCTAATCCATCAACAATTAGCCAATGTTCCCAACTGCAAAAACGTAGAGCATTGGAAGAGCTTCGTATCTATACGGATATGATCACGAATGGAGGCTCGATGGAGACGTTGCGTGGCTGCGTTCGGCAGTAGTTTGCACGGCTTTCGAGGGCGCTAGGGGTGGCCGAGTTGCATGTGGTGGTGGCCGTGGGTAGAGCAGGAGTTGGGCTTCAATATGGAGGTAGTTGATCGTGTTCATGGTTGTTGTGGTGGCCGAATTTTTAAACCCTAATATCATGGCGTGGGTTCATGTTGTCGTCCTGGAAACGTGAGTTTGGGAAGAAGGGAGGAGATTGTGATGGGCGGCCTGGATTCAAAGAAGCATGATCTAACGGCCAGAAAAATGTTAGGTTAAAAATTATAAAATAAATTGTAAATTTATATAGTTTAAAATCGTGTAACTTCAAACATGCATATCTTTTTCATACGAGGTCGAAAACGCACGAAACCAGTTGCATTGGAATCGTATGGACAAGCACTAAACTATGAAATTGGATTGGAGTCGTTTGGAGTTAGTGAGAATTTCGGGTAAAATTAAACGTCCGTTTAATTTTATTCGAAATAAATCGCTAAAACGAAATTGAAATCAAGGTGAGAACTTCTCACTCAATCGAATCGGTTTCGATTTTAATTTTAAATAGTTAGATTTAAAGTTCTTGAATGTATGTTTAAATGATGATTGTTATCTATTGATTGTTAAAATAGACATTATGCGCCGTTAGTAAGCGGAGGTTATTTATTAAAAACATATACCGCGAATATTTCATAAACAGTGGAATTGGTATTATATATAATAGCAATATATATATATATATATATTGGCATATGTATATATTGCAGTTGTTGATTTCCCGCATTGTATAGCGGATGGGACCCTATTGCGTCGTATAATAGCGGATAATATTTTAAATCCCATATACCGCGTTAATTTCGTACTGGAACGGAATTGGTATTGTGCTAACATCTTTGGATGCAGGAAAACAGGTTGGAGGGATCCAACTGGATTCCTCAACAGTATTTATTTGATTATGGATATTTTGATATTCGTTGATTATCATATCGATATATGATGTCGTTGTAGTCGTGATTGACTATTTGGTGTGTGGCATCATTGGACCAAATTTTGGAATTTTAAAAATGATTTTTGAAAGTATACGCTTTATAAAAATATTTTTTTGAATTGATTCATTTTAAATAAATAAACGTTATAATTTTAATGTTATAAAAATTATGATTTTTGAGAAAAATAGTTAAAAGTTGATTTTTGAGAAATATGGGGTTAATGATTTTATAAAATAGTTTAAATTGGGATTTCTGAATTTATTGTAAAAAGTTTAAATATAGGATTTATGAAATTTGATTATTTTATAAATCAAAATGATGAAATTATAAAGGAGTTTAAAGACGTTTTAAAGAATAATATAAATTGATTTATATAAAAGATTTATAAATTGATATTTATAAATTAAAATATTTGAATTGTAAAACAAGTTTTTATAAGTGTTAGAAAGAAGTGCAAATGAATTTCATAAATGAATGAAATTTATAGAATTATAAACGATGAAGTTATAAATGGAATTTTATAAGCAGTAGGTTTATAAAATTTGTAAAGTTATTAAAGGAATAAATTTGGGTAAATAAATGAATCTTATAAGTTATAAGATTTATAAATTTGGGAAGTTCAAAGGAACGACTTTTGCAAACAAATAAATTATAAGCATTTAACTTATAATATGGACTTCCGGTATATAATTGAGTTATAAATCTAATAGGTTAATAAAGGAAATTTATAAAAGGAAGTTGTTATAAAATAAATAGAAATGGAAATTATAAACATTGTTTTATAAATCCGCAATGACTTATTTTGATAAGTAAATTGTATAACTTATTAATGGAGTTATATTCACGTTTTAGACAGTGAATAATCCTTTAAAATAAAATGAATAGAAAGGATGAAATTGGTTAACAAGGTATATTCACGTTTTTGAATAGTGAATAATATGTTAAAGAAAATGTTTTGGAGGTGATGTTTTAAATAGAATTAAAACGATCTAACGATGTTTTAAATGTATTAAGATTTGAAACCATAGATTTCAACATTCATTGTTGAAATAGACGTTTTCGAGAAATAGAAGGGAATGGTGGACTATAACACTGTTGTTATAGTAAATGATTTCCAAAAGGAAATGTTTTTGTATAGTATTGGGATTTATATATCTATTTTAATTTCGAATCCCTATACTAGTGATTTTGGGTTGTCGTAACGATGTTTTACGCAACATTCATTTTGGCCCAAATAAATATGGTTAAACGAATGATTTCCTTAAAGAATGAAAAATATACTTAATTTCGATTTAAGTATATTGAATATTTTCCAAGTGTTGAAAATAAATGGATTTGAGAATTACTTAATAAGTAAGTATGGAAATGTTTTCCAATGTGAAATGAAACGTTTTGAGAATTTATCTTTCAGAAGATAAATTGAAAATGAATAATTGAAATCGTTTTATTCATAAATATTTTGGAATATAAATTCACTATGGAATTTGTAAAAGAAAAGGGAAATTTGTTTAAAAATAAATATTGATTTATTTTTGAAGTATGGAAATTAATTTACGGATTTGGAACGTAAATATAAAGTAAATCGTTAAGGATTTATTTAATTGGTTTAAATGAACCATGTTGAAATGAAAGTATTTCCGCATAAGGAAATGTTTGAAATTGTTTTCAAAAGTGGTAAAGGTGAAAAGTGATTTGAAAATTGTTTTCAAATGGTTGAAGTGTGAAAATTATATATCTTGTAAAGATATCTTGTAAAGATATCTTTGGGAAATAAATAATTTGGAAAATTATTTGGAATCTGGTGATGTTGTGCATATCCATTGATAGTTCAATAACCGACTATCAATATTTACCTTTGAATAGGTATTTGTTGTGATTTGCTTGAATTTGAATGCCACATTTATTTTTAAATTATTGCGCTCGTTATTCGGATTACCTATTCCGAATAGTGATACGACGTAATGGATAGCATTGATGACCGGTGTTGAAGACCGGATATTTTTGAAAGCGAAAGGACAACTCGTCGAATGTCTTTGCATCGAATGGTCCCCGGTATAGAGACTCCATATGTGATGGGAAGTCCGGTCGTGATTAGTGAATATCCGGATTGCAAGGACTTCTTTGTAAGTGCCTTTGGTTCTGTTCGAGCCCGGAACAGACTTGTATGGATTGTATGTCTGACATTACAATTGAGATATAAAGCTGATTTCTTTCAAATATATTTCTGTTGGTGGCGGAGAATTTATTCCTTAGCTTAACACCCTTCTCTGAGACGTACGAGCTTAGAGGTTATATAGTTGAAGGTTATTAGCGGTATATTCCCAATTTGGTAATGTGACATGCTGAATGTTGCTGTGAAATGATCATTGTTTGATCATTTGTGATATGATCATTTGTTTGATCACTTATCTTTGTGATCATTTCTATGATCATTTGTTGACCCAAAGCACAGCTTTTGTATAAAGTGTGGCTTTGTGGAAGAGATTTCGTCGAGCCTCACACCCCGGAATGGTCAAAACAGGAAAGATGCAGCAAGGTTATGAGGGATAGCTCCCTTTAGGGTATGTGCATTTCCTTCTGAAAAAGGATGGTATCATGGTATGGAGCCCAGATACTTACTCGTGTTGAAACACTTTATTTATGATTGTGTGATGTTGGTGACGAGCGCTTGGTTAAAGGTCCCAAAGGACCGGGGGATGGCATACTCGTGTCAGTAGTTACCCAGTTAGGGGTAACCCGGCCTTGTGTTGGAAGAGATCCGGTTTGGTTCTCGGGGACGTCCTTCCAGAGGCGTTCTCATGTGGCAATGGGAAGTTCCTTGGCCTGACCATTCGTTGGAAATCCAAAGGAAACAATACGATCTTGTACGGTTTTAGTTGTATAACCTGCCATGGAATGTGGCGGTAACCTGCTATTGAACATAGTAGCTATAGTAGGCATATGATAATAGTCGTATGTTGGCTAAGATTTATATCTTTGCTTTTGAAATATTTTCTACACTATGCACTAGTAATAATATCAAATGTTTCTTTTTAATGCGTATCAAGCATCTTTGACTATCATCAGGAGAAATCTCCTCCGATTTCTGCGTTTGCATGTATGTGTGTGCGGGAGGCCTTATGGTAGTCTCATTTTTAAAAGCATTGCGAATTGACTTTAAAAATATTCCTCTATTTTGATTTTAAAGATAAATAAACTGTTTTGAGTTCTCACACCAGTCACATGACTGACTCGTAGTTTATTGTTTTCCTTCCTAAACTCTGGGTGCCCACCAATTTCCACACGGGCAGTCAAGAGTTAAGGTTTATCAGGATATTCTGGAATTCAGGAGTTGCTGGAGGCAAGCTGGATGGCATGACGTATTACTAGTATATAGTATTTCTTTTCCGCTGTTTGTTGTTGTTTGATGTTGTACACTCTGATGAGATGATGTAATGTAATGTATAAAATGTAATAACTGATATAGTTCTTTGTTAAGATTATTCATTTATTATTATTATATGTTGTTCCCCTACGATTGTGAGATTCTGTTATTGTTCTGTTGTTTTCTGTTCCGTCCTATTTTCTATCTTTTCTCTCTTCTTCTGTCTTCTTCTTTTTGTTAAACATTGAGAATTCGTATTTCTGTTCATCTTGAGTTAATCTATGGAGATTAGTGTATATTCAAGGAGTACGGATTTGCGGGTCATCACAGGTGGTATCAGAGCATATGGTTAAGCGACAACCATGGCTCTATTGGGTATTACTCATTAGAGATAGAGTCAGTAGTACTCTAGAATGAGTTTGAGTGTAATAATAGCTATGAGAGCGTATTTGTTAATAAATATAAAATTGTTTTATATTGTGATGATTGGTTTATTGAGTGGCATATGAACCTTCGTCAGCACGGTATGCACAACTATGCCGAAGGGGTTTATAAACACTTGAATAGAACAATTCGACATAATATTGTTTAAAATGGGTAAATGAAATAATTTTACCTTGATTATATTTTATATATAAAGGAATAATTTTTCAGAATTATTAAAGGGAATATAAGTTGATTGTTTAGTTGTTTGAATAATCTAAATAAAAGAATAATTGTATAAGCAAATGAATTATAAGAATTGAATTATAATTAAAGTAATTTACAATTGCGAAATAAACTTATATATATATATATATATAAGAAGTGAAACTATATGAATATATTTATCAATTTGAGTTGTAAATAAAAATGAATTTAAAGTTAAATGGAAATTTACTTTAGAATTGGAATCTGAAATTGATTTATAAGTGGGAATTTAAGTTAAGAAAAACAAGTGATGTTTGTAAAATGGAAATATAACTTAAGAGTTGTTGAATGAAGTTGATTTTGGTATCAAAGTAAATTATTAAAGATAAGTGATAAATGTGAACTTGAGTTATATAAATGAAATTCAACTTTAGTAATTGAATTGAATGAATGGATTAAATGTTAATCAATTGAATGTGAATAATTGGTATGAAATAATGAATGTAAGTGTTAATTCATTAAAAATCTAATGTTATTGGAAGTTGAAAATTTTAATGAAAATCAATTTAAAGCAAAAGAATTTGGTTACAATTAATATACATTGATTGTTATATGATTGTCAGTTGATTGTATATAATTCATTAAATATTAATGAAATTGAGTTAATGAATTGGAAGCTAAAGTAATTGAAATCCAATTGGAAGTTAAGTGAATCTTAAATAGAATTGAATTTGATTTGGAAGTGAACCAACTTGAATATGAATTAGTGAATATAAACTAACTGAAAATGAATGTTAGTAAAAACATCCACTGTTAATGAATCAAATGTGATTTAAATTTAAAACCCATTTCATTGAATATTAATGAGAATATGAATGAATATTTATTGGTTATGAATGCTAGGATAATAGTTGGTTGATGGTTGAATATATTGCTTTTACTACATTTGCTATGTTGGCATATATAGTTATTATGTTGCTATATGATGTATATCGATACTATTGTCTATATACATGTTTCTCATGTTGTTTGTTGAGTGTTTAGTAGGCGCGGGTCGCGTTTGCTTCGCATTTGGAGCTCGCTTTCGTGCTATTTCAGCCGTATAAGCTCGCTAATAAAATATAAGGTACATATCTCGGATTACATACCGTACTTTTACACTTTTTTCCCTGCGGGATGCCTCATCACTTGATGAGATGTATATTTGTGATATATATACTGTCATTTTTTTTTTCGGATCGAGCCGCGCAAAGGAGACTATGGCGAATTTTTCCGAAAATTTAAGGCGTTAGAAAAAATTTGAGAAAATTGTGAAAACTATAACTTTGATTTGGAATTGAAAGTTAAACAATAGTAGTTGTTTTTGAAAAGACAACTAAGTATGATTTGAATACTTAGTAAAGTATTGTAAGAAGTTTAACTATGGATTATGGGAAAGTTAATAGATTCTATAACTTTTCTTACTTGATAATTTCGAGGACGAAATTCTTTTAAGGGGGAAGTATGTAACGACCCAGAATTTTAATTAATTAAAATTTGTATATTTAATTAATTTTAAATATTAATAAGTGAAATTTATAAGTCGAATAAATTTTATTTCGAATAATTGGATTTAATTGAATAATTAAATCGACAATTTAATATGTTAAATTACAGAAATAATTGAAAATTGAGTTAAATATGATTGAAAATGATTTGTAAAATTTTATTATATCATATTGGAGTTAGAATGATGTTATAGAACTTCTAAAATCGAATTAAAAGTTTATTTGTGAAAATTGAATATTTTAATATTTAATCGACTAGTGAAATTAGTCAATTTTCGAACAGTCTCAGAATTGGACGAAATTAGTTCCATTGGATCCGTAATAGTTTGTTATTATCGATTTCAATTTTCGTAGCAATCGGAGTTATCGTTTGATCGTGACAGCTTGAAACGCATCGAAATTGTTTTTAATATTAATTTGGCGAGTTAAAATAGCCATTTTTCAAACAGTCTTGGATTTCGACGAAACCAGTTTCATCGGATCCATAATGTGATATTATTGTAAGGTTTCAAATTTCGTGTCAATCGGATTTACCGTTTGTCTCGTGCAAGCCAAAACGCGTAGAAAATCGTTTAATCGGTTTAATTTTAAATCGAACGTTTATTGCCATAACTCGCACAGATGACCGAATTAGCTCCCGAAACATGTTCCATTGTGTTCGGAACGTCGGGTAAACCTTAGGGACGCCAACCGGCACGCTTCGTTTGGAGTTCGGAAAATCCGGGATGAATAGTGTCGCGTAAATTTTTCTATAAAACCCCCCTTAATATTCATTTTGCAACAAACATCAAACCCTAGGTCAAACTGGCCAGCCGCCACCCTTATCAATCAATGGCCGAAAATTAATTCTCTTTCTCTCTCAATTATTTCTAATCCATCAACAATTAGCCAATGTTCCCAACTGCAAAAACGTAGAGCATTGGAAGAGATTCGTATCTATACGAATATGATCACGAATGGAGGCTCGATGGGGACGTTGCGTGGCCACGTTCAGCAGTAGTTTGCACGACTTTCGAGGGCGCTAGGGGTGGCCGATTTGCATGTGGTGGTGGCCGTGGGTAGAGCAGGAGTTGGGCTTCAATATGGAAGTAGTTGATCGTGTTCATGGTTGTTGTGGTGGCCGAATTTTTAAACCCTAGTATCATGGCATGGGTTCATGTTGTCGGCCTGGAAACATGAGTTTGGGAAGAAGTGGGGAGATGGTGATGGGCGGCCTGGATTCAAAGAAGCAGGATCTAACGGCCAGAAAAATGTTAGGTTAAAAATTATAAAATAAATTGTAAATTTATATAGTTTAAAATCGTGTAACTTCAAATACGCATATCTTTTTCATACGAGGTCGAAAACACACGAAACCAGTTGCGTTGGAATCGTATGGACCAGCACTACGCTATGGAATTGGATTGGAGTCATTTGGAGTTAGTGAGAATTTCGGGTAAAATTAAACGTCCGTTTAATTTTATTCGAAATAAATCGCTAAAACGAAATTGAAATCAAGGTGAGAACTTCTCACTCAATCGAATCGGTTTCGATTTTAATTTTAAATAGTTAGATTTAAAATTCTTGAATGTATGTTTAAATGATGATTGTTATCTATTGATTTTTAAAATAGACATTATGCGCCGTTAGTAAGCGGAGGTTATTTATTAAAAACATATACCACGAATATTTCATAAACAGTGGAATTGGTATTATATATATAATAGCAATATATATATATATATATATATATATTGGCATATGTATATATTGCAGTTGTAAATTTCTCGTATTGTATAGCGGATGAGACCCTATTGCGCCGTATAATAGCGGATAATATTTTAAATCTCATATACCGCGATAATTTCGTACTGGAACGGAATTGGTATTGTGCTAACATCTTTGAATGCAGGAAAACGGGTTGAAGGGATCCAACTGGATTCCTCAACAGTATTTATTTGATTATGGATATTTTGATATTCGTTGATTATCATATCGATATTTGATGTCGTTGTAGTCGTGATTGACTATTTGGTGTGTAGCATCATTGGACCAAATTTTGGAATTTTAAAAATGATTTCTAAAATGATTTTTGAAAGTATACGCTTTATAAAAATATTTTTTTGAATCGATTCATTTTAAATAAATAAACGTTATAATTTTAATGTTATAAAAATTATGATTTTTGAGAAATATAGTTAAAAGTTGATTTTTGAGAAATATGGGGTTAATGATTTTATAAAATAGTTTAAATTGGGATTTCTGAATTTCTTGTAAAAAGTTTAAATATAGGATTTATGAAATTTGATTATTTTATAAATCAAAATGATGAAATTATAAAGGAGTTTAAAGACGTTTTAAAGAATAATACAAATTGATTTATATAAAAGATTTATAAATTGATATTTATAAATTAAAATATTTGAATTGTAAAACAAGTTTTTATAAGTGTTAGAAAGAAGTGCAAATGAATTTCATAAATGAATGAAATTTATAGAATTATAAAGGATGAAGTTATAAATGGAATTTTATAAGCAGTAGGTTTATAAAATTTGTAAAGTTATTAAAGGAATAAATTTGGGTAAATAAATGAATCTTATAAGTTATAAGATTTATAAATTTGGGAAGTTCAAAAGAACGACTTTTGCAAACAAATAAATTATAAGCATTTAACTTATAATATGGACTTCCGGTAATATAATTGAGTTATAAATCGAATAGGTTAATAAAGGAAATTTATAAAAGGAAGTTGTTATAAAATAAATAGAAATGGAAATTATAAACATTGTTTTATAAATCCGCAACGACTTATTTTGATAAGTAAATTGTATAACTTATTAATGGAGTTATATTCACGTTTTAGACAGTGAATAATCCTTTAAAATAAAATGAATAGAAAGGATGAAATTGGTTAACAAGGTATATTCACGTTTTTGAATAGTGAATAATATGTTAAAGAAAATGTTTTGGAGGTGATGTTTTAAATAGAATTAAAACGATCTAATGATGTTTTAAATGTATTAAGATTTGAAACCATAGATTTCAACATTCATTGTTGAAATAGACGTTTCGAGAAATAGAAGGGAATGGTGGACTATAACACTGTTGTTATAGTAAATGATTTCCGAAAGGAAATGTTTTGTATAGTATTGGGATTTATATATCTATTTTAATTTCGAATCCCCATACTAGTGATTTTGGGTTGTCGTAACGATGTTTTACATAACATTCGTTTTGGCCCAAATAAATATGGTTAAATGAATGATTTCCTTAAAGAATGAAAAATATACTTAATTTCGATTTAAGTATATTGAATATTTTCCAAGTGTTGAAAATAAATGGATTTGAGAATTACTTAATAAGTAAGTATGGAAATGTTTTCCAATGTGAAATGAAACATTTTGAAAATTTATCTTTTAGAAGATAAATTGAAAATGAATAATTGAAATCGTTTTATTCATAAATATTTTGGAATATAAATTCACTATGGAATTTGTAAAAGAAAAGGGAAATTTGTTTAAAAATAAATATTGATTTATTTTTGAAGTATGGAAATTAATTTACGGATTTGGAACGTAAATATAAAGTAAATCGTTAAGGATTTATTTAATTGGTTTAAATGAACCATGTTGAAATGAAAGTATTTCCGCATAAGGAAATGTTTGAAATTGTTTTCAAAAGTGGTAAAGGTGAAAAGTGATTTGAAAATTGTTTTCAAATTGTTGAAGTGTGAAAATTATATATCTTGTAAAGATATCTTTGGGAAATAAATAATTTGGAAAATTATTTGGAATCTGGTGATGTTGTGCATATCCATTGATAGTTCAATAACCGACTATCAATATTTACCTTTGAATAGGTATTTGTTGTGATTTGCTTGAATTTGAATGCCACATTTATTTTTAAATTATTGCGCTCGTTATTCGGATTACCTATTCCGAATAGTGATACGACGTAATGGATAGCATTGATGACCGGTGTTGAAGACCGGATATTTTTGAAAGCGAAAGGACAACTCATCGAATGTCTTTGCATCGAATGGTCCCCGGTATAGAGACTCCATATGTGATGGGAAGTCCGGTCGTGATTAGTGAATATCCGGATTGCAAGGACTTCTTTGTAAGTGCCTTCGGTTCTGTTCGAGCCCGGAATAGACTTGTATGGATTGTATGTCTGACATTACAATTGAGATATAAAGCTGATTTCTTTCAAATATATTTCTGTTGGTGGCGGAGAATTTATTCTCTTAGCTTAACACCCTTCTCTGAGACGTACGAGCTCATAGGTTATATAGTTGAAGGTTATTAGCGATATATTCCCAATTTGGTAATGTGACATGCTGAGTGTTGCTGTGAAATGATCATTGTTTGATCATTTGTGATATGATCATTTGTTTGATCACTTATCTTTGTGATCATTTCTATGATCATTTGTTGACCCAAAGCACAGCTTTTGTATAAAGCGTGGCTTTGTGGACGAGACTTCGTCGAGCCTCACACCCCGGAATGGTCAAAACAGGAAAGATGCAGCAAGGTTATGGGGGGTAGCTCCCTTTAGGGTATGTGCATTTCCTTCTGGAAAAGGGTGGTATCATGGTATGGAGCCCAGATACTTACTCATGTTGAAATACTTTATTTATGATTGTGTGATGTTGGTGACGAGCGCTCGGTTAAAGGTCCCAAAGGACCGGGGGATGGCATACTCGTGTCAGTAGTTACCTAGTTAGGGGTAACCCGGCCTTGTGTTGGCAGAGATCCGGTTTGGTTCTCGGGGACGTCCTTCCAGAGGCGTTCCCATGTGGCAACGGGAAGTTCCTTGGCCTGACCATTCGTTGGAAATCCAAAGAAAACAATACGATCTTGTACGGTTTTAGTTGTATAACCTGCCATGTAATGTGGTGGTAACTTGCTATTGAACATAGTAGCTATAGTAGGCATACGATAATGGTCGTATGTTGGCTAAGATTTATATCCTTACTTTCGAAATATTTTCTACACTATGCACTAGTAATAATATCAAATGTTTCTTTTTAATGCGTATCAAGCATCTTTGACCATCATAAGAAATCTCCTCCGATTCTGCGTTTGCATGTTTGTGTGTGCGGGAGGCCTTATGGTAGTCTCATTTTTAAAAGCATTGCGAATTGACTTTAAAAATATTCCTCTATTTTGATTTTAAAGATAAATAAACTGTTTTGAGTTCTCACACCAGCCACATGACTGACTCGGAGTTTATTGTTTTCCTTTTTAAACTCTGGGTGCCCACCAATTTCCACACGGGCAGTCAAGAGTTAAGGTTTATCAGGATATTCTGGAATTCAGGAGTTGCTGGAGGCAAGCTGGATGGCATGACGTATTACTAGTATATAGTATTTCTTTTCCGCTGTTTGTTGTTGTTTGATGTTGTACACTCTGATGAGATGATGTAATGTAATGTATAAAATGTAATAACTGATATAGTTCTTTGTTAAAGATTATTCATTTATTATTATTTTATGTTGTTCCGCTGCGATTGTGAGATTCTGTTATTGTTCTGTTGTTTTCTGTTCCGTCCTATTTTCTATCTTTTCTCTCTTCTTCTGTCTTCTTCTTTTTGTTAAACATTGAGAATTCGTATTTCTGTTCATCTTGGGTTAATCTATGGAGATTAGTGTATATTCAAGGAGTACGGATTTGCGGGTCATCACAACCGGTTTTAATTTTTAATATATTCTGTAACATTATTAAATTGATGATCATCTGGCTTAATAACATCACTAGCAAATAACAATACAACGTTTAAAACATCATGAAAATAAACTAAAATTGTGCTACTTGATATTTGAAATTTTTCGCCCATTTGTCGATTGGAGAGCGATGCAGCTATGATGTATAAGAACGTGATAACTGATTTCGTAATATTCACACTTTCTGTTGAAATCAGACCATAAGCTTGCAACCTATCGCATAATGAGAGAGAACGTAACATTTTCATTTGAAAATTACGTCGATGATGTTCTTGACGACGGTTTCATATATTCACCCCTTACTGTAAACTCATATAATTTGACGTATGAATTCGTCTAACCATTCTTTCTTCTAGGCCTGAACATTTTTACTATATTACCATTTACCAACTACTACAAACTAAAATGGTACTGAAAAAATGGTAACCAATTTGATTGGTACGGTTTGTTGAACCACATAAAAATATGTGGTACGGTAACGGTAATTAACTACTAAATGTGGCAATAGCATACCTACCACAGAACTTAATCTACACACGCATACATACATACATATATATACATACACACACACCGTATATATATATGTGTGTGTATACATACACACACACACACACACATATATATATATATATATATATGTATATAGCATCACATTTGATGTGTAATGATTTAATAGAACATCTAGCAAAATGCTACCATGATATCAAATTAAATGTAATTCTTATCATATAATTTAAAAAAACAATATGATTTTATAAAATATTTTAGGTTCCAACATAGTATTTACTTGTATTTTTGACTACACAAAATAAAATCAATAAATAAACATATAATAAAAAACAACAACTCTTAATATTTAATTTTTAACATGAAATGTTATAAACAAATAGAGATCATACTGTTGAATATGGGCTTATATGAGTTTTGTTTGATGATAATAAACATATATACATTCGTTTAAATGTATTTGTTAATATACAATTTATTTTTCACAGATTAAATAAATATTTGCTGAATAAAATAAATAACATAGATTTTGCATTCAAACGAATATTTTATCTAAACAAATATTTATTACAATTTTGAATTGTACAAATTCAAGCTCTCACTATTCACTATACAACTTTGATACAAATTCAATTACATCACTATTTTACATTTACATTTAACCTCACTACATATCACTCACACTCGTATTTTTATCTTCAACTTCTTTCCAGTTTGAATCCAGCATCTGAGCAAACTGCAAAAATATACACTAACGCAGTAAAATTGAAAAAGAAATATTTTTGCAATTCAAAAATAAAAGATGATTTTGAAAACATTGTTTGCCTCAGTTATTTGGGTTGTTCGTCATCATTTTTGATTGTATCTGTGCATATCAGCATTTTATCAGGGACAGGTTGTACATAAGTGGCTGCAGTACACACGTATACATTTGTACACGTGTGCACTGCCCCACCAACTCGTGTGCACAAATCAAACAAAAGCACTGCTAACAATTCAGCGCAAGGTCAAACCCAAATAACACACGGGTTCAACTCAAGGCAACTTGAAGAATACAAGCTCAAATAATCACTGCAACAATACTTTTAAATGGAGGCAGAACAACAATACAAACAGCAAATGTCAAAGAAAACTACAAAGCAACCCAGTGACTACATCTACAACATCAAAGGCAATGCACCAATGAATCATTAAGGGCTATAGCAAACTGAAACAACATCAAAGCATGAACTCACATATACACCATGATATAGAGTGCACCAGTGATGCAAGAAATGCCCAACACAAATGGCTAGGGAAATACTCAATGCATGCAACAATGTGCATAGTTCAGAAAGGCAATACACAAGTGACCATACACATATGTACATACAAGAATGTATGTATACAAATGATCAGCCATCAAAGTACAAGTGCAAGTGAAACACAAGAAACATATGCACCTAAGTGACACAGTGAACAAGGTAACAATTACATCAACAAGTCCAACTACAACAAGCAGTTGCAGACTCGAAGCATCAGTGGACACAAATAGACACAATGCACATGCCAACAACAAGTCCAGCAACACGAACACATGGAAAGTGGCACAACAATTTTTGAGAAGAACCAACAGAAATCGCCATGTCAATGTTGAACAAGTCAAAGTCAAAAATGCCAGAAAACAAAATACCGTGGTAGCCAAGAAATCAACATGAAATATACGAATATGACAAAGTCAAAATTAAAGCCGTGCTCATCACGAATTTGATTCAAAACCGTGTCAACCAAGCAACGAACGTATACGCATATGAAAAGGTCAGAATCAATCTCAAACGACCAAGAATAATCAAACGGCCGAAAAGTATAGTGTTGAAGAAATCAGACGAACTCAATTCTAGGAAATCAAATCCTATAAAAACCCTAATCATCATCGGCAATTATTCCATCGAGTTCAAGCAAGCCAAATCCAGAAAAGCAAAAAGCATAAAATTACTTACCGAAGCAAGTTCGAACTCGATCAATTTCAAGAGCCATAACTAAAACAGAGAAGCAAGCGATCGACGAAGCAAACAAAGTGATAATTCCTCCTTTCGATCAAGCAACCAAAAGCCGGCATCTTTGAAATGTCCAAATCCCTAATTTAAGAGCAAAAAGGAACGAGATCGAAGAAAGCCCTAATTTTGCAAAGAGATACGAACGAAAGAACAACGACCGCCATCTCCAAATAAAGGAACAAAGAAAGGAACGGGTTAAAATATAAAAGGGGGGGCCGGCCTATTATTTTAAGGGCTTTGTATTTTAATTAGGGTTTTTGAGTTTTAAATTATTTTTAATTTGTAATTTTCTTTTTTAAACCGTTTAATTTCTAGTCGTGTGACTAGGGGACAAGCTACGTGGCGTAGCTTGAGAATTCGCAACTCGGTGGTTGAGTTGTGGCAAGGTTTTGAGCGTAGAGTTAGATTAGTCAATAGCGGGTATAGCGAGTTTACGTGTGTAAGCGAGGGACTATCTAATTTCTAGTAGAAACCTTGGGGGCAGCACGTAGGCAGGGTTTTGCCGAAGCTGGGTAAATTCTATGTTGTTCTGTTTTTTCTGTTATTTATATTCTGCGATATCTGTGCTGCTATTCTGTGATCTGATTTGAAATTAATTTATAAGCTTCCGCGATTAATTTTAATAATTTATACCATCACCCTATTCACCCCCCCTCTAGGGTGAAATCGATCCTACAAGTGGTATCAGAGCTAGAAACAAAAGCCGTTTTTGTTTTAAAAATTTGATTTTTTTACAAAAACCAATTTTTGTTTTAAAAATTTGAATTTTTAAAATGGCTTCTTTTAATGCTGCTTTTGCTGAGGGTCAATCCATAGTTAGACCACCAATGTTCAATGGTGAATATGCTTATTGGAAAAATAGGATGGAAATCTTTCTGAAAACCATTGACGCTTGGGATATTGTTGAGACAGGTTACAGAACTCCAACTATAACTGTAGATAATCAGGAAATAGAGAAACCAAAGGAACAATGGACAGAACTAGAAAATAAATTACAGAATACTAATGCCAAAGCTATGAATTCTATTATCTGTTCATTAGATCAATTTGAATTTAATCGTGTCTCACATTGTCTAACTGCGCAGGAAATATGGCACATACTAGAAGTGACCCACGAAGGAACATCTCAAGTCAAAGAATCTCGCCTTGCCATGCTAAGCAGCGAATACGAGAACTTTACAATGGCGAAGGAAGAAAATGTCAAAGAGATGTATGGACGACTTTCCAATATCGTATACAAATCAAAAGCTCTCGGAAAAACATACACCGAATTGGAAATAGTCCGGAAAATCCTCAGAGTCCTTCCACGAAGCTTTGAAGCGAAAGTAACTGCCATTCAAGAATCGAAAGATTTAAAACAACTCAAAGTTGAAGAACTCATCGGAAATCTCACCACATATGAGCTTGAGATAAAATTCAAAGAAGAGCGTGAAGGAGGAGATACTCGAAAGAAATCGATAGCTCTCAAAGGAACAACTAAAAGTGATGACGATGACGATGGTGCAGAAGAACTAGAGCTACTAATAAAGAAATTCAAAAGGTGGAATCGCAAATACGGAAATCCAGCTCGAAATCATGAATTGAAAAGCAGAATAGGCAAAGCACTTGACTACTCAGAAGAACAGGAGATCATTTGTCATAAGTGCAACCAACCCGGACACATCAAGCCCAATTGTCCTTGAAATCGACGCGACTTTGGAAAGAAACAGAAAAAGAAAAGTTTTGCAGCCACTTGGGATGAAATGGATGAGAATGATAAAAGTACTAGCAGTGAGAGTGAGAAAGCAGATATGTGCCTTCAAGGAAATATAACTGATAGCGACGATGACGAGCCAAGCGAGGTATCAAAACTTACTCACTCTGAATTGCTTATAATTTTCATGAAATATTGGCTGTTATGAACGACTTAGGAAAAAATACGCCAAACTTGAATCTCAAAAGGATACTTTGATAGAATGCAATGAACAACTTGATCAATTAGTTAAGAACTATCAACGTAGGATCCCTAAGTGTGATAAGTGTCCAACATTCGAAAAAGAAATTAAAAAATCAGAAATCAATATAAAATCACTTGAAAATGAAATTCTGATTTTAAAAAAGAATGAAAATACTAGGAGAGAGAATTCTATTAAAAAGTGCACACAGTTGTTAAACGAAAACGAATCTCTCAAAACACAAGTCCAACAATTGTCAACGACTTTAGATAAATTTTCAAAAAGTGAAAAATCGTTGAATATGCTATTAGGAAAGCAAACTGTTAATATGGTTAGACAAGGACTTGGATATAATAAATCGAAAATTGTTGAAAGCAATATTAATCAAGTTAATTCTATGTGCACAATTTGTAGAAAATTTGGACACGATCACAATAATTGTTGGTATAGACCCAAACATGTGAAAACTATACCGATTTGGGTTCCAAAAGGCACAAATATAAAATCTCTCAAAGTTAAACAAATTTGGGTGCCGAAGGGAACAATTATAAATAGTTTTGGGTCTACACAAAATTATTTTTCAAAATTTTCCGCCACTAACAACCATGGACCTACAAAAACAAATAGGTCACATAAATCTTTTCCCGTGTAGGTGTGGTGGCGGGCTAAGGAACAACAATAGTGTTCTCTGGATTTTTGGCTGTTCCAGAAACACAACGGACGACGAAGCAAAGTTCCTTAGCCTGGTATAAAGGTGACAGAATCACAACGAACAACAACGAAAAATCTCGTAAAGGTAAAACAGGTAATGGTATGTTTTTAAACGATATATTAAATGTGATAATCTGCACCGTATTCTGAATTAAAATCAGCCAATATTGAGATTGATGAAAAGATGATGATTTTGTTTCTAACTTATTCAACATAGTTGGCCAAGTATATTCTTATACCAAAAACACTACAATAATCTCTAGATTCTTTGAATTACTTCATATATATCAGTTTGGATTAAAAATAGTGTTTTGTTGGATAATACAATTGGTTATAATACGGCTAACTCTATATTCACGATTTTTGATTATTAAAACGGCTTCATTTCAAATTCAAGAGAATGTCATTTAAATTTTTGTTAAAATTGAATTTGAATTTTTTGGTGCACACTTCATGGTTTGGTCAATCAAATTCAATTAATGATGATATTGAGCGAAATTTAAATTCAGATGCAGATTACAATGGTAATCTAGTTGATAGAAAATTACTGGTTGAATGTGATTTTTGAGACATTTAGTAACTGCATCGTTCTTCAAAGAAAATATCTGCATATTTTTCATTTCAAATAATTTTCAAATAGCAGAAAATTTTCTTATAAAACCCCCTCGAGAAAATCATTTTTGACCATATTTTCATATTAGTCATTTTGAAAAATTAATTTCATAATTATTTTTGAATTTGATTTTAAATGACTATTTTGACTAATCTGACTCCCAAATGATTATCGAAAAGAAAAATAGTGATTGAAAAAGTGATGAGTGTTAATATTGATCATATATTATGACTCGAGATGGTATAATTAGTAAATTTCTTTAGAAATTTAAACAAGAGCTATAAAACTTTTTGTTGGTAAAAAATTCCATGACCATCTCTATATCTATCATATTTCTAAAAACCATCACTCATCAAAATTCTATATAGTTTGTCGATATGTGGTACTTTAAACAGGAATCGTTCGTTTTTCATTTTCACATTTAAAAAAAAAACAAAAATAGATAAATAAATAAATACCAAAGTATTCACTCTCATTTAAAAGTCCTCACGGTTATACATGGGTGAATTACTTGGAATTTGTTATGTGCTTCCATGCTCATTTAAAAGTCCTCGTGGTTATGCATGTATGGAACGCATATCAAAAGTTGATTTTTTAAAATAAACAAGTTGATTCTAATCCCATTTAAAAGTCCTCACGGTTATGCGTGGTTAGAAGATATTTGAATTCATTTTTAAAAAAAAAAATTGGAATACTACTAATCTCATTTAAAAGTCCTAACGGTTATGCATGGTTAGTAGATATTCAAATTCCTGATATAAATATACCACAAATAGACACAACTGTATGGTTTTATATGATGACATCATTTCCATCATTCTAAAAGTGGAATATGCGCCTAACAAAATATTTATGATTTTTGTTTGATTTTTTTATTGAAATTTAATATTTATATTCAATTGAGTTTTAATGTTGAGTTAATATCAATAACTTTATCTCTATTTTCTCTAACACTATTATTCTTTTGTTGATGATAATAAAAGGGGGAGAGAAAAGTTAAGATTTTGTCAAATAAAATCAAGTAAAGGTCAAATAATTTTATATTTGCATCTAAGCTCATTTGCATATTTCTATTTGTATGCATATATGTAGGAGGAGCATCGTGTGGAGAGGAAGCATTTAAATAGGGAGAGCAAATTAGAGCATATCAATGATCAAATACATTTAACATATTCAAAATCTTAAATATATGTTTGTTATCATCAAAAAGGGGAGATTGTTGAATATGCGCTTATATGAGTTTTGTTTGATGATAATAAACATATATACATTCGTTTAAATGTATTTGTTAATATACAATTTATTTTTCACAGATTAAATAAATATTTGCTGAATAAAATAAATAACACAGATTTTGCATTCAAACGAATATTTTATTCAAACAAATACTTATTACAATTTTGAATTGTACAAATTCAAGCTCTCACTATTCACTATACAACTTTGATACAAATTCAATTACATCACTATTTTACATTTACATTTAACCTCACTACATATCACTCACACTCGTATTTTCATCTTCAACTTCTTTCCAGTTTGAATCCAGCATCTGAGCAAACTGCAAAAATATACACTAACGCAGTAAAATTGAAAAAGAAATATTTTTGCAATTCAAAAATAAAAGATGATTTTGAAAACATTGTTTGCCTCATTTATTTGGGTTGTTCGTCATCATTTTTGATTGTATCTGTGCATATCAGCATTTTATCAGGGACAGGTTGTACATAAGTGGCTGCAGTACACACGTATACATTTGTACACGTGTGCACTGCCCCGCCAACTCGTGTGCACAAATCAAACAAAAGCACTGCTAACAATTCAGCGCAAGGTCAAACCCAAATAACACACGGGTTCAACTCAAGGCAACTTGAAGAATACAAGCTCAAATAATCACTGCAACAATACTTTTAAATGGAGGCAGAACAACAATACAAACAGCAAATGTCAAAGAAAACTACAAAGCAACCCAGTGACTACATCTACAACATCAAAGGCAATGCACCAATGAATCATTAAGGGCTATAGCAAACTGAAACAACATCAAAGCATGAACTCACATATACACCATGATATGGAGTGCACCAGTGATGCAAGAAATGCCCAACACAAATGGCTAGGAAAATACTCAATGCATGCAACAATGTGCACAGTTCAGAAAGGCAATACACAAGCGACCATACACATATATACATACAAGAATGTATGTATACAAATGATCAGCCATCAAAGTACAAGTGCAAGTGAAACACAAGAAACATATGCACCTAAGTGACACAGTGAACAAGGTAACAATTACATCAACAAGTCCAGCTACAACAAGCAGTTGCAGACTCGAAGCATCAGTGGACACAAATAAACACAATGCACATGCCAACAACAAGTCCAGCAACATGAACACATGGAAAGTGGCACAGCAATTTTTGAGAAGAACCAACAGAAATCGCCATGTCAATGTTGAACAAGTCAAAGTCAAAAATGCCAGAAAACAAAATACCGTGGTAGCCAAGAAATCAACATGAAATATACGAATATGACAAAGTCAAAATTAAAGCCGTGCTCATCACGAATTTGATTCAAAACCGTGTCAACCAAGCAACGAACGTATACGCATATGAAAAGGTCAGAATCAATCTCAAACGACCAAGAATAATCAAACGGCCGAAAAGCATAGTGTTGAAGAAATCAGACGAACTCAATTCTAGGAAATCAAATCCTATAAAAACCCTAATCATCATCGGCAATTATTCCATCGAGTTCAAGCAAGCCAAATCCATAAAAGCAAAAAGCATAAAATTACTTACCGAAGCAAGTTCGAACTCGATCAATTTCAAGAGCCGTAATTAAAACAGAGAAGCAAGTGATCGACGAAGCAAACAAAGTGATAATTCCTCCTTTCGATCAAGCAACCAAAAGCCGGCATCTTTGAAATGTCCAAATCCCTAATTTAAAAGCAAAAAGGAACGAGATCGAAGAAAGCCCTAATTTTGCAAAGAGATACGAACGAAAGAACAACGGCCGCCATCTCCAAATAAAGGAACAAAGAAAGGAACGGGTTAAAATATAAAAGGGGGCGGCCTATTATTTTAAGGGCTTTGTATTTTAATTAGGGTTTTTGAGTTTGAAATTGTTTTTAATTTGTAATTTTCTTTTTTAAACCGTTTAATTTCTAGTCGTGTGACTAGGGGACAAGCTACGTGGCGTAGCTTGAGAATTCGCAACTCGGTGGTTGAGTTGTGGCAAGGTTTTAAGCGTAGAGTTAGATTAGTCAATAGTGGGTATAGCGAGTTTACGTGTGTAAGCGAGGGACTATCTAATTTCTAGTAGAAACCTTGGGGGCAACACGTAGGCAGAGTTTTGTCGAAGCTGGGTAAATTCTGTGTTGTTCTGTTATTTATATTCTGCGATATCTGTGCTGCTATTCTGTGATCTGATTTGAAATTAATTTATAAGCTTCCGCGATTAATTTTAATAATTTATACCATCACCCTATTCACCCCCCCCCCCTCTAGGGTGAAATCGATCCTACACATACTTGTAAACGATGAAAGTTTATTACCGACCTCTACCTATCACAAACCGAAGTACTGGTTTTTAGATTACATTGGTTGGTAATGGTATGATTTTTCTATTACCATATAAATTGGTATGGTAATGGGTTTTGAATATGAAAGTTTGGTACCGAACTGATTACAACCTTACTTTCTTCTATGTAGGAAAACTGATATAACGATTAAATCATACATATTTTTGTAGTCGGAACTTGCATCTGAATCAACCATTGTTAGTAGAAGAGAAACTATGATAAGAAAAGAAGGGGTGAAGGGAAGAACGAGAGAATATAAATCAACGGGATGTCCTCGTTATGTTGGCGACAGACGTGTTGGACGAGTCTGACGCCAATGCATCAATTTCCAGCTTTCATCACAACGGACTATCTGGGAGGAATTTACAATTAGGGCTTCCAATGCGTTGGACGCATGCTAAATGAAAACGTGCCATAATTTGATAGCGAACGATACATAATCATTTTCCTCCCCACTCCATGAACGCAAGCTCATACATCTTTTTAATAAGCTGAGTTAGTTAGTATATATCCAAAACGGGGAATTTGAAAAAAATGATAAACTTTTAAAAAAAGTAGGCCGATTTTCACGTCAAAATTGGTCACAAACACCCTACAACGAGTTACAACCGATCACAATAGCAAAATACGAGCACAATGATGAATTCGGCGGAGTTTGGACGTAAAAGAACCAAAAGTCCCTTTTCTCTAGGCTCCAAGATGCTATTTATAGACGTAGGCTGCAAATATCTCGCTCAGATCTCGAGAGACCTCTTCTGGCACGTGTGTGGGCCCACGCGATCGATCCAATGTGATTTTGACTCGATCCGTTATCGATACGAATGAATTTCGTATCGATCAAGATTTTTTCCAATCGAGTCGAAATCGAGTATGAACATTTTTTAGGTTGTACGTAAGCTTCAATGAAAATTTCGTAGCATTTGGACTTGTAGATTGTGAGATATGATCGATGCAAGTTCGTGTTTTTCGAAGGATGTCTCCTTCGTATCGATCGCTATTGCACTGTTCGCACTCGATCGCTGTTGCACTATTTGCACTCGATCGCTGTTGCACTGTTCGCACTCGATCGATGTTGCACTGTTCGCACTCGATCGATGTTGCACTGTTTGCACTCGATCGTTGTTGCACTGTTTGCACTCGATCGTTGTTGCACTGTTCGCACTCGATTGATGTTGCATTGCTCGTACTCATCTTTATTGCGTTGATGGATACAAACAGTGGAGGCTTGATGGATACAAACAGTGAAGAATTGATGGATACGTACAGTGGGGGATTGATGGATACGAACAACAGGGGATTGATGGATACGAACAGTTGGTTGCTTGAATTGCATCGATCATATCTTGAGCATACGAACTCCGATTGACCTGAAATTTGAAACGTAGCATCTTCCTGCCTTGATCATCATTCCCAATCGATCCCGTCTTAATTGGAGTCCAATCAAATTTTGAAGACATCGATCATAGCCTTATTTTCAATCGATCTCTGATCCTGATATCCATCATTTCCAGCTAATTTTTTGATATCCCGGTCTTGACCAAAAGGCGGGATAACAGCCGAAAACATCAAGTTTTAATTTTTACACTATAAAAATGCTAGCTATAGGTAAAATTATATTCAATTTGTATTATACACAATGTTATTTATACCTAGCATTGTTTTTCGATCAAAAATAAATTAAATAACATGCTGACTTTTAGCATAAATTTTTTTCTAAGTTCATAGTCCCGCTGTTCGAAATATGAAGCAAGAAGAGAGTTATGATTCAGGTAGAAAGTGAACATAAAGAGCAGGTAAAGCCGTTGACAGCTTAAAATGATGCAAGGGGCGACGTAATAATCAATTACCAGCTAGACAATGGTTTAAACCTTAACGACAAAATAATGCGGCTCAGCATGATGTTGATTTATTCTATTTCTAAGTTCTCAGATCAAAGTTTGTTTATTTGAAGAATCTCTGTTCAGACAAAGAGACATGCATGGACCCTTCTTAATCATGATTCACCTTCTGTTTTCCCAATCAAGGAGGTTTCAAATTTTTACTCTGTTCGATCCAAAGTATCAATTTGTTTTTATTTTTTTAATTCCTTTATAATGTCGTACTTGTATGCAGTACACAATATTGATTTCATTATTAAAAAATTAAAAAGTTTGCCTCATCTGCAGCAAATGTAATTTAAAATTTTCCTTTTTTTAATGCTTGCACGTCTGAAAACTTCAAGTTGACTAGGATTGAAACATCGATTTCAATTATACGTTAACTTTCTTTCTATTACGAAATTGTGTGAATACAAGTATATTTCTGTTGAGTAGTTAAGTGATCTGAGCTCAGTGCTTCAGTAGGAATACCGAAAATTCAAATGCATTTCAAATCACAATACAGTTTGCATGGCACTATTAGTATAATATCGTACTTGAAAGATAATTAAAGTACCCAAACGTATGCACTACGCAATATTGAATTTATGATTATAAAAATAAAAAGGTTTGCCTCATCAGCAAGCAAATCAGTAGACAATATTAACATAATGCCTCACCAATGAGCAAATACGAAGCAGTCTGTATCAATAAACAAAACAAACAATCAATCAAGATTAGCCTCTTGATTAGCAAATAGCCACATGGATTTAATATCCGCACATGGATTTAATATCCACGTGAATAGACAATATTACAATATTATTAGAATGTTTTTATATGTCAGATTGAGATGGCCAAATATGATTGTTGACTTACATCATTGGTGATGAGTTGACCATACATTTACATTTACTTTGACCATGATGCAAGTAATAGGAGACTGGCCTTTCCAGGAGTATTAAGTGGCAAATGGAATAATATAATGTTTAAGTCTATTCGTTTAACAAAATATAATATTTCACATGGTCCGTATATTTTGGGGGCCTAGCCCACTTTGCAGTGGCGTCTAAGAGCAACCATCTTGGTGTCCCATGCTTAAATTGCTGGTAACCAGAGCTTTACCAAATCATCACGTGCTACATTCGATATTACGAATTAATTTATTGGATAAAAAAGCATTTGCATGAATAATATTTGTATTAAAGAAATTAAAGTAGAGAACAATTAACAACTAAAGAATATAGATTTACTCTTAGATTTATTTAAAGTCCACGTAGAAATTTTTTGAACATTATCTGCTCTTATTTACTCTATTACTAGTTGGTGTTTATGAAACGAAGGAAACCAACGTGCATTTGATAAAACAGATGGAAATACTTTGTTGCTATCCTTTTTTACTTCCTGACGCATACACATCTTTCTTTCGACAAGATCGAGCAAAAGCAATTACGAAACGGAAGTCTCAACACGATCAAATTATGGGCAATATCCTCCCCTAGCTTAAGCACAACTACAGGTCTGCAAACAGTTACTTTCAGATTTAGATAGTGTTAACCCAAAAAATGGATCAAAAACCTAAATCAAGTGTGAAAGCACTAACTCTGTTCTGACAGAGCAATATCACAAATCACAGACATAAGAAAAGAACAATAAAAGAAAGAAGACAGAATTTTTTTTACAGTTGTTCGGCTGTTAATGAATCCTACGTCCACTTTATATTTTTCTTATAGACTGTGTTACAAGATGTATTTGATTACAATATTTTGATTATCTCTCAATAGGTTGAATCTCCAAAGTTAAAATCCACTGGAGAATCACAGTGAATTCCTTTGGAGATAGTTGTGAGGAAGGGAAAAAATGAAGAATGCTTCCAGTAAAGTTCCATAATCGGTCCGAAGAAGATCTCCCTTCTGTTGCAGGTATGACGCTATTTATAGAGATCATAGCGCTTCTGGGCCAGACCTGTTTTCATCAGCTCGCAAGACGGCTACATGCAACTTGAGGGAGGGGGACTTTGACTCACAAAACGAGCCAAATCCATAGGTCAATGGCGACCCATGGTTCATAGGTCGTTGGCGACCAAATGGGTCGTTGGCGACCCATACACTTGATTTGTTTTGCGGACTAAATCTTGCCTCTTTTTATGGTGTTCCATATCAAGTTCGTTTGATGGTTTGAGCAGAGGCATGGGTCGTTGATGAGCAAAACACTTAGGATTTTTCTGGGGTTTGTAATTGAAAATGTTTTCATAGTCTTTTATCGTTGTTGTTTTGCTCCAATGGCACTTCTCTAGCTGTTTGCGTTTAACTACCGATTGAACTAAAAGGAATGCTGATTTCTCAGCTTCGCTGATCCTAGTCGTCATCTTAGTCGTATAGCTTGACCCTTGTTAATTCCTTGCCTTTGCTTTTCTAGATTAAATACTATGTCATTTTTATGTGATGCGATTGTTCTGTATTCTGCTGGATCCTGTTGGGTTAAATACCCGGATAACATTTGCTCCACAAAGTACGTCTTTTGAATGAAAGTTGTGCTTTGCTTTAGAATAAGTCATGGCAATGAGTCTTCGGTTGTTGAGCTTAGTTTTGGTGGATCGTTCAGCTCCTTCGGATTCTCTTGCCAGTAACAAGTCGTTTCAAACCTGCTACAGCCTAGACTCTAGACTATTCCTAAGTGTAATATATGCATCATAATCATTCTGGTTTCATTCAGGGTTATTACATCACATGTCTCTAATTACATTACACATCTCTAATCGTCCGACATTTATTTGGGATTTACATCACTATCAATTTTTGCTTTCCATTCAAATTTTTTACATCATATATCAAAATTAAATCATATATCGGAATCACATCATATGTCAAAGTCACATTATACCTCAAAATCACATCATGTCACAACATATATCAAAATCACATCATATCATATCATATATCAAAATCATCCTATGTTCGTCCAGGATTTATCCGTGTTGTTCTATTTATAAGGCTTTCAAATACTTTTCTTTGTAAAACCAAATCTTTTCTAAGGTCCAAAATTTCCGGATCGCTTAGGAAATTTTAACACGTGATCTCTCCAGATTGTTTGTTTGTCAAGTTAAGGGGGATAAAGTAAGCCCACTCGCTCACTCTACGGTGAGGGGACTTACTTCATGTACTCCGGTCCCATGGTGGGAATCTAAGATGATCAATGTCGTACAAGTCCATTCACTCGTTCTTTGGCAAGGGGACTTGCACCTTGCACTACGGTCCCGTGGTGGGACTCTAGGGCAATCAATATAAGTTATCAAAAATTTAATATTCAAAACAGGAATCAAAACAAGCAGAAATTATAAATATTCATCTCAGGCATCATACTCAGAGCGTGCCTAAGGACCGTTCGAGATCCTACACATGTGTAAGCGGTCTTTGATGATTGTTGTCCTAAGTTCTCTTAGGCATCCATCTCAGAGCATGCTTAGAGACGGTTCGGGATCCCGTACATGTGTAAGCGGTCTTCGATTATTATTGTTTACATACCAAAAGGAAAATTATGCGAAAAGAAATGATTAAACAAAGCATTGGAATCGAATCCGACTCCCATTTGTACCGGTCATGGGATAATTTGCCTAGGCGCCTGTCCCTGGACGTTTCTTGATGCATTTGCCATGGATGATGGTTGTCCCTGCAATTCCGCAGTAGTTTTTTCCTCGCATGTTGTGGCAGCTGGTTGTTTCGGACCAGTTCTTCTATCAGATCACGAAGATGTCGATACTCGTTCGTCTCATGCCCATTTAACTCATGAAAGATGCAAAAAATTCAAACCTTTTCTTCCGATCAGTGGGCTCCCTCCTAGACGGCCTTCGGTAGAGGTTCTACTCCCTCATATCCAAGTATATCCTCTCTGGGGTTTCAGTCAGGTCGGTGTATGAGGAGAATCTTGGTCTGTTTCTTTGTCATTTTGGGTCTTTGATGTTGTCATCGACTTTCCTCTTCCCTTTATCTTTTTCAATTCTGGTTCCAGATGGTCTCAGCCATTGAGGCACTTATTTCAGTATCCTCATCCTCGGCTTTAGCGTCTTCCTGACGCAGGTACCTTTCAGCTTCATAATAGAATTTTGCCAGATCCATCGGTGGGTCCCTTTTCAATGCGGCTTTGAAATCAGTCTTATTCACGACTCCACATACTGCTCCCATAAGGATAAAGGATGGGTCTGGTTTGTCCACCACGGCTACCGCCGCATTGAATCTTGTTAAATAGCTTCTCAAGGATTCTCCAGGCATGTATTTCACATTTGAGAGTGTAAGTAAATTCCCTGGTTGTGAGATATGAACCCTGAAATGTCTCAAGAATCTGCTCACTAAGTCGGTCCATGTGCTTATGGATCTATTTTTCAATTGTTTGAACCACATTGGTGCCAAATCTGTTAAGTATAACAGAAAGCATTGCCCTATTACTTCCTCTGAAGCACCAACACCTCTATATGTTGGATGTGTCGCATCATATGAATCGTCGGGTCTGTCTTCCCATCGTACATTTCCAGTGTCGAAAGCTTAAAATTTGAAGGGTTTCTCGTGTTTTGGATATTAGCGGTAAATGGATTTCTGTTCACATCTTCCAAACCCTGGTCTTGGAGGCCTCCTCTGAATCTCCTACAAACTAAGCAACTCTGTTCTCACCGTCCAATGAAGGTCTCCGTCCTAAAGCAATACTTTGCCCCCTGCCCCGTTGGGGGTATCTCAGGATGGACTCTTCCGGCAACATACCTATGTTCTAATTTGCAAATTTAGCTTCATTCATTCCTCAATTCCTTCGAGGAAGTTCTGGTACATATACTTCTGTCGATCGCATCCTAGTATTCGGATCAGCTCTTATGCCACCAGCCCTAGCGTTTCAATAGTCGCTCCGGCATTGGCATTGATTCCCATGTTGATTCCAGCGCTTCCCCCATGTGTCGGTTGCTCTGGGCGTGGGGGCAAGGCTCTACCTTGCTCCAAACAAAAATTCTGCAGTCCCATCATTGTTCCCTGGAGTTTGATTCCTATTTCCTGTAGATCTAGCCATCCCTTACTACTCCATCCTCTGGAAGAATCCGTCCACCATCTCTTGTTGTCTAACTAAGAGTCCATCCTGCATCTATTTCATCATCCTTTCCAACTCCTCTCTAATCACGTAGTTGGGTTGAAGAGAATTTGGGGACACTTTCTAACTGCCCTAAAGCTTCGGTTGACTTGCTCCAGTTCTAGATCAGATGTTAGGCCGCTTCATTTTTCTTTGAATCTCAGATTTAAAATTTAATTTTTCAGATCTCGTTCAAGGTTGTCAGTGAAAGCACCAGAATGTTCTGACAATGCAATATCGCAAATCACAAATATAAGAAAAGAATGGCAAAAGAAAGAAGACAAAGAATTTTTATAGGGGTTCGGCTACTAATGAAGCCTTCATCCACTTTATATTTTTCTTATAGTCTGATTGTTGTTACAAGATGTTTTTGATTACAAGACTTTGATTATCTCTCAATAGATAAAATCCCTGAAGTTAGAATAGAGAATCACAGTGAATTCCTTTGAAGATTGCTGTGAGAAAGGGGAAGAGTGAAGAATGTTTCCAGCAGAGTTTTTGCAATCAATCCAAAGAAGATCCCCCTTATGTTGCAGGTAGGATGTTACTTATAGAGATCGGAGAGCTTCTGGGCCAGGCATGTCTTCATCATCTCACAGGAAGGCTACAGGCGACTTGAGGGAGGGCTTTGGCTCACAAAACGAGCCAAAAAAATAAGTTAATTGCCGACCCATGGTCCATGGGTCATGGGCAACCTAATGGGTTGAGTAACGACCCATACACTTGATTCGTTTTACGGACCAAATCTTGCCATTTTGACAGTGTTTCATATCAGGTTTGTTTGATGGTTTGAGCAGAGGCATGGTCGCTGATGAGCTAAGCATTTAGGATTTTTCTAGGGTTTATGATTGGAGATGTTTCCATAGTCTTTTTTTGTTGCTGTTTTGCTTCGATGGCAATTCTTTAGTTATTTGCGTTTAGCTGCCTATTGAACTAAAAGGAATGCTGATCTTCAGGCTTCGTTGATCCCAGTCATCATCTTAGTCGTATAGCTTGGCCCTTGTTAATTCCTTTCCTTTGCTTTTTTGATTAAGTTCAACGCCATTTCGATGCGATGAGATTGTTCTATATTATGCTAGATCCTGCTGGGTTAAAAACTTAGATAACTGATAGTGTCATACCCGTATTCACATCTAAAATCATTTTCGGATATCTGTGTCTACGAATATGAATGGATATCATATAACCATTCTATCCACCAGCGATCGGAAAATCGAGAAATATAAATAGAAATTTTTGGTTTGACATAATTTTTTTAAAATCCCACTGATTATAAAAGGATGAAAAATAAACAAATAGAATGATAATAAATAGTTTGAATAATTAATATACATTAAATCCATATAATACAAACTATGGGCTTAATAAAAATAAATAAATATATGTCTATCATTATACTAAAATACATAAAATATCAATTATAATCTTGACAAAAATTAGGTAGATGATTTTCGGATACGGATACCATCATATCCGCATCAGTATCCAATTTCTTGAATATTGGATATTTAACATTTTTTGGACAGAGATACTGGCGAATTTAAGATATTTTGGACGTTCATTAGGCACAAGCTCAGAGGCTCCGTTGGTACTAGCTTGACTTGATACACAAAAGCTTCATCATATATCTTTTATGCATTACTCGCTCGAGCCCATGTACTGAGTTTCACTGTGATAATATATGGAAAAAACGTCGTTCAGTCTAGACACCATGGTGTTAAATCTATTTAGCTACCGCTATCACACTAATCGGCTTTGCCTTGCACCAACACGCTCTCCCTATTTTTCTACCTTCAAGAAATAATTTTGTTGTATTGCATTGCTTGTTGTATCAGTTCTTTTATGTGATAGTGTGTATGTCTCTGATTTACCATCATTCTGATAATCTCTTTATTCTTTATGCACCTATAAGTACGATTGAGATATATCATATATTTATATTGTCGGCCACCATGCTTTTTGAAATTTTTTTATTTTTATAATAATAAATACTTAGGAGTGCTCTCCTTAATAGAGATCACTCTTCCATCAAAAAATTAGTAATTAACTGCCATAAATGTACATGTATGTGGGCACACACATCACTGCAAAAGAACTACAGATTCTTTTTTATTTATTTTGGGTACTTAGATGGTAGCACATATTAATACAAGTCTTAGGTAATAAATAATATGTTACATTTTGATATACGTCCGAATCACGTTACGCAAGTTTTAGACCCGTGACTTCACATATTAATGTCGAAGAGCCTAACTATTGGGGCAATAGTTCTGATCGAAACTGGGTCAATGGATGATCAAGAATTATAGATTCTTTGAGTAGAGTATTACATGCATGCTTAACTAACATATACAAACAACTTGGGTTGTGATGTACATTATATTTATTTACATTTTTGACCATGTTTGCCTGTTTAGTGGTGTTATATTTCAACAAAAATTGCCATGAAATTATTCCTTTAATGATAAATCGTAATTTATAACATATGTAGTTAGATAAACCATCATACTAAATATGTATCAGTAATACAGTATAATTATTATGTCATGTTACGTACATGTTAGACTAGATTGTGAAGATCTAGGTGAGAGAGTTAAGAGTACACTCTACGGGATTATATAATTTATTATGTAATCTTAACTATTGTATAAATCTTATTCAAAATAAATGTATGTTTTTCCGTTTTGTTTTCTGTTAAATGAGTTTTACACACACACACATAAACACACAACCCTCTTTATTGAACACCATTTTGTAAGCACTTTGTATCAGCCATAAGTTTCTATTTAAATATTTGTTTTTTCTCTCTCCTTTTATATGGATCAAGTATTTAAATATAAATGTGTGGCCAATATTAGAGGTTACAAATGGTACTAAATAAAAGGGACTATTGATCTTATATATATAATGATTAAGGACGCTAGGCATATGTAAAAAAATCACTAAGCATAGATATTATATGAATTATGGTTGTGAGTCGATCGTAACCATGAGCATTGAAACGATCTAGTAATAATACTCAACTTTAAAGATTCATAGTCAAGATGCATCGAGAAATGGATAATGATGCATATGTTGAGAATAATGTACATAACGCTCTTCAAATGTTAGACAGTGTATTACTCATGACCGTCACCAAGAGGTTACGTACTTGTGATCATTGAATGATCGTAGAATGACTCAACCGAGAGTGATATGTTGGTTAAATATATCTTAGCCAAAGCATAAAATTTCAACCCAACGATGTGTGGTAGTCATTAGACTTGAGAAAACCATATAGTTTAAACAAGGAGGATGTGCTTTGATTTTAGCAAACTCTTAACATCGTGACCATGCTACTAGTCCTTTTGGGCGTTTTCAAGTCATTTATATGAAACACTATTTAATAGAGGATTTATCTCATCTGATATAGAAGGTTGGTATAAGCATAATTGAAAGTCAACTCAAAGTCAAAGATTTGCAGACATAGTACTTTTGGTTATTCGATAAATATTATCGTCTAAACCAAGAACTTTGACGGTTATATAAGTTTGACTATCGACCAAACTCTAGATTTACAAGTGGTATAGTAATGACAAAAAAAACGTACAGAGACATCGTTGCTTAGGAGTATTTTCTTAGATTAAAATATGATTTTTCAAGATTATTTATAAGAAATGGAACTTGTTCCATAATGTCACATCAATAAAACCTAAACTTTGTAACTTTGATAGCAAATTGTTTGATATCATTTACTAACCAAATTTTCACCTCCGAGTCACACAAATGAAATTGTTTGTATAGGTTCCGAAAGTGACATGAGTGTGTATTTAGAGGTCCTGTAAATTAATAAAATTTATTTTGTTTATATTGTTAATTGTAAATAGATATAATTTTTTTTATAAAATAAGCGACTCTCTCGTACGAAAAGTACTTATATAATTTTGTTCTGTACCTAAAAAATGTTGTCAACATCGCAGCAAGGAACCTCTTTCCATGTACTCTTATAACAATAAAAATAAAATTATCCCCTTCCACAGCCTAATACACAAATATATATATATATATATATATATATATATATATATTATAATGCAAATACTTGAGGAGGTGAAGCCTTTTTCAGATTGCCAAAACTACCCTATAAACTATATTGTGATTTTAAATAGAAAATAGGGACACGGTTGTCTTTTCGAACCTAAACGGGTTTTCATCCACATTATGCTCTACGTTTCCAACTCTTTTATCACCTGCTTCTTCTACATATCCATTCCTTAACTCCAGTTCTTCATCCTCTCACAATATATCCAATATTCACCACCCTAATAGCCTCATCCTCTTCGATCACAATAGAAAGCAAGATGAGTACCGCCACAACTTTTATCAAATCAAAGTTTTTTTCAAGTAATTTATCTCTTTCATCACATTAAACTCTTTTTTTTCCTTTAATCATGGCAGAAGGAGGCGATGCACCCACGCTTATGTGCTTTCCCTACGTTCTTCACCTGTTGCTGCTATCTTCTACCTTGCCACCAGGATTCTCTAGCTATAGTGCCACTGTACAATGTTTGATGCAGTTATTTGCAATTGTTAGTAAATTTTTGAAATCCTGAAAGTAAAATGTGAGTGTTTAATTTATGATATATTAAAATTTGATGCCATGACAGTTGGTACTTATCTTATTTTGTATCAAGCAAATATTTTGATTCTTCTATTTTTACATTTATATATGAAATAGTAATTTGTTTTATACTTTACCTTTTTCACAATTTCTTCTTTAACTACCATTTAGGTTCACAACTTAATAGTATCTTTTATGTACTTCTCTCAATTTTAATATTTCTTCAATTCACTTTCCTATATAAATTGATTGCATAAATGCCATGTACTATTTCATGAACTGAAAAAAAAAGTGCTTACATTTTACCTTATCACTGTCTTAAAATCATATATTTATTCTAATAGTTTCTTCTGTAGATGAACGAATTCTCGAAATGATATGTATCACATGTTAATGACTGTCCTCATATGTTTTGCCTACCCATGCTGTAAAGATCGGATGTTTTAGATTTATCAGGAGTATTGCAAAAATAAAGAGGTACATTATTTTGCTTTTTTATTGGTTTGGTAGTATTTCAAATGTAATAAACATGATGTAAAAGTGAACTTATCTTCATAGTTTTCCTTCTTAATTTTATTTTGATTGGGCTGAAATTCATCACAGTTTTCTATCAATTTACATGCCTTTTCATGTCCTAGCATGTATGCTTAAAAAACAAAATATGAATTTAAATTTCTCACTTAGCTTGACCGGTTTTACCTATCAATTCATCTACTAAAATTCCATGGTAGTACTACACTACTTTTGTGGCCAGACAACAATGAATGTTTGATTTATGGTTTTTGCAGTAACTGTGAAATATGTAGCATCGAGTGTCCAAATTATCACCGAATGAGATGCCACTAACAGATGTACATTTTTACGGTTATATTAGTTGATCAAACTCAATTTGTTATTCACGATTAACTGAATTCAATTTCATATTCATAGTTTGATTATGATAGGCATATCTTATGAAAATGTAAAGGTTGAAACGAATAGAAAAAACCATGATAAACTTTGTTCTTCAATATTATTGACTTATTACATCAATAAAGTATAATTTTTAATCAAATATGTTTCATTACTTAAGGGAGCCAAGTTAGTGAAGCACCAATAACAAATTACTTAACCTAGCATATGAGAATTACACATGCCATGCCATGGGTTTGCACTTTCGCTCATTGCATTCAGGTTTAGTGTTGCCTCTACTTCAGTTTGCCCACTAGAAAGGAACTACATTTCATTAAACGAAAATATGTATGTGTTAGTCACAACATATTACATATGCACCGTATGAATCAAAGTGTGGTTGGTATCATTATAAGAAGGTTAGACAATGCATGAATATTGTACCATAAATGCCCGAAACTGCAGGCGGGACTCTTTTTTGAGGGTGTTTCAATGTCCATTCAGCAACTTTCTCTATAGTTGCTTTTCTTTGTATTCACCACTAGGAGTAACCATGCTTAGTTTTAGTAAAATGCCTTTGAACATGACATTATTTAGAGCCATGTAGAAAACGACTTTATCCCATACTTGTTGTGCAATCTCAAATGTCCTACCGATACCGTGCTCTCCATCAAGCAAAATCTCTGTGTAATATATTATATAATAGGATAAACATATCAGTGCATGAAATGCTCGAACGTATGTCAACTAGACTCAGCGGGATTGATGCAGCAATGAGAGAGGCGCTATGTAATATTATATAAATGATGCAAGAAGCCTAAGAAGTTTCTTTTCTTTTAACTAATTATTATAATATATATTATGTAATATTTAAGGTAGATAAATCTAGCGGTGGTACTTTGTAATGCACTAAAAGTAATGTATTCTAGAAACATGTTTGAAATTGTAAACAACAAAATAATGATATCGTTATGTGGCCATCTCTGTTTATTTATTTTGAGTATCTTTCTTTTCAATATTTGTAATTGGTTGCAGAACATAAAATTATGTATTTATATAACAATCGAAAATAATATTATTTGCAATTAATTTGGATTGTCTAACTCATCTATGTTTTCTAGCTCTATACTTGTTAAAGAAGACATTTCCGAGTCATCGCACTATGCCAACAATTAAATGTGCTTAAATTTTTTTAGAGTCAAGTGAGGCCAAATTTTTTAAAAGCAAGGCTCGATCCATAAATACAACTTTCTCTTCAATAGTGTACCCTGCTAAAAATAATCTGTATTTTGTGCGTCCATCTTGAAATCTGCCAAAGGACCAACCCTTGTAAATGTATTATTAGTGGTAATTAAGTTAAACACAGAAAGTACAAAAAAAGAACGACATTATTACTAAGATTTGAAACACCAAAATTGAGACGGTGATGTTGGTGAGTTCTCTTCGATATATAAAATATGCCACAATTGACTATCGTGATTCCGTTTATCCGGACCAACGGAAGCATTTCATGCGGGGAAAAAAAATCTAATTCTATATATTTTGCTTCTTTCCATTTTTCAACACAAATTCCTATTTGAAAGCGTCAGATTGGAAAAGGTACACGTCATAACTTCGAGCATCTAATAGTTAATATATATATATATATATATATATATATATATATGCTACATGTTAATATGTCATGTAACTCGACAATAATACATGATAAAATATATACTAAAATTAAGGGTGGTATTTGGCCATGGTGCAACCAAATCATAATGCACTATTATAATCATTCATTTTCTCCACTACTAACATTAGTATCTACACAACCATCCTTGCTTTGCCTACAAAAACGAAGTATCATACACTATCTTAGCAATAATAAGAAAGAAAATAAAATTGGTAAAGATAGCAGTGGGTCTATAATAATGTACTAAAAAAATCATCGGTACTTTACCACATTCCTCATCGCTGCTTCTATAAAGTTTGCTAGAATAGAAAATTTCCAATTTTATTATTAGAATAGAATTGTAGTTGACATAAAAAATCCTTTATAAAACATTTTTAACTCCACCATGACATATTAATCAACATATTACCGATATCGGTCTCCTGCCCGAAACAAGGAGGAGAGAAAATGATTACTACAATTGTTCTTAGTTCTTACAGATTACTATCAAGCTACTGCTGTTGACGGCAATCAAGTAAAAGCATGGAGAAAAATAATTACATCGATTTAAGTCCTACAAAATTTTATAATAACATTCGCTAAACGATAACTTGGAATCTATTAATTAACGTCAAATAATTTAACAAGTATTATGCATTCGTGAGGAAGGAGGTATCATGGAAGGAACGATCTTTATAGTTGAAAAGAAATTTTCTTTATATATTAACAGGCTGATTTATTACTCTTTAAAATAGATGCGATGCAAGTTTTTTATGCTCCCAAACTATTGAAAATGCTAATTTTAATATTTATTACATTTCTCTACATATTGATGTAATGGTTGATTACTCTCTTTACTCGATTAATTATTTCCTAAAATAACTTAATCTCATTCATATTTTGATAAATGATTGATTATGCATGTATGCACATAGAAAATGCAACATTTCATACACATCAAGCCATTTTGTAAGATTAAAAAAAATCTTACAAGCAGTGTTTTATAACATCAATTCCTCCTGTGCACGTGCATCGCACGTGCCAAAGTACTCATGTGTGCGCGTGTGTATTACTTTGTTTATTTTGGCAAAGAGAGTCGAATGAAAGAAGAAAACTGGATGTAATCGATTCACTTCATTATTGTATTTCTTAATTGTTAAATAACACTATTTAGGATTTTGTAGCGCTGCATATTACATAACTACTAAATTTCACCACAGATGTAATCTTAATCTCATAGATATTTTCATTAGTGAAAACTCGGTTAATCACTCGATTTAAATTGCAAAGACAAACTCTATGTTACAGCTTTACTGTTCCATAGTTACAAACATTATTCATCATCAACCAGAGTCCATCAAAAGAGAAAGACAAGGCTTGGGTAATTGGCAAGAGTATTTGTAGGAGATGGGAATTAGATGTTCTTGTATACATGATGCAATATGTATTTATGCATGTTGCACAAGCTATATAAGAGACCGAGGATGATGGAGGAGGAGATGAGAACAAGAACGGAGCAAAGTATAGTTAGCAACAACTACAATCGAGCTTGGTGTTCTAGGAAGAAGAAGGAAGAAGATTGCCTCAAGGAATTTCATCAAACAAGCGATATGCTGAAGTAATATAATAAAGTGAAACTAGTAGAAGAAAGGAGTGCACGCACAATATTTTCTTTTTATTTAGTTTGTTTTATTAAGGTTGTTATAAAAAGGGGACAGGTGTCTAAACTCTATTAATTGTTCGTGATAAGGAAATGATATACGTACGATGTAACAGATTTTGTTGGGATATGAAAATATAATGAATTAATTGCTCCATCTCTTTCTTTTCATGCATTTCTTCTTCTTCTTCTTTTCATTATTACTCAAAATTTTCCCCTTGTATCTTTGCTTTTCTTAAACTCTTAATCCCTTAATAACATCATTGTGACCAAATCCTATCACAAAAATGCATCCATCACATAACGTTTGGTAGCAGATTCACATGCGAACTTGGATCCAGATGACGAAGCTCGTGAACTTGATCTGGAACCTCCTTAAATTGACAATACTACACTAAATGAGTGGAAACAAGCTTAAACACAATTCAACCTTTCAATAACATAGGATATACAGGGTATGAAGTCTGATAGTTCAAATATAAATGTGCCATCGCGAATGCTTCTAACTAAGCTTCATACTTCCGAGTAAGCACATGTTTATTCATACTCCTCAACCCCCATCATCAATACAACATCACAACCGTCATCACCAATTCAATTACCATAGTCATATCTCATTACTACAATACTGTCGTATAATATCTTCATCACCACTCAATCACAAAATATAAACACAACACTATACCCATATCCCACACACCATTACAACCTCAATCACTTAACCAACAAACTCAAAAAGACTTACTACCAACATAAAACATTCCACCATCTTATGTACCCTTCACATCTCTCAACCAATCCATAGCACAAATTCACTCCACACAAACAAGCCCAACTACACTCTAAATTTCGTTACACTCAAATCCTGACCAAGCCATAGATCCATACATACACTTTCCACATTGTACCAAAATCATTCATTCACCAAAACCTCTTCAACATAAAACATTAAACTAGAATTCCCCAGTTACACTGTTGAAGGGAATGTCTTAACTTGGCTCAAACAAGTTGAGCAAGTCCTACAATAGCATGATATTCTTTAAATTGAATGGGTCTAGATGTGGGATTTCCACCTAAGAGATAGACATTACAATAATATAATTGATACGCTGTAACATAGATCGTGCTACCATTTGGGTTGTCTTTCAAGAACAAATTGTATCACGATTTGGCAATCAGACTAATATAGGCCTTTTGATCCATTTGCAAATCTGAAACAAACATCAACAGTTAGAGAATACCTAAAAAAATTTAAAAAAATTACTGGACTATTGGATAAACTACAACCTACCTACATTCTTGATAAATTATTGGTGGCTTGAAAGAGGAAATCGAATATAAAGTGCCTAAATTCTTCAAAGAAGCCATCATTCTTATAACGACCCGTGAATATATCACTTTGGAAAATAACATTTAATTTAAAAAGATTCAAATATAAGATTTTATAACACAAATAATGTTGTTTTGAATAATGGTTAATAATGGTAATCTTAATTTGAATAAGCAATTAAAAAATATACTCTTTAGAAAAATATCGATAAAGTGACCGAAAATCGTTTTATTGATAAACAGCTTTTTAACCATCAGAAGTCACGCATAATTTTTTTACATACACTTTTTTCTCTATTTAAAACAAGAATATGTAATAAAATTATTTATTTATTTTTGAAAATAAAATGCTTTTATGGAATCATCAATGAAACCATCATTTGCAAATAATCGATTTTTGAATTTAAATTGAGTTTGAATGATTTAATAATTATTTTGAAAACCAAATGAAGACCTTTGGATGATTAAATAATAATAGAAATATTATTTTCAAACTTTGTTTATCTATGTATATAGTTTAACTAAGAAGTTAAAATATGATTGAAAATCAGAATAAGAATTCGCAATGATTTGACGTAGAGAAATTGCGCAACGTTAAAGGTTATATGTGACATACATGTACACATATACACATCCATGAACACATGAAAACCCCCAGGAATTATCACTTACATTTCATATTTACTAACAGTAAAATAATATAAATATCATGAAAATTATTTACAAATATCATGATATCTCCTAACCAAATCAAACAAAACTCTCTATCACTTGTACACACATGAGTAGCACATGAGTATGACACATGGGGAGGGGTATGTTTAGGCCATCCAGATGAGAGAGTAGGGTTATATAATAATGACGTGTGGCAAAAGAAATATCATGATATTTTCTCGCATTTTTTCTTGTAAGTACAAGCCATCAATCCTCACCTTCGTTCACACTCTCTTCTCTTTATTTCTTAAGCCTTTTCATCTTCTCCCTCCTCTACATTAATGGCTTCCATAGCCTCTAAGGAAAATTCTAAAATAGCGTCGAAGTTCTGTCAAAATAAGTCGTAAAATATGAAGAGATATACCACTTCGAGTTCGAGTTAGTGATCTTCTCCTTCTACTCCTACCAAGGTCCTACCATCAAAGCATCCCACTACCCTTGCAAGCCCAAGGCCAAAACCCTAGGAGTCTTAGTGCAAGATTCGTAAGCTCCGGTTCTGTAACAGCAGAGCTAGAGTCAAATGAAAGTTAAATCAAAAAGGATATCAAGTGAGAAACTCTACTTATTTTTATTATGAATATATAATAGTATGCTATATTTGCTACGATTGTTTTCTATGGTTGATCATCGTGTTTGGATATGATAATATAGTTGTTTGGTTGTGGAAATAATTCACACTAAATACATATCGAATTTACATAAAGAAAATCACTTTTCTATATGAATTATAAAAGTGTTATGGAATGGTTAAATCTCTTTACAGTGATTCAAAATGGTTTATAAATGTTTTATAAACATGAAAATTCAATTTGAAAAAGTTTTGACGAGATATGAAATTGTAATAAAAAATAGACATGTCGCGTAATGGCAGTTCACGATTTCGCGCCATAGAAGTTAAATCAATGTGTAAAGTGGAATGTAGCTAAGAATGATTCAAAATATGGATTTTTTGAAATCTTATAACTATGGTGTTCAAAAAATAAGAAAAATCAAGATTTCATTAAGTGAAATTTTGGACGTGTCCCAACCAAGTTTTCAAAAACATCGCACTTCGGAAGTTCGGAAACCGTAATGGAAAAAACTTTAAAGTGGAAATTTTTAAATCTTTAAAAATATGAAATAAATTCCATAAATTTATTAAAATGTTTAAAAGGGATCTGAGTTAGAAAAATGGAAATATGTGGAATGAAGTTAATGTTTGATCAAAGAAGCTTTTAAAAACACTATTCGTAGCTCTTTTTGCAGCTCCTTTTGATATCTTTTGAAATTAAGATTTAAACTTGGGGTTTTTTTCTCAAATATTTGCAAATGTTTTTCAAATAATAAATCTAAAATTTTAAAGAATTTGGAATTGATCAAATAACTTGATCACCACATGGGTGACAAAGAGATAGTCTCTAGATCCGAGCTTGGACAACTAGTGTTTGGGTTTCGCTCTAGCTATCCAGACCAGTCCAACAGAGGAGATAGTAAATTTGATTTACTCAGGCCACATTTTCCTAAGATAAAAAGATATTTGAAGATTTTCAAAATTTAAACAGAATTTTGAGTAATAAGATTTTAGTGATCTATGAAACATATTGATTAAACTCTATGTTAAATTACGATGAGGGAACTAGTACTATCCATATGAATTTAAAAGGTGATTTCACATTTATTTGTTGAATAGTACAGATTGAATATGGAAATTAATGTTGAGTATAATTAATATAATTCCTACGGATCCTATTTACTCAATACTATCTGGTTTTGGATTTACCATCTTAGATAACATGATTTTAATCCATTTAAAAGAAATGTTTTGAAAATATGAAATCTCTATTAAAATTGTATTAAATTATGGAAACATTTTACTATGTAATAAATGAGAAATGGTTTAGTGTTTCTAAAGTTAAAAGAAATTTAATGATTCTATATATACTGAAAAAAGAATGGTTTAAAAATGTATATCTCTAGAATATATTTTATCTGGATCAAAAATATTGATAAATTGAATAATAATCACCACATACTTAACATCTTTTATCAATAAATTGGTTCAGAGGAACCGTGGTTGGATTTGGGTGATTCCTATACGAAAATCGCATCGAACCAATATACGTTCGAAAGTGAAAATATGTTAAAGACAATGATTTTGATTATGGGGTTCTTCATAATGTAGGACTGCTTGTCACAATCCTCTGGGATAATTTCTTGTTGTATATATGGTGGTAGTGGTTCCTTCAATTTAAAAACTTTAATGCAAGGACTACTCGCTACTAATCCTAGTGTTGGTTCTCATATAGGATATAGTAGGAGAAGTGTCTTCGACTTGTCTTGTGCATAAACAACTTATATGGACAAGTGTTTACATTTCCAAGATCATGTATGTTGACTTGTACAAACGTACATCTGTTTGGTGGTGTAAGAGGTAACCCCTCTTACACTTAACACTCTTCTCTAAGACGTACGAGTTTAGAGGTTGTACTTTTATGGAAATCATTTGTATGTTGTTATAAATGTCAATGTGGCACTCAAATAGAGATTTTTCATGTGAATGGTAAGATGTTATCTTAAGCCTCACACATCGGTAATGGAAAAATAGGGTAGATGCAACAAGGCTAAGTGGGTCGCATCCAATAGGATATGGTCATCGCCTTTCTAGGTTACCCTCTATATTTCAGGTATGTTGTGCATGCTTTGGGATCTCATGGATAGATCAGGAACGACCAGACTGATGGGATATTTGGTGCTATCTGTAGTAGATGTAGGCCAGTTCTGTGTTGGTAGAGGTTGTAGCCTCAGATGCATCCCTCCAAAGAAATACTGACGGAAGGTAGTCTCTTACCTTGTCATTGTATAGAATCCATTCTTCAATACGAGCCTTTACGGTTTTAGTTGTAGAACCTAGTATGATGGAATTTAATTATTATAGCAATTTCGGTTATGATTAATATGTTATTTGAAAGAGTTTCCGAAGAATGTCAATAAAAATAGTATCCCTGATTTTACATAGCAAATATTTTGGTTATCATAAGGTAAAAAATTGTCCGTGCTTATGCGCAACGTGGTCTTATGAGATACCATTTGATTTCAAGAGTATCCATTCTTTTAAGTTTTCTCACACCAGTCTCAAGACTGACCCGGAGTTTATTTTCTTTTCTTCTTAAACTTCGAGCGCCATATTCTTCTGAGAACCCAAGTAGTTAGGTAGCTTGGAGAATTTTGAGAGGAGAATGGAGCATGAAGCTGGAGGGTCCTATGTAGATAGTTGTCTATTTCTATTGCCGCTTTATTATGTATAAGTATTTACCATCGCCTATAAGGATATACAGTCATAACTATCTCTGGTTGCGTTAGTACTTGCTACGACTCTGATATCCCATTAAAAGTACTTGTATGCACTATCTATATGTATAATTACAAGTTGTTAAATATAGTGCGAGAATCTATTTTGTTGTTTCTTCTATCTTTATTTCTTTTACCCCTGATTATCTGCCTTTCCAGCAGCTGTTGCGGCATGTGAATGCCGAAAATGTATTGTGTCGTTCTTCGAGGGTCGAAAAGGCGAGTGGTCACAGTTCTAGTCAAAACTTATGAAGACAAATATTTAGCTAGAAAGAAACCTTTTAAACTATTCAATACTCCTTTCACTCCACATTACAACTCTCCAACAAATCAACTAGCTTCCCAAAGCCATCAATCTCAAACAATTGTTCCATCACTAAGAAACCAAAAGCAATATTCAAAACTAACAAAAAGAGACATAGGCGCAAGAAATAACAAAGATCTTTGTTATACTAGTGATGAAAAGTGGTTCCATGGTCACAAATTTTCAAACAAAAAAGCTTATGTTGTAGAAGGATTCATTGATAATGATGAGGAAATTTGAAACTTATTTGGACTCCTAACCAGTGCCTACCATCGAACATGATGCAATTCAAGAAATTGACACAACATTAGCTATATCCTTGCAAGCCATGTCTGGGATTAACACTATACATAAGGTTAATGGATCCATCATGGGGAATCAAGTACATTCTCTCATAGATTCAGGATCAATACAGCTTTATAAACAACCGGCTAGCACAAAAATTAGGGTTACAAATCACTAACTCAAGTGAAGTTTAAGTTTTGATTGCAAGTGGTGAAAAGTCAATAAGCACATGCATATGTAATCGAGTTCTTTTCAACTGTCAAGGATTGGAATGCCCATTGATCTTTATCTATTGCCTTTGGAAGGCTGTCACATTGTGTTAGGAGCACACTAGCTTAGCCAATTTGAAGACTTCAATTTTAGGAACCTTCAACTGAAATTCTATTACAAGACATTTCCTAGCAAGGGATAAGACCATCAACAAACAAATTTGTGTCAGAAAAACAAATGGACAAGGAAACCTACAAAAATAATTTATGCTTTCTTATACAAACAGTTCCATCCACAGACCAACTTCAACCAAACACTAAACATACCACATTCAACTTACCGTTACAAACCATGCCAAAAGTCATCCTTTAAATCATTCAACAATTCTCCTCGGTATTTCAAAAACAAAACAAACAACCACCACCAGGACTAATTGGTTACAAAATTCCCTTGATTGCGTCAGCCAAATCTGTCCGCCTTAATCCATATAGACACTCATACCATTTGAAAAATAAGATCAAAAGGATGATTAAATAAATGCTACAAGCTATAATCATTAGGAACAGTCATAGCCCCTACTCTTCCCCACTTGTAATGGTGAGAAAGAGTGGTGGAAGTTAGAGAATGTGCATTGATTATAGAGAGTTAAATAGGGTGACTGAAAAGATTTTTTTTTCCAATCCCACTCATTGAAGATTTACTTGATGAACTAAGGGAAGCCCAATACTTCACCAAGATTGACTTAATGTCAGGCTAGCACAATATAAGAGTGCACCCAGATGATGTGCATAAAACAGCTTTTAAGACCCCATGACAGACATTATGAGTTCTTAGTTATGCCTTTTGGCTTAGCTAATGCACCCAACACCTTTCAAGCTCTAATGAATGCCTTCTTGAAAACTTACCTTAGGAAATCTATTCTTGTTTTCTTTGATGGCATATTGATTTACAGTATTAACTGGCAAGAACATTTACAACACTTAATCTTAACCTTGTAGGCGCTACAAGAAATTAGCTAGTGGTGAAGCTTGTAAAATGCTCATTTTCTCAACAACAAGTGGACTATTTGGGACATGTCATTTCTAGAGAAGGAATATCAGTAAAATATTGAAAAATTCAAGATGTTGAAGACCGGCCCCCTCCAAAAAACATCTAAGCTTTAAGGAGATTTTTAGGATTATTTGCATACTACATAAGTTTTGTTTAAGGTTATGGAATGATTGCAAAGCCCCTCACAAATTAGTTGAAAAGAACTCATTTTTTTGGAGTAACAAGGCACAAGAAGCATTTGAACTACTAAAACAATACGTCTCAAATCCACCTGTTCTAGTAATGTCTGACTTTTTCAAGGAATTCATACTTGAATATGATGCCTCTGGCAATGACATAGGAGCAATACTAATGCAAAAAGAAAAACCCTTAGCTTTTCTCAACCAAGCACTTCAAGGGAAGAATCTATACATATCCACATACGATGAAGAATTACTTGCTATCACAATGGCAACAAAGAAATGGTCACAATACCTTTTAGAAAGAAGGATCATAGTAAAAACTGATCATCAAAGTTTGAAATATCTCCTAGAACAAAGTTAGCAACAAGCATCCAACATAAATAGCTATATGAATTATTAGTTTTGATTTCATAGTGTTATATAAGACAGGGAAGGGAAATGTAGTTGTTGATTCCTTGTTTGGAATAAATGAGAGCCAACAACATATTTATCACCCTTACTTGTAGGAAAAATCTTCTATTGAAAGAAACAGGCTACAAGATATTAAAGATATGGCACAACATGATCCATACTATGAGACCATTCACACAAAAATAAAGGAAACACCGCCAAATTATTGTAAGTATCAGAAAAAGGGAGTCTATGTTTTTAAACGAAAAGGATACTAGCAAGTCCGAATGCTCAAAAATAAAGAATAAGAAACATGAAGAATTCTATTCTACCCCATCGTCAGGCCATTCAGGAGTTGCAAGAATCATGCACAGAATAAAACAAGTTTTCCATTGGCAAGGTATAAAGAAAGATATCCAGACATTTATTTCATCTTGTGACACTTGCCGAAGAATAAAATCGGAAAATATTAATATACCGGGGCTGTTAGAATCCTTGCATGTACCAGATCAGGTACGAGAAGATATAGCTATGGACTTCATTGTGCAATTACCTAAGTATCGCTCTTATTCAGTCGTTTTAGTAGTCATTGATAGCTTCCCTAAGTATGCATACTTCATGCCCCTAACACATCCCTTCACTGCATCCATGGTTGCTTAAATTTTCTTTGATGACATTATAAAACTCCATGGAATACCAAAAACTACAGTCAGTGACAGAGACCCCATATTCACAAGTAATTTTTGGAAAGAGCTATTTAAATTATAAGGAAGCAAGCTGTCCTTAAGTTGTTCTTACCATTCCCAATATGATGGTTTGTCTGAGGTGACTAATAGAACAATAGTGTTATTTGAGATGCTTTTGTAATCATAAATGCAAAAAATGGACTAAGTGGTTGGCACTAGCTGATTTGGTATAACATGTGGAAAAGTGCAACCAATACGACTCCTTTTGAGATAGTATATGGTATAAAACCACCCAACTTGCTTAGCTATGTGCCGAAAACAACCTGAGTACAAAAAGTAGAAGAGGAAACATTCTCTAGATACATCACAATCCAACTTCTAAAAGATTACCTCAATCTTGCAAGAGGAAAAAAAATGAAGTTACAAACAGACAAGAACAGGACGTTTAGGAAGTTCTAAATGATCGGGTTTACCTGAAGTTGTAGCCTTACTGGCAAATTACAGCCAGCTCTACGCACATAAATAAACTCTTCCTAAAGTATTTTGGCCTATTCAAAGGGGTAGAAAAGATATGACCAATGGCTTATAAACTATAGCTACCTCCTGCTGCTAAAATTCATCATGTCTTTCATGCATACAATTGAAGAAAAGAGTTGGCAGCTCTACATCAATCAGCACCTCCATTCGAATATATGGAGCACAAATTATGCATGAACCAAAAAAGATACTGGCAAGAAGAATGATGAAAATACAGAATGAAAAATACAACTCAAGTACTAGTAAAATGGAAAACAATGCCATGCAACATGAGAAAATTATTGGGAATTGGTTGCTAAATTTTCCACCTTTGATCTTGAAACAAGGTCAAGCATTGATGGAGGAGGGGGTTGTTATAGCTCTACCGTTCCACAGCTACAAACAACATTCATCACCACTCAAGAGTCCATCAGAAGAGAAATGCAAGGCTCATGAAATGGGCAAGAGTGTTCGTAGGAGACAGAAATTAGATGTGCATCCGCACATGATGCAATGTGTACTTGTGCATGGTGCACAAGCTATGGAGACTGAGGATGATGGAGGAGATGACAAGGACAAGAATGGAACACAAGTATAGTTAGCAACAACTGTAATCGAGTTTGGTGTTCTAGAAAGAAGAAAGGAGAAGATTACCTGAAGGAATTACATTGAACAAGTAATGAACTGGTTAACTTGATAAAGTGAAACTAGCAAAAGAAAGGAGTGCACATGCAACATTTTCTTTTTATTTATTTTATTTTATTAAGGTTGTTATAGGAGGATGGGTTTCTAAATTCTGTTAATTGTTCGTGATTAAGGGAACTTTTCATGCATTTCTTCTTTTTAGTATTACTTAAAATTTTCCTCCATGATCTCTGTTTTTCTTAAACTCTTAATCTCCTTCTTCCTTAATAACATCACTTTGACCAAATCCTATCGTAAAAGCGCATCCGTCACATATTAGTACTATAAATATTATATGATATACAACATATTACATATCAATATATGTTCGAATCACACTATGCAAGTTTCGAACCTGTGATCTCTCGTAACAAAGTCAAAGCGCCTAACCATTGGGACAATGGTGTTACAACCATTAATTTTTGTATCATCACACTATTTCAATTGTGTTGTGAGTCCTACTAATATATTATATCATATGACAGCTCAATTATTTTGTCCTCATTTAATGTCTTCATGTGTCCAGTTTGATTTAAGTTTTACATTATATGATTTAATTGTTGATTGGATCCCACCATACTGAATGGATATAAAATTGAATGGTTGGGATGAACTTGACGTAGATGACTTGTGAAATGGAGAACCCATTGCATGATGGATAAGTGGGATTAAACTAGGCATGGAAAGCTAGGGCAGAAGAATTGAGCTTTATTGGGATACGAAAATGAATTAATTGCTCCATTTCTTTTCATGCCTTTCATATTCTTTTCACCGTCACTCAAAATTTTCCCCTCGAATCTTTGCTTTTCTTCAACTCCTAATATCCTTCCCTCTTATGATATCACCACCAAATTCCATCGCAAAAAGGCATCCAGTACACCACCAAACTTGGCATAACTCCACACATTTAGCTAGTGAAAATTCTACAGACCCTTTAAAAAATAAAAATAAAAATAAAAACCGATCATTTTGTATGTTATTGAAATCCCAAAATTCCTCCCTTTTAGTTTAGTTTTTCGTTTTTATTTGTCATTTCTGGGCCTCTTTTATTTCGGTCCTTGTAGCGCGTTAAACGTTGGCAGGGCTCAAACCATTGTTTTTCCATGCTGTCGGAATCTCGCCATTCCAGAATATGGTGAGAAATGATGACCAACAGATCATTGAACTCTCTTTCTTAGAGGTCTGATGGTACCATATATAATCGAAAAATTAAAAGTAACTTGTTAATCATTGAAGTAGACATACGGCCCATGTTTGCACTTAGAAAGCTTAGAAAGAATGTTCATAGAAGCTCCTACATCTATATGGCTATATGACTCGCACGTACTTATTCAATCCCATGCATGCTTCCTTCGCTGAAATTATTGGTTATCCTAACTTTTCATGATATAAAGTAAAGTTTGTGCTTTAAGCAACAATAATTCTGTTTCAGGACCAGACCAGAGAGAAAATGGCCATGAGCACTAACTGTGCCACGCCTGAAGTAGCCTTTATGGAAATCTCAACTGAACTACATTTTACAATTACAATATACATTTTATTTTCACTTCTTTGACTTCTACATCATAGGTGCAAGTGCAACGTATTGCACATTGACGTCAAATGTCCAATCTACGCACTAAGCTCTTGCACTTCTTCATGAATCATATATACCAATTAAAAGCAAGCGACTAATAGTCCACAAAAATGGCATAACATTCACGTTGCATTTCCACTAAGGAATCACATACATTCTCCAAAACGAAGCAAAAAAGAACTAGTGCTCTTAGGATACGTTCATCCATATGACAAAAAGTTAGGATTGAGAAAGTTCATATTGCTCCATTTGCTGAAAAACAATAAACTCAGTTTCAACCACCAGTTTCAAAAGTGATATCCAGCTCAACTCTTAATCCACTACCCCCACCACCACTAACTTCTCCACTATTAACATGCATGATTATTGACTTCTTTGCTTCGCTTTGCCTATAAATACCTACTATATCCCTCTAACTACATTTGTCAAGTTATTAAGAGTGCAACATTTTGTGTAATGGCTTTCTTCAAGTGCTTCTTATCGTTTGCAATGCTTGCTTCCTCCTACATTTACACGGCCGAGTGCCGTGTGTCTAGAAAGGATCTTTCTCTTGGGTTGGGCCATGGTGGCGGTATCGGGCTTGGGCTCGGTGGTGGCCTTGGTCTTGGCTTGAGTGGTGACGGTGTGAGTGTTAGTGGGTCTGGTTCTGGCTCTGGTTCTGCTTCTGGGTCTGGGTCCGCTTCAGGGTCTGGGTCGGGTTCTGGGTCTGGATCTGCTTCTGGGTCGGGAGTTGGGTCTGGAGCAGGCTCTGGGGCTGGATCGTCTGCAGGGTCCGGAGCTGGCTCAGGGGCTGGATCATCTGCAGGGTCCGGGGCTGGATCATCTGCAGGTTCAGGGGCTGGTTCGGGTGCAGGATCAGGTGCGGGTTCTGGGTCAGGTCGTGGTCAAGGAGAGGGTTCCGGGTCAGGACACGGCGAGGGATCTGGTCAGGGCACCGGGTCAGGTTCTGGGGAGGGTTATGGTGAAGGGTACGGGTCTGGATATGGGAGTGGACATGGGAAATGAATGACTGTTATAGTAGTTATATAACTGATGTTGTTATGTGTGCTATTGCCAAATAGTAATACGTTGTGTGTTAATACACTAAATAAGAACGCGTGTTTTCTTCTAAATCTATGCTTATACAAATATGTCTAGAACAAAGATCATATGATTCACACCCCTAGCTGTACTGTCGTCGGAGTTAATTAATGAATTTTGTCTGTGCTGCAAATTAACAGAATCCAGACCAATATTTGAGCTGAACAAAACCTGATTCTGAAATTAACCAATAATACTGAATTAATCCATGCCCAGAATATTGCTTATATTATCGGTGAAGGAAAAAAAACACGTGTAATATGGATATCGCACATTCAAGGCTTTTAGTATACAGAATGTACAAATTTCCTATGGAGGAGGTTCAACATAACACTTAAAACTATCTTCGTGTCGAAATTAACTGATGTATTCCCTGAGTGCTGTAACCATACAAACATGCTATTATTAAAACAGTACACAAAGATGAGACGTAATCATAAATATGCAAATAAGCCATGCCAGACAAACCTGAACAGTTAATTTCAGACTACATCAAATAGTAAACAGAACAAGAAAATAAGAAATGGGCACACAGTAACTGTTTACGACGTGTAAAGGATACTTTAATTACAAAATATTTCTCAATTCACACGAGTACAAGAGCTAACAGCGCATACATATCGCAGGATCTGAGTCGATACAAATGTTGAGGTGTTCCACATCTATACAATTACAGACTTAAAATTACAATTTTGTACTGATACAAAATGCATATAAATAATTGTACAATTGTTTCAGGGATACACTGTTCATTAAGCCATTAAATAAATAAAAAAACTGAATCATAAAATACACAAGCTGGGACACGGAACAATTTTATTAACAAGCTGCACTTGGAAGTTATTATTATAAATAACAAATTACAAAAGATGTATAATTTACAATATATTAAAGTACGAATCATTATGCTCCTGGTAGTTTTCCTTCAAAGAACTCGCCCAACATTCGATCAAGATCCTCTGGCGTATATCTGATATATTTCTGTGGGGTTTTTCCATTCTCAATTAGTGGCCTGAATAAAGATGCAAAATAGTTACCATAGAATTCAATAAAAAATTACAAGGTAAAGCAGGGTTTACTAGCTTGTGAAGCAAGATGAGTGTATCAAGTATCAACAGGCCAACAACAAAACGTTATACAGCATGTCTAGTTACAAGGTGAAAAAGTCAATTGGTTGGTTTAAATACCCAAAAAAAAAAAAAAAAAAAAAAAAAAGAACCCGAGAATTGAAATCAGTGAACACAAGACCTTGTACTGTTTGATTAAACAAAAACAGTGGAAGGGACTTGTGAACAAAAAACTAAATTGCATTATCTTCTGATCCAACAGATGAGTTTATATGTCCACTTTGCTAATTTGCAACATCTTGGAAAGGATAGCTTTTAAACGAAATGTGAAAGTTTGAACAAGAGCTTTGGAATATCAGGGTTCATTTGAACACAATTCCTCAAACCGGTGAGAGAAGTTTTCATTCGCATAGCCGCTACTTCGTCAAAGCTTCAAGTGAATAGAGGAAGATAATAGCATTCTGCAGCACTCAATTATATCATCCAGCTAATTAGGTCTGCAGATTCTATTTAACATGATCTAGGACATTTATGTTTTCTTTTTGTAGAACCAATGGTTTTAGATTGGTTTTTATAGCTAGTTTTTGACAATAGATGGTTTGTAAACCATCTTTTGCTGAGTAGTAGCGCTTGAGTATATTGCTCAGTTCTACTGTCCGTCTTTTATTCTTAAGAAAAAATGCTAATAATAAACTACTCTGGCATTCCATACAGCTGGCACTTAGCAGTAAAAACTAAGAGCCCGTTTGGTTTCAAAATGAATTTTGTGTTTTCCGTTTTCAATTCATAAGAAGAGTGCAGCAAGGAGAGGAGGAAAGGAGAAAGAAGAGGATGAAGAACGAGTTTTTGAAAACAAATTGTTCTTCTTTTCCGCTTTTCGAGGATATGGAAAACTTTCCCCTAAATCCCTTCCACCTCCCCTCATGTCCCACCACTTTTTTAATACAAATTAAAAACTGAAAATTCAAAATTCATCTTGACGCCAAACAGGGCCTAATACTACTGTGAAACGAAAAAACCAATCCGCGGTTTTCTTGTATATCTGATTTTGGAAAGAAAATTTTCTTTATTATTTGATCGTTTTGAAATATTTGATTTTCTTTACAAATTGATTTTTCCAAACCAAAAAAGTCATTTTTATTCAACCGTAAACATTAGAATGTTATAGTAATTAAAACGGAATGTAATAAAAAACATAAGAAATAAATACTGACACGTATTGTTTTCCTATATATATGCCCAGTCAAATTGGTTTCAAAGGGTTCCTTATTGCAAAATTATGGCAAAACAAACTTTCCTATGGTAAGTTTGATGGAGAAGAAAAGGCAAATAACATATGTGAGATGAATGGCATTTCCAAAGATAAAAGATTTGTAGGTTTAAGAACCACTAACCCAAAACGTTTAATGAAAGATCTATATGCTGGCAATAAAACTTCAGCAACAGCAAGCCTCAACGACTCGCGTAACTCTGGGTCAGGTACTGCCCACTGAGATTGCCTTTGATGAAGCTCCTCAAATTGCATGTTGAATGTCTTAAGTCTATATAGAAAGACTTGGATTAAATAATTTATAATTATATTGTATGAGCAATGGAAAACTACAATATTTATATCAATGACCTCTCTTTTATTGCAGCTCTAGAAACACCGCTGCTGTTTCCACTATCCGCGCCCATACCACTGCTACCCCCGGCTGAAGATGTCAGACCTTGAGCAGACAGGCTCTGCAAAATCTGTGAAAGAAAAGCAATTGATTAGAGTACAAAATAAAGTTCAAACAAGAGTTGAGGGTTAAAAAAATTAAAATTAAAACTAATTAAATAAAAGAGTTGAGCCAAAACCTTTGCCCAAGCAACCCTCTTGTATTGATTTGCATTTTGCTGTACGATTCTTCGGTGTCTCTGAACCCAGTCATCGCCCAAAAGATCCTTTGCTTCAGATCTGAACAAAGAATAGGCAATCATGCATCGTTATTTATGCTTTAATGCAGTAATATTGAAATAGATTATTAGCATACCTTCGTACAGATCTGACCATGTAATGGATGTTGTTCATAAGAAATAGATGAGTAAGAGCAGGATCCTTGTACTGTTTAGATTTCCCTTCTAGATTAATTTGAAGAGCTTGCATGATTCGCATAGTCACGACTGCAAGTTGGGAATTTGGGTCTTCCCCGGTTTCAAGCTCTTGAAAAAGCTGCTTTAGTGTGGATTGATAGCTATACATAAATTGAGCATGATTCTATCAGATAATGTCACACACTTGTGAAACTACATCAACTAGCATAGAAAGAGACCATAGAATACATCAGAAAATTTCAACACAAGTACTACAACTAAGCCATCTTCCCATGTAGATTTTGGAGATTGTATTTACTTGAGTGGTAGGGCTGTATGTAATTGTTTGGATGGAAGAACCATTTGGATTGGCTATTCCAGTTGAAAAAATTATTACTTGAGGGGTGCGAAGCTTTAGAAGCAAAATTCTTGAAATTGTTAGGCTCCGCTGTAAAAATCCTTCTAGCCCTTCGCCTGGTCGGGCTTAGACGAGACTTGCGTTTAACCATCAGCCTAAGCCCATCTAGATAAAGCTTACTTCATCATCTAAACATGATTTTAAATCTCATACAAGATCTCATGTTCACACATAAACGAGACAAGACATCAAATCTGATTTATATCTCATCTGCCACTGATCTCGCCCAAAATATGTAAATCTCATTCACATCTCGTCAGTAACTGATCTCGTCCGAAATATTCAAACCTCAACTCGAAAAGTGGATCAAAAATTCAATCTGAAATCTCACCCGAAATTATATCATTTTCTTTTATTTTCATACAAGTTCAAAAGAAACTACATGATCCAATTATTATTTACCAACTCCTTGAACTTTTTTCTTTTTTTTACTTTCTATCACTTTTTTTTAACCTTTTTATCCTGACAAGTCATAATATACTTTATTTCTTTTTTTTATGTTTCAATAAGATGATATTATTCAATCATTACCAATCAATTATGCTAATTGAGCTACCAAACATTAATTTCAATTTCTATACAAATAAAGTATGTTACGATTTCTATTTTAATTTGAAATTTATAATCGTTAAAAAATGTTTAAAAAATAAATTTTTGACATATAAGTTACTCCGAGATATTCCCAAGATGTACTTCAAGACCGGAGATGTCAATCCGAGATGTACACCCGAGATACATTCATTTTGTCCGAGATCTCCTCGGATACAAGATAACTTGTGTGAAAATACCAAGACGAAATGTGGCCGAGATCCAAAATTCAAAAAAAACCTTGCATCTAAGCATCTAGACATTGCTTTGACACAAGTTAAGGCTTGATGCTCCGTATAAGCATCCATATGCTAGTTTTAAGCAATCTTGCCTCATTGGAGGCACCCGAGCTCATCAAAACCCCTAAATTTCCATTTTGGATCAAGAAATACTAAACAAGATATTAAAACTTTATCCAAAATGCACAAGTTTATCAAAACCGTCTAGCTTTGATTATTCTCTGACTAGTCCCTTCTTAAACGCTTAATCCCTAGTCTATGCTTACCATCTAATGATTTTTACAACCTTGATGTTTAGTCACAAAACGAAATTAAGTTTTTAGATATTGATCAGGTTAAGGAGTTCAGAGACTTTGACCTTTTAGACTATATGGTAATAGGTGTTGACAATACAATGTTTTCAAAAAATGAGGTCGAAAGGAACCATTTATCAAATGTTCTGTTCTATGCATTCTGATCAATTCCACGAATACAAAGGGTTTCCAAATTCTAATGTGAATGTGATTCTACAATTCCCCTAGAAAGAAGAGGAAGATTTCAATAAACATTTGAACATAAAAAGTAGTTATGGGCTTACTCAAAAAGAAACTTCACGTAATTTATGACATAGCTAGTTAGTGGGTGCACAGTTCCATCCTGTACTGATGTTTTTGTTGCATCTTTTTCTACTGCTTCCTCAAAATCACCAAATGTTTCTTGAGCGGTCTGGGCTAAGCGCCTGGTTAAACTGGTTGCAGCCTCTCGCATCTCTGAGCAAGCTCTGCCTTCAAAAATTTGTTCAATCTAAAAACATATTTGAGGGAGGAAAAACTATCAAGTCGATTCTGAAAGGTAAATAATGGATAATAATAAATGAATATAAGTTGACATCATGTACGTATGTGCTTATATTATATATGTGTATTCATGCGTGTATATGTCATGTATGACATCCTTAGAACCAACATAGTATAAACTACAAATACCACAAAAATAATGTCTCAAAGGGCTTTCTTACATACCCTAGGTAAAACGTTGGCAATCATGATGCAGTATAGTTTCTCTTATCACTGTTAGAATTATTGAATAAAACAAAAAATTAGAGAAAAATGGGAAAGAGAGGAGAAAAGAATTTTCATTGAAACTAAATATTTATAATAACTAAATTATTAATAATAAACATAATACATAACTCTTATTTATAGGCTTAAAAAATAAAGAGCAATAAAAGACTAATCTATCCATATAATATATACATACATATACATACATACATACATATAATAATAATAATAAAAAGAATACATAATAGGTAATATCTCAAAATAATAGGAAGTATCCCAAAATCATAGGAAATATTTTCTAACAATTACATGCATTTGCAACAAAAGATATGTGTGTTCCATCAACCAGAATTGTGTACGGTTTCATACCAAAATAAATACACGCAAATGCTTAAACGCCTACTACAGAAGAAAATACATGAATAACGCCAATGTTTTTATAGCTGAACAGGTTTGGAATTTAAATCTTCTTACATGCACAAAGGTTACATAACGATAATCTGGAAAAGGAAAAAATAGCAAAACAAAAAAAATTACCTCTGGTTGAAGCTCACGCATTATCTCATACATGTCTAGAAGCACAAACAACTTTTCTGGCGACCTTTTACTTTTTGCAATAGCATCTCCAAAACTAAGCAGCATCAGTACACTGTTTGATGTAACTTCAGAAAAGCATTGACCCTTAAGAGCAATACTTATTCCATCAAATATTTGATCACAAATTTTTCTTTCAGCAGCAAACAACAATTTTACCTGTTTCAAATTCAGAAAATGTCAACCTACCTATATAAATCTGACACACACATATGGAAATACATTTAAATAAAACCCTAACCGCGATTCTCATGTAATGAATCCAACTCCCAATTTTGGACTCTAAAGTCTCCCACTGCATTTTTTGAACATCCTCTTTGCTAAGTTTTTCTACTCCTAGCATATGAAGACTTGTTTCCAAAGCTGATGCACGAGTTTCCCTGGATGGTGAAAGAGATCAGTGCAACAATCTTACAAAATAAGAAAATTAGGAAATGGAAGAGGAAATGTCATAAATTTTCGGTGGGTGTTTCACACAAATTATACTATACAAGTGTTGACAATTATGTATAGACAGTACAACTTACATTACAAATCACAATAAATAATCGTATTGATTAGCCAGCCAATAAAAGATCTTAGGAGTCGGGATGAACTTTTCTAAATCTTAATAGTTTCCCTATTTAATAATTCAGCATGATCATGGGTTCCATCAATAACTACTAACTGAGTAAGTTGCTAGCTAGCAGTTAGTATGCATGACTCTAAGGTTGTGATAGAGTAGCAAATTTATGTATATTATGTAGCCATCAACCACTAGTGAAATCAGAATAAGCTTGATGCAGAATCATATGTCAAGGTTTGTGCTTTGAATTTCCTTAACGGCTCTTCCATATACATATGACAAGTGTATAAATGAGAAAATCTTACCCTTTACAAATATTTTTTTCTCTCTTTATTGTTTCTCACTTACGTTCAAAAGCTTAAAAAGAAATTAATGGAAGTTGATGCAAGTGCTAAGATAATTTAGATTGAATGCTTTGGAGTGGAAACTAGTCATTGGCGCAGGAGATAAGTTGTCGAGGACAGCAAAATAAGAAAATCATAAACGGCGAGCTCAGATTGACAACGAACAACAGATATTAACCGATTTCGTACCATCAGAGGAAATTTAATTGACTATGGTAAGCTAAATTTTCACTTATGATCTCTTCTGTGTTAACTCGGGATTATTTCTATATCTGTATATATCATTATATGCTGATACAATGATGATTAAAAGATTGAATTTTGTTAGAAATTAGAGTATATTGATATTATAGGTGATTTGATCGGATATGAATTTCCCTGATTTAATTGACTTCAAATATGGATGTTTTGAGATTGATGATTATTGTTGGATATCGATTTGTTATTTGATGACTGATTATGGTTTCTGACGCTATCTTGTACGAAAATCCATAACAGAACAAATAATATTCATTCTAACAAAGTTTGGGACTTTTCTCAAGGTGATGGTCATAAGTGGTTCTGCTTTTATCCACACGATGAAACAATCTACCATGAACACAATGTATTTGACCCTTCCTCGACAAATAGAGAGTGGAACGATTGGGCCGGTTTCAATGTTATAAATGATTACGAACTAGTCATCTGTGAGGGTTCACTTGTAAGGAAAGTCCATGCTCCCCTAGGAACATCCACTGGAGATGAACGGAGGATCGCTACAATGCAAAATCAATCAATGAGCAAACATCGTCAACCTGCTGGGTATACCTATCCTCAAACAAATAATATATAATAACCCAAATGTATTGAACATCAAAACCAAGTAGACAACATGTATACCACAGAACCTCCAAGTTCAATACAAATCCTATACTATGAAAGTGACAAAAATAATAATCAGTAATCGCAAATTGATCGCATAGCTACTTTAAAATAAACACATTGTGGAAATAGAACATGTAATAGATCTCTACCCATAAGAGTTCTCATCGCATGATCATTTTTTTGAACTCCATGCATAACTCACATGATGTCCTTACCACTTCGCCGATCATCCTGATCAGACAGTTGTAACTTCCTAGAAATACATGTACCTTACTCAGATACTCATTTGAGAGTAGCTGAGAGGTCACAAAGAAAAAACAAATGGAGCAGAGTAAACAGTTTGATGTGAGCTACTTCTACACATATCAAAGCAAAAAAATGTATGTGTATCATAGTTATGAAAGGCGCACCATGGCGCAAAGCACGTGAGGCATGACGATTGCGTTTTTTATCTCCATAGCTAGGCACACATGAGAAGGCGCACTAAAAAGTGCACATGGTGCACGATGAAAAAATGCATCTTATCTATTGTTATTTTTATTACGTTTTTTATCTTTTTTGACGATCCAAAAATACACAGAATTGTATTATTATGTTTACGTATTAATTTATTTTTTTAGGTTATAAAAGATGCATTTTCCCCCCTAAATTCTCTTTGTTTGAAAATATAAAAATTAATCTTGTTAAGTAACTTTATAAAGTAGGTTGTAATATAACAGTGATCGTATACGCATAAACTAATATTGATGTCTGAATGTATTACATATTTATTCACATGATGATATAATAAATTGACGTAAAATCGAAATATAAACTTTCGTAGCTAGATGCAATCAAAATATACTAAATGTCCAAAAAAATATGAAGTACAAAAAAAATGCATCATAAAGTAAACATATCAAAGCAATGGAAAACAACATAAATTTAACAAATAACATCACAAAATCTTAAATGTAATGAATATCATCTCTTCGTTTTTTTCTCACTTAAAATATACAAAATAAATTATAAAATAACACAACAACAACAACTAAGTCATTATTCCCAAACAAGTTGAGGTCGACTAGAGATGGAACTCAAACTAAATGAAAAAATCAATTTAAAAGTCATAACAATAACAATAACAATAATAAAGTCTAATAAGTAAATTAATAATAATAATAATAACAACAACTAAGTAAAATAAAAATAAAGATAAAAATATATACGTGTGTGTATATTAAAAAATAATAATAATAAATGATGATGATAATAATACTAATAGTGATAATGGTACTAAAATAATATTGGTCAAAGTCCAAACCTACGTCTTAGACTCCTGTACCCTAATAATATAATCTAAAATTTATAAAACTCATAGCTCATGGTTCTGGTACGTGGATCGCTAACTTTCCCGTGCTCCTGTCCGCAGGGTTTTAAATCTCGGATATCGGACACGTTTCGTCTCGACGATTTTAGTGACTCGGTATCGTATCGGGGGAGATCTCGGACGAGATGAGTGCATCTCGGACGCCAATATCGGATTTCTCGGATCTAAAGTTCTTCTCGGGATCATATCGAAGTATAACACATCACACAATTTATAGCAAAAAATGCATGGTATCGGTTTATTTAACATTTACTGAATTATTGCAACTAATCTCCACTACTCTAACTGAAAAAAAAATGCAATTATACTTCAACTATATGAAATTGTTCAACAAAAGTTACAAAACATCATCAGTTTTAGCAATTACATATATGTAGATGAAAGGCGACAAATTAACTGAAAAAAGCGGGTTCTATACCATTACATATATGCAGTAAGAATAACATACAACAGTATCAGGAACTGATGCAAATAAAAACAAATGCATATAAAAGATATCGAGAATCGAAGGATTTCAGGCAATGCAAATCTATTTGCAGAAGGTTATGCAGTAAGAATAACAAACTAAATCTACTTGCAAATCTACTCTAAATTATACTGTATATTCAATTTTCTGAAAAATTGAATTTTATTAAAATAGAAACAACCCTAATTTACATACATGTAGAGACTAGAGAGATTGGTCGAAGACGAAGCTGTAAACTGTCAAAAGCGAGATCGAGTAAAATTGGAAGCAACCGTGAGCTGTCAGATGTTAAAAGAGAGAGTTCGATTTTTTTTAAAAAAAAGGAGTTTGATTTTTTTTCTCCAAAGAAGGGGGAGTTCGATATTTTGATGAGGAACGTGATCTTTTGAGAAGTTGAATCAGAAAGAGAAGAGCTTTGTTCATTTTTTTTAAGATAGACTGAGATGGACCTATTTTTTTTTTGAAAAAAACAATATATCGAGAATATTCGGAATATCATTTCGCTCCAAATATCGACCGATATATATAAATTTCGATCGATATAATCAAAACGAGATATCAACCGATATCTCGTGTTTCGTTTCGTCCAAGCCTTCAACCGAGATCTCGGCCGAGATATCGGTCGAGATAGCCGAGATTTAAAACAGTGCCTGTCCGCCACCAGCTCTTCGGATATACTGCAATCATTCAAGTCCATTTTTACTACTTCTCATGTCAACCTTGGTCGACCTCTACCTCTTTCAGCATTCGACGCAGCCTATAATTCCAATGCGCACAGGTGTCTCGGACGACCTCCGTTGAAGATGTCCAAACCATCTTAAGCGATGTTGAATTGGCTTCTCCTCAATTGGTGTCACTCCAAGTTTATCACGTATATCATCATTTCTAATTCGGTCCCTTCTTGTATGACCACAACTCCATCGCAGTATACGCATCTCTACTATGCTTATCTTCTGGACGTGTTGGCTTTTAGTAGACCAACATTCTGCACCATACAACATCGCAGGCCTGATTGTCGTTCTGTAGAACATTCCTTTAACCTTCTGTGGAACTTTCACGTCACAGAGAATGCCAGAACAATGGGTATAAGCTAACACGATGAAATTAAATTGCTAAACAATGGGTATAAGCTTTTAAATCAAAATTTAATTCTATATAAATGACTAAACATTCAAAAACATAACATGATTATACAATATATTTTATACATATATGACATAATGTTTAACGACATTTTTGCAAAATAATTAAAATATATATATATATATATATCTATTGGCGAAGAAAGTAAAAATTATATCAGTTTCATTTAATTAATTATGATTTATAATAAAAATACGTTTTCAGTCCATGTGATGTAAATCAAAAGGATGTATGTCATTTGCCACTTCATGCGCCAAGACTCTAGTGAGGTTTTGCACATTTTTTGCCATGCATCATTAATGACTATAAGGCATATAGATGCGCGGCCAAGCATCCCTTCCTAGGACTAAATCTAACATATGTAAATTGCACATCATCCCCAGAAGTCGATCACTGCTCACAATCATGTTTTGAACACTTTAAACACCTTGCATCGATTGGAATAGAACCTACCACCTATATCACTCTTCAGCTGTAAGTACCAACTCAAACTGATAATCAAACACTGACTCAATTCATGACACACTCGTTCTAAGAGCACCTAACTTCAACACTTGTCATTCTAGGAATTCGCTCATCAAGCTCCGACCTAATCGAGCACTGATCGTACATACACCAAGCTCAGACTCGCATGTATGAGTGATGCGGTCTAGCCACCAACTCAAGCTTGCTCGTAATTTAGCCTTGTTGCTTAGAGATCGCAACCAATCCCTTCGGACTACAACCAGTTCTCGAGCTTTACTTAGTTATCAATGTTTCAATAACTTTGTATATTCAAGTATTTAAGCCGAGCACCAACCCAAAAATCGAATGCTAGTATGCACCAATGCACCGATTATCTTTCCTTAACATCGACCAAGGTTTCTAAACATATCCTCAAACCATTGCTCACTTGATCAGATCATTGCATCTTTTATACTACTTAGTCTCATACTAGTCTCCCTTACTCGTGAACTGACCATAGAACAATCATTCCCTTTGATCGTCCGAAAAAACTCAAACCCAATCATTGCACATCCACAGTTCAAGCATAAGCTTTACGACAAAAAATATGTGTAAAATCTAAGATGAGTTGGGTAAAATTTTATGCTACCCAAGACTCATGCATGTCCGCTAATTGCCGAGGACCTACTAGGTTGCTCAACAACTTTTACATAAGGTCACCCCTATTGATGCAGAACACTCTCCAATCACCACCGGTCCACTTTGGACACCAACGAGCTCCTTTGCTAACCTCATTCGATCAGCTCACTTAACCGCTCGACCATCATCCAAGCATAGCACCTATTGCCAAAGCAACACGCGTATCTGGAATATTTTCTAAGTACTTATTAACCTCTTCTGATCAACGCGCCTCGCCTCTTGCTTGTACTACGTCCTTCCAAACACTGATCAGGATACAGCTTTGAGCACCTCACAAAGCAGCTTTCATTCACTTGAATTCCTTGCTAAGTACCTCCCTTAGCACTGATCACAGCTGATTAGCTCGCTTAGTATTGATTTTTCAAATCATAGTTGCATCTCATTCTTTAATCGATGCTGTCTCCCTTCTAGCCACTTTATCTGATTGCCACAACTGAACCAGGTTGGAAATTTTTTATGCATCAGCAATACTTGAAGTTAAAGGATATTATTTATACATCAAAACTACTTATCATTTAGCGGATGGGGGACTACATCAATCGAAGAGGTGTAATATTAACCCAATAAGTCTTGCTATTTTTTACACGTTTATCCTTCTACGATAACTGTGTATAAATGACCTCAAAAGGCAAAATTTAAACTCATTAATGTATAGCATGTGATATGACAACACATAAGGGATCGTAACACATTTTTGCTACACTGGCAAGTGGGAACACTGATACTGATGCATAATGCAAGTGGGAACACTGATACTGATTCATAACTAGAGCTAAAAGAACCGATCTAACAGAAGTATACAAATTTAGCACAAAAGTAAACTGATAGGCAATATATAGATGATACAATAATCGTTACCTATAGATTTTAAAACACTGTTGTTGGTTTCCTGCTTGCACCATTTGTAGTGCTAAATCATGCAGTAGAGGCAACACTCTTGGAGGAATGAGAGTTGGAGGTTTGTATACGGCAGCCTCCAAATTTTTTTCCGGTTGACCGGTTTCGGTTGTACTTTTACCATCACTTTCATTTGATGGTTGAAGAGAGCTAGGCAGGCAATCAAAGAGATGATCAGGCATCACCGGCTTACTGCAACCGAAGATAATAAAACTAACGTTAGTAAAGAATGGGTTAATAAATGCGAGCAAATTGGTGTATGCTGTATACATCATACAATGCATCCCAGTAAGATTTTTTCAACATCAAACTTTATTGGTAGTTTTGATTTTGACAAATCTTACATGAAGATAGATGATGGAACTGTCTCATCTAAGTAGTTTAACAAGGAACAAATAGTGAAGAAGATTCTCTAGTTTGCAAAATTGAGTTAGGTTCCCCTGATTCCCCGTAATTATGCTTGGTAAGAATACGGATGCAACAAACATGTGACAATTCCAGATACCAGTCGATGTAATTTTCTAGTAGAACCCCATGCTCAAAACAAAACCCAATGCACAATACTCTTCATCATATAAGGGAATCGAATGGGTTACAATCAGGAACTAGCCTACTGATAAAGCAGATGAAAAAACAATGATATTTCAACAATTTTGTGATGATACAAAATTTAACCAATAAAAGCCGTGTTTTAAAAAAAAAATTGTAATAGCCTCAAAGCCGTTTATGGGATATTTTATTTAGTAATGTTTAAACTACAAAAAGGATATGTAATACAAAAGAAGAGAGAAAAAAACAAGCACCCTACTAAAACTAACCTATAAGTTGAAAGAAGCTGTTTGAATTCCTCTTCAAGTTTTTGTATAGCTTTGTTTAGCAAACTATTTGCATGATTCAGAACTCCATCGCTGCTCTTAAAACTCTTATTTGAACTGAAGAATCTTACATTTGCCCTCAGCTGATCGATCGCTTCCAAATAGCTTTCTAGATCCTCATGCGGCCCCTTCAAAATCTTACTCTCAGCCTACACATTCCAAACACAAACCGCATGCAAAACATCAGAAAAGGGAATAAATTTTACAGATAACACATCCGTATTAAGCAAAATCAGTGTGCTTTCTGATGGAACGGAATAAATTGTGAGCTAAGCAGACATTTAATGCAAGCTCGGGTGTAATCAAATTTCAAACCAAGCTAAAATAACATAAAATCATGAAGCAATCATAATTACATTTCTAGTAAGATCAAACTGGCTAAGAATAACTTCGGCCGACTTCAAAGTCTTGTCGATATTCTCATGCGCCTTCCGAATCGCATGAGTCCTCACCTGGACAAAAATCAAAACCGTAAATTTCTGACAACGAAAAAACCTAAAGAGAAAGACAATATCGAAGCAGCAGAAACCTGAGTAGGTCGCATGGCGGCCTCGAGAGAGGAGAGACGGTGGTCAAAGGATCCGAGAATCTTCACGGTGCCATCGGTGATTTTTTGGCTTTTCAGTAGAGATTCGCGCAGGAGATCCGCCCGCGATTTGAGGGTTTCCATCGCGACAGGAACCCCCATACTTCGGAAATGGTCAGATCTTGGTTTTAGTTGGATTATGAATGATGTTCTTTAGAACAGAATTAGGTTCATAATTTACTGTTGGGTCTTTGAAGTTTCAACATTCAGCGACGGAAGACTCTGTACCCGTTAAACAGAAATGCTAACCTATGAAGAAAGAAGGAAAAAAAATGCTGTAATGACCCAAAAAAAAATCGGTTATTTCTGAAAATGACTAGGAATGCTGGCGCGAACAAAACCATGTTCTCCCGTTTCCACTTCAAATAATTCTTCCCTTAACTTTGCAAATTGTCATTGCGTTTTTCTTTCACCATGAATGAAACATGTTTCCATTTCATTTGCCTAACACAGGTAGTAATTCTTCTCATCTTCCTTTCTATTTTTCTCTGTTTATTTCTCCATGCATGACCAGTTGTTATTTGTATTAGCTACTCAAGAACATCACTATTTGGTAAAATTATTTGGGATTGTTCATCTTTTGAAACTCTTATGTTTACCGATGCACTTTTCAAATAAAATATTTTGTTAGTGATTTAGCAAAACATTTCTTACATTCATAGACGGTTTATTTATATTTAAGTAAGAATAACTATATTATTTCCAACTTTAATTGAATTAGACAATTAGATTAACTAATACATGGTGATTAAATAATGGAAACTAAATTGAATAGGGATGGATGATCAAATCCCAAAAGGCTAATTCTATTCTAACCCATATATTTACTTAGTAGCCCCCTTAAAAAAATAATTATCTGAAGATAAAAATGTCATTACCAACTTTCTTTTCAACACTTCTGTCTTGCGCAATTTTTCACGTTCCTAAAGCATCGAAACTTCAAAAACCTTAATTTTCAAATCATATAAAAAGTTTTGAAACTAGCAGATGGTGGATTTTGAGGAGGAGGGTGAATCTTTATTGCAATCACAGCGTGTTATTGGACAATTTTTTTTGATAAGTTTGTTAATTTTTGCAAGTACAGTAGAATTCACTCGATCGGTGGGATTTCGAACAATTCACGTGTAGGCAATACTATAATTTTGACAAAATCTAGAAGGAGGACCGCGTGATTATGCAGAAACCACGCCGAACTACCACGTGGTAGTGGAAGAAACAACGTAGAATCTTAGTGTGGTTTTGGTAACTACCACGCTTAATTTTTTTTCTGTTCACCTTTTTAGTGTTCAATACTTATGACACTTGTTTGCTCCAGGTTTTACCATTTTCAAGTGATGAAGAAACGTGCGACGAAATAGTGTTGGATTATTCAAACGAGTTTACGACTTATGATGTAAGTTTACGTTGATTAGCGTTTGAACAAATCTGTACTAGGAAAAAAATCTATACTTCTTTTAATATTACTTGCATTTTTTTTAAAGATTTTCAATGCAGATATTTTCTTCTAGAAAAAATTTGGTTAATTGGGTTCGTGATACAGGAGAACGTCTTGGTTTTGTTATCATAATTATGAAATCGGATACTGGTGCTTCAACAAAAAAACCAAGAATTATGTTTGCTTGCGAACGAAGCGGTGTGTACAAGAAGCGAAAAGACAAAAGCCCAAAAACCTCCGAATGACCGGTACAAAAAATGCAATTGCTCGTTTAGACTTAAAGGTGAGAAACTTCCTACTTTAGATGATTGATGATTTCATGTTGTTAATGGTGTCCACAATCATTCGGAATTAAAAAAATACCGAAGGACATTCGTATACTGGTCGACTAACTGAAGATGAGACCAGTTAGTTATTGAGATGCATAGGAATATAGTAAAAGCAAAAGAAATTTTACACACACTTAAAAGAAATGATCCTACAAATTGTACCACCATCAAAACAGTTTACAATGTTATACGAGCACAAAATGCTATTGCTTAGTAAATTGAAAGAGTTTGGTTATTTTGAATGGCACCGTAAAACGTTAGATGGAACAGATATTACTAATGATATTTTTTGGAAGCATTCTACCAGCTTGGATTTTCTACGTACATTTCCTCGAGTTATCATACTAGATTGCACGTATAAAACCAATAGGTTTAGAATGTCTTTACTTGAGGTTGTTGGCGTTACTTGCATAGATCCTACATTCTGTATCGCGATTGCGTACTTAGTTGCTGAAACCGAGGAAAATTATATATGGGTCTTAGAACGGTTGAAATCTGTTTTGATTGACTGTGAAGTTGAATTGCCATCAATCTTCATTTCTGATAGGGAAACAACACTAGTTAATGCAATTGGATTTGTTTTTCCAAACTCCGCACATATGTTATGCACGTGGCACATTAAAAATAATGTTCTTACGTATATGCAAAAAAAATGAAAAGAATGAAAGTTGAAGAGAAGAAGTCATTTTTATTTGATTTGAATGAACTTGTTTGTTCAAAAAATTTAGTTCTATACAATGAGAATCTGCAAGTGTTGCATGAAAAGTAGGCGAAACATACTTCCCTCTTGAAGTATATTCACGAGACATGATTGAGTACATACAAAGACCGATTTGTTCAAGCATGGACGGGTGATTATAAGCATTTTGGAAATTATACTTCTAATCGGTAATTTTTTTTTAAGGGGGAATTAATTTAAAGGACAATGATTTGTATATTTTTTGCCTCAAGGACACGACCTCAATATTTTTACCACAAGGACAAACATTCTTCTAAAAATTATTCATAAGGACAAACATTTTCCAAAATTATTCGTAAGGACAACAAAACTGCTACCGAGCTAAAACTGATACCTAAAAACTGTCACCGATAACTACAAACTGATACCTAAAAACTGCTATCAATAACTAAAAACTGATACCTACAGAAAGTTGTCCTTCAGGATAAAATATTGAAGGTCCGTCCTTGAGGCTAAAAAGCTATGAAATTTTGTCCTTGACAATAATTTCCTTTTTTTTTAATAACCATGTTAATATATATTTCACTAGTAATTATTGCTTTTAGTAATCATATGTTTGTGTCATATACAGGGCCGAGTCCGCTCATTCAAAATTAAAGAAACATTTAGCTAGTTGTCAATGTAATTTTGAACAAGCTTGGACGAAGATGCATTCACTGTTGGAGCTCTCGTTTACGGAACTTAAAGCATCCTTCGAGCAAAGTTTAGCAAAAGTAAAGCACATATTTCATATACGAGAGTTTAGAAATTTACGATTTGTTTCTATCAAGGCACTTGATTTAATTCACTCAGAAATACAGAGAATAAAAGATGTTGGTGAGGAAGAAATGTTATGTGGATGTGTCGTTCGTAGAACACACGGACTGCCTTGTGCGCATGAGTTAGCTCGTCTTGGACCTGGTACCGCAATATCGCTTGATATGATTGATGTTCATTGGACAAGACTTCATCTTGTTGAAATAAGTGGAAAAAAAGATGTGGAAGTAGTAGAAAAAATGGAAGTACTATTAAACAATATGAATACATGGATACCCCTTATCAAATGCAAATTTACAAGAAGATGTTGGAAGTTGTTGAACCACATATGTCATCTCTCGCATCTCCAAAAAGCAAAATAAAAACACGTGGAAGAGAAAGCAAAAAAATTGCTAATAATGCAACTAAAAGAATGCCTTTGTCATTTGAGCTCGTCGAAAGCGTGTACTCTAAAAGTTCGTATACCTCAAAAAAGGCTCGTACCGATAAACTTCCTATTCGTAAACAAAAAAGGTATGTACACTAAATATTATTTTTGTACACATATAAGTTCTGTATTAACTTCTTATGTCATACTTTTTTCCAGTTGGAAGAACTAACTAGTTGCATGAGAACTTATTTGCATCAAATACCATTGGAGTTGAAGGCATTTGTTACCGATATTATTGACATTCGATCAGATGGTAACTGTGGATATCGGTGTGTGGCAGCTTTGCTTGGTTTGGGAGAATCAAGCTAGAGTCGAATTAGGAGGAAGCTATATGACGAATTATATGAAAATCGGAGTTTGTATGGTCGCGTTCTCATAGAGCACGATAAAAGTGCTTGTCTTCTCAAAAGCCTTATGCATGAAGATGAAGGTTTTGCATCGAGGGAAAAGTGGATATCAATGCCCGATGTTGGTTATCTTATTGCAACTAGATATAACGTTGTAGTATTCAACATTAGTGAAAGACTTATGTTGACAATACCTCCGTTGAAAGGAAAAGTGTCTCCACCGATACAGCGTACTGAAATTGCACTAGCTTTTGTTAACCAATATCATTTTGTTCAGGTACGCAACTTACAGATTATTCAACCTAACAAGTATTTCACTTACTTTCATTCACACTTGAGTTACACATTGCTAATCACAGGTAAAACTAGAGCCTAAACATCTGGTACCACCAATATATTCAAAATGGTTCACAGCTCGAGATACAGATGCAAGTAAGTGAGAGTACATTTACACCGATCGAAGACAAGCGTAGGATGAAAGAACTGAGTATGCTGAATGGAATTAGTCGTGGCACCATTTTGTAGTTGGTTAGTAACTACAAATATCTTTGTACTCAACATGTTGGATTACAATGTGTGTGACTGTTTTGAATATTTTTGAATGATAAGTTGATTAAAACAACGTGAATCTTTAAGTTTAAATTATGTTTGTTTGCGGCGATGAACAGCTTTTTTTCTGTGTTGGAAGTACCACGTAGTGCAACTATGTGAATATTGTTCCAATACGGGCTAACCGAATGTGAACAATAGCATAACAACGTCGAAACCCTACATGGATAAATGACAAACCACGCATTATCCTTACGTGGTTAGGTAAATAACCACGTCTTGTCAGTGCGTGGTGAATACTAAAACTCAAAAAAAAAAAAAGGGCTTCCACGCATTGGCTCCACGTGGTTATGTAGATATCCACGGTTTGTCGGTGCGTGGTGACTACGGAGAATCAAAAAAAATGCAAAATTCAAATAAGCAAACCTGGCCCAAGCAAACAAAATATCATTAACATATAATGCTGAATGGAATTAGCCGTGACACCATTTTATAGTTGGTTAGCGACTACAAATATCTTTGTACTCAACCAGTTCGATTACAATGTGTATGACTGTTTTGAATTTTGTTGAATGAAATGTTGATTAAAATAACGTGAATCTTTAAGTTTAAACTATGTTTGTTTGCGACGATGAACAATTATTATTATTTTTCTGTGTTGGAAGTACCACATAGTGCAACCACGTGAATATTGTTCCAGTACGGTCTAACCGAACGTGAACAGTAGCATAACAACGTCGAAACCCTACGTCGATAAATGACAAACCACGCACTATCCTTATGTGATTAGGTAAATTATCACGTCTTGTCAGTGCGTGGTGAAAACAGAAGCTCAAAAAAAAAAATACAGAAGGGCTTCCATGCATTGGCTCTACGTGGTTATGTAGATATCCACGGTTTGTCAGCACGTGGTGACTACAGAGAATCAAAAAATATATGCAGAATTCAAATAAGCAAACCTGGCACAAGTAAGCAAAATACCATTAACTTATAATGTTGATATACATACAACATACCCATTACAAGAACGAATTCAACTGTCAAACACATATGACATATGACATCGTATATGAAATCAAACATTCCTCAAAATACAACCAGTCCACATTACATATGTCAATATATGTGAAGCCATACATGCACCAAAATACAACCATACAACAAACTAAAGTTGACGACGTATGTAGCGTCCACTAGCTACTCAGCCACTAGCAACTTGAGGGTTAGCTTCATCCAAAAAGCCATGCACATCTTGTAGAGTCTGCAGAAAAAATTAGTATTAAAGTTTAAGTTTTCAATTTTACTAATGCTCAATATTACAGTTTAATGCTTAATATTACAATGAACTTTTAGATGTAAAATGTAACAGTAACATACCGAGTACAGTTGGTCATAGGTAGGCGCAAAATGTGATGCTCCAATCAATACATTAGCAGGTAAGCGTATGGGATTGTGAACCCGTAAAACACCATGATCCCTGTACCACTCCATATAATCATCCTGCAACTCAGAAAAGACTGCTGTAGTGGTATTGATCTACGCTCTTCTGCAATTACATGATAGTACCAATTCTCCCAAGTACTTTTCAAAAACTGATAACACACTCGAGTGTATATAGTTGAAGTTGTACCTCTACGTGCATTTGTTGCTACTGGAGGAATAGGAGCCATAGGAATGTTCTGAACTCTGCCAAACTGCCTAAGTACTCTATCAGGATGATACGGCTCCACAACGTTAAGGCAGAGAATGCAACCGCTGTAACAAGATATAGCATGAAATGGATGATAGTGGCGTGCAAGGACGTATGGATCAAAAATAACCTGTTCAAAGAAGTAATGGATCAAAATTAGTGGTAGTAAATGGACTCATTACTCATGGCATTCAACTCATCGTGATATAATTGATATTACATAATAAACGAAGATAATTACTTATTCAATTTGAATACCATCAAGGAATATACGTAGATCGATGACTGACGCACCACTGTCTGAAGATGGATTCCATCGAGCAACACGGGGTAAATTCTCGTAGTACAGATTTGTGGAAGGATGAAAGCATGGGAAATGATCAAATATCCATGACTCCAGTAAGCAAAGAAATCCTGCAATCTGTCTCATACCCATGCGGGTCGCTAACCCAAGCTTCTTGTAGAGAAGTGCAAGTGCTATGAACCCCAAGAGTAAGTGTTGACAATATCCAAAAAAATTAACGGGTCCAGCAGCGATATGTGGACATGATACTTGCTTTTGTGACATGATACTTGCTTTTGTCGGCAAACAATGTGTTGCCAAGAAGGAATAAAAGATAAGCACGAGCGGTGCGCCTAATTGCCCGATCAGTCCAATCATCACTCACGTCTTTAAATTTATCAACTAACGTGGACAAACGTAGTTTAATATCCAGCCGTCTTATTCATTTCCTGTTAGAAATGCGGATTACGGATCTTAAGGCTAGGATAAACACTATAGGGGGTGAATAGTGTTTTAGGGAATTACAAAATCTTTTTGAGTTTATGTTAATTTGAACACAAAGGTATGCAATACTCAGAAATAGATATGATCATAGAAACAAACACAGATGCATAAATAAAGTAAAAGCAGTAAAGAAAAGAACACACCGGATTTTATATTGGTTCGGAGTTACCCTACATCCAGTCTCGCACACAAGTACGGACTTTCTTTCAAAAGCAATCTTTACAATTACACTCTCGATTTCAAGGCTACGAGTTACACCCTCCAGATTCACAATCCTCTGGGTAGAGATACTTGATTTCACGGGCAACAAGTTCACCTAATTGATTTCCAGGGCTACAATCACACATTTTCTCACTTGATTGATTTCCAAGGCTACAATCACACCTTTTACACTTGATTGATTACAAAGAAGTCTATAACTCTGAATAGCACTGAGATCTTGTTGAGCTAGTGATAGAGAATCAAACTAGAAATGATCTAGTTAGATTCAATGTTGATTTCGGCAGAGTAATGGTAAGAATATGTATAAAGAAATGTGGAAGAAGAAGAGGAGTGAAAATCAGAAAAAATATGATTATAAATTCATTGAAATCAGCCTCTATTTATAGAAGAACAACAGCCACATCCATTCGTGAAGGGATATGACTGTTGTTCTTCTATAAATATGGGCTGTATTCAACGAATTTATAATCATATTTTTTTCTGGTTTTCACTCCTCTTCTTCTTCCACATTTCTTTATACATATTCTTACCATTACTCTGTCGAAATCAACATTGAATCTAACTAGATCATTTCTAGTTTGATTCTTTATCACTATCTCAACAAGATCTCAGTGCTAATTAGAGTTATAGACTTCTTTATAATCAATCAAGTGTAAAAGGTGTGATTGTAGCCTTGGAAATCAATAAAGTGAGAAAATGTATGATTGTAGCCCGGGAAATCAATTGGGTGAACTTGTTGCCCGTGAAATCAAGTATCTCTACCCAGAGGATTGTGAATCTGAAGGGTGTACCTCATAGCCTTGAAATCGATGGTGTAATTGTAAAGAGTGCTTTTGAAAGGAAATCCGTAAATGTTAGAAATGCGGATTACAGATCTTAAGGCTAGGATAAACACTAGAGGGGGGTGGATAGTGTTCTAAGAAATTACTAAATCTTTTTGAGTTTATGTTAATTTGAACACAAATGTATGCAATATTCAGACACTGATATGATCACAGAAACAAACACAAATGCATAAATAAAGTAAAAGTAGTAAAGGAAAGAACACATCAGATTTTATACCGGTTCGGAGTTACCATACATCCAGTCCGGCACATAAGTACGGATTTCCTTTCAGAAGAAATCTTTACAATTACACCCTTGATTTCAAGGCTACGAGGTACACCCTCCAAAGTCACAATCCTCTGGGTAGAGATACTTGATTTCACGGGCAACAAGTTCACCCAATTGATTTCCAGGGCTACAATCACACCTTTTCTCACTTGATTGATTTCCAAGGCTACAATCACACCTTTTACACTTGATTGATTACAAAGAAGTCTATAACTCTGAGTAGCACTGAGATCTTGTTGAGATAGCGATAGAGTATCAAACTAGAAATGATCTAGTTGGATTCGACGTTGATTTCGACAGAGCAATGTTAAGAATATGTATAAATAAATGTGGAAGAAGAAGAGGAGTGAAAACCAGAAAAAATATGATTATAAATTCGTTGAAAACAGCCCCTATTTATAGAAGAACAACAGTCATGTCCATTCGTAGAGGGATATGACGAATAGACACTTCTTTTGAAATTCAAATTTTTGAAATCAACTAACACTATGTCGACATGGGTATCTTGGGTGTGTCGACATCCCAAAGGAAATTTTGGTGATTTGTTTTTCTTTGAAAATAACTTCTATTTTATATTAAAACTATTTTAAACTTTATAAATATATACTTAACCATAGTTAAAATACATAGTAAGTATAGATAATAATTTTTTGGTATATATAAAATTTTACTATAATTTTATATTTAAATATAAGTATAAATATTTAAAAGTTAAATATATTATTATTAAATGATAGTTTAAAAACAAGGATAATTTGATTTTGAAAATAAAGATTATTTTGAGGCTAAAATATTTAAAATCAGGATAGATGTTTTTGATTCTTT